>CM031235.1:107667488-109070822 GCA_018340775.1 Taxus wallichiana var. yunnanensis | reverse complement strand
AAACACAACCCAAAATAGAAGCTCACGCATGCACAATGTGGTGAAGTTCAACACAGGTTTACTCATGATTTATTTTTATTATTTATTATTTTAAAAAGGAGATATTCATGGTGCTACGCATGCTGAGAAGACAACAACTTTCTCACGTCAAGGGTGGATGGAGATACTCATGCACACAGTGAATATTTTAAAAATAATAATAATAAGCTTCAAAGATTCAACGCGTTGCTAGAAGTGTAAAAATGATCTAAAATTGTATTATTTTTCGGATGGTGATTTGAGCTTTGCCTCAATATTTTTGTATGGTCATTTTGAATTCGGCATTCACTAAATCTCTTTTTATTTTAAAAATATATATATAATAATAATAAAAAGAGTCATATTATTCTTGCGACAATGGTGGTCTAGAGACTTAGACCCAACACCTTTCTAGTGTATTGTCTTCCTTTCGCTTTCCATTTTAAAAAAATCATAATGGGTGAACATTCTAATAAGTCGGCACTAAAATACACATATCAAGGATTAGTTCCAACATCATCCTTAAATTCAGCATTTGATAATATTTCGAGATACCAATTTGGGTCACGTAGATATGGTCAATTATGTGACATGGTAAGACGGGAAGGGAGGACTGTTTTCTCAAAAAGGCTTTATCATAGTGGTTTATCCCAAGCAACAACATTTCCCATTGCCATAAAATGCCTCGAATTTGTCTTAGCTTGTGCTGAACATTATGATCCTGAGCGTCGGGGAATTTTTAATGACAGAAATGAACCTTTCTTGCTCAATTCTCCATATCATATGGAAGATTTGTTAAGAGTACCACTTCATGAAGAAAATGTTGACATCACGCAAGAATCGGCACAATAGTTTTGGGATGAAAATCCTTTGAGATGGTCAAAGATGGTTGGTAAAAATTGGTTGGTCAAACCAAAAACTCACACTTCAAGAATTCCCAAAGAGTTGTTTTGGGTAGAGTTTCATGAAGAAATAGGAGACATGATTACTCTCCTCAACAAGGTTTTTGGTCTACCTTCCGCTAGAAATTTTCATCCTTGGATGTATAAGTTCATTTGTATCATTCTTGATGCAAAGATGTTCATTGATTGGGCAAGTATCATTAGCAATACTCTCCATAAGCAATTGATTGAGGTAAGGATGACAGTCATTTTTACATGACCTCATATTTGATTTATGTTGTAGCAAGAAGGAGGATATTTTTAGGGCTAACAACTAGAGGTACAATGGGTCCTGCAAGAATAGTGTTTTTCACTTTTACCCACAACTGAGTTCAAGAATGGTTCTCACCATTTCCGGAGGGTAAACGATGCTTTCCTATTCTATATAATCCGGTCACTTAGGAGAAATCCAGAGGAAATATTTTCAAAAGATGCCAAGGCTATGATAAAACAATGGGGAACTTGGTTTATCCAGTTTCCCTCTTACTCCTATATACGAGTTGATGGATTTGTGGGAGCTCCTTATAGACTTCCTAAATATGTCAATGATAAAATAACATTGATGGAACTTTCACGTCAACTTTTCAAAATCCATTGCCTACTAGTGGATAAACACAAAGGAGGCATTCATTTCCCAATTCAAATTGGGGAATACAAATGTCCAAATTCCCACAATGTAGAACTTATGGAAAAAGAATTTTCTCTCATAACTATACATCCTTTCACAAGCAGGGCTCAATTCGATATTAAAGGATCCATGGAAAAATCCCTAGGAGCAAGATATAAGCACAAGGAAAACATAGAAGACTATTGGGCAGAATGTGTGGATTAGGGAGGTAAGATGACGACAATTTTCTCATCTCACACTAGCTCAAATAGAAAATTACGGATTGAGGGATCCTCCCTTGACCCTTACTGATAATGGGATTGATCTTATAGATCCTGCCTATGATCAAATAGTTTTCACTCCACTCCCTGGTATTGATTGGAGTAGAGGAGATGAAACTTCTCTAGATGTCATGAATCAACCTGTGTTAAAAAGGACTATGATGTGGTATGAGAATCAGATAGCCAATCCTCTCCCATTTTAGGAACATATGTCAGAAATACAGAGTTTTCCAATGAAAGGAATATTTACATAGAAAGAGGTGGTGCAAAATTCTTCGCACCAGTCCCCACCGACATCATCACATGCATCTCAGAGGCAAAGTCGGTGGTTACCCAAACCTATCTCTAATAAAGAAGCAATGTCTCAAGGATCGGTAAAGAGTGTGCATCTTAGGGAAGGAAAAGAACGTGTTTCGGGTATTTCTACCCCAAACTCATCTATTCACATCATTGAGAGTTCCAATAGGCCTACCAAAGATCCAAATCATCAATGTCATACACCAGAGTCCAAGAAAATCCCAGTGGTACAGATATCTAATTCTTCTAAACATCCAGGTGATAAGGGTATTCCACAAGAACATGAGGATAATCAAGAATGTGTTGCAGATGCTACTTCACCAAGGATTGAAGCCACATAAAACTTCCCTACTGGTTTTAGTCATGAGAAAGGAAAAGAGGATTTTTCTTCTAGTTCTCGACTTTTTTGTGTCGAATTAATGAATGAAACACCGACCTAGGTTGAATCTGAAATAAAAAAGAGAAAGAGATTGGTCAAAGTGGCCAACATTGATTTGGAGTCTCTTTCTTCCCTCTCCAATAAAGTTGTGCCCAAAAATCCTAAGGTCTTCTCCAGAGTAGTGATTGATGATAGCGGAGATAAGTTTGTAGAAATTGTAGTTCCTACTACTAAGAAGGATCATGGGGACATGACAAATCACTGATTATGAAGTATCCAAGATATCCCTTGGTAAGACCACTTTTGAAAGCGATGTTGCTATGGCAAAGGATTCAATGAATAGTGTGCTTAAAAGGTTGGAGAGATACAAATCTCAAATTTCCCAACTCAAGGAAGAAAAGAATCAGTTGATTTCATATGTTCAACATTTGATCAGCCCAATTGAGTCTTCTTTTCTTGTTCCAGAGATGGTGGCTATCCTAGATCAAGAAATTCTCAATCAATCAAAGGATGTGATCACTCTAGGGCACACTCTAAGGTCATGGGTTTCTGAGATAGAAAGTGGTGGGTTGAAAATAATTGTTGAGGTGATAAAAATATATGAGAATATTTATGCCTACCTTGATCCAGTGTTTCCATTCAAGGAGTGCCTCATTACATAATTAATCACACTGGATCATATTTTTCCAAGTCTTCAGGATATTTCTCACATGGAATCTACATTCTTAGCCTCAGAGGGGATACTTGAGTTTGATCATCGCATGACATGAATTCTATGGTTAAATCATGCTAAGGCTAGGAAAATGATTCTAGAAGACTTGGTAATTTAGTTTGATAGTTTATACAATGAATCCTATACCACACTCTCTTCCATTCAAGTCTTCATCAAAGATATTCCTTGCACCTTCATCAATGAACACAACCAAAGGAATTCAATACAACATCTGGTGGAGCAGTTTACAAAATTGATACATGAAATGTATACTCATATTGATGTTTTTTCCACTTCTTCTATGGATCAATGTTTCAGAATCAAACATCTTTGTAAAGAGATCCAATCTAAAGTTTTAGACCTGCATACCATACCAGGTAAGATTCTCAAAATACAGGTACTTTGTGAGGTTGGTCTTCTCTGAGTTGTTTTCCAAAGAAGAGAAGATGTACCAAAAGCTCAAATCTTTTGAATTGGAAAAGAATCAGGATCCTTGTTTTGCCAACAACATGGTAGGATGATTTCCTATATTTTCTCATGGGTGGGAGAGTCCATTTCTCATACGATTGAGATAGGCGGACCCCACCCCAATGGATAAGGCACTGGTTTTTGTCGAATGTTTTGAAAGTGGTATTTTAAATGATGTTATTGTTGAATTCACTTTTGAGGAAACTTATGATTTCTATTTTTAGTTGTTTTAATAAAGTTGGTTGAAAAAGTCAAAGTCACTTAAGTGCCCTATTTAATGTGCATTTAAAATCCTAACTACTTTGTAACCAACTTTTTGGTTATAAAAGGATGTTAGGGGCTTATTTGTAAGGGGGAATTTGAGAGAGGAGAAGAAAATATTTTTGTGTGCAAGCTTTATTTTGAAGAAAGAAACTTTGTGTTCTTTTCAAAGACATTTTAGAGTTAATGAAATATGAACTTTGTGTACCATTCATTATCTCTCTTAGCATTTGATGTTCTTATGTTCATTAGATGTTAGATGTTTAAATCTTGCATGTAATTATTGTCTTGGATCTTATTGTAAACACTATTAATCTATTGTTCTTGTTCACAGTGATCAAGCTTTGTTATTTACTTGATCATGTGTGTTCCCTTTACTCATTCTCGTTTAACTAATGCAAACTCCGTTTTATTTGTGTTAGTTATTTATTGTTCTTCTCCATGAAATATTAGGCTCTAATTTTACCTAACTCTTACATGTTCCTTCCATTCATTCCATTCCATTACTTTCATTCATTCTATTCCATCTCCCTCATTCACTTTTCTTTCCATTGATGTTCCAAAACACCCCCACATACAATTTTGAATGTACATGATGTAAATACAGTTTTGGTTTTCAATAAAGGCAGCCTCACCTTCATTGAGGAGGGACTTCGTTCCTATATAAATGTATGTCATTTGCATGTGTGCAAATCCATATGTTAACACGATCCATGTTGGGCCCCTAAAATATTTGCTAAGTACACAAAGGTGCATGGGCGCAAGGCCTAGGTTGAAGGATGGGCATCCAAGGAGAAGGCATGTAAGGCAAGGTTCTAGGAAGGTTTTAGAAGGGTCGTGTTGCACGCCAAAAGACAAGGTCTCGGGACTTAGCCATATTTGGCATATTGGGTAGGACACGAGAAAAACGTGACCCGACTACACATGCGGAGTGGATAAGGTGCCAGCCTAGTGATAAGTTTTCCTAAGAAGGAATATGCCCTGCGATAGAAGTTTCTAGAAGACATCATGGTAAAGGTGGAGAGCTTAGGCACGGAGGAGCATGTTCCCATGGAGAACCAATTTCAAACACTTGGCATTGGCCGCGAAGGATGAGTTGGCACTGGGATGCGTATATATACAAACCCGTGAAAAGGGAAGATAGAGAGGGACAGAAAAATATATAGATTGGAAATACAATAGAGAGATCAATAGAGAGCAAAGCTCTGCAGAAATGCCGCAAGGAACTCTGTTTGGGTTGGGTAGATAAAACATATGAGATGGATGTACCAAGGGCTTGGGGTTTAAATTTCTTTTTGATAGCTAAATGATATGGATCCAGTTATGATGCATGACTTTGGTTTGCCTTTCTACGATGCTCTGTAATGAATCTAATGAATGTAATGAGGTTATCAGTTTATATGAATATGATCAATTATGATTCTCGTTCATTTACATATCTTCATGGTTCTGTTTTATGCATGTTTATGGAATGAGTCTGAATCCTTGCACATTTCCCTTTCTTTTTAATTCAGTTCTTGAATTTTTTTAAAGTATCTTTGTCTGTAATGACTGCAATGATCTAGAGCCATTCTGAGCTCTATGATGTTTGCATGTTTCATTCCCACTCACTTCCTTTAAAGTTTGGATCATAGATGATGTTTTCCCACTCAACTCACATAAAAGAGAGACTCGACACCCACGCGTGCCTCGGGTGAGCACCCAGTGCCTATTGGGTGATAGGTCGGTGCGCATGGGATTCCCTTGTTCTTTGGTGGGTGTAAAAATGACTACATCTTGGTTCCGTTGTCGGGACCTCTTTTCGAAGTTGTAGTGGGAAATGGCATACATCATGATCTGATGCAATGAGTAATGACAGAGTGTTTAACTTTGGAAAGTTTTGAATCATGGTTCAAGAGCATGGAGGATGAATTTTCTCAGAGATTCATCATTGGACCTGAGTTTGATGTACGTAGATGGGTAGAAGAGAACCTCTACCATGATTTACATGAAACTTTTTTTTGTTGCTTCCCAATAGAACTATATGAATGGCTCTCGGCATATGCATCTAGATCAATCTGGTGTTATAGATCATGTGTGTGGACCCAAGAAGAGTACCAGAGGCTGCAAGATGCAGATTTGACATGGACTCATGTTGTGGATCATTGGTGGAAAGGATTACTGGCTAGCTACACTCTGAATTATGCTATTTCTACATATTCTTGTCCGAAAGTTGCTTTGAGTTTGAGTTTCTGAGGGAGCCCAGAGGATCATTTCTACGTGTTATTCCTCTGAAAATGAAGATCTTGATTGTTACCTTGAGTTTAGAGGCATTTCCAATGGCCGGCTAAACCGTTCTAAGCGCTAGGCGAGGAAGCTAGGGTGGAGGAAGATGGCAGATATTGTGACAGAGAAAGAAAGAGAGGAGAGACGACTCAAGTATAGTGAAGTGTGTGAAAGGGAGATTGCTAGAAAATGTGAGGTTGCAAGTGTGATGGATCTATGGAGGCAGATGTTGGGGAAGGAGTTGAGGTTCACGTGGAGGACGTGGAACCTGAGCAGTCTGTGCTACCCCATCTTGGTAAGCACAAAAGAGAAACCCCTTTAGCTTTCTATGAGAGTTCGTTGCACAAAGAGAGAAGAGTCGTTGGCGCGTATTTGAACCCATCTAGTGACCAAACCACAGGCGCTTGGTTTTCTAGATCAAGGTCGATATTGTTAACCCATTGATATCGGTCAGAAGTGATAGATCTCGCGCCGAGGAGATATAATTTCCCATTTCCCAATTCTATGGCTACGCATACTATTCCAGATTCGGAGGAATTTTTATACAAGGAGAAAGTACACAAGCCTTCGGTCTCACGTCTGGGACTGGCATGGGGTACACTATTGGTAGTGGGGCATTATCATAAACTGTCAGCGCAAAGTTCAATAGAACTTTGGGGACCCTTGGCATGACCAATATAGGACATAGTGGATCTAGTGAATCTA
Source organism: Taxus wallichiana var. yunnanensis (assembly GCA_018340775.1). Lineage (NCBI taxonomy): Eukaryota > Viridiplantae > Streptophyta > Pinopsida > Cupressales > Taxaceae > Taxus > Taxus wallichiana. The sequence goes on along the minus strand of CM031235.1, from coordinate 109,063,888 downwards.
GTGGGTCGGAGGAACAAGACCTAGTGGATTTGGTGGGTCTAGTGGGTCAAGAGACATAGGACTGGTGGATCCGGTGGTGAGGGAAACACCGGAGGAAACCAAGGATCTGGCTCAGGAGGACAAGGGCCCCAGCCACCTCCTTAAGTTTTCTTTAAGATGTCTTTACATTTTCCATATTACAGAGGTATTGAAGATGCTATAGAACATGTTCACAAGTGTGAGCTACTATGGCACGTGAAAGGGATCACTAGCCTAGAGTGGAAAGCAAACAAGTTTGTAATGACGTTACAAGGGCACGTACATAGCTGGTATAGGAAATATGATCCTCATAAAATGGTGGTGGATTATACTACTTTAAAGAACAACTTCTTGGCGTAAATTCCACATCCCTGAGTTTGAACAGAAGAGCATCAGTGCCTTGAAGGAGATTCAATAGGTAATGGCGGAGAGTGTGCGAGAATATGATGCATGGTTCAAACACCTCCTGTAAAAATTATCATATGACATTCACCCTTCACAACATGCTCAATGGTTTGTTGGGGGTTGATAACACCTTTTAGAAGAGCTTTATCTCATAAGACTTTCACAAACCCACGTGAGGTGTTAGAAGATGCTCTATGCATTGAAGCTGTTGGAAGTGTTGATACAGGGGTTAGCCTTGTTTCGGAAGCTCAAATTATTGTTATGGCTAGGCAACTGAAGAATTTGTTTCGCGAACTCATCCCATGAGACTCGCAATGGTATGTGGTGTATAGATTGTGAAGTAGAAGGGCATGTCAAGGATAGTTTCCCAGGAGGACAATATGCGTCATAGAGTCAACTGTGAGATTCGTCATGGGGACCATGATGCAAGTAGATGTCCCTTGTTACAAAGGTGCACAATTTGGAAGAATGTGTCCTGCCATCTGTAATATCTCGTACCTATATGACCCATGACACTAAGGATTATAGGATTATTGATCGAGATCCATAAGGAAATTGATCTTGGTGTGTGCCAAAATAGCCTTGCTAGTAGTTATAAGAATGATGACCACCATTATGAGGAGCGCATAGATGGAGGCGCGCGCAAAAGGGGATTTCATGGAGGATTATGTGGTCATGGTAACCACAGAGGAGGAAGAAATGAGTTCCCACGTGGAACCTATTTTAATTGTGGGTCTACAAACCACTACAAGCACGAGTGCCTAGATTTATTGCAATGCTCATGGTGTGGGAAGAAGCACAAGTATGAGGAGTGCCTTGAGTTGTTTGAGCACATGAATCACAAACACCGGAAATACAAGGGCACTGCAATGGTAAGAATTAAGAAGTCTGACACACAATGGATGCCATGGGTGACACATGATGTAGGCTTGGAACATGTTATGGTAACAACAAGAGCAGAGGCCACATGCACAAAGGAAATACCAAGGCAGAAGAACTTGGTTTTAAGGGAAGAAGTGGTACATGGGAAGTACCTAGACCCCGCGCATCAAAATGAGGTATATCAAGAAACCATTGATGTGATTCGAGTTTACAAGGAGAAATCCAAAGGTGCTAAAGGAGCATTCCAGAGGGAGGGGCAAAGAAGGATGGTTAAGGTGCCAAAAGATGACCTGGATGAGGTCAAGGAAGTATGTAAATGCTAAGGCAAGAGAATATTATTCCTCGCTAGGAGCATGGTTCGAGTGAAGGTACCATGTCTTGGAGAAGAGCGTGAGAGGTAGGTCTTGCATGTAAACCTTCCCCTCACATCCTTGACTATGATAGGAGATCACGTTAAATGCGGTCGTGGATGGATGGCTCCTTAAGTAACATCTTCATTTGACATGTATTACACGGAGGTCAATGTTCTCACCTTGATGACATGGCATCGATGGGAAGACCTTCATTCACCCATCTTCAAATGTGATGTATATGGAAAAAAAAATGAAGGAAATGCCCATCGTGTCTTAAAGGATGCAAATCATCACCAATCAAGGAGCTAAGTTTATCGAGGACTTCAAATTCTTGGCGTTCGCCAAGGCAGATAATTTCCCAAAGACTATTTTGGTGCCTATGGTGCTATAAGAACAATGTGGATCTTCAGTTTAACAAGGGATACATAAGCTTTGGAAATGAGGAAGAATGGGTCATCATACCCCTAGCTAATGGGAATTCAACACCCTATACTAAACCTTTAGGAGAAGAGGTCCTGGATAGAATATATGTGTGCTCAATCAGAGATCCAGAGATAATTCATCCCACCAAAGGAGTTATCCAGTTTAAGGATGCTTAGTCCCTAAGTGACACCACCAGTATAGCATGTGATAATTGGGCACATGGGACCTATGAGTTAATCAGACGGCATTTGAGAGGATCGGTGACAAACGTGATAAACATGAAAAAATGATACCGAGATCGTACCAAGCCAAGAACACAGATGCTAATCAAACACCACGATCAATAAGATGAAAGAAATTCGCTAGAATAGCTTTACATAAAACCTTTGCAAACAAATGAGCAAAGCAATATCATATATTATTATGGAACTCAATGCAATACATTGATAATGGGCCTTACTTAAATAGGTAAGGAATAACAATCTAAGAACTAGTCAAGGTCGTATATCAAGCCATAAATCAAGGAAATAACTAGTCATCAAAGAACTAGTCAAGACCATATATTTAGGAGAGAACTAGACATCAAGGATCTAGTCAATACCATAGATCAAGGAAATAACTATACCTAACAACTAGATAATATCTCCTAATATCTAAATAAGATAAAAGAAATATCCACACACATAAGTGGGTGAGGATAAATACAATAAAGGTAAATAAAGTACCTAGGTGAACATGAGCTAAGGTAAATACCTACTCTAACACCCCCCTCAAGTGAAGCTAGGGGCCAAAATAGAAGTGGCATGTCCACAGTATGAGTCCTGACAACTAGGCCTGATGAGGTACTCATGTACAATAATTGGGAAAAAGGGACACCGCAAGGTACCCAAAACTAGTAACAACAAAGTAAAGAGAGTAAAAACCTACTCCAAGGCATCCCAAGAAGCTCATCTCAAAAAAACTCATACAATGTGAAGAATTTTGGTGTGCACTATGGTCTGAATCCACTGCTCGATCATAGAACTCAAAAACAATTGACACTAGGCTTCACCAGAATAGCTCCATACAAGGAAACTATCAACGGAGTGATGTTGAAAGTGCAAAAAATACCAAACATAATTTGATCAACTGCTGCAAATAGGTGTGCCACGATCTAATAAAAATAACCAAAGAAACAAGGCAAGGACACAAAATTCGAGTGTCACGATCCAAGAAAAGCCAAGGTAACAAGGCAAGGACACAAAACCCGAAGAAGCAGGATCAACACCATACCCCCCCATACTGCTTTGAATGGGTGCAAGTGACGCTACAAATCTATATGAGTTGCCCAAAATCAACTACTTGAACACTGAAAAAATAACACTAGACTTCACCGAATAGATCCCCACAAGAGATACTATCAACATGCCAAAAGTGTCGAAAATACGATACGAATATCTCAACAAATAAGAGAGATACACTACACTGCTAAAGAAAAATGCTTAAAACAAGAAGCATCACAATGCGAAGGTATAGAAAGTGGAGTACGAGGCCTAATGGTGGAGGAGCCACACTGTAGAGTCCTCTCAATGAATGCCTATGTCGTCACCATGAGTGATTAGATATCCACCCCAAATCAACACAGATGGATGAAGAAGATGTCTCGCATATGAATTGGTACAAAATGCACAATGGCTGCATGCAAAAGAACATCAGAATGTGTGTCAGGTTGATCATGTCTAACAACTGAAATCTTAGGTTTCTCAAGCCTGAGTGAAGATGTAGAACTCATGTGTTACTCATGATCCTCAAAAAGAGTCGAGCGAACAAACAAAGGAGCTCTATCAATGTGTGATCCCAATGAAGTATTTGCACGAAAACCAATGTCATGGCAAGAATTCCACTTAACATGTGGAAGAGAGGAAATAATACCCTATGAATGTCTATCAATACCTCCACCAGTGAAACCCATAAACCGAAGCATGCAAGAACTAAAGGCAAGCGGTGGTATGCTTCTCAAAAAATCCATGCAACTAAGCAGAAGTAGGATACACAACATGTGGTGTTGTAATAGGCACAGATGTGGAAGAGCATGCAATAACAAGCTTCATAGGTGTATGAGCATCAAGAGCAGGAATAGACTCAAAGACTGACAGATCAATGTCAGTGGGTTCAGGAGCAATAGCTGCAAGTGGACTAGGAGCATGGATATGGCTATCCACAATATGATGGTGATGTTGTAGGCTAGCAAGTTTGTTTTGCAGGAAGTGTATTATTGTATCCTTATCGTGAATGAGTGATTGTAGAGAATTTCGGTTCTCGAGCAATCTATTTTCTTCCACTAATTTTACAATATCCTCTTGAAGTCCACACACTTCAAAGAAAAGCATATCATTCTCAGAATCCATGATAGATACAAAATGCAACTCCCAAAAGTTTAGGACGTTGGGCTCACCAAATTGCATCCATAATTGATTACAACACTCCTCCATATTTGGCACTTTATAATTATAGTGCAAGTCTCAAAATAAATATTTCCAAAGGGAAATAGCATGAAAAAACAAGCACTTTTACAAAAATGACACTCAAAATCGAGTTACTTGATCAAAAGTTACAAGCTTTTTAATATTTTACTCGTTATTTATTTTAGTTGCCATAAAACAAAATAAATTGTTGTTGCCTTCACCACACAAATAGAATTAAAGGGCGCTGAAGTTAAGCACCTACTAAATAGGAATCACAAGTTGTAAGCCCTCATATGACCATACCATATGACCAAGGGCTAAGGATTTTAATGGGTGTAAAAATACTATTTCTCGACTATGTAAATAGTGACATTTGTTTGCCAAAAATAGCAACTGCGGATTTTCCCAAAATAGTAAAAACCGTGCAAAGATCCGTGGACCCTCACAAAAAAAAGATCTACCTATGTAGATCTCGAGAAATCTAACAGACCCAACAAAGAATCCTACATTTTATTTTATTCCTAATACGAATCCCGAGGCAAACCGGTGTGCTTCCCTGCAACAATACAAAAACCCCAAAAAATGACTGCCTCCAGAAATGGTCAAGTTTACAGTTGATCTTAGGGTTTTCCCGCCTTCCGATCTAATGGAAGCCTCCATTTTGCATAAAAATGCACGCAACAACAAAATATGACCAAATCCCAAATATATGAATATACAATGAATTTATTTGCAAAATAAAACTTACAGATGGATGTCAACAACAATCTCCAGCTCTAATACCATGAAAGGAACGATAACCAGATCGTACCAAGCCAAGAACACAGATGCTAATCAAACACCACGATCAATAAGATGAAAGTAATTCGCTAGAATAGCTTTACATAAAACCTTTGCAAACAAATGAGTAGCAATATCATATATTATTATGGAACTCAATGCAATACATTGAGAATGGGTCTTGCTTAAATAGGCAAGGAATAACAATCTCGAGAACTACCAAGATCGTAGATCAAGCCATAAATCAAAGAAATAACTAGTCATCAAACAACTAGTCAAGACCATATATTTAGGAGAGAACTAGACATCAAGGATCTATTCAATACCATAGATCAAGGAAAGAAATATTCAATACCATAGATCAAGGAAAGAACTATACCTAACAACTAGATAATATCTCCTAATATATAATTAAGATAAAAGAAATATCCATACAAATAAGTGGGTGAGGATAAATGCAATAAAGGTTACTAAAGTACCTAGGTGAACATGAGCTAAGGTAAATACCTACTCTAACAAAACACATGTACGGTCTAGCACTAGGAGGAAAGGAGCTACCTAAGTCCTGTTATCCAAAATTCACCCCCCCAAGGTAATTTTGATAACATATTGATTCAAGGCAAAAATTGTGTTTCTAGGGTCCCCTCGGTTTCTTTCTAACCCTCCTGTCCAAGAAGAAAACCCAACGTTTTAAAAGTATGTGAAAAAGTTGCAAAGAGCCAGGCTTGAGGTGAAATATAGAGAAAATCGACTAAGGCAACGCACTAGGGACAGTTGGGACGTCGGGGCCCGAATCGGCCGAAAAACTGCCAAACGGTCTGCGCAGCAAAGGGACATCTGCGTGCCATGGGGACGCACGGGACGCGAAAGGGCGAACCGGCCGAAGGTGAAAAAATTGACTAACTGTTGTGCAGGCAGTCTGGGACATCTGGGCCGTGAGTACGCGAAGGATGTGAAAAGGCGAAGCAACTGAGAGCAAGCAGTCACCAATCGGGCGGTTCGGTGAAATTTGTCCTAGACAGCTTTGGGACATCTCGGGACAAAGGTACGTGGAGGACGCAAACCGCCCAGATCGGCCGAAATAGGGAACCTTCGTCTGGGACACCCGAGACAAAAGTACGTGCGGGACGTAAAAAGCCGAAAGAGCCGAGAGCCAATGGAATCTCGCCACGTGTCTTCGCCGCAAAGAGGAGCAAGAAGCCCGAATTGGGTGGTTTGGAGATTTTTTCCCAGCACAATTTGGGACATCCGGACAAAGGTACGCAGAGGGCGCGCGGGGACGCGAAAAGGTGAAAGGGCCGCAAACAGAGACAAGGAGGGCCCGCGTCCAATGAAATCGTGCCACGTGGTAGGGGAGTTCGGAGCTCGGGAGAGTTTTGGAAACTTAGCAAAGTTTTGGCCCAAAACTAAAAGGTAAAGGTTTTCCTTGCGCCCCTGTCAACGAACCAAATGATGCCACGTGTCCCAAGTGGCGGGCGCGGGGGGAAAAATGAAAATTTTTCCAAAGTGTAAGAAAAGTCAAAATTTTCAAGGAAAACCCACGGAAGGGGAAGAAGAGAGAATTGCACGCCAATCAGTGCCTGAAACATGTCATCCAAGTGGTAGAGCGCGGAAAAAATTCAAACTTTTCTCGCCGATCCGATTTTGGCCTCGCTTTTGCCCTAAATCTTCAGATCGCCATAACTTTCGATCCAGAGCTCGGATTTTCACGTTCTTTATATCAATGGAAAGCTGGCAAAATTCTCTACATGATTCCAGGGTCAATCTTGAATTTTGGTTCAGTTTTGAGTGAGAAAATTGAGAAACGCCTTTGCACGTAATAATAGATGTAAGTGACGTTTCAACAACCACTTTTAATACAATGCATACGCCCGCTTCTGCTAGATACCCACCATTTTGCTGACTTAGCCGCTTTCCATAATGAGATGAGTTAAATGCAACCTAGAAGTGGTTGGGGTAGATATGGATTTCCTCTCTCTTCCCTCTCTCATTCTTCCTATAAATTGTAAGGAGGGGCTTCTTTCTAAAGGTCGAACCTTCCCGTTTTCCCCTCCCTTCTTCTCTTCGCGGTGAATTTGTGGAGTTCGAACCTCCTATTTGAAACTCAGTAATGCGACTCTACCTCTTGGCATTTTCAGAGTGTATCAGTATCAATCTTTGGAGCAAGTAATGCATGTCCTCGTGGATGATTCTCAACCCTCTCTCGTGTTCATTTGCATCCTCCTAATCTTTCACCGCAAATTTTGTTATCTATGCATGATCTTGCATCGCATTTTAATGGTCTCGTGTTTATTGGCAAGATAGGTGTTCTTCATTCCTGCATCACCTCTCGTTAGCTTAGGTTTATTTTTGTGCATCTTCTTACCCCGTCTCCTCGCGAGTTAGATTAGACTTTGAGAAAACCCTCTACATTTTTCGTGTGCATCCGAACAGAGAGGAATAGAACCACCTTCTCTCGGAGATTCCTTTCTCATTTTGCAAGTCCCACACTTGGAGAAAGGATTCCATGTTGTGCAATCACACTGATGCTAGCATGATCAACCTAGAAATCTGATTAACATCCAAGGTGTGCCGTGATTTTGCATCAACAAGTACTCAGGAGGATCCTTCCATGAGGTCTTTTTGCAAAAGATGGAAGCTCAGTGGAAGGAGGAAAATGAACGAAGGGGGATGTTAAGTTACATCTGACTCGAAATCGCTTTCTGTACTGGTGGGCAATGCATCAGGATAATCTCTTGGAATGGCATGAGGTGAGAATTTCATTCTCTGTATGGTTTTGCAAGAGCAACGTACCCACGACTATTAAAGATTACCATGGTAAAGAGACAGCTTCCTTCCATATCTAATCATGTGAGACAACCTAGATGGGAAGCACAAAAGCATTGCCACCTTCATTATGGGTTCACAAGTTGTATTCCACCCTACAAGGTTGTACGCATGCATGGTACATTCATTCTGAGACACGTCAGCAATGCATGGTGGAATTGGCAAGAGTTAGCGGCTGATCTCATTCAAACATTCAAGTATCGGAGTACAAAACCCTTGGTGGATAAGGCATTATAGGTTGTCAAGCACCTTACCATTGGGGATAGTGCCATGGCAGAAGATAGGCTACTGGAGTTGCTAGGTGAACCTGGCCTGGAGGCACGCTTTGAGGAAGAAGAAACAGAAGAGATACAGCTTGAGTGCATGTGTTTGGAAAAGAAAAGGGGAAGATGGTGTATGTTATTGATGGTGAAGAAGCAGAAAACTTGGATGTTGACCATTCTGTAGGGATGCGCAAATTCATAGACAGTGTTGATGAATGGGCGCACGCCTATCATGAGCCTTTAAATACAAATAAGGTTAACATCAGCTCAGAATAAGAGCTTAAAGAGGCTATCATCAGAGACTATTGGTCAGAGAAATAAGTCTCTAAGATCATTGATCTTTTACGTGAGTTTGAGGATTTATTCCCACGTGGGTATCATGAGCTTAAAGGCATTCACCATTCCTTGAGAGAAATGAGAATTAAGTTGAAGGAAGGTGCGTGCCCGGTCTGGAAGAGACCATACCGAATGAATCCTAACCTGTGCGTGAAGGTTAAGGAAGAAATAGATAAGATGATAGCATCGGGCATTATTGAAGTTGTTGAAGAGTCAGAATGGATAAGTCCAATGGTAATTAGCATCAAGAAGGACGGAAGGATAAGGATCTATGTTGATTACAGGGACCTGAATGTAGTATGTATCATTGATCCTTTCCCAACCCCATTTATTGAATAAATATTAGAGGGAGTGGCAGGGCGCGAGGTCTATTCTTTCACAAATGGATTCTCGGGCTATCACCAGGTAAGGATCGCGAAGGAGGACCAAAGGAAGACAACTTTCGCCACTAAGTGGGGAAGTTTTTCCTATACGATCATGTCATTTGTATTAAAGAATGTGTCATGTTGTGTTCTCTCGCATTATGGTACAAGCCTTCTAGGACTTTATCCATAATTCCTTCAAGTCTACTTGGATGATTGGACGATATATGGGTTAGTGAAGGACCATTGTTACTGACTTAAGGCTGATGTTTGAAAGGTGTCGGTAGTTGAGGATATCCTCAACATTAAGAAATGTGTCTTAGCTACCTTGTTTGGAACATTATTGGGCACATCATATGTAAGGAGGGCCTCTGGTAGATCCCGCAAAGGTTGTAGTAATTGTGGGATTGAGGGAGCCTACTAGTCAAATCACGGTGTGTGGATTTCTTGGGCATATGGGGTACTACAGAAAGTTCTTCAAGGGTATGCCAAGATCGTCGCGCATTTAGAAGAGTTTCTTAGACATAAGAGTGCCTTTCATTGGGGAGAGGCACAATAGAAGGCATTTGACACTTTGAAGAATAGGCTTGTCACTGCGCCCATCCTACATTTCCCTTCTTGGGATAAGCCTTTCCATGTTCATGTGGATGCCTCAAGAACTGCCATTGGAGAAATACTTGCACAACTTGGTGAAGGGATTGTTGATCATCCCGTGTGTTTTACAAGCAGAAATTGACACCAAAGATAATAGAATTACACTATGACTAAGCGGGAGGCATCACAATGATCTACACGCTTCATAAATTTAGACAATATTTGTTGGCAACCCCTTTTATATTTTACACTGACCATATGGCATTGAAATACTTGGTGAACAAGCCCGTTCTACAAGGGTGCATATGTCGGTGGGTACTATTGTTTCAATAATTTGAGTTCACAAAGTGGTTTTCAAACCAAGGAAAATTAATTGGACACGACCATTTTCTAGGATTGATTCGGGGAGGACGACTGTAGTATTAAAGAGATTATGCTGACACACAACTATTTAGGTTGTGGTGCACACCCTTAGATTTGGAGGATATTGTAGTATTTCTCAAAACAAGTGTGGCGCCAGACAGAATGAAGGCCTTGGAAAAGAAGAAGTTGGCCATACACGTCGTGCCCTACATGCTAATTAGTAGAGACCTTTACAAAATGGGTCGTGATGAGGTTCTCCACCATTGCGTGCTAGAACATGAGCGCATTGCAATTATGGAAGAAGCACATGGTGGGATTACATGAGGACACTATGTGGGACATGTAATCGCGTAGAAGATTCTACTCGTAGGGCTCTGGTGGGAGACCATTTATCAAGATTGCATTGAGTTTTGCAAGCCCTGTGACCATTGTCGGTTCCTTTGTAAACACCGGAAAAAGGGATGAAATGCCCTTATGAATAATAGCAGTAGCGGAACCATTTGAGAAATGGGCTATCGACTTTGTTGGACCAATCTTTCCATTGGCGTGAAGGACTCATTCACGGAATATCCTCACTTGCACTGATTATTTGACAAGGTGGATAGAGGCAACACCTACAAAGGATTGATGCATGGGCTACCACTACTAGATTTTTATGGGAAAACATAATCGCGGTATGGATGCCCATTGAGTTTGACATGTGATATAGGTACGCACTTCCTTAATGAAACTCAAGCCAAGATTCTACTATCAGAATTCATGGTGGCCCATCACAAAACTACTCCCTATCACCCTCAAGCAAATGGGACTGTTGAGGAATTTAACAAAATACTTAGCCACACATTGACTAAGATTTGTGATGTTGGTAGACATGATTGGGATGACAAAGTATCAGCCATTCTTTGGGCATATAGGAAAACATACAAGACGTTGAATAAAGCCACACCATTTCAATTGGTGTTTGGCATGGAGGCTATCCTACCAGTTGAATTCATGTTACCTTCTCTGCGTATAGCACACCCAAGAGGATCAGTGTGACAAACAAGCTACTGGAAGAAAGAATTGACAAGTTAATGCATTGAACGAAAGATGATCACTCGTTAGGTGGAGCCGAGGAAGACAAAAAGCAAAACAAAAGGCATGGCATGATTGTCACATTAAGAACAAGAAGTTTTAGGTTGGGAAAATGGTCTTACTTTGTATGATTAAAAGTTTCGTGCCATCCTAGGAAGTTAAAATTGCATTGGTTTGTTCCTACATCATCTCGTACATCCTTGATTCGGTAAAAGGCACTATATAAGTGCTAGATGGGACGACATTTCCTGGAAAATTCAATGGGAGTAGGTTGAAGCCCTACTATAAATAAGTATTTTGGGTGTTTGTAAATAAGGTAGTATTGCCGCTAGTTTAGGATTTCCCTTAATGCATTTTCTTTTCTTGTGTTTCTCTTTTCTCGTTGTTGTTTTTTGTTGCATGCCTTGTGCACTGGTAATCTCATTACTTTTTTAAGGTTGTAACTGCGCAGAGGACCGCACATCATTTTAGTGTGGAGTGGAGTAAGGTGGAATAAATTGGAGTGTGAAGCGCAGAAGGATTGCATTGGAAATCCTGGTTGAATGGCCCTATGAAGGAAGTACATGCAAGGAAAGGTGAAAAAGGATGGTTGGTGTTAGGGTAAGGCTACATTGGGGATCCATGTACAAGAGAGGAAGAAGTGCAAAAGCAACACGAGGTAGGCGAGAGCAAAAATCATGACAGAAGAAGTGCCTTTTCGGCTGGTGACGTGCGCGCAAGAGTCTCCTGTCAAGATGGATTGGTTGTGCGCTAGAAGGTTGGGGAATTATCCGCAAGGTTGGGCGCATGAGTTAAAGCACTAAAGTCGGGTTTGTTTGAAAAAACCGCATTAAGTGTTAAAGTACGGTGGTAGGTAAGATAGCATTTAATGTTAAAAAGTGGGAAAAACTATAAATAGAGGGTTGGGCACTTCATTATTTACTTTGTGATTACGAAGAAGGAAGATATTTTGTGAACTAGGGTTTCCAGAGTTGATCCGTGTGAAGAAAAATTGGAAGATTTTAACCGTGAGTAACTAGTTTGGATCTGCAAACCGGGGAAGTAATTCACGGGCGTGGAAGAGTTGTGGAGAAGTGTCGTCTTGTGAAAATATATTCCAGTTAGGGTTTGGAAGCTAGGGCATGGGTTGGAAAAGAGTATTCTTTGCAGGTTAGAGATTTGAACTTGGAAAAGTTAGAAGAGTAGAGCTAGGAAGAGAAGTTGAAGTGAAAACCTACACAATGGCACCCAAGAAACCAGCAGTAACACCTAAGAAGGGCAAGGAAAACAACAAGAAACTACCTCAGGTACCAATGAAGAATGGTATGCATAAATGAAGTGCCCAAATGGGGTTTTGCTTGGGATGGAATGGGAATCCCACTTGAGAAAAATGATAGTAAGTGAATACAACCATCGCACGAACGTGATTGAAAAGGAAATAGAGTTGGCGTTAGCCGCCCAACTAACCAAAGAACACTTGAGGGGTTACCAATCTATAGCGATGAAGTCAAGGTGAAGTTAGAGAAGGCGGTATTATTGCAACTCTATGAGTTGCCCTACTTCGGAAACCCAGAGCGCCTCTATCAATGGCTGATGTCGCGCATACATGAAGAGCACTTTCACTTCACGGGGCGTAAGATGCACATAAGCCCTCATCTAATTTCAAGATTCACAAGCCATATCTCGTGAGGGAGAAAGTTTAGAGGATGAATTGTGCAACAAGGAAGCAATCAAGGAAACAGTGGCCACGTATGCGTATAAGAAGGGGTCAAGGTATTTTGATATCGGGGATATCCAAGACCCAATAATGAGAATGGTCGCGCTCCTGGTAACAAAACTCAACACATAAGAAAGATGGACGCAGTAAACAATTCCTGGCTAAATGTTTGTAAAATAATATCGAGGGCACCATCTACAATATGTTTGCATACATTTCAAATGAAATTATCGCCAGCGCATAGGAAGGAGACAAGATTCTCTTTGGTAATGTCCTCTTAACCATTGTGTTCTCAGAAATCGGAGTACCAGATGCAGCAGATAAGTTTGTGTGGGAGTACCCAGAGGAAGACCCCCCTCCTATAAAAAGATTTGAGAAATAAACTGTGATAGCATGACGCCCATTCACAAGGCGCGTCTTGAAAATGGTATACGTGCTTAAGGAATGCATTCGGGCAAATGGAGAATCTTTGGAAAACTACCAAGCACTACGAAGGAGAAGTTGAGTTTGATGTATACCAACACTTTTGTATTAGTAGGTTCAAGTTGGTGATGAGAACATTATCCCATGGTGCAAGCTCCCATTTTCCTTCACAACTTAATACTTCCAGGCGGAGTTAATGATTCGAGGAGTCCAAAAATTTTAAGCTTGACCTTGGAAGTTTGGACCGGGACCACAGGGAGATGCGCAGGACATTAGTCTACCCCAACAAGCGTGCGTACATGGAAAAATATGTGTCGCTTGAAGTCTAAATGGTAAAACCCCCAGAATCGACTATTACAGGAAGGTTTGTGGCGCATTATACCTTCGGATAAGGCCCAAGTTTTAGAAGGATGCTTATCTTGAAAACGAGATAGCTATACCTGAGGACCTAACAAGTAGGAAGAAGATCTGCGCCAAGAAGAAGGAGATGGAGGAAATAAAGAAGAAGGCACCAAGTGCCCAAGATACACAGACATTAGGCGCCCGGAATAAGCACTAGAATCGAGTACTTACACGTGCAAGAAGAGGTCCCTAGTCAAAGAAGAGGTGCCAACACAGGAAAAGCTTATCGCAGAGGAGAAATCACCAGAGGAAGAGGAAGAGAAAGCAGAATCTCCTATACTAGAATCCCCAGTTAGGAAGAAATAGAAGGTGATGGAGGAAGCTGACTCGGAGGAGACGAAGAGCTTGGAGAAATACATAGGTGAGAGGGATGACGATGAAGAAGATGATCCTAAAGGGGACCAAGAGCCACTTGTTTTTCAGCGTGCACGATTCAAAAGAAGAGGGTGGAGAAGAAGAACATGAGTTCCTTTTCATGCGGCGCAAGGGTAGCCAAGAGGAGGAAGGCACCCAGGACATGGAGAGAAGTGAAGAGGTTGGTGCGCAGGATCAAAAAAATCCAAGCCTCACAAAGGAACAAGTAAACAAGGTGGCAGAAAAAGAAGCAACGAAAATCATCGAGGCCTTGGTAGAACAAGAATTAGAGCACAGCGTTGATATAGTGATGGAAGAGGATAAGGAAGAAAGCGCAGGAAAGATCACGGTAGCATGGGAGGCCCTAGTCTATCGGTAATTGTTCCTAAGGGCACGCACATAGGGGAAAGCGCATGGAGATCTAGAGGCAAGGAATGAGCTACATTAATGATCCTAACAAGGTGTTACGCATGTGCTTCCAAAGCACTGTCCCAATAGATTAACTCATGGCAATGAAGTCATTCGATGAAGAAGGTGCATACCCTTGGATGAGGAAGATGCTCTCTTGGGAAATTGAGTCCCACATCGATGAGCTAGAGTTTGAGGTAAGCCAGGGGGCACTAATGAAAATGCCGAGTCAAAAGGAGACAACCCTTGGTAAATGCTCAACATAACTTTTAGATGAGCAGTTATGCAACGCGCTCAACAAGGTCTCAGTTGAGGTTGAAGCTAGGCTCTTTGGATGGAATGACAGGATAAGATTTCTAGAAGCAAAACTAGAAAAGGAGGGAGAACTAGAAAAGGAGGAGGAAGAGCTAGAAGAGAAGGCCAAGGATTTAAAGTAAGAGGAGTTGATTAGTGCTCAGCTAAAGCGTGAGCTCAGGGAAGAAAAGGCAAGGGTGCACAAAGTACATAAGAAGGTAGAATCCATCACAGATGCCATTTTTTTGAAGCATCCGGACTTAATGTCACCCGCATATAAGTATGGATCTTCCTTGAGTGCCTCAAGATTTAATGTGCATCCTCACCATGGAGAGACAACCTCTAGCCTTAGAATCTGCAGAAGAAGTAGCAACGCGCCTAGAGAAGGAGGATAAATTAAAGGTAGTAGCAATCATGGCTGAATACAACAAAGTCCTTGCTGATGTAAAGATTGTTTCCCATCTACTTTGAGGTCGCATACGACAATCGCATAGATAGAGATAAAGTGGCAAGTACTCTACTGCCAACTATGAAGCAGAGCTTAAAAAGTTCCAAGAAAATAACAAAGGGAACATGGCAAAGTGGGATAGAATTCCCACCGAGGTTGAAAGGAAGTCGAATCTATTGAAGCCCTAAGGGTACAATCAAGAACCAGTTAAAGGAACTATACCCACATATTACTAGAAGGATGGACGTGCTTGAGGACATGGGCAAGGAGTTGGAAAAAAATTTGACACTATGAACGCTCAAGGAGATGGACTGAGTTTTGGGGAGGTAAGTGCCCTAGTCGGCGACCTCTGCTAGAGAGCACAAAATGAAGTCGATGCCTAGAACAAGTTGGAGGCCGACTTGCAAAAATATTTTCCTAGCTTGTTGCAATAATGCCATCACTTCCCCATTCTTTCTTCTTTCCCAAATTCTTCATCCCCTTATTATTTTTCCCAAGACATTAAGTCTTCTGTGATTCTTTATTCATTGGAGAAGTGTTTCCGTGGACAGAGAACAGTGTAGTGTGGGGTGATGTTGGGCCCCTAAAATATTGGCTAAGTACACAAAGGCGCATGGGCGCGCAAGGCAAGGGTCTAGGAAGGTTTTAGAAGGGCCATGTTATGCGCCGACAGACAAGGTCTCAACACTTAGCCATATTTGGTGTATCGGGTAGGACACGAGAAAAGCGTGACCCGACTATGCATGCGGAGTGGATAAGGTGCCAGCCTGCAACAAGTTGGCCTAGGAAGGAATATGCCCTGCGATAGAAGTTTCTAGAAGACATCATGGCAAAAAGTGGAGAGCTCAGTCCTGGAGGAGCATGCTCCCATGGAGGACCACATTCAGACACTTGGCATTGGATCTGAGGCCGCAGAAGGATGAGTTGGCACTTTAGGATGCCTATATATACAAACGCCTTGCATAAGGGAAGATAGAGAGGGACAAAAAGATATAGATAGGATATACAATAGAGAGATCAATATAGAGCGGAGCTTTGTAGAAATGCCGCAAGGAACTCTGTTTGGGTTGGGTAGATAAAACATAGGAGATGGATGTACCAAGAGCTTGGGGTTTATAATTCTTTTTGAGAGCTAAATGATATGGATCCAGTTATGATGTATGACTTCAGTCTGCCTCTCTACGAGGCTCTGTAATGAATCTAATGAATGTAATGAGGTTATCAGTTTATATGAATATGATCAGTGATGACTCTAGTGCATTTACATATCTTCATGGTTTCTGTTTTATGCATGTTTATGGAATGAGTCTAAATCCTTACACATTTCCCTTTCTGTTTCGATTCAAATCTTTAAAGTCTGTTAAAGTATCTTTGTCTATAATGACGACAATGATCTAGAGCCGTTCTGAGCTCTATGATGTTCACATGTTTCATTCCCACTCACTTCCTTTACAGTTTGGATCATAGATGATGTTTTCCCACTCAAATCACATAAAAGAGAGACTCGACACTCGTGCGTGCCTTAGGTGAGCGCCCGGGCGCCCTCGGGTGATAGGCCGGTAAGCGTATGGGATTCCCTTGTTCTTTGGTGGGTGTAAAAATGACTACAATCCAAGGAAGCAAATGCACTCTGGTCTAGGATTTTCACACTTATCGCCATATTCAACATGCATTCTAGTATAGAGATCCAATCATGAAGTGGTATGTCAAGTTGTCTAACAACTCGTAAGATTCCTCTAATTAATATTCTCGCAAAACTTTGCATTGTTTCTGCCAACAACCATGTTGTCCACTTGGTGAGTTTAGAGCTAGTTTGGACGTTTTTTCGTATAAAGTCTAATGTGTCAATATCAACGTCTTTAAGTATTTTGTTTTTAAGATACATGTCCATTAGATTGTCAATAATAGCTTGACATATATAGTCACTTGTATTATCTTTGTTCCAATTGTTTATTAGGTAATGTCGTACCATTTGAAACAAGTGTAAAATACTCCAATAGTAATATGAGTCTTTAGTGTTTTTGTTTGTGGTATTAGATTTAATCTTTTAATTATAGTTAAAAGTGTCAAAAATAAAGTCCTTTTAATAAGATATGACTATAGTCCATAGTCATTATTAGTATAAAGTTGTCAAAAGATTTGAGTCATCTTATGTCAAAAGTTTCATCAGGAGAGTTTTTGTTAAAGTCAGTGTCTTGGTCATTTTGTAGTCGTCAAAAATTGTAAAAATAGAAAAAAATGTCTTATGAATGCATTTTCGAGTTGAACCCAACATTTTATTTAGGCATGTAATTGAGCCTCAATTCAAATTCATTGAGCTAGCAACATGAAACGGAGGATGGAGGTCGATCGGTGTCTCTTGTCAATCACCAATGATGGGGCCACATTTTGGTATGGTGGCATCTCTTTTTCAGTTGTGTGGTATGTACAACATAAAATGGTGTGTGGTTTCCTTCCCAAATTATGATTGAAATGAGGAGAATGTGCATTTTGGAATATGAGAACATATATGAGGGCAATCGAATCGGAGTGATCCTCTCGACTACTAGGATTCTTCAACTATCGACTTCTTCATCAATCGGCCGGTGAAAGAGTACTCATTGGAAGTGAAAACGGAACTATTAAGTTAGCGTATGTAGGTGTATTGGTGGAAGTGTGATCATGCGGTAAGGTATTCACATGGTGAAGTGAATGGTCATGTGCAAAGAAGATCCAAGCCAGAAATATGCAAACCTAAAAGTATGCAGAGGCATACGATTCTATTTCCAATTTTTTAGATGTGCTTCTTCCCATGTAAACACTAAGGGGGAATATTAGGAAAATAATGTTTACATTATTAATATTGTATGTGTTATTATAATATTACATGTGAGGATGTAAATAAGTTGTTATTTAAACAACTTGTATACTTCATTTGTTAGTTTGTTAGACCCGTAAAACTAATAAATGTGTTATTTGTTTTTGTTCTTCTTATTTATTAGGAAGTTGTTTAGCTATCTATATAGCTATATAATAGCCTATAGATGTATGGATTTCATGTAATGCAAAATAGATGATGTTGTATCATCACCCATAACGAGCCACACAATAGAATAATGAGACATCATGTTATGTAGTCATGTGAAGTTCTCAAAACAAGACAATATATTGTATAAAAACATAAAGATCAAATGAAATGAAATATATAAAAAATGATGATTAGTGCTTAGTGTAATTAGGAATCACTCAATAATAATATCGAAGCATGTTAAAAGTAGACAAAATGAGTTCCATGGTAGAAACACTAATAAATTAAAAATATAGCTATAATTCTCATTATATGGAGGTTTATCAAAATAGGATAATTTGGATCATTATATGTGGAAGATAATTTGGATCCTTCTACCACATGTTTAGGAACCATAAAACAAAATGAATAAATAAATATTTCAACACATCGTAGAGAATAACAACTTCAAGAACATATAGAAAATCACAATTGAACATTTCATTAGAGAAACAATAGGTCATAACTTTGGGTTTGTCTCTCCTTTATTTTCAATACTTTCTCTTTCTATTTAGTTAGTATTTGTGCTTGAGGTTTTTTTGCCCTAGCATTTTCTATTGTAATTTATATGTATTCTTGAATCATATATCTACTATTGGTTATTCGTGAACATTAACAATTTAATTTATGTGCAACCAACAAAAATATAAATTATTTCCTATGAGAGTTGATTTTAAAAATGGCTTCACAAATGTTTTTACACCCAATAACATTTCCTTGTTTAGATTTGTTTAGATTTTTCAAATATTAGATGGTTGTTGGGCATGTTGCTCATGGTTTTCAAAGAGAACCTAATTCTAGAAATTTAGAACATTATATACACTACGATAAACAAGTATATATACACACCAATTTTAGAGTATTATGTTTCAAGTGAACATTGTTGTACAACTCATGGGCTGCATGGCTAATATAGGAACCTTGGCTAAAGAGATTATTAATACACAAAGCGTTGGAGAAATATATATTATTGTGCAATATATTATGTTAATAGTTTAAGAAGGCTATATATGTTAGCCCTATGAAATTATGATGAAATGCAATGACAAATCTCTTATAGGATTGAATTATGATGCCAATGATGCCCTTCATGCATCCACTGAACTTGAAGATTTATGTATTAGTCTTTTGATTTTCCTCACAAATGAACAAATGTAGATGATATTGTTTTGGAATCAACTGTCGCATTTTTATTGTATGTCGCTTTCGATAATACTACTAGATCCATCTTCGGGGAAGAGAGAAGTCCAAGCTCAAACCGCCCCATCAACAAATGTTAAGAACTATATCGACCGTGGTGATTGGAACATAAGTAACAAAAGGCTTTATATCATTAAAATTTTTAGACTGCCTGCGGGAAGGAAATTTATAAATGTAAGGGAAAATGCATCTCAAATTAAATGGAAAAATTATCTTTCTTTTTACAAAAGTTTACGAACAATGATATTGAGTAATGAAATAATATGAAGGATTAAGTTACATCTAGGTGCATTAATACATTATAAGTGAGTAATCTTTAAAAGCTTGTACACTCGTAGAGTGATACATGCATTTGTGATAACAAGGTCAGGGTGGGTAACTACAACAATGTTTAATTTGTCCTTAGAACATCTTTGTATCATCTTACACGGGTTTCATTGAAAGAAACAAAGAAATTTATAAAATATTAAATGGGCATATGGATAGATTTACAATATAGTTTATACAAAAAAATTAATAACACCACAAATTTAATCCATGACAAGATTTTTTTATATTTTATGAGTTTGGCCAATAAATAACTCAATGGAAAACCACCCTTTAGATGAGAAATATAAAATCGACACACACCTTAGATCTGATGCTTGTAGCTTAAAATTATAAAGATGTGAACACAAGTTTACTTAATAGGGAACCCAAAGATAATACATCTGCAGTTGCATACATTGAAAGCCTGTATTAAGGATAAATTTATAAATGCCAACCCCAAAACCTCATTTTTATGTCTTGTCTAACAATTAGAATTGAAGAAAGGCATGTTCCTTTGAAGCAGCTTATTACAGAGGTCTGAATCTGCCTCGAACCAAGGAAAACTGTGAGGGGGATCAAACAGAAAACCCTGTTTTAGGAGACCTAAATGTCGAGAGTACAACACTTGATCTGATGTCACTTGCAGCCGAATAGACTCGTATTCTGCTAATGCTATAGAAATCTTGTCAAAGCCCCACTTGGCAATTGATTGACCCATAACACTAGCATCTATGATTGACATGTTTGTACTCCTTAGTCCATGGGGGAAGTTGGATGTGCAGCTTCACCGACGAGCACCACGCGACCCCAAACAAGCTGTTTGAGAGGTTCCCGGTCATATAGAACATTTATAAATGGTTCTGCAGTTGCCTTCATAAGAGCAGATAACTCTGGCACCCATGTCTCGTTGGCTTCTTCATGCATCTTTCCAATAACCCTCTTGTCTACTTTTGCAGTTAATGAGTTTAGCTGTTAAACAAAGCAATAGATTTAATATTCCAAATAAAGTCTAATATCTGGTGGGGAAACACATAGTTCCACTGTTCAATGTGGCAATGGAATATTTAAAAAATGATAAACAGAAAACTTGAGCTGAGCGGAGGCCTCAATTTCACTTGAAAGGTAACATAAGCCTATTCTGACATAACCCCTGTAAGATACAAATGGACAGTTCACTCAAATGAGAGGAAACAAATATATGTAGATGTTTCCAAACAACTAGTTATGACAAGAGTAAATAATATGAACAAGGTCTTGGTAACAAGCACATTGTGCTAACAGCAGCTGCAGAGTCATCCACGAGGGCACCAAAAACATCAGAGAATCAATCTTCTGGAAAAACCCACGCGAAATTTCTGTAACCATCAATGTTTCGATCACCTCAAGTGACCCAACTTTTCTACATCCTGATGATGGATCACTTGAGGTTATCTAAAACATTGATGGTTAAAGAAATTGTATGCATTTTTTTACAAAAGTTTTGATTCCAATGCTACAGACTGCGAAAGCCTCTATTCATTAACAAAAACATTGTCAACTAAATGCAATTATGAATGATTGTCCTTTCCAAGGTAGAACTTGTTTATGGAACATCATAACAAATAACTTGTACCAGAATGAAGTTTAACAATCATGCTGAGTAGTTATGCTATATAGGATCTTGTAGACATGAGATGTCCAGGATAGAAATGAATATCATTTTTAACCATCCCACCTGGCAAAAACAAAATGTTTTTTAAAAGGCATGTAAATACCTTCATATGAGGTTCAGGTTGATTGACATACCAAAGCCAATTAAGCCTTTTACCATGCAACTCGTAAAGCACAGAATGAGTTCCTTTGGCAAGGTCAAAATACAAACATTTGCCAAGATCTGGATAAACTTTCTTAATGGAAGCAATCATCTCAGGTGAATCATTCTTGGAATAATCAAAACACCCCGCCATGCACAATAGCCTAAATACCTGCACAGGTGAAATTATGTTTATACTCTCAGCTTCTATACTAAAGTCTCAATTGGCAATCATCTTTACGATCTGTTTTGCACCATTTGTATCGTGCTCATTACAAAAAGTAAAAGCTTTCCACGGACCCAAAATCTACTTTTCCCCAAAGCTTTCTCAAAAAGAAAAAAGAGCAATAGTTGCACAAGAAAAATCTGTGAATCAGTGAAAATTTTAAAAGGAATGCAAAATATATTTCCAAGGTACAATAAGAGTAGTCACTCCATACAATTCACTGATAGTCAGATTCAGGGGCAAAACGAAAATATAGAAATGAATTAAACCTTAAAATTGTCCTTCGCATTTAATATGATCAAAATTTAAGCCCGTATTGTTAACCTCAAAGATAATTAATTCAATTTTAGTGATAACATAACCCAATATTGGAAACAGGTATCCCAATTTCAGCATCCCCTGCTCCAAGTAAACTGGCGTAACATGGCTTTTTATTATGAAATGGGTAAAATAATAGAGCCTATCTATCTTTCCACATGATATAACTTATGGATGCAAAGCACTCAATTTTCATTTTTGAATACATGCTGATAATTGAACAATTGCTCTTTTCTGTTTTAGTAGTGAACAATATTCTAATGTTCTCTTTTATAAAAATGAATTGATGGGGCCATCCTTGGTTGCCATGAATTAGATTATTCCAGGTTAGGGCCCATGTTTATCAAGGTATTCTTCATGTTATGCCCTTGCTCCAGCAAGAAACAGTTGAATACTTAAAGGTAGGCTGTGTACTCAATTACCATTACCAAGGATCTTGCATATTTCCTTAAATCAAACGTCAATAGCTCCTTGATTTGCCTTGAAGACTCGTTTCAGTCACTTGAGTAATCACATGTTTAGTGCCTTTCCACCTCAACCTTGAGCAAAATCAATAAACTCATAGTTTTTGCCTTGAATGTGGAAGTTCTGATTTCTGTCATTGTTTTACAAACAACAGTGAATAAATGGTGTTGAATACCCACATCCCCTCCGAAAGATAAATTTTGATATTATCCATACCTTTATTTAGTTAAGGAAAAAAGACTAAATACTATTTATACTCTCCAACACCATAAAGCAGTGAGGTCAAAGTGATGCAAGTACATCCTGCAAAATTTTATCATTGAACACTCAAGCATTGGAGAAAAAACTATCATGTTTTTTTATTATATTTGGAGCATTACTCTGGCCAAAAGGGGTGTGGTCTCCCTCCAACATTGTTTGCGATTTATATTGATGGCATTGAGCAGTTACTGAGGAAGAATACATGTGTAAGATGGTTATATCTTGATCTCCTTGCTTCTTTTTGTAGATGATGGTCCTTTTAGCCTCCTCTTCCAACTGTTTGTATGAACATCCAGACTCTTTAACCCACAGTTGTCATATTCACCAGCTTAGGGAATCAATTCAATTGAAACTTCTTCTCCATATAATTATCCTCCATTGAAACACACAAAACCAGCTACCCAACCAGATTTCTAGACCCTAACCCATCAATAGGCTGATTGGATCAAAGATCATTGAACATTCAAGCATTGGAGAACAAAATATCATGTTTTTTTATTATATTTGAAGCATTACTCTGGTGTGGTCTCCCTCCAACATTGTTTGCGATTTATATTGATGACATTGAGCAGTTACTGAGGAAGAATACATGTGTAAAATGGTTATATCTTGATCTCTTTACTTCTTTTCGTAGATGATGGTCCTTTTAGCCTCCTCTTCCAACTGTTTGTATGAACATCCAGACACTTTAACCCACAGTTGTCATATTCACCAGCTTAGGAATCAATTCAATTGAAACTTCTTCTGCATATGATTATCCTCCATTGAAACACACAAAATCAGCTACCCAACGAGATTTCTAGACCCCAACCCATCAATAGGCTGATTGGATCAAAGATCATTGAACATTCAAGCATTGGAGAACAAAATATCATGTTTTTTTATTATATTTGGAGCATTACTCTGGTGTGGTCTCCCTCCAACATTGTTTGTGATTTATATTGATGGCATTGAGCAGTTTCTTAGGAAGAATACATGTGTAAGATGGTTATATCTTGATCTCCTTGCTTCTTTTTGTAGATGATGGTCCTTTTAGCCTCCTCTTCCAACTGTTTGTATGAACATCCACACACTTTAACCCACAGTTGTCATATTCACCAGCTTAGGGAATCAATTTAATTGAAACTTCTTCTGCATATATCCATTGAAACACACAAAACCAGCTACCAACCAGATTTCTAGACCCCAACCCATCAATAGGCTGATTGGATCAAAGATCGACCCACTTGTAGGAAGAAGCGACGGCCTCAAAGAATTCAACCCCACAAAGTCCAACTCAGAATTTTAAATCTGCTATTTAAAGCACCACAGACCTATAACAAGAAGAGCTCCAGCGTTTACTTCACTACCATGCTAAAAGGACAATAACAAAGCCCAATTTTCTCAAAAAGGAGAACGCTTGCTATCTAAAGTAAAACTTCTCCAAAATTCACCTTCACAATGGATGAAATCAAAGGAACACTTTGGAAGTTGAAGGAAAATCACTGCTCTGCAGATTTATGGGAGCCTTCCCAGGGCCAAAAACTCTTAAAACTTTGGGTTTATGAGAGCTGGCAACCAGCAGACTCAGTAGATATCTTAATGATGCGAAAAGGATACGCTCTAGCAGTAGTCACCACCAAAAGGAGGACCCTGACTTGTGAAGAAATCAGAACTCTTAATGAAGCACTGGTCTCCAGGTTATAACCCAAACAAAGATCTCCCAAGCACAGCCCCAATTAGGGTAAGGCTCCCACTGCTACCATGTGAATATTTGCAATTTTGCAAGAACATGTTATCAATTAATTAGGAAATCCCAAACATCAATATATTGCAGCCTCAAAGCTCACACGAAAACCTTGAGTACTAAACTATCCATGAATCTGTGTGAATCTGGATCTAAATAAGTCACTCCAATATAGAATAGTGCTGACTGCTGACCATGGCTGCAATAGAATGGGAACGCCATTACACTATGAAGACATCACAATAAGATGCTGGATTGTCACGGACATGGTCATCTAACTAAAGTCTTCCCGCACGAAGAAGATAAGGATACCAAACTCATCCACCTCAACCAGAAACAACTCCAGGCATGTGGAGTGGGGTATTTGCATGCCACCTAGGGGTACATCCTAGTCTAAATTTAAAAAAAAAAAAATAGTTTCGGAAGAGAAGGAGCTTTGCCTTTCCCGCCCGCTGAAATTTGAAATTCCTGTGACCTCTGGTGCTTGCTCGATGTCGGACCCTTCCGGTCCGGATCGAGTCCCGCCCGCGCGCCTCCGGGGCTTGTCTCCTCGGCCTCCTCCCGAGGCATGGAAAAAGGTTGTGGAAGGGTCCACTTCTGCACCCCATTCGGAGAAGTTGTCGCCCGTCCTCTCTGTGCAGGGTCCTCTCTTCACATCCCCTCTCACATCACGAGAGGCGGTTGCTGCCTCTAGAGACTTGTCTCTGGTGGGTAAGCTGATGGGTCCCAGACCTCCTCTCGAAGATATCAAAAAATGGGCGCGCATGAAATGGAACCCTTGTGGTGCCATAGAAATTGTTGTCATGCCAAATGGCTTCATTCTCTTTTCATTCAGCTTTAAAGAAGACTTTGCTCAAGCACTTCTGGGTGGTCCGTGGTTTTTTGGCAGAAGAGGTTTCTACATTAGAAAATGGACTCTGGTTTTAATCCACTTACTGAAACCATGACGCAGCCCCAATCTGGGTTCATCTCCCAGGCCTTCCTCTGGAGTTTTGGGATCCAGTGGTTATCGAAGGTATTGCTCTTTCTATGGGCCCTCTTATAGCAATTGATCAGGCCACAAAAGCTAAAACTAGATTCATTCATGCTCGTTTCTGTGTCAATGTTGATGTTAGTTGTCCACTCCCAAAATCGATTGATCTTCTCTCAGATTTTGGAATATGGACACAACCCATTGAATATGAATATGTTCCACAAGCGTGTTCCATCTACAAAAGCATTGGCCATCGAGCAACTAGCTGCCCCACTAAGCCATAGCCCAAACCAAAAATCCATGAAGCTTCTCCCAAGAAAAAGGGAAATATATACCAAAAGTGATACCTGAAGAGGCTCCTGTCATCCCTACATCTAACCCCTTTGCTCTCCTTGAGGAAGGCGAAATCACCCTTGATGTTCACATGGAGGCTCCTCTTGCCCCCAACTTCCTTCTTCTTTGGTTGTTATTCCCACGGAGGTTCCTCTTGCTTCCCCCCTCCCCTCGTCTTCGGATGTTTCCCCTTTTGTTTCCTCTCTTGCTCCCTTTTCTGCGGTTGCTTCTGAGTTCCCGATTTCTTCTGCCTCCCCTTCTCCACCACCTCCTACCCTCTCCGCCAGGGGATTGCTCACCCTCCCCCTCTTCTGATTCTCTCCTCGGAGCTTCCTTCTGTTGGATCCCTCTCCCCCAGTCCTTCTACCCTCCCTCTCTTTGACTCTCGCTTCCCCATCCACTCAAACCTCTGATGATAGTAATAACCTTCGTCTGACCAAGCAAAGCAGGCAAGAAACCTGATATAGGCACTGAGAAAATGTGTGGGCGTACTCCCTGGGCAATGTTAAGCTTCAACAAGAATCAACTTGAACGTGGCTCAAGGAACCCAGAGTACCATCCCCATGGTTGTGGGGAGCAAATCCAAATCCAAAAAATGAAAATAATCTCTTGGAACATAAGAGGTCTCAACTCTCTGCAAAAACGGAGGGTCCTCAAGGATATGAAATTTAACCACTCTCCTGATATTATTATGCTACAGGAAACCAAACTTTAAAATGATGACAGTCTCTCGAAAATTTGGCATGTTGCATCCTTTATGTCCTAGCACTCGACTGGTAATTCAAACGGCTTATGCACTCTCTGGGATCCTAAAATCTTAAAGGCGATTGTCTTTTACAACATCCTAATTTCTTGTGCTTGCTCTTCCAAGAATTAGGCTCAAACTCTACTTGGATCGCCATCAATGTTTATGCCCCAAATCTGGAGACTCATCGTGAAAAACTTTGGCAGGATATTTCAAATTTCATAAGAAGTTGCGGCAATTTCCCTATGCTTATCATGGGGGATTTCAACAATACTCTCTACCCCTCTGAAAAACAAGGAGGAGCCCCTGCTAATCCCTCCAACATGGAAGCTCTAGCTGACTTCTTATGTTGTGAGGAACTCTTAGATATGGACCTTCACGAGCCTCCTTCACTTGGTCCAACCACAAAATTGGCAGAAATCATATACAAAGCAGGCTTGACAGGGCAATGGGATCATTGGACTGGATCTCACTATATCCTGACTTTTTTCTCAGTACTTTATCTAGAGTTGCCTCGGACTATAGCCCCCTGATGCTTTGTGCCAACAACAAGATAAATACAAAAAATCCACCCTTCAGATTTGAGTTGGCCTAGCTTGAAAACAACCAGTTAGATCCTCTTATTAAGAGTTGGTGGGATATCAAAGTACAAGGCTCTGATATGTTTAAGTTCTCCAGTAAGCTTAAGGAAATCAAAAAACAACTTAAGCTTTGGAAGGTCAAAGTGTTCGGTAGCATCAAGTTGCGTAAACAAAAGCTAACTCAGGAAATTGCTAACATCTCAACACATGTTGAGGCAGAAGGCAGAACGGAGCATCTTCACAAACAAGAAATCACTCTTCTTAGTGAATACCATAACACCTTGAAAGAAGAGGAGGCATATTGGAGACAAAGATCAAGAGCTCTATGGCTTGATCGGGGGACTAATACGAAATTTTTCCACATTACAACATCCAAACACAAAAGTAGAGACAAAATCAGAGAGCTGCTAACTCCGGAAGGTAATCTATTATCCTCTGATCTTGATATTTCTAATGAATTGGTTTCTTTTTATTCTAATCTCCTACAGTTGAGGAACCCCCAATGAAAACGCTATGTCAAAGATGTTACAACACATTCCAAAATTAGTCTCTGATGAAATGAATGGAAAATTAACGAAGCCCTTCTCTATGGAGGAAATACACAAAGTTGTCTTCACTATGAAAGGGATAAAGCCCCTGGCCTTGATGGATTCCCTGTTGCCTTTTTCCAAATTTTTGGGAAATCATCAAGCAAGACCTTTTTAACGCGGTGAATGAATTTCAGCTTAGCAATTCTCTTCTAAAAGAATGGAATACGACTTTCATTGCTTTGGCCCCCAAATCTCTAGGCTCTAAGTCTATGTTGCTAACTTCCGACCGATCAATCTCTGCAACACCTCTTATAAGATCATCACCAAGATGTTGGCTACTAGATTAAAACCTCTTATGAGATGTTGGCTACTAGATTAAAACCTCTTATGAATGACCTCATCTCTACGCAATAAAATGGTTTCATTAGCGTCGCTTATTCAAGGTGGTATAATTACAGTTCATGAAGCCATTCACTCAACCCAGCAAGCAAAGTCAACAGGATGATTCTTAAATTAGATATGCAAAAAGCATTTGATAGAGTCGATGGACTTTTCTCATTCGTGTGTTGAAAAGTTATGGTTTTGATAACAAATGGTGCAGCTGGATTTTATCTTGCATTGCTACCCCTTGTTTTTCTATCCTCATAAATGGCATCCCGACCGGCTTCTTCAAAAACAACAGAGGTATAAGGCAAGGAGACCCTCTGTCACCCTTCCTCTTTTTGTTAATGGCGGACACCCTCAACAGAGCTTTAGAGGCAGCCAAGAGCCAGGCAGCTATATCTGGTATCAAAATCACCACTCGCTCCCCTGCTGCTACACACAACCAGTTTGCAGACGACACCCTTCTCTTGAGTGTTGCTTCGGTGATCGAGGCAAGAGCTCTTAAAGAAATATTAGAAAATTATCAATCTGCCTCTCAACGCAAATGATTAACTTCACTAAAAGCAACATATCCTTTTTAAACACCCCACCTCAAACTCAAAGGAGGATTGTTGATATCTTTGGTTGCAGAATTGTGGACTTACCTTCCTCTTATCTCGGGCATTCCTCTTTTCAAGGGCAAGCAAATTAAAAGTCTATGGAACCCGGTCATTGAAAGATACCGAAAAAGTTGGCTTCTTGGAAGGGAGCTCTTCTAAGTCAGGCAGGCAAACTTCAATTGGTTAAAGCTACATTACAAAGTTTGCCTATTTATTTCATGTCATTACTCAAAATGCCCTCTTCAGTGATTAATGTTATTGAGAGGATTCAAAAAGATTCCTCTGGTCGGGTGTGGAAGATAAGAAGAGGATCCACCTTGTCTCTTGGAATGAAGTTTGTAAGCCGACCAAACTGGGAGGTCTTGGGATTAGACACATAGCTGATATGAATGAAGCCCTGCTTGGCTAAGATTGGCTGGAAGTGGCTTATGGAAACTCACACTGGGTGCAACTTTTAAGAGCCAAATATTTGACTCACTCAGGAGATTTCCTTCTCTCCTCTCCTCCACGTGGTTCTTCCATCTGGAACTCGGTCATTAGCTCTCTCCCTCTCTTGTGTGTTGGCACCAAATGGAGGATGGGAAATGGCAGACAAATTGAATTTTGGTCGGATTGGTGGATTGGAGATAAACCTCTATGCCTAGACCCTGTTTGGGATTCTATCAAAAGACCCCTCATTAATCATCATGGCAAGAAAGTTAATGGTTACTTGGAGATCGATGAATTCAATTCCCTCTTGGTATATTTCGGGGCTGGACGGGTATCAG
Source organism: Taxus wallichiana var. yunnanensis (assembly GCA_018340775.1). NCBI lineage: Eukaryota > Viridiplantae > Streptophyta > Pinopsida > Cupressales > Taxaceae > Taxus > Taxus wallichiana. The sequence continues at coordinate 109,034,485 of CM031235.1, read as the reverse complement.
TGAATCTCAAAGTCAATGTTTGAAACAGTTGAGAACAGAACAACCCTCTCCTCACATTATATACCTTTCTCTTTACCTGTTGATGATCGTATTTGGCCCCTCTCCTCTTCTGGTTCATTTATTGTTAAAGTTGCCTATGAATCCAAGCCTCGGACCAGCTCTAGCCCTCCTCTCAACGCAACATTTGGCCCAAAGAAATTATTCCTAAAATGCAGGATTTTTGTCTAGCTCTCATTCAAGAATGCTTTCCTATCGGGGAAAACCTAAAAAGAAGAGGCTTCTCTCTTCCTACTCGTTGTGTTCTCTGTTGTAAAGCTTTGGAGTCCTCCCATCTCCTTCTTCACTGTCCTTTCTCCCAAGATATTTGGAATTGGTTCCTAACACATTTGGGAGTTATTTGGATTTCCCAAATCCCTTCAAGATGCCCTCAATCAATGGTGTTCCCCCTTTTCGCACCCGGCCCTCTCTCTCACTTGGAAGCTTATCCTCCCGCATGGCCTCTAGGGTATATGGAAGGAAAGAAACAGGAGAATCTTCAAAGAGCAAAGCATGGACCCTACTCAGGTTGCCAAATGTATTGCTATACTCTTCCAAGATAATCTTAACAGTTGCCTCTGGAAGAAATATCAAAAAAAATCCAGTTTTGTGACAAGGAGTGGTGTCAGCAGATTGCGATTCAACTCAAGGCTAAACCCTCGGCCTTGGCTCGCTCTAAAGTTCGTTGGCTCCCTCCCCCTGGATGGATTAAGCTAAACACGGATGGTGCCTCTAAAGGAAATCTTGGGAAGTCTGGTGGGGGTGTGATTCTCCGTAATAACTAGGGTGCCCCTCTGGCAGCTACGGCTGCAAATTTTTGCGTTGGGACCAATCACCATGCGTTGAAGCTTTAGCGATTCTTAAGGGGCTTGAACTTACTCTCCAAATTGGAAATGGCCCTTTAATTATTGAAAGTGATTCTCTCAACATAATAAATCTCCTAAATTTGGAAGACCCCAATGGACTATCAAGAATATTATTGTTGACATTCGCATCCTTCAAAGTAACTTCCGAAAATCCGGTTCCAGCATGTGTACAGGGAGGGAAATAGGGTGGCGGACTACATGGCTAATATTGGTGTCCTCCTTGACAATCAACAAACTTGGTTAGGAAATTTTCCTGATGACCTCCTTCAAATTATTCATAATGACTGTTCTTTTTCTAGTTAATTTCTTGTGGTGGTTTTATGTTGCTCCTAATGTCAACAAAATCAGCAATAAGGATTCCACTCCTTACGATGGCGGCGGACATAATTACCCCATTATGATGATGCGACACTCAAAGGGCCTTGGCACGTACGGCGAGAGTTATACCACTCGGGCGGATCTTGATTTAAGATGTGCCTTTTCACATCGTAATCATGACAAGTACAGGTGGACACTTGACGTGGAAGCCTCGCACAAATTAAACGAGCTATTTAAATTCAATTCGAGGCATCTCACCTCTGTGTATCGCCACTGGAATATTAACATGGGTGGTCAACTTAAAGAATCGAACCAGTCTCTTGTGCTTGAATTGCAGGATGATGAAGAAGTTTGGAATATTTTAAAAGACAATGGCATCACTACTTTCTTGGAAAGAATTTCGGGTTATTCGGCTATAGTCTCTTATGGGGTCTTGGCTACCTAGTCGAGGGGTAGGGTTCAAATTGGTAACACCTTCTTCACCATTTCTACCAACACCATAGCCTCGGTGATGGCTTCGTCGGCTTCAGGGGCGGTTTACTTCAAGAGGTCTTTAAAAGTGGCTCTAGAACTTCATCAATAAGGGCAAAAATCCAACCAAATATCTCTCGGGCTATGTGAGGGAATCCCTGCATCCCCCATGGAACAAAGTGGCCAAAGTTATTATGAGATATTTAACAATCGACGGCGCTACAGCCGATTTACGGGCCCCATTTTTTCATCCTTTCCCACCTGCGATGGGGCAAGAGAATCAATCTTTCTGCCTTTTTATACCAGTCTTTGGAACACTCAATCAATCGGCCAGGAGGGAGAAGGCCCCATTCTCCATCAATGCCTTCTCTATCTCCTCTTTCAATTTGCTTCCCTCTGCGGAGCTTGTTCGCTTTCCTGTTAAATCCGGAAAGTTCCGCCGCACCCCCACCTCGTCTCCTCTTCCTTCCCCCACTTCCCACCCCACCTCCTGTCAGCGTCGTCGTCTGCAAGTTTTATCTGATTCTGATTCTGAGGTTGCCATTGTGGGTTCTTCCTTCGAAGGTGTTGTTTCTACTGATGTCACCATCTCCCGCCACTTTCTCCAGGTCAGCCATGTCTCGACTTCCCTGTTATTGATCCTCTGGTTCCTGTTACCTCCCCAGTTTCTAGCTCGGATCTCCTTCTCTCGGAAGCTCTGTTGGGGTTAGCTACATTGTATCCAGACTCCCCTAATTCGGACTTGTGGACATGGAAGAGGAGCTGCTCGTTGAGGGGCAAACTGTCATCCGGGGGACTGATGAAGTTAAAATGGCCGATAGTGAGATTATTCACCATGATATGCTAACTGAAGCTCAACCTAAAGTGGAAGATACCCAGGTTGGGAGCAACTCGAGGGTTAATGATGAAATTACTACTGATGATAATATACAGCCTGAGGATAGCCAAGTGGATCTGGTGTCTTCTATCCTTGCTAAACTCCGAGATCTTTCACTATCCTGAAGGCTTGGGAAGCTTATACTGACAATACCAGGACTGCTATTATCAAAGACTACTCTGAACTGATCGCCCTTGCTGATCTGTTGGCCGAAGAGTCTGGTTCCATCCACGCTAAGAATATTGTTAAAGAGCTGAAAAAGCTCCTATGATCTTTTGTACTTTTGCTATGCTTTTGTTTCGTTTGTTCCGTTTTGTTCGGTTGTTTTTTTTTTTGGAATTCTCATGGGTATCACAAATGTAATTTTCACCGCTCTATTTAGCCAGTTGGGCTTTTTGTAAAAGGTTGTGGGACCTTCTAAAACCCTCACTTTACCCTTATTCCAAAAAAAAACATAGAAAAATAGGTCTCGAGGGCCAATGCAAGTAAAGGTACGAATCCATCACTCTCCCTCTCAAATCCAACTTGCAAATCCTTTTTTATGTACTAGCATAGTTGGATACCACCGATATGGAGGATGATCTACAACTTGTTGAATAGGAGTATGCTATATAAAGTGAAACATTTGTTCCAAAGAACATTAAATGTAGCGATTTGTCACCCATCCAATATGTATCAAAAGAGTCTGATTCAAAACCCAATAAAAGAACCAATATAAATAATTCAACTCTCAAGCAAGGCACAGTATGATCTAAATACCCACAAATATGAAGATTTGGGAACTACCACTGGCAAATGGAACAGAAAAGAAAAGAAACCCGTCCAATGAAACAATACAATCAAAAGAGAACTCTGCAGGCGGGCGGCAGGGGAAAGGAACCATAAACAAAATTATGCAGATCCAGACACGAATATTGTCCACTTCTGAGATCCCCAGGAAGACAGCACCACTGAACCAAACACAGTTATGATGTCTATCTCATCATGGAATATAAATATAATCGGATTAGGCATGCCTAATAAACGCCAATATCTCCAAGACAGAGTTAGAAGAGAAACCATTGATATGTTTTTATTCTGAGAAACAATGAGAGCAGGATCACAAAGAAAAATCGAGTGTGCAGGAATATGAGTAAGGAAACAGGTGTTGAAGTGTACAGACTCACACAATGATACAATAGAACTTGGCCAGGTATGCAATACAGTTTCACCAGAGCTGTGAGAGTTGTAGTATAATTAATAGTTATATTCCTCCTAATGGAAGTCATCGCATCTCTTTTTTTGGGTCAGCTAAGGATTGGGATACAAAATACATCTCAAATCTTAATTTTATATGAGATTTCAATTCCATAGAGGATCCAGAGGAAGAGAAAGGTGGGGCAAGATTCAATCATCAGATAGCAGCAGCCCTTAACCTACTGGAGACCAATACAACAACAGTTGACCTTGTTTTCACTTGGCGTAACAGAGGAAAAGGAAATAATTACATAGCTGAAAATTTTCATAGAATCTTAATTTCGAACAATGGATCACAGCTGCAAAACAATTTTAATCCATTGTCAGTGACATTACAGATCATCAACCAATCCAGCTAGAAAATTCAGAAACTGCAAAGAGGAAAGGTAAAACCAAAATTCAGACTGGAAAGAAAGTGTCTATCACATCCCAATTTCAAACAAAATATAGAGAAATAGTGACTTGAGACAACAAAAATTCAGCGGCATACTATGTTCATGTTCATGGGAAAACTAAACCATCTCAAATCTCGAATAAAAGAATGAAGCAAGTATAGTTTTGGCAACATTTTCGACAATCGTCTCATATCACAAATCATATACCAAATACATAGAAACAAATAAGAGCAAATAGTTTTTGGACAGCTTGCATTCGCAGGAGCAAACTCCCATAGACAGGTTGGCCAACCTGAAGAAAAAAAGAAAACCAGTACTGGAAACAAAAACAATGGGTAAAGCAAGGGGATTAAAGACAATATTTTCACCAATCTGGATAGATAACATGTCAAATCTAGTAAAAACATAAAAAGAGACTACACAGTTCTCCACACACCAGATGAAATCCTGAAGCATGCTAAAAATATTTCACTGCGATTCTCACTGAACCTCGGGCAAATCCAATGAGGTATAGAGTAAGGCACAAGCTTCAATAAAACCCCACAACTCCTTACAGGAGAGGAATATACAAGCTGGCCTCTGAGGAGGAAACAATAACCATTGTCTTCCCTTTCCGGCATGATAAAGCCCCGGACCAAATGGATTCCCAGCAATTTTCTATCCAATCTTCTGGGATCTCATCAAAGCAGATCTCATAACAGTGATAGAAAAATCTTGTAGAATTAGAAAAACAGTTAGGCAAGTTAATGCTACAAGACCAGTGCTCATTACAAAATTAACCCAAGTAGATCACGTGGATCAATATATGTCAGTTGCCTTGTGTAACTCGATATACAAAACCAAATCAAAATTGATTTCATCAATACTTCAGAATGTACTACCCAAGCATATTTTTCCAAAGCAGTATGCCTTCATGTCAGGGAGGCAAATAACAGATAATATTTTGGCTATTCAATGAGTATTACACACCCTCAAGATATGCAACAGACGCCGGATTCTCATAAAGCTGAATGTTTTCAAAGCAATTGAAAGATACAGCTGGGATTAATTCATGGACACCCTACAAACTTTGGTAAAACATTCCTAGCCTGGATAAAAAGTTGCATTGCAAGCCCAATATTTGCCACTTCTCTTAATGGGGAACATAGCGCACCCTTTTGCTCCACCAAAGTGCTGAGGCAGGGGATTCCATTAAGTCCATATATATTTATTATAATGGAAGCAACATTGTATAAATATCTACAGAAAACATACTCTAATGAGAAATTGTATAGACTACCAATCAAAGAAGGATGTCTCAGATATTCAAACTCTCGCCTTGCTGATACGTGAAAAGTACATCACATGCATCAAATATAAAATACTTATCAACTTCCAATGGGACAAAAAATCAATAAGCAGAAATCAAGTGTCATTTTTGTCAATATTTCCGTATTCTGAAATTTCATCTACAAGGATTTTAATATAAAAATCGGAATTTAATATTTTCAGTATAAGGGTTTGCTGTAAAATCCAGATTGTTCTAATTTCTCCAAACGAGGGACATTACAGTGGTATCAAAGTGATTATCTTGTCAGCCTGCAGGGTAAGAGATAGAATGGACAAGCATTGGGAAGAGTATCAAAATAACATGCAAGATCTGGTGGCATCAATGAAAATACAATTGGACAAAAATGAGTCAAAAGAAGAAGAATGGCAGCAACAACTCAAAATTGATTATGAGGCCTATTGTGAATAATATTATAATCTAAGCTGGAAATTTCAAGCTAACATGACCCTCTGAGATTTTTGTGATTTAAAAAGGAGGAATGATCCAAGAAGAAGAGAAAGAAGGATCACTCAAAATCGTCTGAGCAAGCTTCCCACATATGATGAAAAGTCTGACTTTACCTTTGAAGAATTTTTGAGGATGCTCGAAAAAGGAAGGAGGAGAAAATTAAAGAAGGCAGAAGAGTAGCTGAAACCAAAACATCAAAAGATTGCTAAGGAAGAAATCAGAAAGCAAGAAGAACAATCAAATTCAGATCCACAAGACATCATTGAGCAAGAACATGAGGGATCCAACATGCAAGGTAAAGATTTTTGATAGTAGAAGATGTTTTATTGACTTCTAATGATTGCATTTATGTCAATGAAGTCAAGGAGGAAAAGGCATCAGAGCAGAAGATGGAAATAGATGTGTCAATCCATGAGCTACCCAACAATCTTCCGAAGAGTGAGCCACTACCATATAAGACTGAATTTCAGAATTCCAGAATTTCAAAATAATCTCTCAAAAGCTCCTACTTCAGCCAAAGAGGGTAAGCACTCTTATAATTTCAGTTCAAGGTATGGGAATGATAGCACAAATCTATTTCAGTTTTGCCATCATTCTAAGAAGGGTAAAAGAATGAAGATAGATCCTTTGGCTCAAAATGCATTTTGCATAATGGTATGGAATCCAGGTGATATTTTGAGATCTATAAAGGATAGAATTTCTGATTTCAATATCATTGTTGATAATTTCATCATCCCATACAAATGGATAAGAAAAAAATCAGAATTGACCTCAGATGAGCATAAGGAAAATATTATGAATGACAATAAGATTCAGTGGTTGGAGCACAAGGGTCAAATGTCTCAGCTACAAGCCATAGATCAGCAGCTGCAACAACAAAACATTCAGTATCAACAAGGTATGGTTCATGCATGGAAACCACAGAAAGGTATGCCCGAACAATCAATTGTTGTTTTGCAAGTTTGGTTGATTGATCCTCTACTCCATCCTTATCCCAAAGGACCAGATAAAATTGTGTTAGTAAGACTAACTAGAAATCAGATTTCTAATTGGTCCACAAATACATGCGTGTGCCTTTTGGAGGAACCAAAGGAAGCATTCAAGTTATCTACTTGTAAAGAGGAAGTATCATGGATTACAGGTTATGCTCAAAATAATTATAATGAAGAGACCCTAAGACTCATAAGTCAAATGCAAGGTTTAAAGGCATGTCACCTCACATCCAATAGTGCTCTCAAGGTAAGTGACAATGGAGCAGCTCAATTACAAGGTAAGCAGATTCATACATATACCATCTTGGTTGGATTCAGATTTGATGTTTGGATAGAGAGTGCAATTGCCCAAACAATAGTCATATTTGCAAATGCATGTGTCATAATATTTGACATGGTGATTGGTGATAAGTTGGCAAATGGTTGTCTTCTATACAAGGTCCATGGTATGCTAGATAGGGCAACAACAATTTTCTCTTCTTATATTGGTTTTGATTCAGTTGCTAATATACCATTCAACACTGGCATGATATTCTCCATATATAATGAGTTGTATTTGTGTAACTGGTTGTGTTTGCATCATCATGATCTGACATTTGTGGTCAAAGGTCAAGAAGATAAGCCACAAAGCTGCCTACGCATCCTAATATGGGATCCTAGAGATATTTCTAGACATGAGCAAGGTAAACATCATGTTGATATTCAGATTTTTCCGAATAAGTGTATTGTGGTGTTTAGACATTTGCTCCAAGGATCACGAAAGAACATAGAAGATCAGCACATCACACGTTTGGAATCAAGTTGCAAGCATGTTCACCTTTCCAAGATACAAAGAGGAGAGTTTCAAGAAGATGATAATCACATTGGTGGGAACATCGTAGCTCCTTGTGATATCTTTCCTTATAACACTATACACACTTAGAAGAAGAATCCATCTGCAGATCTAAATGTGTACTAGAAAAGCATAGGGCATATAGATTCTTTGATTCAAGCTCAAAATTGTTTTTGCTTATGGGATCCGGGTGACTTTTTGAGGTATAAAAAGGATAATGGCTTTAATGTGACCGTCGCTGATGGCTTCACCATCCCATGTACCAAGAGGATTCAGCAACTTAACCTTACCTTGGAGAGAGTTTTTCATAGAACGTGGGCAGCCCATTATTTGGATGAAGGTGTTGAGGATATCTCAACAATTTTTAATGCAACAAAGGAAGGTGAACACTTTGATTACAGCCCAAGCTACATACAAGTTGGCCACCCTTGGTTGTGTGAAAGAGAATTCACAAAGGTTGGGATACTACAAAATGGCTTCACCATTCCTTGCATCATGATTCAGAATTCAACATTCAACATTCAGAATTCAGCACTTGGAGTGGACACAAGGTATGCAATGATTCCTACATCATGGGTTTAGGTGAGAAGCTAAAATCCATGGATGAGAGACATTTTACTGAGGCTTCAAATGATGTCAATTCAGATTATGAAAGGAATGTTCCAATCCAAGAAACATATCAAATTGACTTTCAGAAGGATTCTACTGATAAGCATGCACTTGAAAAGAGTATTTTAGTAGAGGTAGGTGTTGAGTTCACAAATTCAGCGATTGGTTACATTCTACAACATGGTTCTTGGGATGATGTATTGAGACATTTCAAAGCTTCAGTATGCCAAAAAGCTAAGTTGAAACATGATCAGAAATAGTGTGGCAATGCATATGAGAAAGGTGCCAATGAATGTGAAAATTGGGAAAAGCTCTTTGACACTGGAGATAAACTAGCTTCTCATCCTTTTGTATATCGCATGGAAGTTTATACTAAGGCTGGGCAGCCCGTGAATTCTTTGGAGATTTTCCAAGAAATGCAAAAGAAAGGAGTTCCTATGGGTGTGATTGCTTATGAGAAAATTATACAGGTATTGTCAAATTCTCAAGGAAAATGGAATTCAAACCTAGAAGAAGGGATAGTTGATATGGCTGTAAGTAAATTTGCAGCAGGCATTTGTGCCCATAACAGAAAAATAAAGACCTCAAGCTCTACAGAACTGCTAAGACCCAATACTAGAGGTAAATTCCAAGTGCAATTAGATGAATTTGGCAGTCATTCTAACTTCATGAGTGCTGATTTACAGTTCAGTTTCAGATTCTCTAAGGCAACCAGAAATTGCAAACAAAAAGCACCTGATGTAGGTAATGAGAGTGCAGTATCAGAAGGGGCCATTATGGGTAACATGCAGCAAAAACTGAATATTTTAGAAGTGCAAGAGGAACAATTTCATGCTAGTTCTTAGTCAAACAACCTGATGAAGCAAAGTTTATTCGGAACATGGGATTGCAAATTCCCAAGGATGAATTGGGATCCAGGTATTATAAAGATGGCCATTTGGGCACATGTCTTGATGTCCCTATTACTGATATGCCCATGATATAGAACGCGGTGCAAGCCCTAACTACCTCACTGCAACAACAGGTCAAAATTGAACAAGCTGAAGGCAAAGAGTTTGAAAAAATTGAGTCTTCAGGGACACCACAAGCACAACAGGTTATAATAGGAGTGCAAGTAGAAGAGGGTCCACATGCTCCCAGAATCCTTTGGGAGCTTATTGATATGAGCCTTGAGGAAAGGGGAGATGATTCTAAATACATTGTAGTAGTTGACCCGAAATTTGACAAAAGGGTTGTTACAATCTTTGGTGAACATGAATTGGATGAAGATAGGGTCGAAGAACAAAGGAGATCTAAAAGAACCCAAATTACTTTCAAAAAGATACTTTTCAGGCTAATTGGCAGGTAGCCAAGAAGATCAAAGAAAAGCAGCTAGAAGAGGTTTAACCATTGGTAGACTATTCAGCCACTATGATGGAAGACACTGCAAAGTCAACCTATGTTGTTCCAACTTCGAAAGGCAGTGAGTTTCGCTTGATGGTGCCAATCCTGAGAAAGCAAGGCAAATCATAAAGGAGTGTGGAATTATGATGTTGCCTGGATGGATTCTAGAAAAGGCCTTAGTTATGCAAGAATTGATGATGGATGAGGACCCCTCTAGGATTCTACATATGAATAAATCATCAAAGAAAATTTTCTCAATGGTTCCATTCAATGTTGAGATGGGAGTCCTAGCTGAATGGACTGTGGCACCCATGACTAAAAAGCCCATGTGTCGAGATGAAGAAAGAGGACTTTCAGGGGTCTTTGCAGTTATTAAAGGTGGGACAAATCTCTACAAGCCAGTCGCTTAGCAAGGTAACCTAAGTAGCTGCCTTCAATGAAGCCAATGTCAAATACTTTGAAGAAAAGCCTAATAAGATAGAACAAAAGCCTAATAAGATAGAAGAAAATTATGAGAAGATGAAGACTAAATACTTTAAGATTAAGCATGATCTTGAAGGGCAAATCCAGTTGAACAACACTTCGCAAAAACATCTCCAAGACATGGAACAACAGAAAAGAGACCCTACACCTGTAATTTCACCAACAAATGTTCCTGTTATAACTATAGATGTACAAGATTTGCAAGATAAGTTGAAACAAGCAAAAGAATAAGCCCAAAGAGATAAAGTAGTAATTGACTTATACTACAAGGAAACAATGTTGCGCTTTCTAAAACCTACTGTAGACGATATTCACAAGCTCCCTAAAACTATGAGGACCAACATTAAATAAACAAGGAACATCACCAGATAAGACGAAATTGTTGAAAAGAAAATAGGACAACTCCGAGGTATGGATTGATAGATATTCATGGTGACTACTATCAAATGCAATGTCGAAGTCAGGGAAGATGGAGAGCTTGAGGAGAAGGGACGGGATGATGTAGAGGCCCTCAAGAAGTTGGTTGCAGATACAACAAAAGCCACTACTATATTTTGTAGACTGCATAGAGATATAAATAAGGCAACTGAAAAGTTAACAGAATCCTAAGTTATCTTAGGAATGTTGTGGACAATGGGATTTCCATCGCCATTCAAGGATGGAAACAATTTGAAAAATAAGGTAGAATGGCAATTGGCTATTCCCCAAAATTTGGACATTTTTGGAAACTTTTGGAGTAGCAATAAAGACAAATCAGACCCCCACTAAGAAAGAAGTTGCAGAGGCTCACGATAGAGCTGTTGAGATGAAGTTAAGAATGAAGGGATTTGATAGGGTATGCACAGTTTTCAAGAGGATCAATAGGCCTGCCAATAACAGGGATGCAGAAGAGGCCGCCAAAATTCAACTTCCTGATGAGGACACATGGGAAAAGCAATTTCCCAATTTGGAACAAATTAATAGGCCTCTTGGACCCTTCTCTTTCCCTCTATCTCTTTATTCCCCATTCTTTATTCTCTAATGTTGTATGTTGTGCTCTGCATGGGCATATCAAATGTGTATGTTGATTCTAAGCCACATCAGTAATTCTATAACTGAGGGATCATGTTGGTCCACTCATTTTTGTCTTCACTTGTAAAGCATGATCTCTTCGCGAAGTAGGTATTACAATAGAGCAAAGGAGAGATTTTCTAAATGGATATGTCCATCACATGCCGTAGGACACGTGCATCATGGAATATAATGAGCACCTTTTGGAGAATTGGAATCTTTGCATGGATGGATCAAAGGCAGGAGAATAAACCTCTTCAAGCATGAAAGGCTACAAACAATTGTCTCTCCCTTTCTAGAACAAGGCTGATCAAGCATAAAGGAGGATCTTCTATCCTCCTTTCCCATCTTTTGTTTCTGTTCGGTGAGTCTTTGTCCCAAAAAGTTGTGTCTTGCATAACTTTTGGTGTTGTGTCATAAAACCTTCCATGACATAAGGTTTGATGTCTTTTCAGATTCTTGTCAAAGTTTTACTGTCTGTTGATGCCAATGGAGAAGGTGGGTCCTCTGAAGAAGTTGTCACTAGAGTGTTTAGGCATTAGAATTGTCATTAGATCACAAAGCTTTAAAGCTTGATGTATAATCCAGCCAAGGAGCTGAGTTGTTAGATCCTTATGAGATATTAATGTCCATTGTGTCAATTGTTACTATAGAGCATGCTGATTGCCATACAATCACTTATGCTTAACTTTGATATGAATTTTGAGATACATCTGATTGGTGATAAATAAATGTTAATGTGTAAACAATTTTATTCATCATCTATGTTTTCGAAATTTGTGTTCATTCCATTTAAGTTTTTACAAATTCATAGCCCAATGGATGAAGGCATTGGCGTTACGTCGTCAGGTCAATTTATATTATAATCTTCACATTAATATGTTATGTACAATTTTTATTCATCGCAAACTCAAGAAGCCATCATGTGTATATAATTTGGCTTCATACTCATTAGATCTGTGTTGCATCCGTTTTATTTTAAATCAAGAAAGTCTGAGTGATGGAGATCTTATGTAAATTTGTTTACGAGCAATTCTTGTCTGATGTATGTATGCAAATGTGTGTCTAGTTCATTAGTGACAATAATTGGGTGGATACTGGGTAGGCATGGGGATTGTTTTGCAATCAGAATTCAGGACATCGTGCAAGCATACAAGTCTTTGAGTGTTAGGGAAGCCCCCATGGTCATGGGGAGCCAAAAGTGAAGAGAGATGACCAGTTCTCAGCAACTGTCTTCCTCCATTTGAACCTTGCCTTGAGTACAACCTGGATCGCATGCATGATCAGTAAAACTCTCAAGCCAAGGTCATTTTCAGGAACCAACAAGGACCCTACTCTTTTAGCTTGTGCCCTATAGTTTGTAATTTTATAGGGTTTATAATTTTGAAACAATCACAAACTGCCCATAATCAATTTTTTAAATTCCCTACCAAATGAAGTCCTTGAGTGCTGTCTTTGTTGAAAATATGCATTGCAACAACACAAGTAAAAATTTTATCATAATTATAAACATAGACCCTAGAACAAGGCTATAGCTCTGATACCAACAAATAATCGTAAACGAGACCTTTGGCTAAATATGGAGCTAGATTCCAAACATATTGTTTTATTTTTTGTTGGATTTGCCCATAAGTACCTATTTCTCCATCCTAGAAAGCTTTGGAAACTTCATCTTTGGAGATGAAAACTTTCAAATGTTTCCCAAGACTCATAGAGCATTTCCAATGCCATTTCGTGAATCAGAAAACAAAAAAAAAGATGTTTAGATTTTAATTTTTCTGTTGAGAATTTTGAACTGTTTCCAGATACAGTAATCTGCCATTTCTACTAGTTCCCCTTTTCATGTCATTTCTATAGAAACACACCCCATGTTTCTGCCATTTCCTTGCCCTAGCAAACCCTGATACCCTAGTTACCAATGTTTCCAGGTATCTGTTTCAATTCTTGGTGCAACACAAATTTTCCGATAAAGGTCATACAAACAAACAAAAAGCACAAATCAAAACTCAACATTGGTTTTCATTGATATCTTTCTGATAGTTGGCAAAATCTATGACACTAAGGCAATCATACAAGCTAGTAGTGGATTTTTTTAATTTTTTAAAACTTGGAACGACTTTTTGAATTTGATTTTAAGCATAGTCACCAGGAGATGTAAGAAATGTACATGGGATGGGGACACCATTTTAAAATTGGGAGTGAGAGTACATAGAATAATATAGCTAAATTACATATAAATATTGCCACCAGGAGATGTTTCTATCTCTGACTGATTTTGAGTTAGTGTTAGGGCTTAAACTCCACACTTCAATGTTTTAGTTTAAAGTTTTCCTGCGGAGAATTTCTCCAACAGGGAAATACACATAGGTTGACTAAGGCCAAGAAATCCTGGTCATCTGGGTAAAAATGCAAGAGGAATCATCTCAGCCCTAGGAATAGTGAAAACCAATAATCCTACCTTTGTATATCCCCTACCCAATTGAGTTTTGGCATAAAATACGCAATTGGGCGATGCCTCAAACATTCAAGCTGTCCATAGTCATTAAATGATTAAAACACAAAAAGAAAAAATGTAAATTTGGGCATTACCTCCTGTGTTCGTGAGGCACAAAATGCTTCCTAATGAGAGACATGGATCCATCTGCAGCAACCAGCAAATCCCCGTCCAACTCAACTACTTGGCCTATCTGATTCACCTTCACTTCAACCCTGACGCCTAATTCATCCCCATTCTGCTGAAATGAAATAACCTCGTGACCCCAATGCACTGTATCCTTTGGCAGCTTATCATACAACATTCTATGCAAAACACACCAGTGGGCAGACCTGAAATTGAGATTCTCATCTCTAGCTAGCACTCGGCTGGTCTTACTCTTGCTCTCAGTTGCCTGATTCTGCTAACATGGAATCAAAATCAATAAAAATTCTAAGTGGATATTTCATGGGATAAATATCAATACAATTTTAAGTGAGTATTTCATAGGATCAAAATCAATAGCATTTGATAAATGGGTATTTTCTAGGATCAAAATTTATAAGATTTCATAAGTGGGGATTTAAAAGCATCAAAATCAATAAGTTTTCATAAGAGGAGATTTCAGAGGACCAAAATCAATAACAATTGCTGAGTGGGTATTTCTTGGGTCAGAGTCATTAAAATTTCCTAAGTGTGTGACCATATGAAGGAGGGTGTGAAAATAATAAGAAGTGAGAAAAATCTTACCTGTTCCATGGCGAGAGGAAGGGTGGTGTCCATGAGTTGTTGAAGAAGGCCCCATTCAGCTAGAGCTTGGCATGTCTGAGGATCCAGACCAAGTCCTGCTCCAGCGGATGTCAAGGTTCGAGCCTTCTCGAGGACAATCACTTGCTTACATCCTGCCAAGAGAAGTGCGTGTGCACATGCCAGACCGGCTATGCTGCCTCCTACCACCACCACCTTCATCTTGCTCTCCTATTCTCTCCTCTCAGTTCGCCCTCGTTTACATGTTCATCGCATTCTTTTGTTTATGCCCGAAAAACTGAGATAAAAAGAGATGGTTTAATCAGTGGTGGTAGAAAGATTTGGATTGACAAGTACTACCAAGAATTCCGTATCCTGAACGTATGTGGTTGGTGACAATCAAGGGTTAAATTTGACGCCCGTTTAGACGTTGTTTTGCATTTTTAGCCGTAAAAAACAGGCAAATTATATTTCAAGCCGTAGTTGAGAATGGGCAATTTTTTTAATAATCTGTGTACAGTCTGTGGCTCAACTTCTAATTGGTTTCTATCCTTTGTTGGTATACATATTTATTATGCAAATTCGAATTTGAAAAGCCCGCCTGTATAAAAGTCCGCCCAAACTAATATTGTTTCACTTTTATTGTTTGTGCATATGTTTTTGGACAAGAAATACAAGCGGACTGCACAGTTATTCGCTCTAATTAGAGATAGAAGGAACATAAATTAGGAGAGTGGGGTGGCCATTGGAGATGATTAACAATTTTCTGTTCTGTTTTGTTAATGTTTCATTTCCTTTGTTTTTGTTTTTTTTTGCATGGCCACCATCTGTAGAGCATCACAGGAGTTGAAATGCTTTCTTTCCATTTATTTGGAGGTTTCTCACTAATGGCAACTTTTTTTGTATTTAGTAAAATAAACATTTTGAGGACTGTACGAGAAGTGATGAACACCATTTTCCGACTTAGAAATGTGAGATATATGTATTTGACTTAGTGAGAGACATAAACAGGTAAAGTTAATACTTCTTAATAATTTGCCTTTTACTTTATTTAATGTGGCATTTGTTTGTGATTAGAAATCGTTTGCATTTTTGCTTAGTTATTAAGAATGAATTGATTTGTTTGCTTTCTAAGAGTTTATTTATTCACTCTTTATTTTTCAAAATCACATTTAAAGGGGGATTAGTAGTTTCCGAAGAATCAAAGATTTTTAAAAATGTTTTGCTTTGTGTCTTTTGTTCGTGAATTTAATGTTTAAGACTTTTTACTTGAAATGTCCAAATTAAATCATTTGTTTGAGGTTTTACATTATGACATTTCAAAGAATTATTGGTTTTTAAAATTGTTTCCCACTTGCTTCGTTTAGTTTTAAAGATAAGCCTTAGAGTCTGAATTTTGAATTATTCATTGGACAAAAAATTGCAGAGGAAAAAGAAATAGAGAGAGTTCATTATAATTATAAAATAAAGAGGGTTTATTTTAAAGCACTCGTAGGGTTATGCACCTTGCGACACTAGGTAAAACAGAAAAAAACAATGTAGCATTTTTTACCTCTTATCAATAATCTATGAAAGTCAAAACTAAAAATGGACGCGTATGTGCAAGGTAATATTAGCTAAAAAAACCATCACAAAAAAATTCTTGACGGGTAGGGGTGACTATTTAACCCTTGGTGACAATACATATTTTCGTCCCTAAAAAGTTGTATGTTGAATTGAAAGATTTATCGGGTTCAATGGTTAAGTTGTTTGGCTTTAATAAAGCCCACTGGAGATACTCCGACCGGAGAGTCAAAACAATTAACGACAAGATAATGCACTCGGGTGACTTTGACGACATGAATGCCCCTTATTTGTAGTTGCTTAGGTGAAGGTGCTCACTAGTTTAGCTATATGCTTGCGTCCACAAGACTAACATGTTTATGGGACCAATCGAACTCCCCCTGTCATCGACCTACACGACATATATTAGCAATTGTGTAGGTGTTGCAAACTATGTCGAGAGGATTTGAATGTGATCTGCGTAATGGAAATACATCAAGGGGATGTGTCGAAGAAGTTAAATTTGAGGGAAATAAATTTGAGAGGAGGGCGGCAAAGAATAAGAGTAAGGGAGGAGAAGTCACAACACATTGACCTCTCATTTCCTTGATACTTGAAAGGAAGGTTATCGAGACTTGGATTTGGAAATGCTTAATTGATGGTTGAGGCATTAAGAAAAGAGGGATTTTTCCCATGTGCATCATGCCCTCCGATCATTCAAGTCATCTAAGATTATTATAAGGAAACGTGTCGGTGTGAAGATTATAATCTATTAATGAGCCAACAAATTTGAATGCATGAAATATATTGAATGTACGGATGTCGATGGAGGATGACTGGAAGAGATGGCAATCGTGATTATCTTAATGGTGCAAGGAGATGCTAGATACAAGCAAGTATGGATCACAATACTAAATACATGATCCATAATGCAATACAATGTCGAGTTGGTCCGAGGACCATCAATGTAAAGACAGATGTTTGTTGACATCTCATTTCCTGAAGCTTGACAGTCACGATTATTGTGACTTATATTTGGAAATGCTTTTTGGCATAATCAATTGTTGAGGTATTGGTAAAAGAGGATTTATTTTCCATCTGCATCATGTCCTCCTTCGATTTTCTATGTCATCCAATGTTACAAAAAGGGAACGTGTGAATTTGAAGATTATAATTCAATGGATCAATTGGAAGATTATAATTTGAAAATTTAGTTTGAAGATTACAATCTATTGACAAGGAAACAAATTTGAATGCATGGAATTTGGAATGCATGGATGTCAATGGAGGATAGTAACTTTGGAAGAGATGACGACCTGTATGTTGAGGCATTAGGACGTGAGTAGCCAACATCATCTAGTTGTTTAGAGATTGGACCGATGCAATGTTTAACTACCACATATAATGTGAAATGGTGAGCGAGCCAAAGGAAGATGCAAATTCGAGTGATCCTCTCAATGGTACAAGGAGATCCTAGATGCAATCAAGTATAGATCGCAATACTCGAAACATGGTCTATAATGTAATATAATGTCAAGTTGGTTGGAAGACTAACAATATAAATGTCGATGTCTTGCTGATTCCAAAACCATATGCAAATCCAATACATATCGAAGTTGATAGATCTAGTTGAGCTCGGTGAAAGTGTAATCTTCAATGCTAGCATGGAGCCAAGTGAAGCGCAAGGGAGAGACGGGCATTCACTTTACAAGGGTCTACAAAGGAGAATGAGCCATAACATATAAAAAAGGTGTACTCGGAGGTGGAATGAGGAACGTCGAACCTTCGTGGGATCTCGCCTTTCCTAAATGACAACTCCTCTAAAATTGTTCACGAAGAGAATACAAATGTGTGAGGATAGTTTTCCTACAATCTCCCCTTTTAGTCATATCACAAAGAGAAATTCAATTTCCGTTGAAATTTTCTATTTCATAGTATTTCTAATCTAACATGTTAGTGGGAAGCTTCCAAGGAGACTTTATGGAGATCATGCCCAACCATGTCACAGAGGGTTTGATAAAATTCACATGGAAATCCATCAATGCCAAGAGCTTTTTTGATGGTCATCCACATAGTGGCTTCCTCAAGATCATTCACAATAATGAGTTTGTCATAGGCCATTATCTAAGTTTCTAAATTCTACAAGCAAAAACTTGGAGGAATTGAGCAAGACATTATCCCTAATAGGGAGGAGGCTTGAGTAGTAGTAAAATACTTGTGTAATGATGGAAAAAGGCACCTAAAATATCAAGTAATTTAGTAATTCTACAAGTATAATCCTTAATCACTTTAATTTTACTAACACCCTATTTGGAGTGGAGTAGAGAAATGAATTTATTGGTGGCTCTATCCCCTACTTTTAACCAATGAATATGATCTTGGAGTTAACGACTACAAGATTTGTATACCTCCTCCACCTTAAGCTTGTACTTCCAGAAGGTAGCTTGAGTTTGAAGTTGGAGATTGAATGGTGAATAATCTAGAGCATGAAATACTTTTGGAATTAAAATTAGGACACATCATGTGTGCATTTCTTGTACATAGTAACTTGGTTACCATATGTTATGAGAAAGGTGGTGTTTTGGGAAAGGGTGTCAGCCACTAGTTGATCCAACCATAGTTACCATTAGAGAAGAGGAATAAGTTACAAACCTTTGCAATACGTCCCATAATATTCTCATGACTAAGATGATTCGCATTGTAATAAAATTGGGATTTATGATTCTTGGGCTGATTGGTGGTCCATTCAATACATAATCAAATAGGAGATTCATCTAATAGAATAACCCCCTCAATGAAATATACAAGGAAACCATTATCAAATGATAAGGAAAAATATCTTGCTCAATCAAGGTAACACACAATACGTACTCTTAACTACCTTGTGTTGACCCTCACCGAAGATGGACCAAGTGAACCAAGAAGAGGTAGAAGAATAATTTTGATGGTGATTAGGATCATAAAGCCCCAATTTTTACACATATAATACCAAGCTTCCTTTTCTCGGTGCACCAATGTATTGGGAGATGGCTTGCTTTGTTCTCATAGGAATCCACCATGTTGAAATACACATAGATAATTGAATGAGAATCAAGAAGTAAATATTCCTTCCATCTCCAAAGTGGGGCTCATTCCACCGCATCATCGAAGCATAAATGTTCACAAGCCCAAGAATATGGTTGTCAAAATCAAAGAGGGTCCACATGACCTAATGGGTAGGGTCTAAATTCTAAGAAATAATGTTCTAAGAGAGATCCAATGAAAGCAATGCGATAATGCCTCCTTTATTGGGGCCATGTTTGGACATAAGAAAAATGGTGCCTTGCCACATAATGTAGACCACATATTAGAGGAGAAAACCCGTGATTTTAACTTTTTGTAAACAAATAATTTGACTGCTCGTGAAATATTGACAATTTTCCCTAACAATATGCCCACAGTTGGTTTAGTAAGATGTTGAACATTCCAAGAATGTACAATCATTGAATATACTCAAGGTGCATATCAGATCCCTTATCTAGGTCTTCGAGGGTTACAAACTTATTAGTGAAGGCACTATTCTCGCTCTATAAAATCAACAAGCTATATAGTGTGCCATTCTATTTGAACAAATTCCTCTTCTTAAGAGGGAAAGGGGATGTGAGACTCATGAAGGATTGTTTTATAGTCGAAAGATAATGATCTAGACAACAACCCAAGTGGCAATTCTAGTGGGCGATTTCTAGGAGTCATAACTTTTGCACCATATCTCCACTTGACTCCGTTCGAAATGCTTCATAAATCTTGGAACGTGTAGAATATGGTGAAAGGGTTTTAAATGTAGTTTAGTAAATTTTGACCCCTGAAATCCACTTCTAAAGGCCTCAAATTTGTAATTTTTGTAGTGTTGTCTAAAAATAATATTTTATAAAAATAGTAATTTCACGAAATTTTTGCATTAGTAATTCATGGAAGGTGAATCACCTCATATCCCTTGAAATTTGTGACCTTACACATTATTCTATATGTATCTTCATATTTCTAAAAGTATTTTATTAATAGATGTAAACTACAAGGGGAAGACATACATCTCTTTGCAAAGATAGCTATTGCAATCATAATTTTCTAAGCATATACATCTCTTTTCGAGATAGCTTTTTGTTTACATGTAACACAATATTGTTATTGTGTCCTTTAATCCCAAAACCCCTGAGTTTTGGATCAAAGACTAAGTTATCACAAGAATCCTAAGGGTTGAATCTTATTGAGGTTGTCATGATAGTGAGAGTAGATTGTGTCTTAGAAGGGGAGAAGGGTATAGATGGCTTGTGGGGCATGAGGGATAGAAGTTGGAATATGTTTTGGTGGTTGGTTTACAAGTATTGTTGGATAAGGTCTTCCAAACCCAATTTTGGGTCTTTACACAACGTTGGGTGGTTTGGCGCAAAGCCAGTGGAGGCCATTGAATTTTTCTTGCTATCCATAAAAGGTGTGCCTCAGTGGCTATGATTACAAGTCTTCCATTGATGGGCATTCCCTAATCATATGACGGAGGATTGAGAGAAAAACATGTATTCGTAAGGTTGGTATAAAGTACCCACCGTGAAAAGCGGGTTTCTTGACTTGAATAATAATAGTTTCCTTCATCTCTTTGGATAAGTTAATTTCCACACAAATCCTCTTTTGAGGGTGGGTCGCATCAAATTTGGGTTGTTCAGAGCAAACAAAACACCCGAGGGGTTGGATATGCTTCAGAGTAAAACTCTATAGGGGATATAAAGCCCTAGAAACTCCACCCAAATGGGGATTTTGAGTTTAGCCTACTTGACAACTTGAAAGTCCTTAGTCCAATGGGAAAACAAACCAAGGTGTTTTGAATGAAACACTAGCCATGGTTAAAGATGGATTTGTAGTGTTCATTGTTGGTAAAACATAAAAGGATGAATCCTTTGGTCATGTTTTAAACCCCTTTGACCTTAATGTCATGGGGTTTCCAATGGTTATCAATCAATTGTTTGAGCATACCTTTCAAGGGGACTTGGCCAACAAAATAACTAGTTGCTTTAGAGTGAAATTTTTGAATGAGTGACACATTTTATCAAATTCTAGTAAATCTAATACCACATTAAAAGAGGGTATTTTGGTGAGATCCATTACCTCGCCAAGAATTTCATAACAAACTTGCACTTTGATGTTTTAATGCCAATTTTCTTCATATCTCTTTTGGTGTTCCCTACATCAAATAATACATTTTCCGTGGAGGTGGTAATTAATAAAGGGGTTGGCCAAACCCCACCTAAAGGGAAGATTGAACAATCAACTTAGCACACTAAATGCATAGTTAATTTAAAAAATCACTCCTTCATAAATCTATGTGAGATCGATAATATGACTGTATGAAAGCAACATAAACCCTAAAACATCATAGTCATCAACTATGTTTCACTTCATTTCATTGTCTCAATTTATAACTTTCATTGTTTTGTAACTAAATATATGGCTACCATAAACTTGAACTAATATATAATATTACTTAGCAATAATTAACAATTTTTAATTCAAATTATATTCATTATTTTTACAATACTTAAACTTTGGTTGAAAGTGGTTATTACTAGATAAATTATATTTGGAAAATGGCTATATCACATATGTGTCAATTAAACATTGGTAATGAAAAACCCCAAACAAAACAATCTTATTATACAATTATTAATTAATTATATTAATAGTGTCGATAATAATTGAACTTCGGATATACATTGTTGTAATCAAATAAATTATATTAAAAATACCAGTATCACATATGTGTCAATTAAACATTGGTAAAGAAAACCCTTCCCAAAAAACAATCTCCTTATAAAATTATTAATTCATTATAATAAGAATGTATACAATGAATAAACTTTGGTTGGAAAGTGGTTGTCGATTACATAAATTATATTAATCAAATGGTTGTATCACATATGTGTCGATTAAATATTGGTAAAGAAAACACATGCCAAAAACAATCTCATTATAAAATTATTATTTTATTATATTAATAATGTTTACAATAATTAAATTTTGATTGGAAAGTGGTTGTCACGAGATAAATTATATTTGGAAAATGGTCGTATGACATATGTGTCAATTAAATATCAAAGCAAAGAAAAACCCCACCAAAAAGTAATCTCATTATAAGAAACCCCCTAATGATGGTGCAATGTAACATATCACATCATGACATGTAAGACTCACACCTATTAAATACATAATGCACAATAACTTACACTCATGTATACATATTGGATTCTATTTTTGTTTTGTTAAATTTTAAATTTGTTATTTTAAATTAATTTTAAAAGTGATTTTGACTACAATTAAATACACCCAAAAAAATAGTGAATCAATTATAGGATAAAGTCCAAGTGTTGATGTGGTGCCATTTAGATGTCAAGTGGATGTGTTAGGATGGTCCACCATTGACGTACCTCTATATCTCATCTTGTACAACTCATATTTAGAAT
Source organism: Taxus wallichiana var. yunnanensis (assembly GCA_018340775.1). Classification (NCBI taxonomy): domain Eukaryota; kingdom Viridiplantae; phylum Streptophyta; class Pinopsida; order Cupressales; family Taxaceae; genus Taxus; species Taxus wallichiana. The sequence continues at coordinate 109,011,910 of CM031235.1, read as the reverse complement.
ATTTTCAAAAAGTCCTTATAATGCCTTCTTGATCAAATATGTATTCATGTTATATACATTTAGTTGAATATAATAGTGTGATAATATCATGTGATTATTCATCATCGTGCTTAGAGTACAATCTAGGCTCAACTCAAAGTTACTTGTAACACTCTAACTCTTGAGTAGTGCCATTTAGGGTTTCCTCAATAAAAAAATACACTATATGCTCTTATATTTTCCATGATTTCCCACTTGCAAAGGTACCTTGGATTCAAAATATAAAGTTTTCTACAACAATGAATAATTATACTAGGAAGTTGATATAGTACTCTAAAAAATGTTACATAGAATTGGAGTGATTTGTGCTCACCCATAGTGAAATAATTAGAAATGATATGTTGAAATCCATTCCTCAAGTATACTCTTAAGCAAGGGATATGAATGGATTTCCCTAGTTTTCCGGATGTTGAAACACTTAATGAGACGTAGTTTCTCTCATCTACTACCCATATATGGGGGAGGAGTTTTCAAACCATTCAAGGTGTATTTTCTAATCTCAAATTGGTGCATTTTGACATGGTGTTTACTTTATGAAAGGATTCACTTGGGGCATTGACTTACACATTTGGGCATTCTTCATTCGAGTGATCTTTATGGCCACCTAGAGACTATTAAGCATTTGTTTTAGTTTCACACCAACTAGCTTAGTTGGTATGGAAACATATTCATGATTTCTTCTAACCCTTTCAATTAAAATATTTTACCTTGTAGACTGTTATTCTAGGGGACTATCCATTGATTTATGCAAATATGATATACTTTAAAAGTGAAATTTCTCTTTTTATTTAGAAAGAAAGAAACGATGTTATTTTTGCTAGCTACAGAGTGGACACAAAATTTTCTATTAATAAAAAGGGTATGATGATCTCAAATATATTTATGCATATTCAACTTGATGCCAATAAAGTGGCTTTGGAGATCACCCATCTCTGAGCTTGTTATCTATCATCGGGCAATACTCCTTCAATAGGTTCTCTTATGCCTCCCTTTTCTCCTCAAGAATGTTTTGGGGAACCTCCATAAAATACATTCTTATCACTAGTCTCACAAATAGGCTAGTTAGTTTCACCTTAATCGGTGATAATCACCTCCATTGGCATAATATGGTGGTTGGGGTCCTCGTCATCATGATTTATCCTCTCAAGTAAGTTTGATAGTCTCTCCTTTGAGAGCTTCTCTAGGAACACATAAAGTGAACAAGACACTACAAGGCAACACATTAAGTTAACAATACAAATAATGGTTGGAAACTTATACATGAAAGTGATGACTTGTGGATGAGGGTTGGTAAAAATCAAATGATAAGGGTTTGTGCCTTTTTATTGGTCTCTTTGATTTGGTTACTCAATTCTTCATACCTTTATATTGTAGAATTTTGAGTATGGAGCAAGTCGTTTATGAATAATGACTTATAACATTTTTAATGTTTTACTTTCTTACACCTCTTGAGATTAGTGTTTTATAGTTTGGAACCTGATTTCATGTTACTTTTTAAAATTGTAAATACCATTTTAATTTAAATTGATATAATTCTATTTCATCTTTCTCCCTTACAAGTATCTTTTCGAATTGCATCTAAGTCGTATAAAAGTTCCATCATAAAGATATGAACTAAAAATACATGTAATTACGAAACCCTCACATGAAAGTGTTCTACTTGACCTTTATTTTATGATATTAGTTTGAACCTGGGTTATGTGATGCATTGATATGTGCCTTGTTTATAAAACCTAACCAAGGTGGTATGAACTTATAATACTGTTACATGTATAATAATGACCCTCCATTAAACATTGCTTCCATTTTAATTTGCTATTTTGATTCTGCAAGAATGAAACTTACTATCCCAACATAGAAAACTCTAATTAGTTTTCAATTTATTTTCATGCTCCTCATACAAACACAGCTAGTCTAGTCACTCTGGACATCTCTAATTAGTATAGGAAATGGGAATAAAGAGAAAGGCATGGGCCTTCCTTTGCCATTATGTTTTGACTTGCCTCTTCACAGTCTCCATTATACAGTAGCAATGGAGATCATGTACTTCATGCCTACTTCCTCCTCCTCTTCTGCTTCATCTTCTCCACCACCTATGCAAGCAATAATACACCTCAACAGTGCCATCCTTGAAGAATGATGAGCAATAATAGAGAGGAAGGAAGAGAAATATATAGCAATCTTAAGAGAGACCAGCTCAGCCTCCATTGATGGTTAAAAATACAATGATATGACAAATAAAGCAGTAATAATACCTGGCCAGTCTTACCCCATATTAACATAAATTATTGGGCACTGAGTCGTGCTGCTTAGTTTATTTCACAGTTAATTCATTTTTATGTAAACGCTACTGTCAAAGGTGGCCGGTGCAGCAGCCACACGACATTGTTTCATTTACCTTTCCTGCTTGATTTTTAAGTAATTGTTGATGGAATTAAATAATCACTTTTGTCGTATGGCTGCTTTTAGAGAACAAATTCAGATAACACCTCAGACAGGTTGCTTTGGTATTATTATAAAAATAAAACAGAACAGTGAAAAAGAAGTAAATCTATGTTTACTAAAATGTGTAGAGGCTTCTTAAAATAAATGCGCTCACATTCATTAACCTTCATTTATATTTTTATCATCAGCAAATCAATTTTTGAAATTTATAATTGGATCACTTGGCCTCCGCCACTTTTTTTTAGGTGATTTAGGTTGTGAGTTTAAATCTCAAAATTTATTTGTAGCATGTGTTGAAGGCTTCGACAGCTATTTAGAGGTTGAGCGCTCTTCTTGTATTAGAGTTTGTCTCCCCAAAACTCTGAATCGCTTTGTTAATCCCTCTAAATTACAAAGAACAAAAATATATAACATAAAAAAATTCCATAAAATAAAATTCTTATTATAAAAACACATAAAATTTTTGTATTATAATAAAAGAATAAGAACATTATAATAAATGAATAAGAAACTAAACTTAATATTCATCACGAACATAAAAGAAAATAATAACTTTTAATTAGAAGGAAAAATATGCAACATTATATATATATATATATATATATATATATATATATATATATATATATATATATCTAAATTATAACAATAAGTATTACGGTATAAGACTATCCACAAAAATAAGGTGGTATGAGAGCACGCCCGAATTTACAAAATAGGCTATGTTGAAAAGGGACCTAAGAACAAAACAACAAGGTGATGTCTAATAGACGCGATTTATTACATTAAAAAAATTGGCAAAGGCAATAATTTGGAACTACGAACATATTTATTTTTAATATGTCATTCTTACACCTATATGATTTATATAAATGGTATTCAAAGCTAACTAAATACAATTTAGAAAAATGAATTTAAATATATCTATCAAAATAAAACAAAAATATATTTGTATTTTTACAATATTTTTTTTTTTTTTTTGAGAAAAAGATCTTATATTATATTAAATGGAACATGATACAAGATTTTTCCAACAAAAAAATAGGCGGTATGAGAGCACGCCCCAAAGCCACGAGCACACTAGGCCATGCCTAGGAAAACATCAAAACAACAAAGAATAGAGAGGAAGCCTAACTACCAAGCTACCTTAGGGATGGGCCCGTAACAAGGGGGAAGAGCAAAGGCACCCAACACCGAAGCGAATGAGAAACATGAGGCTCAAAGCGCCCCTTCTTCTCCTTAGATCTCGTGAAAAAGTCCAAGTCGTGACCGAGAAGCCAATTCAAGTGGAGGATCTAGGCAAGGGCTATCCTAATGGGGTCGAATCGATGACTCGGATACGCGACCGCTTGGCATAACCGCGCAGGGGGGAAACTCAATATTCATGGCTTCCAAATTTTCAAGGTGAGAACATTCTTTGACTTTCGGCGCTAAAAATGGCTGCCAACCTTTAAGCCATGAAGAGAAAAGGCACCCGACGTCAAAGCAAAATGAGAAACATGAGGTTCAAAGTGCCCCTTCTTCTCCTTAGATCTCGTGACAACAAATCCCAAATCACCGACCGGGAAGCCAATTCAAGCGGAGGATCTAGGCAAGGGCTATCTTGATTGAGTCCGAATCGACGACTCAAATACATGTAATCGCTTAGCACAACCACCACAGGGGGAATCTCAATGTTCATGGCTTTTGAATTTTCTGGGTCGAACATTCTTTGATTTCTAGCATCAAAATGGTTGCCAACCTTTAGGCCGCGAAGAAATCCCTTTGTTCTTCTTTTTTTATTCTTATTGAGTGACAATGGGAAAGCCTCCCGAAGGTGCCCAACTTTGATAAAGATAACCAATATCGAAAGGCCATGTTCTCATAGTCTAGAATTTGAAACCACTTGAAGCCATCATGGTTTAACTCCACCTTGTCCGAAAGACCTTTGTTGAAATCCACCTCAATGTATATACGAGCATAAGTGAACAACCCTTGCTTAGACCGCTCATCATCCATCTTGATGAATCGACCAAGAGAATCACCAATAGCAACACAAACCACAGGGTGCCAAAATGGGAGAGGAAGATTGGGGAGACGAACCCAAACCGATATTTTGAGACTACCATAGTAGAAGGATCAAAATCCAGAAACCATGGAGTAAGAAAAGGCCAACCCTACCCCAAAACTAGGGACCCTCATTAAGAGTCTGTTGATAATCAGTGGGAGAGGAGAAACGAACAATGAAGAAACCCTTTGCACAAAGCTGGATCTCACAGTCACGGGACCAAGTAGAGTAGATCCATTGATGCAAATATTCAATCCGAGGCCGAAGCCATTAAATCTACAAATAATGGTAGAATCTTTAAGGGCAGAAATTGAATCAGTTACCTCCAAAATTAAAGTGTGACTACAGGAGTGACCGTTACTTTTTCCACAATATATGGCACATCAAGATCCCTAGTAAAACCTTGTCTCTGTGTTTCTGTATCAGCCACCAAGAAATTTTTTGAGGAAAGGAAGCCATTGAAGGGCCACGAGGGAAAGCAAAACAAAGGTAGGCCGCATACGACTATAGTAGTGAGCCAGCGGAGCCCGTGAACCCGCTGAAAACCCTAGTCATTATCCTTCTTTGTCCACTTATATATATATTAATATTTTATTGTATGAGTCTAATTTCCTTTTAAAATATTTTGTTTGATTGAAAAGTACATTTTTATTAATGGGTAAGTGCACCAAGTTGGGGGCAAAAGTGGACATAGCCCAAAATATACAAAAAATGTGTACGCGTTATATTATAACACTAATTCGCATTATTTTTCCTAGGTTTGGGAATTACCAAAGCTATAATGTGTACACATTATGTTTATTATGAATTTTTAAAAAAGCACGAGCCTTTATCATTTTAACTCCTCCAAACACAATTTTCAAAGCTTAACCGTGCCCTCATGTTTTTTCATCCACCGGATCTCAAGCTCAAACAATCGTCTCGAATCGCCAGGGAAGATCTAAATCAATGATGGTGCCAAGGAGAAGAGGTAGCAATCTTTAGAGTAGGTATTTACCTTAGCTCATGTTCACCTAGGTACTTTATTTACCTTTATTGTATTTATCTTCACCCACTTATGTGTGTGGATATTTCTTTTATCTTATTTAGATATTAGGAGATATTATCTAGTTGTTAGGTATAGTTATTTCCTTGATCTATGGTATTGACTAGTTCTTTCCTTGATCTATGGTATTGACTAGATCCTTGATGTCTAGTTCTCTCCTAAATCTATGGTCTTGACTAGTTCTTTGATGACTAGTTATTTCCTTGATTTATGGCTTGATCTACGACCTTGACTGGTTCTTAGATTGTTATTCCTTGCCTATTTAAGCAAGGCCCATTCTCAATGTATTGCATTGAGTTCCATTATAATATATGATATTGCTTCTCATTTATTTGCAAAGGTTTTATGTAAAGTTATTTTGGCAAATTGCTTTCATCTTATAGATCGTGGTGTTTGATTAGCATCTGTGTTCTTGGCTTGGTATGATCTGGTTATCGTTCCTTTCATGGTATCAGAACGAGAGATTGTTGTTGGCATCCGTCTGTATGTTTTATTTTGCAAATAAATTATTTGTGTATTCATATATTTGGGATTTGGTCGTATTTTGTTATTGTGTGCATTTTATGCCAAACAGAGGCTTCCATCGATCCATAAGTGATGAAAACCCTAAGATCGACTATAAACTCCTGGTCAATTCTGGAGGCAGTCGTTTTTTGTGGTTTTTTAATTTTTGTAGAGAAGTACACTCCTTAGCCCTTGGTCATATGAGGGCTTACATCTTGTGATTCCTACTAGTAGGTGCTTAACTTGAGCCCCCTTTAAGTTTGTTTGTGTGGTGAAGGCAACAACAATTTATTTTATTTTAGTGGCAACTAAAATAAATAAGGAGAGCAAAATATTAAAAAGCTTGTAACTTTTGATCGGTAACTTAGTTTTGAGTGTCATTTTTTGTAAAAGTGCTTGTTTTTTCATGCTCTTTCCATTAGAAATATTTATTTTGAGACTTGCACTATAATTATAAAGTGCCAAATATGGAGGAGTGTTGTAATCAATTGTGGATGCAATTTCGCCGAGCCCGACGTCCTAAATTTTGGGAGTTGCAGTTTGTACCTATCATGGATTCTGAGAATGATATGCTTTTCTTTGAAGTATGTGGACTTCAAGAGGATATTGTAAAATTTGTGGAAGAAAATAGATCACTCAAGAAGTGAAATTCTCTTCTACAATCACTCATTCACGATAAGGATACAATAATACACTCCATGTAGAACAAACTTGCTAGCCTACAACATCACCATCATATTGTGGACAACCATATCCATGCTCCTAGTCCACTTGCAATTGTTGCTCTTGTACCCACTGACATTGATCTATCAGTCTTTGAGTTTGTTCCTGCTCTTGATGCTCATACACCTATGAAGCTTGTTATTGCATGCTCTTCCACATATGTGCCTATTATAGTACCACATGTTGTGTATCCTACTTACCTTTCACCTGCATGGATTTTTTAAGAAGCATACCACTGCATTCAGTTCTCGCATGCTCCGTTCTATGGGTCTCACTAGTGGAGTCATTGATAGACATTCACAGGGTATTGTTTCCTCTATTCCACATGTTAAGTGGAATTCTCGCCATGACATTGGTTTTCATGCAAATACTTCATTGGGATCACACATTGACAGAGCTCCTTTTTTATTCACTCGACTCTTTCTGAGGATCATGAGCAACACATGAGTTCTGCACCTTCACTCAGGCTTGAGAAACCTGAGATTTCAATTGTTAGACATGATCAACCTGACACACATTCTGATGTTCTTTTGCATGCACCCATTGTGCATTTTGCACCAAGTCATATGCAGCATCTTCTTCATCCATCTGTGTTGATTTGGGGTGGATATCTGATCACTCGTGGTGGTGACATAGGCATTCATTGAGAGGACTCTACAGGTGTGGCTCCTCCACCATTCGGCCTCTTGCTCCACTTTTTATACCTTCTGCATTGTGATGCTTCTTGTTTTGAGCATTTTTCTTTAGCAGGTGTAGTGTATCTCTCTTGTTTGTTGAGAGATTTTGTATCTGTATTTTTGACACTTTTGGCATGTTGATAGTATCTCTTATGGGGATCTATTCTGGTGCATTCCAGTGTTAGTTTGTCAGTGTTCGAGTAGTTTTTTGACAACTCATACAGATTTATAGTGTCACTCCACCCATTCAGCAGTATGGGAGGGTGTGGTGCTGATCCTGATTCTTCAGATTTCGTGTCCTTGCCTTTTTATCTTGGCTTTTCTTGATCGTGACACTCGGAGTTTATGTCCTTGCCTTGTTGCTTTGGTTATTGTTCTTGGATCGTGGCACACCTATTTGCAACATTGATCGAATTATGTTTGGTGTTTTTTTTGCACTTTCGACATCACTCCATTAACAGTCTCCTTGTATGGAGCTATTCTGGTGAAGCCTAGTGTCAATTGTTTTTGAGTTTTATGATCGAGCAGTGGATTCAGACCACAGTGCACACCAAACTTCTTCAACATTATATGAGTTTTTGAGCCGAGCTTCTTGGGATGCCTTAGAGCGAGTCTTTACTCTCTTTACTTTGTTGTTACTGGTTTTGGGTACCTTGCGGTGTCCTTTTTTTCCCAATTATTGTACATGAGTACCTCATCAGGCCTAGTTTTCGGGACTCATACTATGGACATGCCACTTCTATTTTGGCCCCTAGCTTCACTTGAGGGGGGGTGTTAGAGTAGGTATTTACCTTAGCTCATGTTCACCTAGGTACTTTATTTACCTTTATTGTATTTATCCTCACCCACTTATGTGTGTGGATATTTCTTTTATCTTATTTAGATATTATGAGATATTATCTAGTTGTTAGGTATAGTTCTTTCCTTGATCTATGGTATTGACTAGATCCTTGATGTCTAGTTCTCTCATAAATCTATGGTCTTGACTAGTTCTTTGATGACTAGTTATTTCCTTGATTTATGGCTTGATCTACGACCTTGACCGTTCTTAGATTGTTATTCCTCGCCTATTTAAGCAAGGCCCATTTTCAATGTATTGCATTGAGTTCCATTATAATATATGAAATTGCTTTTCATTTATTTGCAAAGGTTTTATGTAAATTTATTCTGAAAATTTCTTTCATCTTATAGATCGTGGTGTTTGATTAGCATCTGTGTTCTTGGCTTGGTAAAATCTGGTTATCGCTCCTTTCGTGCACAATTCTTTTCTCAAAAATTCATTGAAATTTGATAATTATAGAGTAGAATTTGAACCGAATGCATTTTTTTATTCATATACTGAAGGTCGAGGAATCAACCACAACCAAACCCTGTTATTCCTGTCATGCCTCCTAACCCTCCCATAGTTGCTCAACATCCCCCAGGTAGTCAAGAAGATTTAGCAGCCCACATAATTGAAAACAAAATTGAAATTGAGGATTTAATCAAAAGAATGAGGGATTCACAATCTACAAACCCCCACTGCGCCTCTCTTGTAAACACATTGGAGGCGTTAGTGGCTCAAGTTGACGCAACAATAAGGCACATTGATCATTGGACATCTTATAGAGAGGGATGTAGGGTTTATTATTCCAACAAATTGTCATATGTGGATGTAAGGAAAAATAAATTACAAAAGACCTCATATGCGCCTTATTCACACTCCCCTAATTTGTTTGTTTTGTTGTCATGTAAAATTGATTCCCATCCATTAGTGCAATAATGATTTGATTAAAAACAATTTTTGGACCGATGGTGGATGGTTTTGATTTTCCACCTTGCAATAACGAGGTGCCACTATACTTTTTGAGGAAAATCTATTGCGAGTTTATCCTCAATGAGATCCCAAATTATTTTGATTTCGAGATTTCCGTAATGAGGAAAGGATCTGCAGATAGATCGACCGGGTGCATAATGTGCACCTATTCAAAGAAGGTAGAGTCCCCGCATGAATCCCCCTCACCCCGAGATTGTCCCTCTAGCATTGAAGGAGATAGTAGAGATTGATACACTCCACGCACTTTAGGGGCTATATGAGACCCTTATTCGACATATGAGGGAGATTTTTGATCCAGATGCTCGCGGAGGTACATAGAGTATTCCCTCAGGGAGTACTAGCATGAGGCCACATCTTTTCTCATCATGTGGTGGCATATGTTTGGGGCCGAAGAGGACGATACTTTCATACATACCGATTTTGGTGGAGTTGGCGTTGGGGTGCACACAAGAATGTCACTATGTCGATGCCTTTTTGAGTGAGACATTTGGATTATAGTCATCAGCACGTCACCTTTGCAAGTATTTGTTATGTTTTATTATGTGTACATTATAAAAATATCGGAGTACTTGATTTACTTATATATGTTAAATTTTTGAAATAAGTGTATTTGTACATGTATGCATTGATATTACAATGCGCGGGAGGGGCGTCATCATCTTGACCACGGGGTTCAAGCATCATGCGTACACATACATTCACAAAGGTAAATTAGAATGTTAATTGTGCAAAAGTTTTATGCGTATGCAATATATATATATATATATATATATATATATATATATATATATATATATATATATATATATATATATACTATATATATAACTTTGAAGTCAAATATAATTATGTTCTTGCATGTTCATCTAACTTTACGTGATACATGTTTGATAAAGATGTTGACTTCACTAGACACCCTGCCATCTCTTGACAAGTAGAGAAAGGTGTTGCACGCTTATAATTTCATCTCGCGCAACAACTCACCGAGGTATTCAAATAACATGTATTTTTCGTTAAATTGCTCGTGTAATTCATATTATGTTAAATTACATGTTAATAATATCCTTCATCAGAGATTTATTAAATCATGTTAATAATGTCCTTCATTTTGTATACACAAGAGTTAGTTATGACAGTAAAGCAAATCCTATTTATTTTATTCACAGGGTGTGGCGGGGTGAAAAAAATAGTTTTATATTGATAAAATTAGTTAAAATATTATCATTACACATACATGTACTTAGTTCTATTTTGGATAATTCTGATGTTTTATTTTGTGATCTTATGTGTACATGTAGGGAACTTCAACCCCCTCCATTTTGACTTCGAGGGCATGGACTCCTCAATCTCATCGTCTTCATACCCTCGTTCATGCTCCAGGAGCTCTCGATGACTCACTCATCTAAGCGTGAGATGCAGATTTAGGGTGACCGAGTGCTTGCGGTAAGTTTATGTATTTATGTAAATACTTTCATTAGCATGGTCTTAAATACATGTTGAAAATATATATAAATTAAGTTTTGACAAAAAAAAATTATTTGCATTTACAGGTTCAACTACAAGCGAGTATTCAGCAGAAGAGGACTCGTGGATGGGCTCGAACGATCCGAAGTCATCTTATAGATCTTCGTCTTCGTCTAAGGGCGGGCCTTCTTCGAGCAAGGCCAAGAGAGGGATAGATTTTGATGGTTAGGAAATATATATGTCTTACATGACATTTTTTTGTATGCCTATGTGCATGTCATTGTATGTACACCTATATGGCATTTGAACTTGATGGTATATGACCTATTCGGGCATTTTTATATTTATTGTGCAAATTAAAATACTATTTGGAACTCGATATTTTTGTATGAGACCTTACATTTCGAGATAATTTTTGCATGAAACTAATATGATGTGCACTTGACAATATTTAAGACAACATGGATTATTTTTTCATTTATTGTTGATGTACATGTACTAGCGTTTTCAATGTATAATATGCATTAAACTTTGGAAATCAATATTTATATAATGTATGTATATAAAGAGTTACCTAATCTGAGTAATTATTCATTTAATTTATTAATGTGTACATGTGTATTTACTTTACCTGTGCTTCTTCTTGCTTATGGTCTCTTTGTATTGGTTCCTATCTTATCATGCACCTACTACATTCTTCAATGCTTCTTAGTCTTCTCCCCTATTAAAACACCTGAGCATACAATCATTAGGACCATCATTAAGACAATGTTTTTGAAATAAGCATGGATAGAAGGATCTAAGGATACCCAAAAAGTCTTGCAAGCTTCAATAGTTCACTTTTTCCATCCCTAAGGTGCTCCCAAAATCTCGACTCGAACTCCTTCTACAACTCCTTAGAGATTTATCATTCACTTCTCTCAATAGTTCACACTTTGCAAATACTAGCTCAATACACCAAATAGAAAATTGAACCATGACTGAAAAACTCTTTCACTGTAATGTTTTGTGTCTTACCCACTCTTATTAGTATTGACAGAGAGTATTCAACTGAAAAGGGTTCATCTTCTTCGTAGGAAAAACATTCAAAGAGAGTCATCACAATTTGATGCCTTTCATCTGCTAATATTTTGAGAATGTCTCTCCAGATGCATTACTCCAATGTTTGAGAATGTCTCTCCAGATGCAATGACATTCTGATTCCTACACTCAATGATTCTTGATTGTCCAATCCTGTCCAATTCGTGTTATTACCTCTAGAATCTGTATGCATTTCAAGTTATTCTGAAATCACATCACACCCCTCGACGACTACCCCTATCTTTTTAAGGTTTTTTTGAAAGCATCCATGGGTTTATCATAGCATAAATTATCAATGAATGGAATGTCACTAAGTCGTAGGCACCGACTCCCATTTAGAACTAAACAAGAAATTTTTACTAGGTGATTGATAACCCCCGTGTTCTTATTAGCCATTCCCTTGTTCTTTATGTTGTAATTTCGATGTCACTTGAGGCCTTGGAATATTTTGGTGGTAATGGACCTCATGTTTCACTCACTCAAATTTTCCTTTCTCTCTCCATCGTGCCTAGCTTCACCATTCTTTTTAGGCCGTAAAAACATTGAAGGAAGGTGTATAGGCACCAAGGAGAGGAAAATTTCAAGGTAAGTTTGTCATAAGCCTAGAAGTTGCTTATTTGCATTCAAATACTAGAGGTATAACAATGAAGGGAAGTCTGAGTTAAGACTATGAATGAAATGTTTCCTTGATTATGGATCAAAGTTTAGAAGAAAATGTAGATTTTAGAAAGCCAAACAAAGTAAATTGAACAAAAATTGCATTCTTAAGCCAATCTAGTCATTGAACAAGAACTCCGGACGAGGTAGCCCTAAGCACCGGGAGCTTTTCCCTACGAAATGACACCTCTCCTATCATTTACCGTGCCATATGGATGTGTTGGTGCACTTGGTTCGAGTTAAAAGGTTCCATTTGCAAAATATTGCATTGGTCGACTTACACCGATTGAAACTGCACTATTCAATGTGTTTACAAATAATAAGACAACGAGATAACCGAATGGAGATGGAGAAAACCGAGACAGAATTTCATAGAGGGTCCCAATGTGGAGGTGTAGGATCTAACAAGAAATATCTAGGTGCCACGGAGTCCGAGAAATCACATGTCGAATATATAGTGTTTTTGGTCTCAGGGCTCTTAGGAGACTATGCCCAGACGAGGTAGCCCATAAGCACTGGGAGATTTGGCCTCTGAAACAACACCTCCCCTAGCATTTACCAGGCCATCTAGACGTGTTAGTGCAGTCAGTTTTGTACCAAGAGGTTATGTTTGCAAAATATTTCATCGAGACTGACCTTACACTCGACTCAAACCGCACTATTCGACATGTTTGCAAACAATAGGACAGCAAGAGAACCAAATAGAAATGGAGAAAACCAAGACATTATTTCATAGAGGGTCCCAACATGGAGGTGTAGGATCTGACGAGATGTCTCTAGGTGCCAAGGAGTCTAATAAATCATCTGTCAAGATATAACATTTTTTCTCTCAGGGATCTTAAGGGACTACGCACGAAAAGGTAGCTCGGAAGCAACGAGAGCTTTGGCCTCTAAAACGACACCTCCTCTAGCATTTACCTGGCTATCCAGATGTGTTGCACAATCAGTTTGGTGCCAAGAGCTTTCATTTGCAAAGGATTGCGTCGGCTGACCTTTTACACCGACTCAAACTGCAGATTTCACGCATTTACAAACAATAGGACAATGAGGGAACCGAATGGAGACGGAGAAAATCAAGCCATTAATTTGTAGAGGGTCCCAACATGGAGGTGTAGGATCTAAGGAGATGTCTCTATGTTCCACGAGTCAAAGAAATCACATATTGAAGATATAGCGTTTTTGGTCTCGGTGCTCTTGGGGACTACTCTCGGATGAGGTAGCCCGGAAAGCAACGGGAGCTTTGGCCTCCCAAAAACACCTCCCTAGAATTTACCAGCCATCTGGACATTTTTGCATAGTTGGTTTTATGCCAAGAGGTTCCGTTTGCAAAATATTGCATCAAACAACCTTACACTGACTCAAATTGCACTATTCGACGCTTTTGCAAACAATAAGACAATGAGATAACCGAGACGGAGATGGAGAAAACCAAGATAGGATTTCATTGAGGGTCCCATCATGGAAGTGTAGAATCTAACAAGAGATATCTAGTTTCCATGGAGTCTAAGAAATCACTTATCAAAGATATAACATTTTTGGTATTAGAGTTATTAGGGGACTACGCCTGACGAGGTAGCTCGGAAGCAACAGGATCTTTGGCATCCAAAACAACACCTCCCCTAGTGTTTACCAAGCCATATGGATGTGTTGGCATAGTCAGTTTGGTGCCAAGAGGTTTTGTTTGCAAAAAGCGCATCGAACAACCTTATAATGACTCAAACTGCACTATTTGACATGTTTACAAACAATAAGACAACGAGATAACCAAATGGAGATGGAGAAAACCAAGATAGGATTTCGTAGAGGGTCCCTTTGTGGAGGTGTAGGATCTAACGAGACTTCTCTAGGTTCCATGGAGTCTGAGAAATCACCAGTTGAAGATATAGCGTTTTTTGGTCTCAGGGCTCTTAGGGGACTACGCCCGGATGAGGTAAATGGAAGCAAAAGGAGCTTTGGCCTCTGAAAAGACACCTCCCCTAGTGTTTACTAAGCCATCTAGACATGTTGGCATAGTTGATTTGGTGCCAAGAGGTTCCATTTGCAAAATATTGGATCAGATGACCTTATATTGACTCAAACTGCATTATTTGGCATGTTTGCAAACAATAGGATTGCGAAATAACCAAATGGAGATGGAGAAAATTGAGACAAGATTTCATAGAGGGTCTAGAAATGGAGGTGTAAGATCTAACGAGACATCTTTGGGTGCCACGAAGTACGAGAAGTCATTTGTTGAAGATATAACATGTTTTGGTCTCGGGGCTCTTAGGGGATTACACTCGGACGAGGTAGCACGAAAGCAACGGGAGCTTTGGAAACTGAAACGACACCTCCCCTAGCATTTACTAAGCCATCTAGGCGTCTTAGCACTATCATTTTGGTGTGTCGAAAGGTTCTGTTTGCAAAATAACTCATCGAACAACCTTACAATGACTTAAACTACAATATTTTGTGTGTTTGCAAACAATAAGACAATGAGAGAACCGAAAGGATATGGAAAAAATGGAGAGAGGATTTGGTAGAGGTTCCCTATATGGAGTTGTATGATCTAACAAGACATCTTTAGGTGCCATGGAGTTTGAGCAATCACCTATCAAAGATATAGCATTTTTTGGTCTCGGGGCTCTTAAGGTACTACTCCCAGACAAGGTAGCCTGGAAGCAACGGAGCTTTGGCCTCTGAAACGACACCTCCACTAGCATTTACTAGGCCATATAGATGTGTTGGCATAATTGGATCGGTGCCAAGAGGTTCCATTTGTAAAATATTTCATCGAACAACCTTACACTGACTCAAATTGCAGATTTCATGTGTTTGTATACAATAGGACATCGAAAGAACCGAATGGAGATGGAAAAAATGGAGAGATAATTTTGTAGAGGGTCCCACATGCGAGAGGTGTAGGATATGATGAGACATCCAGTAGGTGCCATGGAGTCTCGACAAATCACCTGTCAAGATACTGACCTTTTTGGTCGAAGGGTTCTTAGGGGACTATGCCTAGATGAGGTATCCGGAAGCACCAAGAGTTTGGCCTCTCAAATGACACCTCCAATAGCATTTACCGTGCCATCCAGACTTGTTGGAATAATCGGTTTTGTGCCAAGAGGTTCCATTACCAAAATAATGCATTGGATAGCCTTACACTGACTCAAATTGGACTATTCAACGTGTTTGCAAACAATAGGACATCGAGATAACCGAATGGAGATGGAGAAAACTGAGACAATATTTCTTAGAGGGTCCCAACATAGAGGTGTAGGATCTAATAAGACATCTCTAGGTTCCACGAGTCCGAGAATTCACCACAAAGATATAACATTTTTTGGTCTCAGGGCTCTTAGGAGACTACGCCGACGAGGTAGCCCGGAAGCAATGAGAGCTTTGGCCTCTAAAATGACACCTCTCCTAGCATTTACCAGGCTATCTAGACATGTTGGTGTAGTCAATTTGGTGCCAAGAGGTTCCGTTTGTAAAATATTACATCAGACAACCTTACACTGACTCAAACTACACTATTTGACGCGTTTACAAACAACAAAACAACGAGATAACCGAATGGAGATGGAGAAAACTGAGATAGGATTTTGTATAAGGTATCGACATGGAGGTTTAAGATCTGATGAAACTTCTCTAGGTTCCATAGTGTTTGAGAAATCACCAGTCAAAGATATAGCGTTTTTGGTCTTAGGGCTCTTAGGGGACTACGCACAAATGAGGTCGACCAGGAAGCAATCTGGAGCTTTGGCCTCCAAAATGACACCTCCCCTAGCGTTTACTAGGCCATCTAGATGTTTTGGCACTATCAGTTTGGTGCTAAGGGGTTTTGTTTGCAAAATATTGCATCGGACAGCCTTACATGGACTCAAACTGCAGTATTTCATGCATTTGCAAACAATAGGATTGCGAGATAACCGAATAGGTATGGAAAAAATGGAGAGAGAATTTTGTAGAGGGTCCCTACATGGAGGTGTAGGATCGGCGAGAAATCTCTCGAAAGGTGGGAACAATTTGCACTGAGAAAAAAACCGGAAGATTTTATATATAGCTTATTTGAATCACATACACAGGCTATTAAATAGCCATATACATAGGAAAACTGACTTCCTATAAAATAGGAAAGTGTTACAACAAATAAACCTATTTAGTTGTGATTGTTACTCCCGTAACAATACACAACTCAACACCAATAATATATTATTGTTTATATAACAATAATATATTAATAACACATTAAACTATATAATAATAATTACCAGTGTAATTATTATCATACACAATGTAAATATTATAATGTGAAGCACTAATCAAGATATTCCTAACATTCCCCCCCTTAGTGCGAACATGGTAGAAAAACATCCACACACTCCTCTCGCAAAGTATGCTCACCCCGTGGCATGTCCAACTCGTGACTCATGACCTTGATCCAAAAGAAAGGCTCGCTCCTTCCATGGTTTTAAACAGGGTTACCACAAACCTTGACGCGACAGAACCTCATCAACCGTGTCGACCTCATGTGGTAATCTGGATCCTCCCACAAACCCTTTCAAGATCCATGAACCGACTTACTCGTGCTACTGTTCACCACTATGCTTATACATCGTGGAATTATGTAGGAAACACAACTCACCAAATGAACAATAAAATACATACTTAAAATATTTCACATTACTTCTATAAGAATTGTAATGTTCTTAATTGTAGTCTCTGTCATTGATCACGCCACTCGATCTCGAACAACATATAAAGCCACCACCGCCACCCAGGAAGCTTTCCTTGGCTAAGTCGTTTTGGGTGCGAGAATGGGAATGGAACATTGGTATGTATTCCCCCCCACAATGTGAAATTCCAAATAAGAAATCAGAAAGGGAAAAATGTATTGTGTTGTATCATACTAACTGGATCTTGTTGTCTTGATCTTGCTGCACATGATCACCATTGCCAATGAACGTATTCACTGACCGATCATCTTCCAACGAAGTACGGCAGTCAGAGGATCTCCGTAGTTTTCTGCTCTCTTATACAATTCTTTTCCAGTATTAACAATAAATCACACCACTCAAAGCAACAGGAACACTGCAAACTGAAGCACACTGAGAAAATGGAAACCACATTGAAAATCAAATACTCACACCATACATATGCCACCACAGCCTTCGCGGCCCCGTTGTTGGTGGTGATCGACGAGAGTCGTTGTTCGACCTCCTTCCTCCAATGCCTCCTTCCTCCATCATTCTGCTACTTACTTAGCGGATATGGAAATGAGGCTCATTTACAAACTACTAGGTGTCGGTTTCCACCGAAAATGCACCCCCACTGGGCGTCACGTACAAGCGATAATGCGTCCAATAGTTGAAATGTGAGGCAAAATTTTTATTTTTACAATATTTTTTGACAATTTTCCTAATAATCACCTAAATGACGATAAAAAACTGACACAAATATATTTTTGACACTTTGACTCTGACTATTTTGACAGACTAATAATAATTGACATGGAAAATAAAATACAAGAAATAGAGTATCGACTATTATTCTGGACAAGACTATAAACAAAACCGACTCCTATGAAATTTTTGATAACAAAACTTTAATTACAACCTAGAAGTTAATGCACGACTTTTGACAAGACAGTTAACGACATTAATCACCCCTTTCTTTGATAAAAGAATACTCACTTGATAAATGACAAAACATTGGAAGAAAAAAAAATTATTTACGGATACCAAATGATAAGAGACTTAAAAAAAATAAACACAACATTGATTAATACTGACCTTTTGACCCTAGACTTTTAAACCTACACGTGGACTATTGCATGGACAACACGCTTGTCTCTAGTGAGCCTCTGATTCCTCTTCGGTGGATCTATACATGCATACGGAGCGTCCTGGTTGCTACAGCTGAGATGTCCAAGTTTGTGGAGAGCTCGGATTGAGATCTGTGAGCAAGACAGTAACTTTGTGTGTTCTGCGTGTACTATGAAAGTTTGGAGATCGGGCATCCTGCCTTTGGAAGAAGAGCTTGAGATGGGGATTCCGCTCATCAAGACCAGATCAAAAACTTTGAGCTACTGAACACGCCTAGCAGGAGTCTGATCTATCAATTTCTATAGGATCTGTGCTGCGCTGTAGATGTAGGAAGACACACGAACCGAAACTAATAATTACTCAGCAACTTCAAAACAATTTCCAGATCGATGCCAGGAGAGAAATCAATGAATGCAGAGATACATGCTACCATATAGGGATGAATCAGGCTGAGGAATAAGTGGAACGCTTGGAAGTAACAGGACTGCAATAAGATATATATTTTGGAGTGTTTCCAAGAATGCGCCAGCAAAGGAATCAATGCTATGATAGAATGTACGTGGGCATGCAAACGTCTGACCATTCACAAGACAATGCTCGAGCATAAAGATCTGAGCACTTGTTTTTATACGTGATGAGACAGCTGAGTGCACCCGAACAGATGCAACATAGTAGGCATACAGACTCTCATTGTGCCCCCTTCACTCTGACTTCTGTCAGTAGATTCACCCACTCTGATACCAATATGAAAGGTGCGAACAATTTACACAGAGAAAACACCAGAAAGATTTTCTATACAGCTTATTTGAATTACATACACAGGCTATTAAATAGCCATATACATAGGAAAACTGACTTCCTATAAAATAGGAAAGTGTTACAACAAATAAACCTATTTAGTTGTGATTGTTACTCCCGTAACAATACACAACTCAACACCAATAATATATTATTGTTTATATAACAATAATATATTAATAACACATTAAACTATATAATAATAATTACCAGTGTAATTATTATCGTACACAATGTAAATATTATAATGTGAAGCACTAATCAAGATATTCCTAACAATCTCTAGGTGACATAGAGTCCGAGAAATCACTTGCTAAAGATATAGCATTTTTGGTCTCGGGGCTCTTAGGAGATTACGCTGGGCGAGGTAGCCGGAAGCACTTTGGAAGTTTTGGCCTCCAAAACAACACCTCCCTTAGCCTTTACTAGGCCATCCGGAAGGGTTGGCGTAATCGATTCAATGCCAAGAGGTTTCATTTGCAAAATATTTCATTGGGCGGCCTTACATTGATTCAAACTGCACTATTCGACACGTTTACAAACAATAGGACAACGAGATAACCGAATGGAGATGGAGAAAACTGATATATTTATTTGTAGAGGTTATTAACGTGGAGGTGTAGGATCTGACGAGACGTATCTAGGTTCCACGGAGTCCAAGAAATCACTTGTCGAAGATATAGCAATTTTTGGTCTCAGGACTCTTAGGGGACTATGCCCAGAGGCATTTAGGTAGCCAAAGGGAAGAAATGGTAGTTTTGGCCTCTAAAACAACACCTCCCCTAGAGTTTACTGGCCATCCTAACATGTTTCCACAAATGTCGGTTCGGTGCCAAGAGGTCCCGTATGCAAAATATTGCATCGGAAAACCTTACACTGACTCAAACTACACTTTTTGATATGTTTGCAAATAATAGGACAATGATATAACCGAATGGAGATTAAAAAAACTCGGACAATATTTTGTAGAGGGTCTCGATATGGAGGTGTAGGATTTGACGAGACATCTCTAGGTGCTGCGGAGTCCGAGAAATCACTTGTCGAAGATATAGCACTTTTTGGTCTTAGGGCTCTTAGGGGACTACGCCCAGACGAGGTACCGAAGCAATGGGAGATTTGGCCTCCAAAATGACACCTCCCCTAGCATTTACCAGGCCATTCGGACGTGTTGGCACTATTGATTCTATACTAAGAGGTTTTGTTTGCAAAATATTGCATCCGGCTGACAAAGATTACACTGACTCAAATTGTAGTATTTCACGCATTTACAAATAATAGGACATCGAGAAAATTGAAATGAGATGGACAAATCGAGAGAGGCTTTTGTATAGGGTCCTTACACGGAGGTGTAAGATATGACGAGACTTCTCTAGGTGCCATGAAGTCTAATAAATCACCTTTCAAAGATATAACATTTTTTGGTCTCAGGGATCTTAGGGGAGTACGCGCTTAAAGGTATCCCGGAAGCAACGGGAGCTTTGACCTCCAAACCGAAACCTCCCCCAATATTTACTAGGCCATTGGGATGTGTTGGTGTAGTCGATTTGGTGCCAAGAGGCTCCGTTTGAAAAATATTACATCAGACAACCTTGCACTGACTCAAACTGCAGTATTTCGCATGTTTACAAACAATAGGACAACGAGAGAACCAAATGGAGATGGAAAAAATAGAGAGAGGCTTCTATAGAGGGTCCCTATGTGGAGGTGTAGGATATGTCGAGACGTCTCTAGGTGCCACAGAGTCTGATAAATCACTTGTCGAAGATATATTATTTTTTGTTCTCAGGGATCTTAAGGGACTACGCCCTTACAAGGTAGCCCGAAAGCACCGAGATTTTTACCTCTGCAAACGACACCTCTAATAGCCTTTACCTGCCACCCCAACATGTATTCAAGTTTTATCATATAGAATGCATCAAACCTTGATTTCACTATCTCATATAGTTTCCTTTAATCATCTGTATATTTCATCTCATTTGAAAAATTGGCATCACTTCATTCACTACCATAATTCATAGTCATTCCCTCTTATCCTGTTTTTCTTGCTCACATCTTCAAGCATTTTCAAACTATATCATCCTTTTCCTAACATTGTGTATTCAACCTTTTTCTCAACCAAAAACTCACAACTCTGTCATTTTCACAGTTAATACAAACATTGTATGTTCACCACTTCATTACATGTCAGATAGGTCTATTTATATTTTTAACTTTTTTCAACTCCATGTATTCAACCACTTTGGGCATGTAACATTACAACAAAGAGCTTTAAGTAGAAATACTAGAACCAAGGAACCATGATGAAAAACATTGTCACTTCTCTTAGAAGATGACTGAACTTAACATGGAAGATGTAGAGCTTGATGCCCTACACTCTGAGTGATGGTTGTTTCACAAAAACATTGATGTGGACTTGATTTGGTATGATCTTCAAGTGAGACAATAAGAACACTAACAAGTACCTTCATATGCCAGAGCATTCACACTGAGACATGGTGTCAAAAGCAAGTACTTGTACCTTCAAGAATTGAGACCTTCAAGTGCTTTATGAGTCTAAGAGACATCATGAATGAGCTAATAAGATACTCTAGAGGTGATGAAACTAGACTTGGAGTTCAAACTCACATTTTTGCTCTTATCGATTTGGTGCACACCTAGGAGAGAGAAAACTGCTCCACCAAAATGCTCATAAATTTTAAACCACACCTCTTTTTGAGAAAATTATTTTTGCACATGATTTTTATGTTAATTTACTACAAAAATTCCTTCTATTATTTATTCGAAGGAGAATCTACAATTTTTTTTAAGGCTAAGAAGTCAGGTAGCTCAGAATGAGTTTTTCAAAAGCCTATTTTACAAAAACTCACATAACTTGAAAAAATGAAGTAAATTTGACCTGAAATTTTGCATGAAGCATCAATAAAGCTTCCTATATCATCTCCCAAAGTTTCTAAAAATTTATATGTCTACATTTTTCTAGCCCACCTCATTTGCATGCTATATAATAGTGTAAAGTCATTTGATGCAATATTTTGCAAATGAAAGCTCTTGATCTTCGAACATCCGCGCCAACACATTTGGATGACCTAGTGAACACTAGTTTAGTCTTATTCTTGGTGTGGGGTAGTTTCGTTTCTTCCAGGATACCTCATTTGGGCATACTCCCTTAAGAGCCCTGAGACCAAAAAATGTTATATCTTCAACAGGTGATTTCTCGGACTCTATGGCACATAGAGACATCTCATCAGATCCTACACCTCCATGTCAGGACCCTCTATGAAATTATCTCTCAGTTTTTTCCATATCCATTTGGTTCTCTCATTGTCATATTGTTTGCAAAAACACATTAAATAGTGTAGTTCGAGTCAGTGTAAGGTTGTTTGATGTAATATTTTGCAAACGCAAGATTTTGCACCGAAACCAACTACAACAACACATCCGAGATGGCCTGGTAAATTCTAAGGGAGGTATCATTTGGGAGGCCAAATATCTCGTTGCTTCCAAGCTACCTCGTCAGGCATAGTCCCTTAAGAGCCCTGAGACCAAAAATGCTATATCTTCAACAGGTGATTTTTCGGACTCCATGGCACCTAGAGACGTCTCGTTATATTTTACACCTCCATGTTGGGACCCTCCATGTTGGGACCCTCTACGAAATCCTCTCTCTTTTTTCATCTCCATTTGGTTCTCTTGTTGTCCTATTGTTTGTAAAAGCATTGAATAGTCCAGTTTGAGTTAGTGTAAGGCTATCTGATGTAATATTTTACAAATTGAAGCTCTTGCACCAAACCGACTCCACCAAAACATCCTGGATGGCTAGGTAAATGCTATGCTAGTTGTCGTTTGAAGGCCAAAGCTCACATTGCTTCCAGTGCTACCTCGTCTCGAGTGTAGTCCCTTACAAGCCCCGAGACCAAAAATGTTATATCTTCGACATGTGATTTCTCGGACTCAAAGTGGTACCTAGAGATGTCTCGTTAGATCTTACACCTCCATGTCGGGACCCTCTACAAAATTCTATCTTCGTTTTGTCTATATGAATTCATTTCTCTCATTGTTCTATTATTTGCAAACACACGAAATACTATAGTTTGAGTCGGTGTAAAGGTTTATCGAGTCGATGCAATATTTTGCAAATGGAACCTTTTTGGACGAAACCAACATGTCTGGATGGCTGCGGTAAACACTAGGGGAGGTGTCGTTTCGCAGGTCAAAGCTCCTAGTTCTTTTGGGCTACCTTGTCTCGGCGTAGTCCCCAAGATCCCCGAGACCAAAAATGTTATATCTTCAACAAGTGATTTCTCGGACTCCATGCCACCTTGAGACGTCTCGTCAGATCTTACACCTCCACGTTGGGACCCTCTACAAAAGCTTGTCTCAATTTTCTCCACCTCCATTTGGTTCTCTTGTTGTTATATTGTTTGCAAAAGCACCGAATAGTCTATTCTCGAGTCGGTGTAAGGATGTCCATTGTCAACCATGTGAATAATATAGGTGGTTCATATAATATAGGCGGTGAAATTAGAATTTTAATAAGATATTTTAACAATACAGGCAATGAAATGAGAATTTTTGTTTTTGTTCTTTTATAATATTTAATTTCCCTTAGCTTCGAGAATAATAAATTCTCTACTAACATTGCCAACCACGTGAAGGTGGAATATTTTTTAGCACCACTAACCTACATAAACATGTTAGTAAGAAATTAAATAGAATTTTAAATCCTACATAATTTAAACAAAATCATTAAAATAAATATTCAAATTAAAAATTCATGAAGAACATACCTTTGTAAATTCAATCCAATGAACCACATGGATCAACTCTACTCTTGATAGTAGCAAGAATTACTTCATGATCTGATTCACAAACCTTCCACAGATTCTTGTTTAATGGCCTACATCGATATTTGATCAATTTAATATTTTTGCAAGAACCAAATGTGAATAGTGAAGTATCTTTCGATGTACTTCATAGTCTTCAAACAACCAAGTGTTTGATTTTTTAAAGGATATCGTCGAAACCAAGTTCCAGTGACTACCACTAACCCGGTGGGATACTCAAGGCCTTCACCATCAATGGCCATGGAAATCAATTTTTTTCCTCTCTATACAACAAGAAAAGAAGTAGTTCATTCCTTCTTAGTTAGATTTTGTCATCATACTTGCAAAAACGTGCCCTACATCAAAAATTAAAACTCAAGTCAAATTTAAAATACATTAAGATTTGATCATTTAATAATTTATAAATCTAAAACATGACATACATATGTACCTTGTTGCACTATATCTCTTTTGCACCTAGTTGTTCAATTTTGGTAAATGTTCATTCTCTTAAGCCAAAAATGAAAGATTTTAAATTTTCTAACTTAACCAAAATGAACTTTAAACAAAACTTGATGATTTTTCATTCCCTTAAGCCAAAATGAAGGATTTAAAGTTTCCAATTTAACCAAAATGTTAGAAAATGTAAACTAAAAGCTGCTTTTGATTCTCAAGATCACCCTAAGGTGCAAGAGAAGAGCATACACAAACTTTTAGACTAACTTGCACAAAACATGGAAATTAAAGCATTCATAAAAACTTAAGTAAATTTGTTAGAAATCTGATTTAAAATGTTAAAAACCTATAGAAAATAGTTAAAAAAACTTGCAACCAATAGAAAACATAGAAAATCAAAATTTAAAACCTCAAAGTTAGTGTAAATTTCAACAAATCACATTAGCATGCCCCTTTACACAACAACGTGTTCCTTTGAGAACCAATGCATCTCGATAATGGCAATGCATCCTTTAACACACCAACGTGACCTTAACATAGAAAACATAGACTAGGAGAAAAATATTGTAACTCCAGTAGCGTCCAAAGAGACATAAGCATGGCCAAGACACACGTAGCTTAAACATTGTGTAACGCAGACACGTCCGGAGAGATGTGAGCATGACCTTGACAAAGTGTGGCGTGACCTTGACAATGTGGGTGCATACTTTAGAACACCAACACAACCTTTACAACGCTAGCGTGTAGAAGAATAACACATGCACGGATTTTTGTAGGTGATCAAAACACAAGATTTTTCTCAAAAATCTCAAAACTTTGTCAATTTGATTCAATTTTGACAACACCTCACCTCCTTTGATCCTGCAAAGAGCACAAAAACAAGACAATCCTAACTAGACTAGCTAAGAAACTTGATATTTATCCATTAATGTAAAATAGGGTTAGCTAAATCAAAACTTTGAAACTAATCTAAAAAGCTTGAAAATGAATGAAAAGGAAAATGGAGTATGTCCCACCGGCATGCCAAATGTGAACTCAATAAAATTTTAAGCAAAGCAATTAGAACCTAAACTAACACCAAGTAGTTTAGAGCTAAGCTAATAAATTCATCAATGAACCATTAAGATCAAAGCTTAATGGAATGCACAAGGAAATCTAAATGAATTTAACCATTTAAACTACAATCATTCCTACTATATTAATTGATTGCCAAAAAAATGAACCTATAAAGATTTAAAAACAATCAAAATGTGTGTTGTTGCTACTTCATTGAAGGTGAAAGGACCTCTCTAACAATGGTTACAAGGCCATATTAGATATTTCTTTACTAACCAACTTGAAGAAATGGATGTAAATGGGGATGCAAGATATTCCAACAATGGAGTAAGACTCATATGTTTTATATGATTAATGTTATTCAAAACATGGTGTAAATTTGAGAGGAAGGAGCTTATCCCTTTATATAGCTTTTTATTTGAAGAAAGTTTGCATTTTGGTGCATGTGGGACAAATTATAAAGTAACTCTTGGTTAGTTAACCATAGCTAAGTGAGTTAACAAGTGAGTTAGCACTTTATGGGAGTTGAGGGTGCTTTAATTAATCAATTAGGATTAATTAATATGCTAGAATAAGCTTTTTAGGCTAATTAGAGGTGTTTGAAGAGGAATTTGATGATATTAGACGCATTTGAAAGCGAGATTCAACCAATAAGAGGGTTTATTGATTAAATGCTTGTTAAAAAGGATTAATTAGCTAATTAATAGCTAATTGTTGATTTGAAGAGGATTATAACTAACAAAGTGTCATTAATTGGCATCCGAAATGTGATAGAAGCTAGTTAATTAACAACGTCCATTAAATGACTAAATTAGAGGGAAACATTAGTTAATTAGTGAAAATGGTGAAATAGAGGATAATGAGTACCTTTAGCATTAAAATTACAGAAGTGGATTTTAGGTGTGTACAAATTGAAAGTTAATATTTACAATGTATAAAACTATAAAAAGATCTTATATTTGTTCTATGAATGAAAGATCATTTTCTTTAAACATATTGTGTCAAAAAGGTAAAGCCATTTTGACATAGTCGTTAATGGTAAAAAGCAAACTTATAAATGAGAGAATGAGCTTATATTTATAGATGATGAATTGATCATAGTGGAACACTAGTAAATTGAGGGAAATCATGTGGTTAAATTAGTGTGATGGAATTATGATTATTTAGTATATCAAAAAATGGATATGCAAATGGTTAAATAAATAAAATTAATTAAATGAAATCACCACTTGGATTATGCTTGATCTTATGTATGGATGTATTGAAATGGAATTATGCATACACATTATTTTAAAGCTAACTAAAATTCCTTCCGTAGTAATGGATGAACTACTAATACGTGAACTCATTTAAATGAATAATTAGTGATTGCCAATTAATTCACCTATTAAATTTAGAGGCAAACTATGCAAGTTAATGATGTGCACATTATAGTTTGTTGAGATAAAATGAAACTTGTATAAATGTATGTTATTATTATTTTTATGCCTCTTGCATGTTTAAGTAGGACTAGGAAATTGTGAGGCATGGATTTATGTTCCCAGTTGAAGGGTGATTGTAAATTACAGTGGGAAAAAAAAATTTGACATGTTTTTCCGCTCACCCATCGGGGGGTCACTACATCAATTGACATCACATTGGTTACTTTATGGTATCTCTCCTTAGTTTCATAGAGCTCAAAAAGTAAGAGGTTAACCACCCTCTAATTTGTTTCCTCAAATCTTCTCCTAATTGGAGAAGAACCACACTTCTATAACAACAAATATTTCTCTTCATTCATCAAATTCGAGCAACATATTTGGGAGCCAACATATGTAACATGTGTCTTTTACTAACATGTCCCCAATTGGTTTCTCATGGGCATGTGGAAAGAGAGGCTAGGAAGAATCTTTAGAATATCCCTATTACATGGATTAACGCCACCATTATCTTTGTAAGCCACGTTGCATTCATCGTAGGCCCAAAATATATGGAGGGGAGATCATAGCTTCAGAGTGTCACGAAATATTATCATCACCATATGGATTCTAGGGTGATTTTCCATAATCGGTACCTCACAAAGCACATATGATTAACCAAGGCATGATTCGATCCTACTCTCTTATCTTTTCCACATGTCCAAAGGAATCATTTTCATCAATCAATGCTCAAGAGTCTTTAGGGGATGAGTAAAAACATAGAGTGTCATTGAATGTGGGAACATCGATAGGTGAAACATGTCTCTTATCGATTTAAAGAAAATAAAAACCAATTCAAATCTTAAAGTGTTTCGAGCTCGGTGAAAAGTGTCCCTAACTTGATAGATTAAGTTCTATAGTCTAGTTCCTTGAGAAAACAAGTGATTTGAAGATATTTTTCCCATTTTGAGGCCAAAAATTGTGATCTTGACTAAGTGTTGCATGGATTTTCCTGTATATACTTAGAGATAATATGTGCAAGTCATGGTGACAAGTTTGAACAAAAATTGGACTAAAATATACCTATTTAACTCCGTTGAAAGCCTTCGATTTCTAAATGTATAATTAATTTCATAAATGCACCAAGGAGCTTCATTTTAGCAACACAACATAGTTATAATGAGGGTATTAATAGTGGGGAAGCTTAGTCAATCTATAATATGGTGGCATTTATTATATTAAAAACTAGCAAAACCTTCACCGCTCAAGCTTGTTGAGGCTATAAGAAAAATATTGAATGCCACTTTAGCATTGATGGACTTGAAGCTCATATTCGGATGGTCAATTGTTAGTGCTTCAACACTACTTTGAAAGTATGTAAAAATTATTATTGTAAATTTATGACTATACCTTACACATTATCAATATAATAGATACATTAATTTTTAATTTTAATATTTGAAATTTTTCTAAGACTATTCTCATGTTTAGGTTGTAAAAATGTTCTTATACTCAAGAAAAAAACAATTCGACATCACATAGGTGATGAAATAGATATCATCTTCCTTGGTCATTTCATATAACAAATATGATGTATGCATAAATGATTGAATATCATTTAGGAAAGAGTAAGAAAATGTTATTGTTTATGCACAGCTTTGAGTGCAAGGAATGTTAGTTCAATTCTAGTGCCACCGAATTGAAATTCCAAGAAGTTTTTTTAATATTTCCCATTGATTAGTGCAATAAAATGGCTTTAAAATTGTGACTCACTTGCAAATCTAGTGACATGATATTCTAAACTTAGAATTGTGATGTGGTGATGCATGTACCAAGTGACTACCAAGATATGAAACACATTGAGTAGAATTGGCCCAAAAAAATTCAAGAACAATGCAAATAGTATAAGGATATGTATGGAAATGACTTTGTGGTTAATCCATATTCCAACAATGTTGATAACATATTCAAGTCTGAACCTATTTTTTTAATTAATTATAAAATTCCTTTGTGTCTTATGATAAAAATAGAATATCTAGTTTTGTCTCTTCTAATCCCTAGAAAGAATCAAACGAAAAACATAGTTGTTTAGCTTAAAGCTCTAATATAGGAGTTACATTTTTTCCAATGGGTTTCATATGTATGATGTTTCCAAGATACTTGACAATAGAGTTTTAAAATGTTAAGGAATTCTCTACTCAAAAATTCATGGTTTTTTATGATTATATTTTTAATCGTGTTTGATTATGAAAGGTGCATAAATGTGTTTAAGGTGTAGTGACCAACTATGTTCGCATTATGTTCATGATCCTCATTAACATTTGTATAAAAGACATTAAATATTTTTAATGATGGACTTTAAATATCAAAGTGTCAAAGAAATGCTTTTTTTTTTTTCAAATAGAAATGAGAGGACTACCAAATTCAATGTCTCCTAAAGATTGGTTATATCATTATAAGGGTGTTTGTGATGTATAGACTATTGTGTTTCTATAAATTCTATAAGTAAGAAACACCTAGATATAATTCCAAGGGTAATGAAAAGAGTCTCTATAGTATATAGTCAAGTCCATTCTAGAAAGGTTTTGTTGTAGGCCATCTCTTGATCCGATGCACATTTTCAAAAATGTAATTGTATAAAAATGGTTGCATATTAAAATGAAATAAAATGATAAACAAAAATTAAAAAAGCCTTCAAAAATTCAAAAATGAAGAAAATATATGTATTTATAGTAATGGAAAATATACAAAGGCTCCATGGATTCTAGGTAAACACAAAATTACAAAAGTTGCAAATATCATACACGAAATACACTACCTTAATTATTTTGGTCATCTCTCAAGAGTGTTTGCATTGCTAAAAGACATATTTTAGGGTTGAAAACACACATGACTGCCATATAATTTTAAAGGTATATTTATAATAATTAGAATATATGTAAAATACTTGATATGTTGGTCACTTTCTATTTTTGGATTTTCCTAATAGATATTTAGTTTATCCGGTAGCACATGTTTCCTTTTGGTATAAGGGGTTATGATATGCTTCCATGTGATATGAAAAATTCCATACAGAGACTACCTAAATTCCAAAGATATTTTCATCAAAGGATAACACAAAATGAAATTACATAGATAGTTTATATTTTTAAAAAATAATTTCCAACTTCATTTTTGACTCTCAATTTCATCTCTTAATCCACTTAGTCAATGATGTTGAGATGGAAGGTGTTGTAAACGCTTTACTGGATGTCCGAAAGTTACATGTAAACACTAAAGGGGTTTGCAAAGGGTTCTTTGCAAGAGGATAAACTATGCAACATATGTCCTTCTATGTTACCAAATATATAGAAATGAATTCATTGAGATACATTTTTATGGGAAAATAACCATCTTCTTAGCTAGGTAGATGATTCATTACAAAGGAAATTGAATAAAATATTGAGAGAGTACATTATATTAATAATTATATATATTTGATCATTCAAATTTTATATTAACGTTTTATTTTATAAATTTTAATTTTTTGAACTTTATCAATGTGTTCTTTTAGGTGAAGTGGATAACTATTTTATCAACGAGTTCATATTGTTAAAAAGGTAAATTAGTAAGTAGTTTGATGTTTAGAGATAAAATAGAGAGAATCACAACATGGAAATATGTGTTTCTACACAAAAATAATTGAAAACGATTTCCTCAAAACTTACATAGTGAACGGATTGATTTTTGTACTCAAAAGTAGATGCACGAATTACTATAAAATATATATGACAAGTCCTAAAAGCATGTCAATGAGTTCTTTAAATGGTGTGTGAGGGTGAGAATCTTAAATAAAATATCCAATCTTGTATAAAGAAATGGTTTCATATAAATAAAATATGTATTTTTCAAATTTTAGTTACAAATGACATGTTATATGTTATCATGGAAAAATTGGGTTGTCCAAAACTTTCAAATCATTGCTTGAATGTGTCAAATGCATCCCAAAAATGGATTTCCAATATAAATACTTCATGTTCATAAGGTTATTTTGACCACTCACAATTTTGTTTTGACATAACTTATTTCCCCATCTTGTCGTCAAGTCTCTAATGAGCCTCGTCAAAATCTTTTCTTTAAAGAATGTATTTTTCTTTTATGAAAATGATCTTATATTATATTAAATGCAATACAATACAAGATAGATTTCAACAAAAAAGCGGGTGGTATGAGAGTATGCCACAAAAACATGAACAAAGCTAGGTCGAGCCTTAAAGAAAACAAAAAAATAGGTGAAGCCTAAGGAAGGATCTCCAACAAAATCAAGCGTGAATAACAAACATGCCCGAGGCATGCGAATCTGGTCATCCGCCACCTAAACCCAACAGATAATTGCCAGCATCAGAAGGTGTCCACCTAGTAGTAATTTCATCCTTTAGGTCTGCTTCCTCGCGAGTAGGAATGGCGAGGCTGAGATGAGGAAACATATCAAAAGGTGGCGGGGGTGGCGGTGGGGTCACCAGGTCATTTGAGGCATGACAGTGGTAGGAGGAGAGCCCCAGCCCTATTGGTGATGAAGCAAGCCCCAGCCCTAATGACGAGTTGACAAGTGCGGCAAAGGCAAACCCCGCCACTTTGTTGCGAGTTAGCAAGAAGTTGTGCTAGAAATGTCATAGGGAATGACGAGTGTGAATGAAAGCACGACGTTGAGACCAATGACTTGCCGGCCATGATGAGTCAAGGAAAGGAGTGCCTAGTGGGGGATGGAGGCACACAAGCCACATTGCAGGGGGCCTCTCCCCAATGGCAAAGCAAGGTCTGCAGGTGATCCACCTCTAGCGCCACCTCATTGGTCTGAACTTGAATCTGCAGAAGCACATTGGAGATCACCATAAATTTACAATATATGGAGAAAGCTTTATCAACTACAAAATTAACAAAGAAAAAATCATTTCTTTCTTTCCAAATCGAAAATAGAATCTCCCCTTTGAAAACATGCCAAATCTGGGTGAACATAGGCAAAATCTTAGGATTGTCTCCCAAGATTATATGTTGCCAAGTGAAACAATAAGGCCGAGAAGGAAAGAAAAATGAATGAATCTAGTTCTAGACATTTTGAGCTTTGAGACAAAACCAAAAAATATGTAAAATCATCTCCAAATGTCCACAGAAAGGGCATTTGGGAATAGTAACCCCAATCTGAGCAAGACGAGCTCTGATAGGGAGGCCTTGATGAAGAAAGCACCAGAGGAAATGAGCTAGTTTAGGCTCCATAGATAGAGTCCAAAATTTTCAAATCGCCATCTCCATGTGGATAAAGAGGATTGGATTCCCCAATGAGCATTGAGATTTTCCACCATGGGCAGATGGGGTGAGAGCCAATGATAACCCTTACTAGATTTGTAGTTACAGAATGGGGTGTCAACATGCCATTTCCAATCCATCCACCAAGGCGAGAGGAATGCACAACAATTTTATGCACCATGTGGTCAGGAACCAAATTGATTATTGTGTGATAAGTATTTTGATCCTGGTTAGAAAACCAAAACAGAGCTTTAAATTCGGCCAAGGGAACCAAATTTGTGCGTTTTTGCAAAAAAAATCCTCAATAGTGCGAATTTCGTGCTTGAATAATTTGAGCGCGAGATTCTAGGGACTTCTGCATGACAGTTGTCTTGAGATTAAAAAATCGGTGACCATCAAAGAAAGTGTCGGTTGGTTGACAAAATCCCATTACGAAAGCTATCCCCTTTCCATATAAGCCGGGTTTAACACATTCCCACACTTTCTAGATACTCTCAAGTAAAAAGGTGACAAAAATTTTGATAGGCACAAGGATGATGAGCAAATTGAAAAACCCTAAACATTTCCATAATATCATGTCGTACCATGAGAACTTTCCAAGCTTCTAGGCCAGTAATGCTTCTAATAATCCATTTAGCGCAAAGAGCTTGCCCTTGGCGTTGGATGTGAATAAGACCGAGGCCTCCAGAATTGTGAGGTAGATAACATATCTCCCATGTAACTCCAATGAAAACCTTTTCCTATAGAAGCATTAGCCCACAAGAAATCTTTGAGCAGTTTTTCCAGCTTTTAAATGGAGGCTTTGGATGGAACCCAACACGATGAGTAATAAACATGAGTGGTAGTAAGCACTTTAGAGAAAATTTGAAATTTTATGTCAGGGAGAGAGGCTTGGTGATCCAGTATTCCAACTTTTTAGCCACCCGTTGAATGACATACTGCCATAGCTCAACTGGGGAGGCTTGAAAGGAAAAAGGAATACCCAAGAACTTAAACATCTCTCCATGTGCCAGGATTTTCCAATCGAAAGTGGAAAGCCAGTCAGTGTAGGAAGGAAGGATTACTGATAACACTGGGTTTTTACCATTGAATGGAGGAGCCAGAAGCTAGGTAGAAAATATCCAAACATTACATAGCATTGTGAAAGATTGGTTTCATCTTCAATGAGAGTAAGAAAGGAATCATCCATGAAATTCCCATTAAGAAGTTGAGCATTGGACTCGGTAGGCAGAGATATTCCACGAACAAGACCCTGAGCTTTGGCATTAGCTAAGAGATAACCAAACCCTTTTACCACAATCATGTAGAGCATAGGGGCAAGTGGAAAACCCTGCCGAATAGAGTGAAAAATCCCAAAAGACTCGAGCTGAGGCCATTAATCAAGATTTGGGAAATGGTGTCAACAAACAACATATTGATAGTTTGAATGAAAGTGGGACCAAAGCCAAGGGCTTGAAGCATGGCTAAAATGAATGGCCATTCAATCCAATCATAAGCTTTCTCAAATTCAATTTTGATAAACATGGCAACCTAATTAGACATATGGGCCCAATCCATGCCTTCCCAAACAACGATGATGTTGTCTAGGATGAAGCATCCCTGTATGAAACCGTTTTCTCTAGCTGAATGATCATAGGCAGAAGGGTGCGTAATTACAGAGCTAATGCTTTGGCAATGATTTTGTAAGAGACATTTAACAACATAATCGACCACCAATAGTGATTTTCTCGGGGTCTCCTTTCTTAGGGATGAATTTGATGTTTCCCTTGTTGATGCATGGCCCGAGGGATTGTTTTTGGAAGCCTTCAAGATAAACTTGAAGTAAGTCTTTCACAGAATCCCAAAGGGCTTTATAGAATTCACAAGGGAATCCATCGCAGCCAGATTTTATCATTAGCCATTTGTATAGTGGCTTCATGGAGGTCTTCAATGGTGATAAGTATCTTCAGACCACCTTGAACCTCGGATAATTTGCATGGAACAACTCCCAAAACATTGATCAAGAGCATCTTAACGAGTTGCCAAGGTGGTTGAGCTTGAAAAATGAGCTTGTAGTGGCTTACAAAGGCTTGCAGAATAAGCTAGGGATCAGTAATGTGAGCTCTGTTGTCCATGAAAACCAGATTTTTTGTGAAGGCTTCTTGGCTATGAGAGAAAGAAAAAATTCTTTCGAGACCCGATCACCAACTTTGAGCCAATGCATCCGAGCTCATATTTGGGCACCCCTGGCATTATAGTTATCAACAATTTGGATTTGTTATCGAAGCGTTGCAATCTGTAACTATAGGGACTCGAGAGAAGGATCACCTTGAAGTGACACTATCACCCGACCGAGGGCCGAGGTGTTAGCAAAGTATGAGGCGGCACCAAATTTTGGCTAGTTGTCTGCCATAAATTTGAAGAAATCTAGTCATCTCGAGTCAGTGCGTCTTCCCACCATTGAATCCAGCTTGGCTTGCATAGGTGGATGGAACTGCTGATAATGACTGGGATGTGGAATTAAATTCCAAACCCACTTGATATGATTGACAGTGGGGCCATGTTCCATCAAGGCAGTATTAAGAAAGAATTGGCCTTTATGACAAAAAGGGGCGCATCATGCCAACAAATATGAAATCATATTAGAGAGTGGTCTGAAAGGAAAATGTCAGGCATGACCTCCACTAGCATGGAATAAATGTTGTCAAACTCAAAAAAATTGAGCTTACAACATAGCCCTGTCAATCCATTTAAGAACGCGATCCGTACCTCCACATAGATTGGTCCACATATACCAAGTCAGAGGTGGGGAAGCGAGAAGCATTAGGATAAAAAAATCTAAATTTATTATGCATGAAATACCATGCTTCCCTTTCACCAGGTGTCCACCTCATGGGCAGGTGGCCACATTTATCATTAGGTGACTCAACCATATTGAAGTCACCAGTTATGACCCAGTAAGCATCGGGAATGGAGTTGGCTATCCACCACCACAGATCAGCCCTTTCGGCCGCATCATTCAAGGCGTAAATATTAATGAGCCAAAAGGGCAGCCATCAACATTAAAGAGGACCCATATGGCATGGTTGGTGGGGTCAATGCCATGGTCAATTAATAAAGGCCGCCATTTAGGAGAAAAAAACTTAATCCCCCATGCCCTGATTCATGATTGCTACAAAAAGCCAAGTTGTCATGCCGATGGATTTGCAAACCATCTGAATCGAAAACTG
Source organism: Taxus wallichiana var. yunnanensis (assembly GCA_018340775.1). Taxonomy (NCBI): domain Eukaryota; kingdom Viridiplantae; phylum Streptophyta; class Pinopsida; order Cupressales; family Taxaceae; genus Taxus; species Taxus wallichiana. The sequence continues at coordinate 108,976,581 of CM031235.1, read as the reverse complement.
TAATTTTTACTTCCTACAAAAAAAAAAATGTCTAGAGTTGTACATCATTGTTGAATTTCATGCACAACATACTTATGACAGAGTCTATAAGACCTCGAACATTCCAAGATAAATAATTCATGGAAACATTGGTCCAAAGCCATATCCCCATCTTCCAAGACCATCAAGGGCATCATATTGATTGTGTAGGAAACAAGCAATATTATGTTGTAAAAAATCCTGCAAATCAATTTTTTTGGTTAGAATACTCAATATTGTATTATGCCTCGGTGGAGTCCACATTGTGTGTCGGGTTGTGGTCCCGAAGATGCGGGGAAGGAATTCATCATTAGATGGCCCTTGTGAGGTGTTTGACAACAATAATGGGTATAGAGTGGGATGGGAATGAGGGAAACAAAAAATTTATGGTCCATGAGAACCAACATGCCACCAAGTGTGTGATAGAATACTTTGGCAATGGAGTAACAAGGATGACAACAATAGCAATTGGTTCTTTAAGCATCGATTGTAGGCTCCTTAGCGGGGATACTGAGGACATGTTCCTTAACAGTTGGTTCTTGATGGCCATGGGAGCTAGAAGCTTTGGATTGCTAGAGTTTGTTCTTGTTACACTGGCCACTGGCAACTTGCCAACCTTCCTCCTATTGAGGTTTGACTGGCTCGGGAGTAGCTCTGGCCATAAGGCGGTTACGGGGTACATAGAGTGGACAGTCCTTGATCTTGTGATCAGATGACTAGCAATAAAAGCATGTGTTAGGAAAATTTATGTACATGACCCTCTAGGAGTAGTGCTTATCACCCATTTGGATATCCAAAATTATTTGAGATCCTGTGAGAGATCAATCTCAACACACTCGCTTTGGCGTGGACAAGTGTTATAAAACTTCTTAGCTTCCAAACAAACGACGACCACCCAAGCGAGGTACAAATTTGTAGAAAAAAGGCATGCATGGTAGAGGCAAACCAGGAAATTTGATCCAAACAGAACTTTAAGGGTAGTATAATCATATACCACAAATTCCTTGTGCCAGGGTGTTAACACAAGTAGCGAGTTGTGAACATACCAAGTGGCTTTCTTAGCTAGAATATTGGGTGCATTGACAGGGTTAGAAAAATGAAAAAGAAAGAAACCCTTGGTCATGTTTTGAATGCTCTCCAGACGGACTCCATGAGGATTCTAGATTGTGTTAACCCAGGATTTGAGCATGCTTTCAGAGGGGATTCGACCCACAAAATACCCAATGAGGCAAAATTGCTCTAACCATTGACAAGCAACATTAAATTCAGGAATGGGTAAAACCACATCAAGAGGAGAAATATTACCTTGTGGAAGACCTTTGGGATGAATTTCTAGGGAATTTTACCCGTGGTGCCATCACTTGCTCTAGTATCTCCTACCACGGTTGAAACAACCGAGTTTGAAGATGGCGAGGACATTATATAGGGGACGCCCAAAGGGCAAGAAACCCTAGGAGAAACTATAGCAATAATTTCCTGCAGAGCCCGAGAAGGCCACGGTATGACAATTGCAAAACAAAACCCTAGAAAATCTAACTCCAATTTTTCACCAAAGTTATAACTTTGAATAATGTATTAGAATTGGTATCAAAAGATAAACAACTATTTTCTTCATGCTATTAGTAATCTGGATAAAACTATCAAGTTTTATAATGAGTTCTTTGGGGTGAAATTACTAAGATACGAGAGGCAGTCCAAATGCGCTTTTGAAAACTCTTATTTTATTGTAGAACTGAACTATATCTTTGGAATTGATAATTATGATGTTGACATAGGTTTTAGCATATGCAATTGATTTCTATGAATTTGGAGTTAGCGGGAATAAGGCCATAATAAACAAGGTAGCCATCGGGAAATATTTATGCACTTACTACACTTTACATATGGTCTAACATCCATTGCTCATGGGATTATTTCCTTTGATCATATTAATGGTATGGAAAAGGGAATTTAAATCTTGACGAGAGATGTTCTAGTCATATACTATAGGGAAGTAAGGAACCCCAATAGAGAAGAATTTGATGATTTAATGTTTAATTAGTCAAATTCCATTATGAACCGGCTTTGTTAGACAAATGTTTCATTAAGGATAAAAATATGAGACAAGATCATAAAATCTATATCTCAACCATTCTGTCAAAGATAATATCCTTGGGAAAAATTCAAATGGCCATTTATGCCAATGCTCTTATTGAAATTATAGGTTTTGATCTAGTTTCTCCATTTGATGTTGTTGCATGCTTTCTGGAGATAAGTATGGCTATTATCCTCTCTACCTAGATGGAAATAATAATAGTAGTACTTAAAAATTATGGAAAAAGTGAGCTATTAAAGTTGGAATTCTTTGATGTAGAAGTGAATGGGATCTTGCATGGTCTCACAACAACAACATTGCACAAATTTTTCAACCAAAGATAGGGATGGTCCAAAATGAATGGATACCATTGACTGGAACTTCAAAGGAATACCAAGTGTTGAGAAAATAAAAATATAGCTCAAGGATGAAAATACATAAGGATTGGGCACGCGAATAAGGCAAACAAGAAGGTGCGGAAGTATAAGAATACGGGACACCCATAAACAGCTTAGAAAATAGACTTAGCCACTTGTATGCATCTAGGATATTTTTGGACATAGAGTGTGGAGCACATAATGATGTGGAGACTTGCAGTTCATGCAAGGCTATTTTGGGATTAACAGTAGTTTGAGGGCCATGCAATATTTTTCCCTAATAATAGGATCTGAACTAGGAATTAACTTTATAAGATCTATTATTAGCACTTGCATGCTTTTATATTCTCTTGTAAAGGCACATGGTTATTATTAACATGTAGCCTATTTTTGAAAGGTGCATGGGTGGTGAAGGGAAAGTCCCCATCCCTATATATATGTATTGATTTGCATGGTTTGGAGATACCATTTGATTGTAGAGTTATGTTGTTGGTTTATATGCGCGCATGACTCATGGTGACATTATTATGATTTATGAAGATTTTGTGTTTTATGGTACTTAATATAATGGATCATATTGGCTAGATATTGGTGCTAGATGTGAGTGAATATGGTTCTTGCATGGTAAATCTCATTATAGTCATTGTTTAGTCAATCTTTCATATGATTAAGACCTAGATTTGGTTTATGCACTATGATTTAATTGATTATCTGTTATGGATCTGAATTATACTTGCAATCATGCTAACATCTTAAACAAGCTACTCTAAAGAGGGACCTGATACCCTTACACACTTTGGGTGGGTGCTCAGTTCAAGCTAATTGATGTGCCAATGTTCATGCCTTGGGCTATTTGTAGTGAATTCTAGGCTACATCATTAGTTCCATTGCCGAGACCTCTTTTTCAGCCATTTTTCAGGATGTTGTGTGATAAAGAATATCGGTTGACCTTGGCTAATATTGAGGAGTGGCTAGAAGATATTGAATAAGAGTATGTAGATTCAAAAAGGACTTGATCTTAATGCGTGCATGTGGGTTGAGTAGAACTTGTATCATGAGCTATATGACATGTTCTTTGATATCTTTCCCATAGAGTTATACAGTGGCTGCTTGCCATGCTTATGCATCTAAGAGGAATTAGAAGTTTCACACACTTGTTTGGATGTAGGAAGAATTCAAGGCCTTGTATGATGTAAATCTTATTCGGACATGCTCTGTGGATGTTTGGTTATGTGTGTTTTGAAAACTATATTATGGAGTACACAATTTTGACTTACTCTTTCCCGAGGTTGTTGAGTTTCGATTTTGTGGGATTCGTGATCATATTTGCACGGTATTCCACTGGTGATCAAGATTATGATTGTAACCCTAAATTTGGAAGAGAATTCGATGGATAACTAAACCCCACCATGCACGGGGGCAGGAGTAAGATTGGTGAGGATGGCGGACCTAGCAATAAAAAGGAAAAGAGAAGAAAGGTGACCAAAGTTCAATGAGGCACGCGGGAGGGATTTAGAGAAGTAGCGTGAAGTTGAAGAATGAATGGCATTGTGGAGAGAGATGGCTCATGAAGGATTTAGAGCTCGTCACATAGAAGATGTGGAGCTAGAACATCCGGAACTCCCCATTTGGGAAAGCATAGTAGGGAACCCTTTTCAGCCTTAGATGAGATTACGTTGGTAGAGACAACATGGGCCGCAGGCACACATCTAAATCCAGCTAGTAACCTAGCCCTTGTGCTTGGTTTTCCAGTTTCTACGATAGTTAGTAATCATCAAGCTAGTGTGAGTAATAGAGTTATAGTAGATAGAGTTAATTTGCAGTCAAGTTCAAGAGTGAATCAGGTAGCGTATTTTCATCTATGGCGTAATCGTTGTCTATGTTATTTGGAGGTCTAGTTAGAGGTATCTTTTCGACACGTCAACGGTAATAATGTTGGAAAACATCCGGGAGTAGTACAACTTCATGGACAATTGGGGTTCAATTTAGCACAACTATACAAACACAATGTATTACATCCTCTAATCAGTTGCCTACTTCAGGAAAAGGATTAGGAGGGTTAGGTGGCTTGGATGCTAGTGGATCCGGTGGATCTAGAGGTGAAGAAATACGATAGGCTTTGGATTTTGTGGGAAGGTTTGCACCAACCTCAACAAATTTATATGGAGATGTCCCTATGATTTCCAGAGTATAGAGGCATTGAGGATACAATAGAACATGTGCATATGTGTGAAATTCTATGGTACATCAAGGGGATTACAACTCTAGAACAAAAAGCAAGTCATTTTTCAACTATGTTGTAGGGGCACATGCATGGGTGGTATAGAAATTTTAATCCTGATAAGACTTGTGTGGATTATACATCACTGCAAGATGCTTTCTTAAAATAATTTTATATCCCTGAGTTTGAGAAAAAAAGCATAAGCGCGCTTAAAGATATTAAGTAGGGTATTAATAAGAGTGTTCGGGAATATGATGCTCGATTCAAGACTCTTCTTTATAAGTTATCTTATGACATCCATGTGATCCAGCATGCATAGTGGTTCATTGGAGGAATGATCACGTCGTTGATGAGGGAACTTTCGCATAAAACTTATATAGATCCACGTGAGGCACTTGAAGTAGCTCTATGCGTTGAGGCAGTAGGAAGTGTAGATACAGGAGTGAGCCCATTCTTGGAAGCTCAAATTACAATAATGGTAAAATAGTTAGAGAAACTATCAGCTGATTCGGTGCATGAGACACGTAGTGGGATTTGGTGTATGGATTGCAAAGTAGAGGACATGCTAAGGATATTTACCCCTATAAATTGGTACGCTCCTTGTTGTTGGATTACAAGATGTGTCATTTAGACCACAGTTCTAGTCGGTGCCCATTGTTGCAACGTGTAATAAGGAAAAATGTGTTTAGTTACTATAAGATTTGTAGGTCTTCCACTCATGATACTAAAGATTGTAGGTTGATTGATCAGATCCATGATGCCATTGATATTGGCATGTATGACAGACTAGTGTTACAAATAATTCTAAGGAGAAAGGTGAGCATCATGACCATGATCATAATGAAGGGCACTCCGATGGAGGCCGTAGTAGAGGTCGGGGTTACGAGGTGGATCTAGAGGTCGAGGTCAGTGGTGGAGGAATGAGTGTCTTCCCTCGTGGAACTTGTTATACATGTGGATCTCTTGATCACTACAGGCACAAATGTCCATAGAATATTGTGTGTTCTTTCTATGTAAAGAATCATAGTTATTAAGAATGCTTGGACTTGTATGAACACTTAAGCAAGAAACATAAACAAGAAAATAAGGGCACGGAATGGTTACAGTATAACACGCCATAGAAGACCAATGGACACCAAAGTTAGTGCCGAGATAATAAGTTAGTACTTGTAAAAATTACTACATGCACTTTGGGACTACGCACACACCAAAAGAAACGCTGCAACAAAAGCCTACCATTACTAATGAGGAAGTTTTGCATGCAAAGTATCCAAACCCTATGCATCAAAAGGAGTTTTATTAAGAAACCATGGAGGTAATTCAAATTTACAGGGTGAGATATAGTGTTTGAAGGAACAATCATGGAAGTTAGAACAAAAAAAAGTAGTTGAGCTTTGTCAGACAAATGTTAATGATTTGAAGGAGGTTTGCAAGATGTTGTGCCAAGAGAACATTATTCCTTTGTTGTGGATTTGGTTAAAGGGAAACACTCTATGCATTGGGATCGACCGAGCATGAGATGTAAATTTTGCATGCTAATATTCCTCCAGATCAGTTTGGATTATGACAAGGAGATTACTCTAAATGTCATTGTTGATGGTTGTCTTTTGAGTAACATTTTGATTGACACATGAGCGGAAGTGAATGTACTCACTTTGGATGTGTGGGTTTAGATGGGTAGATCTCCATTACAACCATCCTCTAATGTTCTATTCATGGTGAGTGAGACGAAGGCCACACCCATTGGAATGTTAAAAGATGCATCCATTGCTATTCAGGGGGGCTAAGTTTACTGGGGATTTTGAGGTCTTAGTGCTTGCAGAAGTAGACAAGTTTCCCGCATTACTTGGGCACCCTTGGTGTTATACAAATAACACCTACATGCATTTCAGCAAGGGGTATATTAGTTTTGAGAATAAGGAAGAATGAGTCTTTATACCTATGATAGATGGGAAATATACGCCATATGTAGATCCTTTAAGTGAAGAATATCTAAATAGGATTTATGTGTGCACCCTTAAAGATCCAGAAGTTCTTGAGCCATCAAAGGAAGGAGTTCTCCAGTGGGATGATACACAATCCATGCATGATACTATGAGTTTTGCATGTGACAATTGGGCACATGACACTTATGAAATGATTGGGCATGAGAGAAGAAGTGTGGTTATGTGCATAAGCATGCCATACACAATTTAGGTATTTGGGCAACAACCAACTACCAAGGTACACTAGTGAAGAGAATCCAAAAGTATTCATGCTTACTATGTAAGTTCAATGGAAGTGTCAGGTGGAAATAAGGAACATGTTAGTTTATACTATGTAGGACAACAACGCATCAATGGATTGTTCACAAGGATAATATTTTGGAGTGGAAAGAAGTAAGGATTGCTTTATCTACTTAGTTTATAAGGAGAAATGCACATACTCAAATCTATGTATTTCTTGGTAATGATCTTATTCAGCACCATGCTCAGTAGTGTGAGAGAATCTACAATGGGACATGAAGCTTTACCACCTTCGTTATGGGTGCACAATTTTTATTTCACATTGTGAGGCTACACATGTGCATGGTATGTCTACTAGAGTTGAATTGAATGAATGGAAGTTGGTAAGAAACTTACTAAAGGTATGATTCAAACCTTTGATTACTTTTCTTCTAAACCTTCGGTGAATGAGGTGTTGCAGGTTATGAAGTGCTTAACTATGGGAGACAGTGCAAAGGCTAAAAATTACTTCAGGAGTTGTTAGGAGTGTCGGACCTAATGGCACGTTTTGAAGAGGAAGAAATAGGTGTTGAATAGCTTGGGCGTGCCTACTATATAAAGAGAAAAGGGTGAGATAATTTACATGGTTGATGATGAAGAGGTAGATAACATGGACATTGAGCACACACAAGGTACACACGACATATTTTATAGTGCATATGAGAAGGCACATGCCTACCATGAGCCCATGAAGACCAAGAAAGTGAACATTGGAACAAATGATGAACCTAAAGAAGCCATTATCAGAGATTATTGCTTTGACTCAAGTTGCTAAAATCATTGAGTTGTTATGATGAATTTCAGGACCTATTCCCTAGAGGTTATCATGAATTGAAAGGAGTACATGAATCTTTGGGTGAAATGAGAATCAAGTTGAAGGAAGGTTCCCACCTAGTTCGGAAGAGGCCTTACAGGATGAATCCAAATTTGCGTGTCAAAGTGAAAGAAGAGATTGAAAAAATGTTACTTTTTGGGATCATTGTTCCTATCGAGGAGTCAAAATGGGTGAGCCCTATGGTGATCAACATCAAGAAAGATGGTAGGATCATAATTTGTGTGGATTATAGGGAATTTAATGTTACATGTGTTATAAATCCCTTTCCCACACCGTTAAATGAAGAAATCTTAGATGGCGTTGCATGCGCGATATTTACTCCTTTACTGATGGATTCTCTGGATATCATCAAGTGAGGATATCTAGAGAGGATCAAGAGAAGACAAATTTCACCACCGAGTGGGGAAGTTTTGCATACATGGTTATGCCCTTTGGGTTAAAGAATGTGCCTATAATATTTTTGTGCATAGCGGTACAAGCATTCCAGGATTTTGTTCACAAGTTCTCACAGGTGTATCTGGATGATTAGACAATCTATGTGCTCATGAGAGATCATTGTGATAATTTGAGGCTGATGTTTGAGAGATGTAGGCAGTTGAGCATCTTTTTCCATATTAAGAAGTGTATATTTTCCAACCCCTTTGGAATTTTTTAGGACACATCATTTGTAAAGAAGGTCTACTAGTGGATCCTACTAAGGTAGCTGTGATTTCAGGCTTATAGGAACCTATTAGCTAGATCAAGGTATGCAGATTCTTAGGGCACATGGGTTATTATAGAAAGTTTATTAAGGGATGTGCCAATATTGTTACATCCTTAGAAGAATTACTCAAGAGAAAAGGAAAGTTCTATATGGGAGAGGCACAACAACACACGTTTGAAACACTGAAGGAGAGGCTTACTAGCAATGCATACTTTGCTCTTTCCTTCATGGTCCAAGCCTTTTCACGTTCATGTAGACACCTCTGAATAGCCATTAGTGCGGTAATAGCTCAAAGTGTGGAGAAGGGATTGTCGATCATCCTATTTGATTTTATAGTAGGAAGTTGACTCTAATAGAACAAAATTATACAATGACAAAGCGCGAGGCCTTATCTATGATCTATGCACTCCATAAGTTTCAAAGTACTTGTTGGAAACACCTTTCATTTTCTATATAGACCATATGGCATTGAAGTACTTGGTGAAGGGAATGAAGGCTTTAGAAAATAAAAAATTATCATTCCTATCACACCTTACATGTTGATCAATGGAGACTTATACAAGTTAGGTCATGATGAATTTTTGTTGGTGTGTACTTGAGCATGAGCTTAAGAAATTATGGCAGAGGCTCATGATGGTATCATAGGTGGAAATTATGCAGAGGGATTCCACCATGCACAAATTATACTAGTTGGTTTATGGTGGGAAATGTTATACAAGGATTACAAAGCATATTTTAAGGCATGTGACCATTGTCAATGCCTTAGAAAGCATGGGCATAGAGATGAAATGCCTTTGAGGACTATTGCTAGTGTATAGCCTTTTGAGAAGTGGACAATTGAATCTATGGGCCCTATCTCCCCATCTCGCCCATGGACCGAATCATGCTGTACATTATAACTCGTATGATTATCTTATAAGGTGGCGAAAAAGTGAACCTATAAAGGATTGCATAATAGTTACAACAGCAAGGTTTCTATGGGAAAATATTATTAGCAGGTATGGATGCCATTTAAGTGTTATGATCCTCGTGTGTAGATTTCACTAACACCTTAAGTTTTTTGTGTAACGATTCGTTACATTTTGTATCAGAGAAACCACCCAAGTTTGAGTGTCAGTATGGGTGGCTACACCATGATTGCAGTATTTTCAACTAGGGCTCATATAGGGTCAAGCGTGGTCCCACTATATGGGCATAAATCTAGCCCAGGGTCCAGGATATAAACATGGTGGGATGTTATGATGCTCATGTGTGGATTTCACTAAGGCATCGAGGTTTTGTTGTAACGGGTCATTACATTAAGTTTAACAAGTGACAGGGGTACTCATTTACTTAATAATACTATCAGGATATTATTAGATGAATTTATGGTTGCACACCATCGAAAACCCCTTATCACCCTTAGATAAAGAGAACTAATGAGGCCTTCAACAAAATATTGAGCCATACTTTGACAAAAATATATGATGTTAGAAGGAGAGATTGGGATGATACTTTTACAAGCGAGTTGAATAAAGAAACACCCTTTTAGTTGGTGTTTGGTACAAAGGTAGTTCTACCCATGGAATTCATGTTACCTTCTTTACGTATTGTGTGCACAAGAGAAGGTCCGACTAATGAGAAAGCATTGGAAAAATGTATTGAAAACTAATGCAACTAGACGAAAGGAGTGTCAGAGTAAGATGGAGTCAAAAGCAAGAAAAATCCAGGCAAAAGGCATGAAATGATAGGCACATCAAGGATAAGAAGCTTGAGGTTGGGAAAATGGTACTTATGTATGATTCAAAAAAAAATTTTACGCCACCCTTTAAAGCTTAAGGTGTATTGGTTAGGACTGTATGTTATCACTCACATACTTGATTTCGACACTTTCTAGTTAGAGGCGTTGGATGGAACATGGTTTCTGGTTACTTCAACGGGAGTAGGATGAAGTCCTACTATGAATAAGTATTCTTGGTGTTTGTAATAAGGTAGTATTTCCACTTAGATTAAATTACCTTAATACATTCCATTTATATGTGTTTCTTTCATTGTTGTTATGTTGTCAATTTAGTTCATTGTTTTATGTACTAAGTGCACTTGCACGCTAGAAGATGATTACTATCTAAGTGTTTTCATGCATAGAGGACCACACATACCTTTAGTGTGGGGTGGTTTATATACAAGGTTAATTTCCAAGTTGAATATAGTTTGATTGTCATCTGAAGATGGGTATGCATAATGAAATGTTTGTACGCGTGTTTTTGAAGGGTGCAAATAGAAAAGGATTTCTCATGATTAAAATCCACTTATTGATGAACACACAGTGTAACACAAGGTAGGTTGTATGCGAGGAAACTACTTAGAAGAAGGCATAGTGGAGAAGTACTTGGCAGCATGGGTGGAGGTATGTGGCTACGAAAGGTGGCGTGGAGATGAGTAGCGTAGAAAAAGTTGACAAATGATGAATTAATGCTAGGAATGGTGGTAGGTGGAGAGTAATAAATGTGATAACTTTTTAAAATCTATATAAGGATGTGATATGGATTCATTTTTACCTTTGCATACAAGAGCATACGAGTGAGTTATTTACAAGTGAGCTAGCAATACGGTGGTGAAGTGTGGAGAGTTGCGAACAAGTTATATCTTGTTATATTTTTCCATGGGATAGTTCTTGCACTCCATTGGTGATGTGTTTGAGAAAAGAAGAGGCGTGCGGAGAAGAGGATTGATAGTTATGGTTTTTTTTTAGCTAGGGCATGTGAATTTGAGTTGCATAGCTTGGAAGAGGTAAAAGAACACGCCTTATTAGTTAATATGGCACCCAAAAGAGCACCTAGAGTTGATATAAGGGGAAATAAGAAAAAGGAAGCTAAGATTAATCATTAAAGTGGAAGATGCTCCTGAGTATATTTTATGAAATGTAGTACTCATAAGGGGTTCTCATGGGTTGTGATTAGGATTCACACATTTGTCACTATAAGGTTAGTGATTATAACCATGGAACAAGGATACCAAGGAGGAACTGGAGAAATTACTTATAGTAAAGACCTCTAAGAGAACAACATATGACATAGCAATTTATGATGACGCGGGAGATAAATTATTGACCAAGGTAGGATTTTACAGTTATATAACTCCCGTATTTTAGAAAACTTGAAAAATTATACAAGTGGCTCATGAGCAGAGTCCATGAGGACTTCTTTTACTTTACTAAGCATCGAATGAGGATCATCGTGCCTTTGATTACAAGTCTGACAAGGCTGAGGAGTTTGGGTGTTGAGCTAAGTAGTGACCTCACTGATAAGGAGGCCATAGAAAAGATGAAGAAGGAGCTTGGATACACTAAGGGAGGGAACGAGATGGACATACCTAAATTGTAGAAGTATCCAATCATTCAAGCAGTAACCCATCTCTTGACAAATCTATACAATCAAGAGTGTTGGTCTCGGTAAACAAGCTTGCTTCATGTTGTGTGGAGAATGACAGAAGGTGTTGTGTATAACTTATCAAATTTCATTTCTGAGACAATCATTGAGGAAGCACAGAAGGTAAGAAAATCAGATTTGGCACTATACTTATGTCATTGGTCTTTGTTGAAATTGGTGTGCTTGATGGGCCAAAAGACAATATGTGACAGTTTCTGAAGAGAAGAAGTCCTTGGTAGAAATATTTTCCAACTATACTTGTGATGTATCAATGAGTGGACCCTTAAAGCAAAGATTAGAAATATGGTACGAGCACTTGCACACCGTGTTTGAGGAAGAGTGGAGAATACCAAAGGATATTCCAACTGTAGTAGGTAAACAAGTACAATTTATAGTTTATCAACATTTCACTATTGCACATTTTGGGATGAAGGATGGAAAATGGATCCCTTGGTGCAAGTTACCATATGCCTTCATAACACGCTATTTTCAATCATATGTACATAGGTTTTCAGATGCACACCAGCTATTATTCAACGCTAATAAGGTAGATTATGAATACCACACACTACATAAGTTGTATGTTTAGCCAAGTAAGATTGCTTACATTGAAAGATTAATTTTAGATGACATTAACATGAAGGCTATAATTTTGGCCATTAGAAAGTTGGGCGTGACCCTTGTATATATATATTTGAATCCTAAGCTACAAAATGGAAAGTACTTGGAGAATGAATTCAAGCTCCCTGGGCTATCTAAGGGAAAGCATACTATGGGTACCTTAGAATAAGAAGAGGAACTACATGATGACATTGGTGGGTTGGAACATAGGGGTAGAAGATAGCCCATTGTTGGAGGAAAGAGAGAGCATGAGGTGATCCTCCATTATAGAAACAAGAGGATGAGGTGTTAGAGATGGGCTCAATAGAGATAGATGCAAAACAGACCACCGAGGATCCAAAATTTAAAAGGGTGTTCAGAAGAACAAAGGATCAGGGCGCGGGATCATCACAACCACTTCAGAGGTCACCTATGACTTCTCCCTAGAAATTAGAGCCTGAGAAGAAGAAGCAACACAAGATAAAGCTTCAGGAGGAAGATAAGGATGAATTCCGATGAAATCATGCGCAGGTACTCCAAAGATAGCTGAGGATACAAAGGAGCATCATGTTGAATGTGGTGGGGGAAAAAGGTAAATGCCACAAGCTGAGTTGATGGAGTAATAATGGAAAATGACCAACAAAATCCATAAAATCATCTAATGTGAGAAACCACTCACTGAAGTTGGGTAAGAGAACGGTCCTCCAATGTAATTGTGAACTCCTCCAATGTGATAATGAGCTCACTGAGCTATGTCCAACCGAGTTGACTTGGTCCCAAGAAATATTACAATACAAATGTGATATATATATACATAACTTACAAGATATTAACTCGTTGAGGTAAAAATGAGTTAGCTCGGTGTAATAGTGGTGGCTTGAGGACCCACCACATGGTGAAAAGTTGAACACGGTGGCAAAAAATTCACCCCTCTATGAAAAGAGTGTGTCAAACTTGGATGAGGGTCCCTAACCAACAAAAGAAAGGCCCATCATTTTTGATCTTGATCGTCAAGAATTGCGTTCTAAAATAATTTTTTCCATTTTGTTCAAACTTTATTTTTGTCATGTGTCATGCCTAACTAGCCAGTTCACCCACATTGTGCCCCTTTTCAATTGTGACCTTCTATGGACAATATCTTGCTCCAACAGAGTCTCTTTCACACACACAAATAGGAAAGATGAAAAGTTCTCAAAACGATATTTTGGACTATAATGGTTTAGGAGATTCTAGAAAAAACATTCCTTAAATGATCCTTGTATCAGTAATAACACTTTATAATGTTGAAAATGACAGAGTTTTTGATGTATGTGGACTCATGCAGTCCTTGTGAGAAGAAACACAAGTACAAATTTTTGAGTGCATTCCTTGTCTAACAAAGTAGAAAATGAGCACATCTTCATCGAGATTGGAGACAAATAGGGAATAGAGACAAAAGAGCCATTGATGGATGAAGAGATCGAGCGGTGACATAAGATGATGGATTACAGGACTCAAGAAGAGTAGGGTGTTACAAAGGGAGAGTCTGCTACACGTACACCTTATGAAAATGGATCTACATTTACAACCAAAATATCTATGAAATGCTCTAATACACCTACTGCTAAAGGATTTGCAAAAATCTTTAATACCATGTTGCACGAAATGAAAATTCCACACACTAATATTCATTATCAATACATACATACATATATACATACACACACACACACACACACACACACACACACACACACACACACACACACACACACACATGATAACTAATTACAATGTAATGGTAATGGTAACTAATCTAAAAATTGTTGTAAATACTCGGTGCAGTAAAATGTTACACCAAACAAATAAAAAATAATGTAAACAACCTATTCGATTATGCTCATAATATCTTCTATATTAGGGTAATTGCACCAAGTTGGGGGGCCAAAAGGGGGTCTTAAGTGGACGCATTTTTCTAAAAAAAAAAAAAAATCAACTTGTACGAGTTTTTCAAAATAGTTACACTCAAAATTGGAGGATGTTGTATAAACATGAATCATAAAATTTTGAGTCTAGTTTCTAAGATACTAAGTTTTATTGAAAACAGATAATTTTAAGTGGGGAAAATAACTAAAATACTAGAAGGTGCTCCCATATTTTTAAAAAACCACAATAGAGTTACTTTCGTGCCCCCTCATTTTTTTTAGCACTATTTAGTTTTTTTGAAAACCCTTTGGTAGAAAGATAGCTAGGAGCATATAGTTTGGGCTACATTTTTTTATAGATTTTTTTAGCGAGTATTTATTTTTTTATGATATTTCTAGTACATAAATATTAAATAGAAAAACATAATGGAGCTCCGACCCTACCCCCCCCAACTACCTCAAAAAATATCGAAAAATAGATTTTTTTATTGAATGTGTATAGAATTTGGCCTAGTTTGGGATAGTATTTTTTTCCAATTTTTATGAGCCAAATGAAAGATATACAACAAAATATGAAAGTGTTTAAACTTCAAAAAATAGCTATAAAAAGGCATTTTAAAAATAAATAATATGGAAACCTTAATTTAGTCAAAAATTTGAAAACTTATATTTTTAGAAAGTATATAGTCTACTCTATATTGTGGTATAATTTTTTAAAATGAATCGATTGTTTTATGTCGATTTATGATGGCAGAAGAGATTTTTTTGCATTTTCTTACAAAAACATGTAGTTTGTTATGTTTGTACAGGTCCATGCCTCGGGATTGGGATCTAAAATGGATCTAAGCCTCCGGAATGGCTTAGAAAAAGTGAAACAACAAAACACGTACATGTTATAACACCTACGCGTTATGTTTTTTAATTATTTATTGGGCCCCCATTGTATTTTTCCCCTCTTCACGGGTTTTTTATCATATTTTTGTCTGGTCTACAAATTCCTATACATTCTTTATGAATTTTTAGTACTTCATCTTGTCCCCTACCCCACAATATATTATTCTACAATCATGGGTGACAAAAAATGATGTAAGGATGCAAAGAAAGTTAATAACAAGAAACCTAAGCATTTGAAAGAGATGAGAATATTAAGAAAGTGAAGAGGATGCAAAACCTTTTTACAGAGCAAGGTACTTCTGTTGTATCAAATGTATCTAATGTATCTGAGAATTATGATTTTTCTATGAATGTTGATATTGAATTGAATGTTAATGTTGGTATGGATGAATAAATTGATATGAATCCAATTGTTGAACCTTTACCTGAGAATCCAAATGTTGAATTTTACATCAGAATCCAAGAATTGAACCTTTACTTGAGAATCCAAATGTTGAAGTTTTACCTGAGAATCCAAGAATTGAACTTTTACCTGAGAATCCAAATGTTGAACCTTTACTTGAGAATCCAAATGTTAATCCTGAAATTTGTATGGAAACTCGAATGAAGAAAGTAATCCTCAAGATAATGAATCTTCACCTTTAGAACATCTTATATTTTGCGAAGAAAACCAATTCACTTAATTGAAATTGATGAAAAATTATAAAACCAATGGCTAAAAAAATATTTGGCGAAATGCGAGAAGAAAAGTTAGGGAATTTGGGATAATTACTTTTCAAATTTAAATGACACACAAAGATGTCAATTATTTGTTACATTGATGAAATTAATTAAGATGAGACCTATAATGAATACCCTGGGTTTAATAACTTCTAATGTTGTTGATTGAAATGTGTCAATTGTTGAAAATATACATAAAGCATACCAAACTATAAGTGCTAACATACGCACCAAAGATAGTAATGCTACACGGCGTACACTTACTAATTGTATAGTAAGTGATAAAATAATAAATAAACGCTTAATTAGAAAAACAAGCAGTGCTTTGAAGCTAAATATAAAAACACTAATGAAAGCAATAGGAAGACGTAAAAGTCTTGAGTTGGTCAATAAAATTGACTATTGGTCACTAAATATGGGCTTCTCTAGAAGAATCCCATAGAAAGACAAGAATACATATGATATTCTATAATAATTAATTGTAAAATTTTGGAATGAGAACAAAAGGGTGTTACCTAATAGAAGAGATACAATAAAAATAAGAATAGGTTCTTGTAATCATGAATCATGTGAAAACCATTTCTTAGATATGACTCAAACACAATTATTATCTAAGTTTAAAAATGAAAATCCACAAATTAATATTAGCCAAAGATTATTTGAAATGAACAAACATTTTTATGTAAAAATCAATTACTCGCGTACCACTTGTTGGTGTAGGCATCATGTTGAATTTTCAATGCATTATGATGTTTTTTTATCAAATACGTTGTATTTTGCATACGACATCATGTTTTAGGAGTGTGGATTAAATGTCCCATCAAAATATTAAAGGGAATTTATTCTGACAATATTTTGTGAAAAATCAAGGAGACAATTTTTTTATAACAAAACATTTTGGATGGAACGTGTAACATATGTGGTGGCTTTTCCAAACTCGAAAAGTTTTGTCCATGAGGAGAGTACATATTCAATAGGAAAAGAAGTGGTTGGTTTTAGAAAATATAAATCGGTGGCATATTAATTAAAAGATAGAAAATAATCTTAGAGGTGTGAGCTTGGTACAAAATAGTTACTTGTAAAATAATATTTGGTCAAATTTAGAGAGGAAATTTTTATGAGTATGCAAGGCACACATATAGAGCTCAATGGTTAGATGAAAAATTCAAGTTAAGAAAGGACACATTCCCACTTGCACTATTGTTTCAAAGAGTTGACTTCACAGAGAATTACATATCATAGCCACAAATGGAGGTTCACCAATACTATAACTCGGTGAAAGCTATTATTTTTGTGTATATATAATTCATGCACTCTCCAATAAGTACTGAAAAGATCAAAAATATTAAGAGAATTTCATTTATACATTAGTGATGATCGGACACATTCTACGAGAATATGTTCAAGGGATGTTTCTAGGTGTTTTATGTGAACGTGAATGAGAGGAACATTTTATTCAATCAACATTACATTTGGTTGAATACTATACATCACAATTCAAGAATGCACGAATGTTTTATTGGCTAAGTAGGATGCACAAAGAAATATGTGTACAAAATATTTGGAGTTTTACTAAGGTAGGACATGGGAAATGAGAACATGATGGTGCAGGAGCATGTGTGAAAAGAGAAATTGCAAGAGAAGAGTTAAAGTTCAAGGATGGTGCTAAATTTATATATGCAAGAAGCATTGTTGATTGGTGTGTCAAGAATATGAAATCTCAAGAAAGTTTCAACGGTTCACGATATTTCGGGGTATAGAGGAACAAATTTGGAAAACTATAAAGATTGTATGACAGATTATAGATCAAGTGATATGCATGAGTTCCATAGTTCGAGATATGCAATTTTTTACTCTTTATACTAGATGCATGGCATGTTTTTATACATCATACGTTGATTTTACATGGAATGAATGTGAGTCACAACAATGGGTGGAAGAATAGATTTGTAGACCTCTAATTCCACTTAAAATTTTATATGAAGTTCATGAGTATTACAACTTGCAATGTCTTCAGATCATATGACAACTTCACTTGACTTTGACCAAGTCTCTGATTTAGTGCAACAAGGTACATATGTATGTCATGTTTTTATAATTATTAAATGATCAAATCTTAATGTATTTTAAATTTGACTTGAGTTTTACTTTGATGTAGGGCATGTTTTTGTAGTTATTACGACATAATATAACGAAGAGGGAACAAACTACTTCTTGTCTCATTGTATAGAGGGGGAAAATTTTATTTCCACAGTCATTAATGGTGAAGGCCTTGAGTATCCCACTAGGTTAGTGGTAGTCGGTGGAACATGGCTTCAACAATATCCTATAAAAAATCAAACACTTGGTTGTTTGAAGACTATGAAATACATCGAAAGATACTTCACTATTCACATTTGGTTCTTGCAACAAATATTAAATTGATCAAATATTGAGGTAAGAGATTAAATAAGAATTTGTGGATGATTCGTGAATCAGATCATAAAGCAATTATTGCTACTATCAAGAGTATAGTTGATCCATGCGGTTCAATGGATTGAATTTACAAAGGTATGTTCTTCATGAATTTTTAATTTGAATATTTATTTTAGTGATTTTGTTTAAAGTCTGTAGGATTTAAAATTCTATTTAATTGCTTACTAACATGTTTATGTAGGTTAGTGGTGCCAAAAAAGATTCCACCTTCACGTGGTTGGCATTGTTAGTAGAGAATTTATTATTCTCAAAGCCAAGTGAAGCTAAGGGAAATTAAATATATAAAAATACAAAAATAGAAATTCTCATTTCACCACTATATTGTAAAAATATTTTATTAAATTCTAATTTCACCACTTATATTGTATGAACCACCTATATTATTCACATGGTTGGAAATGGACAACCTTACACTAACGACTACACTAGACTATTCACGCTTTTGCAAACAATATAACAACAAAAGAACCAAATGGAGATGGAGAAAACAGAGATAATTTTTTCGTAGATGGTCTCAACGTGGAGGTGTAGGATCTTGACGAGACGTCTCTAGGTGCCACAGAGTTTGAGAAATCACATGTCGAAGATATAGCATTTTTTGGTCTCAGGGCTCTTAGGGGAGTACGCCCGAATGAGGTAGCCTAAAATCACTAGAAGATTTGACCTCTGAAATGAAACCTCACCTAGTGTTTACTAGGCCATCTGACATGTTGGAGTAGTCGGTTTGGTGCTAAAAGGTTCCATTTGTAAAATATTGCATCAGATAACCTTACACTGACTCAAACCGTAGTATTTTGCGTGTTTGATAATAGGACAATGAGAGAACCCAATAGATATGAAAAAAATGGAGATACGATTTTTTAGAGGGTCTCTACACTAAGGTGTAGGATATAACAAGACATCTCTAGGTGCCACGAAGTTTTGAGAAATCACATGCCGAAGATATAATGTTTTTTGGTCTCAGGGCTTTTAAGGGACAACGCCCCAACAAGGTAGCCCGTAAGCAACGAGATATTTGGCCTCCAAAACAACAACTTCCATAGCATTTACCTAGCCATCAAGACATGTTGTGCGATCGGTTTGGTGCCAAGAGCTTCCATTTCTAAAATATTGCATCGGACAACCTTACACTGACTTAGACTAGACTATTCGATGCTTTTGTAAATAATAGGACAATGAGAGAACCAAATGGAGATGGAAAAAAATGAGAGAGGATTTCATATATGGTCCTAACATGGAGGTGTAGGACCTAACAACACATCTCTAGGTGCCATGGAGTTCGAGAAATCACCTGTCGAACATATAACACCTTTTGGTCTCAGGGCTCTTAAGGGACTACACCCAAACGAGGTGCCCGGAAGAAACGGGAGCTTTGGCCTCCAAAAAAACACCTTTCCTAGTGTTTACTAGGCCATTTGGACTTGTTAGCACATTTGATTTAGTGCCAAGAGCTTCCGTTTGCAAAATATTACATCGGACAACCTTACATTGACTCAAACTGCACTATTCAATGTGTTTGTAAACAATAGGAAAACAAGAGAACCAAATGGAGATGGAAAAAACTGAGAGATACTTTCATAGAGGGTCCTGAAATGGAGGTGTTGGATCTAACTAGATGTATCTAGGTGCCACGGAGTCCGAGAAATCACCTGTCAAAGATATTGCATTTTTTGGTCTCGAGGCTCTTAAGGGACTACGCCTGGACGAGGTATCCTAGAAGCAACGACACCACCCCAAACCAAGAAAAATATGAAATAGTGCTCACTAGGCCATCTAGACATGTTTTTCATAGTTGGTTTGGTATCAAGAGCTTTCATTTGTAAAATATTGCATCGGATAACCTTATAATATGCTTATGCACTATTCTAACATGCAAATGAGATGGGCTAGAAAAATGTACACCTATAATTTTTAGAAACTATAGGAGATGATAGAGGAAGGTTTCTTGATGCTTCATGTAAAATTTCAGGTCAAAGTTAGGTCATTTGTTCAAGTTATGTGAGTTTTTATAAAACAAGCTTTTTGAAAAACTCATTCTGAGTTGCCTGGCTTCTTAGCCTTCAAAAAAAAATTGTACAACTCCTTCGAATAAATAATATAAGGAATTTTTAGGGTAAATTAACATAAAAATCATTTGCAAAAATAATTTTCTCAAAAGGAGGTGTGGTTGAAAAGTTATGAGCACTTTGGTGGAGCAATTTTTCTCTCTCCTGGGTATGCACCAAATCGTTAAGAGCAAAAATGCGAGTTTGAACTCCAAGTTTAGTTTCATCACCTATAGAGTATCTTATTAGCTCATTCATGATGTTTCTTAGACTTAGAAGGCACTTGAAGGTCTCAATTCTTTAAGGTACATGTAATTTCTGCTGACACCATGTCTTAGTGTGAATGCTTTGACATATGAAGGTACTATTAGTGTTCTTACTTGTCTCATACCAAATCAAGTCCACATCAATGTTTTTTGAGAAAACCATCACTTAGAGTGTATGGCATCAAGCTCTACATCTTCCATGTTAAGTGCATTCATCTGCTAAGAGAAGTGACAATGTTTTTCATCATGGTTCCTTGGTTCTAGTATTTCCTGGACAATCTTTGTTGCAATGTTACATGCAACCAGTGGTTGAATACAAGAGTTAAAAAAGTTAAAAAGATAAATAGACCTATCTGACATGTAACAAAAGTGGTGAACATACAATGTTTGTATTAATTGAAAATGACATAGTTGTGAGTTTTTGGTTGAGAAAAAGGTTAAATACACAAAGTGTTAGGAAAAGGATGATATAGTTTAAAAATGCTTGAAGATGCAATCAAGAAAAATAGGGATAAGAGGGAATGACTATGAAGTATGGTAGTGAATGAAGTGATGTCAGTTTTTTAAATGAGATGAAATATATAGTGATTGAAGACAATTATATGAGATACTGAAATAAAGGTTTGATGCATTCTATATGATAAAACTTGAATACATGTTAAATGGCACATTGGGATGGCCAGGTAAAGGCTAGGGGAGGTGTTGTTTTGGAGGTCAAAACTCCCAGTGCTTCCAGGCTACCTCGTTTGGGCGTAGTCCCCTAAGATCCCTGAGACCAAATTTTTTTATATCTTTGACAAGTGATTTATCGAACTCGTGGCACCTAGAGACGCTCTCGGCAGATCCTACACCTCCATGTAGGGACCCTCTATAAAAGCCTCTCTTTGTTTTTTCCATCTCAATTTTGTTCTCTCGCTATCCTATTATTTGCAAACATGTGAAATATTGTAGTTTGAGTCAGTGTAAGGCTATCCAATGCAATATTTTACAAATGGAACCTCTTAGCACAAAAATGACTACACAAACATGTCCCGATGGCCTAGTAAACACTAGGGAGGTTTTGTTTTGGAGGCCAAAGCTCTAATTGCTTCTCAGGTTACCTCATCTCTGGTGTAGTCTCCTAAGAGTCCTAAGACCAAAAAATGCTATATCTTCGACAGGTGATTTCTCAGACTTCATGGCACCTAGAGACATCTCATTAGATCCTACTCCTCTATGGATGGACCCTCTACAAAAACTCTTTGTTTTTTCCATCTCCATTTGGTTCTCTTGTTGTCTTATTGTTTGCAAACACATAAAATACTGTAGTTTGAATCGGTGTAAGGTTGTCCGATGCAATATTTTGCAAACAAAACCTCTTGGCATAGAACCACAGTGCACAACACGTCTCGGATGGACATGTAAATGCTGGGGAGGTGTTGTTTTAGAGGCCAAATATCTTGTTGCTTCCGGCTACCTCGTCCGGGCGTAGTCCCCTAAGAGCCCTGAGACCAAAAAAATGCTATATCTTCGACAGTGATTTCTCGACTCCACGACACCTAGAGATGTCTCATCAGATCCTACACCTCCATGTTAGGACCCTCTACGAAAGTATATCTCAGTTTTTTCAAATCCATTCAATTATCTCGTTGTCCTATTATTTGTAAACACGTCAAATAATGTAGTTTGCGTCAGTGTAAGGTTTTCCGATGTAATATTTTGTAAATGGAACCTCTTGGCACAAAACCGACTACGCCAACATGTCCAAATAGCCTGGTAATCACTAGGGGAGGTGTCTTTTTGGAGGCCAAAGCTCGCATTGCTTCCGAGCGACCTCATCCGGGCGTAGTCCCTTAAGAGCCCTGAGACCAAAAAATGCTATATCTTCGACAGTGATCTCGAGACTCATGGAACCTAGAGATGTCTTGTCGATCCTACATCTCCTGTTAGGACCCTCTACAAAAGTCTATCTCATTTTTTTGCATATCCATTTGGCTATCTTGTTGTCCTATTGTTTGTAAAAGTGCAGAATAGTCCAGTTTGAGTCAGTGTAAGGCTGTCAGATGCAATATTTTACAAATGGAATCTCTTGTCACCAAACTGACTCCACCAACACGTCTGGATGGCCATGTAAATGCTATGAGAGGTGTCATTTCAGAGGCTTGTTTGCTAGATTTTCTAGATAGCTGAAAACCTAGGTGTCATTATGAGATAAATCTCCCTCATTTACCGGTGAGGCTCCCGTGTAAGATTTTTTCAGTTGTATTTCCTAACATCTATTTGTTGGTATTACTTTAACTATATAACTCATGAACCATAGCTAGATAGTTTTGTAGCAAGTAAGAAGTTGTAAGCAATATGTGCATGAAAGGGAAATAATTAAATGAGAGAAGAAAGGAAAGGAAATGTGCAACCTAACCAATAGTTGACAGAGTTGATCACATGCACATAGACGAAACAAATAGATCTTAAAAATGCAGAATTTGAAGCAAGGGAAAGTTTCAGATCTAGATCTAAGACAACACAAAGTTTATGCATAGATCTAAAAAGAAATAAGAGACAAATGCACCGTTGACACAAAGTTCTCTGGAAATCTCTTCTCTATTCCTTTACTTGCAGAAAGCTATCGAGGTTTCAACTCAAAGTCTAGAACACAAGAATGCTGATTACAAATTCCGATCCTTTAACCCGTAGGCTCTTCCTTTATTTATAGTGTATGGAGGGGAAATTACAAATAGGAAACTATAACTGAACTGACACATGTGGAAGTTGTAAAGGAAACAACTAGCAATCTCCCTCCTGGAATTCCTCTTTGCATGATTTATAACTAAAAATAAAACCTTATATTTTGCATGTCTGCCACCTATTTCCAAGTAATTGACTTCTTCAAGTAATGAATTTTAAACCAATCACTTAAGTTTTATAATTTAATTGATTGCTCAATTACTTTGTCGGAGAAAATAAGAGAAAGAAGAAGAAAGAGGAAAAGAAATTAGAAGAAAGTTGCAACACTTCCAGTCTTATTCTTCTTCCATATTCTGCATGCGGTTAACTCTTTTGCCTTTGATTCTCACCAAACTGGATCTGGAAGCAGCTGAATGTGATTTTTCTTACGGGTGTTGCCTCTGACATGTCTTCCCTCTTATCCTTGAAGCTTTTGTAGTTCTTCTCCGGTTCATGGACAAATGTAATGTTTGTCAGTAAATAATTCGAAAAAACTTATCATTTTTAATTTTTAATTGCATACGAGCAATTTTAAATTCCGGAAAACACTGGTGAATGCAAATACAAGCAAATTCAATGAAGGCTTCAACTAGAATATTGGGAGCACATGCACAAGATCTTGGAAGGAATTTTCCATGCACTGACTTCTACACGGGCTGCGTTAGAAACAAGAGGATGAATTTTTGTCGGAAGTCTTTGTAATTATGAGATTTGGATTTGTCAATTAAATCGGTGATAGGTTCAAGGCCTATGTCTGTATCATTAACTTCAACAAATATGGAAGTTATGCATGATTCTGCTGATCCTTTTCTTTCATCATGCTTCATCATGGCTTGAACAATCTTTGTCTGAGCTCTTTTTCTTTTAATCCTGCCGGAATCCCTTGCAATTGGATCAATTTGTGCAGATCTGACAACTCTCGGAACATATATTCAATGTACCTGACATTGACTTGAGCACCTGTGATGAATACCTGCAATTTTATTTAGACAAAGATGGAGTCCATGGCATGAATACTTTATTTTTATCACCAAAATATGCATATAAAGCCTGCTGCCCTAAAATTTGATGTTTTGCTTGCATGTAAAGCAAGAAAAAATATTATTTAATTCACCTAGGCACATATACCAACATGCGAAATGTAGAATGACAAAAATTAGGCTATTCCAACCCTAGGCGCCAAAACTAGAAGCTTCCCGGCAATGGAAAATATTTATTAATGCAAAATCCTCCTTCTTTTGGCGCCAAAACCTATCTCGGGCTGCAATCTTCATCAAAAAGAAATAAGTGCTTCTCCTTTATGGCATCCCATGCTTATATAACCTCCAACATGTTATTTTTAATAATTGCCTCTTCCTATTTCTGGCAATTTAATTAATTAATTAATAGCCATGTCTATTCATCCAATTTGGGCGCCCAATTATGCATGCTGCTGGTTGCTTTTTATGAATTTATTTTTAGCATGCATCCTTGACTTCTCTTCAGCTTGTCCTTTTGCATTGACTTTCCTTCCATACATGGCGCCAAAATTAGATAAAAAAGCCATTAATAAATAACATTAAATGCATTGTTTAATGCCAAGGTGGGTCGCACTTTTTGGTAGGGGTAGATGCTAAAAATAGGAAGTCAACTTGATGGGAATTTCCACCCTGCACTGCAGCTCCAAAAATCCCCTCTTCCACTTAAGTGATTTGACTTTCATCATGAGAATTTTTACCCTACAAGGTAGGTAAGAAATTCATGCTGGTGCTTTAAGTGATTTTCTTTTATAATGAGAATTTTTAGTCTGCAAGGTAGGTAAGAAATCCCGCCTACCACACCTCTAATATTCTCATTGCAACTTAAGTGACTTTGACTTCATGGGAAAAAGTACCCTGTAAGGTAGGTAAGAAATTCCCACCTGCCTACCACTGCCAAAATTCTCATTGCAGCTTAGATCTATTTATTCCAAAAAGTGTGACTTGCCTAGGAGAGGATTTTTCTGCTTAACTTCATCTTTTTGGTCAGAAGTTTGCCTTCTAAGACTGATTCCTTCTGGTGTTGAGGCCATAAATGATCTCTAGATGTTCCAGGCAATTAAATAGACTATACAGAACAAAGAATGGATCCAGGGGAATTTAACAGACAAACAATGGAGAAAACCGGAGAAAAAATACAAAAGAAATAAATAAAAACAAAAAACGTTGCCAGAAGTTATAAACAATGCTCTGAATTCATTCCTAGTGAAAACCCTATTGAGATGTGTGAATACTGGCATGCAAAAATTCAACATGATTCAACCGAGCACAATTTACTTCAAACAGGCTTTATTTATTTAATAAATAATTAAATAAAAATTTCCCGTAGACAAAACTTGGTGGAGGGATAAAATGAGTTTCAACATCTAGGTATTTGTCGAAATTAGCTCATATGATTCACTGGGAATATCTTAACGTAATAGATACATCTTCTGGCAATAAAAACACAAAAAGACTCGTTATTTTAAAATAATGATTTTTTAAACACGGAGTAGTCTCAAATTTCAGTGGTCAATTACGGAGACACCAAATCACCTTCGTCTGTGGACATCTTTGCCTCTATCAAAATGACAAGAGTAAAGATGAGATCCCAACTTCTCTAGTTTCATATCTTGTCCATTGGGTTTGGGGTCAGGTAAAAAAGACAACACAACACTGAAAAACAAAAGAAAAACAAAAGAAAAACAAACAAAGTTTTATTTATATACATACAGTTTTACCCTACTTTTTTAATTCCGGAAGGCTTCAAGTGCTACCCATTGAAAGGAAGTGGTAACTCAATTCCATCCTGGTAGGCAAGGAATAAAGTATCCATTCCGACAACTCTTTTGATCACGAAGGGCCCTTTCCAAAGTGAATCAGATTTTTCGTGCGTGCCCTTTGATTCATGTCTTTGGTCCCACAAGAGAACCCAGTCTCCGATCTTGAATTTCCTTTCTTTGGCCTTTTTGTCAAATACCTTGGGCAAGTCTTCATCAACTTCATCCTGTGGTGGCTCATCCTTTCTTCTCTTTGTGGTGAGTAAGTCTTCATTAACTTCCCGTGTTCCTAGATTTACACTACATTCTTGAGGAGGAACTATATCCACATTCTTTGTTCTTCTTCAGGTATTGATCATGCTTTTTGAATGGCCCTACTAAGGAAACTAAACCCTTGGATATTTTATTACCTTTTGGCTGGATTATTCCACTATTGTCATCATAACCCGATCGGTTTGTCTCTCCGATCGTTTGTCGTGGTGGTGATTTATTCCCTTCAACATGCAGACATGCATATATTTGTTTGTCATCATTGAAAGTCTACCAATGTTCAACATTATTAGAGATTTTAGGGCGGTAGACCATCTCCACTTTATAGTTTCCTTGTCTGAATATGGATGGTGGTCTCTCTGGATTTAATAGTGCAAATGTGGATCACTAAAGAGTCTGCCTTGGAATTCTGATTTGTTGGAATGAAGTCGATAGAGAAGGCTACAAAACCCAGTGTGGCAGAAAGAACTTTATCTTTGTAATGCTCCAGCTCATCTCTTTTGAATTGATTTTTCCCTTGAACCTACATTACTAGAAGTTCAACATCTCTTTGGCTTTGACGAGTTTTATTGATTTCTTTTTAGCTTGCTCCATTCCTAGCAACAATGCTTCGTACTTCGCCATATGATTGGTGTTCTCAAACATCACCTTGTGGGAGTATTGGAATATCTCATAATCTTTGACAGGTGATTTCTCAGACTCCATGGCACATAGAGACGCGTCTCATCATATCCTACACCTCCACATCGAGACCCTCTATGAAATCTTGTCTAAGTTATCTTGTCATCCTATTATTTCCAAACGTGTCAAATAGTGTAGTTTGAGTCAGTGTAAGGTTGTCCGATGTAATATTTTGTAAATGGAACCTCTTGGCACCAAACAGACTATGCCAACATGTCCAAATGGCGTGGTAAATGATAGGGGAGGTGTCATTTTGGAGGCCAAAGCTCCTGTTGCTTTCAGTACCTCGTCTAGACATAGTCCCCTAAGAGCCCTAAGACCAAAAAATGGTATATCTTCGACATGTGAATTTTTGGACTTCGTGAAACCTAGAGACATCTCATCGATCCTACACCTCCATGTTAGGAACCTCTACGAAATCTTGTCTTGGTTTCTCTCCATCTCGATTTAGCTATCTTGTTGTCCTATTTTTGCAAACGTGTCGAATAGTGCGGTTTAAGTCGGTGTAAGGCTATCCTATGGAATATTTTGCATCCGAAACCTCTTGGCACCAAACCAAATGTGCCAACATGTCTAGATGGCCTGGTAAACATGAGGGGAGATTTCGTTTTAGAGACCAAAACTCTCGGTGCTTCGGGCTACCTCGTATGTGCGTAGTCCCTTAAGAGCCCTAAGACCAAAAATGCTATATCTTTGACAGGTGATTTCTTGGACTCCATGACACCTAGAAATGTCTCATTAGATCCTGCACCTATGCATAGGGACCCTCTACAAAATCCTCTCTGTTTTTCCATCTCCATTTGGTTCTCTTGTTGTCCTATTATTTGCAAACACATGAAATACTACAGTTTGAGTTAGTGTAAGGTTGTCCGATGCAATATTTTACAAACAGAACCTCTTGGCACCAAACCAATTACACCAACATGTTTGGATGGCCTAGTATACACTAGGTGAGGTTTTGTTTTAGAGACCAAAGTTCTCATTGCTTTCGGGCTACTTTATTTGGGCGTAGTACCCTAAGAGCCGCGAGACCAAAAATGCTATATCTTCGAAAATTGATTTCTTCAACTCTGTGGCACCTAGAGACGTCTCATTAGATCCTACACCTTCACGTAGGGACTCTCTACCAAATTATCTCTCCATTTTTTCCATATCCATTTGGTTCTCTCATTATCCTATTGTTTTAAACACGCGAATACTTGCACTTTAAGTCAATGTAAGGTTGTCCAATGCAATATTTTGCAAAAAAACCTCTTGGCACCAAAATGATAGTGCCAACACATATGAATGACCTAGTAAATGCTAGTTGAGGTGTCTCTTTGGAGGCCAAAGCTTCCGCTGCTTCCGGGCTACCTTGTCCGTGCATAGTCCCCCTAAGAGTCCCGAGACCAAAAAATGCTATATCTTCGATAGGTGATTTCTCGTACTCCGTGACACCTAGAGACATCTCGTTAGATATTACACCTCCATATATAAACCCTCTATGAAATATTGTCTCGATTTCCATCTCCATTCGGTCATCTGGTTGTCCTATTGTTTGTAAACACGTAAAATAGTGTAGTTTGAGTCAACGCAAGGTCATGTCGATGCAATATTTTGCAAACACAACCTCTTGGCACCAAAACGACTACGCCAACACATACGAATGACCTGGTAAATAGTAGGGAGGTGTTGTTTCAAAGGGAAAAGCTCTCGTTACTTTCGGCTACCTCGTCTGGGAGTAGTGCCCTAAGAGCTCTGAGACCAAAAAACACTATATATTTGATAGGTGATTTCTCAGACTCTGTGGAACCTAGAGATGTCTCGCGAGATCCTAAACTTCCATGTCGGGGCCCTCTACAAAAAAATGTCTTGTTTTTCTCCATCTCCATTTGGTTATCTCGTCTGTCCTATTGTTTGCAAACGCATCAAATAGTGCAACAGTCGAGTGTAAGGTTATTTGATAAAATATTTTGTAAATGTAACCTCTTGCACCAAACCGACTTGCCAACACATCTCGTATGGCCTATTAAACACTAGGGAGGTGTCGTTTTGGAGGCCAAATCTCCCTATGCTTTCGGCTACCTCGTCCGGCGTAGTCCCCTAAGAGCTCTAAGACCAAAAATGCTATATCTTCGACGAGTGATTTCTCGGACTCCGTGGAACCTAGAGACATCTCGTTAGATCCTACACCTCCACATCACGACACTCTATGAAATTTTTTCTTAGTTTTCTTTGTCTCCATTTGGTTATCTCGTTGTCCTATTGTTTGCAAACGCGTCGAATAGTGCAGTTTGATTCAGTGTAAGGTTGTCTGACGCAATATTTTACAAATGGAACTTGTTGGCACCAAACTAGTTGTGTCAACATGTCCATATTTCCTGGTAAACACTAGGGGAGGTTTCATTTTGGAGGCCAAAGCTCTTGTTGCTTATGGGATACCTCATCTGGGCACAGTCCCCTAAGAGCCCCGAGACCAAAAAATGCTATATCTTCAATAGGTGGTTTTTTGGACTCCATGGAACCTAGAGATGTCTCGTTAGATCCTACACCTCCATGTCTAGACCCTCTACAAAATTTTGTCTCAGTTTTCTCCATCTCCATTTGGTTCCCTCATTGTCCTATTATTTGCAAACACGTGAAATACCGCAGTTTGAGTCAATGTAAGGTCAAGCCGATGCAATCCTTGGCAAACATAAGCTCTTGGCACCAGGCATCGACCGCACCAACACGTATAGATGGCCGGGTAAATGTTAGGGTAGGTTTCGTTTCGAGGATAAATCTCTTGTTGCTTCTAGGCTACCTCATTCGAGGATAGTCCCTTAAGAGCCATAAGACCAAAAAAGATACATCTTCAATAGGTGATTTCTTGACTCCGTGACACCTAGATATGTCTTGTTAGATCCTAAACCTCCATATCGTGAACCTATTTGAAATCATATCTTAGTTTTATCCATCTCCATTCGGTTCTCTCGTTGTCATATTGTTTGCAAACGCATCAAATAGTGCATTTGAGTCGGTGTAAGGTTATCTCGATGCAATATTTTGCAAACGGTACCACTTGGCACCAAACCAATTGTGCCAAACCATTCGGATGGCCTCGGTAAATGTTAGGGGAGGTGTTGTTTTGGAAGCCAAAGCTCACGTTACTTCCGGATACCTAGTCCTGGTGTAGTCCCCAAGAGCCCTTAGATCAAAAATGCTATATCTTTGACAGTGATTTCTCGACTCATGTGGAACCTAGAGACATCTTGTTAGATCCTACACCTTCATGTTGGGACCATCTAAGAAATTCTCTCTCATTTTTTTCCATCTCCACTCAGTTCTCTCGTTGTCTTATTGTTTGTAAACACGTTGAATAGTGTAGTTTGAGTTAGAGTAAGGTCAGCTCGATGCAATATTTTGCAAACAAACCTCTTGGCACTAAACCCATTATGCCAACACATCCAGATGGCTTGGTAAATGCTAGGGGGTTTCATTTCGTAGAGAAAAGCTCTTGGTGCTTCCGGCTACCTCGCCCGGGATTTCTTGTTCAATGACTAGATTGGCTTAAGAATGCAAATTTTGGACCCCCACATACAATTATATCAGATAATGCTAAGGATTTTCTGGGTGCTAAAGTATCTAAATTTTCCATGAGACATGGAATTTACTTAAAAACATCTTCCAACTACTACTCGCAAGGTAACAGTTTGGAAAAGTCCACGAACAAAAATTTGATAAGGCTCATAAAAAGAATGGGGGACGAGCACAAGAGGTCATGGCATGAACATATCAAGCCAACCTTATGGGCTGATCGGATCATGCCGAAACAAATTTTGAAGATCTCACCATACAATTTATTCTACTAGTAAGAACCCAATGATTGCTATCATGGTAGAACTTTCCGAATTACAATTATTAAAGCAGTATAGATCAAGGAACATGGAGTAATGCAAGCAAGGCTTGCACTAATAGACTGTCAAAAATGGTTCGACCATAAAAAATTAGAATGTAATCTTCAAGTTGGCACTTTAGTACTGAAATGTGACGTGAGAGATGCCAAGCCTGGTAATCACGGGAAGTTCAACCCCCTCTGACTTGTCCATTCAAAATCACCGCATGCAAGCAACATAACGCTTTCAAACTCGAGACCATGAAAGGTGAACCCTTGGTGATTCCGGTAAATGGAATCCATCTTAAACCCTTTCATTGAGTCTTTTTTTATATTGTATAGTGTATCATGTGTATAGTTTCTTCTTTTGTCTCTTTTGTTTCACGGTTTTTCTCCTTCCAATAATTTTCCTTATACACACGTCTCTCTACGAAACTTCCCTAACCCTTTTGAATTTTTTTGGGAACTGTACCTTTCTATGTCTCCCTGAAGTTATGATCCAACGACCTTTTGGTGTACTTATCAAAAAGGATTGAGAAAGCAATGAAAAATCCCTTAGAGACGTAAAATTCGACATCGAGGTCATTCGGCCTAGGAGACGCTTGCAAGATGTGACCAGCCAGTGTGCATGAGACATTAATTCACAAAAATCATGGAGGCTATTTAAGACAGTAGTGGGTTACCCAATTTTCATTCCACATGCTAAAGAGTCTCTTTCCTGAATCATTGAATCTTTAGCAAAAAGAACCGAAGTTCATTCACCTCGTAATAACCATGACAACCTCCAAAGGTGCAGCCTCTCAATCAAAGTATTATACAGATGCTTTGTGTCACTGTGCACTCAACATATGAACCTAGTTTACCATGAAAAAGGTACATTTTGTAGAGATAATTCATCACCATCGACTATACAGATGACATTTTTGACCCTTTCTTGAATAAGAAGCCAAAAGCCCTCAAAGACAGAGACTATGCTAGGTTCATCAACCACATAGATGATGGGTCCTTCATCTCCAGACTTTGGACAACCACGTTGGCTCAATACATGGTGCCCCTTATGCACCCATATCCAGAGCTAGTGTAGATGTGTGTGCTCCATTTCAACCTCACCACCTGTATTATCAATGACAGGGGTATGCAGGTGGAAATATCACCAAAAGCCATTAGGGAAATGTTAGCCTGTCATATGACCTAAATTCTAGCTTTTATGGTATGGCCAAGCTCTAGAAGATCTGGTCTTCGTACAAAACAAATTCGTTTTCCTCATAAAATAATTGTTGCAGGACGATTCAAGCAACTCTAAATTTCTGGAATTTCCAATTCCATCAATATGTTCACACCGAATTCACAAGATGTTTGCTCGATGATGACCTTTATTTTTGTCGAATCGACAGAGAGGTCCATGATTGACAAATGTGATCCCTTTTTAGGATGAGGGCGGTGGGAAAAGAGAAAGCATATAAGTTTGACTTCTCTGAAGTCATTTCACAAACTATTTGCCACCAATTGGCTAATTTCCACATCAACTCCACCTTCAGGTATTCCTCATATTTGTTCCACCTCATTTTGCACTAAAGAACAATCATACTTCAGCTAGTATATGTCTCTATCAACTTGGGACACAAAAATCAACCCTCCAAGCATTATACCAGTATCAACATGGACCCATGTGCTATCCTCTTCTTCGGATGCATATGAGTTCACAAGATGTTTTGTTGCGCCACTTCTTCCTGAGTTAGACCAGAAGGGGTCAATAATAGGATGAGTCACTCATCCCGAACTATCCCCAAGGATAAGCTACACCCCTGTGACTACTTTTTTGGGGTAGCACATTCAATGATTCGAGTGCATGGGTTATGGGAGGAATCCTTCATGCTCCCCAGATCCTCATGACACAAGTAGTGGCCTTAGAAGTGGCTAGACAACCTGGAGATCATAGATGAAGAATACAACTCTAGCCGTAAGAAGAAAACATTGTTTGAACTCCCCTAGAGTAAAGGAGGCATTATTTTGATGAAACACAAGGCATAACATATCCTCGCGAAGAAGCTAGCCCACCACAGCCTTCGCTTTATGATTCAAGATAGATGGAGGTATGACCCCAAGGGGAAAATGGTTGTCGTTGTGGCTCGGAACAAGGTCTCAGGCTCATGTAAGCATGAGAAAAGAAGGTTCTTTAATGATAGGAGGTCTCCTAAGAAGGATACTCCTGATATTTTTGTTGAGCTAAGGGATATCCGAACCCCAAAGATGGGAGTCCTATTACTAGGTCCTGTATCGGCATGACCCCTATTACTATGGGCAAGGGTTTGAGTGCGGCCATAAAAGGTAGAGACTAGGGCATGGAAAAAATAGATGCCTTTTGGAAATATATGCGAAAATTGGGAAAACTACCCAAAATTTTGAGGATGTATCCACCGACGATAAATGGGATGAATTGTGGGAGGCCGAACATGGAATTGATTTAGATAGTGATGAATTTGTCAAAAGTTCCATAAAGTAACCCCCACATCGATGATAAAGTCCCTTGGCCTACCCTCGCCTCTCTAACAGCTTCATCAGCAAGATGCCCACAACTCAATCAACATCAGTCATTAGGGTTCGAAAACATGAAAACAATTAGTGTCGACCCAAGCTGGGTCCCGCTCAACACAACCGTTGGTCATCCCCTCTATTGCCACTACTGAGTTCACTAGCCCTTCTAGCTCACCTAAGAAGAAGAAGAGATCATCCGAGGTACCATCTTCCTCCGTCCCTTCCTCTATTCTAGTTCCTCCATTTTCTGTACTTCTCGGCGCTCATTCGCTCCCTCCTCCTCCACATTTCATTTCTTCGACTGGGGATGTCTCTATTATGGCCACCTTGACTTAGACCCATCCATTCCCTAGCTCTCCTCTTATTCCTCCACCACCTGTCACCATCCCTTCCTTCTCTCCTAAGGTCCTGACATCCTTCTCTTCGGCTCTTATAACATCCCAACCCTTACAACCCACTACATTCCATACAACATATCACCGAGTACCATTCCATACAACATATCACCGAGGCTCCCATTTGTGAGTGGGCTTGTTCCTTCCCCTGTAGAGTTTGTAAATTAGGTTGATTCAGCCAAAGCAACTTGGAGTAGGAGAAGGGAGAAATAGAAGAACAAGGATATGGAAAATAGAGTGACAAAGCACATGCAATCATTGTATAACCATTAATAAAGCTCCCTCACAATCACGAAAATGATTCCCAATGTCTCCAAACATACGTAACAAATGCAATGATGATTACACTATCAATGCCATGACAATAAAATTGACTCAATTTCAGCCACAAGAAAACGTCAAATTCATGAACGATTCAGCTGTTATTGTCACCACAAATTACTTGAGGGTCAGCAATAAGGTGAAGAAAGTGGAGACCACTCTTAGGAAAATGGAGAACACTATTGGTCACCTCAACTTGAAGATCAAAGAAAAAAAAAAAAGAGTTGGAGTAACTCCGCAAGGAGTTGAATGAGGCATTTTTGAAATAAACTCTTGCAGCTTCAAAGACATAGGTCAATAAAATTAGAGGTTGAGTTAACCATCTCTAAGGTCAGTGGCTATTTCATGACAGCAAGAGGTTGAGTCAATTAAATCCAAGCTTTCATCCTCTAAGACCTTAGTTGGTTCACTTCAGTGGGAACTTGAAGCAAGGAAAAAGATGTTCCCACGCTTCTGCGCAGATGTGCACGAAGAGATAGAAAAAAGAAACTTGTAAAGAAAATACCGGTCATCGAGGGCGCAACTAAAGATTTGACCCAAAACTTTCCAAACAACCAGAAAAAGGAGGTATCATCACATTAGTGTAGGGGCTATATACCACATGCTTTGAAAGAATCGCCACTATGAAAAAGAACCATCGTCGCCCGCACTCATATTCATATCTCGATGCACAGGGGCTTGTGTGCCATGTGGAATCCTCTCGCATCCACCATCATCAATGTCATCTCCACCAAGGTTCCTGAAGCAAAAACATTGGTCTAGAAATTATATGATTCCTTGGACTCTACCCTGTAAAGGGCTGGTATGACGGAAAAGAATGGCAAAGAACCAAAATCAATGAGATTTTGAGTTGCAACAAGGCCGCACTTAAGTGTCAGAATCTCCTCACCCAACTCAAGCTTGGAATCAGGGAATGAAAGCAACACATTGAGGAGTTGGTACAATTGGGCTTCCCCTCTCCCTTTCCTAATGAATCCACAATCCTTTCAGAGGACCAAATCCAATAGCTACTCACAACAAAGGAACAAGACAAGATTGTTTTCCAGTCTTTAAAAGAGGAATCAAGTGTGGTTGAGGTGGAGATCATTCTAAATCCAATAGTGAAACTAGAGTTTTGCTTGCATGTAATGGTGTAGGGTCTTTAAACCCTCTCACACAAGGAGATTATCGAGTTGGATAGAGCCTTCTAGGATCTACAGAGAAGAACATACCCAACGGAGGAGTGGATTGGGTACCAAGCTACTTTGGAGCAACTCTAAGTGGCGTCTTTGAGCCATGTTTTTACAATTTTGAGTTAGGTGAGGATTACAGAATTCTTCCATGGAAGGCATAGAGTCCCTCAGTGAATCACCATAACTATAGAAAAGTTTGTACATTTACATGGATCTCTTGTTTTTTCAATCACGTCGGCCCCTTTTTATTTTTGGCATTCTTTGTTCTTCTAGAGCATGAATTTTAGTTAAGTATGGAGCTAAGCATAAGGGGCATCCACATGTCTCCTTGGCACATGTCGAAGAGGCACAAATAGCCGGAGCTTCAAAACAACGCATGACCTCCATGTGGTAAAGGTACGACAACATAGCCTAAGCGGGCTGAAAAGTCAAAGAAAAGGGGCTAGCCCGAGTAGCCCCACATGTCATCCTACCACAACCCCAAGGTGAGGGTATGAGAGGCAGCCCCAAATGAGTGTGTGGTCCCCACGTGTCACTCAAAGAAGCTATCACCATCTGTAGAGCCTACCAAAGAAGTAAAAGGACTTACATTCGGTGGATTGAATGCAATCCCGACTCCTAAAGAAAACAATTGAGATCTACCGGGTTGGGT
Source organism: Taxus wallichiana var. yunnanensis (assembly GCA_018340775.1). Taxonomy (NCBI): domain Eukaryota; kingdom Viridiplantae; phylum Streptophyta; class Pinopsida; order Cupressales; family Taxaceae; genus Taxus; species Taxus wallichiana. The sequence goes on along the minus strand of CM031235.1, from coordinate 108,940,420 downwards.
CAAGATCGTAGATGAAGAACTAAATGAAGATTAGAAATCATGATGACAAAACATTGGAGCGTGAGCTATAAGGTCTATATAATAAGACCCTTGAATCAATCAAACAAATAAAGGAGAGAGAAAAATAGAGAACAAAGCTCCAGAGGATTTTTAGTTTCAGTAGTTTGTGTTTATCAACCTTAACAAGGCTCTATTGTAAAGAAGCCCTATGATTAAAGTGTTTTTATTTTGTGCACAAAGGATTCACAATACTCTAAATCTTTATTTCCTTCTATATGCTTTTATTTAACTCTTAGATATATGTTTTAGTTTCTACCGTGTTATATGCCCTTAGATCCTTTTACATTCATCTACTCATTTGCATGGTTATGTTTTAGTTCTCTCTAGCCTTAGATAATACTGAATCTTTTTGAAAATAGGTTAATCATGCTCAATGCTCTTTAACTTTTTTGTTATGGTTTGGGTATGTATCTTTGTGCTTTATGGTAAATCTTGGCGCATCGCCTTAGATTAGGATTTGCAGTTATTTAGTTTCCTTTCTAACCCTTATCTCAACACTTGAAGAGAAGATCCAACTTCTATAAAATATGGAGGTTATCTTAGGGGCCAAGTCCCACGTCCCTAAGATTTCCCACAACTTTGATGATTCATTTGAAAAGCTAATCATTAACACATATTCATTGGTTAAAAGTAGGGATAAAGCCACCAAAAACTTTATTTCTCTACTCCACTCCAAATAGGGTGCTAGTAAAATCAAAGTGATTAAGGATTATACTTGTAGAATTACTAAATTACTTGACATTTTAGGTGCCTTTATCCATCATTACACTAGTATTTTTACTACTCAAGCCTCCTCCTTGTTAGGAATAACACTCTTTCTTAATTCCTCCAAGTTTTCCATTGTAAGATTTTAGAAAACTTAGATAATGGCCGATGACAGACTCATTATTATGAATGATCTCGAGGAAGCCACTATGCAGACGGCCACCGAAAAAGCTCTTGGCATTGATGGATTTCCATGTGAATTTTATCAAACCTTCTCGGGACATGGTTGGGTTTGATCTTCATAAAGTCTCATTGGAAGCTTCCCACTAACATATTAGATTAGAAATACTATGAAATAAAAAATTTCAAAAAAATTGAATTTCTCTTTGTGATATGACTGAAAAGGGGAGAATGTAGGAAAACTATCCTCACACATTTGTATTCTCTTTGTGAACAATTTTAGAGTTGTCATTTAGGAAAGGAGGATCCTACGAAGGCTTTGACGTTCCTCGTTCCACCTATGAGTACACATTTTATTATATGTCATGGCTCATTCTCCTTTGCAGACCCCTGTAAAGTGAATGCCTCGCCTCTCCCCCGTGCTTCATTTGGCTCCGTGTTAGCGTTAAAGATTCCACTTTCACCATGTTCGACTAGATCTATCAACTTCGATCTGTATTGGATTTGCATATGGTTTTAGAATCAACAAACATCGGTCTTTGTATTGTCAGTCCTCCAACCAACTCAACATTGTATTGCATTATGGATCATGTTTCGAGTATTGCGATCCATACTTACTTGCATCTCTAGGATCTCCTCGTACCACTGAGAGGATCACTTGAGTTTGCATCTTCCTTTGGCTTGCCCACCATTTCACATTATATGTGGTGGTTAAACATTAGCATTGGTCGAATCTCCAAACAACTAGATGATGTTGGCTACTCATGTCCCAATGCCTCAACATACAGGTCATCATCTCTTCCAACTATCCTCCATCGACATCCATGCATTCAACAAATTCCATGCATTCAAATTTGTTGCCTCGTCAATAGATTGTAATCTTCAAACCGGCCTTTCAAATTATAATCTTCCAACCGATCCACCGAATTATAATTTTTGTAACATTGATAACATAGACAATAAAAGGAGGACATGATGCACATGGAAAAAAATTCCTCTTTTACTAATGCCTCAACCATTGATTATGCTAAAAATCATTTCCAAATGTAATTCGTAGTAAGCATGATTGTCAAGCTTCATGGAAATGAGATGCCAACAAACATCCGTCTTTGCATTGATGGTCCTCTCACCACCTCGACATTGTATTGCATTATGGATCATGTATTGAGTATTATGATCCATACTTGCTTGTATTTAGCATCTCTTTGCACCACTAAGAGAATCACGATTGTCATTTCTTTTCTAATCATCCTCCATCGACATCCATGCATTTAATATATTTCATCCATTCAAATTTGTTGGCTCATCAATAGATTATAATCTTTATAGCGACACCTTTCCTTAAAATAACCCTAGATGACTTGGATGATCGAAGGAGGACATGATGCACATCGGAAAAATCACTCTTTTTCCAATGCCTTAACCATCGATTAAGCTAAAAGCATTTCCAAATGCAAGTCTCAAGAACCCTTCCTTTCAAGCATCAAGGAAATGAGAGGTCGACATGTCATGTGATTTCTCCTCCCTCACTCTTCTTCTTTATTGCCCTCCTCTCAAATTTATTTCCCTCAAATTTAACTTCTTAGACATCCCCTTCAATATTTCCTTCATAGAATGTTAATATACACACATTCAAATCCTCTTAGACATAGTTTGCAAGACTTGTGCAATTGCTAATATAGTTCATGTAGTTCGATGACAGGGGGAGCTCGATTTTTCACCACGAGGAATTAACAAACAAATTATTTCGAAAATGTGTTGTCCTAGGGCTGAGGTGATTCCTCTTGCATTTTTACCCGGATGACTAGGATTTCTTGGCCTTAGGCAACCTATGTGTATTTCCCTGTTGGAGAAATTCTACACAGTGCAAACTTTAAACTAAAACATTGAAGTGTGGAGTTTAAGCCCCAACCTCACTAACTAAAAATTAGTCGAGATAGAAACATCCCCTGGTGGCAATATTTATATGTAATTTAGCTATATTATTCTATGTACTATCACTCCCTATTTTAAAATGGAATCCATGTCCCATGCACATTTCTTACATCTCCTAGTGACTATGCTTAAAATAAAATTAAAAAAGTCGTACTCAAGTTTTAAAAAATTAAAAAAATCCACTACTAGCTTGTATGATTGCCTTAGTGTCATAGATTTTGCCAACTATCGTAAAGATATCAATGAAAACCAAAGTTGAGTTTTGATTTGTGCTTTTGTTTGTTTGTATGACCTTTATCGGAAAATTTGTGTTGCACCAAGAATTGAAATGGATACCTGGAAACATTGGTAACTAGAGTATCAAGGTTTGCTAGGAAAGAAAATGGTAGAAACATGGGGTGTGTTTCATAGAAATGACATGAAAAGGGGAACAAGTAGAAAATGGCAGACATCAGTATCTCGAAACAGATTCAAAATTCTCAACAGAAAAATTAAAATCAAAACATCTTTTTTGGTTTTCTCGATTCTAGAAACGGCATTGGAAATGCTCTTTGAGTCTTGGGAAACATTTGAAGGTTTCATCTCCAAAGATAAAGTTTCCAAAGCTTTCTAGGATGGAGAAATAGGTACCTATGGGAAAATCCAACAAAAAATTAAACAATATGTTTGGAATCCAACTGCATATCTAGCCAAAGCTCTTGGTTATGATTATTTGTTGGTATCAGAGCTATAGCCTTGTTCTAGGGTTTATGATTATGATAAATTTTGTACTTGTGTTGTTACAATGCATATTTTCAACAAAGACAACACTCAAGGACTTCATTTGGATGGATCAAGTGTCACGGTTGGAGTGAAGGTGAATCATACAAACCAAGTAATTGAGGTGGAAGGGGATTCACCGGTTGCTACAAATGGATCCATGTCTCTCATTAGGAAGCACTTTGTGCATTAGAACACATGAGGTAATGCCCAAATTCCAATTTACATTATATCTTTTTGTGTTTTAATCATTTAATGATTATGGATAACTTGAATGTTTGAGGCAACGTCAATTGCTTATTTTATGCCAAAACTCAATTGGGTATGGGATATACGAGGTAGGATGATTGGGCTTTCACTGCTCCTAGGGCTGAGGTGATTCCTCTTGCATTTTTACCCAGATGACCAGGATTTCATGGCCTTAGGCAACCTATGTGTATTTCCCTATTGGAAAGATTCTCTGCAGTAAACTTTAAACTAAAAATTGAAGTGTGGAGTAGCTTTTAAGCCCTAACCTCACTAACTCAAATCAATCGAGATAGAAACATCTCCCGGTGACAATATTTGGTAGGAACTTAATTTGGTAGGGAATTTAAAAATTTGATTCTAGGCAGCTCGTGATTGTTTCAAAAGTATAAACCCTATAAAATTACAAATGGGAACAAGCTAAAAGAGGAAGGTCCTTGTTGGTTCTGAAAAGGACCCTAGTTTGAGAGTTTTACTTGATCATACATGTGATTCAGGTTGTACTCAAGGCAAGGTTCAAATGGAGGAAGACACTTGCTGAGAACTGGTTATCTCTCTTCACTTCTAGCTCCACGTGGCCATGGAGGCTTCCCTAACACTCAAAGACTCATATGCTTGCACAATGTCCTGAATTTTGATGGCAAAACAATCCCCGTGCCTACCCAATATCCACCCAATTATTGTCACTAATGAACTAGACACACATTTCCAAACATACATCGACAAAGAGTTTCTCATAAACAAATTTACAAAAGATCTCCATGACTCATATTTTCTTGATTGAACTTAAAATGGATGCAATGCAGATCTAATGAGTATGAAGCCAAATTACAATACACGGATGACTTCTTGAGTTTGCGATGAATAAAAATCATACATTACATATTAATGTGAAGATTATAATATAAATTGACCTGATGATGTAACGCCAGTGCCTTCATCCATTGGGCTATGAATTTGTAAAAACTCAAAAATGAAATGAACATAAATTTCGAAAACATAGATGATGAATAAAATTGTTTACACATTAACATTTATTTATCACCAACCAGATGTATCTCAAAATTCATATCAAAGTTAAACATAAGTGATTGTATGGCAATCAACATGCACTACAGTAATAATTGACACACTGGACATTATTGTCTCATAAGGATCTTACAACTCACCTCCTTGGCTGGATTATACATCAAGCTTTAAAGCTTTGTGACCTAATGAAAATTCTAATGCCTACACACTCTAGTGACGACTTCTTCGTAGGACCCACCTTCTCCATTGGCATTAACAAACAATATAACTTTGACAAGAATCAAAAGACATCAAACCTTATGTCATGGAAGGTTTTATGACACAACACGAAAAGTTATGCAAGACACAACTTCTTAGGACAAAGACTCACCTGATAGAAACAAAGATGAGAAAGGAGGATAGAAGATCCTCCTTTATGCTTGATCAACCTTGTTCTAGAAAGGAGAGACAACTCATAGTAGCCTTTCATGCTTGAAGAGATTTATTCTCCCGCCTTTGATCTGTCCATGCAAAGATACCAATTCTCCAAAAGGTGGTCAGTATATTCCATGATGCACGTGTCCAATGGCATGTGATGGACATATCCTTTCAGAAAATATCTCCTTTGTCCTATTGTAGAACCTACTTCTCGAAGAGATCATGTTTCACGAGTGAAGACCAAAATGAGTGGACCAACATGATCCCTTAGTTATAGAATTACTGGTGTGGCTTAGAATCAACATACATGTTTGATATGCCTTTGCAGAGCACGACATACAACATTAGAGAATAAAGAATGGGGAATAAAGAGATAGAGGGAAAGAGAAGGGGTCAAGATGCCTATTAATTTTTTCCAAATTGGGAAACCGCTGCTTTACCCATGTGTCCTCATCTGTAGTTGAATTTTGGCGGCCTCTTCTCGCATCCATGTTATTGGCAAGCCTATTGATCCTCTTGAAAACTATGCATACCCTACCAAATCCCTCCGCTCTTAACTTCATCTCAACACTCTATAGTGATCCTCTCGCAACTTCTTTCTTAGTGGGGTCTGATTTGTCTTTATTGCTACTCCAAAAGTTTCCAAAAGTGTCAAAATTTTGGGAATAGCCAATTTCCATTCTACCTTATTTTTCAAACTGTTTCCATCCTTGAATGGCGATGGCAATCCCATTGTCCACAACATTCCTAAGACAACTTAGGGTTCTCGTTAACTTTTCAACTGACCCTTTTATATCTCTATGCGAGTCTACAAAATATAGTAGTGGTTTTTGTTGTATCTACAACCAACTTCTTGAGGGCCTCTACATCATCCCGTCCCTTCTCCTCAAGCTCTCCATCTTCCCCGACTTCAACATTGCATTTGATCTCCTTTGTTCTTTGATCCTATCTTCATCCAATTCATCTTCATCAAAGATCAGTAACCACCCTTTTCTCAAATTTAGGGTCAACTACTACAATGTATTTAGAATCATCTCCCCTTTCTCAAGGCTCATATCAATAGGCTCCCGGAGGATTCTCGGGAGCATGTGGGCCCACTTCTACTGCACTCCTATTATAACCTCGTTCGCTTGTGGTGTCCCCGAAGACTCAATTTTTTCAAACTTATTACCTTGAGCTCATTCAATTTTGACTGTTATTACGCAAAGTGAGGTAGTTAGGGCTTGCACTACGTTCTATATCATGGACATATCGCAATAGGGATATCAGGACATGTGCCCAAATGGACATCTTTGTAATACCTCGATCCCAATTCATCCTTGGGAATTTGCAATCCCATGTTCCTAATAAACTTTGCTTCATCAGGTTGTTTGACTGAGAACTAGCATGAAATTGTTCCTCTTGCACTTCTAAAACATTCAGTTTTTGCTGCATGTTACCCATAATGGCCCCTTTTGATACTGCACTCTCATTACCTACATTAGGTGCTTTTTGTTTGCAATTTTTGGTTGCCTTAGAGAATTTGAAACCAAACTGTAAATCAACACTCATGAAGTTAGAATGACTGCCAAATTCATCTAATTACACTTGGAATTTACCTCTAGAATTGGGTCTTAGTAGTTCTATAGAGCTTGAGATCTTTATTTTTCTGTTACGGGCACAAATGCCTTCAGCCTGAAACTTACTTACACCATATCAGCTATCCCTTCTTCTAGGCTTGAATTCCATTTTCCTTGAGAATTTGACAATACATGTATGATTTTCTCATAAGCAATCATACTCATAGGAACTCATTTCTTTTGCATTTCTTGGAAAATATCCAAAGAATTAATGGGCTGCCCATCCTTAGTATAAAATTCCATGCGATATACAAAGGATGAGAAGCTAGTTTATCTCTAGTGTCAAGGAGCTTTTCCCAATTTTCACATTCATTGGCACCTTTCTCATATGCATTGCCACATTGTTTCTGATCATGTTTCAACTTAGCTTCTTGGCATACTAAAGCTTTGAAACATCTCAATACATCATTCCAAGAACCATGTTGTAGAATGTAACCAATCGCTGAATTTGTGAACTCAACGCCTACCTCCACTAAAATACTCTTTTCAAGTGCATGTTTATCAGTATAATCCTTCCGAAAGTCAATTTGATATGTTTCTTGGATTGGAAAATTCCGCTCATAATCTGAAATGATATCATTTGAAGCCTCAATAATATGTCTCTCATCCATGGATTTTAGTTTCTCACTTAAACCCATGATGTAGAAATCATCAGCATGCCCTGTGTGTGTGTCAACTCCAAATGCTAAATTCTAAATTCTGAATGTTGAATAATGAATCATTTTGTAGTATCCTAACCTTTGTGAATTCTCCTTCTCATGACCAAGGGTGGCCAACATGTGTGTAGCTTGGGTTGTAATCAAAGTGTTCACCTTCCTTTGTTGCATTAGAAATTGTTGAGATATCCTCAACACCTTCATCCAAACAATGGGTTGCCCACATTCTATGAATTTTTTTCTCCAAGATAAGGTTAAGTTGTTGAATCCCTTTTGGTACATGCGATGCATGGTGAGGCCATCACCGTGGTCATAGGCTTTGCTTTATGAGTGATTTTCTCTAATGAGATCATAAAATCTTCTAGATTCTCTAATATCTATATATATTCCTGAAGAGATTTCTTATGAAGATCTTCCTTATCCTTATAAAGATTTTCCTTATCCTTATAAAGATACCATTGATGGATATAAAAATATTCCCGATGCAAAAATTCCTCATAAAGAATTTCTTGTCCTTTATAATAAATTCCCGAAATTCAGGGAGTTTTTAATGATCATGAACCACGAATTAAAGATTTTAGAAAAATTATTGTGCCTACATGCCCATTTCTTTGGCTTCGTTTTCTAGGGATATAGAGCCCCCCTGATAGAGAACTCTATCTCGGGCCATAGTCTTTGGCACCGTAGTGTTTCTTTGGCCCATTCTCTATCTAGGCCAAAGAAACACTACTCTATATGGTATGGACCGCATCAGAATATCTAGCTTTCATATCAACCATACCAATCTATAGTTTGGGGTGGGGGGATGGGGCTCTCTCTAGGACCTCGAAACCAACAGCCACCAAATCTAGATAGTGATATAGACACCTACTTCCCCTATCACACTATGGTGGTCCTGCCCACCACGCCCCATAGTGTGACAGGGGGAACTATATAGCATTGAAAAGTGGCTATCACTACCACAAGGCTAACTCTTTGTTATGGCATGGCCCGGATGGTACACGGCTCTACCGATCAGAGATCGTGCCCGGCTAACTCCTATTCGTTATGGCCCGAATAGTACACACTCTCCCAATCTACTAGGGAAAACCCATATATAGAGAGGGGGGTCTTCCCTCTTTATATATAAGATAAACAAATCATGCCCTATCTAACTATATGGGAGACCAGAGATCTATGGGTCCATTATATATACAATATATAAGGGTGTGTGAATGAATAAGTATTTATTACTTAATAATATGTATACATATACATTCGAATCTCGAGATTGGTATTTAATACTCGTGCAATGAACTATTTTTTTAGAATCGATAAGTTAAGGACCAATTCCCCCAAAAAAAAGCACACACCCAAAATATTGGCCCTTTCTCATGATGGGATTACTAGAGATCATCTCATCACTCTTGAGATCTCTCACACGTCTATCGGAGACTCGACTAGAGAGTGGAGGTTGGTTGGTTCCAACCCTATCTATAGATCATTCTTTTCATTAAATCATCGTAAATCCAAGTAATTTTTCCTTATTATTTTGATGTCTCCCCTCATCAATAGGATTGAGATAAAGGTCAAAGAGTAAACTAAATAATTCTTGATCTGGAATCTCCTTTGGTACAATACCTTCTGGTTGGGACATATAGCCACCCAGAGAAATGCCATATACTCTGCAATATAGAACTCACTATATGGTAGACTAGACTAGACTAGACTAGACTAGGCTAGACTAGATGAGATATCGGTCCCAACCTCTTATCACTATATGGTGACATAGTGTGATAGAGGGGGGTCACATTAAAGCCTTTATTATTTTTGTACCTCAAAAAGTCACCCGGATCCCATATGGAAAAACAATTTTGAGCTTGAAGCAAAGAATCAGATGCCCTATGCTTTTTTAGGCATATGGATTCTTCTTCTAAGTGTGTACAATGTTGTAATGAAAGATCTCACAAGGAGCTATGATGTTCCCATCAATGTGATTATCATCTTCTGGAAATTCTCCTCTTTATATCTTGGAAAGGTGAACACGCTTGCAACTTGATTCCAAACGTGTAATGTGCTGATCTTCTATGTCCTTCCATGATCTTGGGAGCAAATGTCTAAACACCACAATACACTTATTCGGAAAAATATGAATATCAACATGATGTTTACCTTGCTCGTGTCTAGAAATATCTCTGGGATCCCATATTAGGATGCATAGGTAGATTTGTGGCTTATCTTCTTGACCTTTGACCACAAATGTTGGATCATGATGATGCAAACACAACCAGCTACCCAAATACATTTCATTACATATGAAGAATATCATGCCATTGTTGAATGGTATATTAACAATTGAATCAAAACCAATATAAGAAGAGAAAATAGTTGTTGCCCTATCTAGCATACCATGGACCTTGTCTAGAAAACAACCATTTGCCAACTTATCACCAATCACCATGTCAAATATTATGACACATTCATTTACAAATATGACTATTGTTCAAACAATTGCACTCTTTATCCAAACATCAAATCCGAATCCAACCAAGATAGCATATGTATGAATCTGCTTAGCTTGTAATTTAGTTGCTCCATTGTCACTTACCTTGAGAGCACTATCGGATGTGAGGTGAGATGCCTTTGAACCTTGCATTTGACTTATGAGTCTCGGGGTTTTTATTTTGAGCATAACTTGTAATCCACAATACTTCCTCTTTACACGTAGATAACTTGAATGTTTCCTTTGGTTTCTTTAAAAGGCACATGCATGTATTTGTGGATGAATTAGAAATCTGATTTCTAGCTAGTCTTACTAACACAATTTTATCCGGTCCTTTGGGATAAGGATGGATTAGAGGATCAATCAACCAAAATTGCAAAACAATAATTGTTTGTTTGGGCATACATGTCCGTGGTTTCCATACATGAACCATACCTTGTTGATACTTTTGAACGTTTTGTTGTTATAGCTGCTGATCTATGACTTGTAGCTAAGACATTTGACCCTTGTGCTCCAACCACTGAATCTTATTGTCATTCATAATATTTTCCTTATGCTCATCCGAGGTCAATTATGATTTATTTCTTATCCATTTGTATGGGATAATGGAATTATCAACAATGATATTGAAATCAGAAATTCTATCCTTTATATATCTCAAAATATCGCCTGGATTCCATACCATTATGCAAAATGCATTTTGAGCCAAAGGATCTATCGTCATTCTTTTACCCTTCTTAGAATGATGGCAAAATTGAAATAAATTCGTCTATCATTCCCATATCTTGAACTGAGATTATAAGAGTGCTAACCTTCTTTGGCTGAAGTAGGAGCTTTTGAGAGATTATTTTGAAATTCAGAATTCTGAAATTTAGTCTTATATGGTAGTGGCTCACTCTTCGGAAGATTGTTAGGTAGCTCATGGATTGACACATATTTTTCCATCTACTACTCTTTGCATTCAGCTTAGTGATGCCTTTTCCTTCTTCTTAACTTCATTAACCTAAATCCAATCGTTAAAAGTCAATAAAACATCTACTATTAAAAGATCTTTACCTTGCATGTTGGATCCCTCATGTTCTTGCTCAATTATGTCTTGTGGATATGAATTTGATTGTTCTTCTTGCTTTTTGATTTCTTTTGTAGAAATCTTTTGATGTTTTGGTTTTGGCTAGTCTTCTTCCTTCTTTAATTTTCTCCTCCTTCCTTTTTCGAGCATCTTCAAAAATTCTTCAAAGGTAAAGTTTGACTTTTCATCATATGTGGGAATCTTGCTCATACGATTTTGAGTGATCTTTCTTTCTCTTCTTCTTAGATCATGCCTCCTTTTTAAATCACAGAAATCTCGGAGGGTCATGGCAACTTGAAATTTCCAGCTTAGATTATAATATTCTTCACAAAGAGGACTCATAATTAGTTTTGAGTTGTTGCTTACCATTTTTCTTCTTATGACTCTTATTTGTCCATTGTATTTTCATTGATGCCACCAGATTTGCATGTTATTGTGATACTCTTTCTAATGCTTGTCCATTCTATCTCTTACCTTGTAGAAATGACAAGATCATCACTTTGATACCACTGTAATGTCCATTTTTGGACAAATTAGAACAATCTAGATTTTACAACAAACCCTTATACTGAAAATATTAAATTCTAATTTTTATATTAAAACCCTTGTAGATGAAATTCCAGAATTCTGAAATTTTCTCATTTTTACAACAAATTATGATTTTTGCAACAAACCCTTAAATCAAAAATATAAAACTCGATTTTCTTGATAAAAAGTTGGAAATAGAGATTTGATTGGAATAATGGCATAATTCAATTACAAAAATGCATAAATTAGTTATGACACAAATTTGACGTGAAAATGAAGAATTTAACTCGAAAAATAGCTCCCAATGGCGACATCATCCCTAGAAATATGACGTCAGCCTAGAAATGCTTCTAGAATTATGACACCAACCCTAATATTGATGCCCTAACGCAGATCTGGAGCTTCCACCCTGAACTAATTATTTGATGACGCTGATTTATTATATAGACCAGATCTGAAGTGCAAATGTAGTTCTAGGATGGAACCACCAAATAAAACATGAGGGTTTTCATCCCTAAACCTTTTCCACCAAAGGGTTTTCATTCTCTATTGCTCCATATGAGGGTATTCATCCTTTGAGGTTGAAAGCTAAAGTGGAATGTTCAAACTCACAAAATAAGAATGATGAAAAGTGATCTCAAGTGATCCCAATCGCCCCACTTTTATAATTTTACTTTCACGCTTTTCAAGGAAAAGCACTCATAAAGCAACTTCCCCTCCTTTAATTTAATTTTGAGTTGCTTTTAATAATGTTCACCTTTTTAATAATAAAACATAAGTTGCCTTTTTATAACATAAAGTTACTTTTGGCCAACTTAAGTTAAATTTTTAGCCTTTGGGAAATTGAGAATAGGCCAAGGGTCTTCTAATTTATTCAATTCGAAAAGGGGACATGACCATCGACCAAGATCTTGACAACTCATTGTGGACTTAGTGAGGACCTTTAGTATATCTTTCTTCCTTATCAATTGTTTTTCATTTCCTCCCTCAAGGCCTAATGGGCAATCTTTAGTTGTAGATTATAAGGCATCATTTTCAACTCCTTTGCTTCTCTTATACACTCTTAATGATCGTAGAGTCCTCAAAATATACTTGCATTTGCTTTAATCAATGGTGGTTTTATTTATAGATTTTGTTTCATTCTAATACTTTTTTTTAGCCCTTGTAGCTAGGCTATCCTCAATAAACACTTGAAAGCGTTAGACCGGATGAGATCCAAAATTCAAAATTTCATTTCAGAGTATTCATTAAGTCCCTTGGCTTCAATTGATATAGATCATCATTCTTGGAATTGGTGCATGACATCACTACAAAGTGAAAATGGTGTGGTTGACTAGATTATTTCCTAGAAAAGTGTGGAATTTCTAACTATTCAAAGATTTGTCTCCCCTCCTAAATGAACAAATTGTCTCCCTCTTCACTAATAAGGATCAAATCAATGCTAGAACCAAGGAGGCCCAAGGGAGAACACTCTAAATGAAGATTTAGGTGTGTTATATACTAAGTCACAGGGTCTGCTATATTTCAAGCAAAAAGTTTGAAATCCGACAAACTTCAAAGGTCTGGAATAAAAGTCACTAATATTCGGCAGCGGAAAATTAAAAAACCCTGTAAAACACCAAAACTTGTACAAGCTATTCTATAATAGGCTTGTTTAGGGCATCTTTGTTACTGTGCCATGAACCCTAGGTCGTGTTGAGGATTCAAGGAGCTCTGTTGTGAATGTGAGGAGTTGAGGAGAAGCCTATGCGGGGAGGGGGCACGTGGGAGGAACCACCAACTATTATCTCGTGAGTTGCCACCACTATCCGCCAAGCTACCTGCTACTATCTCGCCTATTCATGAACATTGAAAGTTTAAATTTTAGGTTTTACTTTTAAAGTTCTATCTATACATTTATAATTTCTTTATTATTAATTTTTTAATTATTTCTTTATTATTAACATTTTTATAAAGTCTTTGGTATTACATTTTATCATTAAGCTTTTACCTTTTTCTTTTCAATTTTTTATCAAGTTATTAATAAAGTTTTTATTATTAATCTTTTAATTAAGTTTTTATTCTTATGTTTTTATGACATTATGTTATGTAGTTTTTAATTTTTTATTTAATAAAGTCTTTACTATTACATTTTTATTATTTATATTTTAATAAGTTATTTTTTCTTTTTAATAATTTATTACTATTAATCGCATGTGTACATTGCAAATGTGAATAATTTGGATGACTTAAGTTATTTGATTTAGAGGGATAGTTAATTACTTTTGTAGTTGATGTGGTTTGTAATTATTTGGGTTAAAATTGTGTTAGTGTTGCAATGTGTTTGAGACGGTGGTTGCATCAGTATTTTGGTTGGTACTACCTACGTAGTACTTACCCCTTTACTTAAATCTCTTGTATCATGACCAAGCTTCACAATTTGGTGTTCATTGCGCATCACGAGTATGTTGTGGTCTTCTTTCAATGCGCTTATTAAGATGGCAATTACTATTTTTAGGAACCTAACAGAGCAGTCCTACCTATTATAGTTGAACAGAGTGTTCATTTTGCATTGAAAGAAATGCAATTAAGCAACCAACTGCCGACTGATTACTTGGAACAGAACAATCTTGATTCAAGTTAATATATATACCCACACCAGTCTTAAGTCACGTAAGAGTTCAATCCTACAACTAAGAAGAACTTTTAACATCCACAAGGCTAGTTGCACTTCTGTTCGAGTACTAACAAATTTAAAAAACAACACATAATGATGTCAACACATATGTTACATAACAACTATTACATCAAATTGCTTTCCCAAAGCAACATTGGATTTTCATTCCATCCTACATACAATGCAACTCATGTGCAATTGCTTAGTATACATACCACATTGCTTTCAATATTTCACCAAGGTGGAGCCCAAATTGACAGAATACAGCCCAAAAGTACAGAACTCCAATCATCACATATTTCATATGATTCCAAGTTATCATCATTAGGAAGTACCAAATTCTCCAGGAAAATTCAAGAGCAAGTCGAGAGAGAATAAAAGACTGAATTTCATACATGTAAACTTGTTTTGAACAACCTAATTCTCTCTAGTCAATTCAAAGGGTTTGTTGATTGCTAAACTTGGCAAACTTTGGAGGTGTTGTAATCTGCAATTCTCTATGTTGCTTTCACCTCAGGAGTCTGTTTTTGATGTATATGTATCAGTATTATATTATAGATCCATTGTTTGGTAACAACATTGTATACAGTCTAACTCCCTAAGATAATCCATTATTAGAGATGAATTTGCAATCATTTACATTAAAATTATTAATCAGGATATGTACCCAAGACTTGATCACTGCCCACATGTTATTGCCACAATGGTCTCTTGTAAATTGGGTATAAATTTTTTCCGCATTTATCATATTTTTTTATCAAACGTCTTTTTCCATATTCAAAAACCATCCCTTAATACTCTCCCTACGAAATTTGTTACCTTGACTATAAGTCTATAAGTACCTGAAGTTGTGATAACAAATATAGAGAAAAACATTTTGGATTACTTCTAACTCTATCAAAGTAAAATGGGCCCAAATGAAACTATCAACTCATGGAATGTGCAGACTACCAGTGTTTTGTTTGAACCTGTGTCATCGTCCTTAGAAACATTCATAGGATTATTTTGGCAATCTCCTCTGTGGCTAACCTGATCTGGGGTCATCTTCTTTGCAGCCTTGGAATCATCATCCACCCTGCATTGGTGAATCTCCAAATCATGTCTGGCCAAAACGCCCTTGGCCTTTTCCTTTCCTTTTTTGATTTGGTCCTCATCTTCTAGCAGCTGAATGACATCCAGTAATAGATTTAAAGCCCCATCCATGCTATTCTTTTTCTTTTTCTTGGCCCTAAGCCCCTGGTTGAATTCATCAAGTTTGGACTGAAATTTCTTCACACCAGCGGTCTGAGCATTAGAACTAATCTGCATACAAACACAAGGAATGAAAAGGGCATTGGCAGAACTCAGAAGGATCACTGCTTCCAGTAAAATCAGATTGAACACAACATTCTATATTGAGACTCGCCTCAGGAAAATCAGAACTTCTAAAATATGTTCATACTAAGACATAATAGAGAGGGATTGGCTAGTACCTCAAGGGACCTCATGTTCAAAACCTTGACAGTTTGCATGCTTGGAATGTCATTCACAACCTGAAGGCCTGAACATGATGCCTCTCTGCGCTTCATCTGCTGCTGCCGCAAATTCCTTTCATAATCTGAATAATTTGCAAGTAAGATGTGGCAATCCAGAGACCGGGTTTCCAGAAAAAAGGGGATTAGTTCTGTTATTTTAACTCAAAGATCTTTATGAACGCCCCGTCACACACAACACTTAGCAGATTCAATATGAAATATTGGTAATAGAAATTTCAGCAAAATTAAATCTTCTAATGAATGCAGCTCATAATTAAGAAAACTACCATAGATACATATCAATGCAGCTGGTCAAGGAAATGCATTAATTAGCAGTAACTTCATAGACTTATCTTTTGGAACTAAATCGACGATTATATTCGAATGAGCAGAAATTTTGCCAAAAGATTTGGATAAAAATTGATTCCAAGTAGGGGCAACTAATTATTACAGATCAAATATATTTCGGGAGATTTTTACTCAAAGTAACAATGTTTCGTGTACCTTATCTCCGATCAATTTGATAAGTTTGACGATACTGCTAGGCAAGAACCAATCCACCTGCATCCTGTTTTACAAACTCAAGTAGATAAGTATTACAAACAAAAGCGTTAATTAATAAATCTTAGAAGAACTTGTAAAGAAGAAGCTCAAAACTTGACAAGACCTTTTGGAGAGTAAGACCATATCTAAAGGACTGCGGCCTTCTTTGGAGTTGATATTGGTGCGAGCTTGTTTACGAAGTAAAAGATCCATGCAGTTGTGTGAGTGAGAGTAGGCAGCGTGATGAAGTGTTGTTTTACCGTATTCGTCCAAAGCGTTAACAGGCAAGGAAGGACTAGCCTCGCCTTCAAGTATAGCTCTCGCACACGCAACAAAATCGAGCTTACATGTCAACTGCAGAAGCTTATGCAAAAGACTGCTCATCATCTTTGTGTTTTGCGTTTCCATCCATGTCATGCAACTGCAAAAATAATCTTCCGCGTTGGATGCGTGCTGAAGAATGAAGCTATAGTGTTACAGTGAGTAAAATCGGAAAAGCAAAATTGTTAAAAACTAGCAATCGCATGTGTTTCATGAGATGTGAACGCCGAACGGTATATGTTATTTGATTTAGAGGTACAGTTATTATTGATCCACTTAATCTGAAGGTTGTTTCTACATTTCAAACTTGTTATAAATTCGTACATGATTACTTGTGATATCGTTTTCGATAGTTAATCAATTTTATAGTTGATGTTGTTAGTTGTGCATTGGTTGTTCAATTGGTGTTTTGTTGGAGAAACATTTATTATACAATTGATAATGTGTGTGATTGATAGTTGTAGTGTAGGACTTTAGTTGAAACATTACATTGTAATGTTGTATGTGTACATTTAATTATGTTATAGGTTCGTACTTTTGAAGTTGCATACCATATTTGGAAACATAAAATAAATGTAGGTATATGTACACGTAACGAGACATGTATACGTTTAAAGATGTATATCATGAGTGGTAGCATTTAGTGGGCAATTTTAGTTTCAATAAACTTGATTACATTTGATATCCCTCAACGACCTTGCACGCTTTCGATAGAAGAAATGTTGAGTATAGTAGTATTTGAGGTGCTATGAAAGCGAAGCTAGTATCTATTTACGATGGGTTGAGTGATAGTAGTCTTGCTTCCTCCTTTCTTCTTCTGCGAGTGTTTGGTATGTGCGCCATATTTGAGTATCTCTCAAATGAAAAAGTGGGTGAAATGCGCAGATTTACAAGCGAGGGTACTCTGAGAAAGTCATGTGAATGTTAGACCGCCTTTCAATGGGTTCCAATGTTGACAGTTGCTCTGTGTAAAGTAAGTCCCTGTGACTTGTGGATAGTTAATCCCGGCCATTTTAATCGGCAACTGTCTTCGATTCCCTCTAGAAATAGGGGTATGGGAATATGTAAGGGGTTGGAGGGATCCCAACATGGGCCGTTGTATCTATAAAATTTTACAACAACAAATAAAGGTTATGCTGGTGGTTGCATTGATGCGTCGTAGACAATGTTTGTGATTGTTCATGTGGCACCATTCACGAGGCCTGCATCAACCCATAGATTTGCAATAAGCATGATTTTTTGTTGTTTGCATAACAGAACGTTGTGTTCCAACTGATCATCATCAAGATTTCCTAGTCCAAATTTGTTACTTTCAAAGAATGGATTGGGCAATCGGAACGTTCAATGCCTTCAACATCAGTAGGTTGTGGCATGCCACTTGATCATTTTTTGCAAACAAATGTGGTGCATCCTTAAAAATGTTGAGCTCATGTTGAGTTAGGTGTGTGTGTGCATGCGAGACATCAAGAGTTCCTAATCCTCAATTAGAGGGGTTGAATCTCGCATGTGGAGCAGTAAATTCCAGAATGAAACCTGTGCATTGGTTGATCCTTGTTTCCGAAATATTGTTTACAATGTAATGGAAGATTGAAATCCCTTCCAAAGGGTTGCTTAGTAGGAATTACTTGCGTAAAGAGGACTGGCCCAAAATGGTGGTAATTGCCCGAGGTCACCGAGGAGGATGACTAATCTATTCCCGAATTCAGATGTTCTTGAGTGTGGGAAAGCTTCGCGGAGCCTACTATCGATTTTGCTTAGCAACTTTGGTCCGATGAAACTCATTTCATCAATAAGAACATATTCTATATGTTTCAACGATTCTTGAAAAGACGATAATGCACTACCTTCAAGGAGTTTCAGTTCTTTGATTGGAATACGCATGGCTGCGTGGATTGTGGATGCAAAGATGTTGAATGCTGAAACACCGGTAGGGGCGAGCACAAGTAGAGGAGAGGGAGATATGGTTGATGTTGTGAATGAATTCCAGATTTTATTTATCAGAAATGATTTTCCTGTGCCATCCGTTCCTTGAATTATCAATCTTAGTGGAGGTAGAAGGGATTTGTTTGCTGAATGGTGTAGTATGGTATCAAGAGCTATTTGTTGTTCTGGAGACAAAGGAAGTGTGGAAGATGGTGGTGTGGCATGTATGTTGTTGTTAATTGTGTCTACCTTCTCTCTCTCGATGAATGATGAACCAGTTATCTGCAAATCATGGGGAACGTCATGTATGGTCCAATTATTGTGTATGTCAAAATCTCGTTTCCCCAACATTTCAAGATGTCCTAGACCCGTGTTGTTTCCGGGGCAAAGTTGTGCGAAGACCTGCCATTCTTGCAATGGTTCTTGTTGAATACTGCATTCGGGCTCAGAGTCAGAACTAACATCTGTAGCAAGTCCTGTGTCTGCGGTAGTGCGTAGAACATGCCACGGTCTGTAGTTGTGCTTGTACATGTCCCAAGTGTCGTTGATGTCATGTGGGGTTGAGCCAAATTCAAATGTAATATTTCTGAAAGGCTTGTATAATAGGAGTTCTAACCAACAGAAAAGGTCATATGACGTTGATTCTTGAGCAGGGACATCCACAAATCTCGGGTGGACCCAAACAATTGCTTGTATCGGTCACTTTTTCCATTTATCACCTTTACGGTGCTTGTTGTAGCTCTAATCTCGAGCAACTTGAATAAGTGGTAGGTGTTCCATGGTTGTTGGATGAACTTTATATGCATCCAAGAAAGCGGTTGTTTGTTGTGCATCGGCGTCACTTTCAACGACACATCTCAGAATCTTTTTTCTAACGTTTAATGATACGAATGGATGGCTGCACATAACAAGTGGCATTTTTGCAGCATGTGGCATGTTTCTTGTGTGCTTATGTCATGTTCAACAACGCTTTCTGTGAGCATTTTACGAATCGCGATATGTGCTGGAGAATCTGCGTCTGCATCTCTTGAAAATCTGGATAGCATTTGGTGATATGTTTCTGAACGTTGCTCGGCTTTCGAAGCATATTTTACAATATACTTAAGAACAACATGGCGGGAAAGTACCGGTTGGCAATCGACATTTGCTCTCCATATGTATATCATTGTTCGATTGTGGATGTTCAATCTGAGGACACGGCCCTCTACGGACCACATGTGCATAGTTGTATTCAAAGCACTTATTTTAGTTGGTGTTCTCGTAAAATATTTGTTAACCCGGTTTGCACTTGCATCTGCTTTGTGGCAATTTGTGTTTGAGAGCATTTGTTGGTAGTCGGATTGGAGCACCAATTACCAAATGTGTTTCAACAACAACATCCATTTCAATGATAAGAACAAAGTGTTAATGGAAAAGGAAAATAGGATAGAATTAGAACCGAGCAACGAATGGAAAAAATAAATAGAAATAAATTTTAATTGATATAGCGAGTTTATGTACATTGGTAATTGAGCAAGAGATGAAGCTTACAGTTCACTTTTTATCATTCTAACGAGGGATTTATGTAAGCACACGATGGAGCCTTCTTGTATTGAATTGTCGGTTACACGACTTGCAAATTTGGAGGGTAGAAGTGTTGTCTCAAAAATGTATCCCATCTGAAAGTTCAACACAATGTTGGGCTCCCATGTTGAGAATGGACCTTAGAGAGCTCAAGTGCAATTATCTGAAATGTGGGGTCAACATTGGAACCACCCTCAATCAATTGAGAAATGCCTTTGTGTGTCAAAGTTATTTCCATGGCAACTAAAAGATGCTCAAGATTGTGGGAATTCTGCAAATATATGGTGGAAAATGTAAACTTGTAGGGTAGTCAATCATGAAATGAAGGATTTGTTCAGGAAATCATGCATTTGTAAAGAATGAGAACCTTTAAAGTTGGCTTCCTTATTATTTTATATTTTCTAAAAAGTGCAAACATGAAGTCTAACCCTTTAACAATTCAATATGCAAAAAGTGATATAATGTACAAAGCTTTGGTTGAAAACAACTAAAATTTGTATGGTTGTTTCTCGGCATTTTAAAAATATATGTATTTGTGTGCAAATATTATGAAGTACACATTAAAAATGCGTCATTGGTTTACATAAAGAAGCGAACAATTGTATAAAGGAAAGATATAATGAATAACACATTAAAAATGCATTGTTGTTGTTGTTGTTGTTTGTTGAAAAGTTAGATTCTGTGCCCCATATGTTCCGCCGCAATATATACATGCATTTATTTGAAATGAATTATAGATTATTATGTTAAGCAAACAAAATGGAATACAA
Source organism: Taxus wallichiana var. yunnanensis (assembly GCA_018340775.1). Classification (NCBI taxonomy): domain Eukaryota; kingdom Viridiplantae; phylum Streptophyta; class Pinopsida; order Cupressales; family Taxaceae; genus Taxus; species Taxus wallichiana. Next base: position 108,919,445 of record CM031235.1, on the reverse strand, counting down.
TAAGAACAATATGTACACTTGAAGTGAGAAGACTATAGGTATTTGTATGGAAACACAATGATAAAGAAATTAGGAAAGCATAGTTGTTGGATAACAAAAAATGAACATGTGTTTGATAAGTTTGATTCTCTATCGGATATATACTGCCACAATACATACATGGAATATTTGGAATGAGTTACAGTTTATTTCAAAATACTTATAAACAAACACTTATAAACTAATCACTACAAGCTATTTTTTAAAATCAAATTTCTTGCTTTTTGCTTGTGCAATTTTCTTTGCACGTTTCTTGTAGTTTTGTCCATTTGCAGATGCCTTGATTGGAATTCCCATTCTCCTCAATTTGTGGGGTGGTTCATATTTCAGTGTATCTTCGTTCGAATCATAAATCAAGCGAAGCCTCGTGAATGATCTGCAATTGTTCGATTTTGGAGAGAAAAATTAGGGATGTTGGCATCGTGTGGAGGCGATCTCTCGATCATTTCAGCTATCAACTTTCACTGTTTTAGGTGGTTTCAATTGCCTACAATCCAAAACATTAACAACACATTGAATACGCTTAAACTTTTCCTCCCTCTGCAAGTGAGGCATAGTTAATGTCAATCCCGTTGTGGGGAGGGGAATTGTGTTTCTAGTCTACATCATATTAAACTAGAGAGGGAAATAAGTATGTTAGTCCACCAAGATGTTCTTAGGTATGACGACAGCTTTAAAAGCCTTGTCGTTGATCAGTCTAACGTCCAACTTGGGACGCTTCGAAATGGCCTCATTGGGAATGAGCCCTCAAAGACATAACGAATCATGTCATTGACGAAGGCACGTGCCCCCACATGTCACTTCGTAAAAGGATTGAGTCTAAATATAAATGTAACAATCAAAAGAATATAATATGAAAGCTCTCTACAATAATTTTTTAAACCATAGCATGCAATAAACAAAACAAATGAATAAATACTTGAGTCAATATTGAAACCCACCTCAAGTTTGTTTAGAGACAGCGCTCTCTTCTTTACCGCGGAGAATGAGAATCACAAATAACCTACAAAAAAGTGAAAAAGAAGTTAATAAAACTAAATATATCTACACTGCCAATGTCATATTCACTACATAAGGCTACCACTCATGATGTTAAATCTGCACATGTACATAAATCTTCATGTATTCATGTTTAGTTCAAATAAACAAATATGCAAAATGCTACCACTCATGATATAAAATTGGTAAATGTATATGTACGAATTTGTAACAAGTTAGAAATGTAGAGAGAACATTTAAATGAAGTGGTTCATCTATATTTCTACACTTATAAAACCATTCCCAACCCTTATTAAAACATCAACTACAAAAGTAATAACTATCCCTCAATCACAAATAACAAATAACAACTCTAAGACTCCCATCGTCCATTGTCATTTGAAGCCCATAAGCATTTTTCTGGGCAATAATTTTGAAGCTCGTGTAACGGTATAGGTAACTGTTCAACCTCCTTGCTATGAATTAGTTTCTTCTTCATGCCATCTTCTGATGAGGACTGATTTATAGCTTTGGAAACCCTCATAACAATCTGCAAGATGGAGTTGTATTATAATCTCTTATAGCTTTAACTATTTTGCATATGGTTGTCTACCTTAGAATTGTAATCCACCTTGTGTAAGGTAAATATATTCAGTCCTAAAGGCCTCATGTTCATGAATGTTTTTAAAAAGTCCTCTTCCGAATATCACCATGATGACGGCATTCATGGCAAAGCAATAATAGGAAAATTATTGTACATGTGTGTATCCATAGCAACCTGATGCACATCCCTCTGAATTTTCAATAGTTGATCTCTACGTGCAAAGCTCTTGATGCCCTCTAGGGCTGTTGTTGTTATGCTATTCATTCTCCTACTGCACAGATAAGCCCGTAATCCAAATCTGACCCGCACACTTCCACAAAATAAAGGAGATTTAATGAATGAATGGATAAAGTGATGTTCCAGTTTCTATGAACCTGAGATGATTGAATTCTACACATGAAGTATTTATCCAATGTTAATCTTTAATTCGATCTCCTTGCAGACCTAAATTTATGTTTTATGACCTGAATTTGAAGAATTTAAGAGGAAGATAGCGTTCTAGCAAAGCGGGTAAAGCCTAAATTAACCCTGGAGCCATATATGGAATGTTTTTACAAGGAAGACACCTCTGTTAAAACAGACAAGGAATTGCAGGCATGGTGGGATGAAATACAAAAAAAACACCAAATACAGACTTGAAAAGCATAACATACCTCTTAAGGAAGCTTGCGCGTAACTTACTAATATGGTACTTGCAGGAGCCTGGGTTGATGATCTGCGTCTGCGTTTTCAATCCAAGAGGACGTTTGCAGGAGCCTGGGTTGTTGATTATTTTTTATGGTAGATAAATGAATCGAAGCAGCAGAGATGTAACACTTAATTCGTTTTTCAAATCTTTGCCGAGTGTTTCATGGACTCGTGGAAATCCCGTATTCAGCCCTTCAAATGTTTCAGGATGTCAACAATGCTTACTCTATTCTCCTTAAGCTCTGCTCATTACAATGTTTGAAGAATTTAAGAGGAAGACACCTCTGTTAAAACAGACAAGGAATTGCAGGCATGGTGGGATGAAATACAAAAAATACACCAAATACAGACTTGAAAAGCATAACATACCTCTTAAGGAAGCTGCGCGAAAAGAGAGGAGAAAAGAAACAGAATGCTCGTAATGAATTAGTGAGGGATATTAAGAGGAAGACGAGTAATATACTTACAAAACAACAGTTAAAAATAGGATTTTAAAAATAGAAAGCTAAAATATGCAATTCTTTACACTAACATGCTACAGATGAAGAACTCCTGGCCTTTTTACATGTGTTGCAGTTCTTCCAACCATCTTCATCTAGCATGAAACATCTCGCAGAATCTCATGTTCTCATCTGCAGACCTGTGTATAAAAATAAGCATGTAAATAGATGATTTAAGATGTCAGTACAAAAAGATAAATTAAACAGTATATATTATAACATAATTTGAACATATCACTCATGATGATCATATTCCACTCGCATCGGATGTGAAAGAGTTCAAGCATGTTTTCTCTTCCAGGTCTTTGCTCCAAAATTTATCGTAATATTCCTCGTAAGTAAATTTCGTATATTGGGCAGGATTATCAGCGGTGATTAGTGGAAGAGCAGGCTCGATTACTGCATCCGGTGAAGGGCAGTAAAATGTTGGAACAGAGATCCTCGCTTCGCTACAATTCACGACTGCACGGTGAATTCCACTTTTGTATATTCCGTTGCTCAGAACCTACAACACAACAACCTTGTGAGTTTCAAATTAATTCATATTGTAAGCTTGAGTGATTGAGTACATGATAATATGGTATATTCCTGTAGTTGGTCACCGACATTGACTACGAAGGCATTGGGCATGGGCTGCACTGCACACCATCTTCCATCCCTAAGCACTTGCAAGCCTGAGACATTGCCTTGAAGAAGAACAGTAAGGGCATTAGGATCTGAATGTGGCGGTAAACCAAATGTGAGGTCAGGATTGGGGCAGCGAGGATAACAGTTTATGGCCATGTGTTGAGCATGGTTTTGAGAGCTTTGTCAGGAAGTCCAGGCTCGAGTCTTAGGCTCTCCGATATGGCAGCTAGAAACCGTAGAACCGTGGCTCTTACCTGCGTGCAATATTTTCCAACAACCTCTCTGTATTCACATAAAAAAACATAGCTATATCGGCACCGGATCATAACATAACTTGAATTATAACATATATTGTATGGTCAATCAAATGTACCTGTAAGCGGGAGGTTGTGAAGGCCATGCATCGATATACTTCTCTAAAGGATAACAATGGTGCCTCAAGTAGTTTCTCTTAATTGCCAAATCTATTCATTGCATTTTCAGTAGCATGCGTGGTTGTATTGGCTATAGCAACGAAGCAAAGAAACCCTTACCGGAATGAAAAAGAGTCAAAACGACTGTCAAAATTAATCACGTGGAAAAAACGTCCAAACGGCCGTCAAACTTAAGACAATCGCAGAAACGTCCGGAGGTCCTCTACCATAGGGGGAACGCCTTCGGCGTGATAACAAATCTGCAAAAATAGCGAGAGAAAAGCTAAACCGTCACCACGCCCTTCAAAACCGTCATTTAGGCCAAATTTGACATATACCGTGAATGTCTCAGAAGCCCTTTCCCATAGGGGAACGCCTTCGGTGTAATTATTAAATTTTTAATAAATTTTTTGATAAAGTTTTTATTATTAATATTTTGATAAAGTTTTAACTATTACATTTTCAATTAAATTTTTATTGTTATGTTTTTGTGAGATTATGCTATGTAGTTTTTAAATTTTTAATATTTCATAACATATTTAAAATATTGTAAAATAAATAATATAAAATAAAATTAACATTATTATAATATATTTTAATATTTAAATATTGGCTTAGATGTTTAAGTATTTAAATGCTATAATATTTGATAAGTAATATTTTGACGATTTTAAAGATTTATTTCTTAGAAATTCTTGAAATTGTCAACATTACTAAATAAATTTCGAATCTATAAGTAATATTGACTATTTTAAGGATTTATTTGTTATATTAGAAAAACGCAAATTAAATTAGCCGAATTTAATCAATATTTTTTTATTTTGAATTTTATCTTTGTTGAACTTAATCAATTTTATCTTTGCTTAACCCGAACACAAATATGAACCTTGTGACTTAGGTTATATACATACGTGGAAGCAATATGGACAATATCCATAATAGAGAAAATGATAGTATTAGAAAAAAAAACATTTATTTATCTGCGTTCTATACATGACATATTCTTTAGGGAGATGTATGGGTGTTTATCTTCTACTATCTTTTTGCATTTGCATTGATTTTACCATAAAACATAGAACGTCCAAATCTTCTTGAAACTTAGTGGGGACTCAACTACCAAAAGCTTTACTAAATTAGTGAGTTGATGGAACTACTTGGTCGAGGACTTGATGAACTAACTGAACAGAAAATGTCTTTTGCTCTTGGATATCCTTTGTGATTTCATTCTTGATCATTGCATGGACATCAGCTCATGATTTGTTCTCGCTCTCCATTTAAACTCTCTTAAAATGACATGGTAGATATTTCGAGGGATCTTGTGGTTTGACGTCGAGCTCCATATACTTTGACCCCATTTAATGGGACATACAAGTTGAACCATGTCGATACCAATGATTTGGATCCCTGGAGGTTTGGGGACAACACTTTAAATAAGGATTTAGATGTGTTAAATGGGTATGTGGAAAGCAATATTAACAAGATTTAGAATAGAGAAAATAATAGAACCGGAACAAAAAGCTTTAATAATTTGTGTATTGTGAATGGCACACTCTTGAGGGAGTTGTATGTTTGTTCATCTTCTACCATCCATTTTTTGTCTAATGCTACAAACATGTAACTATACATATATTGCAAATCGGTGAAGGCATAAAGAACAATTATGGAAGTTGTAACGGTTGAATTTCCATGTGTCTTCACCTTTCGATGGTTGCATGGCTTGATTTCCGGATGCGTGGTATGTTGACAAATGTTTTTGAAGGTTTTTGATGTGGAAGGAGTGCAAGTTAGATCTGAAATACTCTTTAAATGAAGCTAGTGATCATCCAATATTGCTCAAAATAACTAACTATTAAACTAGTATGTTTGTAAGTGAGATTGATGACAATATATGCACTGAATAACTTCAAATAATGAATCCCAAGCTTGCTAGTTTTCTTTTTGAATACCTACAAATAAAATCAGAGATAAACTCAATGCAAAAAGAATTAACATTTGGAAAAATTTACTCCACTTTACTTATTCAATTAATGAAGAAACAAGGCTAATATAGCCATTACAACAAAACTTGTCTAAATTTTCATGACAAGTAAAAACTAATAATAGGAACTAAAAATCCTAAATGAACTAAAGTCAACTAAAGATGACTAAAAATAGACTCAAGATGACAAGTATTATCCACTACTAATATATGGTCAACATACAAGAAGTCATTATTAGTTCAAGTGACACATGCACAACCATCATGCACAGTTGTCAAACCAGGCACCCCAACCTCTCTTAAAAATAGAATTGGACTAAGATAAAACTAAAATTCTAACCAAAAATATTCTCAAAACCAAAAACACAGTTAAAACTAATTCTAACAAAAAATATTCAGAATCAGGTGCATATATTGGCATAGTACTCAATTTCTCCCCTTTTGACATAGAGTAGAAAATGCCTATCATCTCCTTAAGTCTTCCATGATGAATCTTCTTCAACAATCCCTTGGTGGAATTATTAACAAACTGATATTCACTTCTCACATACTCAATGAAAAATTGATTATCATTGACCAAGTCTCTGATAAAATGATGTTTGAGTTCAATATGTTTGGTTTTAGCATAGAAAACTAGATTCTTGGACAATTGTATTGTCCTATTGTTATAACAAAAAATTTGTGTAGGCTTAAGTTGAGCCTCTCTAAAATCAACTAAGAGTCTTGTCAACTACATACCTAGTGTGCAAGCTAATGTAAGGGTTGTACATTCAAATTCAGTAGAGGATATGACAACTTTAACTTGCTTTTTGATGACCATGAAACCAACCCACTTCTCAATGTGAAGCAATAACTTGAAGTAGACTTCCTGTCATCAAGAGAACCTCCCAATTTGAATCTTTGTATTCAGTTAGACATAATGAACTTACTAGTCTGAATTGGATACCATGATTATAAGTACCTCTTATATATCTGATTTTTTTTCCACTGCTTGCAAATGCTTTAGTGGTGCATTGCCCATAAGTCTAGAAACTAGTGGAATCCAATAACTCTCAAATTTGGTCTTGTAGACCGACTTGGTTCCAATGACTTCTTTATCAGTTTTAGGCTAAATAATAGTTCATGTCTTATTCCTCTCAATTGAATCCATCTCAATTTTCATGGCATCAACCCTTTCTTTGCCTTGACTAGCTTTTGCATAACTTCTAGGTTCACTAGCCATATATGACAATGCAAACATCGCATGTTCATCATAAGCATCATCAAACTCTCACAATTTTTATCCAACATTTGATTTGTTGGATGTGGATTCAACAAACACTTGTGTTTGTTTGGTGTTGATGTAGATGGATGACTAGTCTCTTGGGAAGAGATAGTATTGTTTCTTGTTGAACTAGAAACCTATGTAGGACTATGTAAGCCCTCAAAATATTCTTTATAATTCTTCCCCACTTCACTCATGACCCTTATAAAAATTTGATCATGATCATCGTACTTCTCATTTTCAAAAAATCTACAATCCTTAGAATTGTGGATTTACTAGTAGGATTATAAAATTTGTATGCTCTGAAAATGTGAGTCACACTTTTATGATTTAGTTTTATTCTCTTTATTTCACCCTTACCTTGATATGATGTAAGTTGCATGCTACCCTTTTTGTTCGATTTATAATTTGGATGTACTTTCCATCTCTCAATTACACTTGGCTTTTGAAGGAATCATCTAACTTGTTGAAGCCATATTTTTGACTTGTCATATTACTTGCTCGAGAAACCACATATTCTTTCCATCCTCTAATCCCACATTACATGAAAGACAATAATCTGAGTCATCTTGATCCTCACTTTGTTAAGCTTTATTGCCTTCTTTTCATCCTCTTGATTAACTTGATTTTTAGCTGCCAATATTTTGCAATCTTTTATAGTGTCCTAATTTTTTTGCTATAATTACAAGGTTTCCCTTTCCTTTACTTGTGAAGTTATCTTTATCTTTCCCATTTGAAATACTTTCCTTGGTTACAAATGCATGTTTTGAATCTCCTGCATATAGTCTAATCTTATCCTCATGAGACAAGAGAGAACCCACTAATTCATCAACACTTATAGTGTTCATATCCTAAGACTCCTCAAAAGTAATCAAAATCTGCAACCATCTTTGTGTCAAAGATTTCAAAATTTTCCTCACTATAAACTTGTCTTCTATGGTTTCTCCATAAACCCTCATTCTATGAACTAAATCATTTATCTTTATGCAATAATCTCCAACTCCCTCATTGTTTGACATTCTCAAATTCTCAAAATTCATTTTAAGACTTTTAGTTTTGCTTCTCTTACTTTAACAGAGCCTTGATATGAAGTCTCCAAGATGTTCCATGCCTCATGGGCATTTTTGCTTAATGCAATTCTTGGATAGATGTTAGAATCTATTACACTGGAAATAGAAAAAAACTTGTGCTTATGCCTTTTCTTCTTCCTTTGTTTCCCTCTTATGATCTTGAGACAAAGTATTCCAATTTGTAGGTGGAGTGTATCCACGAGTGACAGTCTTCCTAACTCCCTTCCAAACAAGAATCCTCTTCAAATGATCTCTCTAGCACTCAAAGTTGTCTCCTTCGAAATTGAGAATATTTATAGAAGCAAAATTCACTAAAGCCATGATTCTCCGATAATGGCTAAAAACCTATGTAAACCTTTCTTGAATGACGCTCGATACCAAATGAAAGTTTTTGATGTGGAAGGAGTGCGAATTAGATCTAAAATACTCTCAAAATGAAGCTATTGATCATCCAATCTTGTCCAGAATAACTAACAATTAAAATAGTATGCTTGTAAGTGACATTGACGACAAAATATGCACTAAATAACTTCAAATAATGAATTCCAAGCTTGCTGGTTTTCTTTGTAAATGTATACAAATAAAATTAGAGATACGCTCAATGCAAATGATTATCACTTGGAAAAATTCGCACCACTATTGCTTATTCAATTAATCAAGAAACGAGGCTGATATAACCATTACAACAAGACTTGCCTAAATTTGCATGACAAGTAAAAGACTAATAATAGGAACTTAAACTCCTAAATGAACTAAAATCAATTAAAGATAACTAAAAATAGACTTAAGATGACAAGTATCATCCACTACTAATATATGGTCAACATATAAGATGTAATGTCCCCTTTCCATCGAAGACCTTTGGCCTATTTTGTCAACTTTGACGACCAAAGGAAAAATATAAGGGTGACTTAAGTTATAATAAATTATTATAGAGTGCTATAAAAAATAAAATAAAATAATTAAAACACTTATATTAATTTATTTAGCTTAATAAAAATAAATTGTAATCCCTATGGAAAATACGATTTGCCTTAAGGGGCAAAAGTCATTGTAAAGGGATTTATTATATTTTATTCCTCCTAGAAAGGATAATGGCGACTTGGGCCAAAGGGGAGTAATGAAGCCTAGGAAAGATAAAAACATAATTAATTTATGTATTTACCCTAGAGAAATGTGACTTGCACTAGGAGGGAAATGTTGTTGGAAAAACATTTAATATGGGAAAATATTAAATGTTTGCATAGGAAAAATCATGTGAGCTCATTGGCTGGTTTGGAGGTTGGTTGTTGGCCCTTTTCCTTTAAAAGGGAAGTCAACTTGCCTCTTCAATAATCCGAAATATTTTATGACAACCCATATTTTTATATGATATTTCTCTTGCATTTGAGCTCTAAGATTTTGCATAAAAAATCCCAAGGACGAAACCCCTTGTGAATTCTACCTCTTGTGGATGAAAACCCCAAGAAGTTTGAGAGGGGTTTTCACTCAGAAATTCCCATTGATTGTAATCAGATTTTTAGTCTATTTCAGGCCTTTTCCAACGGTGTTATTGAAGACTTTTCAAGTATTTTGGTGAATACAATTGCAACAATGTTTTCTCTATTGGATTGACTCACTTTGGGAATTTTTGGGCATTATTATTGAGGTATTTAGATCTGAAAATCATTGTCTAATATCTCATAATTTATGTGAATGAAAATACCCAAGTTTCATAATTCTTCCGAGGTTTATTTGCTAGTTTTATAATCATATTTCAGATCTGATTTATGAGTTGATTTGGCATTCGAAAATTTTGATTTTTATATGAACGAGTTCCTAAAAATATAGGCAAGCATTTGGGATAGAGAAAATAAGTTTTGGAGCTTATTTGATGCCCTAAATATGTGGGCCAAAATAGTAGGAGGGCTAGATCTAAATGTTTGGTAGTTGATGTTATAATTTGGTTTACACCATCTTGTTCCCGGTATTTTTCCAAGTTCGGGCATATGCCATTTGCTTAGATCAAAGTTGTGTCGAGAAAGTTATGCTATCTTGAAGATTGTAGCGATTAGGGTTTCAAATATAAATTATTTTCCATTTGTTGTAAAATATGATTTTTGCCATAAATTCTCCGGGGTTGTTCGAGGGTTTGGGAGTAAAAATAATTATTGTATGCTGATTTTGGGTGTGTTTGCATATAAAACCCTATTTTATTTCCCATAGCTGCCAAAAGTATATTTTATTATGTTATAAAGTGAGAAAAATTCATTTTGGGCAAAAATATCTATTGGGGATCTTTCAGTGGTATCAGAGCAATGTTCCTCCCACCTGGAGGGTTTTTTATTTGATGTAGCCACGAGAGTTTGGTGATAGAGCTGAAATCATGGGAGGTAGACAGAAAATTTTCCATGGGATCTGGATAGAGATCTTCTTAGGGAAATGGTAGACACCCATCAGCAAATGATACAATCCATGCAGCAGATGATGGAGAGGATGGCTTTGGATAGGCCAAGAGATAGGAGAGACAGTTTGAGAGCCAGACAAGATCGGAGGCCTAGATCATCATCATCATTTTCTATTCACAAAGTTCTAACACCACAAGACAAGGAAGCAGAAGTGATTAGCATATTTGAGGAGTTTAACATTCTTCCTCAAGATGTTAAGGATAATTTTCATTTCATGGACTACATGGACATGCACCCAAAGATTGGCTACAAGACTGAGCAGGCAAAGAAAGAATATCACACTATAGCTTCCGAATGGTTGATACATGGAAGGAATAGAGAATCTTCACAGATGGATGATACAACTCTTCATGAGAGCACTTTGGTGTCTTCAAATTCTAATGAGGTATGCAAAAATTTATGTGATGAATTTGATAGACATGTTGATTTAACACATGGAGATGAATCGGATCTATAACCAAAGGAAGAAGAAGAAGCTTCAAAAGGTATGATTTCCATTAAACAAAATAATTGTGTTAGTGGAACTTTTCTTGCTAGAGAAATTATTCCATCTTAGGAGAAGAAATTTGTATATGCAAGCAAGGAAGATGTAATGGAAACATTGAAAAGGTGTGAGGAATGGAATAACAAAGCTAAAGCTGCTAAATTGATAGCCGCTCAAGTGAGACAACACCTACAAGAGTTCAAGGAAAAGATGTGGGCAATTGATGCAAGGAAGTCTACACCCACGAAAGAAGACTCTATGGAACATCTAGCACATGAGGAGCCTCTCATGGACACTTGTGTGGAATCACGGTTTGCTGCAATTTCCAAACCAGCAGCTCATGATACGTTGTTTGGTGAAGATATTCAGCCCATTGTTGACAAGGATGCCAAGAATCTGATGCAGCGAAGCCAAGTCATCATGGAGATAAAGAATGATGATACTCCAAGGTATGAAGTGAATGATAATATGTCTAATTTGTTGTTGCACATTCAGATTTCTTTTTCTCATGAGAAGCATGAAAAATTAGAGGACGCAATTTACATTATGGAGTATACTAAACCATTGGTCCATACTCATATTTATGAGCATCAAGAGATCTATATTTTGTGGTAAGATTTGCTTCACTTAACAGAACAGTGCCGGGCTTGCGGATCACTTCAAAGATGTTTTGTCTCTTATGCATGACACTTGGACAAAACAAGATCATAATTGCTTGAGGGCAAGCAATTTTGGGAAGGGAGGACTGTAATGTCCCCTTTCTAATTGAATACCTCGAATACCTTTGGCCTATTTTGTCAACTTTGTGACCAAAGGAAAAATATAAGGGTGACTTAAGTTATAATAAGTTATTATAAAGTGCTATAAAAATAAAATAAAATTATTAAGGCACTTATATTAATTTATTTAGCTTAGTAAAAATAAATTGTAATCCCTATGGAAAATACAATTTTCCTTAAGGGGCAAAAGTCATTGTAAAGGGATTTATTATATTTTATTCCTCCTAGAAAGGATAATGGCGACTTGGGCCAAAGGGGATTAATGAAGCCTAGGAAAGATAAAAACATAATTAATTTATGTATTTCCCCTAGAGAAATGTGACTTGCACTAGGAGGGAAATGTTGTTGGGAAAAACATTTAATATGGGAAAATATTAAATGTTTGCATGTAGGAAAATCATGTGAGCTCATTGGCTAGTTTAGAGGTTGGTTGTTGGCCTTTTTCCTTTAAAAGGGAAGTCAACTTGCCTCTTCCATAATCCAGAAATATTTTATGACAACCCAAATTTTTATATGATATTTCTTTTGCATTTGAGCTCTAAGCTTTTGCATAAAAAATCCCAAGGACGAAACCCCTTGTGAATTCTACCTCTTGTGACGAAAACGCCAAGAAGTTTGAGAGGGTTTTTCACTCGAAATTCCCATTGATTGTAATCAGATTTTCAGTCTATTTCAGGGTTTTCCAATAGTGTTATTGAAGACTTTTGAAGTATTTTGGTGAATAAAATTGCAATAGTGTTTTCTCCATTGGATCGATTCACTTTGGGACTTTTTGGGCATTATTATTGAGGTATTTAGATCTGTAAATCATTGTTTAATATCTCATAATTTCTGTGAATGAAAATACACAAGTTTCATAATTCTTTTGAGGGTTATTTGCTAGTTTTATAATCAGATTTCAGATCTGATTTATGAGTTGATTTGGCATGTGAAAATTTTGATTTTTATATGAGCGAGTTCCTAAAAATATAGGCAAGCATTTGGGATAGAGAAAATAAGTTTTGGAGCTCATTTGATGCCCTAAATGTGTGGGCCGAAATAGTAGGAGGGCCGATCTAAATGTTTGGTAGTTGATGTTATAATTTGGTTTACACCATCTTGTTGCTTGTATTTTTCCAAGTTCAGGCATATGTCATTTGCTTAGATCGGAGTTGTGTAGAGAAAGTTATGCTATCTTTAAGATTGCAGTAGTTAGGGTTTCAAATATAAATTATTTTCTAGGCATTTGTAAAATCTAATTTTTGCCATAAATTCTCGGGGGTTGTTCGAGGGTTTGGGAGTAAAAATAATTATTGTATGCTGATTTTGGGTGTGTTTGCATATAAAACCTAGTTTATTTCCCATATAGCTGCCAAAAGTATATTTTATTTTGTTATAAAGTGAGAAAAATTCATTTTGGGCAAAAAGATCTATTGGGGATCTTTCACAAGAAGCCATTATTAGTTTAAGTGACACATGCACACTAGTCAAACTAGGTGCCCCAACCTCCTGTAAAAATAGAATTTGACTAAGATAAGAACAAAATTAGTCATCTATATTAGAAATGGTGTCCCACCTCTTGGAGATGAATGGACAATGATTTGAACTCGATTAAGTGCACATCCAAAGAAGCGCACTTTAAGTGACACTTCCATTCGAAAATAGAATTCTAAAAATAAAATTTTACACGTAATGAAATATCCTAAAAACTAAAATCACAACTAAAACTAATTCTAACGGTAACTTATCATGTGTCCATATTGGCATCATACTCAACACTTTTGACATGGCGCAAGAGTTTAACAATGAAGCTTGGTGTGATGTTATGTGGAGTGAAGTGTCAACATGTTCGCGATGTATTTTCGATGTTCTGCATAAGAATTGAGTACATTAGGTATGTCTGCGTGTGTTGCGTGGGTGTCGATGTTATGTAAAGGTTCTTAACATGGCGCGATGTTGTGCGAATCGTGTGGAAGATGTGTTGTAATGAACACTAAGTTGCGTTGAATGGCATTGAGATTGATGAAACCTTTGATTCATATTGGGGATCCTCCCCATTTGAATGAAGAGAACAATGTTTTCTTTTGAGCTGCGTAGTGTGTATGCTATTCTTTATGCGAAACGTGCATGGTGCAGGGCCCGAGTAGGGATACTTAAAGCGTGGACTCGTGTGGATGTCCAAGGCACTCAAGGTAAGTCAACGGATAGGCATGGCTGCACTCGGATCACTTAATGCAACTTATATGGTTCATCATGTTGACGATGTAGTTGATGGAGAGGATGTGCTGAATATCTATCAAATTTATGACATAGTAAATGATAGGAGCTTGAAGTTGTCGCTGATAACTGGGACCAATACATTCCCTCATTCCTTTTGTAGCTTGCATCTTTGTAAACAAATGCCTACATGTTGATAGGTCCTTCATTGCATTTGCTTTCTTTTCAAGTGGCAAAGTGTTTGAAGGCGGTGTAAGATGGCGGATGCGGTTTGTAGTATTTGAAGTTTGAGATGGTAGGATAAGAAAAGGAGATGGAATATGTGAATTGAAGTTTAGGTAACTTTGAAGATGTATGTGGGACTCTGAAGGTTCCAAATAAAGGCCTAGCCGAATAATCTTAGCCTAGTTCCATGTTATTAGAAATACAAAGTGATCCCTAAAGAGAAGACATACATATCAACTAGGGGACAAAAGATTTTTAGTACTTGTATTAATATGTTTACAAAGAACTTTGTGACAAAGTGTATTGACCGGTGATTTGGAGTAGTAACAAGTTAGTGGTATTAGATAATGAAAGATATAGAAGGGGATGACCAAACATTTTCCTTGGGACATGGTTGTATTCAAGACATAGAAGAGAGCGTTAAAGCTTTGTTGGTTACGATTCCACTTGCACCTAGTTGTTGATGATAAACTAAAATCGCTGCTAAATGGAAGATGATTGATTGAGGGCACGAAGGGCGTGTAAGCTTTACTTGTGGCATGGAAGGCCCGGTTAAGCTGTCCCTAAAAGAGCTAGTCGGTTGGACGATGTGTGCTTTGACTTGTTTCGAGCACCTCTGGGTGGCAACCCTTGATTCCAAATCGAGTGAGAGAGAATGCCAATGCCAAGTTTAATACAAACTACGTAATGGAATCCAAACATTGCTATAATGTTTTTGATCATCTTGAAATTTGGCTTTTATTCACTATGAAACTCTTTTTGTTTTGGGGCCTCTAGTTCCAGTGTTCCACTAGTCTCTTTAGCTAGGATGACATATGTTCTCCATTATTTTGTACTTTGAGATTTTCATGTTTTTATTGTCCAGCTTGATTTGCAGAGATAATTAGCCACACTGTTGTGGTTCCTAGTCTTGTGTATCAATTGTATATCCTTCATTGAAGATAACCAAGATCTAATGTGTTGATAAAGCTGCTCGAGTCTACAATTTATCTTCCTTTTTTGTGTAGTGCCTTTCCCATAGAGCTATGTTGTGCATTGTTATGATTTTTTGCATATAGGTGAATAACAACCTTGACTCTCCTTACCATATGACTCAAATTTATTTTATGTTGAATGGCTATCGAAAGTTCTACATATAATGCCGACATTCTAGCATATTCGTTAATATGATCTCCACCTACACCTGCTTTCTGCTCCGATTATTTTTAATGATCTGTCAAATTTCAGCTTGTAGGTATACAAGGGAGTAGTCCAGGGGACAAGTTGGGAAGGCTGTGATGGTTGTGAATTTGGAATGAAAAGGGATGTTTTTGGCAGGATGACAATCTTGCTTATTGGAAGATTCATACATTCCGAGGGATCTTAGGTAATATATCATTGATATGCCACGGGTTAATGCTTTGACTTTGCAGGCAATTTGGGAAATGGATTGAGATGTGTTATTAAATATTCTTGAGTTATTTTCCATCCAAATTTGCCAAGGCCCAAATTATAAATCCCGAAGTCATTTGTTGCATTTGTTGCAAAACTTGCATATATGTCTCCGCAAACATGGCCATGTGATAATTTTTGCTAACGTTAAAGTCGCTGATGGAGGTTTGTGTTTGAAGAGCCGAGCCATTTGCTGCCATGTACTCGAGCCGTGGGTCAATGGAAGAAGAGATGCTTGATAGTTTCACTGTTATCCCATTTGTTGGGGCAAATTGTGGGGCTTTGTCTTTCCTCTTTTTGTAAATTACCGGCGATCAATGTTTTTCCATGAGTGATAGTCCATAGAAAGACTTATTTTAGGCCGAATTTTAATGTTCCATAGTGAGATCACTTTTTGTGTTGATTTTGATGGTTGCGATATGCAGATTGATAGGTTGTCTTTACTCTACATTTCCCTTGACTTTATGCAGCTAAATCAATTGATCTTGTTGATTTAAAAGAATGAATAGATTAGTGCTTAATTCCTCCAAGAACAATATTGTTTGTTCTATATGATGAATGCCAAGAGATAAGATTAACTTTGCATTCCAATTGGAAAGTCTGTCCTTTCAACAAGAATCAACAAGGTGTAGATGGCAAGATGCCCATGTTAATAGAAAACATGTTGAACTTTGATCAATCTCATAGTGTTAAGGGGCTTACATACATTTATGATTCCAACTATTAGTCTAGAATTGCACTTGTTCCCCATTACCATCTTTGTAAGTAAGCCCACCGAATATGATCCTTCCTACAAACAAATTAATCAACCAACATAATTATATGAAGAAAATATTATTGAAATCATAGAATCACATTACAAAGTATCACAGGCCTCTTCGAAAGGGCTACCTCCTTTGAGCAATGTCCAGATCTGATATATTCAACGGAAAGCTTTTCCTCTTGCACATGCTCTCTATTTAAACTAATCTACATTCAAGATAACTACTACTTCCCTTACATGCAAGATAATTAGAATTTAGCAAATGGGACAACTTATAGAGCATACACGTCTAAGCTTTTATTAATAACACTTAAGTACAAAGAAAAGAGTTAAGACAAAGGGTCCTAACATGCTCCGCCCCCACCCCCACCCTAAAAAGTGTTGCCTTTAAAGTTTAAGGTGAGGAAACTATTTCTGCAATTGGAGCAAGATTTCCCATGATGCACCTTCAACATGATTAGGCTCTTGAGAAAGTTTCATACCATCATCTTGTCTCATTCTCCTTTTAGACCTCTCAAACTCTGCTTGCATAGCCCTTCCTAAGAGCAAATTATGATTAAATTGACAATCCACCAAGAGTTAACCCTCACTTTGTCAAGTTTTCAGATACCCATTTGGCTCCTTATAGTGATTCCAAAGTTTCAAGGCCTACCTCGAAGCCCATGCAATTTTATTCCCTCTTTACCGTTTTCCACTATCCCTAGTTTCTAGCCCTTTATGCATGCAAAGCTATGTGTGCAGGATAATCTACAAACTTTCATGAAAATATGTTTACATCTATGGATACCCATTATGGAGGTCTTCCTCTGTGGTAAATTTCATGCTCTCATTCACAAAACAACTCACCCAATACAAGTCTTTCCTTTACTGAAGTAGGTCGCTTAGGGTTTTAAAGACCTCCTTAGGGTTTAGTCACTTGAAAATTGGTTTACACCTCTGGCCCACCTTACATTACCTAAATCCACCATGCTCAATCTCTTTTCAAGGTTTCATTACCCTTTTATCTTCATTTAGTCTAAGTTCTCAAGTTTGGTTACTTAAGACTTGTCTTGCTCTCTCCTACCTCCACACTATCCTCAACCTGTTTTGATCCTCCTTTCCTTTGAATTTGGCTAAGATCCTTACTCATTCTACTCCTTATCACTGCCCTACACCTCTTCTCAACTCCCTCAATTTATTCACTTATCTCATCAAGACACTTCTTATCAACTCTTATATGCTCTTCTCTAGGTTCCTCTATATGACTATAGTAGGGCAATTATGATACTTTGCTTAACTTTGACTCCATAAAAATTCTCCATACACCGCCTAAGGGATATTCACACATTGCAAACCATCACAAACATGTTAGAATTCATCTCCTTTACAATTAGCATCACAAACACTTGTCATTCTCCAACGACTAAGACCCCACAAGATTGAAAAGATCGTGCATTTAAATTCCTTTACTCCCTAAATACCTTACTCGAGCTCATGCAATGACTCCTAGTTTTTATGAAACTCTTCAAACTTATCGGTGACTCCATCAACTTCAATACATGGAATGAGGCTATTATTCCAAAAGTACCTCCTTCCAAAGCCCTCAAAACTCCAGGCACTAACACAATCGGTCCAAAATTGTAAGTTTGACTACAAGGTCTTCTTTTCCATTAACTCAATGCTTCATAATCATCTAGAATGCATGTTACACCCCTAGATGATCTTCTTATAACAATATTTGGTGGTTCCTTTGTTAGTAATACTCAGATTTCTTTGTTCTTAAGCCCTCGAACAAGGTATTCCCGAGACCGAGACAATGTTTTTTTGTTACTTCACTTATTTAGACTCTTAGAGGTTTCCTTAATACACCACAGGACCTCTACAAACCCTCTTTTAACCCTAACAATCCCCTTTCATGGTAGAAATGCTCAATATTACAGGTCATTGGCTTCAAAACTCATTCCTCAAACATTGTAAATGTTTAGTATCCTTGATTTCACTAGTTTAGATTCTTGTAATTGCTAAATGTGATTGAACACTTAAGTATCATTCCAGCACCTTGATATCACTTTATTTCTCTTGACAATATCACATACAATCATGCGAGGGTTCATAACTTCACAAATCATGGTTTCTTACCATAAACTTGACCAATCCTATTTTTCTACCAAATATACGACCTCTTGTAGCTCCATTGCTCTATATTCACTTCTTATTATCCTTCACAAGCTCTGCATAATCATTTATACTGTAGGATTCATCCACACACAACACACACAAGTAAGATTCCATCATAAAACAATCACAATCATTCATTCTCAATATCACCATTAAACAACTATACACACTTTTGCTTGGAAGAAGCCTTTATTTAATAACACCGTGATATTAGAAAGCTTCATGAGCCATTTTGGCTTTGTTACAGAGATATTTCTTCACTCCTAACTCTCTACCAACCTCTACACCTGCCCTAACTCGAATCCTTATGATGAGAATGAGGAGTATAGAAGTAGTTAGGTTTCACGCCACCTAACTCAACCATGCCTAAGCAAACCAAAGTGAGTTAACACCTTATTAGGGTTGAGTAGGTTATGTTCTTAGGTGAGTTTATCTCATGACCTCTTATTACATCATTTTTAAACCTTCACTAACACCTAAACCTAAACACATGTAGAATGATAATTTCAAATATTCAAAATGTGGTTTTAGAGGGAAACCTCCAAAGTCCACTTATTACATTGCTTAAGAGTCTAAATGGACTAGATGCCTATCAAGACCACCCAAATGGACCCTACAACACCGAAACAACTATGACAAGCCAAAATTGGATATCTACAAAGATGCTCCTACATCAAGAAGTCAGATAACAAAATTGGTGTCGTACACATGGCTCAAGCTTGAGGAGTTCAAAGGTTGTTTCCGTCACCTTTGACCAATGAAAGACATCCTTTTTAAATAGGGTTGTTAATAAGTGCAAATTTCCCTTAGTTTTGATGAACTTATGATAATATCATGTGAGGCCCAAAAATCGAGTGAAGGCTCTTGAGTATTTTTGGGTTTAGGCTGATTTTTCATAGTCTCAATTTTTTATAGATCCACTTTGATGTCTTCCTCGAGATACGGTGTGCCCTAGATACTTAATGTTTCGGCCAAAAGAGTATTTAGACTGTTTGACACATAACCGATTATCCAAAAGGATCTGGAAGGTTTGGTCTAGGTGTGTTAGATCTTCCTTCCATGTCCAGCTATAAACAAGGATATCATCAAAGAAGACTATGGTGAACTTTTAAAGAAATGACCCAAAGACATTGTTCATTAGGTCATATAATGTTGACCGAGCATTGGTGAGGCCGAATGGCATGACTAAAAATTCATAGTGCCCTTCACGAGTTCAGAAGGTTGTCTTAGGAATGTCTTTCTCTTTTATGCAGCCACGGTGATAGCCTTACCTTAAATCTAGCTTCGAGAAGAAGTAGGCTTCGTGTAATTCATCCAAGAGTTCATCAAT
Source organism: Taxus wallichiana var. yunnanensis (assembly GCA_018340775.1). Classification (NCBI taxonomy): domain Eukaryota; kingdom Viridiplantae; phylum Streptophyta; class Pinopsida; order Cupressales; family Taxaceae; genus Taxus; species Taxus wallichiana. The sequence goes on along the minus strand of CM031235.1, from coordinate 108,899,473 downwards.
CACTGGAATGGGAAATTCATCCTTGATGGTGATTTTATTCAGATCTCAAAAATCTATACAATCGTTAGGTTCTGTCTTTTTTCCTGACCAAAAATACTGGGGAAGAGTAAGGGCTTCATTTGGCTTCAATGACTTTTACCTACAACATTTCTTGCACCATTTTTTTATTTTTATCTTCTACAGAAATGAGTCTTGGTATAGATGAATATTGTGGAGGTACACTTCTTAGAACAAGCATAACGACTTGATCTTTTAGGCATTGCGAGTTAAACCCATAAGCTCCTCAAAGACTATTTCTCGGGTAATAGTTCTGTTACCCCAACGGATGATAGGAATCGGATGATTCATTGATTTGGATGGCGAAAAGCTAGGCGATAATCCAATGAGAGCCCTTTTCAAGTGAATTTTCCATTCGATGAGAACTAGTGATGTTAGTGGATCTTGAAGTCAGTCCTTTTAAGGTGTGTTGCTGGCTTTGATCTGTGAATGACATCCATAGTTTGGAAAAGTCCCAAAGTATAAGTCCTAGTGTCCATAGTGATTGTGCAACCCAGAACAACGTCATACCCTTCTAGAGGTAGAACAATCATGTCGATTTTAGACTAAAGGTCTTGACTAAGATTTGAACATTTCGATGGTTCCCCTTACAAGGTAAGGTTCCTCCATTGGCTATCATGATTTCAAAACTTTAACATGGATCCACATAACAATATGCTTGCTTAGGTAGACGAGGGTCAATGAAGTTAAGTTATGTGTGTTACTTGAATCAATGAGGATGGTGAGAGGGTATTTTTAAAGTACCCTTTGGCCTTTATTGTTTGTGGGGTAGTGACACTAACCAATCGCACACCAAAATTTCAAGTGCTTGGTCCTTGCATATGTCCTCTTCTTGCTTATCGTCTTCTCATGATTCCCTTGCAACTTCAAATTCTTCGGGCTCCGGAGTGACTCCACATTTAATAGGAACAATTTTTATTACACAAAGTGGCGCCTTGGTGTGTACTTGTCATCACAATTGTAACATAACCTCTTTTCCGTTGAGTCCACATCTTCGCCTTAGTGAGTTGTTTGACCGGTGATGTTCGATGGTTTGGGAACATTATTACTTGTGTGGCCATTGAATTCCTAAAAGGGGGTGGTTTGGAAGAGTGGCATTGAGCTATGAGTATGTCTTTTGCCAATTTGGTAACCAAATGGCTACCGACATATCCTTGTCATGAACACGTTGACCTCTGCTCTAATATCTTCTTTTAAGCTGCCTATGAAACAACTTTTGAAGAATTCATTTGTCAACCCTTCTATTATGTTGGCATATTTTTCGAATTTCACCTAATATTCACGAAGATAACCAATTTTCCATAATTTTGTTAATGCTTTAATGAAGTCCTCATACACCCTTGGTTTGAATCAACACAATAATACTTATGCAAATTTTTTCCATGACAGTTTGCCATGAGTTTTTTGATACCATTGGTACCACTAGATGAGTTTCTTCTCTAGATTGAAAGAGGCTATTGGCATGATGTTTTCTATGGGTTGTTGTGCATTTGGAAATATTGTTTTGTTCTTTACAACCAACTGGTGGGATCATTACCATCAACTGTAGGAAAATCCAATTTTGGGCCACATGGCATTCTTATTGAGTTGGTATTAGTTTTCAAAATTACTATTTTGACTAGTTCGTGAATTGTGATTACTTAGGCATGTGATAGTGTCCATTAGGACAAGGACAAAGAGCAAATCAATTCAGGATAGGTGGAAAATAAGTGAAAAAATCCAGCTTTTTAAAATCTTTCTGTTTTAATTTTTATTTGTTGTTGTAGGAACCTGATTCGATTGTTCAAGTTTTCTTAGAACTGCCCAATTTTTTTGACCTCTGTCCTCTATATTGCCTTTGGAACTACCTCTAGGTGTAAAATAAGTGAAAAATTCAGCTTTTTTAAATCTTTCCTTTTAATTTTTATTTGTTGTTGTAGGAACCCAACTGATTATTCAAATTTGCTTAGAACTGCTCAATTTTTTTTGACCTCTGTCCTGCCTTTGGAACTACCTCTAAGTTTGTCTTTTGTAATTATTGTTTAGAAAATTCTGCTAGCAGTGAATTCCTTTGACTCCAAGAATGCCGAGGTTTTTCATAGTTAGGTTATGTCTAGGAGGGTTTGCTATAGGGTCTATTTGGTTTGTGGGCTTGAAAATGTATTGATCCCGTTCATAAATAGTGTTGGTCCAATGTTTTAGAGCACTAACTATGAAGGATTCCACAGTCTTGCTGCCCACTATCTTGTCTCCAAGGTACGATGCAAATAACTTCTTGGGGACAATCGCTTACTTGTGCACCACAAATTACAGACATACAAAGGCTTCATATGGCTAGGTTTCAAAAAAATTATAGGGTCTTTCTATATACCTGAGGGTTTGTAGAAGCTCAAGTTCATGGACAGATGCTATCTAGGAGCCTGTGGTGATGGGTCAAATACTGCCTCACTTCATAGAAGGATCTTGTGTGCTTAGCCAAAAAAGACAATTTTCGTGGATATTTTAAAACCTCTAGCACACAATTCATAGACTAGAAAATAAAAGAATTACTCGTAGGGAAAACAATTTGAAAATTTGGGTCAAAAATCTTAGAGCTGCCACTTTTACTACCACTTTCTGATCACCAAGAAGATCCACAGAGGTGAGGTGTAACCATATGGTGGTGAGTCTTAGATTGCCCTAAACTATTGAAGCAACTGTGGAACATGGCCCCAAAAAGAGCTCTTATACTAGATGTTATGATCTTTCCTGCAAACTAATGAATCGATCAAAAAATTATAGTGAATATGCATTGGAATTGAAATAAAGAAAGCAAGATTGTATTGAAATCACAAATTCTCATTACAAAGTATTGTGGGTCTCTTTGAGGGGGCAAGCTTCTTTGAGCAATGCTCAATACAAAATATTCAATGGATACATTTTCCTTTTGCACATGCTCTCTATTCAAACTAAATTATTTAAGATAACTACTACCCATACATGGGGATAATTGTAATTTTGCAAATGTGATGACTACCAAAGCATATGCATTTGAGCTTTTATTGATAACACCTAATACAAAGAAAATAGTTAGGATAAAGGGGTGCTAACAACTTTTTAGAAGATCAAGACCCATGAAAATGAGTTTAGCAGTATTTGATATTGATCTTCTCCATCTGGTTTCCAATATATATGAATATCCCCCTATCAGTATTTGTGTTTGAGAGTGCTGCTCTATAAAATCTATGACTTGCGTAGTCTCCAAGCTGCTTTCATTGCCAAAGCTTTATTGAAGTCCATGATTCTCTAAATTGTATTGAAGTGCATAAGTTATTCCAAGAGACTAAGGCACAAGCTTAAATTGTTCATCCTCTCCTTTCCAAAGGAAGTAATGCTGAATAGCTCTCAATACATTTTCAGTGTGCTTGGGTAAAGTGATGGGAGTTTCTTGTAGTACAAATTGAAGTAATTGAATATGCCCATCAAAGGTCAAGCACCTAGGTGTCCGATGAGTTAGATTTTCCTGATCTAACGTATAGTGGTTTCCCACAGATATGTTTGGAAATTAAGAGGGAGGGGGAATCCCAAATATTTTGTTGGCAGGTCTCCTCATGGAAATCCAAAATCTCTAAGATCTTGTGTTCACCAAGTAGGGATATTGACAAAATGACACTTGATTTCTGCTTATTGATTTTTGTCGCATTGGCAGTTGATAAGTATTCTATATTTGATGCATGTGATGTACTGTCCACCTATCAGCAAGGTGAGAGTTTGAATATCTGAGACATCCTTCTTTAATTGGTAGTCTATACAATGTCTCATTATCTATACAATGTTGCTTCCATTATAATAAGTAAGTATCGACTTAAGGGATTCCCTGCCTCAGCACTTTGGTGGAGCAAAAGGGTTCGCTATGTTCTCCATTAAGAGAAGTGGCGAATATTGGGCTTGCGATGCAACTTTTTATCCAGGCTCGGAATGTTTTACCAAAGTTTGTAGAGTGTCCATGAATTAATCCCAGCTGTATCTATCAATTGCTTTGAAAACATCCAGCTTTTTGAGAAGCCCACGACTGTTGTGTATCTTGAGGGTGTGTAATACTCATTGAATAGCCAAAATATTATCTGTTATTTGCCTCCCTGACACAAAGGCATACTGGTTTGGAAAAATCTGCTTGGGTAATATATTCTGAAGTATTGTCAAAATCAATTTTGATATAGTTTGGTATATCAAGTTACACAAGGCAACTGTCATATATTGATCCACGTGATCTACTTGGGTTATTTTTGTAATGAGCACCATTCTTGTAGCATTAACTTGCCTAACCGTTTTCTAATTCTCCAAGATTTTTCTATCACTGTTATGAGATCTGCATTTGATAGGAAATTGCCGGGAATCCAATTGGTCCCGGGTTTTATCATGCCGGAAAGGAAGACGATGGTCATTGTTTCCTCCTCAGAAGCCAGCTTGTATATTCCTCCTTTGTAATGAGTAGTGGGTTTTTATTGAAGCTTGTGCCTTACTCTATACCTCATTGGATTTGCCTGAGGTTCAGTGAGAATCTCAGTGAAATATTTTGTAGCATGCTTCAGGATTTCATCTGGCGTGTGGAGAACTGTGCAGTCCCTTTTTTATGTTTTGACTAGATTTGACATGTTATCTATCTCAGACAGATTGGTGAAAATATTTTGTCTTTAAATCCCCTTGCTTTACCCATTGTTCTTGTTTCCAGTACTGCTTTTCTTTTTTCTGCAGGTTGGCTAACCTGTGTATGAGAGTTTGCTCCTGCGAATGCAAGCTGTTCAAAAACTTATTCTCTTATTTGCTTGTATGTATTTGCTATATGATTTGTGATATGAGACGATTGTTGAAAATGTTGCCAAAAATTATAAAATACACTAGATTCATTCTTTTATTCGACATTTGAGATGATTTAGTTTTCCCATGAACTTGAAAGTAGCATGCCTCTGAAATTTGGTTGTCTCAAGTCACTATTTCTGTATATTTTGCTTGAAATTGGGATTTGACAGACACATTCTTTCCAGTCTGAATTTTGGTTTCTGAATTTTCTAGTTGGATTAGTTGATCTGAAATTGTGGTGTCACTCACAATGGTTTGAAATTGTTTTGCAGCTGTGATCCATTATTCTAAAATTAAAATTCTATCAATTTTTTCAGCTATGTAATTTCCTTTTCCTCTGTTACGCCAAGTGAAAACAAGGTCAACCGTTGTTGTATTGGTCTCCAGTAGGTTAAGGGCTGCTGCTATCTGATGATCGAATCTTGCCCCACCTTTCTATTCTTCTGGATCTCGTGTGGAATTGAAATCTCACACAAAATTAGGATTTGGGATGTATTTTGTATCCCAATCCTTAACTGACCCACAAAAAATATGCGATGGCTGCCATTAGGAGGAATATAGCTACTAATTATACTACAACTCTCTCGGCTATGGTGAAACTGTATTACATACCTGGCCAAGTTCTATTGTATCAATATGTGAGTCTCTACACTTCAACACCTGTTTCCTTACTCATATTCCTGCACACTTGATTTCCTTTTGTGATCCTGCTCTCATTGTTTCTCAGAATAAAAACATATCAATGGTTTCTCTTGCAACTTTGCCTTGGAGATATTGGTGTTTGGGCATGCCTAATCCTATTATATTTATATTCCATGATGAGATAGGCATCACAACTGTGTTTGGTTCAGTGGTGCTGTCTTCCTGGGGGATCTCTGAAGTGGACAATATTCGTGTCTGGATTTGCATAATTTTGGTTATGGTTCCTTTCCCCTGCGGCCCATCTGCGTGAGAGTTCTCTTTCGATTCTGTTGTTTCATTGGATAGGTTTCTTTTTTTTTCTACTCCATTTGCCATCTGTAGTTCCCAAATCTTCATATTTGTGGGTATTTAGATCATCCCGTGCTTTGCTTGAGGGTTGAATTATATTTATTGGTTCTTGTATTGGGTTTTGAATCAGACTCTTTTGATACAAACTGGATTGGTGACAAATCCCTACATTTAATGTTCTTGTCAACTAATGTTTCACTTTATATAGCATTCTCCTATTCAACAAGTTGTAGATCATCCTCCATATCGGCTGTATCCGAGTATGCTAGTGCATAAAAAGGATTTGCAAGTTGGATTTGAGAGGGAGAGTGATGGGTTCATACCTTTACATGCATTGGCCCTCAGAGACCTATTTTTCTCTCGTTTCTCCATTGATGGATGTTGATTTTGCTCAATATGTTGCTTTGTAGCTGATGTTTTCTCTGAATTTGCAGCTTGCTTCTCAGGACTTGTAGCTTCTGGAGTTGTTTCTGGTTGAGGTGGATGTGTTTGGTATCCTTATCTTCTTCGTGATGGAAGACTTTAGTGAGATGACCATGTCCGCGGCAATCCAGCATCTTAATGTGACGTCTTCATAGTGTAATGGTTGTTCCCATTCTATTGCAGCCATGGTCAGCAGTTAGCACTATTCTATTCAGGAGTGACTTATTTAGATCCAGATTCACACAGATTCATGGATAGTTTAGTACTCAAGGTTTTTGTGTGAGCTTTGAGGCTGCAATATATTGATGTTTGGGATTTTCCTATTTTCTTGATGGCATGTTCTTGCAAAATTGCAAATATTCACATGGTAGCAGTGGGAGCCTTACCCTAATTGGGGCTGTGCTTGGGAGATCTTTGTTTGGTTTATAATTTGGAGACCAGTGCTTCATTAAGAGTTCTTATTTCTTCACAAATCAGGGTCCTCCTTTTGGTGGTGAATATTGCTAGAAAGTATACTTTTCGCATCATTAAGATATCCACCGAGCCTGCTGGTTGCCATCTCTCATAAACCCAAAGTGTTAAGAGTTTTTGGCCTTGGGAAGGCTCCCGTAAATCTGCAGAGCAGTGATTTTCCTTCAACTTCCAAAGTCTTCCTTTGATTTCATCCATTGTGAAGGTGAATTTTGGAGAAGTTTTACTTCAGATAACAAGCGTTCCTTCTTGAGAAAATTGTGCTTTGTTATTTTCCCTTCAGCATGGTAGTGAAGTAAACGCTGGAGCTCTTCTTGTTATAGATTTGTGGTGCTTTAAATACCAGATTTAGAATTCTGAGTTGGACTTTGTGGGGTTGAATTCTGTGAGGCTGTTGCTTCGTCCCACAAGTGGGTGGATCTTTGATCCAATCAGCCTATTGATGGGTTGGGGTCTAGAAATCTGGTTAGGTAGCTGGTTTTGTGTGTTTCAATGGAGGATAATCATATGCAGAAGAAGTTTCAATTGAATTGATTCCCTAAGCTGGTGAATATGACAACTGTGGGTTAGAGTGTCTGGATGTTCATACAAACAGTTGGAAGAGGAGGCTAAAAGGACCATTATCTACAAAAAGAAGGAGATCAAGATATAACCATTTTACACATGTATTCTTCCTCAGTAACTGCTCAATGCCATCAATATAAATCGCAAACAATGTTGGAGGAGACCACACCAGAGTAATGCTTCAAATATAATAAAAACATGATATTTTGTTCTGCAATGCTTGAATGTTCAATGATCTTTGATCCAATCAGCCTATTGATGGGTTAGGGTCTAGAAATCTGGTTGGGTAGCTGGTTTTGTGTGTTTCAATGGAGGATAATTATATGGAGAAGAAGTTTCAATTGAATTGATTCCCTAAGCTGGTGAATATGACAACTGTGGGTTAAAGAGTCTGGATGTTCATACAAACGGTTGGAAGAGGAGGCTAAAAGGACGATCATCTACAAAAAGAAGCAAGGAGATCAAGATATAGCCATTTTACACATGTATTCTTCCTAAGAAACTGCTCAATGCCATCAATATAAATCGCAAACAATGTTGGAGGGAAACCACACCCCTTTTGACCAGAGTAATGCTCCAAATATAATAAAAAAACATGATTTTTTGTTCTCCAATGCTTGAATGTTCAATGATCAAATTTTGCAGGATGTACTTGCATCACTTTGACCTCACTGCTTTATGGTGTTGGAGAGTATAAGTAGTAATTAGTCTTTTTTCCTTAATTAAATAAAGGTATGGATAATATCATAAATTTATCTTTTGGAGGGGATGTGGGTATTCAACACCATTTATTCACTGTTTGTAAAACAATGACAAAAATCATAACCTCCACATTCAAGGCATAAACTATGAGTTCATTGATTTTGCTCAAGGTTGAGGTGGAAAGGCACTAAACATGTGATTACTCAAGTGACTGAAACGAGTCTTCAAGGAAAAAGCAAATCAAGGAGGTATTGACTCTTGACTTGAGGAAAGATGCAAGATCCTTGGTAATGGTAATTGAATATACAGCCTACCCTTAAGTATTCAACTGTTTCTTGCTGGAGCAGGGGCATAACATGAAGAATACCTTGATAAACATGTGCCCTAACCTGGAATAATCTAATTCATGGCAACCAAGGATGACCCCATCAATTCATTTTTGTAAAAGTGAACATTTAGAATATTGTTCGCTACTAAAACAGAAAAGAGCAATTGTTCTATTATCAGCATGTATTCAAAAAATGAAAATTGAGTGCTTTGCATCCATAAGTTACATCACGTGGAAAGATAGATAGGCTCTATTATTTTACCCATTTCATAATAAAAAGCCATGTTACACCAGTTTACTTGGAGTAGGGGATGCTGAAATTGGGATACCTGTTTCCAATATTGGGTTATGTTATCACTAAAATTGAATTAATTATCTTTGAGGTTAACTATACGGGCTTAAATTTTGATCATATTAAATGCGAAGGAAAATTTTAAGGTTTAATTCATTTCTATATTTTCGTTTTGCCCCTGAATCTGACTTTCAGTGAATTGTATGGAGTGACTAATCTTATTGTACCTTGGAAATATATTTTGCATTCCTCTTAAAATTTTCATTGATTCACAGATTTTTCTTGTGCAACTATTGCTCTTTTTCTTTTGAGAAGCATTTGGGGAAAAGTAGATTTTGGGTCCGTGGCAAAAGCTTTTACTTTTTGTAATGAGCACGATACAAATGGTACAAAACAGATCGTAAAGATGATTGCCAATTGAGACTTTAGTATAGAAGCTGAGAGTATAAACATAATTTCACCTGTGCAGGTATTTAGGCTATTGTGCATGGCAGGGTGTTTTTGATTATTCCAAGAATGATTCATCTGAGATGATTGCTTCCATTAAGAAAGTTTATCCAGGTCTTGGCAAATGTTTGTATTTTGACCTTGCCAAAGGAACTCATTCTGTGCTTTATGAGTTGCATGGTAAAATGCTTAATTGGCTTTGGTATGTCAATCAACCTGAACCTCATATGAAGGTATTTACATGCCTTTTAAAAAACATTTTTGTTTTTGCTAGGTGGGATGGTTAAAAATGATATTCATTTCTATCCTGGACATCTCATGTCTACAAGATCCTATATAGCATAATTACTCAGCATGATTGTTTAACTTCATTCTGGTACAAGTTATTTGATGTGATGTTCCATAAACAAGTTCCTAGAAAGGACAATCATTCATAATTGCATTTTTAGTTGACAATGTTTTTGTTAATGAATAGAGGCTTTCGCAGTCTGTAGCATTGGAATCAAAACTTCTGTAAAAAAATGCATACAATTTCTTTAACCATCAATGTTTTAGATAACCTCAAGTGTTCCATCATCAGGATGTAGAAAAGTTGGGTCACTTGAGGTGATCCGAAACATTGATGGTTACAGAAATTTCGCGTGGGTTTTCAGAAGATTGATTCTGATGTTTTTGGTGCCCTTGTGGATGACTCTGCAGCTGCTGTTAGCACAATGTGCTTGTTACCAAGAGCTTGTTCATATTATTTACTCTTGTCATAACTAGTTGTTTGGAAACATCTACATATATTTGTTTCCTCTCATTTGAGTGAACTGCCCATTTGTATCTTACAGGGGTTATGCCAGAATAGGCTTATGTTACCTTTCAAGTGGAATTGAGGCCTCACCTCAGCTCAAGTTTTCTGTTTATCATTTTTAAATATTCCATTGCCACATTGAACAGTGGAACTATGTGTTTCCCCACCAGATATTAGACTTTATTTGGAATATTAAATCTATTGCTTTGTTTAACAGCTAAACTCGTTAACTTATGGATTAAGGAGTACAAACATGTCAATCATAGATGCAAGTGTTATAGGTCAATCAATTGCAAAGTGGGGATTTGACAAGATTTCTATAGCGTTAGCAGAATACGAGTCTATTCGGCTGAGGTCTCCTAAAACAGGGTTTTGTGTTTGATCCCCCTCACAGTTTTCCTTGGTTCGAGGCAAATTCAGACCTCTGTAATCAGATGCTTCAAAGGAACATGCCTTTCTTCAATTCTAATGGTTAGACATGACATAAAAATGAGGTTTTGGGGTTGGCATTTGTAAATTTATCCTTAACACGGCTTTCAATGTAACTGCAGATGTATTTTTTGTGGGTGGGTTCCTATTAGATAAACTTGTGTTCACATCTTTTTAATTTTAAGCAAGCATCAGATCTAAGGTGTGTGTTGATAATTATAATTCTCATCGAAAGGGTGGTTTTCCATTGAGTTATTTATCGGCCAAACTCATAAAATATAAAAAAATCTTATCATGGAATAAATTTGTGGTGTTATTAATTTTTTTGTATAAAATATATTGTGAATCTATCCATATGCCCATGTAACATTTTATAATTTACTTTGTTTCTTTCAATGAAATCTGTAAGATGATACAAAGATGTTCTAAGGACAAATTAAACATTGTTGTGGTTACCCACCTGTCCTTGTTATCACAAATGCATGTATCACTCCACGAGTGTACAAGCTTTTTAAAGATTACTCATTTATAATGTATTAATGCACCTAGATTTTAACTTAATCCTTCATATTATTTCATTACTCAATATCATTGTTCGTAAACTTCGTAAAAGAAAGATAGTCTTTTTCAATTTAATTTGAGATGCATTTTCCCTTACATTTATAAATTTCCTTCCCGCAGAGGCGGTGTAAATTTTTTAACGATATAATGCCTTTTGTTACTTATGTTCCAATCACCATGGGGTCGATAGAGTTCTTAACATTTGTTGATGGGGTGGTTCGAGCTTGGACTTCTCTCTTCCACCGAAGATGGATCTAGTAGTATTATGCAAACGACATACAATAAAAATGCAACGATCGATTCCAAAACAATATCATCTACATTTGTTCATTTGTGAGGAAAATCAAAAGACTAATATATAAATCTTCAAGTTCGGTGGATGCATGAAGGGCATCATTGGCATCATAATTCAATCCTATCGAGATTTGTCATTGCATTTCATCATAATTTCATAGGGCTAACATATATAGCCTTCTTAAACTATTAACATAATATATTGCACAATAATATATATTTCTCCAATGCTTTGTGTATTAATAATCTCTTTAGCGAAGGTCCCTATATTAGCCATGCGGCCCATGAGTAGTACAACAATGTTCACTTGAAATAGAATACTCTAAAATTGGTGTGTATTTATACTTGTTTATCTTAGTATATAAAATGTTTAAAATTTCTAGAATTAGGTTCTCTTTGAAAACCATGAGCAACATGCCCAACAACCATCTAATATTTGAAAAATCTAAACAAATCTAAACAAGGAAATATTATTGGGTGTAAAAACATTTGTGAAGCCATTTTTAAAAATTAACTCTCATAGGAAATAATTTAGATCTTTGATTGGTTGCACACAAATTATATTGTTAATGTTAAGAAATGACCAATAGTTGGTATATGATTCAAGAACACATTTCAATTACAATAGAAAGTGCTAGGGCAAAAGGACCTTAAGCACAAATATTAACTAAATAAAAGAAAGAGTATTGAAAATAAAGGAGGGACAAACCCAAAGTAGTTAATCCCTAAAGCAACAACCTATGCAATTAAAGTACTAATACAAATAGCAATATGAGGGAGTAAGGCCCCAAAAAACATGAACAGAAAAACTAGAAAAACTAGTCGCATTAAACATCTTTGACCATTCTAAGGATGACAATTATTTGTTTCATTGTGTATTGCCAAAAGTGCCAACACATGATATAATAATGCTCATCTAGGAGTATGGGTTGAGGGGGCTACATTAGGGCATCCTAGAAGGAAGTAACATGGTGTCATAAACCCTTATTAGTGCTTTGATGTTATGAAGGGAAGATATATTATTAATTAAGGCAAGCAAATATCCACAAATTACATTGAAGTCTTAATCATCTCTAAACTAGTAGCGTATGACATGCCAATCATGTTTGGCTTGTGATGTTGTTGGTCCCAATTCCCCATGGTATGAGCCCATCTTCACCTACCTCAAAGACAACACATTCCCTCCCGACATCTCCCATTCCGAGAAACAAAGCCTAATTCGCCAGATAGCTCGCTATACCCTTTTAGGAGGTACGCTCTATCATCATGGCTACGATGGGAATCTGTTACGTTGTCTCGATACGATAGAGTCAGTCCAGTGATTAAAGAGGTGCATGAAGGGGTGTGTGGGGCCCATACTAACGAGAATGGTTCTAGCCAAAAAATTGTTGAGAGTGGGCTACTATTGGCCTACCATGGAAACCGACTGCTGCAACTATGTAAGGAAGTGTGTACTTTGTCAAAAGTATGGAAATTTCATCCATGCTCCATCATAGCCATTGTAACCCATCACCACCCCATGGCCATTTTCTAAATGGGGACTTGATTTAATAGGGAATCTTACCCCTACTTCATCTGATGGCCACACCCACATCATTACAACTACTGAATACTTTACCAAGTGGGTGGAAGCTATCCCTTTGACCTATGTAACAGGTGCTCAAATTTCCAAGTTCATCATGAATCATCTTATTTTCCGGTATGGCATTCCTATAACCATTGTTACTGATAACGAAAAATCATTCAAGAATAAAACCATAAAGGATCTCTATCATCAGTTTCAAATAAGGTTAAAATGGTCTACATTGTATTATCCCCAAGGCAATGGACAGGATGAGGCCACTAATAAGACTTTGGTTCAAATCATGGAGAAGATGGTAAGTAAGACAGGTCGTAATTGGCATTTGAAAATCCACCCAGCTCTTTGGGCTTACAGGACCTCTATTCGCACTCCTACGGGTGCGACACCATATCTACGATATTTGGAACAAAATCTATCATCCCATTAGAAATCAAACTTCCTTCCCTATGAATTTATCTTAGGGATTATTTGGATAAGGATGAAGATTACCGAGTGGCTATCTTGGTAGAGTTAGAAATCCTAGACGAAGCGCATCTGCACCTAAATCACCTTAAAGTGTATCAGAACAAAGTTTCTCACAACTACAACAAAAGAATCATACCTCGTAAGTTTGAGGTTGGTGATTTGGTCATAAAGGAAAATCGGTTCAACGCGAGGGTAGAGCGAGAGAAGAAAGGAAAGTTAAGGGATTACGGCATGTCATACACTACTAGTTTAGGGATGGTTCATTACGGATACGAGTACTATATGTTGATGACCTTTTGATCATTGGGAGTACTTCATCATCTATCTTAGGAGTGAATGCATCTCTTTAGGATAGATTTTCCATGACTGACTTGGGTCTATTGCACTACTTCCTTGGCATTGAGATCATACAATCTGATTCAAGGATTTCACTTGCACAACCCAAGTACTCTCTTGATCTTTTGGCTTGGTTTCACATGGATGAGTGTAAGCCATCTCCGACTCCATTCTTATTTGGAGTCAAGCTTGAGGTTGATTGTTCCACACCTTTGGTTGATGCTACTTTGTATTGATAACTTGTTGGCAACCTTATTTACTTGACTCACACCGACACTGATATCTCCTATGTCATTGGTATTATTTTGAGGTTCATGCAGGAACCCCATGAGTTACATTGAAAATCAACTAAGAGAGGATTTTGCACTACATTCAGGGATCACATAGATATGGGATTCACTACAGGGTTGGTTCAGACATTGACTTGGTTGGTTACTCAAACTTAGATTGGGCTGACAACATTGAGTGTCGTAAGTCCACTTCATGTTACATTTTCTCATTGGGTTATGGTCTTATCAGTTGGTCGAGCAAGAAGAATTTTTTTATTGCTATATCATCCTCAAAGGCAGAGTACAGGGGATTTGTTAATGCAACTACTGAGGCTATTTTGCTTCAGGGGATTCTTTCTACTCTTGGCATCTAGATCAACCATCCTATAGTCATCTTTTGTGACAACCAGCGCACCACCGGATATGTAAAAATTTGGTCCTTCATAAGAGGGCTAGACACATTGAGATAACTTGTGTTCACATATTTTTAATTTTAAGCAAGCATTAGATCTAAGGTGTGTGTTGATAATTATAATTCTCATCAAAAGGGTGTTTTTCCATTGAGTTATTTATTAGCCAAGCTCTTAAAATATAAAAAAATCTTATCATGGAATAAATTTGTGGTGTTTTATTTATTTGTTGTCTAAAATATATTGTGAATCTATCCATATGCCCATGTAACATTTTATAATTTACTTTGTTTCTTTCATGAAATCTGTGTAAGATGATACAAAGATGTTCTAAGGACAAATTAAACATTGTTGTGGTTACCCACCTTGTCCTTGTTATCATGAATGCATGTATCACTCCACGAGTGTATAAGCTTTTTATATATAACTCATTTATAATCTATTAATGCACCTGAATTTAACTTAATCCTTCATATTATTTCATTACTCAATATCATTGTTCGTAAACCTTGTAAAAGAAAGATAGTCTTTTTCCATTTAATTTGAGATGCATTTTTCCTTACATTTATAAATTTCCTTCCCGTGGGGCAGCCTCAAAAAAATTCAACGAGATAATGCCTTTTGTTACATATGTTCCAATCACCATGGGGTGGATAGAGTTCTTAACATTTGTTGATGGGGTGGTTTGAGCTTGGGCTTCTCTCTTAGTGAAGATGGATCCAATAGTAGGATCCGAAACGGCATACGATAAAAATGTGACAATTGATTCCAGAACAATATCATCAACATTTGTTCATTTGCGAAGAGAATCAAAAGACCAATACATAAATCTTCAAGTTTAGTGGATCTCTTCTCAAACATAAAGGGCATCATTAGTGTCATAATTCAATCCTATCGAGAGATTTGTCACACGCATTTTATCATAATTTCATTGGGCTAACATATATAGCCTATTAAACTATTAACATAATATATTGCACAATAATATATATATATATATATATATATATATATATATATATATATATATATATATATATATATATATATATATATATATATATCCAACACTATGTGTATTAATAATCTCTTTAGCCAAGGTCCCTATACTAGCCATGCATCCCATGAGTTGTCAACAATGTTCACTTGAAACATAATACTCTAAAATTGGTGTGTATATATACTTGTTTATCTTAGTATATAAAATGTTCAAAATTTCTAGAATTAGGTTCTCTTTGAAAACCATGAGCAACATGCCCAACAACCATCTAATATTTGAAAAATCTAAACAAATCTAAACAAGGAAATGTTATTGGGTGTAAAAACATTTGTGAAGCCATTTTTAAAAATCAACTCTCATAGGAAATAATTTATATTTTTTATTGGTTGCACATAAATTAAATTGTTAATGTTCACAAATAACCATTAGTAGGTATATGATTCAAGAATACATATAAATTACAATAGAAAATGCTAGGGCAAAAAAACCTCAAGCACAAATACTAACTAAATAAAAAAAATATTGAAAATAAAGGAGAGACAAACCCAAAGTAGATAAGTCCTAAAGTAGCAACTCATGTGATTAAGGTACCAATGAAATAGCAATATGAAGGGAGCAAGACTACCCAAAAACATGGACCAAAGACTAGTTGCATCAAACATCTTTGACCATTCTACATTAAGTCATCCTAGAAGGAAGTAACATGGTGTCATAGACCCTTATTAGACCCTTATTAAGTCTAAGAAAAAGATCTAAATTTTAGTCTAGTGTGTTTTCATCTGTAGTCAGTTTTAGTCAAGAAGTGTGTAATGGAGCTTTGCTCTTACATTTAATAAAGATTAAGATTTGAGTTTGGAATCCTCATGCAAGAATTGGTATCAGAGCTGGTTTCCTTCTTGTTTTGCTATTTTTCTTTGTATATCTTTGTTCTCTGTATTTAGAGATTTCGTCTACAGCATTTCTGAATCCCGTAAGACGCGCACCAGAGAACGCGGACCGTTTTTAGCCCGGGTGAGGCGTGTTGAGGTCATATACGTTCGAGATAAGCCGCGGTGTAGGACAGAAACTTTGCGCCAGACGACATGGATACAGAAGCATGGGTTGCATCGACATCTGGTCGACAAGCTGAAGACTGCGACGATGCCTTCGTAAGTCTCTCAGATCTCATTCCTGTAAATGATGAAACTAATATTTCAGAGGAAGACAATCCTCTTCCAGGATGGAAGCTCCCAAAGCTCCCCTATAATGAGGTATATCAAAAATCTAAGTCATTTCATTTACTAGCTTCTCTCTGCTATTAGATCGCGAGAATCTGTATTCAAGTAAAGACTTCTTCAAAGTCTGAATATGATATTCCGTTGATTTCTCCAAGATCTTAATTATTTGAAGAAGCAGTCTACTTATAAATTTGTCCACATAGGTTGCGTACAGATCGGAATAACTCCTTTATTCCGGCAAGGTCTTAATGCGTCTGTCTTGTGTTGTTTGTTAGATACGCGTCATGAGTCTTTTAAAGATTGTTTACTTGCTGCTCTGCAAACTAGTTTAAGCAATGGACCTATTCATTTTAATGTGTTTCCTAATTACCCTGTATCCATACAGACTGATAATCTGTTGGATCAAGTTTTAAAGTTGCATCTGCAAACTACAGGAGTAAATATGAAACCAGGGTCCTCTCCATTTGCTATATTTTATAGAATCATTTTTAGATTGACAAACACAGCTCATCCTGCAATCAAGCATGGTCCTTCTCAAGGATCCAGTGTAGTCATGCATGCAAGTCTCACTGCACAGAAGATCGAGCCTGAAGTTGTAAGTTGGGATAAGATCCGTGTACCCCGTGAATGGACTATTTCCACCAAATGTGTTGAAGGAAGCACATCGTCTGTACAGTCCGCATCCAAGGTCATAGAGGACAAAGGTAAGGCTACCATTTCATTTCGAAAGTCTAGTTCTGTTAAGCCAAGACTGTCTACTTCATCTTCTACTCAGTCATTCATATCTGATAAAGAGAAGCGTCTTGAGTCTGACTTTCCTCCCTGTAGCCACCCTACTTTGGTACACGACCCAAACACTGACTGTTTGTGGTGTGAGCAGTGCCAAGTTTTGGTACAGCAAAAATATATCCCAAAAAATGGCCCGACTATTAGCATGAATAGTTGTTCATCTTCTTCTCATTACCAGACATTGCAGATGGCTAAATCTGTTTTGAACAGAGCCAAGATCTCTATGGACACGAAGGAAGCTTCTACTTCTCAGTCTGAGAATGAGTTTCCTATGGCTAAAGATTTTGAGATCTACACTGATGATCGGTAGCAGCCGACAGTACTGGTACCAGCGGCAGCTTGACTCCAAGATCGAGCAATCAGAATCTGCCAGAATGATGAATTGGAACAACAAGGCTACAAGAGCTATACAAGACCAAGTCCTGTCACAAAATGAAAAGCTTAAGAGGATGCAGGACACTCTTAAAGCTATTGAGTTGCATCAACGTGGTGATATCCAATCTGCTGTTTCATTATTAAATAAAAAGATGGATAATCTAACCACCAATGTTCAACAGCTGACTTCTCATGTGCAACAGGTTCCAGATCAGGTCAGCAATAATCTCCAATCACAGATCCAACAGTCTGTTCGAGCTGTTTCAGAAGGATCTGAAAAGAAGGTCATTGATAGTATCCAAACTGTTAATGAGAAAGTTAATACTCTGTGTTTCTCTGTTTTGAGCTTGAGCAACATTTTCCTGCTCTCTCTACTGCTATTAATAAAATTGAGAGTTCTCAATCAGATAAAAGCAGTATCTCCTCAGGAGGCCAAGGATCCAGTCCAGACTGGTCTAAGGCTATTACTTGGGCACAAGTTGCCTCTATGCCATCACCTTTCCGACAACCGAAAGAAAGTGATAAGAAGATTGGTATGGCGAGATTAACTGAAGAAGCTGCTTTGAGAGCTTCATGGACACGGCAGAGAGTTCTACACCACCACTACAAGGTACAATCAGAACTTTAAATTTTCAGCCAAATTTTTATAAAGTTGAATGTAAAAATGCTGATGAAATTCGTGAGATGATTCACGGAATGATTGGCTGGGCCAATACACAAGTTTAGCTTGATTCGTGAAACGAAAAAGATATTACCGACATTATAGCCAATGGTTTTGTTGGTATTCTAAAAAAGAATGGTGGGACGCTGTTCCTGAACGCATGAAAGACCAGATCATTAATGGTCAAGGTGCAGAAGGCACTGAACGCGTTGGTGGAGGAACCGCCAGTTTGACAGCTGCCATTATTACAGAGTTCATCGGTACAGTCGATGATGAGAAAAGACTGTGCACACTCGAGTTTCTCAGAGCTCAACTCTGTGATATGTCCAAGGTAAAAGAGTACCAGTGCTACATGCAGAAGCTACTATATAATTCAGGTACTCCTTTCAATTCTACTATGAAGTTAAGGTATGTGGAGTCTTTCCCGTCATATTTCTCCACTGAGTACAAAAAGGCCATGCACAACTACTCAGATGCTGATTTAACATTTGGTAGAATAAATCAGATAATCACAGAAACCAATCAGCGTCTCTGTCTAGAGAAAAAGGCTTGAAAAGAAGAAGCCTTGAAAGCTGAGAAAATATTAGGAGTAAAATTTTGTTCAAATCAAATAGAAAATCAATTTGGTTGTCCAACTCCTGGTTTTTCTCATAAAAAGCATAAGAAGCATTCTTCTCGCTTTAAGAAGTCTGCTAAATGCACTGACTGTGCATCCAAGCCTTTTGCCAAATCTTTCAAGCCCCGGAGAAAGTTCTTTAGAAAGAAAAAATATTTCCCCAAAAATAAGAAAATAGAATGTTTTATATGTAAGGGAAATCATTACAGCCGGAATGTCCAAAGAAAGGCCATCAAGCCTCTGCAAAGGCTAAAGTCAGTTTTTCTCTGGAGCATTCCTTTAATGAAGATGAATATGTGCTTATTTCAGATACTGAAAGCTATGAATCTGATGTTGAGTTCTCTGAACTCACTATTGCTGCCAACAAGTATCTGCATCTTCTTCAGAAGATGAATTCTCTGATTCTGATCAAGGTTATGACTCACTGCCAAGTTTTCACTGTAGTATGATCAGAAGTTCATATGAGCATCCATTTATTGCTCCAAGCTCTATAGTTCTGAAGCAAAAGCTGAATTCACTTCAGCAAGAACTCAAGTGCCCGCCGCATATGGTAAATCATCATTATTCATTGCAGGCACAAATCTATGAAATAAAAGAACAGTTGGATGCTAAAATCCGACAAGAAAATAGTGAAGATCTTCAGCTTGCCTCCCGCAAGTCTTCTCTTCCTGTTACTTCTTTTGCACCATATCAATATTCTTTGCCTTGCAGTCATGGGACGAGGGCGTCCACCCCAAAAACCAGACTCTCCAAGCTTTGGACGCGGACGAAGCATGTCCTCACGAAATTTTCCATTCCTTTTTCCCGAGGAGAATCCTGCAGAAGAAGAATCTTATTATGAAGATCATCAACCTGATATCCCTGCCTCTGCTCCAGTTCCTGCTATCGGAACTCCTGAAAGAAAATGGTGGAGAAAAGCAAGGATTGAACTTCTTGAATGAGCAATACAAAAAGCTACTGAGGAATTCCAATCACTCCTTCAAGAAGAAGAATCAGCATCCAGTGCTGACAACAAAGAAGAAGATGTCGACAGGCTGATAATGGAGAAAGCCTTCGACCAATACAATGCAGAACATCAAGCTGATGTAAGTACTGTTCGAACTTCTTGCAATCCTTTTTGTAAGATTCAGATATGCATTCCAAACATCAAGCCATACACTTTGGATGCAATGATTGACACTGGTGCAGAAGTCAGTCTGCTCAAAGAAAAAGCTATTCCACAAGACTGCTGGATACCAGACTTCTTGCAAGTAAGTTTCGATTCAAAGAAAATTGTTTCTAAATGTTCTGCTTACATTCCTGTATATCTTGGGCAAGTCCAAACTACATTTAAGGTTCATCAATTTGACCTATTGCATTATGATATGCTCTTAGGATCAGACAACCTTAATAATCATATGCCCTATACTGTATGTGAGAACGAGATCCGTTTTCCTCAAGGATCTGTTCTCGACTTTCTACATACCAGTCCATAGTACCCTCTTTATAAAACCTTCTAAGGTTTCCAATAATGACTGGTTGCATAAATCCATTTCCCTAAATGCCTCTGTTATTGATAATTTGATCAATAAGATCAAGAGTGAATGTTCTTCTGACAATCCTCATGCCTTTGTGCATCGAAAGAAACATTACTGTCAGTTAGAATTCCAGACAGTCACTCCTCCCAAGTTTAAGGCACACCACATTGGCATGTCTCCCTCTGAGCGTATTGAATGTCAAGCTGAAATTGATAATCTCTTGAAAGGTGGATTCATTCAACCTTCCAAGTCTTCATGGAGCTGTCCTGCCTTTTATGTAAATAAAAGGAGTGAGCAAGTAAGGGGCAAGAAAAGGTTAGTAGTTAACTATAAACCTTTAAATAAATATATACTGCCTGTACAACATCCTATCCCGAGTCGAGATGATCTTCTGACTCGTATAAGTGGCAGTAAGGTTTATAGTAAGTTCGATTTAAAATCTGGTTTCTGGCAAATCTTTCTGAATAAGGAAGATGCATATAAAACGCATTCAGCATTCCAGGAGGCCAGTACGAATGGACTGTTTCTGCCATTCGGTTTGAAGACTGCACCATCCATCTTCCAGAAAAAGATGGATCAGATTTTTGGTCATCTCTCCAAGTTTCTCATTGTGTACATTGATGATATTCTTGTATTCTCTCAGAATACTAAAGAACACTTGGAGCATTTAGAAGAATTTTATCAGACTGTATATTCTAATGGTTTATGTCTCAGTCCGACAAAAATGGAGACATTCAAAGATACAGTCCAATTCTGGGCATTACTATTTCAAATGGAGCCATTCTGCTGCAAGAACATATTGTTTCAAAGATAAGTTTATTTCCTGATGAGTTGCCTGATAAAACACAACTTCAAAGATTTTTAGGTTGTGTTAATTACATTGCAGGATTTTATCAGAATGTTGCTGCAGATAGAATATTGTTAAACAAAAGGCTTCGCAAGAATGCTCCTATATGGAATTCAGACATGACCAATGCTGTAAAAAGAATCAAGCAGTCATGCCAGTCACTACCATCTCTGTCTCTGCCAGGCACCAGGCTTCAAAATAATTGAGACAGATGCATCAGAAGATTCTTGGGGAGCAATCCTCAAAGAACGCAAGGAGAATGGTAAAGAAGAAATTTGCAGGTATGCCTCTGGATCCTTTAGAGGTCCTGAATTAAAATACCATTCAAGTCATAAAGAAATACTTGCTGCAAAAAGAGCCATCCAATCTTTCCTATTTTTTATTCAACATGAGAAGTTCCTTCTGCGAACTGATCTCCAGCATTTTAAAGGAAGATTGTACAAAGGCGACCCAACAAACAAAACTACATATGGTCATCTCCAAAGATGGGCTCAGTGGTTTGACGGATATGATTTTGAAGTTGAACACATATCCGGTAAGCATAATGCTCTTGCAGATTTTGCTTCCCGAGAACTAGTTCAAGCACAAGTCCGTCAATGTTACTCAGATAATTCATGAGTATCTCCATCCAGTATGGGACACAGCCACCTGTTTACCTATGATAAGATCCAAAGAAATATGTGATCAAAGAATGTCTCATGAAGCAGAACAACTGCTTATATCCAGAGACATCATTTCAGTGTCTCACTACAACATGACAGAGGTTGCCAGTAGGTTTGTTGATCCAGATATTCCAACCTCTGATTTTCATACCATTCAAGACCCCATGGTCTTCTGCAATTTAAAATGGCCATGGCGCCATTCAAGAGAAACAGAGCCTACTCATGACACGCCACCTTTGGAAGGAATTCGGCTTCAACAGCTTATTCCAAAGCCAAATACATTATGGCGTTTTGAACTTTCCAAGCTCTGGCCAGAAGGTGACCCACTTACTAATGATGCATGGAATCGTCCAAGCCGACCAGGAGATCAACAGTACATCTCGGCTTATCATAAATATTTCTTAATTAAGTTTACTGCCGACCAAGTATCTAATAGTCCTTTCTTTGAATCCAAGTCCAGATTAATCTTTGAGGGAATATTATGATTAATTGTAAAATTCCTTGGTTTGTTAAGATGAAATATTATGTTGTTACTAATCACCTGCAGGGTCACCATGCAAATCCCAATGGAGCTCTATGGAGGAAATTCTACATACATCATACCATGAACGTACCTCCTCCTGCACCAGGATACCCTCTACGTATCCCGGACCAATATCTCTTTCCAACACGATCATATCTCCGAGATACCGATGGGACCAGCTGTCACCCGGACTATGGTACGAACGCAATGCGTCATCTTCATTTTTTCCCTCAAGAACGTGCCCTTTGAAGATTCCTCTTCATCTTCGATGATGATGGCGGTCCTAGTATTATGTCTGATCCTTAAAGTCGGATAGCGGGGTTGTTGTCATCATTCCAATAAACAAGTGACGTGAAAACTCACTTTATGTTTTTTGTGGACCTCCCCATGTTTCAAAGGTGCTATTCCGAGTGGCATGTACTCGTTGTGTCGGTCAGTGGGAATCTTTTGGGTAACACTGGTTTGTAGGTTTCAAGTTGCCGGTTATTGTTTCCTCTCCTTTCCTATTTAAGGATGAGTTGGGTTCATTGTAAGGCATCCTGGATTTAAGTCTAAGAAAAAGATCTAAATTTTAATCTAGTGTGTTTTCATCTATAATCAGTTTTAGTCAAGAAGTGTGTAATGGAGCTTTGCTCTTACATTTAATAAAGATTAAGATTAAGATTATTAATTAAGGCAAGCAAATATCCACAAGTTTCATTGAAGTAGGTCTATGCATTCAGTATCCACAACATAACATTTAATCAATTAGATAACTCAGAGACTCAAAATTCTTTAAACTATTTCCTTTTGATTCACATATAAATATCTTAATAATCAATTACAATGTTCAGTCAAAGATAACCGCCATATAAAATGTTGGTTACATCTCATCTTATTTTTCATTTCTTGCTAACCTATCATTGCATCATACACATTAATTACAGCCCAGAGCACTGCAGTTTTCCATCCAGGAATTATTGAGTTGCTTGATTACAGCCGCCCCGCAGTTTGTCCAGCCGGGAATTGTATGCTTCAACCATATAATATAATGGTGGCTCCCCACATAAACTCCAGATATCTGCAATTTTATTCTGATCTTCAATTGAAGGAAGGCTTCCGATGAGGGTAAACAAAACTTGTAAGAAATGTGTACACCAATCAATGCGTGGTTGCTCATTATAGCTCTCCCCAATGAAAGAAGCAATCCAAATACAATATGATACCAAAGTAAATCGAACAGATCTGACCACAATAATCTTACCTCCTGCCACTTCCACCATCACAGATTTCAACAGATCCAAAAATTGTGGCTGTAACATCAAGTCTTCCAATCCCATCTCTTCGAAAACTGTAACCAGTATTTCAATACACTCAGGAACACTGAATTCGACAAGTATACGCAGCAACCACAATAGGTGATCAGACAAACCTTCCATCTCGTTCCCCAAGCCACGAATTAACATTTTCAGGGTATTTTGCGCTTCCTGTACAAGTACCTTTTCAGTCATGTCCCTGATCCCTCGACAACTAATTTCCTGGCTCAGATTGGCAGTAATTTGGTTCTTCACAAACCCCAATGTGTGGGAACCAGGAGCGTAGGAAACCCAAGACAGCATTCGGCGGAGCTCATATACCATGATCTGCAAGTAGTCTGATTGAGAAGGGATGAGTCTGGCGCGCAAGTCTGGCAAGGGCTTTATCTGCAGCTCATCGGTTATTACATTTTTTATCTGCACACTCTCCTCCTCACTCCACGGAACTGCTTCCAAATATTCCATGCATGCTTCCGATACTTCCTCTACCAGCCATTCGTCAGCTACACTCAATATTTCTAGAGATTCAGATATATTTGACAATAGACGGTGTCTCTGATTTTTGGACCGATATAACATCTGAATGCATTTAACATAGCTCTCTGCCTTTTTCCCGTTATTAACTGTCATTTCCATTAGGTTTTCAGCAGAAGAAGACCACCGCTCGGACAACAAGGCTTTGAAATACTCGGATTTTTCTTTCAGCAGCGAGGAATGAAGATAAATGGGGTTCCCCTCATACGCAGAACCGTCTAAGTAGTTCAGTCGCAGTTTTACATCTGCAGTTGCTTGGTTGCCGTAGAACTGATGCATCGCCATTAAAGAACTGTTCTTCTTTTGATGATCAACCACAAAATTAAATTTCTGACTGGATCCGAGGACTAAAAATAATCTTCTTCGTGCCGACGGAATGCGGATATATAATGATACAACTAGTTTTCTTGGACAGAGAAAAAGTTTATTTTTAAATTTAGATCTTCTAAAAATAGGAAAAAGCGTGCCAACTGTTTAAAACTGCTTTGTTAGAAAATAGGAAGAAAAAAACAAATAACACATTTATTAGTTGATGTACACGTTATGACCTATTGTTTCTCTAATGAAATGTTCGATCGTGATTTTCAATATGTTTTTGAAGTTGTTATTCTCTACGATGTGTTGAAATATTTATTTATTCATTTTGTTTTATGATTCTTAAACATGTGGTAGAAGGACCCAAATTATCTTCCACATATGCTTATCCTATTTTGATATACCTCTATATAATGAGAATTATAGTTATATTTTTAATTTATTAGTGTCTCTACCATGAAATTGATTTTGTCTACTTTTAACATGCTTCGGTATTATTATTGAGTGATTTCTAATTACACTAAGCACTAATCATGTTTTTATATATATTTAATTTCATTTGACCTTTGATGTTTTATACAATATATTGTCTTGTTTTGACTAAGAACTTCACATGACTATATAACATGATGTATGATTGATTCTATTGTGTGGCTCGCATAGGTGATTATACACATGTTTTCACATTAGATAATATCTCTTGTTTCAATATTCATGGCTTATACTATTGAACTTCTTACTACATGACATTTATATGATATGGATGTTCGTGGTTATCTATAGATGAATGTATCCTCACTAACCGTGTATCAAGAATGAGACATTATGGCATGCCCAAGGGTGGGTATCATGTGAAGGTATAGGCACAAATTGCCATGAATAAAATGATCGTCTATTCTGCATTACATGAAATCCATACATCTATAGGCTATTATATAGCCATATAGATAGCTAAACAACTTCCTAATAAATAGGAAGAACAAAAAACAAATAACACATTTATTAGTTTTACGGGTCTAACAAACTAACAAATAAACTATACGAGTTGTTTAAATAACAACTTATTTACATCCTCACACGTAATACTATAATAACACATACAATATTAATAATGTAAACATTATTTTCCTAACATTCCCCCCTTAGTGTTTACATGGGAAGAAAGCACATCTAAAAAATTGGAAACAAAATCGTATGCCTCCGCATACTTTTAGGTTCGTATGCATAATGTCTTTGCTTAGAACTTGATGTCATGTCGATCTCTTTGCACATGACCGTCGGCTTCACCACAGTGAATACCTTACCATATGATCACACTTCCACCAATACACCTACATACAAAAACTCAATAGTTCTCGCTTTCACTTCTAGTGAATGCTCTTTCACCAGCCGATCGATGAAGAAGTCTGATAGTCAAAGAATCTCAGTAGTTAGAGGATCACTCTAGTTCGATTGCCTCATATACGTTCTCAGATTCCAAAATGCACATTCTCCTCGTTTCAATCATAACAGGGGAAGGAAACCACACACCATTTTATTCTACACACACCACACAACTAAAAAGAGATGCCACCATACCAAAATGCGGCCCCATCATTGGTGATTGATGAGAGGTGTTGATCGACCTCCATCCTCATGTGCCTCCGTCCTCTAGTTTCATGCTGCTAGCTAAACCGAATTTGAATTGAGGCTCAATTACATGCCTAAATAGAATGTCGAGTTTAACCGAAATGCATTCCTAAGGCAATATTTTCTATTTTACAATTTTTAACAACTACAAAATAACCAAGACACGGACTTAACAAAAACTCTCCCGATGAAACTTTTGACATAAGATGACTCAAATCTTTTGACAACTTTATACTAATAATGATTATTGAATATAGTCATATCTTATTAAAGGACTTTATTTTTGACACTTTTAAGTATAATTAAGAGATTAAATCTAATACCACAAACAAAAACACTAAAGACTCATATTACTATTGGAGTCTTTTACACTTGTTTCAAATCGTACGACATTACCTAATAAACAATTGGAACAAAGATAATACAAGTGACTATATATGTCAAGTTATTATTGATTATATCTAATGGACATGCATCTTAAAAACAAAATGCTTAAAGACGTTGATATTGACACATTAGAATTAGTACGGTAAAAAGTCCAAACTAGCTCTAAAATCACCACGTGGACAACATGGTTGTTGGCGAAGCAAACAATGCAAAGTTTTGTGAGAATATTAATTAGAGGAATCTTATGAGTTGTTAGAAAACCTGACATACCACTTCATGATTGGATCTCTATACTAGAATGCATGTTGAATATGGCGATAAGTGTGAAAATCCTATACATAGTGCATTTGCTTCCTTGGATCTAAAAATATTATTCATAACAAATTCAAATGAGTTTGTAGGAGATTTGGTGCAACAAATCAAAAAGTTATGCATCCATGTGGCATATATAAAGTGGAATGTAGATTTGAGTGTTCGGTGGTATCCTCTATTGACTTGTTGTATGCTTTGATTTCTCCAATGATGTGTGCATGTCTAGTACATAGTGCCAGTCAGATCTACAAATCTTCATGTCACACTTCAATTTCTCCTTGGCGTCTGACAAGTCTAATTCATTTTAAGAAAAAATGAAACAACACAGATATATATTGACTAGATTGAAAGAGTATCTTGACAGAATAGATGCGACAAAACTTTTGAATGGCGAAAGCACAAAGTCTTTGATTCACATTCAAGATATCATATATCTTCTCAGCAATAATGATGCCTCACTCTAAATTGCAACACCTCTTTCGTGGGCTTAATTGGTCTCATGCATAGGCTCCATACAATAGGACTTATATTTCTACAGCATGGTCCACCTATACATTTTATTTGTCAATCAAATGAAGAATGTGACATTCCCAAACTGCTAGAGCACACACTATTGCAGTCTTGTCAAATGTATAATAAAAAATCCACCTGCTCTGATACTAGATGAAGGTACAAGAACAAATTTTCATGAACAAAATGATCTTCTATTCTGCATTACATGAAATCCATACACCGGCTATTATATATCCATATAGATAGCTAAACAACTTCCTAATAAATAGGAAGAACAAAAAACAAATAACACGTTTATTAGTTTTATGGGTCTATACAAACTAACAAATAAACTATATGACTTGTTTAAATAAGAACTCATTTACATCCTCACACATAATATTATAATAATGCATATAATATTAATAATGTAAACATTATTTTCCTAACATCATGACAATTTCAATCTACCTAAGATTTCACCTTCCTTATTGTGTTATTAAATGAAATGATATATAGTTCACGTACTAACTTAAACTTATGTACATATATATATATATATACACACACATGTATATAGATATACATATGTATATGTACATAGACACACACACAAGTTCTTTTAGTTATGTAGTTGAATATGCATATTATTCTAATGTTTCATCTAACTCTTTGTGGACTTTCCATGAAGTGTGAAATTTGTTTGGACTAACTCTTTTTGTATTTTATGGTACGTTGGATTATCTAGTTTGCATGTTCTAATTAGTAATTATACTAACAAAGTACATGGGTGCTAACAAGGTGTGTTTTTATGGCGTCATCTCCCACTATCGATGGTTTATGCAACATGAGATACTAACGTAAAATTTGTGAGTGATATTGCATTTAGTTGGAATATACATTGATTAGTTTTATTTCTAGTTCCATTAGGGATTTCAGGTGGAGCAATGAGCCATGAGGGTGAAATATCAACTTCCCTCTATATAAATTTTATTGTGAATTCACATTTGTAGATGTTAATTCCTATAAATTATAACACATATGTTCTTCCCCTCTACTAGAGGATGTTAGGTGTGGATGATTTAACAAAAATTAAATCTTAATCATAGAACTTTGGTGATCAATCAGATATATAATAAATACACAAATGTAAACATGTGATGACAAACAAGTATAAGAAATAAGAGGATGAGAGTGACTTAGCTAATATCTGGTTGTCTATACTGAATATGGGTTGGAGTAATGGTGGAATAGGCTCAATATAGACTATGCATGCTTCTTTTGGGAGACAATGATCTACATGTGTGCTAGACAGTAGTGCACGGTATGGAAAAGATCACCTAGGTGCTAGTGTTTGATCGGGCGTTAGTTTTTGGCGAAGAATGCAGATTTGGTTCTTTCAGTGATTAATAATGTTTCCTTCACTTTGTTATATGTCACATATACTTCACTTTAGGGTTATCATGTCACACTTGTACCTAAAAAACAAACCCTAGCTACCTGCATAAGACTCAAGCACACATTAGATGAAATAAACGATGCATATGCTTGAGTCAGACTGACCTCGATGGTGACCCAAATGTGATTGTCACTGATCATTGCACTACATTTTAGACTCAATGTAGTTTTGGTGTGTGTGTGTGATAAATCATGTCCCTTGAAGCTAGGTTTCCCTTGAGAAAGTTACACCAAGATAATAGAATATAACTACCTTTCCCCAAGATAATGTGTGTGATTGAATTCAGAATTTTCCCTTCCTAGGTAGTGAAAAAATCAGACCAAAATGCAATCCTTAAGTGTTCCTTTTCCCAAATATTAGATAGAAAATAGTGACCCACTTTCCCCATAGAATAGAATAGTTAATAGGTTGTGTATATATATGAATCTTTTGTTTTAATTTCTACACTTAGTGACACCAAAGGCTAACCCCAAACATGAAATAAGAATTAGAAAAGACCCAAAATTAGGCACCAAGTGATAATTTGAAATATAAGCAAGAATGGACAAAAGTAGCAAGTAGAGACACTAACGCCCAAGTGCTAGTGTCATTACTTGGTGTTATTATCCCTATGAAAATAAACATACACTAGACCATAAACATAGAGAATAGGATCCTTGTGACATGAACATAAAGCATAAATCTAAAAAGTATAAGACAATGTCACAATCAAAATCAATAAAAGGACTAGGAGAGGTGTCACCAATGTCTAATTTTATCACTTAGGAATCATGCATATAATGACATACTAGAGGTGTAATATAATAGTAATAAGTTCATAATTTTGTGTACATTTCCCCCACTTTATGTTGGTGAATGAATATTCGGTAGCATAAAGTAGATAGGAAGATCATACCTTGTGGAGATCTGAAGAAGATAGTAACCTATAACACATGCCAAATGGATATTGTAGGATGTGTATTATGGAGTCTAAGAGGGGATAAGAACCATAGGGGTGACTTGTGTGTGTAGTGAAAAAAATACTTGCATTTATAATGAAATATTACCTTTGCCTAAGCATCTTGTGCTTGAGAATGCTCATTGTTCCATTTGTGTTGCTTATTGTAGGGATAAAGATGAACTTGTAAAAGAAGAAAAGTGTAGTCATGTTCATGGTATATGAAATTTAAATTTAACTCAGATAAATTAGAATATAAATGTGTGAGAAAAATAAGTGAATCAAGGATAGAGTACACTTGAATGCTGAGAGAGAAAGGATAAAATGTTCGTGTATTTTTACCTAGGAGAAATTTTTTCTAGGAGATGGTTGAGGGGTTGGGGTTATCAATTCCATAACCATTGTGAATAATATGAGGATTTAGGCATCTTTTTGTCAGAGTAAGAGTTTTTGGAGAGCGGTCGGATTCACCCTTCGTCCATGATGCTTCCCCATGGATAAGTGCTACTACAGATGGTCACCAACCCAATAGTAACTAACCACATATGATGACACTTTGTTTTAGGTATATCATTTCCATGTATATGCCCTAGGTGTCACTCCTTATTAGATATTGGTAGGAAAAATACAAACTGAGAAAGAAGAGTAATTTTTTCCCTTTCCCAAAGTATGAAACATGCCATTGATTTTGTTCCTTTGTACTAGATAGTAAACTGGAACTAAATTTTTTGTTGTTGAATTCTCTATAAATATGTCACTGAGAAACTCTTCCAACTATTAAACTACCTATTTTCCCTAGGAAAAAACCACCTAGGTGGGACACTAGCACCCACCATTCTGTCTGATCTTGGTGCTTCTATCCCTATGTTTTTCTAGTGCAAGTCTAATTCTAAACCATTTTCTGAGTCCTTGTTCTATTCAATTCTACTATGTACCATTTTTTTCCTGACTTCTAGACTACTAAGAGGGTGAAACAATCACTCAATGGTTTTTCCCCTCATTTGGGGTGCGTGAGATGGATCAAATACGAACATGACCCAAATGAGAGGTCTTGAAGTTGATGTGCACATTTGAAGAAGTATTCCTATAGGAGGAAAGGAGAATGTACATGGTAACAACCATGGATCATGCAACAAAAATGGAAATATAATTAGCAAGAAGT
Organism: Taxus wallichiana var. yunnanensis; assembly: GCA_018340775.1. Taxonomy (NCBI): domain Eukaryota; kingdom Viridiplantae; phylum Streptophyta; class Pinopsida; order Cupressales; family Taxaceae; genus Taxus; species Taxus wallichiana. The sequence continues at coordinate 108,868,510 of CM031235.1, read as the reverse complement.
GTTAGTAACAAATAATCATATCATAATATAAAAGAAATAATCAAACATGCAATAACATCAAGAGGACAATGTAGTAGCTTGTGAAAAACATGGGACACCACTTAGGATGTCACAAAACACTCAAGGCCTTCAAGGTCATGCAAGAAAAAAACAAGCAATCATAGGGCATAGCCCACAAATAATGGAAAATAAGTAACAATCATAGAAGATAAGGCACACAAAAAATAGTATAAGTAGATAACCATGGTTGGAAGTAAGCCTGAAAAATAAATGCTACACATGAAGCACCTATTAACATGTTAGAATAATGAATAGTGTATATATATAGGATGAAATAGAAGTAAAATTAGTAGATATTTCAATGATATCACTAGAATGTGGAAAGGTAGGGAGGGTATATATGCCCCGGAGCATCATTGGGACTAGTAGAGAACAATGTCAAGAATCATGCATCATGTGATAACCTGTATATAGCTGAATTCACCTCAAAGTACCATGTGAATTCACATGTGTATATAAAAGGATAGAAAATACTATGAATCAAGCTAACATGATAGGCAAAATGCAACATGGAATAATATAAGAAATAAAAGATACATCCAAACAAGATTTGAGCTAATGTTTTTGAGCTTTTGTAAATATTTGAATGTTTTTATGTTACTAGGATATGCAATCCTATGACTAGGGAAGGGAATCAAGGTTTCCCCCAGTGTGTATATGTACAAAGTTAGGTTCATGTTTGTAAATGTGTCCTTGAAAGTCATGTTTGAACTTAGAACAAGAGTATGTCATTGAGTGGCAAAGGTAACATAAGAGATACCATAGAATAATGTCAACATAGTGAGGGGATAATCCTATAGAGTCCAAGATTCCAACTACATGAATAGTAAGTGTAATGACATAAACAATAAGAGTGTGTCTATTAGGATAAACTAGAATATGTGGAATAATGGTAAAAAGTAGGTGTAATTTGGGAAGATAAGAAGTATTAAAGTTGTATGTAATAACTCATATGACTATAAAAGAAGCCATGAAAATAAATGTGGAAAGGGGTATTGATTATCCCCATGGATGCAACAAGATGAGATATATCATTTGAGTCATGCATAGAAGTTTGAAAAGTGAGTGAGTTAAGAGTATAAAGAATCATTATCAAATCAACACATTGTGTTCTTAATTGTGGTGAGGAGGGTGCGAAAAGTGATGTAACATTGGAATTAGTAAGCATATGATCATTAGAATTGCATCGATAATTTTTGTAAGAAATAAATTTGAAATTTATGGTCATGGTGACATTCTGAAAAATATGAATGGGGATATAAGTGTCTCCCAAAACCTTAGACATCCTATATTTAGAGACCACCATAGGGTAAAATTATCTAGATATAGGTAAGTGTGGAGAAGTATGCATTAGGGATCAAGAATAATTTGGATGAAAGTTAGACATAGTGGGAGGAGTATCATGTTTACCAATAAAAAGTTCATCATATAAACTAGTAGCACTTTAGTCCATCACAAGAGGAGAATGGTGTATAATGTTACTAGTAACTTCATTATCATGTATGAGAGGAATATAAAAAATTATAGCAACACGAGGTGTGGAATATATTGTAGAAATACTCATAAAATAAGTTATTACAAGATTATTGTGTGTTATGACATTAGTAGAAGGGACTGCATGCATAGTATGTAACCAAGGATGACCTAGAAGGATACTATAATTGAGATTATGAAGCATAACGTGACATAAAACATTGAGAGTGCAAGGTCCTATGGTAATGGGTAGAGTGATTCCTCCCAACACTTTCTTAGGTGTATTATCAAAACCACACATACATAGAGTAGAGGGAGTTAAATCAACAACATAAATCCCTAGTTGATGGAGAAAAGAGATGTTACATATATTAAGAAAAATCATTATCAACTAAATCATGCTTAACAAGCACATTATACATGTGAACATGAATATACAATGGGGGAGAATGGTCAACAATTATGTGGGAATAAACAATAGACTCGAAGAGATTGTGTGTTAGATGAAGATTCATGGGAGCTATGATAGCTAGGAGATATGGGCAAGCTAGATAGATATTGATAATGATCCCTGAGAGGTAACATGATGAATGAAATATATTGAAACCCCCCACTAAATAAATAAACCCTAATGTCACTAGGGTTAGGGTTATGATTTTCGATGAGAGGGTCGGGTTCACCAAATAATTTAACAAAATTAAATCTTAATCAGATAACTCATGATCAATCAAATATATTAGAAATACACAAATGTAAACATGTGATGACAAGAAAGTACAAGCAACAAGATGATGAGATTGAATTAGCTAATATCTAGTTGTCTATACTGAATATGATCTAGATTGATGATGGAATAGGATCAATTTGGATTCTACATGCTTCATCCAGGAGATGATGATCTATTGGAGTGTTGGATACTAGCTCCAGGGTATGGAAAGATCACCCTAGGTGCTAGTTTTTAAATCAAGGCACAAGTGTTCTAGTGATGAGTACATATTTGGTTATTTTCGTGTCTGATAGTGTCACCTTAACATTATTATATGTCACATCTACTTCACTTTAAGTTTCTCTTTTCACACATGTACTTGTAAAACAAAGGTATCTTCTTATACAAGACTCAAACACACATTATATGAAATAAAATATGCATATGTTTGAGTCAGAATGACCTCTGTGGTCACCCCAATGTGATTGTCACCAAGTGTTTCACTACATTTTAGACTCAATGTATTTGTGTGTGTGTGTGTGTGTGTGTGTGTGTGTGTGTGTGTGTGTGTGTGTGTGTGTGTGTGTGTGTGTGTGTGTGTGTGTGTGTGTGTGTGTGTGTGTGTGTGTGTGTGTTGCGTGTGCGTGCATGTGATAGAATCATGTCCCTTTAAGCTAGATTACCCTTATGCAAGTTACACCAAGATAACGGGATACAACTAATTTTCCCCCAATATAATGTGTGTGATGGAATTAAGAATTTTCCCTTCCTATGAAGAGAATTTAATACAACCCAAAATGCAGTCCTCAAGTGCTCCTTTTTCCCAAGTAGTAGATATAAAATAATGACCCACTTTCCCTTAGAATAGTTAGTAGGTTGTGTATATATATGACTCATTTGTTTGAATTTCAACACTTAGTGACACAAAATGATGATCCCAAACATGAAATAAGAATTATAAAAGACTCAAAATCATGTGCCAAGTGATAATTTGAAATATAAACAAGAATGGACAAAAGTGTCAGGTAGGGACACTAGTGCCTAAGTGCTAGTGTCCTTATTGGGTGTTATTATCCTTAGGAAAAGAAAAATAAACTAGACCATAGACATAGACATGGATCCATATGACATGACCAAAAAGAATAAATCCAAAAAGTATAAGACAACACCACAATCAAAATCAATCGAAATCAATAAAAGGACTAGGAGAGGTGTCATCAATGTCTAATTTTCTCACTTAGGAATCATGCAAATAACAATACTAGAGGTGTAATGTAATAGTGATAAGTGCATAATTTTGTGTCTACAATGGATTGGGGGATGATTAGGTTGTTTTTTAGTTCCCTTAATGATGTGACTAGAGCTTGTTTTAGAAGATTTGAAGGATCAAAGAGAGGACAATCATCTCCAATAAGAAGACGAGGTGGGTATAATAACAAAAGAGGTGAAATGTCTCATGATTGAAAGAGGATAACATGGAAGGATTCTAGAACCAAAAAAGAGGCATATGGATTAAGAGAGATAGAGACTAAGGGAATAATAATTATGGTAGTGGAAGAGGATGGGATGACCCATGTAGGTCTTATGTTTTCTATAGGTGTGGTGAAGAAGGGCACATGAAATTTGAATGTTTGCAATAGTATGCACAAGAGAGGATACCAAAGGATCATCCTAAAATAAATTTGATTGAGGATGTGGTTGAAGAAAAAGACACAGAAGTTTCACTAAATGTGGGATACAATCTCACGATGAGAATAATGATGACCACCCCAAGGAAATAACACTTTGAATGTGGTGAGCCATGGTTCTAGACCAATATTTTCTAAACAAGGTACACATATGGAGGAAAGGTATGTAACATTATCACTGATGGTGGATTTTATGAAAATATGGATTCCAAAGAAATGGTAGATAAGTTAGGGTTGCAATGTGAAAAGCATCATTTTCCCTATCATGTCTCAATGGTTTAAGAAAGGGAATGAAGTTACAGTAGATAAGAGATGTTTGATTAATTTTTCTATATTAAATAATTATAAGGATGAGATTTGGTGTGATTTCATTCTATTGGATGCATGCCATGTTTTATTAGGGAGACCATGTCAATTTGATAGAAAGGTAATTCATGATGGGGAAAAATACCCATAGATTTTGGAAGGATGAGTAAAGGTGGTTTTTAACCACTTAAAGAAGAAAACAAATAGAGAGCATATTTTACACCAAGGATTTAATCAATTGAGATGAAGATGACATGGATTTTCTATGCATTAATGGTAAAGAAAGAAGATGCAGAAATGGTACCCATACTAACTAAAGCAAAAAAAATGTCTCTAGAATTTTTTTAGATGTAATACCAAAAGAGTTACCTTATGGGTTTCCACCCAATAGGGATATTCATATCACATTGATATGATTCCGGGATCATTCCTACCAAATCAATATGCATGTAGGATGATCCCAACACTACATGAAAGAATAAATAGATAAGTATCCATTTGGTGAAGAAAGGGGCTATACAAGAAAGTATGAGCCCATGTGCAACCCCAATGCTATTGAATCCAAAGAAATATGGATGTGGAGGACATGTACAAATAATAGAGATAACAATAAAATTACCATCAAATATAGGTTTCTATACCCCACCTAGATGGCATGATGGATGTGCATGTAGGAGCTAATTTTTTTAAGGTTGATCTAAGGAGTGGATACTATCAAATATAGATCTGGGAAGGGGATGCATGAAAGAAAATGTTCAAAACTAGATATGATCTATATGAGTGTTCGGTAATTCCTTTTGGATTATCTAATGCACCTAGTACATTTATGAGGATAATGAATCAAGTTATGCAAAACTACATTGATAAGTTTGTGGTAGTCTATTTTGATGATATATTAATATTCTGATATAAGAAAAGAGGATCATGTATTGCATTTGAGGATGGTGTTGCAAGTATTAAGGAAATAAAATTTATATGCAAATATGAAGAAATGTAAGTTTATGTAGACAAGCTTGGTATTTTTAGGGTTTGTAGTTTCAAAAGATGGTGTGAAGATGGATGTAGGTAAGGTAAATACAATTGTTGAATGGCCTATCCCAAAGAGCGTAATAGAGGTAACAAAATTCTATGGATTGGATATTTTTTTATAGAAAGTTTATCAAAACTTTAATAATATTATGACACCAATAAAAAAATGCATAAAAGGAAAAGAGTTGGTGGTATATAGAAGTGATGGAGAGCTTTGAATTATCAAAGAAGAAAGTGAAAAGTGCACCTATTTTTGCCTTACCTGATTTTAACAAAATATTTGAGGTTGATTGTGATGCTTCAAATGTGGGAATTGGTGTTGTTTTAAGTCAAGAAGGAAGTCCTATATCATATTATAGTGAGAAGTTGAATGAGGTACGAAAAAATTATTCTACTTATGACATTAAATTTTATGCCATATACAAGCACTAAGGAATTATAGGCATTAATTGGTGTCAAAGGAGTTTATTTTGTATATGGATCACCATGCCTTAAGATTTGTCAATACACAAAAAATTTAAACAATAGGCATGCAAAGTGGGTTTCATTCTTGCAAGGGTACACATTTTTCCTAAAGCATAAATTAGGAAAACAAAACCATGTAGCTGATGCTTTGAGTAGATGTGTTTCTTTACTAACTATTATGATTAGTGAAGTGGTAGGGTTTGAAGCTATTAAAGACTTGTATGACTCAGATCCTGAATTTGGAAGGATTGTTGAGCAACAAAGGAGTAAAAACTAGGTGAGACGGGTAATATTTTTGATGATTATTTTATGCAAGATAGTTATCTATTTAAAGGAAAACAATTATGTATTCCATTTGGATCTATGAGGGATAATATTTTAAGAGAATTTCATAATGGTGGCTTGGGTGGTCATTTTGGGAAGAATAAGACAATAACATTAGTAAAAGAAAAGTATTTCTAGCCAAATCTAAAGAGAAATGTGGTAAGATATGTTTTAAGATGCATGATATGTCAAGTTTCTAAGGGACATGCACAAAACACTGGATTATACATGCCATTACCAGTGCCAATAGGGCCATGGATAAACTTGAGCATGGATTTTTTATTAGCGCTACCAAACATAAAAAGAGGTAATGATTTTATTTTTGTTTCTATGGATAAATTTTCTAAGATGGTGCACTTCATTGCATGTAAGAAAACAAATGATGCTATAAGGATAACATATTTTTTTTTCAAGGAAGTTTTTAGGTTACATGGAATCCCAAATCCTATCACTTCGGATAGAGATGCCAAAATTTTGAGTCACTTATGTAGAATCTTATGGATAAAGTTAGGCACTAAGTTACAGTTCATGTAGTGCATATCATCCTCAAAATAATAGCCAAATAGAAGTTGTGAACATGAGATTAGGAATTTGTTTTAGATGTATTGTTGGGGAGAAACCCAAACAATGGGATTTGGCATTGCCACAAGAAAAATTTTCCTTCAAAATTTCAATGAATAGGTCAATGGGTACACCACAATTTCAAATTAATTATGAAAGACTACCTAATGGTGTTTTAGATTTGGTATAACTACCTATTTCGGAAAGGGTGAGTGATGATGTAGAATCCTTTGTAGAGCATATTCAAAATTGTAGGAAACCATAAGGGAGAAGTTACATGAAAGTAATGAAAAATATAAGATGACAACATATATCACTAGAAGATAGAAGATATTCAAATAAGGAGATATGGTGATGGTTTGTTTGAGGAAGGAGATATTTCCCAAAGGAAGATACAACAAGCTTAAGTATAAGAAAATTGGTCCTTTTAAGATTGCGAAAAAGATGAATAACAATGCATATGAAGTAAATTTGATGCATAATTTTTTCATTTATCCAATATTTAATGTTTCAGATTTGTATGCATTTCATGAAGTGGAGGATATCATGGGAGACAAATGAAGAAATGGACATGAAGGAATAGATTTTGAAGAAGAAAGAGAAGGTGGCACATGTTCTTAACAAGAAAACAATCAACACAAGGCAAGGTAGTTTTAACAAGTATTCGATATAATGGGAAGGTTTACAATAAGAGGAAAACACACGGATCTTAGAATGGGAACTAAAGAAACTTGACATATAAAAGTTACAACAATTCAATCACAAGAACTCACAAGAGATGAGTTTTTTTAGCCAGGAAGACTAATGTGGATTCGGTGGCCTATCTTATGGAGGTCATAACTTTTGATCCGGGAGTCGAAACGACTTTATTTTTTATAAAAAGATCTCAAAATTTCAACTCTATGTTAAGTGGTGTCAGCCACTTATAGTCCATCTCGATAATTTTTAGAGGCTTAAATCATCCATATAAGGCCCGAAAATTAGGTTTGAGTTTTTTTTTCTTCATTTTTTTTTAAATTTCAAAATATCATATCTTTGTAACCATGAGTCAACTTGAGTTGCAACTCAAGGAATAAGTTAGTTTAGGTACGTGGTTAATGTGTGCAAATTTGTAGGATCTAGAAAGCTAAATTTAGAACTTACTAAAAATAGATATTGCTAAAAATAGTAAGTTTTACTAAAGATATAAAGTTTATTCAAGTTTACTTTAAAAGTCAAGTTTAATTAGGAGTCTTTTGGAATTCAAATAAAAGGACATCTAATGTAATTAAAAAATCAGAAAATAAGGAGGATTATTGGAGTTTATCAAAGAATACAATTTTTATCTAGTCTAATATTATTTTTTATTGTTGTTTTTCAAGCCTCATCACTTTTTGTGGTGTTCACCTTTCTCGATTTGTCTGTTGTCATCAATAAATTGAGATTTGTTTTTGTTTATTATAAATTGAGACTAGTTTTTTTTATTATAAAATATTAAAAGAGAAATCAAAGTATTTTTAAGCCTTGTTATCCAAGTGGTGGTCTTCAAGTCACCCTCGTTTTCGATTTGATAGTAGTGAATTATGTTCAATGTAGTCAATTTTTATGTATCTAAAGATGAGAGAGACAAAAAAATCAAATATTATAAAAACCCAAAATATTCTAATATTAAGGGATGAATATATTTTATTTACATGGATTAAGCCTCTAAAAATAATGTATTTAGAGTATTTTGTTTTTATAAAATATTTGTTGGGTATGTAACCAAAAGAAATTGAGGTTGACATCGTCAAAAATATGGTGTTTTCATAGAAACTTATTTTTATAGAACTAAAGGTAGTTTTTGTTCACCTTCATAGGTATTTTTCTTCACTTTCACTATTATTCTTTCTTATATACATTAGATGGATGATTTTAGTTTAATGCATTAGATGGACTATTATTCTTTTTATCTATTGATTGTTTGAGTTTAATTCAAGATTTGATAATACTATCTTTAAACCATACCTAGAAGTTAAATATGGATTTTATATAAAATAAATAAAAATGGTTTTGGAACCGGACATTAGACTTTCAATGCTCAAAATGAGGGTTCATAACACACAAACCATACTTCTCCACCCACAAATAGAAACATATCAATGAAAGAAGCATAATAGAGAGGGAGAAAATTTTATATTTGAATATAAAAATATAGGATACCTAGCTTGAAAAGGAGACATAGTAAACTAGGTTTAAAAAGGTATAAGTTTTTGGTTTGATTAGTTATGGAGAAAAAGATACTAATTAGGCCACCTTAATAATATTATTATGGTGTATAAAATATTACTAACATGGATATAATATCCACCAATCTAAAAATAACATTTAAAATACCCATATTTTGATAGACAACTGTAAGAACACATGGATGTTTTATGATAAAAATAAATTATAGACACCATTAATGTCATTAAAAATATATGGGTGTAAGTTTACCTAGTATTATGTAGGATTAGGAAACCACAATGACTAAAATGAAGTTGGATCTATCTGGTATGTCTATTAGACATTTGTTATTGTCTTGATGTATTTTTTGTTTTCTTATGTTGAGGACAAGATGTTTTGTTGTTCTCTTTGCTTATTTATTTTCATTATGTTCTGCTAGACAACTGTTTATTATATTTTTTCCTCATGTTATGTTAATGGTTGTTTTTGACATTTTGGTCCACTTGTTTGCTAGTAGAACTATATATACGTATGTAGGAAACCAAGATCATGAATGATGATAATGGTATATATCACAAATGCAACCTAGGGAGCTTAGAGGATATTGAGATCATAATGATTGTCTTTTGCGTTATGATTTTGTAAAATATTAAAGGAATTATTTTATATATCATTAGTGAACATGTATAAATCGTTTTGGAAACTAGAAACCTATATAACTAAAGAATGGTGTAAATAATGCTTTTATTGAAACTTATAGTCCCATGCTTGGATAATAGACTAGGTTTAGGATCTTACAATAATGATCTCCTTAGGTGGTATGGAAACCTAAGAAGTTTGTGATTATGTGTGTCCTGCTCATGGTTTTGTGTTTTATTTTAGTGAATAAACAAACTAGAATAGAACCCTTCTAGCATTAACCTAGATAGGTGGTATGGGACATTTAGAAGGGATAATATTGTCATTGTTCTTATTCTTGTTTTCCCAAATGATTCCTTGGAAATAGATATATTTATGTTATTAATTTCCAAATGGGACAAAGAGATATGACTTGAGAGATGAGTAAGCTTAGGGAGTTTTCTGTATAGATAGGGATAAACATCCTAGTACATTAGATCACACATGAAATATGCTATGAGGGGATACAAGGTAGACTATGGATTAACACATAGATAACCCTTTTGATTAGTCATTTTTTAGATTATTTCTTTCTCTAGTATCTTGTCAGATATCACATTATGTGGTTACCTCTGTTATCCTTATACTTTTGTCCAAAAGAAAATTCATTATGTTAATATATTTATATGTATATCATTCCTACCCCATTTTATGTTTACAACCGATCAGTATATTACACACGAGATTGTATTACACGATTACCACATTTTCTTCTCGTGAAGGGTAGGGATGATATCAAGTGTTGAGAGGTGTGTGGGAATCTGTAAGGCTTGTGGTTAGAGGTAAAGTGTTGTGGTGATGCTCTTTCTCTCTCAATAGTTAGACGATAGAATGTATCTCTTACGATGAGTGACATGATGTCACTTTGATAAATTGTATAATTTTATCATTATTAAGATTTATGTAAATATTATGAGATAGTAAATTGTAAAACTTGTTAATTGTATGAACTCAATAAAATTTTAAGCAAATAAATTAGAACCTAAACTAACACCAAGTAGTTTAGAGCTAAGATAATAAATTCATCAATGAACCATCAAGATCAAAGGTTAATGGAATGCAAAAGGAAATCTAAATGAATTCAACCATCTAAACTTAAAGAATTCCTATTATGTTAATTAATGCCAAAAGAATTAAACCTATGAAAATTTAAAAGCAATCACAATATGTGTTGTTGTTGATACTTCATTGAAGGTGAAAGGACCTCTCTAACAATGGCTACAAGGCCATATTAGATATTCCTTTACTAACCAGCTTGAAGAAATGGATGCAAATGGGGATGCAAGCTATTCCAAGAATGGAGTAAGGCTCATATGTTTTATACGATTAATGTTATTCAAAATATGGTGCACATTTGAGAGAAAGGAGCTTAGCCCTTTATATAGCTTTCTATTTGGAAAAATTTGCATCTTGGTGCATGTGGGACAAATGATAAAGTAAATTTTGGTTAATTAACCATAGCTAGGTGAGTTAACAAGTGAGTTAGAACTTTATGGGAGTTGAGGCTGCTTTAATCAATCAATTATGATTAATTAATAGGCTACAATAATATTTTTAGGCTAAGTGGAGGTGTTTGAAGAGGAATTTGATGAGATTAGAAGCATTTGAAAATGAGATTTAGCCAATAAGAGGGTTTATTGATTAAATGATTGTTAAAAAGGATTAATTAGATAATTAATAGCTAAATGTTTTTTCGAAGAGGATTATAACTAATGAAGTGTCGTTAGTTGGCACTTGGAATGTGATAGGTCTACTTAATTAATGAAGTGTTGTTAATGAAAAAATTAGAGGGGAATGTTAGTTAATTAGTGGAAATTGTGAAATAGAGGATAATGAGTGCCACTTTAGCATTAAAATTGCAGAAGAGGATTTTAGGTGTTTACATTTGCCCCTCTTTGGGGTGGCGTAAGTGACGTCACTACAAAGAAAGTAGACAAGAATAAACAAGAAATTTTTGAAGAAACATTAGTAGAATGGAACATGCCCCCTTGATGTTGATGGGGTGATAGAAGAAGTCAATCGACTATCAAAAATAGGAAGAACAAAGATAGAAGAATCCAGATATAAGAAACCTTGAATAGTAATGAAAATTGATATATGAAAGTGGGAATAAAGTTTTACATCCAACTCGCTTCAATCAATAGCTTTGTTTCATCACTTTGCTTAAATGATCAATATCATCGGCCGTTATTAAAATATATGCATATAACAAAAGTGTAAAATAACATTGAAAGCTATAATACTAACAATTATTCATTGCTAAAAATTCTTAACTCCATGCAACATTCAAAATACAATGCAATACGAGAAAGTAAAAAGATGCTTAAGTCCATGCAACATACATAATGCAATGCAATATGATAAATTAAAAATATGCTTAACTCCATGCAACATACATAATGCAATGCAATACGAGAAAGTAAAAATATGCTTGAATCCATGAAAAATACATAATGCAATGCAATATGAGAAAGTAAACCAACTAACATGATAGGAAAACAAGTAAAGACACACAAACTCAAGCAAACAACATGTTAGGGAGGATACATGTGAGATGGTGAAGTAATCACCGAGTTATTAGCATAAACGTTGGAGCTATTCTCGGAAGAAATCTAGTGACTTAGTCATTATAGGGCTCTACATGCACGAAATTGCATTGTCAAGTTGCCAAGATCACATCACCAAAGGGAGCTCTATTTGTGTTTGAGAAAATGATGTAAGTTGTGTTGTCACTGAGGATGAATCGTTGAGTATCTTGACCATGATAAGGGAACCGTGTCGATGGTAAATAAAAATGGAGTCGAGTGGATCAACTCAATGCAAGAGGATGAGTTTGACACAAGAAGTTAGTTTGTAGAGTCTAAGTGACTTACGAGTTGTTTCGGATCCACGAGTCACCACAGTTAGGAGCCCAGGTGGATCGAGTTGAGGAGCCCTCATAACGTGTATAGGTTGCTATGGGAAATAGCTTGATGATTGAGCAAGTTGTAGAGGTGTTCAAGTACATGGTGAGTTCGTGTGAAGGCTTGGGTGGTTGCATGCAATGTGATGGGCTCACAAACTCAAAGACGAGCTCACTGGAGAATCAACTGGCTCTAAACTTACCATGAAGGCCATGAGAGCCATTTCAGGAAGGAAGAAATGGCTCGGGAGATCCCCGACCTCAACATAAAAAAACGTGAAGCTCACCCATTGCACTAAGTCATGGAGGATGGGTCAGTGGAGCTGGTTCAAACAATGGAGTGGCTCGGGAACTCAAAGGCTCAATGTGTGGCCGAGCCATGGAGTTTCAGAGGTAGGGCACTCGTCGAGCTCAAGCTTGTTCCAATGGGGTACACCGAGATCTTCCATATGGCTCGATGGAATGAATTTGAAAGGGCTCGAGTGAGTTTGGAAGTGAATTTCATTAGAATGAACCAAAGGAGCTCGCCGTGCATTGTGATGAGCTCGCAGAACTCGGTGGTGGGCTCGCTTCAGGATTATAAATTTGATTCGACCCATTGAATGAATGAGAGCATGGTAGTTGTCTCGTGTGAGATTACGTGGAGGAAATTTGATGAACTCAGCTAGGAAGGTGATCGATCCACATGGTCGAGTAAATAGGAACGGATCTGTTAGAGCCATATAGATTCACAATTGCAAGCGGAACCCATGTGAGTGTACAACTTGTGGAGCAACTCGGCTTGAAGGATGAGACAGAGCTTAGTGGTGAGATGATGCGAAGAAGTTGTGTTCAACATGGTGAAGCGTAGGGAGATTAGACACATCAATAGGATTTGGCGGTAGCTTGTGAGGATAATAGCTCGATCGAGTTGGGATCATGGCGAGGAGCTCATTCACAGTGGAAAAAATAGAAGCAAGCTCGTAGGAGACCGAGCTTAGTGATGAGCTCGGTGCCCAGTCAATGCGTGAGGCGAGTCGACAGTGAGCTCGAGGTGGAAAAATGAAGGAGTCAAATGAGAGACCTAGTTAGAGTAGCTCGATACCCAACTCGGTGGGTTGGCAGGTGAGCCAACCACCGAGTTGGTCCATTTTTGCAAATTAAGCTTCTTCAAGTCAAACCACTTCTGGGGGCCCACCATATTTTTAAAAATTAAATTAATATTTTATTAATAATATTTATTATTATTATTTAAATATTCTTTTAATTAATTAAGGAGGACTAGGTCAATAGGCAATTAGTGACACATGATGGAACCTTCTCAAGTGGTTCAACCAACTCATAATAAATACATCATGTACCTTAAATTTAGGAAGGGAATTTATGACTGTTTTCTCCTCTCTCTCAATTTATTTTATAAATGTAAGTTGGAATCTCATTCCAAAGGGTTCCAATAGGTCGATAGATTTTACAATTAGATATCTTAGGCAAGCGCAAATTTTTCATAAGTCCTCTCCCTTTTGCAAGTTGTCGTTGTATGTCAAGAGAACTTTCAAGCCTCATTTTTAAGACTGTAATGGCAACCATTGCCTCTTTTGAATGTATGATGCATTGTGCACGTTATTGAAGCAATAAAAGTGTGTGTTTTGTGACTAATCTCGGTCCTTTCATCCTTCTATACTTCTTTGTGCATTTTCTCATGCTTGCAGGTACACTGTGAAAGTGCACGTTTCTATCTGCAGTTCTCGAGCTCTATGCTTATCAAATGATGGAGTGTTGCATGTAGTTGAGTTGCGGTTCTTTTCACCCTTCTCAAGTTCATCCTTCTTCACTAGAAGACTGATAACTTATTTTTCTGATCAAGTTTAACAAAGGGAACGAATGCTTCCTAGTCTATGGTATTCTGTACCCTCTCTAAGTTGCAGTAGGTGAAGTTGACTTGTGGTGCACACACCCTCTTCAAATTAACCCTTCCCGAGTCCGGTAACACCATTTATTTGGTGCATCACCATCCATAATATAGTTTCATTTCTACAAATCTCTTTCCCTAAAAACCATGAAAATATTAGCATAGGCCTAGATAACAATTTTATTACATTAGGAGTAGTACAACATGTAGTTTAGGAAGAGGAAGCCAACCTTCTCTGGAGGTTCACCTCGAGCCCAAGTCCCACATCTTAAGAGGTGATCCTATGTGTCCCAATCACACCGAACGCGTTACTGCTCACATTCTAGTCATTCGGAGGGTGCGGTGATTTGGCGACAACACATACTTCGTCGGGTATGTCGATGAAATTACTATGTGTTTTGCGGATCAACGGCTTGCATGGGTGCTAGTATATCTCATGGATCTTATCGGTGACATATTGCTGCCTGACAAAGACTGGTGCTCATTATTCTTTGGTTGTGATTGGAGTGATACACAGACTTATCCAGAGAGAGAGGTTTATTGATGGGGACAATGTCTATTATCCCATTAATACATAGATTTACTCTGATAGCTTACCATGGTCGAAGACCATGGGTCTAGCATCTTTACTTCAGATATGGGAATGGGATCATATTTTCATAGGGTGCCACATTAGGAGCATTGCGAGCTTCGATCTCAACGAGCCATTTATTATAAGTTGGGGTTAAGATGGTGATGACGTTCGTGGGCACATGGGAGACACACCATACTACAGTGATATTTTAACGAGATACAACTTCATATGATTACATGGCAGCCATAGCCTATATCGGTGGATCGAGGATGTGGTTGAGCTTAACATAACAACCATATAAAACTTCATTATTGGGAGCAGGGACCACATTCTTGAGTGGTACAGAGTGGATAGGGTCCAGTGGCATTTTGGTCTCATCCAATGGATTCTTGGAGATGAGATGTGGTACAAACACAAATCTAGAGAGAGATTTCAAATTGGGCTTCAGATTAGATTATGACAAGCCCATGATAGTTTTGCACATGTGGTCCCATAGAATTGGGTGTAGTGACCACATATAGTAGATCTAGGGATACCTATGATTATCTAGGATGGTATGCTACGTGGTTGCCATGATGGATGACGATACCACATAAAAATGTAGATGCGGGGATAGGCCGAGACAATGCAAGGGTTAAAAGGCCCGATCTTAGAGCACGAGACTGTGTAATAGCGTAGGTAGGGCCACAAGAAGGTCCATGATAAGGGCCACATGTATGGGGATAGGGAAGACTTGGTGCCGATATTCGATACAAATGCCAACAAAGCCACAAGTATAGATTTAGATACTGTATAACCACAAGTATAGGTTGCATAGGTTCCCCTTCGAGGTTCCTCTATAGGTGCCATTACAAGTACCATCATAGTAGATCTCTCTACAGTACCTTTATAGGTGCCATTACAAGTACCATCACAAAGTAGATCTCTCTACAGTACCTTTACAAGTGCCATTACAACAAATCCCTCTATAGGTACCTTTATCACCACCTCATATGAGTCCGCCATACAGATCCACTAGGAGATAGATGGGATTCCAAATATAGATGGGATGGAGGAGGTGGTCCTGGATCATACGGATACATGAGATGATGGAGATGAAAATGATGATGGTTGGGATGGATGGGGTTCCCCACCACGTAGTTCATTGGGGGGAGGATGGGGAGCACTAAAATTTACACAAGATAAATGTGAGGTAATCGGCTTAAGGTAGCAATTGCAATAGGTAATAGCCCAATAACTATAGGTCACGAATGAGAGGGATCAACTAGCTATAAAGAGGATTCGAAGAGACTACGAGTAGACATAAGCCCATGTAGATATAGCCAGGTCGACAAGAGAGTGTGACGCTCTACAATGGGCCTCCAAAATAGCCGGGATGTAGGACATACTACTCGATTTGATGACAACCAAAGGTGGTGAGGCATCTTATTACAAAGATTTGTACCATGAGGCCATCCTAGAGGGACAGAGGGCCACTCCTTTTAGTGAGCTAGCCATTAGTAGGTCGAGATCTAGATCCCATAGACCTCACAATTAGTGAGGTCAGTGACAACAACCTTCATTACAATTGTCCTCGGTACATCATAGTGGATCACATCAGAGTGTAGTGCCTTCCATGGGTCCATCATAGCAGATGCACCCACCTAGCGGAAAACTTGGAAGTCTAGGCATGGGAGAGAGTCAAGGCTGACTCATTTTATTAATGTACTTGATGTATATTTTGATGTACGCCTCAATATGAAGGAACACTTTTGTACAAATTTACTTTATATATTGTTTTTTATTATGCCTCGTGATTGAAGGCACATTTTGACCCATGCCCATGATGGCATATTGTATTTGATATGTATCAAGACACATGATTTTGTACATGGACATTTGTTTTACAATGAAATATGATGATGGAATTCATTTATGATGTATGTTTGTATCACATGTTTATTTGATTATGAGATAACATTTGATGATATCACATTGCATGTTGATGAGATACTTTGATTAGTCCATGTTTTTATTTTTGATATTGGTGGGGGGATATAATGTGATTAGCACAACCCCTCTTTCCCCATTGATGATATGATATGATGATTAGATCTAGCATACATGTTTGATGTAAACTTAGAATTTTTGATATATGATGTATAGATGTGATGATAGATGATACTGATGATGAGATGATAAAAAAATGTACAAGCAAACAAACAAGCACAAATTAAAATAAATCTAATCAAAGCAACATAATTATATACAAGTATGCAAGATAAAATGAACTCAATGCAATTCATAACAGATTAAAGTAACACTCAATCTAATGAAGCAAATGAATTTAATTAATACACACAACATGAAGAAGTAATGAAACAAAACTATGCACAAACCAACAACTAAAGTAAGCAAACTACTACTTTGTTTTTGGGATAGTTTTGAAATGTTTACACTATTTTTGGTATTATCTCGAGACAATGTTCTATTGTTTTTGAGTTTTCTACGAAACATATTTGAATGTTTTGATTTTTCCAACCAACATATGTGAATGTTTAGGGATTTTCAAAAATTTATATGCATATTTTTACGTTTTCTAAAAGTTTTCTAAAGCTATGTGCAAGGAAACAAAGAAACATGGATGCCCCTAGTGATAGATGGGATGTACAAGGGAATAATGCCACGCGTATGTTCAAGAATTGAAGATGCAAATTTTCCCCCAACATGAGATGGGAATATACAAAGGAAAACTCTTTACACACAAAAGTTGGATCAGCCGGATCAAGGCCAAGAGGGATAGGCTCAAAAGTATCTCAAAGATAGGAAAGGACTAGCTTAGGATAAAGCCATCATAATCCTACATTTGGAGATGCTTGTGAACAATGGACCCTCTAATGGCGCCAGAAACTGGTTTTCACCAAAGGAATTGTCCAAAGTACCACAATTGCATGGTTTTCACACTTGGATGCATTGATTTCTCTTTCTATTTTCTGATTTTATATTTTTTATTTGATTTTTATAATTTTTGAGGAATCCCATACTCAAGCATAAAATCGCTTGAGATGCATAACATTCATGGGTTCCTTTAGTTCATCACCATTTGAATAGGTAAGCTTGTATGTGCCCAAACCAAATTTAGCGACCACAACATATGGCCCTAACCATTTTGGTTCAAACTTGCCTTTCTTTTCAGTCCTTTGTGGTGTTAAACTGATTTTCCTTCATCACAAGGTCTCCTACCTCAAACTGGTGAGACAACATTCTCTTGTTATAACTTCTAAGCAATCGATTTTGATAAAATTTTAGGTGATCAAGGGCGTGAAGTGTCTTTTCATCCAAAAACTCCAAATTTTCTAGCCAAGCCATTCTATAATCCTCCTCTTTATCCAGATACTCTCTTAATTCTATACGCAAATATGGGAGCTCGATCTCAAGAGGTAAAATGAATTCAGTGCAAACTACTAAGGAATATGGAGTTGCACTAGTAGGGGTGTGAATGGATGTTCTGTATGCCCAGAGGGATAGGTGAATCTATAAATTCCAATTACAACCAATTTTATTCACCATCTTCTCCATAATACAGACAAGGGTTATATTGGTGGCCTCAACCTTTCCATTACCTTGAGGGTAGTAGGGGTTTGATTACTTGAGAGTGATTTGAAAGTGTTTACATAACACCTTGATGGTTTTATTCTTGAAGGATTTTTGTTGTCTATGACAAGGGAAGAAGGGATGCCATAACGAAAAATGATATGATTCATTATAAACTTAGATATCTGCACACCTATGATATAGGTAAGAGGAAAAGCCTCTACCCACTTGGTAAAGTACTTGGTGGAAATTATAATGAACATGTGGCCATCATATGATGTTGGGATAATATTTCCTATGAGATCGAGTGCCCACTTTGAGAAAGGACATGGTGTTATAATAGGTCAAAAGGATTGTGCAGCGCATGAATCAAATTGCCAAATTTTTGACATAACAAACACTTCTTTACATAATTGCAACAATAATTTTCCATGGTAGGTGAAGAGTATCCTACTTTGAGTGTCTTCTTGGCTAATACTATCCCATTTGTATGATCCCCATAGATACCTTCATGTACCTCCTAAAATTCTAAGATATATTTGTCGGTGTTAAGATAGTGTAATGATTCCCATCATACCCTCTACGATAGAGAGTTCCCCCAAGTAAGGTGTAGTGGGATATACATTGGATGAGGTTTTGTTTATCAGAGTGGGAAATATTAGGTGGGAAGGTTCCATCTTTAAGGTAGTTGAAAATATCATAGTACTAGGGTGAATGGGGACCAACAACTTCACATACCAGACATGACTCGGGCATGTCATATGCTGGTGTCAACAAGTGATCCACAAAGAAAGGTATATCATTCTGTCTAGGTGGTATGGTAAGCAAATAACCCATTATTTCCATGGTGTTTACCACTTGATTCTGCCCTCTAGGAATCTATCCAAAGGTAATATGCATGAAGAACTCTTTTAATGTATCGACCATATTTTTGTAAGGAATGATTTTTTCATCCTTAACTTTATATTCATCTGTAACTTGTTTAATAATCAACATAGAGTCTCTAGTCATGTTAATATGCCTTATGTCCCAGTGTAGCTTGTGGGATCAAGTCCCCTGAAGGAGTTATAAGTACAACTCTTGCTCTGAAACATGAAATGTGAAGGATCCATCAAAAGACATGTGCCATAATATGGAATCCTTGATATACATGAGTGAAGCATCTGGAAGTTCTAGAATTAATGGTTTTGTTCCTAGTAGAGGGGCTTCAACTAATTGATCTGCCAATACATGCCCCTTGATTGATTTTTAATGAACAAATTCTATGTCAAATTCACTGAGTAGGATGATCTAATTGGCCATCTGTTTTGTAAGTGCTCACTTTGACAATATATATTTTAGTGGGTCCACCTTTGAGATAAGCTTGACCTTGTTGTTTAACAAATAATGACATAGTTTTTGAAAGGAAAAAACTATGGCCAAGAAAGCCTTTTCAATTTGCGGATAATTAAGCTCGTAAGAAATCAATGTCTAGCTTAAATAGTACACAACTTTTTCCCTCTGCTCCTTGTCATATTGGGCCAAGAGTGCTCCAATTACAAATTATGTAGCATAAATATAGAGTAACAATGGTTCACCTACAATAGGTGGCATTAGCATAGAGGGTCTTGACAAATATTATTTTAGCAAAGAAAATGCTTGTTGTTTTAGACCCCATAAAAAGTTGACATCTTTCTTGAGAAGATGTATAAATGCATGACACTTATATGCAAGCTGAGAAATAAATCTCATGATTGATTTTTTTAGGAGGCATCTCTGTGTTGGCCAAGACCTTTATGGGGTCTACTTCTATTCCCCATGGTGATACTATAAAACCTAGAAGCTTCCCGATAACATGCCAAAGACACATTTATTCAAGTTTAAACAGACCTTGTAGTCCCTTATACGCTAAAAGATGCGCCATAGAATCTATAGATGATCCTCTCTTGTTCTTGTTTTGGACTTTCCTAGTCTGTCATCTACATAATCTTCCATTATTTCACTAATCATATAATGAAATATGACTATAATTTCCCACTTATAAGTTGCACTTGAATTGTTGAGGCAAAAGGGCATGAATTGGTAATATAAAGTTCCCAAGGGGTTGTAAAGGTTGTCTTATTTTGGTCCTCCTCTACAATATTGATATTATTATAACTAAAAAATCCATCCATGAGTGATAGAATTTCATAACCAATTGTAGAATCGATAATCATGTCGATATTAGGAAGGGGGAAGCTGTCCTTGGAAAAAGCTTTTTTGATGTATCTACAACCTGTATAAATTTTTATACCTACAAGATATTTCTATATAGGTATAACATTTGATATCCACTCTGAGTAGTCAATAGGAAAAATGAAACCTACTACCAATAATATTTCTACCTCCTCCTTAACCAAAAAGGCCACACGAGGACGCATTTTCCTAATTTTTTGCTTAATAGGTTGACGTCTGGATGTACAACAACATTGTGCACCACTAATGTAGGATCAAGTCCTGACATGTCCATGTAAGACCAAGCAAAGATGTCTGAGAACTCACACAAAAGCAAGATAAATGTCTTCTGTTCTTGAGCTAAGAGGGATGCTCCCAACTTAACCATCGATGCACTTATTCATGACGATGTTTACTTCAATGGTATCCTCCACAAGAAGCTTAGAATCTTCTTCCATGTGCGTAGGATCAGGGGGAGATTGAGATATGTTTCTAAGGGTATATTAATGATATTTTTACCCTTAGATAAGTAAATTTATTTTTCCTTTTGTTTTTCTACTAGTGCCTCAAAAAGGTTTTCATTGTAAGACTTGGACTTGTTCTTTTTGCAAGGATTCTTTGTAGAATTTTTCCCTTGATTTTTATTTTGTTTTTATGACCACAAAAATTAGCCTCCTCCCCGAAATACATGCATGCATCTAGTTTGATGGAGAAGCATTTTTTATGATCACATGTAGGTATGTCGTCTCGTATACCCATAAAATTTCCAATATCTTCATTGCTTGGAAAAATAATCTATCGATACTTGTTGTTGTTTGCCCCAATTCACCAAGGAAGATTAAATGTGGTTTAATTTAGGAATGGGGTTAGGTAAGGTGGGGGATATGGTCATTATAGTTGTATCGGAAAATAGATTGGTGGAGGCAAGGTCTTCGTAAAGATTACACCAGAATTTGTTTTGCTTTCATAACCTGACTCACTATCTTTGCAATAAAAAAAGAAGTAGCATAACAATTTAGATAGATAGACCCATATAGTCGAACATTGATACTTGAGTTTCCCATTTTTCTATGGGATTACGGAAGAGGTTCCTCGCCTTGCTTGTTCATGTGTACCACATCCATACCCTTGGTAGCCCATGGTGTACATCATTTTGGATGGAATTACATACTTAGGATCCTGGTAACATGATGTCATTTCATCCTTGGGAGGTGGTATCATAGAGTTACATAACAATTTTTCATCATCTAGCAAACCAATACGAGTGAATGTGTTAAAGGGGAAATTCTTCCTAGGATGATATTTGTGACACATCCTTCCCTGTGATTTGGGTGATAGAGGAAGGTTTGAAATTAAAATGGCTGTTGAAGATCATACTCCCTGCAACTAGTTGAACAGGTCTTCATCTCCCATGTAGTAAAGGGAGAATTTGACGTTGAAGTTCCATTTTTGTTAGGGGTCAATACATTTGGATCAACCCATGAGGCGAGAGCCTCAAATTGAGTTGAAATAACCATCTCTATGGAAGGGAAATCAAAAAAATTAGGGAAGTAACTTGACAATGATCTGCAATGAGAAAAAGGTTACGAATCCCTAAAATAGTTATAATTTCCCCTTCATGGTACAACTTTAGACACTGGTGATATGTTGAAGGTATGGCCTACACAACATTAATCCATGGGTGGCCAAGTAGGATGTTGTAAGGAAAATCCAAGTCAAGAACATGGATTTTTGTATCATGAGTAGTAGGCCCTACTCCCAACAAGAATGTTATCATGTCGGTTAGCTGCCACTATTCTTTGTCATATGCCTTAATGGTGATGACCTTTGTTTCTAAATATGTCTCAGTACGGCCTAATTTCTGAACAAGTTTCAAGGTACATATGTTAAGGCCTAATCCTTCATCCAAAGAACTTGTTTAATCTTCTTATGATTTACAATAACCTCTTGGATAAAGGTTATATATGCTCCATTGGAGTGATTTGTGCTACCATTGCTTGGAAGCGTGTGGGGTCAATATCAACTGACACTTCTAACCCTTGTAAATTTTTACAAAGGATGTCTTTATATACATTAGAGATCTTAAGAAGATCTAATATTGAGATCTTAGCAGTGGTCTTCTCAAGTTGCTCCAAGACATCATAATGACTATCCGAGGAGTGGAAGTAGGAGCTGATAAAAGCTTAGAGATAACAAGGTGAGACCGTCACATTTACACGACACACTCCTTTTTTTTAACTTGTTTGTGTTGATAGACATAACCAATGACTTTATTATTAGACATATGACCTTGGTTCAAATTTTCTTTCCCTTTGTTATGCTTAGGGAAAGGATCTTTAAAGATCCCCATGTCAGCATTGATAGATTTGTTAAGGCCCATGGAATCCATTTCCATGTCACCACTTTTAATGAGGTCTTGGATGTAGTGCTTCAATTTGAGGCACTTATAAGTCTTGTGCCCCTTAACATGATGAAATTTATAATAATCATTTTCTATAAACCAAGATGGTTTAGGTGTATCTTTGAGATAAGGGTTTATTTTTGGATATTTGACCATGTTAATTGTCTCTAACTGTTTACTTATTGATGACATGGAGTCAAATAAAGGAGTAAATGTACGACATTTGTACTAAGGGGATAGAGGTACCTTATTTAGTTTCAAGGAGATGATTTTCAACCACCTATACCCGTTTAGAAGTTGTAATTCCATCACCTACGATTTTTTTATTCTTGTTGGGAAATTATTTTTGTTTTTCTCTAGTATTTTGGTCCTGGTTATCATGCAAGAAGGGTTTCAATGTCCCTTTTGTTAACAACACTTTCTCAATTTTGGCACCTTTCTCTATGACCTCTTTAAAGGTATTACCACAATGCATTTGTAAGTGGAAAGTGATTTTAGGGTGCAAGTTAGGCATGAAAATTCTAACTAATTGT
Source organism: Taxus wallichiana var. yunnanensis (assembly GCA_018340775.1). Lineage (NCBI taxonomy): Eukaryota > Viridiplantae > Streptophyta > Pinopsida > Cupressales > Taxaceae > Taxus > Taxus wallichiana. The sequence continues at coordinate 108,844,969 of CM031235.1, read as the reverse complement.
TTCTTCGGCATGAAGCAAGAGGAAGCGAGTAGCTAGCCCTCGCCATCATTGTAAGAAACCCGTGAAGTTCTCATTTTTGCGTTGTTTTGTGTTACATAGACCTTTCATAGTAACAACATTATCCATGTTGAAGGAGATGGGAAAGGAACATGTAGCATAGCCCCATCGAAAAGATACGGACACAACTCATAAAATTGATACTTCTTATTTGACCCTAACTTTCCTTCTTGTAAGGTAGTGAGGGTGTTCTTCATAGACAAGAACTCTTGATCAAAGAGTGGGTTTGTCAAAGGGCTAGGCCTATATCTTTCCATTTCATCATCTTGGTTATCTGTGTATAACCTTTCATAACCCTCTTTAGGTTTTTCCTGTTTGGGGGTTTTGGGAGTTTTAGTGAAAGACTCGTAGTACGAAGCTCTAGGTTTTTCTTGTCTAGATGTCTTCGTAGATTCCTTGCTAACATGTGAATCCAAACTTGCCAATTGGTGAGCGAGGGCTTGTATTTGTTCTTCTAGGGACACCTCCTTAGGTGGTATCTCTTTATGAGATTCACACAAGGGAGGTTGAGTATGGGGTGATTATCATTGTCTCCCTGATCTTCATGATGAATTCTAACTACGGGGATGTGATATCCACTAGTATGTTGGCTAGAAGTAGAGGCACAAAACAGATTTAAAATTTCATCAGTGTCGTGAAGTGGGAATTTTACTTCTTCTTCTCCTCAAACCATGTTGGCGAGGAGAGTGGGATTAACTGTGGAAGGAAAATTGCCCCCAAACTCTAAAACACACATAAGAACTTGTTTATTGTGAAACAAGAAGTCATCTATTAGGGTGGGGTTAAGTTCACGATCTACCCAAGGAGAATTCTCCTCACCACCGCTATGATCCACAAGGACATTTTCCTCCAAAAGTGGGTTTGAGATTTATTCTATCATGGGATTAGACCTAATATGTGATGTCACATCCTTTTCATAAGAGACATAATGAACTAAGTTTTTCTAAGGTTGGTTTAAAAAGGAACCTAAGATAAAATGATGTAGCGTAATGATGTTTTGTTACAAATAATGTAAATCAAAGAATAAGAATACATACAAAGTCAATGTGTACTAAGGATTCCAATGAATAAGAATGAAACACTAATAAAAAGGCACACATAAGTAACAAGTCATCTAGGACTCAAACAATCAAGACTATGATCTTATCCACAAGAAAAGTTACTCCCTATGTTTTCTTCAAGTATAGTTTCGGCGTAAATAGTGACAACACAATATCACTATTTAGGTCAAGTTTAAAATAAACAAGACCTAAATACTAAGAAAGTGTTGACGCGATCTCCTATAAGATATACTAAAACCAATTTTAAACACAAACAAAGTCCAAGTCTTGAAAAAGGATGCTACTAATGTGAGCAGTGCAACAACACTATTTGGATACATTAATCAAGATTTATGAGAAAATCAAGATTTTAGTATCAAAATGATGTCACCACAATGCAAACAGAGTAACAATGATTTTCCAAATCTCAAGGAGATGTTAGGATAAAAACTAAATCTAAGTATAACAAGAAGTTTTTATTTATGTGAGCAACATAATAATACAACTAAGAGAATTAGATCAAGTTTCACAAAGGAAACAAGACGTAAGTATCAAAACTATATTGATAGGATATGAGAAATCGTAACAACTTAAAGGAAGTCAATAACAAGATAACCTAGCCATAATGAAAATATTGACATGGGTATCAAGATAAAATGACTATCAAGATAAGAAGACGTATTAACGAATTTTAACATTTACATCCACGTATCAAGAAAGGATGAATGTAAATGGGTGCAAAAGTGGTGGAAAAAATCAATCAATAACACACGAAAGCATGTTTTCTATTGTCCCAAATGGGAAACAAGAAAACAAAGGAGACTCTAAGTGGCGATGAAACAAACTAAGTGTAACTTTGGTAAAGTTTTACCTTATCTTAAGTCAAGTGAAAAAATAGGAAAAAGTAACATGTTGCAAGTTTTGTGATGAATGACACTAGTGTAGTGCCCGATTAAACAACCACTTGAGACCCAAGAAACAACCTAGGGTTAGCTAGAAAATTATGGAATAATTTTTTTACTAGAAGTGTCACAACCAAGTTGTAAGGCAATCGTCGCCACCGGAAAGTCCCGGAACAAAACCAATTTTACCAAAACACACATTTCCTTTATTAACTAATATCAAGTTCATAAGGTTCCAATTTTAGGGTTAGATGTTTTAGTTAGGTTCAGGGAGTAGTTTACCCCCATACCCACTCTCTAATAGGCTCTAAGTTTTAATTAGATTTTCCTCCTACTTGACACTTCTAAAATTTCCCTAAACCATTCCCATTGGATAGGAAATTTTCTCACCTTTCCAGTGATATAAATAAGCCCTCCTAACTCCTTATATTTTTCAAGTTATGAGTGGGTGGAGTTTTTAAGTCAAAATTTCCCCTAGGGGGACATGTGTCATGCGAGGACGAAATCCCCTTTGGTGGGTTGGTGGGTCGAGGGCGGCTCGGGAATTTTTCCCATCGTGTGACACAAAGAAAAATTTCTTTCGTGCCTCCGCGGGTCCCTAGTGGACACGTGTCGAGTCTGAAACAAAGTGGGAGAGGGGTAGGGAAAGGTGGAGCGGCGGGGTTTTTAGGGCCATTTTCCTTTCTTTCAATGTACAATTTATCTTCTTAAGTTTCCTTTGTCAATTTGAATTCCTTAGTGTCTTAGCATGCTAATCCATAACATTTTAAAGTTGATTATTAAGTGCAGGTCTGAACTGTACATTTTTATTAAAACTAATTGCTAGTATAAAGTTTATAGTAGAGATCTATTTCTTCTAAATATGTATATCAATTTTATCATTTAAATGTGTATATAGTTTCTAAACTAGTCTAATACATTTTCTTGATTAAATCAACCATTCATTTCCAAGTTAAATTGTAGTTCTAGATTTCAATTCTAATATACATTTCAAAGGAGAAACAATACAATATAGTTCCCACCTACGTGTTTCCTCTTCTTGCAATTAAATAGAGATTACATTCACAATAGTAATTCAATTCCAATACAACCATGCAAGTTTGAGAAAGGTAGTGCATTCCTTTATTGGTTTAAAAATAATTACAACTTTACAACTTCTCTTTTCCATTTGGTTTCAAATATAGTTTATAAATTTTACAACACTCTTTCACATTCCTTTTCAAACATAGAAGGGAATATAACTCTTTACATTTCACATTTCACTTTCAAACTTTCCTCATCAATACAAGCAACTTCTCATTACAAATAATTATACAATTCATCCACTTCAAAGTGGGAAGGAATACAATAAACTTGCTCACAAGAAGGGATCACAAACTACATAATTCTTGGCTTAAAAAAACAACATGATCCATTTCTTTTTCTCCAAATATTGTCACAACAAATAGGGGGAAAGGCAACACTCTCCACTCAACCAAGACATCCAATGAAAGGAGAAACCTTCCTTCATCATTGGCCCCTGAGCCCCAACCAAGATACAATAAAAGATGTAATTCAACCATGGCAATAACTGGCTTCCACAACACAACATTCTTTCACATACACATTTCTTTTTAAAACAAAAAGCAACACAACACAAATAGCAGTTCACAACTGCATTTAGAAACATTTCAAAAAGAACTCAGGCTTGATCTTGCAAGCCAAAGGAGCAAGGCATATGGGGGAAGCTACTTATGCCTCCTAATTGGGAATTGGGCATCCACCAAATACAAACTGCCAAGTAATTCATCACACACATTTCCTTATGCCCCCACAAATCCCTCCTTATGCCCCCACAAATTTCCTTATGCCCCCCACAAAGTAAGAAATGCAAGCTATTTCTTTTCCAAGGTGGATCCCAAACCCAAACTCCCTCCACAAAATTATGATGCCAATGGCATTCCCTTATGCCCCCACAATAATTCCCCATAGCCTTCTCCTACACCTTCCCTAAGGCAGTCTACCCAACCAAGAAACAAAGCATGCATTTTCCACACAACACAACAAGAAAATAATAGAAATAAAAGAGAGTTAATTCCTACCTCTCCATGGTTTCTTTGCTTCCAAGAAGTAAGCTTTCCAAGACAATAACACAGCTCCAAACAACAAGCTACAAATTCCAAACACATCCAAAACAGCAAGCTCCCAAGCATGCAAAGCTATCTCCAAAACTTTCTTCAAAAACAAGAGCTCCCACAAGAAAAATGTACCCCCAAGGAAGAATGCAAAAAGGTTCAACAACCCAAAACAAGAAGAGAGTTTGAAATATATAGAAGAGGGAAAGAAGAGGATGATGTGGATCCATGTAGGATGCCACATCATACATCCTCACAATCAAACAAAAATACAAACTCCAAACTCCAAGGCTCAATAAAGAGGTGGGTGAAGAATGACAAGTTACTTGCACACTCAAAACAACCCACACCTCAAGGGACAACCATTAAATTAAAATGTAAGAAAGTGCAATTAAAAACATGCACAAGATGAATAAAATGCATTATAAAAAGTCACAAATCACATCCTCAACCATAAGTATGGTTGGTAACATAAATTTAGAGGCATGGGACAAGTTTTACTTGTCCCACAAGCTTCCAAAAACAACCCCCAAGGTCAAATTCGAATTTCCATGGAGGTAGAGTATTTCTTACTCTAAAATCTGACCTACACAAGCTCTTACACATCTTACACATCCCTTACAAATTAATTACAAACAACCAACAACTCTAATAATTACTTTCCATATCCCAATTTGATTTAATTAAACTTTAAACATATGATCTCTCACATTAATCCATCACAATTAATTAAAAGAAGAGAACACATTACAAATAAAATACATACAATAATAAATAAACATTAACCATAATAATAAAATACACAACCCATGGTCACATATAAAGATGATTCCCCCCATGGGAATCTCTAACAAAAAAACACACAACATAATAAAACAAGTTGCCATGGTGACCGTGTTGAATTCACCTAGAATTCCATTTTGGTTGGTCTCGATCCCCCGATGTTTTGTTGTGATATTTTTAACCTGCAAAATACAAATACCTCCTTTGGCCTCGTGGCCATATCAGAACATCCAATATGATACAAAAATCACAAAAATCAACTATACAATGAATCACAACAACATCGAAGTCACTATTACATCATTTGCATTTTTAATCAACAAATATATCCACATCATAAAATATTCATTTTCTAGATCAACTCATAATATCCAATTCACATGTCTGAGCAACATCCATGTCAATTAACATATCATCATCCATATATAAGGTGTCTATAATACCCATCATGCATCATAATCAAATCTAGATCAATAATAATCCATGATCAAAAGTTTAATCCTCATACTAAATCCAAAACATAATAATGTCTATAATATAGTCTATAGTATCAACATAAGCATCAAAAGGTGTCAAAGGAAAGTGGGAACTACATCCCCCTCCCCTTAGACTCGACTTCCTCCTAGAAGTCACTAGAACAAATGTGGAAACTGCACTCGTAATGAAGTAGCATACTCCCAAGTAGGCTGCAGTCTCATTATATCTCGTCCCCACCGCACCCGAACACGATCAACTTCTCTACCTCGAAGGCTTAGGGTCCTATGATCTAGGATGTAAATGAGCTCCACCATCACCTACCCCTGATCTTGTACCTGCAACGATGTCTAATCCAACACATGAGAAGGATCGGCTATATATTTCCTAAGAACCAAAACATGAAACACATCATGTACGTGAGACAAGTTGGGTGGTAATGCTAGATGATAGGCCAAAGGGCCGATACGCTCCAAGATCTCAAAAGGACCAAAAATATAGGAGATAACTTAGAACCTCTTCCATAACAGATAGGGCTCTTGTGTGGCTTGACACGAAGGAACACCTTCATGCCCACATCGAAACTACGATCAATCCTATGCTAATCTGCATACTTCTTTTTCCTATCCTAAGCCTCCTACAATCTCTACCTGATCAACACTACCTACTGCTCCATGTCCTGACGAGAAGATCTGGTCCAAGAGATAGTCTATCCTCTAACTTGTCTCAGCTAAGAGGTGTCCTGCACTCTCTACCATACAAATCTTGAAAAGGAGCCATGCCTATAGAACTATGAAAAATATTATTGTAGGTAAATTCCAATAAGTACATGTAGTCTTCCCACTTAGACTACTTTGATCCATCACATACATCCCGAGCATATCCTCTAAAATCTGATTCACTCACTCATTACGTCCATCTGTCTCGGGGTGATAGGTTGTGCTGAAGTTGATCCTCGTTACGAGGACATATTGCATGATAGTCCAAAATTGTGAAGTGTACAAAGGATTGTGGTCACAAATGATCTTCCACAGAATCCCGTGCAACAATCTCATCCAAATATACTCATGCCATTTGCTCTAGCTGGTATAAGTGGTCTTCACTGGAGCAAAGTGAGCCACTTTTGTCAATTTATCAACCGTGACCATAATGGCATCGTGGTGATATCTTGACATCGGTAGCCCAACAATGAAATCCATGGAAATGGTGTCCCACTTCCATTTTGGTATGGCATGAGGATAAAGAAGACTGCTGATACGATGCTCACCTAAAACCCTCTGGAACTCTAAACACCATGACACAAACTGAGCCACGTCTCGACGAAGTCCTCTCCAATGGTACAACTGTCTCAAGGTAGCGTGCATTTACTTCACCCCAAGATGGGCTGAATAGGGTGCATGATGAGCCTCTACCAAGATGTCCTACCTCAAGCCTCCATCTATGGGAACATATATCTAGCCTCTGTGCCTGAGAAGGCCATCTGTCTCTAAGGAAAACCCATCAAACTTCCCATCAAGGGGTTTCTGTGACTCGATCTCTACTCATAATGCAATGTAGAAGCTATCAAGAGGAAGCTGCTAAAGGATCCTACTCCATAAATCTATGCTCACTTAGTGGCCATAGCCACATGTCTCCATCTGCTAAGAGCATCTGCTACCACATTCTCCTTCCCCTTCACATTCTCTATCTCCATGTCATACTCACAAAGTAACTCCATCCAATGCCACTGACGAGCATTGAGATTGGGTTGCGTGAAGAGGTGGTAAAGACTCAAATGATCAGTCCTAAGTATGAATATTTGTCCAAAAAGAAAATGTCTCCATCTAACCAAAGCATGCACAACCTGCTTTCTGAAGCTTAAGGTCATGGGTAGGATAATTAAGCTTGTAATCCTTGAGTTTGTGAGACTCAAAAGCCACAACTTTGCCATCCTGCATTAACACACCTCCAAGCCTGCTGCTAAAGAAGCATCTGTGCAAACAAAGAACTCACCTTGTGGATTCGACACTGCAATAATAGGTGCTGTGGTGAGGCATCCTTGATGGCTTTGAAGGTTTCCTCGCATTTGTCTCGACCAAACAGTTAGAAATATGATTTGAAATGTTAAAAACCTTCAGATAATAGTTAGAAAAACTTGTAACCAATAGAAAACATAGTGTTGGGCCCCTGAAATATTGGCTAAGTGTAAAAAGGCATGTAGGCGTGTAAGGCCTAGTTGAAGAAAGGTGCACAAGGAAGGGTTTAAGGAAACCCGTGGTACATGCATGGGCAAAGCCAAGGTTTCAAGACTTATCCATATTGGGAATTTTGGGTAGGATATGAGAAAAACGTGACCTGACTATGCATGCAAAGTGGATAAGGTGCCAGCCTAGCGACAAGTTGGCCCAGGAAGGAATATGCCCTACATTAGAGGCTTCTAGAAGGACATCATGACACATAATGGTGAGCTCAAGCCTAGAGGAGCATGTGCTCATGGAGGACCACATTCAGACACTTGGCGATAGATTTGAGGCCGCAGAAGAATGAGTTGGCAGTTCAAAAAGGCTATATATACAAGTGCTTGCATAAATAACATATAGAGAGATAAATAGAGGGTGGAGCTCAGTAGAAATATTGCAAGGACTCATTAGCTTGGGTAATTAAGGGTAGAGAAGGATGTATAAAGGGTTTGGGAATTATAAATTTTCTTTTGGCGGCTAGTTGTATGAATCTAGTTATAATGCATGACTATAGTCTACCTTTTTGTGACATTCAGTAATGGACCTAATGAATATAATGAGGTTACTAGTTTATATGAATATGGGCATTAATGGTTCGATGCATATATCTTTCTTGATAGTTCTTTTTCATTTATGTTTATGAACTAATTATGAATGCTTGTACGACTTCCTTTCTATTTTGGTGTAAGTTCTATAATCTGTTAAGCACTTTATGTCTGGAATGACTGCGAGGATCTAGAAGCCGTTCTGAGCTCTATGGTGCTTTTATGCATTGCTTTCTTTCAAATCTCTTAAAATTGGATCGTAGATGATGTTTCTCACTAAAATCAAATAAAATAGAGACTCGACACCCGCGCGTGCCTCAGGTGAGCACCCAGCACCCGCTTGGTGATATGTTGACGCGCATGGGATTTCTTTCCTTTGTGATGGGGGTAAAAATTGCTACATCTTAGTTATGTTGTTGGGACCTCTTTGCGAAGTTGTAGTGGGAAATGACATACATCATGATTTGGGTAATGAGTAATGACTGGACGTTTAACTTTGGAAAGTATTGAATCATGGTTCAAGAGCATGGAGGATGAATTTTCTCAGAGATTCAGCACTGGACCTGAGTTTGATGCACATAGGTCGGTAGAAGAGAATCATACCATGATTTGTATGAAATATTTTTATATTGCTTCCCAGTAGAATTATATGAATGGCTCTCAAAGATATGCATCTCGATCAAGCTGGTATTATATATCATGCACATGGACCAAGAAGAATACCAGAGGCTACAGGATGTAGATCTGACATGGAATCGTGTTGTGGATCATTGGTGGAAAGGTGTGTTGGTTAGCTACATTTTGGAGTACGCCATTTCTATATATTCATGTCTGGAAGTTGCTGAGTTTGAATTTCTATGGGATCCCAGAGGATCATTTCTACGTGTTATCCCTCTAGAAATGAAGATCTTGATTGTTACTTTGAGTTTAGAGGCATTTCCAATGGGCGGATAAACCATTCTAAGTGTTGGGTGGAGGAAGATGACAGATATTACGACGGAGAAAGAAAGAGAGGAGAGATGACTCAAGTATAGTGAAGCGCGTGAAAGGGAGATTGCTAGAAGATGTGAGGTTGCAAGTGTGATGGATCTATGGAGGCAGACGTTGCGAGAAGGATTTGAGGTTCACGTGGAGGACGTGAAACCTGAGCGCTCTGTGCTACCCCATCTTGGCAAGTGCATAAGAGAGACCCCTTTGGCTTCTGATGAGATTTCATCGCACGTAGCAGAGAAAGATTTGTTAGAACGTATCCCCGAACCCACATAGTGACCAAACCCTAGTGCTTGGTTTCCCATATCAAGGAAGGAGCATCGTTAACCCAGTTGGTATCAGTGGAAGTGATAGATCTATGCCCAGGAGATACAATTTTTCAGTTCCCACTTTTATGGCTACGCATATTCTAGTATTTAGAGGAGTCTTTGGACAAGGAGTAAGTACACAAGCCTTCACTTTCCCATCTGGGAGTTGCGTGGGGTACATTAGTGGTAGTGGGGCATTATCACATATCATCGGCATGCGATTCGGTGGAACCTTTTGGACACTTGACATGACCCCTATAGGACCTAGAGGTTCGGTGGATCTAGTGGGTCGGAGGAATAGGACTGGTGTGGTTCTTGTGGATCTGTTGGATCGGGAGGCACGGACCTAGTGGACTTGGTGGATCCAATGGCGTAGGAAACACCGGAGGGAACCAAGGCTCTGGATCGGGGAGAAAGGGCCCTAACCACCCCCTCAAGTCTTCTTTGAGATGTCTGTTGTCGCCAAATCACTTTGCACCCCGAATGGCCAGGATGTGAATAGGACGTTTGGTGTGATTGGGACACATGGGATCACCTCTCAAGTGCTGTGGACTTGGGCTCGAGGTGAACCTCCTCCGGAGAAGGCCGGCTTCCTCTTCCTAAACTAAGTCTTTGTCTTACTCTTAGTGTAACAAAAGCGATTATCTAGTCCTATGCTAACATTTTCATGGGGTTTTAGGGAAAGAGTTTTACTGAAATGAAACTATACTAGGGATGGTGACGCACTTTTAGAATAAAGGGTGTCTTCAGATTTAGGAAGGGTTAATTTGAAGAGGGTGTGTGCACCATAGGTCAACTTCACCTCTGCTGAACTTAGAGAGGGTGCAGGATACCACAGGCTAAGAGACACGCGTTCCTTTTGTTAAACTTTATCGAGGCCGAGAAATATACCGGTTTCCCGGTGAAGAAGGATGAACTCAAGAAGGGTGAACAGACACCACAACTCAAGCTGCATGCATACTTCACCACTCGATAAGCACGAACTCCAGAACTGCAATAGAAACTTAAACTTGCACAGTGTACTGCAAGTATGAGAAAGGCACAAAGAAGCATAGAAGGATGAAAGGACCGAGATTAGTCACAAAACACACACTTTTATTGCTTCAATAACATGCACAATGCATCATACATTCAGAAGAGGCAATAGTTGCCATTACAGTCTTGAAGAGGAGGCTTGAAAGTTCCCTCGACACACAAGAACAACTTGCGAGAGAGAGGACCCTTGAAAAGTATACACTCTTGCACGAGATATCTAAGCTGTCCAACTTATGCAACTGTTGGAACCCTTTGAAATGAGCTTCCAACTTACATTTATAGAAGAATATGTGAGAAAGAAGAGGAAATGGTCATAATTACATTCCTAAATTGAAGGCCCATGATGTATTTATTGCAGTTAGTTGAACTACCTGAGAAGGTTCCATCATGGGTCATTAATTGCCTGATGACCAAGTCTTCTCAATTAATTAAAAGAATATTTAAATAAAATATTTAAATAATAATAATAAATATTATTATTAAAATATTTAAATAAAAATATTAATTTAATTAACATAGTGTTGGGACCCCCCGTTGACCCGTTTGACTTGAAGAGGAGGGGGGTCCATGTGAATAAATCTGGACATATCCCAACTTGACGAGCTTCGAGCAACATACCGAACTCACCGAGCTCTCAATCTGCATCGAGCTCTTCTCACCTCTTCTAATGCTCATCATCGGGTCACTCAGGCTGTAACTCGGCTCATCCTAAGTCACTTATTTCGCTGACAACCGAGCTTGCATCTCTATTGACCAGTGACTCGGCACGAGTTTAGCTTGTCGAGCTCTCTTTGAATTTTCAGTTTGGCATTAATGCTTGATGAAATAAACAAAGTTAATTAGAATGAATTCTTGGCGATTGTATTGTATGCTCGAGCTATTCACTCGACTTGGTTCCCATCCAGCGTTCCCGGACTCACTCACTCGGTGAATGATGAATGGCTCAACTTTCGGTTATCCGAATCTTTCATGCGAGCTTTCTCCCGAACTTATTTTTGACGTGAACCGTGTCTTAGTCTTATGCGAGATGGCTTATGCGGCGAATTCTTTCCTCCGAGGCACTTGACACCTAGATCGGTTCCTCGAGCCATTCCAATTTGAACCTCTTGCTTGCATGGATACCTCACCGTGTGTAAAGTCCGAGCTCCACTTTGCCTTCATTCTTAGAGTCGTCCTTACACGTTTGTGTGCTCAACTAGCATTTTTATTCTCGAACCTTTACCGTTTTACGTGATGTATCCATGCAAAACCATTTTCTATAAATTCTTCAACCTCACTTGCACACTTTATTTTTCAATTGGCTCTGCAATGACTATTCTTGATTCGACTTGGCATTTAATCCGTGAATACTTCACCACAAGATTAGTTTTCTTGTCATTCCCGAATGAGATCTTCGTTCAGCGTGGCTTGATCACGATTCTTCTTGATTCGAGACTAGGCTATCCGCTACTACTACACTCTTAGAGCAAGCTAAGCGACTCCATTCGACTTGCTTGTATGACTTGACTTCTCCTAAGCCTCATCGTTTTGGTGCTTTCTTTAGAACATCTCGTCTGTTCCTCTTCACTCCATGTGAGGTGAACTAAAACAAACATGTTACGATGAGCCCTCAAGTTCTTTTACCGATGAGCTCCTTATTGTCACGGGGATTTTTGACTCGGTGAATTCCATTTGAAACTCTTTCGGTGCTTGAGTTATTTCCATCGTAGCCCGACCGGCTCGTACTTATCACCTAATTGACCGAATTGCTCCATGTGATTTGGTTCGCCTTCCTTCGTGTCTTCTTGATCGAACATGAACTCAAATGTATTGAATTCCACATTGAAACTCCGGAATCGTCTTTATTAATAGACCGGGATACTCGTTTTGAACCCGCTTTTCATTATCGATCGCGTCGAGTTCATTTTCTCTGCACTACGCTTGTCGTCATGTCCCTCCCCTCACATGAAGCTTGCGACTCGAATCCACGATTATATGGCATAGGTAGTATTTGTGAGCTACACCATATACTCATTTTCCGAAACTAAAAGATCCTTTATGTTACAATTTGCAACACATAAAAGAAGCCCTTCAAAAAAATACGTTGAACAACTGGGGCAACCAAAAGGACCTTGGAAAAATGTACAGGTAAGGACCATATGAATTCTCCCTTAGTCGTGGATCAAAGCTAATAGAAATAGAGCTCGATAAGATTAGCTTGAAACTGCAGTATAATCGTCCATTGTTTAAAAACAAGCTTCTCTGAACCTGGTAAAAGAATACTTTTATTGTCTGATTGGACGTACATAATGGAAGGGTATAAATATTGCGTACTGCGCCCCTCGGAGTTTTTTCAAAGAGACCATTTACACGTAACAAGGATGCAGCATGTAAAACGGCCGACCGGGTATTTTCAGAGCTGAACTTCACATTTAATTCGCTTCAGGAGAAAGAATGTTTGAGCAATATGAATCGTTTCATTACTGCGCCGTTTTAAACCTTCATCTCTTGGTTTGGGCAAATTTTATGAAGCCTTGAACAGCGTGACTCCAATCCATCGTATACGGCAGTGAATATTTGTTTCCTGCAGCTGCCATAGGTCCGAGTTCAGAATAAGGATAAGCCACAGAACTGTTTGCTGGAAGCGTTCAAAAGGCTTCGATCTTATGTATGCACACGCTCTTTGCATTGCCTGTGCGTGAGAGTTTCTCGCGACCACCGAATGCTATGCGTGGTAAGCGGAATGTGTGGAGCCTCCTTCAAACAACCTTCGCATGCATACTGTTTGTGAAATTGAGATTGAAAGTGGATGATATTGGCACCGGCATGCATTGCGTGCGCGTGGGAAATGTCAATTTAGTTGTACCACTATGACAATGAACCACTGTAAGCATCCTCAGAAGTGGTAATATGACCGAGTTCTGAACCTTTCGACTGCTCATTATTCACCTCCACATTGAACGGATCTTCGTTACATTGATCTTCCCCAACCAATTTGCCTATTACTCGGTCCTTGGTGAGCTTTACTTGTTGAGTCCTTACACATGCACCAGATGGCTTAACCGATAATCCATCTATCTTCATGAGCACGTTCTCGTTTACCATTCCAACGTGTTTTGACCCACTTGATGACTCGCCTGGTATTCCGGAAATAAACTTGAATTCTTCTCTACGCGGAAAACTCACGACGGCTTGTCATTGCAAAGTTTCCACTTGGCAGTGCTGTTCCGAACCTCCCCCGCGCGGAGTGAACAGCTTGGAATGCCATCTACTTATTTCCCATTGGCACTGGTCGCCTGAATCTCCGCATAACGGCTTGGCCACATCAATCCACGGGCCCCGGCCTCAACTTTGCCGCGCAAACTTGGCAATTTGACCCGATTTCTCCATTCACGGAAGTCTGACCATGGCTTTCCATCCCAAAATTTCCACTTGGCGGTGCTGCTCCGAATCTCCCCCGCGTGGAATTTCTTCCTTGGCTTGCCATCCACGAAAACCCACTTGGCATTGCTCGCCTTATTTCCCACGTCCGGGATTGGAGTGCGGGGTTTTGTTATCATTTGGCCATATTTCATTTTGGACAGATGGCCACCGACTTCCACCTTTCCGCTCAACGTGAGGAGATATCATTTTCTTGGTGCAAACATTTTCAGCTGTAGCTTGTAAGGTGTGATAATCCCGACAGAATCCTTTGTGCCGGCCAACTTAGTGACTCGTTGAAGATGCTCATATAATTGCAAAGCAAATTATGCTCCATGAATATTCTGATATGAAACAGTCCCACCTCTATGAGATCCGTTTCCATGAGTTGCATTGTAAAATAAATTTAATCAAGTCTCCGGTAACATTCTTCTTGTCACTTAATTGATTTTCATAAAAATATCTTGAAGGAAAATCCACGAATTTGAGGATGCATACGATGCTGATCGATAACAACATTGGACAACTTACTTGCTTAAACGGGCTTCTACTATCTTTGCAACATCCTGTGCATCGAATGCTCGGCCGCTTTGAGCGTAGAACTGAAATTATCCTAGGAAAGTGGCATGAGGAAGTAATTGGTTATCGCGCGCTACTGGGGGTAGAAAGTAAAACTTATCTCGAAAAATGAGTGGCCTCCGAGAGAGAGTTGATTGCGGCAATGCGCGAGGTGATCCCAGGAACCATTGGCGTTGATCCCGATGTTACAGTTGCATGCGACCATAGTCGTGATCAGTTGTTGTAAAATCTTGCCGCTGTAGTAGAAGAATGAGATAAGGTTTTAATTGAGTTGTCTCGCCTTTTCATTTTGGAAATTCTCTTCCATGGAAGAAGCTCGACCAAATCTTGAGGCAGCTATTGTCTTTGTCGAGTCATTAAAACTGAATTCATAATCCAACAAGGAAGCATCAATCTCTCCATGTTGAATTAAACCGAGTCGAGCTCGTCATTTCTCTGCCTCAATGAGCCAACTATCGAAACATTATCCGCTCCTATCGAGACTCTTTTATGACAAGCCAAAGTTGGACAACCGAACTTACATTTCCTACTCATGAACTCGTCTCTTTATTTTCGATTTGACACTGATGACCAGAAGTGGGTCCATGGGACCAATGTCGTGATTTGATAGCAATAAGGCCCTGTTTTCCAATTTTTCCATGTGCGTAAAATTGGATAACAATGTCTTTACATTTTTCGATTACAAAGGTATTGAAGATGCTTTGCGAGAACATGTTCAAATGTGTGAGATGCTATGGTGTGCAAAGGGGATCACAACCTTGGAGTGGAAGGCTAGTTAGTTTATAAGGATGTTGTAAGGGCGTGCACATAGATGGTATAGGAAATATGACCCTCATCAAATGGTGGTGGATTATACTACTTTAAAGAACGTCTTCTTGGTATAATTCCACATCCCTGAGTTTGAACAGAAGAGCATCAGTGCCCTAAAGGAGATTCAACAAGGAATGGTGGAGAGTGTGCGGGAGTATGATGCGCACTTTAAAACTCTCTTGTCTAAGTTATCATATGATATTCACCCTTCACAAAGATGTTCATTAGTTTTTGGAGGGTTGATCACACATTTTAGAAGGGCCTTATCTCATAAAACTTTCACAGACCCACATGAGGCGTTAGAAGCTGCTCTACGCATCGAGGCTATTAGAAGTGTTGATACTGGTATTAGCCCATTTTTGGAGGCTCAGATTGCTGCTATGGCTAAGTAGCTAGAAAATTTGTCTGTGAACTCAACCCATGAGACTCACAATGGTTTATGGTGTACAAATTGTGAAGTAGAGGGGCATGTCAAGGATAGTTTCCCCCGAAAGGATAGTATGCACCATGATAGTAGACTGTGAGATTTGTCATGGGGACCATGATGTAAGTAGATGACCCTTATTACAACGTGCAATTCAGAAGAATGTGTCTTGCTACTATAAGATTTACACCTCTAAAACTGATGATACTAAGGATTGTAGGATTATTGACTAGATCCATAAGGCCATTGATTATGGGGTGCACTGGACAAAGCGATTCCCAATAGTTCTAAAGGTGATGATCACTTTGTTAGGAGTGCGTAGATGGAGGTGCACACAGAAGGGGATTTTGCGGAGGATTTTGTCGTTGTGGTAATTGTAGAGGAAGAAGTGAGTTCCCACGTGGAGCCTATTTTAATTGTGGGACTACAAAGCATTACAAATGAGAGTGCCCAGACCTATTGTAGTGCTCATGGTGTGGGAAGAAACACAAGTATGAGGAGTTCCTTGAGTTGTTTATGCATGAATTAGTAGCAATGGAAAGATAAGGGCACCTAATGGTAAGTATTAAGAAGACGGACACACAATGGATGCCATAGGTAACACATGATGCAGGCTTAGAACCTGTTTTAGAAACAACAAGAGAAGAGGCCGTGCACAAAGGAAATACCAAAGCATAAGACTCGGGTGTCAAGATAAGAAGTGGTGTATGGAAAGTACCCGAGATCCTACTCATCAGAAGGAGGTATATCAAGATACCATGGACGTTATTTAGAGTTTACAAGGAGAAATCTAGTGTCTAAAGGAACATTACAGGAGGGAGGAGTAAAGGAGGAAGGTCGAGGCTCCAAGAGATGAATTGGATGAGGTCAGGGAAGTATGTAAAATGCTAAGGCAAGAGAATGTTATTCCCTTGTTAGGAGCATGGTTGAGGGAGAAGGTACCACATGCCGGAGATGAGTGCAAGAGGCAAGTCTTACATGCAAACCTTCCCCTCACAACCTTGACTATGATAGGGAGATCACATTAAATGCAGTGGTGGATGGATGGCTCTGAGTAATATCCTCATTGACACAAGCACGGAGGTTAATGTTCTCACATTGGATGCATGACATCAGATGGGAAGGCCTGCATTACAGCCATCTTTGAATGTGTTATATATGGAAAAAAAAACAAAGGAAATTCCCATTGGTGTCTTAAAGGATGCGAGCTATCACCATTCAGGGAGCTAAGTTTACTGGGGACTTTGAAGTCTTGGTGCTTGTCGAGGTAGAAAATTTCCCAGCACTACTTGGGCACCCATGGTGTTACAAGAACAATGTGGATCTTTGGTTCAACAAAGGGTACATCAGCTTTGAAAATGAGGAGGAACGAGTCATCATACCCCTGGTTGATGGGAAGTCAACACCCTATATTGAACCTTTGGGAGAAGAGGTCCTGGATAGAATATATGTGCACTCAATTAGGGATCTAGAGATAATCCATCCTACCAATGGAGTTATCCAGTTTGAAGATGCTTAGTCGGTAAGTGACACCACTAGTCTAGCATGTGATAATTGGGCGCATGGGACCTACGAATTGATCAGATGACATTTAAGAGGATTAGTGACAAAGGTGACAAAGACATGCACAACCAAACACTTAGGAGGAAAATAGCTACCTAAGTACTCAGGAGGAGCCTCCCTTGAGGTCTTTTTGTAGAAAATGGAAGCTCAGTGGAAGGAGGAAAATGAAAGAAGGGGATGTTAAGTTACGTCCTACTAGGAATTGTTGTGCACTAGTGGGAAACACATCGGGATAATCTCTTGGAATGGTGTGAAGTGAGAATTTCCTTCTCTGTTTGTTTCTCTAGAAGCAATGCACCCACCGCCATCAAGGACTACCATGGTAAGGAGCCCACCTCTTTCCACATCCAAGCCTATGAGAGAACCTGAGGGAAGGCATGGAAGCTTTGCCACCATCCCTCTGGGTGAAAAAACTATATTCTACACTGCAAGGTTGCACGTATGCATGGTACATACATTCTGAGACACGCCACCAGACAGAGGGAATGGAAAGAACTAGCGGCTAACCTAGTTCAAACATTTGAGTATCGAAGTACCAAGCCATCAATTGATAAGGCATTGTAGGTTATCAAGTGCCTTACCATGGGGGATAGTGCCATGGTAGAAGATAGGCTACTAGACTTGCTTGGTGAACCAGGTTTGGGGGAGCACTTTGAAGAAGAGGAAACAAAGGAGGATTAGTTTGAGCGCACATGTGTGAAAAAGGAGAAAGGAAAGATTGTATATGTGAATAATGGGAAGGAAGCAAAAAGGTTGGATGTTAACCATTCTGTAGGGACACATGAGGTAGTGGAGAGTACTGATACTCACATGTGTGCCTACCAAGAACCTTTAAAAACCAAAATGGTTAACATCATCTGAGGATAAGAACCTAAGGAAGCTATCATTGGATATTATTGGTCGGACAAGGAAGTCTCTAAGATCATTGATCTTTTGCGTGAATTTGAGGATTTATTTCTGCATGGGTACCATGAGCTCAAAGGCATCCACCATTCCTTGGGGGAAATGAGGATAAAGGCAAGGATCTTTGCGCACCCAGTCAAAAAGAGACCCTATCGATGAATCCCAATTTTCGCGTGAAGGTAAAAGAAGAGATAGACAAAATGATAGCATTTGGGATCATTGAAGCTATTGAAGAATCAAAATGGATAAGTCTGATGGTAATCAACATCAAGAAGGATGTGCGGATTAGCATATGCATGGATTATAGGGAGATAAATGTAGTTTGTGTCATCGATCCTTTTCTAACCCCTTTCACTGAAGAAATTTTGGAGGGAGTTGCTGGTGCAAAATCTATTCCTTTACGGATGGATTTTCGGGGTACCACCAAGTCTGGATTGCAAAGGAAGACTAGGAGAAGACAACTTTCACCACTAAATGGGGAAGTTTTGCATACATGGTCATGCCCTTTGGGTTAAAGAATGCACCTACTATTTTCTCACACATAGTGGTATAGGCATTCCAGGACTTCATCCACAAATTTCTTCAGGTCTATCTAGATGATTGGACGGTGTATGGGCTAGTAAAAGACCATTGTGATAATTTGAGGTTGATGTTTGAGAGGTGTCGGCAGTTGAGGATATCCCTCAACATTAAGAAGTGTGTCTTTGCTACCCCCTTTGGAACGTTATTGGGGCATATCATATGTAAGGAGGGATTGCTAGTAGATCCTGCCAAGGTTGCAGTGATTGTGGGATTGGGGAGCCTACTAGCCAAAGCACAGTGCGCGGGTTTCTTGGACACGTGGGCTACTATCGAAGTTCATCAAGGGGTATGCTAAGGGTACCGTGAAAGGAGCAGCAGAATGTGTTTGACACATTGAAGGATAGGCTTGTCACCGTGCCTATATTACGTTTTCCCTCTTGGGATAAGCCCTTCCATGTTCATGTAGATGCCTCTAGAATGGCCATTAGGGCAGTGCTTGCACAACCTAGTGAGGGAATTTTTATCATCCCTATGCTTTGCAAGCGTGAAGTTGACACCATGAGAGTATAATTATACTACGATTGGCGTGAAGCATTGTACATGATCTACGCACTTCACAAGTTCTAACAAGATTACTTTGGCAATTCCCTTTGTATTTTACATCGACCACATGGCGTTAAAGTACTTGGTGAACAAGCCCATTCTATAAGGGCACATATGTCGGTGGGTGTTGTTATTTCAAGAGTTTGAGTTCATGGTAGTTGTGAAGCCTGGAAAGAGTAATTGTGGACCTGATCATTTATCAAGGATTGATTCAGGGGAGGATGCATAGAGCATTGAAGAGACAATTCCAAACACGCAACTGTTTAGGTTGCTACACATGCCCTCATTTGGAGGAAATTATAGTATTTCTAAAGGAAGGTGTGGCACTAGAAGGGATGAAGACATTAGAAAAGAAACAACTAGCCATACGCGTCACGCCCTACATGTTGATTAGTGGGGACTTATACAAATTAGGGCATGATGAAGTTTTATGTAGGTGTGTACTAGAGCATGAGCACCTCGCCATCATAGAGGAAGCACACAGAGGAAGTGCAGGTGGACATTATGCAGGTGACACCACCACACGTAAAATATTAATGGTAGGATTATGGTGGGAAACTATGTATAAGGATTGCAAGGACTATTGTAAATCATGTGACCACTTTGTTTATGCATTGGCAAGCTAGAAAGGAGAGATGAAATGCCTTTGCGTCTTATCCCTAGTGCCGAACCTTTTGAGAAATGGGAAATATACTTTATAGGCCCTATTGCACTAGCAACGCGTAGGACTAGATCACACTACATAATCACTTACACGACTATTTGACAAGGTGGGTAGATGCAGCCCAACTAAAGACTGCACAATAGCTACATCAATAAGATTTTTGTGGAAAAAATTATCATAAGGTATGGATGCCCTTTAATTTTCACTAAATATAGGGGTACACATTTATTGAATGAGACCGTGAGGATCTTGTTAGCGAGTTCATGGTGGCTCATCACAAGACTACATCTTATCACCCACAAGAAAATGGAACTGCATGGAAGCATTTAACAAAATACTGAGTCATACCCTGATAAAAATTTGTGATGTCGAAAGACAAGATTGGGATGACAAGGTATCAGCCGTATTATGGGCTTATAGGACAACTTTTGAAAGGTTGAACAAAGCCACACTATTTCAATTGGTGTTTGCACGAAGTGTTACAGGTTGAGTTCATGATACCTTCTTTGTGAATAGAGTGCGAAGGAGGGTTGGCTAATGAGAAAGCGCTGGAAGAGAGAATTGATGAATTGATGAAGCTGGATGAAAGACGATCATTCAACATGTGGAGCCAAACAATAGAAAAAGCAAAGAAAAAATTGTGGCATGATTGCCACATTAGGAACAAGAAGTTTGAGGTTGGGAAAATGGTCTTATTGTATGATTCTAAGTTTTTGACCATCTTGGGAAGTTGAAAGTCCATTGGTTGGGTCCCTATACAATATCATACATCCTTGATTTGGGCATGTGCCAGTTACAAGCATTGGATGGAATGAAATTTCCTGGACACTTCAATGGGAGTAGGCTAAAGCCCTACTATAAATAAGGCTTCTTGGTGTTTTTAAATAAGGTAGTTTTGCCAGATAATTTAGAATTTCCTTTATGCATTTTCCTTTCTTGTGTTTCCCTTTCGTGTTTTTGTTTTGTTTTGCACCTTAGGCACCAGTAACCTTGTTACTTTTTGAAGTTTTTGAATGCATAGAGTGTCGTGCATCATTTAAGTGTGGGGTGGAGTGATGTGAAGGAAAGCGTGAGTAAAGTGCTAAGGAGGATTCGGTTGGAAAGCCTTGGTTGAGTGGCCCTGTTGAAAGATATTCATGAAAGAAAAGGTGGAAAAGGATGGTTGGTGTCAAGATAAGGCTACTTTCAGATCCCACATACAAAGAAGGAAGAAGCACATAAACAACATGAGGTAGGCGAGAGAAAAAATCATGACAGAAGAAGTGCCTTCGGCGCAGGTGATGCGTGTGCAAGAGTCTCCTGTCAAGATGGATTGGTTACACGCCGAAGGTTGGAGATTATCCACGCAAGGTTGGGCACGTGAGTTAGGAACAAAAGTCAGGATTTGTTTGAAAAATTTGCTTTAAATGTTAAAATTATGGTGGTAGGTGAAGTAGCATTTAATGCTTAAAATTGGGAAAAACTATAAATAAAGGTTCGAGCATTTCATTATTCACTTTGTGTATAAGGAGAAAGAAGCACTTTTACATCTTTGTAAACTAGGGCTTCTAGAACTGATCCGTGTGAAGAAAAATTTGAAGAGTTTGAGCATGAGTAACTAGTTTGGATTTGCAAACTAGAAGGAAGGGATTTCATGGGTGTAAGAGAAATTGTGAGAAGGCATCGTCTTGTGAAGGAACTATCCCAGTTAGGGTTTGAAGAACTAGGGCACGAGTTTAAGGGGTTTTCTTCACAAGTTCGAGATCTAAGGTTGGAGGGAGTGGAAGAACAGAGTAACAAGAAGTGATTGAAGTGATAAGAGGACCTAGAAAATGGCACCCAAGAAACTAGTTGGCACACCTAAGAAGGAAAGGGAAAGGGCAAGTAACAAGAAACTATCATGCATACAAATGAAGAGTGGTACACAGAAATGCAGTACCCAGATGGAGTGTTCTTGGGGAAGGAGTGGGAGTCCCATTTAAGAAATATGACAGTAAATGATTACAATCATCACTTGAGCACAATCGAGAAGGAAATGGTGCTGGAGTTAGTGCACCCAACAAATAAAAGGACACTAGAGGGTTTGCCCATCTATAACGATGATGTAAAAGTCAAGTTGGAGAAGTCAGGATTATTACAACTCTTTGAGTTGCCTTACTTTAGGAATCCTAAGCACCTAAATCAATGGTTGATGTCGCACGTGCATGAATAATAATTTCACTTCACAGGGTGCAAGATGCACATTACCTCTCAGCTTATTTAATATTTCACAGGCATCATCAATGAAGGAGATAGTTTAGAGGACGACCTAAGCGAAAAGGAGATAATTAAGGAAACTGCGCATGCCTATGTGTACAAAAGGGGTCGAGGTACTTGATATCACAAACATAAAATACTTGGTGATGAAGATAGCCGCACCTTGTGAAAAAGATAAATGGCCATGAGAGATGGACTCAGGTAAACAAGGCCTAGTTGAATGTTTGCAGGAAAATTTCGGAGGGAACCATCTACAACTTGTCTACATTCATCATGAATGAGATTATCAACAACGCGAAGGAAGGTGATAAAATCCTTGTAAGTAATGTCTTGTTAACCATTTTTTTTTAGAGATTGGAGTGCTAGATGCATAAGAAAGATTCATGTGGGAGTACCTTGCTGAAGACCCTTCACCCATGAAGATATTTGAGAAGGACACATGTGATAGTATGATGGTCGTGCACAAGGTGCGCTTGGAGAAGTGGTATACATGCAGGGGGGAACACATTCGGGGTGGAATGGAGAATACCTAAACAACTCCCAGTGACCACTAAGGGAGAAGAAAAGTTTTTTTATGTACCAATAGTTCTACCTTTGTAGATTTAAATTGACAGATGAGACATGGAGCCCATGGTGCAAGCTCCCTTTTTCCTTCATAGCTCAACACTTCCAAGCGGGAGTGAACAGGTTCAAAGAATCCAAGAAGTTGAAGTTGGACCTTGGTAATCTGGACCAAGACCACAGAGAAATGCACAAAGGGTTGGTCTACCCCAACAAGTGCGCGTACATGGAGAGGTACATGTCGCATGAGGTACAAATGATGAGACCCATGAATTTTCCCATTGCAGGAGGATCTAGGGCATGAGTATACCTCTGCATAAGGCTCAAATTCAAGAAGGGCACATATCTGGAGAATGAGATGTCCATACCTGAGGACCCAACTGATAAGAAATGACCCGTGCCTAGACGAGAGAAAAAAAGAACCAGATAAAAAAGTACCAAGTGTAGTGGATACATAGGTAATAGGTTCCCTTGGGACAAGCACCAAAACAAGTATGTATTTGTGCAAGAAAAAGTCCATAATCAAAGAAAAGACTCCAGAGCCAAAGAATCCGTTAGATAAGGAGTCATCAGAAGAAGAAGAGACAGAGTCACCTACACCGAATCCCGATTAAGAGGAAGCGAGAGGATAGAAGAGGATGCCATCTCGGAAGAAACTCGAGTTTGGAGAGATACATAGGTGAAAAGGATGATGACAATGAAGAAGATGATAGTGAAGAAGATGATCCTAGAAGAGATCAAGAGCCACCTATCTTCAACGTGCATGATTCAGAAGAAGAGGGTAGAGAAGAAGAACAGGGGTTCCTGTTTTGTGTGGCGCAAGGGTAGTCGAGAGGGGAAGGCACCCAGGACATAGGAAGAAGTGAGGAGGTTGGCACGCAGAAGCAGAAGGCTCCAAGCCTTACGTAGGAATAGATAACCAAGGTGGCAGAAGGAGAAGCAACAAAGATCATTGAGACCTTGGTGGAAGAGGGGTTGGAATGCAATGTTGAGCTGGTGTTGAATGAGGATAAGGAAGAGAGCGTGGAAAATGACCACATAAGCAATGGAGGCCCTACTTTGACTGTATTTATTCCTAAGGGCATGCGCATGGGAGGAAAGCACGTGGAGGAGGAGAGGCCTGGAATGGGTTATATTAATGACCCCAAAAAGTGTTGCACACACGATTCTAGAAGAGGAGCTCATGGTTATGTCATCTTTTGATAAGGAGGTTGCATACCTGCAGACAAGGAAGATGCTCTCATGGGCATTTGAGTCCCATCATAATGAGCCAAAATTCGAAGCACGCCATAGGGCAATAATAACATTTCCAGAATCAAAAGGAGACAAACCATTGGTGAATGCTCAGTAGCTCTCAGATGAACAACTATGCAACACGCTCAACAAGGTCTCCATTGAGGTCGAAGCTAGAATCTTTGGGTGGAATGATAGAATCAAAGATCTAGAGGATGAACTGAAGAAGAAAGAGGAAGAGCTAGTTGCGAGGACAAAGGAGCTAAGTCAAGAAAAGATGATCAATGCCCAATGGCAATGAGAGTTAAGGGACGAGAAGGCTAGAGTGTGCAAAGTACACAAAAATGTGGAGTCCATTACAAATGCCATAGTGTTGAAGCATCCAAACCTAGCACCTTCCATGCAGAAGTATGCATCTGCCCTGGAATGCCTAGAGGACTTAACCAGAACCCTCACCATGGAGAGGCAGCTGCTAGCTTTAGACTCTGCAGAATAAGTGGCTGCACGCTTAGAAAAGGAGGATAAATTGAAATTCATGGTGCTCATAGTAGAATATAGAAAGGTCCTTGCTGATGTAAATATTGCCTCCTAGAATGCTAAGGCTGCATAATTTGACAAACCGCATTTGCCTGAGAAAAGACAAAGTGGCGAGCATGCTGGTCGCTAATGATGAAGTGGAACTTAAAGAGTTCTAGGAGAAGAATAAGGGGAACATAGTGGAGTGAGAAAATATCCTAGCTGAGGTTGAACATAAATCCAAGGCCATTGAAACCTTAAGGGGTTCAATCAAAAACTGTTGAAGGAACTATACCCACAAATTACACAAAGGATGGATGTGCTTTAGAGGATATAGGCAAGGAGTTAGAGAATATTATTGACACCATGAGTGCACAAGGGGATGGGCTAGGTTTTGATTAGGTGAGCACCTTAGTGGGTGATCTTTTCCAGAGAGCACAAAACGAAGTCGATGCCTGGAACAAGTTGGAGGCTGACTTGCAAAAAGATTTTCCTAGCTTATTGCAGTAATGCCATCACTATCCCATTCTTTCTTCTTTCCCAAATTCTTCATCCCCTTATTCTTTTTCCAAGGCATAAGTCTACTATGATTCCTTATCCATTTAAGAAGTGTTCCCATAGACGAAGAACAAGCGTAGTGTGGGGTGATGTTGGGCCCCTGAAATATTGGCTAAGTGTAAAAAGGTGCGTAGGCGCGCAAGGCCTAGTTGAAGAAAGGCACACAAGGAGAAGGTGCACAGGAAGGGTTTAAGGAAGGGTTTAAGGAAACCCATGGCATGTTCGTGGAAAAAGCCAAGGTTTTAGGACTTATCCATATTGGGCATTTTGGGTAGGATACGAGAAAAACGTGACCCAACTGTGCATGCGGAGTGGATAAGGTGCCAGCCTGGTGACAAGTTGGCCCAGGAAGGAATATGCCTTGCGTTAGAGGCTTCTAGAAGGAAATCATGGCATGAAGTGGTGAGATCAGGCTTGGAGGAGCATGCGCTCCTGGAGGACCACATTCAGACACTTGGCGACAGATATGAAACTCAGAGAACAATGAGTTAGCACTTCAAAAAGGCTATATATACAAGTGCTTGCAGAAATAACATATAAAGAGATAGCTAGAGGCGAGCTCTGTAGAAATACTACAAGGACTCTGTTATCTTGGGTAATTAAGGGTAGAGAAGGATGTATCAAGGGTTTGGGAATTATAAATTTTCTTTTGAGGGCCTAGTTATATGAATCCAGTTATAATGCATGACTACGGTCTGCCTTTCTATGACATTCTGTAATGGGCCTAATGAATGTAATGAGGTTACCAGTTTATATGAATATGAGCATTAATGGTTCTGATGCATACATCCTTCTTGATAGTTATTTTTCATTTATGTTTATGAACTAAGTATGAATGCTTGTATGAATTCCTTTCTATTTTGGTGTAAGTTCTATAATCTGTTAAGCACTTTATGTCTGGAATGACTGCAAGGATCTAGAAGCCATTCTGAGCTCTATGGTGCTTGTATGTCTTATTTCCTTTCAAATCTCTTAAAATCAGATCATAGATGATGTTTCCCACTAAAATCACATAAAAGAGAGACTCGATGTTCGTGCGTGGCTCGGTGAGCACCCAACGCTTTCTGGGTGATAGGCTTACGTGCATGGGATTCATTTCCTTCTGATGGGGGTAAAAATGACTACACATAGAAAATCAAAATTTAAAACCTTGAAGTTAGTGTAAATTTCAACAAATCACATTAGTTTTCCCCTTTACACAATAATGTGTTCCTTTGAGCACCAAAGCATATTTGACAATAAAACCGCTTCCTTTAACACACCAATGCGGCCTTAGCAATGTGAGCGCGTATCTAATGAAAAAATAGACCGAGAGTAAAACAATGTAATTTCAGCATGTCCAAAGAGATACCAACGCAACCAAGACATAGAGAGGTTAAACACAAAGGTAATGCAAATGTGTCTAGAGAGACGTGAGCACAACCTTGATAGTGTGAGTGCGGCCTTGACAATGTAAGCACATACTTTAGAACACTAGTGTGGTCTTTACAATGCCGGTGCATAGAAGAATAACAAAGGAGAAAGTTTATTGTAGGTGATCAAAACACCTGAAGTTTCTCAAAATTTCTCAAAAATCTCAAAACTTTGTTAATTTGGTTTAATTTTGACATCACCTCACCTCATTTGATCCTGCGCAAAGAGCACAAAAAAAGACAATCCTAACTAGACTAGATAAGAAACTTGATATTTATCCATTAATGTAAAAGAGGGTTAGATAAATAAAAACTTTGAAAATAATCTAAAAATATTGAAAATGAATGAAAAGGACAATGGAGTATCTCCCACTGTGCATGCCAAATATGAACTCAATAAACTTTTAAGCAAAACAATTAGAACCTAAACTAAAACCAAGTAGTTTAGAGCTAAGCTAATAAATTCATTAATGGACCATCAATATCAAAGTTTAATGGATTGCAAAAAGGAAATCTAAATGAATTTAACCATATAAACTACAAGCATTCCTACTATGTTAATTGATTTCCAAAAAAATGAACCTATGAAGATTTAAAAGTAATCAAAATGTGAGTTGTTGCTACTTCATTGAAGGTGAAAGGACCTCTCTAACAATGGCTACAAGGTCATATTAGATATTTCTTTACTAACCAACTTGAAAAAATGGATGTAAATGGGGATGCAAGCTATTCCAACAATGGAGTAAGGCTCATATGTTTTATATGATTAATTCTATTCAAAACATGGCATAAATTTGAGAGGAAGGAGCTTAGCATTTTATTTGAAGAAATTTTACATCTTGGTGCATGTGGGACAAATGATAAAGTAACTCTTGGTTAATTAACCATAGATAGGTGAGTTAACAAGTGAGTTAGCACTTTATGGGAGTTGAGGGTGCTTTAATTAATCAATTAGGATTAATTAATAGGCTAGAATAAGATTTTTAGGCTAATTAGAGGTGTTTGAAGAGGAATTTGATGATATTAGAAGCATTTGAAAGTGAGATTTAGCCAATAAGAGGGTTTATTGATTAAATACTTGTTAAAAAGGCTTAATTATCTAATTAATAGCTAATTTTTTATTCGAAGAGGATTATAACTAACAACATGTCATTAATTGGCATCCAAAATGTGATAGAAGCTAGTTAATTAACGAAGTGTTGTTAACTGACCAAATTAGAGGGAAACATTAGTTAATTAGAGAAAATGGTGAAATAGAGGATAATGAGTACCAATTTAGCATTAAAATTATGGAAGCAAATTTTAGGTGTGTATGAATTGAAAGTTGATATTTACAATGTATAAAACTATAAAAAGATCCTATGTTTGTTCTATGAATGAAAGATGGGTTTATTTAAACATATTATGTCAAAAAGGTAAAGGCATTAGGACATAGTCATTAATGGTAAAGCAAACTTATAAATGAGAGGATGAACTTATATTTATGGATGATGAATTAATCATAGTGGAACACTAGTAAACTTAGGGAAATCATGTGGTTAAATTAGTGTGATGGAATTATGATTATTTGGTATATTGAAAAATGGATATGTGAATGGTTAAATAAATAAAATTAATTAAATGAAATCACCATTTGGATTATGCTTGATCTTATGTATGGATGTATTGAAATGGAATTATGGATACACATGCTTTTAGAGTTAATTGAAATTCCTTATGTAGTAATGGATGAACTACTAATACGTGAACTCATTTAAGTTAATACTTAGTGATTGCACAATTAATTCACCTATTAAATTTAGAGGAAAACTATACAAGTTAATGATGTGCACATTATATTTTATTGAGATAAAATGAACCTTGTATAAATGTATGTTATTATTATTTTTATGCCTCTTGCATAACAATGCATGTTTAAGTAGGACTAGGAAATTGTGAGGCATAGATTTATGTTCCTAGTTGAAGGGTGATTGTAAATTACAGGTGGGAATAAAAAATTTGACGTGTTTTTCTACTCACCCACCCGGGGGTCACTACATCATTTAGCATCACATTGGTTGCGTTATGGTATATTTCCTTAGTTTCATAGAGCTAAAAAAGTAAGAGGTTAACCACCCTCTAATTTGTTTCCTTGAATCTTCTCCTAATTGGAGAAGAACCACACTTCTATAACGAAAAATATTTCTCTTCATTCATCAAATAATAGAAACATATTTGGGAGCCAACATATAGCATGTGTCTTTTACTAACATGTCCCCAAATGGTTTCTCAGGGGAATGTGGAAAGAGAGGCTAGGAAGAATCTCTAGAAGATCCCTATTACATGGATTAACACCACCATTTTATTTGTATGTCACGTTGCATTCATCGTAGGCCCAAAATATATGGAGAGGAGATCATAGTTCCAGATTTTCATGAAATAAGATCATCACCATATGGATTTTAGGGTCCTTTTCCATAATCGGTACCTCACAAAGCACATATTATTAACCAAAGCATGATTCAATCCTACTCTCCTATCTTTTCCACATGTCCAAAGGAATAATTTTCATCAATAAATGCTCAAGAGTCTTCAAGGATGAGTAAAAACATAGAAGGTCATGGGATGTGGGAACGTTGATATGTGAAACACATCTCTTATTGATTTAAAGAAAATAAAAAACCAGTTCAAATCTTGAAGTGTTTCACTTCGTGATAAGTGTCCCTAACATGATAGATTAAGTTCTATAGTCTAGTTCCTTACGAAAATAAGTGATTTGAACATATTTTTCCCATTTTGAGGCCAAAACACTGTAATCTTGACTAAGTGTTACATGGTTTTTCCTGTATGTACTTAGAGATAATATGTGCAAGTCATGGTGAAAAGTTTGAACTAAAAATTGGGCTAAAACATACCTATTTAACTCCATTAAAGGCCTTCAATTTCTAAATTTATAACTAATTTCATAAATGCACCAAGGAGCTTCATTTTAGCAATACACCATAGTTATAATGAGGGTATTAATAGTGTGGAAGAGGTCAATCTATAATATGATGGAATTTATTGTATTAAAAACTTGCAAAAATTTCATTGCTCAAGCTTGTTGAGGTGTAAGAAAAATATTGAATGCCACTTTAGCATTGATGGACTTGAAGCTCATATTTAGACGGTCAAATGTTAGTACTTCAACACTACTAAAGGATGTAAAAATTTATTATTGTAACATTATGACTATACCTTATACATTATCATTATAATAGATACATTTTTTTAATTTTAATATTTAAAAATTTTCTAGGACTATTCTCATGTTTAGGTTGTAAAAATGTTCTTATACTAAAAAAATAAAATTCCAGCATAACATAGGGTGATGAAATAGATATCATCTTCCTTGGTCATTTCATATAGCAAATATGATGTGTGTATAAGTGATTAATATTATTCAGGAAAGAGTAAGAAAATGGTATTGTTTTTACAATTTTGAGTGTAAGGAATGTCGGTTAAATTTTTCTCACATGAATTCAAATTCCAAGAAGTTTTTTTGAATATTTCCCATTGATTAGTGCAATAAAATGGCTTTAAAATTGTAGCTCACTTGCAAATATAGTGACATGATATTCTAAACTTAGAATTGTGATGTGGTGATGCATGTACCAAGTGACTACCAAGATATGAAACACATTGAGTAGAAGTGGCCCAAAAAAATTCAAGAATAATGCAAATAGTATAAGGATATGTATGGAAATGAATGTGGTTAAACCATATTCCAAAAATGTTGATAACATATTCCAAGAGTATGGCCTATTTTTAATTAATTATAACATTCCTCTCATGTCTTATGATAAAAATAGAATATCTATTTTTGTCTCTTCTAATCTCTAGAAAGAATCAAATGAAAAATATATTTGTTTAGCTTAAATCTCTAATATATGAGTTACATATTTTTTCCAATGGGTTTCATATGTATGATGTTTCCAAGATACTAGGAAATAGAGTTCGAAAATGTTAAGGAATTATCTACTCGATAATTCATGGTTTTTTATGATTATAGTTTTATTTATGTTTGATTATGAAAGGTGCATAAATGTGTTTAAGGTGTAGTGA
This sequence comes from Taxus wallichiana var. yunnanensis, assembly GCA_018340775.1. Taxonomy (NCBI): domain Eukaryota; kingdom Viridiplantae; phylum Streptophyta; class Pinopsida; order Cupressales; family Taxaceae; genus Taxus; species Taxus wallichiana. Next base: position 108,814,437 of record CM031235.1, on the reverse strand, counting down.
CCAACTATGTTCACATTAGTTTCATGATTCTCATTAACATGTGTATGAAAGACATTAAATATTTTTAATGATGGACTTTAAATATCAAAGTGTCAAAGAAATGAAAGTTGTTTTTCGAGATAGAGATGAGAGGACTACCAAATTCAATGTCTCTTGAATATTAGTTATATCATTATAAGGGTGCTTGTGATGTAGAGACTATTGTGTTTCTATAAATTTTATGTAGATTAGAATTGAAAAATGAAGGTATAAGTAAGACACACCTAGATGTAATTCCAAGGGTAATGAAAATAGTCGCTATAGTATATAGTCAAGTCCATTCTAGAAAGGTTTGGTTGTAGGCCATCTCCTTGATCTGATACACATTCTCAAAAATATAATCGTATCAAAATGGTTGCATATTGAAATGAAATACAATGATAAAAAAAATTTAAAAAGTATTCAAAAATTCAAAAATGAAGAAAAATAAATGTATTTAGAGTAATGGAAAACATGAAAAGGCTCCATGGATTCTAGGTAAACACAAAGTTACAAAAGTCAAAAATATCATGCATGAAATACACCTACCTTAATTCTTTTGGTCATCTCTCAAGAGTGTTTGCATTGCTAATAGACATATTTTAGGGTTGAAAACATGTGACCGATGTGTAATTTTAAAGGTATATTTACAATAATTAAAATATATGTAAAATATTTGATATGTTGGCCACTTTCTATTTTTGGATTTTCCTAATAGATATTTAGTTTATCTGGTAGCACATGTTTCCTTTTGGTATAAGGGGTTATGATATGCTTCCATGTGATATGAAAAATTCCATACAAAGACTATATAAATTCCAAATATGGTTTTCATCAAGGGATAACACAAAATGAAATTACATAGATAGTTTATATATTTTTAAAATAATTTCCAACTTCATTTTTTGACTCTCATTTCATCTCTTTATCCACTTATTCAATGATGTTGAGATGGAAGGTGTTTTAAACACTATCTAGATGTCCGAAAGTTACATGTAAAAACTAAAGGGGTTTCAGCAAAGGGTTCTTTTTTAAAAGGATAAACTATTCAACAAATGTCCTTCTATGTTACTAAATATATAGAAATGAATCCATTGAGATACATTTTGTATGGGATAATAACCATGATGCTAGCTAGGTAGATGATTCATTACAAATGAAATTGAATAAAATATTGAACGATTACATTATATTAATAATTATATATATTTAATCATTCATCTTTTATATTAATGTTTTATTTTATAAATTTTAATATTTAAAACTCTATCAATGGGTTCTTTTAGGTGAAGTGGATAACTATTTTATCAACGAGTTCATATTATTAAAAAGGTAAATTAGTAATTAGTTTGATGTTTAGAAATAAAAGATAGAATCACAACATGGAAATATGTGCTTCTACACAAAGAAAATAATTGAAAACAATTTCCTCAAAACTTACATATGGAACGGATTGGGTCTTGTACTCAAAAGTAAGTGCACAAATTACTATAAAATATATATGAAAGAAATCCTAGAAGCATGTCAATCATTTATTTAAATGTTGTGTGAGGGTGAGAATCTTAAATAAAAATCTCCAATCTTCTATAAAGAAAGGGTTTCATGTAAACAAAATATGTATTTTTCAAATTTTAGTTACAAACGACATGCTATATGTTATCATGGAAAAAAATTGGCTTCTGAAACTTCTAAATCTTTGCTTCAATGTGTCAAAAGAATCCCAAAATGGATTTCCAATATAAATACTTCATGTTCATAAGGTTATTTTGACCGGTCACAATTTTGTCTTGACATAACTTATTTCCCCATCTTGTCGTCAAGTCTCTAATGGTCCTCATAAAAATTGTTTCTTTGAAGAATGTATTGGAATTGGTATCAAAAGATAAAAAAATGTTTTATTCATGCTATTAGCAATCCGAAGAAAACTATCAAGTTTTATCTTGTGTTCTTTGGGGGTGAAATTACCGAGATACAAAAAGACACTCCAAATCTATTTATGAAAACTCTTATTTTTCCGTGGAACTGACATATATCTTTGGAATTGATAAGTATGATGTTGGCACAGGTTTTGGGCATATGAAATTTATTTTCTATGGATTTGGAGTTGGTAGGAATACGGCCATGATAAACAAGGTAGCCATAAGGGAAATATTGATGCACTTACTACACTTTACAATTGGCCTAACATCCATTGCTCATTCGATTATTGCCTTTGATCATATTGATGGTATGAAAAAGGGAGTTTGAATCTTACCAAAGATGTTTTGGTAATATACTATAGTGAAGTAAGGAACCGATAGAGAAGAACTTGAAGATTCATATGTGATCACCATTCTCCATTATGGGCTTTGTAGAAAAATGTTTTATTAAGGATAAAAATATGAGACAAGCTCATAAAATATGTATCTCAACCATTCTCACATCAAAGATACTATCCTTGGGAAAAATTATAATGGTCATTTTTTCAATGCTCTTGTTAAAATTCTAGGTTTTGATCCAGTTTCTCCATTTGATGTTGTTGCATGATTTCGGATATTAGTATGGCTATTATCCTCTCTACCTAGATGAAACTAATAATGGAAGTAGTACTTAAAACTTATGTACAAAGTGAGATATTAAAGTTGGAATTCCTTGATGTAGAAGTGAATGGGATCTTGCATAGTCTTGCAAGAACAACATTGCACAAGTTTTCCAACCAAAGCTAAGGATGGTCCAAAATGAATGGATACCATTATTTGGAACTTCTAAGAAATACCAAGATGAAAAGGATCCATATGATCAAACTTGTGCCATGCAAAGGGTGATGAAATAAGGACCCCATGGATATTGATGGTAGTCCTAGAAATATTGCTACCAAGCCTATTGAATTAATTGACATCATAGCCAATAAACATAAAAGTAAAAACATGAAACCAATGAACAGTTCCAATCTTCCTCATTGAGTATATGATGCAAAGAGGAAGTTTGTGTAAGGTGTTTTACATCTTTCTACAAATCTTAAAAGGGTCAAATAAACCAATCTCTATAACAACATTAAGTACATGATGCAATATTAAAGAAATTTTGATCAATCAAGCTAAATAATCAAATAGTGGGAGACTATGGAATATTATTAAATGGTCATAGTGCTTAATTAATTAATTTATCAAATTAATTAAATATTATATTCCTACATTTTATAATGTAATTGTATATATTATAATGTGTAACCCAAGTTGAGTCAACTTGGGGATAGGGGTAGGTTAAATTAAAATTAGTTATTTAACTACTTGTGCATGATGCCCGTAAGCTAAGAAAAATACATTACTAACAAGGAAGTAAAATACCAACAATATTACCTCCTCTTTTGTGTTCCATAGCAAACCTCAGAATGGGCTAGGAAACTTGGATTGAGCCTTGATTGTGTGATATGTAGGTTCTTTTCTTCAAGATGGAGCAAGACCTTCCTGCAACAACAATCCTCTTACTTTGCAATAGATGGAAAAAATGATTATGAGGCTATTTGGGCATTAGGACGAGGCCGAAGGATATTATTTGCTCAAAGGATGCAAGAACTTAGATAGGGAATTCAAGCTTATTCTCCATGTGTTTAAAGGGGAGGGGTAAGGTTGTATTTATAGCCTGGGGGAGTGATTAACTTAGACTAATTTAAGTAATCATGATTTGAAAATATGGGCAAGATTAGGTGAGTGGGGACCACGAAGAATGGGTGAGGATTTTATTTTAGATTTTTAATTCATAAGTGGAGGATTTTAGGTGAGTGGGGACCATGAAGAGTGGGTGAGGATTTGAATTTGAATTTTTAATTCAATAGTAGAAAAACATGGAGAATAATGACATGTGGTGAGGATTGGGTTATTTTTAGATTTTGAAATGGATAATTAATCAAATTATATTTGATTAATTCAAAGTGTATTTTTGTGGGAAATGAGGAAGGGGAATTAATTGATTTAGGACATATGTGAAATTAGGGTGTCTACATTTGCCCCTCTTTGGAAGGGTACTATGAAAGTAGTGTCCTTTCAAAGAAAGTAGACAGATGGTGGAAGAATTCAATCTACTTTTCTTAAGGAAGTGGTGAGTGGTGGATGTAATCTAGAGTGAATTTTTGTTGGGGAGAATAGGAAGTGGTGAGTGATGGATCTCATAGTATCCTCCAAGACAAAAATGTCTTGAGAAGATGTGATTATAGATAGATGTGATTATTCTCCTCGAGAGGACCGACGAGAATGGAATATACGACAAAACTCTTGAAAAGAGGAGAGATGAATTCTATGGAGAAGAGGATGATAATGGAGTGAAAGAGACTAGAATGGCCACATGACAAAGATGGAGAAAGGATTCAATCGGCCTTGAATGCTAGGTGTGAAGGTGTGTGGAAAGACAAAAGGGAATGGATAGGATTGGATTTTGATTATGAGAAGAGTAAGGGAGATAGGGAGGGGGAAAAATGAATGAAAGAGGTAGAAATAAGAGAGAGGGATGATAGGGAAGAAAGGAATGATGAAGGACAAACAAGGTGAAAACAGAAAACGACAGAGTAGAGGGTAAAGGGATGAAATAAAGAGATGTGCCAAATGAAGGAAGCAACATAGATAATAAAGAGGGATGCATGAAAGTGAAAGAAATGATAGAGCTGAGAAAAGTAAGAAACAGGAAAGGATAAATAAGAAGGAGAAAACAAGGTGGGAGTAGGGGTGAAATGGATGAAAAGAAGTAGAACGGAGAAAAAAGAAACTATGAGGGGTGAGGAAAGTGTGAAAAAGAGTAGAGAAAGAAGAGAAACATATACAAAATGAACAAAAAGGTAAGGGTGGTAGAGAAAGGAGAAGTGGACAAGAAATGTGAAAATTAGGGGATAGGAAATGAAGATAGAGTGAATACGGGGAGAAGATTGAAGGAATCGTGGCATTGTGAGAAAGACCAAGGCAAAGAATATGGAGCAGACTATATGGAGATGCATGTGGAGGGTGGTATGAAATAAAAGAGAGAAGAAAATGCCGAAGAGACAGGTTATCGATGGGGAAGTAAGGAGGAAACGTGATGGAAAAAGGGGAAGAAGATGATATAGGGGAAGGGAAATAAGACGAGGGGTGGGAGAGAGAAGAGGATAACAAATAAAATGATGTAGAAGGAAGGGAATACATAAAGGGGATAATAAGTGGAAAGGGAATAGTATAAGGAATGTAAAGAGAAGAAAGAGGGGAGGAATGACATCGATTGGAAAAGATGCGGAGATGCATGAAATGAGGATATTAGGACTACAAGAAAATAGACAAAGGATGTATGATGAAGACAATAAAGATATTGAAGAGGGCAAAGGGAAGATGGAGAGATGGGTAAGAAGCAACAAGAAAGGGTGGGATTGAGGGAAAATAATATGAGAGAAAAGAGAATGGGGGATAGAGGATGCAACACCAATGAGGGGATGTTAGGGAAAGCCCCCTTACAATGAGTGGTGGGGAAGGGTGAGAGAAAAATGAAGAAAAGGAGAAAGGTAACGAGGATTGGAAAGGGTAATGCCAACAAAGGGACGTTAGGAAAATCCCCCTTACAATGAGTGGTGGGCTTAGAGGAGGGAAGGAATGAAGGGAAACTCTAGAAGGTCCAAGGGAGTGAATGAGGTCATGTGGAATGAAGATTGATTATTTTAGGAAATCCCACTTACAATTATTAGTGCGGGAATAGAAGATGATGATGAAAGAATGATAGAGGAATGTTAACAATAATGGTGAATGCGTGTGTGGGTAGAAATGTGGGGGATTTGAGAAGATGAAGTGGAAAGAGTAAATAAAATGGGAGGGATGAGTTGGGACTAGGTGAAAGTGAGGAGAGGATGCGGGTGATGAGGATGAAGAAACAAGACATGAAAAGAATGGGAAGAAACGGTATGAAGGATGATGGATCAAGAAGGGGAAAATGGGGAAAAAGAACGTGATTATAGGTGGAAGAGATTAGATGTATGTTGTAAGAGGATATGTTGAGAAAGGATAATAGTATGAGGAAAAAGTGAGTAGTAGGAGAGACCAGGTGGAAGAAGTGATCAACAAAGTGAACGAAGAATTAGGCGAGGGAGAAGTTCATGATGATGAGTTAAGCATAGGGAGGACCACGACATAAGACATCACGTGACGAAAGTGGTTAAGTAAGATTTCCAAGCAAGTGAAACTGGAGATGACAAGTGGGAAAGTGAGAAGTGGTGTTTGCAAGAATGGAAAATGAGGTAAAAGGATGTGATAATGGGGAATGCTGAAAAAAAGTGAAGGGTGAATGGTGTGTAGTGATGGGGAAAGGAAAGGAGATAGATCATCCTTAAGAGGGACTCTTAAGTGAGATCTCCATCTTTGAGTGAGTGGTTAATAAGATTGACAAGCGAGAGGAGGGTGATGGTGATGGTAAAAATATATGATGATGGGGAATGAAGAGAAAAGATGGATGGTGAGATTGTAGAGTGATGGGTGAGTGTAAGATGACATGTCATGCTTAAGAGAATCTCTTAAGTAAGATCGTCATGTTGTCGGAGAGGTTTTGTAAGATCACCTAACTGATAGGGATGATATGCAAGGAGAAAGACAAAATGATATTGGGGACAGGGTGGAATGGTAGGTTGAAGAAGATGATCACGACGAGAGGTGGGAGAAATAATATGGGGAAATATGATGGGATGGGGGAAGGCCATAGGGCAGATCAATCTTAAGAGGAAGTCTTAAGTAAGATTGCCATGCAACCGGAATGGTTAAGTAAGATTGCCAAGATGAAGAAGAAGAAGGATGATGATAGAGTTGGTGGGAATAGGGTATAAAAAATGGACTGAAGGGGAACCCTCAAGTGAATTTTCCATACTATGAGAGCGTGTAAGTAGGATGACCAGGCATAAGACGAATTTGGGGAAGGATGAGAAAAGAGTGAGTGAGGTATGCTTGATTGGAATAGGATACAAGATGAGGTGATAACAAGAAAGAAAGGAAACAAAGGAGTGTAACATGAATGGATGAAGGAATATATGTAGTGAAGGGTAGAGAGTGTGAGGGGAATCCTTAATTGGGATGCTGCGTGGTGAGAGTAATGATGCGAGAATGAGAAGCATAAGAGGTGGAATGGGAAGATGTGTGTGGTGGTGAGTGTTGTTTGATGAGAGGGGAGGTGGTGAAGAAGCTTCTACAATGGGAAGATCTTAGGGAGAGGGTAAACCTCCACCGAGGATTCCATATAGAATGGGTTATTAAGTAAGATTTTCAAGTGTGAAGTAGAAGGGTGAAAGGAAAGAACATAAATGGGTGAGAGGGGACAAGAATGGTGAGAAGGGTAATATGGGGATAAGTGGTGGAGAAGTAAAAATGAGGAACAAGCATGAATGGATCAAATACATGGTGAGCATGGTGGAGGAGGAGGAGGCTTTGCTTTGGATAGTGAATGCTACTTGAGAAAGATCGTCAAGTAGGATTCACAAACCGCAACTGCGTGATCAAGTAGGATTCCCAAACTAGGAGTGTATTAGTATGGGTGAATGGATGGGGTGCAAAGTAAAATGTTTATCATATAGGAAGATACTCACGTGATGAAAAACATCTTAATTTTAAAAAAGCACATAACAGGATGCATCGTGATATAGAAGATCAGGATCACTAGATTGTAATATGCGTGATAGCTTAGACAGGGGCCATCAAAAAGGTTTGATGCCCCAGTATGATATGAAAATGGAAGAGACCATAGATAGAGGCCATCAAGAAAATATGATGCCCCAATACGACATGCAATCAGATAACATAAGAATATTAGAGAGAACACCAGGATACATAAAATCAAGATGCCCCCTATAATATATCAAGATACAAGAAATCAATTAATAATTTATAACTAATAATGCAACACAAGAACCAATAAACATGTCCCTAATGTGTTCCATAGTGAGGATTGATCGGATGTGCCCCCAAGTAGGGGTACGAGGACATAGTAAAGTATTGGGTCATTGTCCTCAAACAAGGAAACAATGAGAGTCGATTTTTCCCAAGCAAGGATTCATGCGAGGAGAAGTGTTTTGAATTTGGTAGTCATAAAGTGATTGGATCATCCATTGGGGATAATAGTTCAAAGGTTGAATTGTGTTGGTATTTTTAGAGTTTTGTGATTTTACAACATTTTTGTTTTTGTTTATGATATATATATAGATTTTCTAATGTTTTTGGATTTTTGATAATCGTTTCTAATTTTTTTATTTTGATTTTGATTTTGATTTTACGATTTTCAAATGTGTTCGGATTTTTGATGATTCTTTCTAATGTTTTTGGATTTTTCGAGTGTTTCTAATGTTTTTGGATTTTTGATGAGTTCTAATTTTTTTGGATTTTGGACAATTGTTTCTAATGTTTTTGGGTTTTTGACGATTTTCAAATGTTTTTAGATTTTTAGATTTTTACACTTGTTTTTGGATTTTTGACGATTTTCACACTTGTTTGTGGATTTTTACACTGATTATTGGCAATTTATGGACTAAAGTGCAGATTTATTTTTGAGAGGTGATAAACCAGATATTATCTATATGTACCATGTTCCGTGTGGTAACTTATGCTCGGAATAACAAAAATTCTCTTTCCATTGTCGGATATGGTGGTGATGATATGATGAAAAGAAGTCCAACTCCATTCTTGACTCCACACAACTAGTAAGATGTGTGGGCTCATCACCAAGAATCAAGAAGGACATAGGAGGTAGATAATGAATATAGAGACAAATAATAACAATAATCCCTTTGGGAAATTGTGACTCCATTCTTCATAACGGTACTAAACCAGTTTCAAAAATGGCTTTCACTTTATGAGATGCATGCTAGGCTTAGACAATTATGTGGCTTGCTGATTGGTAAGATATGAGGTGAAGGGATAGTTCTCTCTTCACTTAGGCATCTAAATTACTTCTTTAGGGATTCTATAATTTGTAAGCACTGTAAGATTTTATATTTTTGAAATGACTCCTATGCCTTGCCCCATGCTCTACTAGTGAGAAGCAAGGGTTCATCACCAAAGGTAAAATATAGGTGAGTGAATTCCCTTTTTGCCTATTTTTATTTTTGTTTTGTTTTGTTTTTTGAATGTTTTACAATATTTTTATGCTTTTATGAGAATGACCCTCTACGCTTTACCCCATGCCACTTGTAAGAGGTAAGGGTTTATCACTCAAGACAAGATGTAGATTTAGTAAGGGCACCTTCCTCCATTCCCGAGTCTCACACTACCAAGAAGAAGTGTGGGATCAACACCGAAGACTATGAAGGATGAAAGATGTGATGATGAATTATTCATAAGTTATTGAATTGATGAATTTTTACAATAGTGCTTTGTATTTGGGAAGGAACATTTGCCCCCAATCTCAGCCCCACACGACTAGTAGGATGCGAGGTTTCAACACCGAAGACTGAGATGGACAACCAAACGAACTGGGTAAAGAAGTTTAGAGCTTTGTTATGAAAGAGAGAATGTTTTTGAAGGGAATATATTACCATTAGTAAGCTTCTAGGTATGACCATAGATGAAAGTGATTGAAAATGGAAGATATTATAAGAAGTATGACGCTCACAAACTTAATAGGATTTATATTAGCACTTGTCTCATGATGATAAATATGAAGATGTGATTTTGATAATGAAAATGTCTACCAATGGAAATGAATAAATTTATTCGAGATAAGCAAGATAGAAGGAACAATGTACATGTTGTTGTTTCCCGAAATAGAGAGTGCTTTCAAGAATAAAATTTCTTTGAATGGAATGCATTCATGGGTTCCTCAAGGACTTGGCATGTTTCAATGGCCAATTTATAAGCTCCAAACCTAAAATTATCTATGATTTTGTTGGGCTCAAATTTGTCTTGTTTGTCTCGTTCTTTGGGTGTGTTCTTTTGATTTTCTTTGAGAATGAGATCATTGACCTTAAATTTTCTAGGTTTGATTTTTTTATGGTAGCTACGTCATAGCTGATTTTGATAGAATGGAAGATTATCTAGGGAATTAAGTTGTTTTTCATCAAGAATTTTGAGTTCATTAAGGCGTGAGTGTCGATAATAATCTTGATTGATTACATCTTTGAGGGATATTCTGAAGGATGGAAATTCAACCTTGACATGTAAAATAGCTTCCCAACCATAAACAAAGGAGAAGGGAGTGGCTCCAATAGGTGTGTGATAAGATGTGTGGTAAGCCCAAAGAGTGGGATAGATTTGGTTAAGCCAATAACTTCCATGTGTGTTGACAATGATGGTTTACATAATTTGGTTTATTGCTTCTATTTGTCCATTAATTGATTGATTTGAGGATAGATTCATGATTAAAGATGGAAAAAGTGGCGTAAAGATATTCCTGGGTATACGTACCTCGTAGAATGTATGCACGTAGAAGTCTTGATAGGTGAGAATCATTAGTGATGAGATGCATGCTAGATTGATTGTTAAAAGCATGATGGACATGACAAGTTGCATTGTCACAAGTGTCCAAACTCGATGTGGTTGTGTTTCGACAACAAGGCTAGAGATGTTAGGCATAAGAGCCAATATTGGAATAATAGAATCAAACTTAATGGTACCTATTGATGGAACCTCTTCTGTAGTGTCTATAGTAATATCAAGGTTTGAAAGGGAGTCTTGAAATGAGATCAAGGTCTCGTTAGATGTTGGAAGAATGTTGTCGCCCAAAATAGGTTCAATATATGTTTGGGTTGAAAGAGAGTCTTGAAATAAGTTCAAGTTCTCAGTAGATGTTGGAAGAATGTTGTTTTCCAAAACAGGTTCAATGTATGTTTGGGTTGAAAGAGAGTCTTGAAATAAGTTCAAGTGCTCAGTAGATGTTGGAAGAATGTTGTTTTCCAAAATAGGTTCAATGTATATTTGAACTAATGGAAGGAAATTTGAAGAAGATATGGACTGGTTTGGAATTCGAGAGTCTTGATTATTGTCATCACGATCTCATGGAATTTTAGTATATATAGGAGTTTCAAAGTATTCAGATCTTCATGGAAAGTTTTGGTATTGGATGTGTCGTTGGTTGTAAGAGCGTTGTCATCAAGTTCTACAGAGATGACATTGTCATTAATTAAGTCTTGGACATAATTCTTAAATCGCACACATTTATCTGTGTGATGACCATCAATGCGATGAAATTCACAGTATGTGTTAGGTTTGTACCAACATGGCTTAGCTTCCCCTTCGGAAAAGGGTTTTGTAATTGGATATCTTATCAGTTTAGCCTCTTTTAGTTGATGAAAAACACTAGAGAGACTTTCTCCAAGGGGGTAAATTGGCGTTGGACTTTACGTAAAGTGACGTCTTCATTAGGTTGTATGATCGACTTTTTGGGTGATCGTTCACTGATTTGGGTAGCCATATGAGAGAGTTGTGTTGTCAACTTATTAATTTTTTCTAATAGCTCATTGCGTGATGTTTTTCGTGAATTCATCATGTTTGAAAGAGAGGGAGAATGAAGAAAGGTGCGATGAAGAACTCAACCTATTGATTGTGATCTTTGTTTTGGCTCAATCGAGTTAACAAGTAAGGCTATAAGGAGTAAGCTTAAACAAGATACTCGGGAGAAATATGCAATAGCTCAAACAATCTATAATAAAAATGGTTTAGATTTGGCTTAAACAAGCTTACCAGAAGACAATGTAAGGAGTACACTCAAACAAGGTACTCGATACAAATGGGATATAGCTCAAATAAGCTATGATGAAGATGTTGATTGGTTTGGCTTAAACAAGCTCGGGATTGTTGTGAGGAGATTAACTGAACAAGTTAATTTTAATATGGTTGTGATATAACTCAAAATGAGTTATGAAAGGATTTGTGTTGGTTATGATTTGGATAAACTCGATGGTTGACAAAATAATGAGTGAACTCAAATATGTCACCCAATATTAGTTTGATATAGCTTAAAATGAGCTATGAAGGATATTTTGACAATGATTGACGATATGAAGAGTGAATGACAGATCACTCAAATCCATTGGATATAGCCGAAGACAAGCTATGGTAGATGTATTGTTGGCTGAAACAAGCTAATAAAATTGGTGCGATGTTTTGGTCTGCGTTGTTAGATTGTTTGGATGTTTTCGCTTAGTATTGAATTGGTCGTGAACTAATTTTTTGTGGAAAACAACTAGGGTTGAACTTTTACAATGAACACATTGATATCAACGAAGTTTTATAATGAAACAATACTAAACTATTTTGTTTAAAAACAAAAAGCAATCATGTGGATCAAATTGTTTTGGCTTAGGAGGTAAATTCTTCAGGAATGATCATTGTTTCATGCAATCATACAAGTATGTTGTGAAATGGTGGATGCAGGCTCTTATTACTCCAAAAATATGCATCCTTTGATATACCCGAGTCCTAATATACCTAATTCTGTATGAGGACAGAATTGGTACGGGGAGCCCTTAGAGCACTAGAAGAGACTCACCAATTCTTACTTGCGTATGTTTAAAGTGAATCATCACATCTAGAAATGAGTTTTTGTGAAAAGGTGGAAGGTGATGGAGGGATGAATGTGTATGGTGTCCTTATAACTCCCCAAATATTTACAGGGATGATGCCTAGGCTTCATTGTTACAGCTATTTAGGTGCGACTCGCATGCGCTGCATGACAACATTACCTATAAGTGAAGAGTAGGGCGAGGTAAATACCAAACGTTGTGATGAGACTAGGTCTTAAAGTGCAATGCAGATGCAAATGTTGTTGGTGCATGGTAGTCAAGTCCATGTCACCGATGTAGCTTTGGTGGTGATGAAATCCACCTCATCTACGTGCAAAAACAAAATCATAAAGTGATTAAATGCAGGGTTATTTCCAACTTGAAATAAATCACTAGTAGAAAATAATTACGTACCTGAGCGTACTTATTTTTATTTGGTTTCAAAAAATTTCTTTGAATGATATTATTTTTGTGGGGATTTTTGTTTTTGTGTTTTTTGACAATATTCCAGCGACGCGGTCCTACAGAAAACAAATTAGTAGTTATCCTGTAAATGAAATGTTAGAAAAGTGATTGTGGCTGTTTTTGATTTTCTAGATCGCTCGAAGGCGCAGGAAAAGAGCATACACAACCAACGACCAAAAAAATATTAATAATATGATGAAGGAAAATAATGATTGAAATGATAGTTAGAAAACAAAGCTAGAGGATCCTGTAATGTTAGAACAAGAAACTAAAAATTGCGACCATTTCTGATTTTCTAGATCGCTCGAAGGTGCAAGAAAAGAGCATACACGGATACAATTGGAATAGATTTTATTTTTTTGATTTTTTTATCTTTTAAATGTTAATAATTATTGTAATTAATCATGATTGTGAAATAGCGATAATGATTATTTTCACAAAAAAGAAAAATGACGAAAGAAGAGTGTGAAAACATTACCTAGAAGTGGTGTCGTGGAAAATTAAAATGTAAGGCAAAAAAAAAAAAAAAAAAAAAAAAGTTTTGCGAGCACAGGTGGTCTCACGTTTCTGATTTCCAAGATAAATTTTAAAGTGTGAGGAAAGAGAATACGCGTGAGGTTGTTACGTTAACAAACAATTAAAATTACAATTAATTTTTTTTTTTTTTAAATACATTTTTATTTTATTTTTGTTAAAAAGACAGGTGTTATAAGAAATGAAACAAAAACATTTCAAAGTTTAAATCAAAAATTATTTTTCCATTGCATATATTTTTTTCAATACCTTTCTATAAAAAAAACAAAGTCATTCCAAGTTCGGGAGCAAAAGTTATGGCTTCCGGAAGATGGGCTATGGTAGCACTCTAAACAAAAAATTTTGAACGTGAGAAAAACGTCTCGAGAGCTAGTTTTTTTATTTTTTGAATTTTGTACTTCACCTGAGAAGATAAAATTTTGACATTAAGGTTAAAAAAGAACAATAAATAGAAATAAAGAGTTAGATCACAAAATGATTAACTAAAATAAAAGGAAAAAAATAAAATAAACTTCCTACAAAGTAATTATTTTAGCAAAAGTAAATAAATAAATGCATTTTCCGGATTGGTTGTCCCATGACAGTAAGATGATAAACTAATGACTAGTTCATGTGTTTCTATAGATTACGAGTGAATAGCAAAATCAAAACTGGTAAACTAAACACCAAGTACCGAGGAGATCAAAGACAAGATGAGCGTCATAGTTTCATTATTGTTATAACCTGCTAGATACACCACAAGACACCGCACAACAAAAATACTACCCAAAGCATAAAGGTTAACTAAAGAATGCCATAAGGAAAAAAAAGGAAATAATAACGAACAATAATAAACGAAGAAAAAATAAAACCACTAAGTGAGAAATTAATGGTAACAAATCGAAAGTAACTAAGGCGTGCTTGGGAGAATGTAAGATAATAAAAATACACTACTAACAAGGAAGTAAAATACCAACAATATTACCTCCTCTTTCGTGTTCCGTAGCAAACCTCGAATGGGATAGGAAACTTGGATTGAGCCCTGATTATGTGATATGTAGGTGTTTTTCTTCAAGATGGAGCAAGACCTTCCTACAACACCGATCCTCTTACTTTGCACCAAATGGAAAAAAGGATTATGAGGCTATTTGGGCATTAGGACGAGGCAAAAGGATGTTCTTTGCTCAAGGATGCAAGAACTTAAATAGGGCATTCAAGCTTATTCTCCGTGTGTTTATAGGGGAGGGGTAAGGTTGTATTTATAACTGGGGAGTGATTAACTTAGACTAATTTAAGTAATCATGGTTTGAAAATATGGGCAAGATTATGTGAGTGGGGATCATGAAGAATGGGTGAGGATTTAATTTTAGACTTTTAATTCATAAGTGGAGGATTTTAAGTGAGTGGAGACCATGAAGAGTGGGTGAGGATTTGAATTTGAATTTTTAATTCAATAGTAAAAAAACATGGAGAATAATGACATGTGGTAAGAATTGGGTTATTTTTTAGATTTTTAAATGGATAATCAATCAAATTATATTTGATTAATTCAAGTGTATTTTTTTAGGAAATGAGGAAGGGAAATTAATTGATTTAGGATAGATGTCAAATTAGGGTGTCTACAATGCCTATATAAGGCTTGAAAACAGATTATAAATAAGACTCTCTAACTTTTGATCTTTCTATTCTTCTCTTCTCATCTCTGGATGTTGGAAAATAATAACTGTAACTTTGTGTACATTATTTTTCTCCCTATTTTATGAAAACAATGCATTTCTTATTACAAGTATTGATGCTCCTCAATTATAAATTATGTATTCTTATTTATTATTGTTAGAGTAGGTATTTACCTTATCTCATGTTCACCTAGGTACACTATTTACCTTTATTATATTTATCCTCACCCACTTATGTGTGTGGATATTTCTTTTTATTTATTTAGATATTAGGAGATATTATCTAGTTGTTAGGTATAGTTCTTTCCTTGATCTATGGTATTGACTAGTTCTTTCCTAGATCTATGGTATTGACTAGATCCTTGATGTCTAGTTCTCTCATAAATCTATGGACTTGACTAGTTCTTTGATGACTAGTTCTTTCCATGATTTATGGCTTGATCTATGACATTGATTGGTTCTTAGATTATTATTCCTTACCTATATAAGCAAGGCCCATTCTCATTGTATTTCATTGAGTTCTATAATAATATATGATATTGCTGCTCATTTGTTTGCAAAGGTTTATGTAAAGTTATTCTGGTGAATTGCTTTCATCTTATTGATCATGATGTTTGATTAGCATCTGTGTTCTTGGCTTGGCATGATCTGGTTATCATTCCTTTTATGGTATTAGAGTAGGAGATTGTTATTGACATCCGTCTGTAAGTTTTATTTTACAAATAATTTTTTTATATATTCATATATTTCAGGATTTTCTTGTATTTTGTTGCTTTTTTATGCATTTTTATGCAAAACAGAGGCTTCCATTGGATCCGGAAGGTGGTAAAACCCTAAGACACCCATTGAAATCCTTAGCCCCTGGTCATATGGTATGGTCATATGAGGGCTTAAAGCTTGTGATTCCTACTAGTAGGTGCTTAACTCCAGCCCCTTTCATTTTATTTGTGTGGTGAAGGCAGATTCAAGAGCAAATAGTAGAACATAATATTGAAAAACTTGTATCTTTTGATCGGTAACTCAGTTTTGAGTGTTGTTTTTTGTGAAAGTGCGTAGTTTTTAATGCTCTTTCCATTGAAAATATTTATTTTGAGAATCACACTATAATTATAAAGTGTCATATTGTAACACGCACTCATTATAAAGTGTCAAAATCTGGGGGGGCTCTTGTTATATTGTTTGGGGGTCTTGTTGCATTGCTTGGTTCTTGCATTTCTTTTGGTGATTTTTTGAGGATGGCATATTTATCTAATTATGCATTAGATCATGACATAACACACATGGAAACCAAGAATGGAAACAATAATTAAGCGGAAAGGATTATGGGCTTTAACTTCTTCAGAACAACCAGTGTTCACTAGAGAATATGAAAAATTTTAGTACCAGTGCAAATTTGATGAGTGTATGGGTTTGATAGGAACTTATGTAAGTGACAGTCTTTTATTTCATTTGGAAAAGTGTGACTCTCCTTTCAAAATATGGGAGAAATTGGAGGATTTATTTGGTAAGGTGGATCATATGAGAGCCATGCAACTTGAAATTGAGATCACCTCTCTTAATCCTGAAGATTTTCCAACAATTATAGACTATCTTACCAAGTTCAAGAATTTGTTGACATAGTTGAAGGGGAGTGGAAGAGATAAGAAAGATGAAGAGTGTGTTTACTTGATTCTATCCAAGTTGAGAGGACCATTCCAAATTTTTTCTTCTACCTTTTTCTCTAGCATGGATGCCTTAGGTGACACCTTTAAAATGCCTAACTTAGAAACATTTTGTGAAAGACTTACTAGGAAGAATCCAAATTATCTCACCTTGAGTCTTCCACCTCTCAAAAGGTATTAGTTGCATCTAATCCTAAGGGCAAGGGAAAACCAAACAGTAAAACCAAATCCACACCTTCTCCATCTCAAAATGCTCCTAAACCCAAAGAAAACAACTCAAAACCCAAGGAGTCTTCTAAATCCAAGAATAAGTCTAGCCATTCATGCTCTTTTTGTGGGGGTAGTAATCATGAAGAAAATAGGTGTTATAAGTGAATGCAAGCCTTAGAGGATGCAGTCAAGAAACAAAAATTTCTATCTTCACTCCACCTCCTTCTAATCAGCATGGAAAAACACTTAATGTTGTTGGAAGATCTTAGTCACCACTTGCAGACAATTGGGTTATAGATTTTGGTGCTTCTCATCACATGAATTCTTCAAGGAGTCTTTTGTTTCTCTAGGTTTGAGTTCTACTTCCAAAATTGAGGTTGGAGATTCTTCCTTTCTTTCTGTTGAGGGAAAAGGTGATATACAACTTGATGGTGGCAATATCAAGATGCACTATATGTTCCTAACATCACTACAAATTTACTTTATGTATATCAAATTTATCATTATGGTTAAGGGAAAATAATGACTTTTACACCACATGGGGCAGAAGTAAGAACTTTGTTGGAGCCTTATTCACTTGTTGCTTAGGGTATTGTTGATCATAGTTCAAGACTATATCACTTTGAGGGTTTTGATGACACTTCTTCTATAGGGACAAGATTGGTTTCTCATTCAGATTCAGAGAGTAAGCTTTGGCATGAAATATTTGGACATCTCAATTACAGATATTTGAAGGAGTTGAGCACTCATGGTATGGTAGATGGTCTTCCTAGAGTTTCTTGTCTTGAGAGAGTTTGTCATGGTTGTGCATTAGGGAAACAACACCAAGATCATTTTCCTAATAATTTGTCTAAGAGAGTTTCTTCACCACTTGAGCTTGTGCATAGTGACTTGATAGTTTTCCTACCCCATCTTTGATGGAGCTAAGTATGCACTTATATTTATTGATAATTTCTTGAGGTGTACTTGGGTTTATTTTCTCAAGTACAAAAGTGATGTTTTTTCACACTTTAAAGTCTTCAAGGCTTTGGTTGAGAAACAATCTTCTAGTAGCATAAAGAACTTTCGCATTGATAATGGGGGAGTACTTCAACAATGAGTTTTCTGAATTTTTGGAAACTCAAATCATTATTCACCAGCATTTTGTTCTTATACTCCACAACAGAATGGATTAGCATAAAGGAAGAATAGAACTTTGAAGGAAATGGCTAACTGTATGATGCATTCTAGAGATATACCTCCTATATATTGGGTAGAAGCAGTTAATTGTGCTAACTATATTCAGAATCACACACCACACAAAGCACTTGAGCATTTGAATCCAGAGGAAGCTTGGTCCAACACTAAGCTAGATGTCTCATTTTTTCGAGTCTTTGGGAGCCATGCTTGGGCCTTTGTGCCAAAGAAGAAAAGGAAAGCTTTGGATAAGAAGAGTAAACCCTTGATTTTTGTAGGGTATTGTGAGGACATGAGAGCTTATCATATTTTAGATCCTAATACACATGATGTTATTTTTTAGAACACATGTTCAATTTGATGAGCATTTCACTCCTCATGATTCTTCATCTTCTTCCATTCCTTCTTCTTCTTCATCTCATCTTGAGGATCCTTTCTTTGAGGAGATTGATGAGGAGGTTATAGATGTCATTGAGGATCCTATTCCCACTGATGTTGTCACTATGCCTAAGTGGGCTCGTACTACAGTTTATGAGGCAACACCTTTCATAGAGATCTTCCACCCACTAGGCATCATCATGCACATTCTACAAGTTCTGGAATTTTGTGTCAGAGTATTTTTGAGGATCCACAGTATTTTTCAAAGGCTCATGGGATATAAGAGTGGGATGATGCGATGGCAGTTGAGTATTCTTCTTTGATGAAGAATCATACTTGGGATTTTGTATCTCTTCCTAAAGGAAGAAATATGGTTAGGTGTAAGTGGGTATACCAAACCAAATACGTAGTTGATGGGTCCATTGACAAGTATAAGGCTCGTCTTGTTGCAAAGGGTTTTCACAAGTTGAAGGTATTGATTACTCTGAGAATTTTTGCACCCGTTTCCAATATGGATTATGTATGCCTTGCACTTGTGCTATTGCTGCATCAGAGGGGTGGCCTATATACCAGATGGACATGAAGAGTGCCTTCTTACATGGAAGATATACAAGAGGAAATATATATGGAGCAGCCGATGGATTTGTTCAGATTCTTCTCTTGTTTGTAGGCTCTAAAGGTCTCTCTACGGTCTCAAACAAGCCCCTTGGGCTTGGTATGAGAAGATGGATTATTTTCTTCTATCTACTAGTTTTGTTTGTTGCCATTCTAATCATACAATGTATCTCCAACATGTTGGTGAGGATATTGTGATACTTGTCTTATATGTTGATGATCTATTACTTACTGGCAGCTCTTCTTCCCACATTCAGAGTATTCAAAGGGATCTTTCTACACAGTTTGACATGACAGATCTTGGGCTATTGCATTATTTCCTTGGTTTGCAGATTTCTCAAACAGATTCAAGGATTCATTTGAGTCAGCAAAAGTACACCCATGATCTTCTTAGGCACTTTGATATGGTTGATTGCAAGCCAAGTCCATCTCCTTTTCAATCTGGGGTTACTCTTACATCCACATGTACCACACCACTTTGTGATCCTACATTATATAGGAAGTTGGTTGGGAGTCTCATGTACTTGACCCATACTCACCCTGATATTTCATTTACAGTAGGGCTTGTATCTCGGTTTGCACATTCTCCTCATAGTAGTCAATTAGCAGAGTTTCTAAAAGGATTTTACGTTATTTGCAGGGCACTTCCCACTTTGGCCTACACTACACTAGGGGTTCTACTTAGTTGGTTGGGTATACAGATTCAGATTGGGTAGGTTCTATTGATGACAGGCGTTCCACTTCTGCTATCTTTTTATCTTGGTTCTTCTCCATTGTTTGGGCATGCAAAAGCAATAGGCTATTGCACTTTCATCTTCAGAGGCAAGTACGGGAAGCATTCTACAATGAGTCAATGAGATTCTTTGGCTTTGCCAGTTATTGATAGAGTTTGGATTCCCATAGGATTCATTGACTGTACTTTGGTGTGACAACCAAAGTGTAATTCACATTTCTCAACTCAGTTGAGCACCAATGGACCAAGCATATTGAGATACACATCCACTTCATTCGGTAGCACATTCAGGATGGAGTTCTTTGCTTGGAGTACCTTCTAACTCAGCAGCAGGTTACAGACATCTTTACGAAGCCTTTTGCATCACCTCGCTACCTTGAGTTGCGTGGAATGCTTGGGGTTTCGAATTTGTTCTTGGGGGGTGTTCATGAGAACATCTTCCTTCTTCTTCTTCTTTCTCTTTCCTTATAGTAGGATTCTTTCCTTCTTTTGGTTTGAGATTTCTTCATGGATATATTGTACATGAGTACCTCATCAAGCCTAGTTTCTAGGACTCATATTGTGGACATGCCACTTCTATTTTGGCCCCTAGCTTCACTTGAGGGGGTGTTAGAGTAGGTATTTACCTTAGCTCATGTTCACTAGTTACATTATTTACCTTTATTGTATTTATCCTCACCCACTTATGTGTGTGGATATTTTTATTTATTTATTTAGATATTAGAAGATATTATCTAGTTATTAGGTATAGTTCTTTCCTTGATATATGGTATTGACTAGTTCTTTCCTAGATCTATGTTATTGACTAGATTCTTGATGTCTAGTTCTCTCATAAATCTATGGACTTGACTAGTTCTTTGATGACTAGTTTTTTCCATGATTTATGGCTTGATCTACGACATTGACTGGTTCTTAGATTGTTATTCCTTGCCTATATAAGCAAGGCCCATTCTCATTGTATTTCATTGAGTTCTATAATAATATATGATATTGCTACTCATTTGTTTACAAAGGTTTATGTAAAGTTATTCTGGCGAATTACTTTCATATTATTGATCGTGATGTTTGATTAGCATCTGTGTTCTTGGATTGGCACGATCTGGTTATCATTCCTTTTAATTATTGTAGTGCCCACCCATGTGGGACTGTTGGTGCTCATTCTCGAGCCTCATTATTAACTAAGTTGATTTTTCTTAGAAAATTATCTATACCATCTAAAAGACCCGATTCTAAGGAGAGCACAAAGGTAATAACTTGGTAATCCATGGAATGAAGAACATAATGTTCTGTGGGTTATTGTATAACTATGAAAGGATAAAAACCTCGGTGCACTGGTTTAGTGTTTCGTGGGTTTTTCAAAAGGGTTTGCACTTCGTGGATTCTATCAAAAGTCACAGGACACTCGGAAATCCACCAAAGGCCGTGGAACACCGAATGAAAAATTTAAAATGGACTTATCCATTTAAAAAGGGCTAGGACGTTCAAATGGACCTCAAATACCTACATTGCCAAGTAATTCAAAAATCTCTGAAGGACACGTGGAATCATTCCAAATTCTTCCATAGCCAAAGCATTCTACGGACCTCACATCCATGGAATGAATTGATTTTCATAAAGGTATCGGGTTTGAGTAAGAGTTGAAAGGTCAATGTTACACGTGGCAAAAATTTGGATGGGACAAGCAATGGAGATCAAAGGTATCAAATAGAAACTTGTCGACATTCCGAACTCTTCAAGCCATTTGGATCACATGGACTTCAAGTCTCGGAATGAACCGAGTTTCATAAAAGTGTTAGGTCCAGATCGCAAAACCACAAAGATATGTGGACTGTCTCATTTGTCTATGCTTTGCAGCCTGACAAAGTCTAAATTGTGAGAAGCGTGGAGATTTCTCATTGGCTCATGTTTCACACTTTGACAAGGTCCCTATAAATAAAAGTAAATTGTGAAGTATCGTTGAACCTTCTGATTGGTTTATGCTTCCCAATTTGACAAGGTTAAACGACAAAGGTGCGTGGAGCTATCTCATTAGTTTTTGCTTTGTTAAACTGACAAGGTGTTTGTAAATGAAAGATAAATATGAGAATCATGAATCTCTCTCATTAGATTATGTTTCAAAGGGGTTAGTCAAAGTTATCAAATATTCTGATAGTGTGAAGAGCGTAGAGCTCTCTTATTGGATCGTGTGTTTCAAAGCTAGTAAAGTACTAGAACAATATGAGAAGGTGAAAATATGTGGCATTTTCTTATTGGCTCACATAGAAAAGAAAAGGAAAATAAATTCACATGTAGAAAAAAGCCAAAGCCAATCAAAAGTTATCACATGTCACCCTCCTATTCATCCCGACAAGCAAAACTTCAAACGTCCATAACTTTTGATCCAGAGATCCAAATCAAGAAAAATCGGTCTTGTTGGAAAGGTATCCTTAAGCTCTTCAAATTTTCATCATTTTATTCAGTAATTGATGGTTTTGGAAGTAAAAATGAGAAAATAAAAATACACAGTGCACCTAGGAGCATCGAGCTTGATTGTTTTTGCATATGTGCGTGAAGGCAAGGAATCAATCCCAAAATACTAAATTAAAATCAAATATTTTGAGTTAAAAATGTACATTACCCCTTTGATTCAAAGATCTTTGATTACAAATAAGGGAGAAATTTAGTTACTATTGGCGGGAATTTTATTGTAAGAACAAATCAAATTTGTATAAATATGGGGGCTTGTCCTCATATTAAAAGGGGGTTTAGTTTTTTCTACTTCTTAAAAAAGTTCAATAGATATAATTGTGAAATACTACATGTTTCCTTGTGAAATTCATATAGATCTCATTTTCCCAAGTTTCTTTGTCAAGGTGGTTGCAATGTACATACATTGACAAGATTTGAGAGCATTCTCTTGATGTTCCCTTGTTAAGAAATTCTAAAGATCTGAATGAAATACACCCACTTTTGAGTTTAAATTTTTTCTTCTAGGTTATGTATGTTGAATTGTCGATTGATGAGTTATGTTTTCTATCACGTCTTTGTGTTTATTGTTTCTCTTTATCATACAAGAGATTTGTCCTTAATGTTTATTCTCTGGTCATTAAGTTTGATATTGTATTGTGAGCATTCCCTCTTCAATGTTGGACTTGATTGTAAAATCTTTGCCATAACCATTTTGTGGTGATAGATTTTTGTTAGTGTTTGCATGTATCTTAGGCGTATGAGGGAAGAAGAAGTAAACATTTCATTAGAATACTTGCACAAGCTCTTGTGTTGAGTATTTTAAAGATTGTACTAAAAATTTGCATCTATTGAGTATCAATTAATGCAAATATTCTTTATAAACTATTACTTATTAATCCATTTTTCTACATTTTCCATAATTATAGGTTGTTCTAAGTGTTAAATGCTCTATTGCAAAGAGTCTGTCATCATGTAACCCCTACTCTTTTAAAACTACATAAGTGATCTTACCCTACATGAACTTCCATTCCTTTCTTTCCTCTTTATCTCTAAACATCATTGAATGTGTCCTTTATCTTTTATCGTGAGAATGCAATATCAACTAAATTCTACTATTTATAGTAACCCGTGTCCGCAGTAAAGTAAGCATATACAACACCTTGTGTGATAAATCATGAGAGTGAATTGTTGTGTCCATGACCCTGATTATCCTAGATTGATCCATCATTTTAAGTGCTTGAGGGAACAAAGAATTCATCTCCCATGTCTGCATTTAGGTTACACCTCGAGTATTCTTACCCGTATTCAAGGTAGGAACAAAATTTAGCAGAATAAGCCATCCCCTTTATACGTGCCCCTTAATCACCCCAAGGATTGATCCCAAGGAAATTTTTAGACCCCTCCCCAGATACAAAACAACACATACGAACCCAATCTACAACCATTCCAAGAAATTCCTTCGTCCCTTAAGGAGAATTGTTGTCAATTCACCAAGGGGTCTAAATTTGAGGAAAATGACACTTCTTGCACTCAAGCTTTAGGGGACTATTCCCTAGAATTGAAAAATATATAATTTTCTCGTGGAAATACTGGGTGTTAAGTCCAAATTGAGGTTTAGAATACATCACTTTATAAAGATATTCTAAAATATAGACCATTATGAAGGTATTGTCCAAAAATTTTCTCATTATAAGTAGGATTTCCATTAAACCTGAATCCACTGGGAAAAGCATGGTAAAATTCATATAGATCTACAAATATTTTCCTTCCAAATTATGAAGCTATCATTTCAAAGAGCTAATTGAGTTAATCTATAAATCTAAGGTACAAGGCCTTAGTGGTGGCTCTGTCTTTCAAATTTTTTTGGGTATACCAGTGTAAATATTTTACACCTTGTTGATTAACTCTCTCCTTTACAAAGATGGAAGGAAGAAGATAATTTTTCAAATCTGATCCAACTGTAAGATTACTTCTAGAGCTGGACACTACACATGTCAAGAAGGAAGCATATTTGGAAACCAAAGTGGGTGGTAAAAATCGAGAGGAAAAGATTGTTCAACCCACTAAATTTGATCCACCTTTGGTGGAGGATTACTCTAGCACATCGACATATCTTATTCAGGTAGGCATCAAACATTTTTAAATACTTTGTTTCAAGAAGGTTCAACATCTGTAAATAAAAAAGTATTCTTCATCTTCCTTATTTGTTGACTCATAAGAACAAAGTGTTTTATGAAATTGAGTCCCCAAGAGATTTTCATTTTGTGGATCATACTCCTCTACTTTAGATACCTCTAGTTCCCCAACGTTTCAACCATCCTTTTGAAACACCTCCACCAAATAATATGGCACAACCCCCTCCTAGAGAACCTTTTAGAGTTAACACATATAGACCTATTGATTTTAATGACATGGAAGGTTATCCAAATAAAGTACCACATGAAATTAGGATGATGTTGCCCAAGTTTCAAGGAAATAATGTTATTAGTGGTGATCAACATATTATATTTTTTCAAAATGTTATAGATGCGTATTAAGTAGAGAATGAAGATGTTTATGTAAATATATTCATACATACACTAAAAGAAGATGTCAGGGAACAGTACAATTTGCTACCTATAAATTCCATAAATTCTTTGTTAGAAATGAAGAATGATTTCAGACTCCAATATGGTGATAAGAATGACCCTAGGTTTCTCTTATCAGATTTTGAAAATATAAAAATAATCTTAATGACTATGTGCAAGACTTTAATACTAGGCTCAACATAAATTTGACTAGATTTCCTATTAATCTAAGGCCTAGTGACGATTCTTGCTTGACTAAGTACTCAGATGCCTTTGATAATAAAAAAAATTATTATCTAAGGGACAAAATCCTAGAACTTTGAGGAAATATTTATCTACGACGGTCTTGATTGATAACAATATTACAAAATATAGGAAGCCTCCAAAGAAGGAAGGTGTAAAGATGATTAATCCAGAGAAGCCACATGTAAGTAAGGTAGTGGACCTAGAGGAAGTGGTTAAAACTTTAGTCAGAGAAGTCAAAGAGATCTGATACAATATTGCTAGAGACAGAATGGATTAATCTCAAATCCTAAAACTCAGCACCAAGACCAAGGAAAAAATAGATTTGGGAATCATTCCAAAGGAGATCATGGAGTTGATGATAGAGGAAAGGGACCTATGGGTTCAAGAAACAAGCAACAATATTTTAGAGAGAATAAAGAAGTCCCATATCCATTGAAATTAAGGGTATCGTAGTAGAAGAAGACCACATTATTAAATGGTGCGATAAGTGTTTATTTCCACACTCCCCTTATGAGAAACTTATTAGAGATGATGATATTGCTGATGAAGTTGGTTTTGATGACATATGCATGATGGAATGTCCAAAATATTCAATGTCAGGAACCACTTCAACTGATCTATTACATGTTAAAACTATAGAGGACTTTTAGGCTTGCAAAAATAAGGTATTCTCCCTCCCTCCTATTGTTAATGTTGATATAGATATAGCTCAATCATTTGAGTTTCCAAATCATGAATTTGATTTTTTAAGAGCTTTAATGATTAAATATGATGGTGGAATCTCTTTTGAAGAGGATAAAAAATTATTAATGAATGTTGTGGTTGCTCAAGAAAAAGAGTATAACCTTAGGAACAAAAAATTCAAAGGACTTTCCCTTGCTCCTAAACCAAAAATTCCTATCTTGAACAACATCCCCAAAAATACTCCCAAAATAAGTATTCGTAATAAAGGTCCTATCAATACTTCAAGACCAAGTACTTATGCATTTGCCCAAGCAATAAGGGATAATATCCCATCAAAAATATAGTCACCTTGGCCTCTAATACAACCCTACCAAAGTATGTTACATGTGATATGGCTCAAATTCTAAGTCAAGATAAAAATTACAGTCCTAATTGTGGAGTTATTAAGAATTCCTAAACATAGAAAAAGAGCATTTGAATACTTGGGGCTGAAGGATGATATGGTTGTCAAAGAAAGGGGTACAAATAATGTGATGAATCCACCTACCATAGTTGAACTTGAAGTAGAGGATTAGGAGAACATGGAATAACCCCAGAAGTATATTTAGGCACATCCTTGGTAGAATCCCAATTGGATGTGGATCCTTTCTTTACTACTTTGATTGTCAATGGGTGACTTCTTCACAATTGTATGTTTGATTTAGGAGCTTCATGTAATATCATTCCTTTAGAGGTCATGAATGAATTATACATCAAGATAAAAACTTATTTTAGAAGGTGTTATGCTATGGATTTAAGAGAAGTACCTATTGTTGGGTATGTTAGAGGTCTAGTAGTACAACTTGTTGCCTATCTTGGAAAATATTTAACCATGAATAAGGTCGAGTTGATTGCTCTGCTAAATGGGGTATGTTGCTATCAAGAAAATGGGCAACTAGTGTAAGAGATAGTGTTCATATGGATATGTCCTACACCTCTATACCATTAGAAGGGAAGTTAGTCAAATTGCATGGAGAAACAAAAATGCTTCATCTTATTAAGGATCCCATGAATTCCTCTTATGAGGTATTGTTCATTGATACAAATTTGGGAAACTTCATAGGCTAGTGCAGATTTTGAAGATCATTGCATAGATGTTAATACACACCTTGAAGATGCCAATGTCCCCTAGACCATGAATTTTTATGGAGCATGCTCCAATGTTGGAAATGGAGCTAGAGTGGTTCTAACTTCTCCAAATTATGTTTCTTTATACTTCTCTTTAAAATTGAAGTTTGAATGTACTAACAACATTTCGAATATGAGGCATTTCTCCTTGGTTTAAAATTTGCATGGAATCATGGAATTAAGAACATTATTGTCAAAGGAGATTTAGAATTAATTGTAAATAAAGTCGGAACTTGTATGCAACTAAAAACCAGAGGCTAAGATAATATAAGCATGTAGTTTGGGACCTCATAGAATTATTTGATTCCTTCAATATCCTTTATCATGAAAGGGCTCAGAATGCAACAACTGACAAGTTAGCTATCATAGCATCTCAATATGAAAATGAGATAGTATCTCCTTACTACCATTATGAAGTAGAAGTGCTAGTCAGACCATCAATTCCTAAAAACATTCAACATTGGCATGTTTTTGAGGATGATGCTCAGATCCAAAGGTTTTTAACTTGCAAAGATGAGTTTACTAATCATCTCATTGATCTTGAACCCATGGTGGAACTGTGTGAAGGAAGGAGACCCTCTTTGGAAAAGATATAATTCAACTAAAGACAAATATTATTCCTAGAGGACTTGTCATATTGGAATCAAACTTCGATGGTGCGAGATGAAGTTTCAAGGTTTATTTTAAGAGACTTGGGAAATTAAAGGTGGAAAATTCTTAGCAAATATCCCCAGAACCACTTTCATGAAATAGGAAAAGTTTTGGGGTTTTTGTGTAACATTTTCACTTGACAGAATATTTAATTTTCAAGATAGTTGTTGATAATTCCATGAGATTCGAGCTAAACCATTGCAATAATGTGCCAAGAGTATGGTATATATTTCACCTATGCATAAAATTATAATCCTTAAGGAAATGACAAAGAAAAATTAAGTAATAAAACCTGCTAAAGATCGTCAAAAGACCACTAGAGACCTATAAAAAGAAATGGGGTGAGCAACTCAATTTTTCATTGTGGGCGATACATAGTTACTACCAATAGGTCTAATAGAAAGATCGCATTTGAGTTAGTATATGGAGTTCAAGACCTTTTTCCCTTACACTTACAAATTTCCTCATACTAATTAATGCAATAATTTGAAGATGGAGAAAAAGTAATTCCATATGAAATAAGGATTAATCAAATTATGGAATTGGATGAGGAAAGAAGAAAGTCCCACCAAATACATCTCAAGTTCAGAGAAATACTTAGAAGATATTTGACAAGAAGGTCACTCCAAGATTTTTCAATGTTGGAGACCTAGTCCTATTATGGGACAACAAACATGAAGATAAGGGAAAACATGGAAAGTTTGATGCCCTATGGATGGGACCCTATTCTATTGATATTAGGATTGAGAAGATCCTTTCTTTCTAAAATAATTAGAAGGAAATTTATTAGAGTTTCCTGTTAATGGAAGGCATCTCAAACACTTTTTGGATTGAGCTAAAGGATTAGGTATGATCATTTTATAGTGTACAATTATCTTGTTTTTGTTTTGTCCCGTTGTTTGTGTTGTTGTTTCCATTTTTGTGCTCAAGTATATAGTGACCATGTTTTGATACATGGCAAAGTATTATGGTATGAATGTAATGTATATTTTTAGAAAACCTTGTGTATTTTATCCCCATGACTACTTATCCAATGGATTAGGCACCTGGTCTTTGTTCATATGGCACCCATAGGAGGTACCCATCCTCGAGAAAGAGCCATTATTAGTGCTCATTCTTCACCTCATTTTTAACTAAGTCGAGTTTTCTAAGAAAATTCTTCATACCATCTAAAGGACCCGTGATTCTAAGGAGACCACAATGCACTAACCTGGTAATCCATGGAATGAAGAACTTAATATTCCGTGGGTTGTTGTATAAATGTGAAAGGATAAAAACCATGACACCTTTGGTTTAGTATTTCACAGTTTTGTCAAAAGGGTTGACACTCAGTAGATTCCATTAAAAGTTGTGCGACACTTATAAATCCACCAAAGGCCACATAACACTAAATGAAAAATTTAAAATGGAATTATCCATTTAAAAAGGGTCGGGACATTCAAATGATCATCAAAGATCTATACCGCCGATAAATTCAAAAATTCTGAAGAACAATTGGAAGCATTTTGACATCTTCTATAGCCAAAGCATTCTATGGACCTCAAGTCCATGGAATGAACTAAATTTCACAAAGGTGTCAGATCCAAGAAAGAGTTGAAAGGTCAATGGTACATGTAGCAAAAATCTTGATGGGATAAACAACGCAGATCAAAGGTATAAAATAGACACGTGTCGGATTTCGAACCTTTGTTCAATCCATTTGAGTTCGATGGACTTCGTGTCTATGGAATGAACCGAGTTTCATAAAGGATTCAAGTCCAGATTATGAAACCGAAAAGATACGTGGAGATGTTTCATTTTTCTATGCTTTGTACCCTGACAAATTTTGAATTGTGAGAAGCATGGAGTTTTCTCATTGGCTCATGTTTCACACTTTGACAAGTGGTATCACCAAATCACTACACCCTCTGAATGAAAAGAATGTGAATAGGACATTTGATGTGATTGGGGAATATGGGATCACCTCTCAAGATGTGGGACTTGGGCTTGAGGTGAACCTCCAGAGAAGGATGACTTCCTCTTCCTAAACTAAGTGCTATACTACTCCTAGTGCAATAAAATGATTATCTAGACCTATGTTAACATTTTCATGGGATTTAGGGAGAGAGATTTGTAGGAAATAAAACTATACTAGGGATGGTGATGCACCAAATAAAGGGTGTTGCTAGACTTAGGAAGGGTTGATTTGAAGAGGGTGTTATGCACCACAAGACAACTTCACCTATTGCACCTTAGATAGGGTAATAGAAAACCACATACTAAGAAGCATGTGTTCCCTTTGTTAACCTCAATCGACAAAAATATATATCAGTATTCTAGTGAAGAAGGATGAAATTGATAAGGGTGATGAAGAACCAGAACTCAACTACATACAATACTCCACCACTTGATAAGCACATAACTCCAAGAACCTACAATAGAAAATTGAACTTGCACAATGTACCTGCAAGCATGAGAAAGGCATAAAGAAGTATAGAAGGATGAAAGGACCAAGATTAGTCAAAAACACACACTTTTATTACTTCAAAAACATGCACAATGCATCATTACATTCAGAAGAGGAAATAGTTTCCATTACAGTCTTGAAAGGAGGCTTGAAATTTCCCTCAACATACAAGAACAACTTGCAGAAGGAGGATTATTTGAAAAATATGCACTTGTCTCAGATTTCTAACTTTTCCAACCCATTGGAATGAGATTCCAACTTACATTTATAGAATAATTTTGTGAGAGAAGAGAGGAGAAATCATAAATTCCTTCCTAAATTGAAGGCACATGATGGTTCATTTACTACAAAGTTGGTTGAACCACTTAAGAAGCTTCCATCATGTGTCATTAATGGCTGTTGACTTAATCTTCTCAATTAATTAAAGGAATATTTTAATAATAATAATAAATATTATTATTAAAATATTTAAATAAAATATTAATTTAATTACTATTTTAAAAATAATAATAATTTAATGACAACTTGTGGGACCGCCTTAGGATTGGTTTGCATTGAATGGGGGTTCATGAGAAACGGAAAAAAGCCCAACTCGGTGGTTAGCTCACCAAGCCAACTCACCAAGTTGGTGTCAAGCTCCTATCCTTTTCATGGGCTCACCACTCGAGCTCTGTCTCCAACGCATTGAACCATAAACTCGCTTCACATCCGTCATCCGGGTTACGAGTTGATGTCATCAATATCCATTTTTGTGTTAATGTTGAGTCAACTCCTATTATGCAACGAGCTTGTTCTTGGTGAGCCTAAAAATTGACTCGATTGAGTGACTCCAACGCTTCTCCCTAGCACTTGTGTAGATCACTCTCAACTTCAAGTTTTATCTTCCAACCGTATCCACCCTATGCTCTTTTGCAAGATCGGCTTTTTGGATTGTTGAGTCCTTTGCGAGCTCGGATACCACGTCTACCTCATTTGTGAACTCAATATCAACTCAACTTGTGTTGTTACTAACTCGATTTTTCTCTATCTCGGGTGGGTTATTATCAAGTTCGGGCCAAACATGTCGAGAAATGAACTCACTTACCATTGAGTTCTTGGCAAGTCAATTGGGACATATCCGTATGCGTTTCACATATTCCTTATTTGTGATCCTTGGAGAGTCATCGGTTCTTTGAAAAGTTCACTCGATTATTTCAAAATCGAGTGCTAGATAGATGCTCGGTCACATTCATAACCACTTAATCCATGTATCATCCAGACACTTCGGCATTCAACTAAGTTCCTTAATGACACATTTTCTTGGCGTAATTTATCCCTTGACTTGCCATCTCATTGTTCCCACTTGGCCATGCTCACCCGAATCTCCCACATCCTCGGCCATGTGAGTCCCAAAAACCTCTCGATGTGGAATCTTTACCTTGTTTGGCCATCACCAAAACCTACATAGCCCAACATTCCATGATCCCCACTTAATGACTTGGTAAGATAGTTTCACAGTCCCGACATCAACCTCGACTAATGAATGTTCTAGAAATTGACATTCCCAAGGCCAAGGTCCCCATGTTTTAGTTTAGTAACTCGTTCTTCACCATATCAACTCAGTTCACCGAGTTAAGCCCTTCCTCTACTACCATTGTGAGCCACTTGCTCATCCCTACCTCAAATCGGCAAGAACGAACTCGATGTCCAAACATTTTGCATATGATCGCTAACCAAGCTCACATGATCGAATATGTGATTATTGAGGTCTAAATCCTATGATCTCCAAAGTTTCTTATAACCTCATATTCAAAGAGATAGAAAAATCCATGCCCTAGAGTTGTTTCAAATCCCCAAATCTTGCTTGTTTTGATAAATTTTCCATTTTCCTATCTGGACACGTGAAAATTTTATTGTTGTCCTCATTTGAATGAAATTTTCAATATTTTTATGCCATGCCCTAGATGGATCATTGTTTTGAAAATTTTCCTTGTATTGTTTTCAATTCCTCTATATCTTCACGAAAAGAAAATTTGAAAATCGGGCATGAAATGGTGGAGTTTTCTTCTTCTCTGCATTTTTCCACAATCGGAATGATGGGCGAGATCTTCCCATTAAATTTTTCTCAAAGCATCCACATGGGTAATATGTGGGTCTCTCTATTCTGTGGTTTGGTCATATTTCAAGGTCTAGCGGAAGCCTCCATGCATGTCCAAATGACGCAACTCCGGGGCAGGGTCCAAGGGACAGTCTTCAATTAGGCGCAGCTTTCCACATGTCCCAGGTACAAAATGAAGGTAAAAAAGGATAAAATTGGCTAAGTATGGAAGGCTCAAGTGGACGCTCCACATGCCTCATCGGTGCAGTTTCAAGATTCAAATCCAGGGGCAGTCCTCAAACTTGCGCCAATCCTCCACGTGTCCTAGGGGCCAAAAAAAGAGACAGAGCCGATCATTGAAATTGACTAAGTATGAGTGGGTCATGGGAGCCTCCACGTGCCTCAACAACATTTTAAAATAAAATCCAAAGGGTCAATCTTCAAAGACAGTATAAGCACCATCAAAATCAAAGGCTGCCACATGTCAAGTGGCACCATTTCAAAAGTAAAACCCAGGATCAATTGACTAAGTATGAGCGTGCGGAGCCTCACCTCACAAAGCATTTCAAGTGAGAGAGAAGGGCCAATCTTCAAATAAGCGCTCTAACCACATTAGGAACAGAAGGAGACACACATCAACTTGGCAATTTCGTGGACTTCCAAAGTCAAACTCAAATCAATGCCAGCTCTCCACGTGTCTAGGGGTCAACATGAGTCAAACAGAAATAGAGCCCAAATCGGCTAAGTATGAAGGAACCGATGGAGTTCTCCACGTGTCATCACCTAGTGCAACTTAAAAGAAAAAATCTAGAGGTAGGTTCCAAATGAGCGCTGGCCCGCCACGCATCCAAGGTCATATATACGGCCCCACCAAACAAAAGGTAGACAGTTAAAGCATCTGCAGCCCATTCCAATCAATTCCTTCCACGTGGGTGGCCCAGATTTAAAGTTGTAAAAGCAAATCAATGGCCCATGTTTTAACTAGAAAAATAATGTAACGACTAATATTTTAAAATTGTTTCTTTCCGCCATAAGTGTTTCTCTGTGAATCAAGAATTTGAAGGGGCGCTGAACAGTTAGAATAGGTTGTAATTATTTCTTTCTTGCTCACCCGAGGAATTGTAACCATTTCTTACGGGCTATATCATGGACTCTAAAAGTCATTGTAAAGGGATGGAAATTGATCTTGTAAACTCACGAGTGCATTGTACTTAGAGAAAGCAAAGGAGTTAGCCATTTTTCTTCCATTCCCCCCTTTTCTCAATTTCTTCCATTTCCCACATTATGTACAACTTCTTTAAGCATCAATACAAGAAGAAGGATTTTTAGCCTCTTTGATGAGGAGATTTTAGAAACTTTGAGTTCACAATCTTATCTCGTCTTGTTGCCATTTGCAGGGTTGTTTCTTCTCATGAATGCATGTGTTAAAGTTTTTGACTAATGTGTGTAGGAATCTGATTTCCTACCTACAACATTAGTTTCCCCTATCTCATTTCTCACTCCCTTTCCCACCTTCATAGAAAATTCCCCCTTACAGATAACTGCAAGCATTTTCCACAGGGTCATAGTGGAGTGCCCCTGTTGATCCCCTCGGTCCGAAAGGCCACCACAATAATCCACATTTTCTCATGCATGCATATACGGTAGTTACACTACGTTAAGTAGAGGGACATAGATTCCTAGAGCATTGGCAAGGAATTCAAAAATTTGTCCACCTAAAAATTTCCTCACCAATAGTTTTTGCACCCCACCATGGGGCAGATTTAGTAAAGCATTCTACACCAATGCGACCACAAGGTCAAAAAATTCAAAAAAAAAAAAAAAAAAAAAATTTGAATGGCTATATGAGCCACATGGATTCAAATCATGGCCACTCTAGGAAACCCTCATGTTGAAAGACCCAATTGCTCTTCCACATCCAAGAAGATATCGTTGCTCAGATTTGAGGGAAGCTATCTTGGCATAATAGATAAAGTGTCAATCACTACTTCATTGCCACAGAATTCTTGACCTTGAAGAGGAACACACTGCTGAATTGGAGAGGCAAAGATAAATTCCAGCACCACAAATAAGAGCATAGATTTTCAAGCTGGCGGATAAAAGATACACCCGAAAACAGAGACAAGGAGGACAAACTGATCCCATTTTTGAGGAACTTCAAAGGAGACAAGAGCTACTCGAATCCAGGCTTCCTTCTCAAGCAACCGGTCACGTTGGGAACTTGAGTGTTGCCAATCCTTTGGATGGTGAATTTCCATACATCAATGAGAACCTTGAATATTTCACCGACGTAGAGACCGAAGAAGAAGCTAGAGAAAGAGAAGCAAGAGTGAAGAGGAAATAAGAGCTCAACTCAAAGAAATCGAGAGACTTCAAGCCGAGGTAGATGAAAGAGCAGCAATAAAAGCCACAACCTTAACAAGGCTGGAAGATAGAAATAGACATAGAATGGGAGATCATGATCATGAGTGTGAATGTGATCATGAGGCCCGTAGGCCTAATGTACCATGGGGAGGAAACACCGGTCCACTGGCTCTTGCTCAACCACTCCATGAGCTACCGAGAGGCTCGAGAAAAAACTTCCCAAAATTCAGAGGGGATGGTTCTCAACTCCCTAAAGAGCATGTAGCAACATTTATCACTACTTGTGGTGTGTTGGGTGTTGAGGATGAAGATGTGTCAGTCTAACTCTTTGTGGAGTCACTTCAAGAAAAGGTTGTTGAATGGTTCTACATGCTACCCCCAAGGTCTGTCACCTATTGGGAAGATATAAGAAGTGCATTCAACACAGGTTCAAGACCACGGAAGATTGTCAAGATCTTTTGGTCCAATTGGTACAAATGAAGAAAGAAACCTCCGAGTCAATGAGGGACTTCATAGCAAGATATGATAGAGTGATAAGAAGGATCCCTGAAGATGTGGTGCCTCCCAAAAATAATTTGAAGAGGTTTTTCATCAATGCTCTTGCCATCAGAAGTAGGTTTCTTCCTCAGAAGAGCCCAACCAAGAACATTGAGGCAAGCCCAAGACTTTGCAATAGAAACCGATGATGATCTAATCCTTTTCGGAAAGGTGAAAGGCCCCAATGGGAAACAAAAGGGTCAAAATTCAAACTCTATCACCACAGATCCGATGTTCCAAAAAATGGCAAATGACTTGGTTTCCTTGAAGAAGCAGCTATCTCATATCACAATGTGGAATGCTTCAAGGAGACCAAACCCTCCAGATAGGCCAAGGATTGCTCCACCTCCTCATCGGCTTGCTCTTGAAGCACCACCAGTCAATGCCATCTGTGACACCAAAGAGCCAGAGGAGGAAGCATAAATTGATGAAATTGAAGAAGAAAATATGGAAGATTATGAAAACTATCTTGAGATTGAGGAAGTTGATATGCACAATGGCTAATTGAGTATGTTGATGATGAAGATGAAGGATGATGAAGAAGTTCCAAGTTTCTCATGTGTTGTCTTCACTCATGCACAATCCAAGAAAGGGATTTCAGCCCCAACAATTGCAGTAAAAAGGATAAGAAGAAGAATAAAGAAGATTGTCCTCCAGAGGTTACACAAAATAAAATCATCAGTAGAGGATCACCATTACCACCTTCTTTGGAGTCGGCCAAAGAAAAACTAGACTCACTTGGTTGCCAAAGAGCATGCTACTATACCAAGTAAGTCATTTGATCCTTCTTCCAGCTCAAAAGTTGCTAAGAATAATTCTCTTCTAAATGTTGGTCCTGCAAAAACATCTAAAATTTAGTCAAAGGCTACACCCTCACCCCCTTCCAAGCCAATTGTTACATCTGAAAAAGAGAACCCAACACCAAAACTAGAAAAGTCTCTACCATGTAGATCTTCCTCCATTTCAGGAGCCTCTTCCTCACTCACCATTTCCCCATTTGACTTTGTAGAACATGCAAGAAAAACCAAAGTCCAGCTCTCAAATAGAATACCTACAAACACATCCTACCCAATTTGACAGATTCATTAATATAGTTCATGGTGGTAACCCTATATCCTCGAGTCCTAATTCTAAAGGCTTACTCCCACACCATCCACACCACCTTCCCAAAACATGCTAGCCCTCAGTGCCTCCAAAATCAACAAGGTTGAACCTTTCTACCTGTCACTCCTCATTAAAGGCTTCCAACTAAATAATTGTATCATAGATTCCGAGCCTCAGACAATGTGATGCCAGTCAAAGTTGCAAATGCTCTAGGCCTCACTTTGACCTGGTAAATGGCACATGCTACTCAATGGAATCCAAACAAGTTCCATTGGTAGGAAGAATCAAGGATGCACAGTGGCACTAGCTGATTTTCCAGACAAGAAGGTGCTCTTGACCATACTGGTAGTAGACATCCCAACATCCTTTGGTATGCTTTTGAGTAGAGTTTTTGCAGAGACCTAGGTGGAGAAATAAAAATGGATTGGTCATCTGCAACTATCCTAGTAAAAGGTGAGATGAAGAAGTTTTTACCAGTAAGAAAGATGAAGTTCACAATATGAAAGTCTGATGATCCAAAAGCAAACATTCTCTTTCAAGATTGTGGGCTAGGAAACTACTTCCTCACATCAAAAAAAGAGGAGAACTTTCCACTTCTCATGGAGGAAGAGGAAGATCAAATTTGGACAATGGAATTTGATGGTAGTCATTCCAGTAGGTTCAGGAGTCGGGGTAGTATTGTACTCTCCTTCCAATGAGTTGTACCCATTTTCCTACAAGCTGCAATTTGATAATACAAATAACACACAAAGTATGAAGCATTGCTCTTAGGCATGAGTGCAGACAGAGGACATGGGAATCAAGAAATTGAGATGCCGAGGTGATGTAGAGGTTGTAGTAAAGTAGGTCCACCAACAATATCAGGTGAAGAATCCAAGACTCAGCATTACAAAAAAAGTGTGGGACTGCATTGAATCTTTTGATGCATTTTCCATTGAAGCTATTCCAAGGGAAAAGAATGAAAAGGTTGATTCTCTTGTAGTGTCAACTTCCCTAGTGACACCTCATCCTTCTTTTGGTAAAGACAAAGTGACCATTGAAATGGTGTTCAGCCTAGTGTACCAAACAATACAAACCATTGGCAAGTCTTCAATGATGATAACCAAATTCTAGCCTTTTTAGAGCAAAGGGATAATTTCAATAGTCTCTTCTTTGAAGGAGGTGAAAATCCACACCGAGAAGCAACCCCCAAAGAAGAGAAAGAAGGAATTGAAGGGATTGATGATGAGGGAGTAATCAAATTGAAAGGGAACAAAATTCCCAAAGGCCTAGTCTCTTTAGAAGACCTCTTTGACAAACATGACAGATTCATTCAAGAGAAAGAAAAGCAATCTTCTCGGTGCCCAACTGATTTTGATAAAGAAAACATTGGTACCCCGAGAGGAGCCAAGGATGGTCAATATTGGAAAATGTTGCTCACCTAAAGAAAAAAGAAGGTTTGTTTCTTTACTCAAGAAATACTCAGATGTCTTGGCCTACTCTTATGATGAACTCAAATCCTTCCAGCCAAAGGAAATGCACCACTCAATTCCTTTGAAGTAGGGTGCTAAGCCCTTCAGGCAGAAACAAAGGCCGTACAACCCAAAGATTGTTGATACCATCAAGGAGGAAGTAATGAAGATGCTTAATGCAAGGATCATCTTTCCCATCCACCATTCAACGTGGGTAGCTAACATTGTGCCAATGTGGAAGAAGAATGGTGAAATAAGGATATGTGTAGATTTTCGCAACTTGAACCAGCGTCACTAAAGGACAATTATCCTCTTCCTATCATGGACCATATCCTACAAGTAAGTCACTGGATCTGAAATGCTTTCATTATTGGATGGATTCTCAGGATATAATCAAATCAAAGTGGCAGAGGAGGACCACACCAAGACAACCTTTACAACACCTTGGGGCACTTTTGCATACAACAGAATGCCTTTCGGCCTAATCAACGCAGGAGCTACATTCCAAAGGGTGATGGATTTGGCCTTCAAAGATCTGAAGCATTGTATTGTCATATATCTAGATGATCTCACAGTATTTTCAAAGAAGAGGGGAGATCATATCTATCACTTGGAACAGTACTTGCAAGGTGTAGGAAACATGGCATATCACTAAATCCAAAAAGTGCATTTTTGGAGTCACAAAAGGCAAGTTATTGGGGCACATTGTGAACAAACATGGAGCACACATTGATCCTTGAGAGGGTTAGATCCATTCAAGCATTAGCCCTACCCACAAGCAAGAAGGGAGTTCATTCATTCTTTGAAAGGTAAACTTTCTTCGTCGTTTCATGCCCGAGTTTGCTTGAATTGACAAAACACATCACTTCCATGATGAAACCTCAAGAAAGTTTCAAATGGAACAATGAAGGGAAGGCAACATTTGAAGAGATCAAGAAATCCATTTCCAAGGCTCCAACCCTTGTGTCTCTAGATTTTAACAAAGAGTTCATCATGTATTGTTATGCATCAGAGCATACACTCTCTTGTTGTTCTTATTCAAAAAATGATGAAGATGTTGAAGCACCTATTGCTTTCATGAGTTTTCCTTTGAAGAAGCATGAGCTAAAGTACAACCAATTGGAGAAGCATGCCTATGCAGTGGTCAAGGCTATAAAAAAATTCAGGTTTTACATCCTCAATTCTCATATACGGTGGTGATGGTCCCTGGCAGTGCAATCAAGTCCATCTTGACACAACAAGATCCCGAGAGCTAAAAGAGGAAATTGGATTGCAAAGACTCAAGAATATGACTTGGAGATTCGACCCTCCAATCTGTAAGGGGAAATGGCTTTGTGCAAGTTGATTGCTGAAGATGAAACACTCAAAGTTCAACATGGTGAAGAAAATTGTACTTGCTCAACTTGTTCAGAAGACAACCCACTGTTCTCTTTGTCACCACTACCGATGAGTGGTACATTGATATTGCCTACTACTTGACTTATGGAGAATTCCCTCCCCATCTTGATTACAAAAAAGAAGAACACTCAAGCTGAAGGTAGCTAAATTTGTGATCTGGAATCATGCACTTTACAAAAGAGGCCTGGATGGTTGTTTCCTCAGGTGCGTAGATAAAGAGCAACAAGAAAAGTTTCTTAAGCATACCATAACCAAGCATGTGGTGGGAATTTTTCAGCAATGGTCACTACACACAAGATCCTTCGAGGAAGGTATTATTGGCCCACCATCTTTGTGACACTCAAGATTGGGTTTCTAAATGCAAAGCATGCCAACAATTCGTTGGAAGACCACGACTCACTGCATTACCACTCAAGCCTGTGGTTATTGAAGAACCATTTCAACAATGGGGGCTGGACTTCATTGGTGTTCTAAACCCTCACTCAAGCACGG
This sequence comes from Taxus wallichiana var. yunnanensis, assembly GCA_018340775.1. NCBI lineage: Eukaryota > Viridiplantae > Streptophyta > Pinopsida > Cupressales > Taxaceae > Taxus > Taxus wallichiana. The sequence continues at coordinate 108,774,900 of CM031235.1, read as the reverse complement.
GGCACACCTATGTACTCACAAAAATAGATTACTTCACCAAATGGGTGGAAGCCATTCCATCAAACAAGCCAACACTGAAACAATATGCAACTTCATCAAGGAGAATATCATAGTCCATTTTGAGTGCCACAAAGATTGTAGTAGATAATGCTACCTATTTCTCTTCAAGAGAGCTGACTGAGTTTTTCTATAGCTACTGGAAATCTCCCTAGCTCATTCTTCTGACTACTATCCACAAGGAAATGGACATGCCAAATCAAGCAACAAGAACATTGTGACCATTGTCTGCAAGCTTGTGAATGAGAATCAAAGGAATTGGCACAAAAGGTTATACGACGCATTGTGGGTAGATAGGATCACTCCCAAGAAGGTGATAGGTATGTCTCCATTCCAACTACTTGTATGGAGTTGAAGTAGAAATTCCCCTCACAATTGAGATGCCAGCTCTCAAGTTGCTACAGAAATAGAAGATGGTCAATACAAAGATTCCATAGACAAAAGGATCCTATTTCTGGAGAAGCTGGAAGAAAATAGATTCCAGGTGGTGGATCGAATCAAAGAACACCAATTGAAAGTGAAGAAGATCTTTGACAAGAGGGCCAAGGCAAGAGAATTCAAGGTTGGAGACTTTGTCCTGCTATGGGACAAGAGAAAAGAACCAAAGGGCAGCCATGGAAAGTTTGATTCATTATGGCTCGGCCCATTCCAAATTCATGGAGCTTGTGGTGAGAATGTTTTTCTCCTCTCATACTTGGATGGAACACCATTGAATTTCCTCAAGTGGGAATACTTGAAATCAGATATCATCAGTGAAAGTGGGTTGTCCCCCGCCTTGTACCATAGGTGTTTTCTTGGTGTGTTTCCCTTTCCATTGTGTGGTTTTGTTTCCCCTCTTTTGTGTGTCATGTGTTTCCTTCCTTTTGTGTGCTTGTGTGTTTCCTTCTTCTGATCTTTCTTTCTTAAATTGTACATGACTCTGCAAGGCCCAATGGATAAGGCACTAGTCAATGTTATACGGTTTAAAAATTGAGATTCTGATCCTCATACCACATCTTCGCTATGCTCAGTCCATGTCATGTCCCCAAGCTAGAGCCAGTTGTTGTCTCCCAAAAACCACTTTTCATTTTCCAAGTTAAATTCAAAATTTTGAGCTCTCACCCTCCTAAAGTATTTAAGCCAAGTTGAAAGTTCGAAGAGATAGAAAAATCCATGCCCTAGAGTTGTTTCAAATCCCCAGTCTACTTGTTTTGATAAATTTTCCATTTTCCTATCTGACACGCATGAAAATTTTATTGTTGTCCTCATTTGAATGAAATTGTCAATATTTTATGCCCATGGATCATCAAACCTTGTATTGTTTTCAATTCCTTGGTTCATGAAAAAAATTTGAAAATCGGGTGTGAAATGGTGGAGTTTTCTTCTTCTCTACATTTTCCACAATCGGGAATGACGGGCAAGATCTTCCTCATTAAATTTTTCCTCAGCATCCATGGGTAATACGTGGGTCTCTCTGATTGGATGTGGTTTGGTCATATTTCAAGGTCCAAGGGACAAGCCTTCAATGGAAGCTTCCACGTGTCCAAAAATGACGACTAACTCTAAGGAAGGTCCAAGGATGGACAATTCCTCAAATTAGGTTTTCAGGATTTCCACATGTCCCAGGTGCAAAATGAAGGTAAAAAGGGCTAAAATCAGCTAAGTATGGAAGGCTCAGTGGATGGCTCCACGTGCCTCATCAACGGCAAATTTCAAGATTCAAAAGGGCCAATCTCAAATTGCGCCAATCCTCCACATGTCCTAGGTCAAAAGGAGACAGAGTTAGATCAAAAAATTAAACCTAGGCATGAAGGACATGTGTGAGCGGTTCATGTCCCTTTAAAAAGTAAAATCCAAGAGTCAATCTCAAAATGAACCAAAGGGCACATCTTCAAATGAGGGCCCAAAAAGAGACAGATCCGATCGTTGAAATTGACTAAGTATGAGTGGGTCTGGGAGCCTCCACGTGCCTCAACAACGCATTTCAAAAGTGAGATGAAAGGGCCAATCTTCAAACGTGGTCGAGTCATTGAGAGATGAGTTGGTTGGCCACAAAAGTCTAACCCCGGAGGAAGGAGACACGTGTCAACTTGGCACAATTTTAGAAGGTGCTTCCAAAGTGGAAACTCAAATCAGCGCCAACTCTCCACGTGTCTAGGGGTCAACATGAGTCAAACAGAACAGAGCCAAATCGGCTAAGTATGAAGGAACCGACAGGAGTTCTCCACGTGTCAGCTTGGCACAACTTCAAAGACAAAATCTAGAGGTAGGTTCCAAATGAGCATTGGCCCGCCACGCATCCAGGGTCAGATATACGGCCCCACCAAACAAAAGGTAGATAGTTAAAGCATCTATAGCCCATTCCAATCAATTCCTTCCACGTGGGTGGCCCAGATTTAAAGTTGTAAAAGAAAATCGAATGGCCCATGTTTTAACTAGAAAAATAATGTAACGGCCAAATATTTTAAAATTTTTCTTTCCACCATAAGCATTTCTCTTGTGAATCAAGAATTTGAAGGGGCATGCAAATAGTTAGAATAGGTTGTAACTATTTCTTGTTGGCTCAAGGAATTGTAACCATTTCTTACGGGCTATATCATGGACTCTAAAAGTCATTGTAAAAGGGCTGGAATTGATCTTGTAAACTCACGAGTGCATTGTACTTAGAGAAAGCAAAGGAGACAACCTTTTTCTTCTAATTCCCTCCATTCTCAAATTTCTTCCATTCCCACATTATGTACAACTTCTATTTAAGCATCAATACAAGAAGAAGGATTTTGTAGCCTCTTTGATGAGGAGATTTTAGAAACTTTGAGTTCACAATCTTATCTCATCTTGTTTCCATTTATAGGGTTGTTTCTTCTCACAAATGCATGTGTACATTTTCTTGTGCATGCATACATGAAAGTTGCACCGGATAAGTAGAGGGACTTAGATTCCCAGAGCATTGGAAAGGAATTCACAAATTTTTCCACCCGACTAATTTCCTCGCCAACATGTCCAGAGAATATTTTATGTTATTGATCAAAAAAATATAGTATGTTGTCGTCCGATAACATAAGATATGCTTCCACCAGTAGCATTTTCTATGCTATCGACCGAAAACATACTATATGTTGTCATTTGGTAGTATGAACTATGCTACCGTTCGGTAGTATTTAATAGTGATGTCATGATGTCTTGATATTCACCATTCATGTGAAAAATAATTTTCACATATTCACCAAATATTTTCTAAGGATTTTTTTGGAGGGACCCTTAAAATTTTCCCCTGACAGAATCGCAATAGTAGAAACTAATATGTAGAAAATATTACAGGATCTCAAATAAAAGTGCGTAATAAAAAATAACACAACACAAAGAGACAATATTTAACGTGGTTCACCCAATTTGGGCTACGTCCACCAAGAATAACTTTGTCAGATTTTATTACAAGCCACCACTCTCTTTAATACAATACCCAAATTTGTTTCGAGCTATCTTTGAACAAATTCTACATAATTCACACATGAATTCATACACATCCACAATGTTACATCATACCTACTCTATGCACAAAACCACATAAGTAGACAACAACTTAAATTTTTACAAAACCATGGGTATCAAAACCATGGGCCAAAATCGTCCCATAAGCATCCGGGTCAAAACTCCTGCCCATATGAGAAAAACACATTTCCCGGTATATCGAGCACATTTTTCGAGGACAATTTTTTTCTCGGGGTCTGTCCTCAAACCCGGTGAGACAACCGTGGAAAGTGTAAAATAATCTTAGTGTACAGTCTTCAACATTTTCACACATGAAAACAGGCTCCTCAACCTAAAAATTCAACCCGGTTGCTTCAATTAACCCCCATTTCTCCTCGAGTCCTTATTTTGACAAAGGATCGAGCTAACACATGAAATATCTCAAACATAGGACTGAACCGATCTCCCAGGAATCAACTTTTTCCAATGAGCTAGAACTAAAAAAATGTCTGAGACACCATCAAATCCAAGTTTGATTGATATACCATTTATTCTAATGTTGATCTATTTCTCCCAGGTGGTGGTTATTCACCTTAGGAATACTTTTCCCTTCTAGTTGACACAAACTTGTAATTGTTGCTCCATGACCCGATGATCCGTTGGTTGTATCAAAACTATTCAGAGCCTCTCACAATAAGTTTATTTGAGAAGGAATTGAGAGCTCCAAATCAAACAAAATTGGTCTCTTTAGAAAGTTCTCCTTGAGCTCTTCAAGTTGGCATAATTTGATTCAAGAATTGATGTTGTTTGGCAAGATAAAATGAGAAAATAAAAATACATAGGTTTACTCAAAACATCATATAACTATTTTTACATATGTGGCAATGAAGGCATGGAATCAATCCCAAAATACTAACTAAAATAGAATATTTTCAGTTAGACAAAGTTTCATTCCTTCTTGGATTCAAAGATCTTTGATTATGAATAGGGGAAATTTAGTTACTATTTGGGGGATTTGATTGTAAGAACAAACCAAATTTATATAAACATGGGGTATTTTCCTCATATTAAATGGCGTGTTAGTTTTTGTAATTCTGAAAAAGTTTGATAGATATAATTGTGAAGTACTACATGTTTCCTTTATGAGATTCGTAGAGATCTCGGTTTCCCAAGTTTTTGTGTCAATTTAGTTGAAATGTACATCTATTGAAAATATTTGAGAGCATTCTCTTGATGTTCCCTTGTTAATAAATTCTAAAGATCTAAATGAAATACACTCACTTTTGAGTTTAAATTATGTCTTTTGGGTTCTGTATGTCAAATTATCGATTGATGAGTTATATTTTCTCTTTGCAATATTGTGTTTATTGTTTCTCTTTTTCATACACTAGATCTATCCTTAATGTTTATGCTTTGGTCATTAAGTTTGATATTGTGTTGTGAGAATTCCCTCTTCAATGTTGGACTTAATTGTAAAATCCTTGCCATAACCATTTTGTCTGATAGATTTTTGTTATCCTTTGAGTGTATCTTGGGCATATGAGGGAAGAAGCAGTAAAAATTCATTAGAATACTTTCACGAGCTCTTGTGTTGAGTATTTTAGAGTTTGTGCTGAAACGTTACATCTATTGAATATCAATGAATGCAAATCTTATTTAGAAACTATTACTTATTAATCCAATTTTCTACATTTTCTAGAATTATAGTTGATTAACTAAAATGTGGAATATGTGCACTAATTAATCTAATCTATGAAAAACAATAAATAAAGTAAATAGATGTTGTAAATAAATGTAAAGATGACCTAAACAACTAATCTAATGAAAATAGAAACTCTAATGTGCAAGAGAGAAGAGGAAAGAACTCTGTTGAATAGAAGATGCTTGCAAGAATTTATCACAAAGATGATTAGAAAAGATAGATGCAGGAATGACCATGAAGGATCCCTGAAAATTATGGATCTAGGAGAATTCTCTAGACTGGGGCACCTAGAGAAGTACTAGTGTGGATACAAGTGCTCTAGTTTGTAGAATGGGCACCCCAGTCTGCATACAAAAGCTCCGAAATGATCTTCATAGGTTTGACAGGTAACCTAAAACCCTCACTTTGAGTCACATTAGATTCATTATATTACACCGGTGTCGTTGCTAATCAAAGATGAAAGGAAGAACTGTAAAACCCTAAACAAGCATCAATCCCTAAAAAGGAAAATGCATATGATAGGGTCAAACTGACCTCGGTTTCCACAAAAAGTGGGCTTATTGACTGAGCATTGGACTACATTTCAGACCCAAATATATTTTTGGTGAGTGTGTGCATCATGTGCCCTAGGTGCTCTTATGTCATTCATACTTTGTGAAATATCGAGCAATAACTATGTGTAGAAAATGTAATAGAATGTGTGCATAGAATAGAATAAAATCCCTCCCCTATGTTGTGTGATGCAAATATCCTAGCTTGTGCTTGTGATGGAGCTATGTGGACACAAGTGATCTCAAATGTAATAGATGGATGCAAATCTAAGTGAATGATAGTAGTGACTAGTGCTTCATCCCTCATTATGGTATCATAACTTTATATTTATAAGGTTTTCTTGATCAAATTTCATAATTAACCATGAAATAGACCACCACCAAAAATATAAGAACCTAAAATGGCTAAAAAGATCCCAAAAAGTGGTGAGAAAGTTCAAAAAAGATTGGGGTTCCCATGGTGGGGCCAAGGCACCCATGGGTGCCCCAATCAAGGCTTAAATAACAAGAAAGTGATAAAATAGATTGGGCATATGTGTGGTATAGGTCGGGAATGACGAAGTAAAATAAAGCAAGATGGGCAAAAGACATAGGTTAATTATTATTTTCTTTACTAAAAACCCCTCCAAATAGTAGTACGAGACTAGGACTAAATATTGTCTAAAGTGCATGATTTTGTTTCTTCATTTGCCCCCACTTCATGTTGGTGATTGGAAAGCTTAGTAACATAAAATAGATAGAGGTGTGTACTTGATGCTAATGTAGAGTGACAAAGAAGGTGTGCCAAAGGACTAAAAAAATCTTGGAGTGATAAAATTATGATGGAACATAGAAATTAAAGATGAAAAATGTGCAAAAGTGATGAGAGTGAACCTAGGGTGGAACACATGTGTTGGTTCTAATGTGTGTAGTGTACTTGCATGGTTAATATGTGAAGTGTTGTTGTTGTTGTTGTTACCCCCATTTGATTGCTCGTTTCTCATACGACCAGACCTACAAGAATAAATCAATCAAGTATTCAAATATGTGTGTGTGTGTGTGTGTGTGTGTGTGTGTGTGTGTGTGTGCGTGTGCGTGCGTGTGTTTGTGTAAAAGAAATGTAATAGACACATGTAAAAGTAAAGTATGCAAAATGAAAATTATAATTGGAACATGTGTACACGATCCATGTGGAGAGAAAGAGTGTAAAAGGATATCTTGTACTACCGAGGTTTTTTAGGCGATCCCACGCCATAGGATGAAGAAGTATAGGGAGGAATTGCTCTTTATGCTCCAAATTTTAACTTCTTCCCTAAATGTGTGTAAAGAGATCTCTGTATTGTCCTAGTTTTTTGGGCAATCCAATGATGACAATAGAAGAAGTATTGGGAGGAATTCTGCTATATCCTCCAAGTGGTAACTGCTTCCCCGAATGATAAGGAAAACCATGTCCTATAAAATCCACTATGTATGGAGTTTGTAGATTGGTTTGAACTCACTCACAGTATGTAACCCACAATTCCAAGGGTGGAAAGTGCAGTGAACTAAGACGTTGTATAAATGTTGTGTAGAATGTAAAAACCCCAAATGATGCCCCACCTCTTTGGGGGCACATGTGACATTGCTGATAGGAGAATGCAGCCCAAAAAGAGGACCAACCACATTGTAGACACTAAAATTAGGTCACACTCCCCTTTGGTCCCTTGACAAATAAACACCCTTAATCACATTCACCTAGCCATGGCCCCCTTCACCCCACTAATATTAATTTAATTCATTACCCTCACTATATTTATTTTTTAAATATCTTATTTTGAATAATATCCACACATACAGTTCACTTAGACACCTCACCAAGCCAACTCAACCTAAGACCTATTCTTAGTAAGTTGCCATAACTAACTAAAACTTACCCAAACCCTAAAAATAAATGCCTACATTCCCTCTAACCACATTCCTACATGCTCACGAGAAGCTCCCAATCTAATCCATGGGTTAACGACATGAAATCCAAGGAAATCAAGAGGATCTCCCTAGTTTATTAAACCTAGGAAATCCTACCTTGACCGACACCGGTTACCCCTAACCGTCACCGATTAAGCTGGAACCTTCATTGGTTACCCTTTTAACCCCAAAAAACCTTATTCTAAAGGTTGGAGGTTGGAAGCAAAAGGTTAGCGAGAAAAAACACATCTCAGAGAGATAACACATCTTCAGAGAGTGAATTCCAATGAGAAACCACATGCAAGGAAGGAGATCAAGCATCTTTTCCTGCACAACCATCCTAACCATGATCTGATCTAACCAAGCAAAGAGGAATGTACATGCAGCCCATGTAGAAGCTTTCCTTCAGTTGGTGATCACTTGTAGCCTTCAAACCCCTCATCAGCACCTCCATCCCTCACTCATAGGCATTCAAGACTGGAATCCAAGTAAGTATAACGTCATACTTTTTTGGTTTATTTCATTTCATCATCATTTTATCATCTATTATTTACCTATCCACCTATTGACCTTCTCTAACATTTCCACCTCCATATACCCATTAAAAACTCACCAAATCCTACCCCAATCACCCAATACCTTGTCCTGACTAACCAAAGTCCTTTGTGTAATCACAAAGGAGACCCGAGCTTATTCTCAGTGGCATTTCCATTTCCACAAGAACCAAAGCACTGATTACATCCGACACCGCCATCGGTTACCCTTAACCAACACCGGTCTTTGTATTTGTCCATATAGCCCAGAATAGAGACCTACCCACCAAATTTCATCTCACCCTCATCCACTTGTGATCTACTTGAGACCTCTTTCAAACCTGCAGAACCCAGAACCAATCATTTGACCTTTGGATTCTATTATAGCTTAGCCTGTTAGATTAGATCTATTTCTTATTGTGTTTTAAGTGAGATACCTAAATCATTTCAAATTACAATAGGATTTACTTTGTTTACAACATTAAATTGTTTAAAACAATGGACTGACAACCATCTAGGAAGTATCACACTTCCTAGATCTAGCATACGCTAGGTAGTTCACTTGCCCATATTGTTTAATTCCTTCTGGTGGTCTTGCTTTGCATTACAAGTAGTTCCTCCTAGCCAAAAGGAAGTTCTCATGATTAGTTGTGGATTTAGAAGTCATATGTGTGCAACAACCCATCAACCAACATTTGAATAGGTATTCCTCCTACACCCGTTACCCTATTTGTTTCATCAACACTTCAAAGAAACGATCTAAGAATCAAGTGAAACATTTTGGCACGCTGGTGGGACCCATCCAAGGTTCCTTGCATTTCATTCATTCCTAGGAAAAATTGTGTGTTTTTTTCCCTTCTAAAAAGTGTACACACTAATTTTCTTCCTTGGTAACCCACCTCTTCTTTCTATTTGCTCTAAAGGAAACTTTTCTTTTGGTGTAATTAAAAAGAACCATTTCTTCATGTTTTCTGCATTGTAGTGAAAGAGCATCCCTCTTCCTCTTCATCTTATTGTGTCATCCAATTTCACATCTCGATTTGGGCTTAAAAATAAGTGCATTCCATTCTAATTTATTGCATTAGCTCACATTAATTGAGGGAAACCTATACGTTGGAAGTCATGCCCAGTTGATGGTTGACAAACAAACCATAGAAAGCACTTTCTTTCTCTTTCTCTCTCTCTCGAGTCTTACCAAACCTCACAAAAAATTAAAAATACACACATTCTTAAACAACATCTTACCTAGAAGAAGTTGTAGGTGATCACACGATCACGACACAGTGGGCACCCAACTCGCTGCTCTGTCGAGTCATACTTCAGAGCAAAGCCCACCCCCACCATAACATACTTGAAACCTCACCTTTTAGATCTCCTTCTTTGTAGGAATCCATCCTCACCAAAAAAACCTATTTCACAATTCATGTGTCAGTCCCTAAATAGCATAAGCTAAATAAAGATAATAGAAAAGGCACTCCTAGGATTGTATTTTTCTTACTGTTTCTACTTGGCTTGCATTTTGAGGTGAGAGATCACATTCTTCACTTTTTTTCTGTTCATCCTTGCACGCTCCTCATCACAGCTGGTGTATTCCGGCTTCACCTGAGTGTGCCTGGGCCATATCATCATCATTATTAGAATTTTGGGTCTGATTCTACATCAGATTTTAATTCACAACCAATTTTCTTTCATCACTATTTCAATTTCACAGTAACCATCGTCGGTTACCTCTGACCGTTATCGGTTATACCCAACCGACGTCGGTTCAAGTCCTTTGGTTAACCTACCCAAAAGGACATTTTATTTCACTTTCTTCCACTTTTCACAGTCCCTGTCACTATCATCATTCCTATTGATGTTTTAAACATCATCAAATTTGACATACCTGTTAGATTCCACCTTCTACCTTATTTTTACTTATCTTGTCCATTTTCTACAAAGGACCCGGCAGCGATTCTTATCGTAAACTAGCGTCGGTTTTCCCTAACCGGCATCGGTTAGCCTGTTTCACATTCCAGCCACCATTTAGTACCTAATCCACCTTTTTTCACCAGATTCACATGTTCCTATTGTTCTTTGTGTCATTTTCGAGAAGTATCCCTACTCGATCGATCTTGGTTCACATGGTGCTGACCAAGACAAGAAAGCACACTCGTATTTCACGCCAGTTGTCAACCACTCCCACCTAGTCCTTTACCACCTTCCATTTTATCACCAGCCATGGATCCCATCCAACCTATCACTATCGCTACCAGAGATGAGGAGTTCGCATGAATCCTTGACCAAAACCTTGCCACCTTGCAGTTTTACCTTTCCCACTTATCCACTCGAGATGCCTCGGGTTAGTTGATATACGACATGCCCGTATCTATCCCCGACTCTCACTCCCACTCCTGCATCGGCCCCATCTAGCTCCATGCTGCCCGCATCTACCTTACCCCCAGTTGTTTCACAGTTAGGTCCTATACCAGCTATAACTACGTGTCTGCTACCTTTGTGGCACCCGTTACATCCACCATACCCTGCGATAACTACCCCAAACACAACCTCATCTACCCATAATGTCTCACACATACCCATAACTACATTACCACCTCCAGTTTCGGTGAACCCTACCCCATTTCAGAACATAGTCCTTTCCATTCCACAATCATTAGCCCCTATTTCCATTAGGGTTACCACGACCCTTCCACCCCTATATACATACTACCAACAACCTCCTGTTTCATCCATTATTCATTCCTGGGTATGTACCCCTATTTCACTACCTTCTTCTCAACCAACCTACATGGTAGCCCCATACACTAGAGTGCCACCCCATTGTATGCCCAAAACCAACCCTCTCACGCTACAGGAGGCACCCAATCATCGCAACCCACCAACGACCTAATTAAATTGATGTTGGACAAGATGTAGACATTGGAGGCATTGGTTTCGGCTCCCACAACACTCTCACCTACGACGAGATTTACAACGAGCCCATTCACCCATCCATTCCTATCCGCTCATACCCCATGCATTGGGAAATGCCTAAATTCAATCATTTTAATCATTTCAAACACGGGTGTTATCTGATCGCTCATGATGATGCTTTGCTCTTGAGAACCTTTCCCATGTCCCTCACTGGACCTACATTAGATTGGTATAGTGGGTTACCTAGACACTCTATATTCTCATTCAATCAGGTAGCCCAAGCCTTCTTGGATCATTTCTCTATCAATATCATCAAGAAGGTTACCATGACCGATCTATACTCCACACGTCAGTATGAGGATGAATCTATCACATGATTTTGTCGCTCACTGGTGTAGCTTGATCAATAAACTTACCTTCCAACTGCCACAAATAGAACTCATCAATATCTTCACACAGTCTTGTGCTAGGCATATCTCACCAACCTTGCAGGTCCAAACCTTCCAAACATTTGATGAAGCATTCACTATGGCACGAAAGTTAGAGATTCGGGCCATCGAAGAGAAGAAAATCCAATTACACAATAAGAATTCGACATTCAAGTCGAATGATACCTCTTCTTCTTCCAAACCACAAACCAATTATTCAAAAGCTAAGGGCACCGCTAACACAATGGTACTCAAGGCCAACCCAGCTCATCTCACAAACTAGGCTACTCCTCATCTACTATCTCACCTATATAGACTTTTCAATTCAGATGAGAGCATCGGACATATACTACAATTGAGGAACCTTACTCTTCTGTCTTAGAAAAGCTTATCAAAGCCGGAGCCATCACCCTTCCACCTATAAAACCACACACTAGTTTTGACCCTGCTCGCCTCATGCCCGCATGGTATAAAGAACATGAATTCTATAACTATCATCGAGTAAAGGGTCATAGTGACGGAAACTACATCACTTTAAAAAATATTGTCCAAGAAATGCTCGAAAAAGTTGAGTTAGCCATGGATATTCCTAATGCACCTGCCAACCAAAACCTACACATCTTCAAGAAACCATTTTCCAACCATGCCCCTTCATCTAATCAAACTGTGAGACCTCAACTCATGATACCCATACTTGCGAGGTTCATGCTATCTTTAATGATGTACTTGTCACCTCCAAATTATCCCATATTCCTTCCATAGAGGAGATCCTAGCCCAAATCCTCTGCCGTGTCAAAACCAACCTCCCCTATTCTTTCACCCACAGAGGAACACCTTTCATCTCCTTCATCACCTATGGAGGAGTCTTTGGCTAACATCGAGAGCATCTCACCCTAGGCTTCACCACTTAGAGAGCCTTTACCTACAACACTTCCTCCACCCACAGAGGAGCACCCATTACCTACTCCATCTATAGAGGAGCACCCATCATCTCCTCCACCTATAGAGGAGCTCCCATCATCTCTCCCACCTATCATAGACCTAGTTGAGATACCTTTTCCTCTTGGCGAGCATTCTCCATCCGCTACCCAAAATCCTGCTGACCTACTTTCGGCTCTCTTACCCACTGGAAGTGAAGCTAGCCAATTTCCTGTCTCTAAGACACATTTTACGGGAATTTCCATTAGGTCCTCATCAACTCCACCTATAGACGTGTCATTCTCACATTTGGATGATCACTTAGATTATGTGGATAGAGCCTTACTATGGGGGCGTCTTCTGCTTCCAGTCTCAACATAGATGCAGAGGTCCCTTGCCGATACCTCCACTATCTACCCAAAAATATTTCGACCAATCGAACCAAACACAACCACCTCTATCACAACCCCTTCCATGACACCTGTTATAGCTCAAACCACACCCTTACCCATAACTCAACCTACACCTAAACCCAAACCCATACCTACAACATTTACCTCGACTAAACCTATTACCACTTTAGGGGTCACCCCGACCACCAACCTTACTCATCCACCTATCAAACTGGATTTAGCTACATCCTCCAAAGTCAACACCATACCTACTCCTACACCCAAATAGAAGAACCAAACCCATCGACCTCATACCCCTGGATATGCCAATCACACTTGCACTTATCCCATCTGTCTTAGGACTTCGATTGCCTAACATTGTCAAGCAACCTCCACCCACTAATAAACCAAAAACACAACAGCCCATTCCTTCCTCACAAACCTCTAACCTACCCAGACGTCCAACCCAACCTAAACCTATACTTGCAGCCTCTTTACCACCCATACCTCTAATACCCTCAGCTATTACTTCACTACCCACTACACTTCAGTCACTGTCTCTCACACCTCAAGCACGACCCACGTCATCTACCTTTACAACACCCCCATTATCCTCGTGGGTAAATCACCCTCTTCCTCCATCTGCTTTTCCTTCTATACCTCATACACCCACATCACCTTTACCCAAGAAGGTGCAACCCAAAAACAAAACTCCACTCCCCACAATAAGGTAGTCAAAACAACCACACACCCTCCTACCCATCCATCTACTATACCCCTACCTAAACAAACATGACCGACACCTAAAACAATGCCCACACCCAAACCCATAGCTCGATCCAATCCTCCTCTTTCAAAACCATTCCTCGACAATCAACCACACCTACACCCAAACCCACGTTCACTTCCCATTGTGATCCACTAGCAGGGTCTTATGCCAAAATTTTAACCAACCTCCTTGAGACTTTTGTCATCACATTACCGCCACTTAGACCTTATGACCCCCTCAAACCCAAGCCAAAAGGGTTTGACGATACTAAAATTTGCACATACCATCGTGTGCTAGGGCACGATGTGGAGAACTGCAAGGCCTTGAAAACTGTCCTTATCCAATTGTGTCCACCAAAACCAACTATGACAATGATTACCTTCTCGTAAGGATCTTGCTTCACCGACACCCATTCCCACACTACCCACTCAACAACCACAAACTCCACCCTCATATCTCCTAGAGCCACCCCCAAGATTTGAAATTAACATGGTTCGCATTAGAGAACTTTCCACGCCACCACCCAAATGTCGTTGTGCCCAACTCACCTCACAGGGTTTTTCTCCTCTAGTAGGTTTTTTCCCATTTTGTCGTTATACCACTCACCCTACACCTTCTCCGTTTGCAAACTCCCCTCAGATCAACATGATACACGTCACTACACGTGCTCAGAAGGATAAGGGCAAAAGAAAAGGCAACTGACCCACCAACCAATCCTATACCCAACATACCATCTGCACCCATACCTAAAATAACTATCTGCATGCGGCCCCACGTACCCCATTTCTAATGGTGTCACACATCACACCATGCTCAAACAATTACACCAGTCTCCTCTCAAAATGTCCTTATATGACCTCATTCAAACCTTGGAATCCCATCATCAAGCTCTCATGGAGGTTCTTCAATCTATTGAGGTTTTACCCAATGACCCTACACCCGTAGCCTCCATTATCACACCCCATCATGTAGCCTCTCTCACCAAATTACCATCTTCATCTTCACCCTACCCTCTTCATCAAGTGACCTCCCTTAGTTTCTCGGAGGAAGAGATCACACCACACCGAAACGATGACCTGACCCAACCCTCTTCATATTTTTCCACATCGACGACATATGGGTACACCATGTGATGATTGATGGGGGGCGTTAGTATTAACATCATTTCATCCCATGCATTTGCTCAAATGCGCATACCTCACAATTGCATGCATAAAATTCCGGTCATGTTACGTTCATTCAATGATGCTATCACCTCTACACTTGGAACCATTATCCTCCACATTCGTGTGGGCCCCCATACTGTTTTAGAATTGTTTTATGTTTTAGAGGGGGATTCCAATATAACCTATTTCTTGGCAGACCCTAGATCCATGTCATGGGTTGCGTTCCTTCCAATTTGCATCATTGTGTAAAGTTGTAACATGAAGGACACACTTATACCATTCCAACTGACCCCTCACCTTTCAAAACATGCAACATGCTTTACCGACCCAATGATGTGCTCATACCTATCAAGCCATCTACCTCCGTGACCACTACCACTTCACCTACACCTCCACCTACCAGTACAAACCGCTTCTACTACACATACCTCCTCCATTCCTACTACTACCATAACCTCCATGGTTGACCCATCAGCTTCCCAATCCATTAACTCCACCTCTGCATCAACCTCTGACACATTATCCATACCGGCTACCTACATACCAACCATTGATCCCTTGGAAGGTGTTTTTCAACACCTCACTCTGGGGAGTACCGCCTATATAGTGTCAACACATTTCTTACTCCACAAGAGTATGGAAGCCTTCACCAACACCCTCGTTATGATCACCATATAGGAGAATGTCTCCTTTATGGTCCTCCTCACCTTCATACTAGTCTCACCTATGGGGGACTTGATATTACCACTTACACACCTGAACCACCATCACAAACCCACCCATTTTCTGTTGAATTCCAATCACTTACCAATCACCATTTCTCCCACACCTTCCTACTCGATGTGCATGGAAGGGTTTTTTTTTTGGCCTTTATGAGCAAGGTCATCATACCATTATTCCATGTACCACCCACAAACATAACGACCATAGTGGTATCGGCTTCCTCGAACCACCTACCAAACAAGCCTACATTGAACTCATTAAGGACACTAGCTCTTATCCACCCTTCACCCGCTCCACCTTCATCACCATCCTCACCGATGGAGTCAATGGATCCTGAATCTATCCCTCCTAACTTGTTTTTTTCATAAACACCATTTCCTTGGGGCCTTTGACTTATCAATACAAGGGAAAGGCCCCTTCCACTCTTTCCTTCCTGTATCTTGAAATGATCGCTGATGACACACCTATAATTAACGTTGTTCAATGTCGGGATGATGAATCTATACACACCTACCTTGGTGCGTAAAGACTCATATATTCATCGGTCATTACCCTCAAGATGCAAACCATGTTGAATTAATTGACTATTGAGATCAACATTCATACTCGGACAACCCAAACATCCTAAAGATCGAAAAAGCTTTAGATGTTCTTGAATAGGAATCCATCACTTCTTTTCTTAGAGATCATAACCACACTTTCACTTGGTCTTACATAGACATGGCTGGTATTTACCCCACCATCATGGTCCATAATATTGTAACCGTTCTGATGCCAAACCCATCAAACAAAAGCTAAGGAAAATGCACCCTCGCATTGCTCTTCTCGTCAAAGAAGAACTTCAGCTGCCTTCTTTCCATTTCCTTCATCTTACCCATTGATTATCCTTATTGGATTTCTAACATTGTCCCTGTCACTAAAGTGACAGGGGGACTCCACATTTACACGGACTTCTGACCTCAACCTAGCCTACCCGAAAGATGACTTTCCCTTACCCGGTATTGATCAACTGGTTGACCTCACCGCTGGTCACAAGATGCTATCACTCATGGATGGCTTCTCGGGTTATAACCAAATTTTTCTTGCCCCAGAAGATCAACACAAGACCTCATTCATCACCCCTTGGGGACCTTCTGCTATCGAGTCATGCCTTTTGGCCTTAAAAATGCTAGTGCCACATATCAACAGGCTATGACTTACATCTTCCATGATATCATGCATCGTATATTGGAAGATTACATGGATGATCTCTTGGCCAAATATAAATGTCGCTTTGAGCACCTTGCCATCCTTAAAACCATCTTTGACCACCTCATTAAATATTGCATCCACCTTCAGCCTAAGAAGTACATCTTCATGGTTCTTTCAGGAAAGCTCCTGGGATTTATCATTTCCCTTCATGGTATAGAAGTTGACCCTGCTAAAGTCAAGGCAATTCTTGAAATTCCTCCACCTACTAACCTTCGAAAACTTTGTAGTATGTAAGGTAAATTGCAGTCCATTCTCTGTTTCATTTCACAATTATCGATCGGTGTCAACCATTTCATCATCTCGCTTTCAAGAAGGATGTCTCCTTTAAATGGGATGATGACTATCAAAAATATTTTGGGGCCTTAAAACAATACCTTCTCCAACCATCATGTACTCATTCCACCTAAAGACGATCAACCTTTTTACTTATACATATCAGCCACCGATCATTCCTTGGGATCCATGCTCGCTCATCGCGATGAGCAACACAGGGAGCAGGTGGTTTATTACATCAACTGTACTCTTTTGGACTATGAAACCTGATACACCCATCCCGAAAAACTTTTCTTAGCCTTAGTTTTCATTGCCACCAAAATCTGTCATTACCTACTCAACCACAAAACCTATGTTGTGACCAACACTCGACCCCTTACACTTCATGTACGCCAAACCTTATCAAAATCAGCATGCCGCACAATGGATTATGCTTTTAGCTGATCTTGACCTCGAATTCATTCATAAAAAGTCTATCAAGGGCCAAGATATCACCGACCAACTAGCCAACGCACCTATTTCCAGGATCAACCCTCTAATTTTGACTTTCCAGATGAGTCAATTACTACCCTTTCCCTGGATGAACCCCCTTACCAAATGACACTCTTCTTTGATGGTTCCAAGTGTTAGTGTGGGGGTAGAGCTGGTATTATCCTCATTCCTCTTGATGGAGAACCCATGCCTTTGTCTTTCAAACTAGATTTTGAATGCACCAACAATATTGCCGAATATGAAGTGCTCATACTAGGTCTCCAAGCCACCTATGCCCTAGATGTCAAATCAATCAACATATTTGATGATTCTCAATTGGTCGTGAACCAAGTCAATGGTATGTACCAATGTCATAACGAGATACTTCAAAAGTATAAACATCATTTAGACATACTTTTGTCCACATTTGATTGTTACACCCTTCAAACCATCCCACGTTCAACCAACAAATTTGTAGATACCATGGCCTTCTTAGCTTCCCAAATACCCGCTTCACCCGCCGATTCTACAATCTTTGTCACCGTACAATGACTCCAATCACCTTCTTATTTACCTCACGATGTTTACTCGATCAAAACCATTGCCCGACTTTGAGTGACCTTTGGTATAAATAATACTCCGACTACCTTTCTCTCTCCATCTTACCTCTTGATCTCACCCGTAATGGACAACACGCCTTTCTTAAAAAGGTCTCTCATTATGTCATTCTAGGGGACTCCTCTATAAACGTGGCTTTGATGGTATTCTTTTACGATGCCTCACAAGTTTTGAAATTCCTTATACCATTAAGGAGGTTCATGATGGCATATGTGGAGGTCACTTTAGTGGCCTTGCTATTGCTAAGTGTATTCTTCACCTAGGCTATTACTGGCCGACCCTTAACCATGATTGTTATGACTACGTCCAAACATTGTGTAAAATGCCAACAACTTTCTAATGTTCATCATACACATAGTCATGCCTTACAAGTCACTCCCCGACCTTTGGCCCTTCTCTCAATGGGGTTTGGATCTTTTCGCAGAAAATCAATCCTCATTCGTCTCAATGCCATCAATGGATCATCACTGCTTCTTGAATACTACAAAAATGGGTGGAATCCATACCACTCATCTCCACAAAAGCTGAGAAAATATGTGAGTTCATTAATCACCACATCATTTTTCGCTTCGGTGTTCCTCATCACTGACAATGGAAAACAATTAAAAAACAAAACATTACAAAAACTTTACGACACCTTCAACATTCATCTTAGTTTCTCATCACCTTATTACCCACAAACCAATGGCCAAGCTAAATCCACTAACAAAACCCTCAAAAAAATTCTCATGAAAGTGGTTGATGATACTGGGAAGGATTGGCATATGCACATTCCTTTTGCCCTATGGGCATACCGCACTAGTATTCACACTTCCACTGCGGCCACACCATTTTCTCTAGTCTATGGTATAGAGGCTATTCTGCCTCTCAAAGTCTAGATCCCCTCACTCTATTTCTCTCCATGACATGCTCACTAATGATGAATTTTGTCTAGACCATTTAGAACAACTAGAGTCATTAGGCGAATGTCATCTTCATGCTCTAGATCACCTTCAAGTTTACCAAAACCTATCAAAGGTGCCTATGAAAAACATGTCCATGAACGAACCTTCCAAGTTAATGACCTTATCCTAAAAGAAAATAAACATGTAACCAAAGCAGAAAAAAGTAAATGGGGTAAATTTTCTCCTAATTGGCTTGGACCATACATCGTAACTCATACCTATGGATTAGGTGCTTATCATTTATCTTCTTTTGAGGGTAAACCTAAACCTAAGCCCCGTAACACCTTGCATCTTCAACCATTATGTTGTTGACTCATCATCCTACCTCACCCTTTGTCTCTTTCTAGGCTCGTCCCTTGAGCGCTACCCACTCCATACATCTCCCTAACGATTAAACAATAATCATGTGAGTACTTGTCACTTATTATCTTCTCTTGAATTTGTGTATCACGGTGCTACACATAGCATGATTCTCATGGATACTTTTCGTCTACCCTTAGATGAGATCCCATGGTCGTTTCACCTTGCCTTTTGAACAAGAGTCCTATCCTTCACCTTGGTCTTGTCTATGACTGCAAAGACCTCACATGGGACCAAACTCCTTGAGTAAAACTTCTAATATAAAAGATGACTCCTAAAAGGAAATATTCCTCTTAAAAACTGCTACTATAAATAGAATGCTCCTTGAAGGATAACTATGTAAAGCCCTTAACAAAAAAATGAGAGAATTTGAAGCTTCTTGCATCAATCAGCTTCACAAATACCTCAAGGAGTTAAATTCCTCATCCCATATATACTTCCCGCATCGATCGGTCTATCTCAAATACAAGTCAAAGATGCAGAAAAATTTTTAGTCATGGACTTGCCCATTGTGACCTAGGACCTCTTGCCTAACGAGCATGCTACGTCATGCCACATAAAAATTAACCACATTTCACCCTTCTCACCATTCCCACTCTCATTTCCTAACTGCCTCAAGGGAATTCTTGGAACTTAGACATTTGGTGATCATATGATTACTTTTCACCGTAGAACAGTCAATCATGCAATGTCTTTAGGGTCTTTTGTTCATCACCTCCTACCGTATGATCTACTTGGTATGATCCCACCCAATCAGTGGCTTTATTGCCCCCTCCTATCTTTTAACCATCTTTGTTTACGTTTTGATTACCTTATATAGGACTTAGTCCTTGACACTTACTTTTGGCATCTTGAATGTGGGGTTGCACATCATTGGACATTTTAAACAAGATTATCAACTTGGCCTTCTGATTAGATCTATCAAACTATTTTTTTGAGTTGTATCAGTTGCTTAATCTAGTTATAGTACCATTCACAACATTCCAAATCTCTTCAAACTCAAGTTGTGTTTTGATTTTTGTCTTCCATGTTGCATAGTTATTTCCTCTTAGAAGTTGTGAATCTGGAAGAAATAATTTGGGGGTGTTGGTGCCCATTTTGTAGAATCAACTAACAAAGGGTAAGGCTCTTATCACTCCAGGTATATGGTGCCTTAATCTATATATTGTTAGTCTACTATATTGAACCTTTCTATATACATGCCCTTTCGATATGCACATGGTTACGTGAAAGAATCTCACTCTTTCTATATACTCGGTAGTAGGTAAAGAGGTGTTAACATATGTGAAATAATTTGATACGTGGTACCAAGAAATTACTAAAAGGGGTCTGTGTGATTATTGACACTAGCTCAAAGAAATATCCTCATACATGTGCGTAACTTTGTTATATACTAAGATAATTTCGATGCTTGAATTTAAGTTGAGAATTCGTTCACGAGATGGATTGGAGGGCTCAAAGTGTGTGCATTGTGTCTTTATTACTCCTCTTCAATTTAAAGGGTTAATGCCCAGAAAACATTGTTGCAACTATATTAGGTGTTAAGTGCAGTAGTAGTCATGATAGATTTACCCATAAGTGCTTCCCAGGAGGTCTTTGTATACATTGAACGTTGCGAATGAGATCCGAAGATCTCGTGAGTGATACAAAACCAAATTTTTATTGTTTTTTATTACAAATCTCTACCAGTTTTAAAGCAGTTACAATGGTTTGTAGTTGAATATGGAAACCTGAAAATTAGTACAATGCATTGAAAAATACATTGAAATATTACAATTTCATCCAATATGCAAAAATTGAATGGTAGGAAAAAATTGTTTGTGAGGCCCTATTGGCCTCTAGAGTCTTGTGTGGCTCTCTCGAGCAAAAAAATGGCTAAAATTATAGTTTTCAAGCACCCCCTTTGCCAAAAATGCTCAAAATAAAAACGAGCAAATTGGGAGAAAAAAATTGACCCTAGAATTAGGCTTTTCTCCTCTAAAAATAGAGGTTGGCTTAGTTGTCACTAAGGGGATTTAGCAGAGGTTTTTCTACTATTTACAATGCCAAAGCTGGGGTGGTCACTAAATTTCAATTGCATAAAAAAATTCGGTGGGGGTCAAACCTTGCACCACTCCCCCAAATCTTTGCCACTAGCCAATAGAGCGCCCAATGCGCATATGCAATGAAAAGGAGTTATTTGTATTTAAAGCCAAAATAAATTGACTAGCCTTCAAAATAAAGATGTGACTCTTTGATTAAGATGATCCACATTGTAACTAGCATGTCAACGATGGCTTAGGTTTTCCCGTGATGTGGATCTAACTGATCTCTTATCTCTTTGCAAAAATTTTCTATTATTCATCGTCGTATTGTTTGGAGCCTCTACTTTGTAATTAAACTACCATTTACTTTATTTGATCCATTTTGTTTGTTTTCCTTTTCCTTTTCTTTTTTGTAGGTTGCGAGTAGCTCAATCAATGGCTTGGATCAGCCGCATAGTTATGGATGGCTTGGCATGCGAGGTAGGGAGCTATGTTGGAACTCGGATGTGTTAAAAACAACTCACTGTATTGTTATTTTTTCATTGTTTTATTTTATTGTAGGGTGTATAGCTTCACCTCTTTGATGGTGTTTACACTACTCACCAATGTTGTCTCAATCCTAAGCCAATGCATTATTAACATGTTTAATGAAGAGATGGCTCGGTTTGTCTAAAAATGGCTCGTCGAATATAAGATTGGCCTTACACTTACAATTCGATGGCTTGATCTTCAAAACTCGCATGTGGAAGGAGATCGATTAGGGAATCGGTCTGTTGGCTCACCAACATTGAGCGTTGGTTTTTTGAATGATTGTTACAAGTCGGTTGATCAATACAACTCGACTGTGGAGGATATCATCTCGATTAGGAGCTTGGTGTAGAGATCCTTCAAACATCTCACTTTTTCAATGTAAATGTAACTCACTTATGTCCCAATCTAACTTAGTTTGAGATCTTTCGAGGGCTCAGTCGTGAGTTTGAACTTTAATTCAACACACAACCCTCTAAAACTAGTAGTCTACTAAAATATCATATAATATGCGACCTCTATATTCGAGAGGAGAATCCCCTAATGAGGAAAATGATATATATATAAATATATATATTCTTATCCTTTAGAAAATTTCTCCCGTGATGCAGGGGCACCGGTCAAAAAGCAAATTTTTGTTCCAAACATTTGTAATTGAACAAGGGGTTGTGGGGATGTAGGTATGCCTAGGAAGCTGCTGGAGGCAACATTGGCTCTCTTGGAAATCAGATTTCTTCTCCAAGACACTTCTACCTCTGCAACCTCTCTCTAACCTACAAGTCACATGTTATGGTACCAAATGTAGTTTAGCAAACAAGGGTGGAAGCCTGACTTATTTTATTAATGTGCAAGAAATCAATTACAAAAGTGCAGACTACAATATTTATAGATATTGAATAGTTGGATACAAACAAATAATTAAGTTGCACAAGTGCAACAATAATCATGTTTACATAAGCTTCCAAAACATCCGGGAAGAAGAAATATAACAAATATTTTGTTATAACAATGAAACAAATATCCTATGTGTAATAATAAAACAATATAATGGTTAAGCACTCATAACAATATCAAACTACCTAATTACCATAGTTAAATGCTAAATTAACTATAGTAAACTATGTTTACCCTAACAAAACTTTCCAAATGTAACTTCTACTATTCCAAATGTCTACTACCCATGTAAATAAACTACTATTGCCAAGTCTTCTTGCTAACCTGAGTGATTCAACCATTGACCTAGAGCTTAGTCAAACTTTCATCCACTTTTTATAGTTCTACCCTCAACTATAAACGCAAGCCATTTCCTTTGTAAATTCATCCCTAGAGCTTTGAGCGCATTGCATCCAACTTCTGCTAATTTGACATATGCATCCTTTAGAAATCTTCTCGTAACATCTACAAACACCTTTTGAGAAGTAATATTAAAGAGCACCCATAATCCAATCTTCAACAAAATCTAAAATTTTTAAAATCTTCTATGATCTTACTTGAGGTTTACAAGAGATTATAGAGAAGGTATAATCTAGTGTTTTATCTATTTATCTTATGTTGTTTGTCAATTTTCCTTACTTATATTATGGAATGCTTGGTTGGAATGCCTATGTTATTTTTTTCATTTTAATTTATCATTTTCTGATTTAACTTCATTTATTTGTTTCTTGTCTTCATTCAACCTTGTTGTCAAAAATTTAGGTTCCCGGATGAAGAACGGAAGCTAAAAACTAGGAAACCCAACTTCTTGGCTTCCTTTTTGACATTTCTACATTTTCCAGAACTGTTTGTGCTACATTGTATGATCTATGTGCTAGTGTTAAATGTCTTGCACTAGCGTGCAGTGCACGCACTACTATCAAAACCGTACGCTTTCCTTATAATTTCATGAGCTACTATCAACACTTCCACACGTTTCCATTTAAGATCACACATTAGCATCACTAATCCTTGCACTAATGCTATATTACATGTGTCAACATTCATTCTCCTTCATCTTTTTAAACATTTTTATTGTTTAGGTCCTTTGAACGCAAACACACATAGTTACACGCACTTTTGTTATCTATAATGCTAGCGTAATCAAATTCCACGCATTGGTGTGTTATTGCACATGTCGGTGTATTTTGTCTTTGTTTTCCAATTTTCTACTTTTTCTATATTTTCTTATCATACCTAATGTATGTTTTAGATTATTTCATTAAGTTTATGTAGATCGGTTTCTATTTTAAGCATTAATAGAGGAATTAACACTTTATTTTCTTAATCATTGTGAGATCACACGTATGCTCTTTCCTCCTCGCTTTATAAGCAACCTTGGAAATTAGAAACATGATCTTCACTTTTCAATTATTTGTTTAAGAAATTAATCTTTTTATTTTATTAATAAAATCTTGTTGACATGTATGCTCTTTCCTTGTGCATTATAAGAAACCTTGGAAATAAAAATGTGATCTTTCTTCTATCATCTTGTCCTCTACCTACCTTAGGAAAAAACATTCTTATCCTTGTTTGCAGGACCAACTCTATAGGAGGCTATAAAACATTGAAACTACTAATCGCAAGTTGTCTTGAAAAAAGTTTAAAATAGTTTACTAACTACAGTGTTTCCTCTCTCAAATACTTTGGTAGTTGAAAAATCTCATCTTTTAATCAAGATAAAATGAAAAATTCACATTGTATTTACAAGTGCGGTTGGCAAGTCTATTTCCCAAATGCTATAACTATGGGAAGTGATTTAGCATAAGCCATAAATTTAATTTGAGGAGTACCACGAGAATTCCAGAGTAGTTGGCACATTGAGGGAACTGGCTGAAAAAATGGGGTACCCTTTCATCCTACCTTACTAGTAAAACCTTATGATATTAGAGTCATGGATATCTAGTAGTGGCGACCCTAGTGAAATTCATTTAAAGAAAGATATTTTCTCAAGGTTTCAAAGGGGGTAAAGTAAATCCAGAAGATAGTAATAACACCACACTCACTCGTGTATACTTGATAAAACCTAGTTGAGAGAACCACCTAGGAAGCCATACACTTCCCAATCCAAACTAAGGTAGAGGCCAA
The DNA here is from genome assembly GCA_018340775.1 of Taxus wallichiana var. yunnanensis. NCBI lineage: Eukaryota > Viridiplantae > Streptophyta > Pinopsida > Cupressales > Taxaceae > Taxus > Taxus wallichiana. The sequence goes on along the minus strand of CM031235.1, from coordinate 108,749,849 downwards.
ACCATAAACAAAAACTCTCTTTTTCTTTCTTTCTTTTGTTTTCCTTATTTTCGTAGTGGTGTTCCACACTTGCATCCACGTTCTCACTTTCATATATTGTCACATTTTACAAACACTCCTTGTTTGTATTTGTCTTTCATACCTTTTTAATCTTTCCAAATGATCCTTATTTGGATTATTTTTCCCCTCCTTTCACCATCCTAAATACTCCTTATTTGGGCTCATTTTTGACTCTTTTCCCAATTTCCAAATTTTTCAAACTATTGGACTTGTTGTTCAATCTTTTATTATAATTATTTTTCTCCATTTATATTCATTCACTACCTCTATTTTAACTCTTGTAAATCCTCTTTTCATATTTTTTTAATCTCTTTTCCATCCTTTCAATCTTTTCCTTTTTGGAATCTCTCTTTTATTTTCATCACGCTTTGTAGCCTTTTTATTACCCAATGTAGCTATGTAAACGGCACATCATCCGCATAAGTCTGGAAGCTCATTCAAAGTGCCTGTAAGCTCTAGGTCTCTCCTTTGGTATGCTTAACAAGATGTTAACATGCATGTTTATTATATTCATGATCAAACAACCATTCTTGCAGAGATACATCATAGCATGACAATTCAACAACACATATAATAAGGAAATTATTCATAGATAATGAATATTAAGATCTGAATACCCATCAAGCCATATTCAGAAATAGATATCTTTGCATTTCATACATAATTGTCCATTAAAACCAAAATTCATATCATAACATAGAATTTGAATACATTATAGTCCATTACATCAATGTGCTAAACTTGCATGCACTCCTACAAACTCGAGATCACACCTACATCATGATATATTATGCTTTGCACTAACTATTCTCTTCACTCTCTAACTCAAACTCTCCAAAATATAGAACTCTAGAACTTGTATAAAAAAATATGCACTACATATATATATACATTGGAAAATTTCCTTTCATAGCTTACTTGTAATTTCCTAATAATAGGAATTCTTACAAATAGATTGCATGCTTTTACAACTTTTTATTTAAAACATTTAAAGCTATAAATACTTGATTTAATTCATATTATTATCTCATTCCATGTGTTGTATGTTAACTTTCTCTACATGTGCTTTCTTATCCTTTTCTTGGCCGCTAAGTCATCTTGATTTTTCTATTTCTGGATTTTGCTTGAGCGAAACTCCATCTTCTACTTTTCTATTTTTAGCCACATATGGAAATTTAGATAAGTCCCAATTCTTGTCTATATACTGGAAACCCCACACACTAACATGTTCCTTCATGGTACACACACCTCCATCCACTCATTTTCTCTTGCATTCTCCTCTTGTGTGCATTGTTGGCATGGTGTCATAATAGGTTTTTCATTGATTAAAACCATATTAATGAATAATTAAATGTTTTATGATGATGTTATGATTATGTATACGGTGCTAACATACTGTTTTAGGTGTTTATCAATTGTTGCATTGGGATTTAGTGAGGTATGTTTACTTTCGTGCAAGCCTATACAGTCCCTAGGAGGTGTAGCTTGACAGTGTTAGTTTATTGGTTGCTTGGGAAGCATGTTGACATGATGTATAGCATGATTTGAGGGTGTTTTAGCACTCACAATAGTGGTATGGTACAAGTATAGGTGGTTCTCTTGGTTATAGGTGCTCATTGGGAGCAGGTATGACAACTTGGAGGTGTGACAATGTAAGTTGGAGCTAAATGAGCTTATGGAAGCTTACATTCAGGTGTATCATGACATATGAGGTATGTTTTGGTCATTTGAATAGGTTTCATGTTTATTTATTGCATTATTTCAGTTGGCCCTAGTTGCTACTATGAAGATCTAACATGCAAGCATAGGTAAGTCTTAGCTACTAGGGATATTGAGCTATGGAAATAACTTTTATGATTGAAAATGTTATAAGGATGAGTTTTTATTCTATCATAAAAATTTCAGGTTCTTATGATGTGAAATTTGCAACATATGACCGATTTTGAGAGGCATGGTCAAAATCTAGTGCATTTCCAGCTCAAAGTGCAACTTTATATGCTCGTTGTAAACAATGTGATTTACATAAGACCTTGTGGATTTAAAGGATTATTTGAGGGTGAGTTTATAATTTTTCATAAAAATAATCAGGTCATTTTATCGTCACATTTTATGAATGATCGTTAAGAAGATAAAGAAGTCTAAAACCCTAGTTAAACCCTAACTAGGAGCAGTTGGAACAAATTGAAGTATACTAACAAAATTTTTATTGCAAGTGAAAATGTGATGATTTGATATTGTAGAGGAATCCTCGTGGTTTCTATAAATTTATGGTTGAGGTCATGGTGATATGTTGGCCCTAACTAAAAATAGCAATTTCTCAAGAAGAAGGTTGTAGGACAAGATGATCCATAAGAGTAGCATAAAACTTTGATTTTTAATGATGATTGGGATTTTTATTGATTTACATGGAGGTTTTAGAGTATTTTACTATAGTTTCATGGTTTTTTGAGGTCCAAACAGGTTGATTGATCAAAGGATTGTTTTGGGATCTCAAATAGCAGGGTCAAGTAAAATGGTCATAACTTGAGCTACAAGTGGCGATTTGAGATGATTCAATTTGTGTTGAAAATTAGATTCATAGATATTTCCATTGATATATGTATTGCCTCATAATTTTTCAAGGTCATTCTTTGAGAAATAAGTTTTTGGAAGTTCAAGACATCATCTGTTTTGGTGCAAATTTGATGTTATTTAAAGCATGATATGGATTGGGTGATGCTTCCTATCACCTATAATATTATGAGGGATTAATATGGAATCAAATTAATCCATTTTTAATGTCTTGAATGTATGTATAAATTATTGTATGAACTAAGCTTTGAAAAAATGTTTTTATCATGTTGATCTGGTGAAGGCAAATGTTTCTATGGTTTGAAGTGAAGGATGTTTCATGACTTATAACTTGATTATACGTGTTATAAAGGTTATTGCTTTTATTTTTAATGGTAACATAGAATTTTTGGTTTTGTATAATTTATATGGTTATCAAATGAATTTTCCAAGATGTTTGAAGGGTGCAGAAACAATTGTTTTTAGAATTATAAAGGGAATCGGGCCCATTAACAAAATAATTTAATCGGTTGATATTAATTGTGACTATGTGTGGTGATTTATGGTTCATAAATAATGATGGGTTTGAAGTAAGGGCATATTTATCTTTGTGCCCATGGGCTTTTGAGCTATTTTTGGCACATGAAATGATGGTTTAGGCTATGCCGACCTACTTGGGTCACTTGTGGATGTTATGATTTTAATTTAGAATTTTTCTATGATGAATGGGTTGATCCAAAGGATGGAAAATGTTTGAGTTTGAATTTGAGCCTTGGAGAGGCTATAAAAGTGAAGTTATGGGCATATTATTTCTAGCTTTTTGAAACCCCTTTTTATCTTCTTTTGAAGAACCATTTTTTTGAAAATAAAAAACATTTGGGCCTAGCCAAAAACATATGGAATCTAATTGTAGGATAGATTCTGGTTGATTTTTCATGAGGAGAATTTGAGCAAGTGCAAAGTTGGTGTTGTTTCTTTGAGAGCGAGTTGGAGAAGGAGGGAAGATTTGGGTGCTTGTATTTGGATGTTATCTTCATAGCATGTTGATGTAATTTGTATTTTTATAAGGTGTATTTAGATCTGATATTGAAGTTGAATAACTTCTCATAGTTATACTTCTTCATATGCAATCTTGAGACATTGTTGATTGTATTGAGAGCACTTCATTGTATCTTGTGATTCATTGTTGAAGACACTACTTTTGTGATATGATTTGAGCATATATATAAGTGTGTGGATATGATTTGATTAATAAATATGTGTATTTGAGATCATATTATTTTCCCTACATTTGAGTTCACTTCATTATAGAATGTTGTATGTTTTGATGTGTTCTACATAATTTTGTGTGGTTATGATTTGAAGAAAAAGTGAGTAAATTTTATTGGGTATTGATTCACCCCCCTTAGTCCTTATGACCTCCAAAAATTGGTACCATAGCAGGCCCTTGAAAGTATCCTAACAAGCCAAAGGGTTATCTTGGAGGAAAACTATGGGGGATCCCCATTGGCCCATGGGAGGGTGTAAAATTTAGCTGCAGAAATTGGTTGGAATTTTAGAGTAAGGACTAAAAATCTCTAAGACTCAATTCAAAGAAGCTCAAGCTAAGTTATAAGTAAAGAGAGAATAATGTATCAATCTTGAGGCTACAAAAGAGGAAATAAAGAAATATCTATCCACCATGACAAGCAGCTTATCATGTTTTCATGAGAGTTCGAAAAATCTGAATAAGATGTTAGGGAAGAAAATGGTTTATGGTGATACGATAGGCCTAGGATTCAATGACTTCATGTCAAAATTTATGTATGATACTTTAAGTATCCAGGGTTGGTAGACTATGAATGAACAATTTGAAGGTGTGATGTTAGTCAAGTGCAATCATGATGATCTAAGAGTGTGTATGTCTTTCATATGACTATGTGACCTATGAGGAATACATATTTGATGGGATAAGGTCAGGGATGGCTCATTGAACCCTCTAAGTGGTTCAAGTATGTGTTAATCAAAGAAGGTTGTTAATCTAATTTTGGAGGTATTAGAGGACTGTGATGACCTATTTAGTATTAATCAAAGCTAGTGAAATGTTATCAGTAAATAAAGCTTCTAGGAAGAGTCAAATTTTTGGTTATTAAAGTCTCATATTTTTTTCTTGCATGAATAATCATGCTTCAGTGGTTTTTTTGTGATAAAGAAAAAGGTCTAACGACATTCATTAGGTTTTTATCGCTCCATAAATGAACTTGGAAGTTTCAATGTGAGATAAAAAGATGTATCGAGGTTTGATAAAGGGATGATCTAGTAAATGACACTTGATCCATATGAAATGTAGTCTAAGGATGAGATTTTGATCCAAAATTTTCTATACCAACCTATCAGAGAATCTAAACTATGTCTCAGAGTTCAAATTGCTAGTACAAGGTAAAGATGTCATTCTTATGTCTAGAATGAGGTGTTGACAAAGATTTCAATGCTTATAGATGCTTTATAGGACTATAATAGTAGTCTCAAATATTGAAATTATGCATGTAATTCAAAATGCAAAGTGAAAATGCAAACATGATGATTGTAAATGGTCTAAACCTCACTCATGGAGGTCAAGTACAAGGTTATAGTTGAAAAAGAGTTTATGTGAGTTATCAAGTTATGTATCATGTGATTTTCAATCAATCAAGTCTTAGTATTGGATCATGAAAATTTTCCTTAATATGTATCAAAGTGTCATGTTACTATTGCAAATATCTTGAATGCTAAATCAAGTTTGTAGAAATAACTTTCATAAGAGTCCCGATTCAAGTAAAAATCCAAAGTGAGTGCACAAAATATAGTGTCAAGAGAATTATGTGCTATGGTAGTCTAAATGGTGACCTAAGGAGGCAAAATATACTCTTCTCAATGGTATAACATCTACCCAAAGGCTTATCCTAATTTTGAATTATATGAGTATAGGAGAAAGATTAGAGTTTTTTCTTAGAAAAGGCTAATGATGGTATGAAGTTCAGCAATTCAATGACATGCTTTGAGGTATGCCTATGGTGTTGAAGTATGCTTCTATACCCAGAGTGTTGAAGATAAAGTAGAGGTTAGGTTACCAAGTAAACCGTGAATCAAGGGTTACATTTATACAAAATCGAGTTGTTGAAAACATGAATAAGCTATAGTGCAATGATGAAGTACAACATCTTGAATGAAAAGGTACATTTGGATTTTAATGAATGATAAAAGTAATATGAAAGTGTGATAAGTATGGGAAGATAAGAAGATTTGAAGGTTGCTTATGCTTACTTCAAAAGGGTTAAAGGTGTTAGAATGACATATATTATTTAAAGACGAGAAATGGTGTAAATGTGATCCTACAGTCGATTCTAAGGTCTATTTTTATGTCAATGCAAATATGCACAATCAATGAAACTGAGTCTTATCCAATGAACAAGTCAGAAAAATGATGTTTTTGGGTAAGCTACAATGGTGCAAGATAATATGATGAGTCCATCAAAGATAGGGGGATCATGGGATCATGCTTCTAGGTATGATATGTTGTTTCCAAGAATAACAAGGTATGTTATAGAGACTCTCTTCCTTGATCAGTTGTTTTAGTGTCAAAATGCATATTGTTATCTAACTAATAATTTCCAAGCTAAGAAAATGGTTTGGGTCTTAGGAAAAGTTGTAAAGATGTCTCCAAGCCTATATAGCAATGTAAGTTACTTTAATATGTGCTTGGGAGCTAGATACAGTGGCCTTGAGTCTAGGGTGAGTAACTTTTGGTCTTGATGAGGTATGGATAACTTATTATAACATGTCGAATATGATGTCAAATGCATTGAGAAGTATCTTTAGGGACACGAGTCTTTGTTTAAGGTGAAAAGTAAGGAAGTACTCCATTATGCAAAATATAGGCCTAAAAATGATGGAAATTGTCAAGAAAGGTAACGTGATGATTTGAGATGTTAGATTTAGCAAGGAAAATGAGATCTATAGATCACAAATCTTCCATTAAGGCCAAATATTATAGATTATGATGTACAATGATTTAGACTAAGCTATAACTTGAAATGGAGAGATAATAACATAGCTTACGGAGAAAATAATGAGAAAGATCCTGAAAGAAAATAACAAGCACGAGAATAGTGACAAATTACACCAGATATAAGTGGAGAAACCCAAAGGAAAAAATCCACTATAAAAGCATTGTCTTTTATTCAGAATTTGATACAATTTTACCTCGGAACTTCCACTTTGCTCCTTATCTATTTCTTAATGTTTGGTAGTGTATTTTTATCTTGTTTGCTCAATAGATAAAACAATCAATTAATTAGGATTTCTTACAAACAACTTGTAATATTTAATACAAGCCTCGTATAGCCATTGTATACGATCAAGTAGTCAATCCCAAGATGGATCACCCAATAAATTGGGTGGGTGAATTAGTCATACCACTTCACTCTTTGAGTGTGAAAGACTTCACACTTAAATTTTGACCAATCAAACTGTTAATGATGTTGGGGTGTGCCCAATTGGCTAATCCCACTTCAAATTATCACCTCAACCACCCCCTTAATGTTAAGTGGGAGAACACAATCAAACACTCAAATAAGCGTTTCACCCATGAATCAAGAATAAAGTGATTCATGCTTAACATGCCAACGAGGGAAATCAGAGATCTTCCCAAACAAAGATTCATAAGACCAGTGCTTTACAATATGAAGACTTATAATAGACTATGGAGCAAAAGGCATACCCATTACTTGAAACTTTCTTTGGGTTTACAAGTAACTTCAAAAATAGTGACACATTTACTTATTACAATTAGAGGAAGTATTGGAAGTTTGAATAGGTTGTTAAGAGGTGGCATTGTCATGCACACTCCCCCTCAAGGGAAACTTTGATAGGCCCAACAAGGCATGAAACTTTCAAAACTTGACAGAACATAGTGGTTTTGTGAAGATATCTACAACCTAATCTTCAGTTGGATAGAACTTGAGATCAATATCACCATTAAGGACTTTTCTCTGATGAAATGCATATGAACTTCAATATGTTTTTCCTTTGATGTTGAACTGGATTCTTTGCAAGAGAAATGTAGCTTTGACTATCATATAGAAGAGTATTAATCCATTTGACATCCATGTGTAATTCATATACTAACCTTTTTAGCCACATAGCTTCTTTAATAACTTTCATAACACTCCTATACTTTGCCTTAGTAGAAGAGATAGACATTATTAGTTGATTTTTGCTACTCTAAGTAAAGGCACTTGCACCAATCTGGAAAAGATATCCATAAGTAGTCTTCCTATCTACAGCATCACCAACATGATTAGAATCACAATAACCAAATAATTGTGCATCATTAGAATAAGAATAAATAAGACCAAAATTGATTGTGCCTTTGATATATTTCAAAAAAATTGTTGCCATTTTCTAATGATCCTCATAAGGTTCTTGCATAAATCTTGACATTACTCCTACTGCATAAGAAATATTAGGTCTAGTAATAATGAAATAGATCAAACTACTAACTAGCTTCCTATAAAGAGTAGGATCAAATTTAGCACAAGCTGGTTTAGGATCAAACTTAACACCAACTTCAATAGGAATGGAAGCAGACCTACAATCAAACATGTTAAATATCTTAAGCATATTAACAACATACTGAGATTGAGATGCAAAAATAAAGTTATGATCTTGAATGATAATCATGCCAAGAAAATGATTTAATAAACCCAAATCAGTCATTTCAAACCATTTTTTTAATCTTTGTTTGATTTTTACAATTAGAATTTTATCACTGCTAGTAATCAAAATATCATCTACATACAAGACAATAATGATAATATGATTGTTATAAAACTTTTAAAATAAATCATTATCAGAACAGCAATTAGTAAAGCCAAGGTCTTGAAAGAAATAGTTAATTTTAGCATACCAAGCTCTAGGAGCTTGTTTAAGACCATACAAAGACTTTTTAAGATTACAGACATAAAGTTCCTTTCCAGGAGCCTCAAATCCTTTAGGATGACTCATATAGATTTCTTATTTTAAGTCACCATTTAAAAAGAATTTTTGACATCCATTTGATGAATCTCCCAACCATATTGGGTGGCCAATGCAAGAAGAACTCTTACAATGCTCATCTTAGCAACAGGAGAAAAAGTCTCAACATAGTCAATACCTAGTTTTTGAGTGAAACCATGAGCTACTAGCCTTTCTTTTGAACTTTTCAATATCTCCTAGAGAGTTATATTTGATTTTTAACAACCACCTAGATCCTACAATGCTTCTCTTAGAAGGAGGAGGGACTAGTTCCCAAGTGTCATTTTTATTAGAGAATTGTATTCATCCTTCATAGCTTGAATCCATCTAACATATTGAGATGATTCTTCAAAGGATTTTGGTTCTACCTCATAGAGGGTCATCAAGGCATGATAAGTATGCTGACTTCTAGTTAGTTTTCTAATATTATCATGCTAAGAGTTTTGAACAAGATTTTTAGCCCATCTAGGAATCTTAGGTTGCAAGAAATTTTGGGATGACTCCCCCTCAATCTCCACCATATATAGATCATGATAATAATCCTCTTGAAATTTTGTTTATCTAATGTCAGTAGGAGGATTATCGGGATATATCTCTAGAGCAATGAGAGGTGGGTTCATTAGAATCAACAGAGAAAGTTCTTCCTAAGACTTGAACATTTATATTTTCAACAATGTCATGCTTAAATGGATCAGAGACTCTCAAACCTTTAGTTTTACAACCATAGCCAACAAAAATACAAGTAAAGGAGGCTAGATCAAAATTCTTCATTTTAGCTTTTGGAATGAAGATGGAAGTAGGACTGCCAAATATTCTTAGGTGAGAGATATTTGGTTTTCGCTTTGTCCATGCTTCATGAGGAGTAGCTTGATGAAGAAGTTTTTAGGTATTCTATTTAAAATATAGAAAAAGTGCTCTTATCTTTAGCCCATAAGAACTTAGGCACATTGGAAGCATGAATCATAGTCCTAGCCATTTCTAATACAATCCTATTATTTCTTTTTGCAATGCCATTTTGCTGAGGGGAATAGGGAGTGGTCAATTCTCTTTGAATTCCACATGACACACAAAACTCATCAAAGGATTTTCTGACATATTCTCCTCCATTATCAATCCTAATTCTCTTAATTTTCATATTTGAAGCATTCTCAACTAGAGCTTTAAATTCCTAAAATTTAGATAGGACATCAAACTTCTTCTTAATGAAATAAGACCAAGTCATTCTAGAATAATCATCAATAAAGAAAACAACATACAATACACCACTAAGAAAATGTAACATTCCCATTTTAAGACTTTAGAAACAAGGGAATTTTTTTTACACAATGTTCTCTGTTCTAAATAAAACATCATTTAATACACACATTCCATGCCAATCAATCTCATAACAGATAACCATATGCAGTTGTAATGACTTGGTAAATTACCGATCTCTCATTCCATGACTCGGTTACCAACCAATCTCTCATGTTTTTCTTAAATTATAGAATAATTTATGTATACTACGTATACTTGGTTTTCCTACCCTATTCCGGGTACTGAGTGATCTGTTTAAAGAACCTATCTGAATATTTGTTACCAATATTCATCTGACATCACGTTTCTTTAAACTAGGTGACATAAGACAACACAACTAGTAGCTTGCGATACTTTGGCCAAATATTTTTAACATATTATTCATGTTACTATTCCTAGACGACATACTCGTCAATTTAGAATACGTCCTTCACCTCACTCTACTATTATCTAGAATGGTCTTTACTGACTTACCCGGTCCACTTGCCCAAGGTTTGACCCTATCCCAGGTTAGCAACATAATTTGTTATAGGAAGATTCTCACGATGACTTATGGTATATGGGCATACTTGACCGACCTAAGTTGACCGAATATGCCTAGGTATCCCGAGTTATAGAAAGCTACTTCCTATTTCACACATGCTACCTAACTTGACCTAGAGAGAAACTAAGTTCAAGTCTAAACAAATATGGAAGGGTGTTGCCACATGTCAATGCCACATACTGACTATATCTTCAAGAAGCCCTTGGTCTTCTTGAAGGTATAGTCCTATAGTTGGCATGTGCCAACATCCATTAGAACTAATTCATCATGATGTACATACCCCTTGGTGGTCATTAATTCATAATTAAATTTGGATTAAGATTCAGATTGCAGCAACCATGCCTAACCCTAATTCCAACATTGTTAAGTTCTTTATCCATAATTAATTTGATTTGATATTAAGAACTTCATTAAATCATGTTTTCATTTATGTTCATTAACTCGACATAACAAGTAGTTATCCCAAAAAATAGGGCAGAAAACATCAAACGGTTAATTTTAATGCAACCTAGCTATCCAAAGAAGGTGTATCATCCACCTAGGTTTAGCTAGTGTTTACTTTATATAAACAAAGTACAAAGATTAAAGATCATAACCACCATTCCTTTTATTTTTCATTCTTTTGAGAGAGGAAGAGTCTTCCTCCTCATGGTTAGATGTTAGGGTTAACATAACCTTTTTATCATTCATCACTCATATAGTTTAATTGTATATCCAATACATATTTCATTATTAAACTATAGTTGTTTAGATAGAGAATGACATCTTTTGCAACTTAACAAGTTTCACTATAGTAAGGGAGATTGTACTATCCCCTTAATCCAACTTATTAATTGATAACAATAATAGTATACAAATAGATATAAAGAATATCGACAAGATATCATTCCTATTTCCTTCATACAAAGTACAAGAGAATTTACACCACAATTTGGAGTCAGTCTCCAAACCTTCAATTCATCATGATAAAATATACACTTTACAAGACTATGCATTTTAGGCATACTGCATGTCGATCAACATTAAGATCATAAAAGAACATAACTTTTCTTTTTCAATACAACTCAAGAATGAATCAAAATTCTTTACAAAAGATCCAGACTTAAATAAGCCAATACATCATAAAAAATTTTTCCTTCTTTTATCACTTACGAAGTCCATCTGCAAAAATTGCTAGCATGGGTTAGTTCATTGAACTGAGCATGATAAGAACTAAGCACTAAAACAAAGTGCATTCCACTAATTATTCCATTAAAACAACTCTTGCTTTAATGAAACAATTCTTATATCATACAAATAAGCATAAGTAATAAAAACCAGAAAAGAAGAACAAATTAATAAGTCTGAATTCAATTTTAGGAAAAGCATAATATAATCAGCAACCACTACATTATATCATATAATAATTGACCCAATCAATTACTTATTTAAAAAAACAACATATCTTGTCGTCTAATTATTTCATAATTATTTCTAAATTGAAATACGAATTTAACTTTACTACATAACAAAAGAGTTACTTTCAACATAGTACATATTTAGGATGATTCATCCTACAACTTAAATAAATAAGAAGAAGAATCAATATAGACTATCCACGATTCACTATTCATCTAAAAGATAGAAAACAGGTTCAGAAAGTACACAACTGATTACCCACATAACTGCTTCAATTCAAGGGAACCAATAAAAGGATTCACCATTTAAGAGACACCATCTAATACAAGAATCCCAAATCAATCCAAGAAGGGAGAGAGAATCAAAACAGTCTACTAACGGCCTTAAACAAATTCTACATTATAGAAGATATCATCCAAAGATCTGAAACCATACGTTCCAAAAATCAAGGAAAGACTTACACAAGGATAATATCTTCTCGTGTCCATCCAGGGAAGATTCATAATATGATAGAGTGCAAAAAGAGGAGTCCTTCCAATAACAAAATCCAAATGGAGCATGACTCAGTCAAACAAAGCAATCGGTCTAAACATGATTATGTTTTCCCTTCTACAGGATAGACTCACTGTTCACTTTCCACATCAATACACAATTGACTCAATAAAAATTAGCTGAGATCAAGAAAGATCAAACGGGGATGATTGGGTTTTTCTAGTACCAAGAATGACAGCCCCAAAGTTGTCTAAACATACAACTACTTCCTTGAACTGTCCACAGTCGACTAGCAACAAATAAAACTAAACAATTCCACAAGGAAGTTTCTGTTTCAAAAGAGTGAGTTCACACTATTTCATACAAGATAGAAGGGACAAAAATATGAATTCAAGAAGTCGAACAGGCCTAAGAGAGTAATCACTCTACAACAAAGAAGAGAGTCAAGCTACAGAGAAGTTCGAACAACTGAACTTAACTTTACAAAAGTTAAAGGAAACTCAAATAGAAAAGATCCAATCAAGAATTCATTTCCTTTGTATTATCAATTGAATTCCCATTTCTATTTCAACTCATAGGTTCTTTCACTAGTTTCCCAAAGAGAAAAACAAAACCAAACACACAGGTTTATAGGAAACAACACTTATTTTTCCTTATGAATTCAAACTTTATCAAACAACAATATCAACACTAACCTAGTTCATCTATTCCATGTTGTTTAAACACAAGTTTGAGTTCATTCTATAGAGAAAAGTATACAATACAGTCCCAAGGCAGAAGTACAAAATTTGGACAAAACAAGATACAGTCCACAAGAGTAACCTACTCCTTTCTCCTTTTAAAGACCCAGAAATCCATTCAAATGAATCTAAAAGAGAATACTAAAACCCAACACCAGTATTGAGCTAAGCAAAGTTTCTATAATACTCACGAACTCAATAGTAACTGAAATCCCAACTACAAGGACTTACATAGCTCCATACAAAAGAAACATATAGTTCATGATCATAATGAAGAACAAATTATACGAAACAATCCTGAACTAGAGGTACTAAATCCTTCCAAACAAGATTCATTTTACGAGAGTATTCAACTCTTCTCTCTTTTAAAACCCGAAATCAATTAAAAAGGATCTGAAAGAGAGTACGAAAACCCAACACACATTTAAGTCAAGCAAAGTCTCAACATTACCCTCGAACTTGACTGAAACAAAAATCACAACAAAATGACTTTCACAACTCCATCTAGTACATAAATATCAAGACAGAGAAGGTAATTGTTCCAATCAACTAACACAAGAAGAAGTATGAACACAACATTTCCATAAACTTTGAGAACCCATTATCAACTATTTCAAACGAGCTCTAATTCATACCAATGAGTAAGTAACAATACAGTATCGAACCAGAGGTTCTATCTCCTCACAACCGAGATACGCCCATAAAAGGTCCAACATCCTTCTAAAAAAATAGTCAAAGACTTTCAAACAAGATGCGGGTTACCCAGGTGAGGAGAGTAGAATATCCTCCCATGTTTACACACCATTACATGTTCAAAGTAAATGGTATAGTCTGGGATCAAGCTCTACAATCCTTCCAAACACAAGATGCATCCAGGAGAAGATTCCAAAAGAGACTTAAATCAAAGCCATTAAATCAAGCTCTTTTCGAGCAGACAGTCCCGAATATGAGTTTAAACCACACAAAGCTTCGAATACAAGTTCGAACAAACACAAGCCTCAAATACAAGTTCCACATGCATATCACCATTGAACTTGCGTAGAGAGAACATCCAAAGACTAACATTATCATGTAATGGATTCATATCCAAAAATCACAGAGATTCATTCAATCATGAAAGTAAATAACCAGACAAAACATGAAACCATTTATCTCATGAGAGTAGAATTATTTTAATGAAACATTTAGAAGAAAGCAAGAAATCTTAATGGGTAGAGCCTATCATGCTTGATAGTGCTTCTGCCAATTCAAAGGAGACTTCCAGCTGAGCTTCCAACTCTTTTTCTCCTCCAAGAAAGATCAAAAACCAAACATCTCTTTCTCCAATGCCTCATATACTTTCCTTGGATCGAAAATAGACCAGAGAAACCAAAAATAGCCACAAAGTAAAATTCAAACTGTTGGTTCAAAGAACCAGATAGCTCCATGCAGAGAAAAAATTGCAAAGCATGCAAGACCAAACAACCTCCAACAAATCCACCCTCATTGTTTCCAAGATGGTTTGCACGCAAAATTCAAGGTTCATTAATGCAATTACTCCCCAATCTCCCGCCTATCTCTCCTTACCACCACCTCCTAAAATTGGTGAAACCTATTTCAACTTCAGCATGCATTTCCAACTTTAGTGAAGACTCCACGTAAGTCCCACTAACTTTACATGCCTTTTCCAAAACTAGCAGTACTTCCCATTTATTCAAACAAATCAAATCAAATAAATGCCTTTGGAACCGTCGCCAACATGTCATGCGACCCTAGGTCCCTTTCAATAGTTTAGGATAGATTTCCATAACTTAGGTTATAACCTTAGGTTAGATCAAATTTACAACCAAATAGTATTAGGTATTAGGTTAAAAATAGCCTAGCATTACCTTAGTTATTTCTCCCTTATTCCATTTAGCACAACAACTTAGGTTAGGATGTCATCCCAACAAAATAGAATATGAAGCTTAGGTTAGATTTTCACCTGAATAAGTAGACATAGCTAGGAAGTAGGCGCATTTACCTAGTTTAGAATACATTAGGATAATCCCTTAGGTTTAGGATTTAGATTCCCTTCATAGTCGTGAAGCAGGCTTTGTTCCGCTTACGCCGTTAAATGTCTGAAGAGATAAATCCCAAAGATCCAAGCACAAACATACAACCGAATGCAGGTATAATCTTACAAGACCAAAGAATTTATAACATACAAAATTTCAGTCTGCTATGTCTCTCAACCTATGAATGTCAGTTTACCATTCAGTCCGGTAAGGATATTTAAAACATTCCTTGGATCACTGGAATTGATCCAAGGATGAGTCAATTAAAAGAGATAAGTTTGCAACCCTCAAAACCAGATTGTAACTCACCTATCAGTAGTGAAAATGGATTCTTGCAAGCCATATCATTTTAGTCTAATGAATCCAAGAGCAAAAATGATTTATCCATAACAAGCATGATCTTCAACAATCAAGGAACACACATCGTTCAAGAAAATCACATGCCAATGCTTGCAATGCAAAAGAGAAATATAACATTGTCAAAGGTGTTACATACGGAACCTCAAGTGGGCCTCTTACATCACTATGGATTAGTTCTAATAATTGAGAGGAATTTGGATCATGATGTTTGTGAAATTGTTGAGCATGTTTCTTACCACGTAGGAAACTCTCACAAGTTTCATGTTCTGATTTTATCTTAGGAATACCAACAACAATATTTAGTCTAGACATATCATATAGACTCTTGAAATTTACATGACCAAGTCTTTCATGTCATAGCTGAATATCATTCTTATAAGAGGAAGCATAACAAGACTCAAAGACAAAACCATCAAATATATCCAATCCATTCTTATGGATCCCAGAAGTAATGACATTTTACAACTTATCTTTGACTTACCATTTTCTTGTAGCAAAACAAATTTATAGTTTTCTTTAGTTAGCTGAGATAAAGACAAAATATTATTTTTTAGTTTACTGAGACATACATGACATTCCTAATTAAACCATTAGATAACTTAACATTGCCACAACCTTCAGATCTAATGACCGAGTTATCTCCTAGATAAATATTCTCTTCACATTTGACCATATCTGAAAGGATATTAGGAATGCAAGACATGTGCCTAGAAGCACCACTATCAAGAATCCATTCATGGTCATTTAAAGCTGAGAGGGCTGTAAATAGGGAAATGGATTACTTAGTTACATTTGCTTGCTTTTACTTTTGATTTTTCTTAAAATTATTAGGCTTGTTTTTCTTAGCATTCTTGACTGATTTGTTAATCTTGACTCTACAATCAGACTCTTTATGTCCAAATTTTCCACACTTATTACAAGTTCCATTAAATTTGACTTTAAATTTTTCGTTTCTCTTCAAAAAATTAGTCTTAGGATTTTATTTAAATCTAGATCTAATATTAGATTTCTGATTTGGATTGACATTAATCTTATTATGAGCAAGCTTATGATTCTGAGAGAACAATGCTTGAGAAGCAAACTCTTTTTAATCAAATTTCTCCATGAATATCTCTTCTTGAATCAACAAAGATGATAAAGTGCCTAAATCAGGTAGATCATTATCATTCTAGTACTTGGAATTGAGAATTGAGATGTAGTGTCTGTATTTTCATGAATGCTGATTTGAATTATGAAATATAGTAGCTTGTCTTGAAACAATTCACAAATGAACTATCTAGTTGAGCTTTAATATTTTTAATTTTAGCTAGTTAGTTTACAATTTTCTCATCTTTCATGGGTGTTGTAAACAGCTCTAGAACAAGCTTAATGATCTTAGACAACCTACTTCCTTCATGCATAGTCTCTAATTGCTTCCATGCATCTGTAGGTGAGTCCATATGGCCTATATGCATCAAGAACTCATCTCTAATGCTTTACAATAGGATGGACAAAGCTTCCTGAGATCTCTAAAACAATGAACTAAGATTTTCATAGGTATTTTATCTCCCTATGGGATGGTTTTCAATGCCAGTCAAAAAATCCCAATTTTTATAGCCATAAAACATGATTTCAAATGTACTTTCTAGATGCTATAGTTAGTTAAACTCAAGAGCTAAGATTTATCCATTGAAAAATAACATAACTAGCCATTTTTATACTTGGACAGAAAATGGAGGTAGTCACAAATAAAAAATAATCAAATAAGGAAAATAGAGACAAAAATGAGCAATAGATATTTTAAATTGTTATATGACAATAAACAACCTGAATTTGATAAAAAAATTAGCTTGAATTGGTCGAATTTAGATCAAATTTATAGAACAGTGGGGTTGAGTTACAGAGCTCGTCGAGTTCTTTAAAGAACTCGAATCGATGAGATGCTCGATTAAAAATTCAAATAATAGCTCGGATGGGGTTTGACATGTGGCACAAATCAACAATACCAAAAGAAGTATGTGTCGACTTTAAAATAGATCCTTGAACTAATGAAAAACTTTACAAAAATTAAAGTTAATGTTATTTCAAGTCTGCGATAGAGTTTTAAAAAATGTAACAACAAACAAATAGACACACGTCAATATGCGATGCTTTTAAAGTAAATAAGATATACATGTATCTTTTTAATTAGCTCACATTTTGTAATGCATTTGATAAGTCATAAGGCAATTAATTAGAAAATAGAATTGTATACATGTGTCTTTAATTAATTGGATCACATTTCGCACTCTAACACAATGTAAAAGAAAAGTCTAAGTAAAACAAGCCACTTGTCAAAAAATGAATGGCTTAAAGATATAATCCAAACTTGAAATAAAGTTTGGATTTAAAAAAGGAATAAGTCAGGTTTCACAATCTAAGTGGCTAAGCCAAAGCAAAGAATAACACCCTAACACTTGCAAATACTAGCACGATTAGAATACATGTCAAAAAGCAATTGGTTCATGCTTCTCAAATATGACACAGACTTAATTTGGAATCCATGGAAGAAAGAACCTTTGGAAGCTACGGTATAAAGAAAATGATTGTAAAAATGTGAACAAGACAAAATACGACATGTGGAGAGTTGAAAAAATGTGTCATAGACAAGTGGTCCACACTTCGTTGTGAAACCACAAAGAATAAGTCAAAAAGATACGTGGAGCCTTTTTAATGACTCACTTTTTGTGAGACTAAAAACAATGACAAATGCAAAAAGGTGGAAAATTTTAATTAGATAACGACTACCAAAAATGACCGATCTGAAATATGTGACATAAAAGATACTTGGAATAATTTTATTGGTTTACCCTTTGCGTATATGTCGAAGCAAGTTAAAATAAGGTGACAATGCGAGAATATGGAGCTACTTGGAGCAATATGATTTCCTCAAGTTTTGCAAATGTCAGAAATAGGAAACAAGGGGCATATAATGTGAAATATGGAACAATTCTATTGGTCCATATTTCACAAATGTCAGAAATAGATAATCTAAGTTTGACAATGTGAAGACATGCATAAAGCCCTTATTGGCTTGTGTTTCACAATTCTAACAACATGAAGCAAGTTGGAGCCATTTGATTGGCTCGGATTCGTAAAAAATAAAAATGTGAAGCTAGCTAGAGCAATATGATTGTATCAATCCTCACAGTCAAAAGAAGTCAAATAAGTTTGTCGGTAGGCCAAAAGACACTAAAAGATTGGCCCAAGCTTTACAAAGACAGAAAGATGTCAGATTGAAGTCACTTGGCACTCTAAGAGTGGGTATGGCTTTGTAAACACAAAAGGAACAACAACAAAGCTATGTGGAGTAATATTATTAGTCTAAACTTCACAAAATCAAAATGACCGAAAACACAAAGCTAGATGGCACAAAACGATTGGCCCAAAGCTTCACAAAGGTAAAAATAGTGAAAAAGATAATAAAAGACAAAAAATGTGAAGATAGATGGCACCAAATGATTGGTCCAAGCTTCACAAAGACAACTAGAAAAAATAAATATTTTTACCGCTAGAATGGACTTAAAATCCCGAACAAATTGGATATAAATAGATCTTTCCGATCCAAATGCAAAAATGATTTAAACAGCTATCTTGATAGGAAAACTAGAAAAATAACTTACGGATGAGCGGATTCAAGCTGAAAATGGCTCAAAAGAAAGTACAAACAAATATCTAAGCAAGTTATACACTTAAGCACGATCTTAAACATGTATATAGCCAATTTTGACTGATATTTCAAACAATATTGGGCGTGAATTGGAAATTGAAACCTAATTATCTTGAACACGACTGTGGAACTTTTGGGTCTCACAGATCTATCACTAAACTTAAATCTTATTTTCCCTTTTAAGTCAAAATATTCTAGATTGGTCATGCACACACACAATCACTAGCTCTAATACCATGTTAGATTTAGTAGGGAAAATGAGATCTATAGATTACAGATCCACCATTAAGGCCAAATATTATAGATTATGATGTACAATCGATTTAGACTAAGCTATAACTTGAACTAGAGAGTGAATAACAAAGCTTAAAGAGAAAATAATGAGCAAGAGCTGAAAGAAAATAACAAGAACAAGAACAGTGACACATTACACCGATATAAGTGGAGAAACCCGAAGGAAAAACTCCACTGTAAAAGCATTATCTTTTATTCAGAATCTGATACAATTTTACCCAACACTTCCACTTTGCTCCTTATTTATTAATGTCTGCAGTGTATTTTTCTCTTGTTTATTCAATAGCTAAAATAGTCACATAACCGAGATGTCCTAAAGACACCTCACATTCTTTAAAACAAGCATGCATAGCTGTTATAGACGAAGGTAGTCGATCTCAAGAGGGATCACCCAATAAATTGGGTGGCTGAATTAGTTAGACCACTTCACTCTTTGAGTCTAAAATACTTCACACTTAAAGTTTGATCAGTCAACTATTAGTGATGTTAGGCGTGTCCAAGTGGCTAATCTCATTTGACATTATCACCCCAAAATGAGATGCTCATAACTAACAATGTTAGCATGTTGAAGGTGATGTTACCCATGTTCCATGGTTACTACAATACCATTAAGAAGCTCAAAATAGGGTTATAAGTGAAAATTGGTGTTTTTGCTTGCCTAGAAGATGAAAATGATGTTTTCTTGCCTAGAACAAGGTGATATTATTCTTCTCTCATGATGTACTTGATAGATTTCAAATGTTGGAAGTGTTCTTTCTAAAGGGAGCTTATTGCTTTGCATGCCTAAAATGAAGACAAAATTCACATTTTGGGAAAAATTAGAGAAAATTGAGACCTTTGGTTGATGTTTCAAATAAAATCATGGAGGTATGAAGCTAAAGAAGGTGAAGAAGGTAAGCTACATGTATACCTTTTTCATTAATGTAAAAAGGGGAGAAGTTCATGGTGTTTTCCATCGAAGACAAAGGGGGAGATTGTTGGCATGGTGTCCTAATATGTTTTTTCATTGATGCAAAACCACATTAATGAAAAATTAAATGTTTCAGATGATCTATATGGTGCCAACATACTGGTTCAGGTGTTTATTAGTTGCTGCAGTGGGATTCAGTGAGGTATGCTTGCCCTTACAAGCCTATACAAGTACCTAGGAGGTGTAGCTTGACAGTGTGAGCTTCTTGGTTTTTTGGGAATCACGTTGACATGATTTATAGCATGATTTAAGGGTTTTTGATCACTCACAGCAGTTTTATAGTACATGTATAACTAGTTCTCTTGGTTACAAGTGCTCATTGGGAGCAAGTATGGTGGTATGAAGGTGTGACAGTGTAAGTTAGAGCTAAATGAGATTATGGAAGCTCTAATTCAAGTGTAGAATGACATATGAGGTATTTTTGGGTCATTTGAAGAGGTTTCATGTTCAGTTATTGCATCATTTTAGTTGGCCCTAGTTGCTACTATGATGATCTAACATGTAAGCAAAGGTAAGTCTTAGTGAATGGAGGGATTGGGCTATGGAATTAAATTTATGATGATTGAACATGTTATAAGGATGATTTATGATTCTCTTAGAAAAAAATCAGGTGCCCATGATGAGAAATTTGCAACATGTGACTGATTTTGTGAGACAGTCAAAATCTAGTTCATTTTCAACTCGAAGTACAACTTCAGATGCTCGTTGTCAGTAGTGTGCTTTGTATGGGACCTTGTGGATTTCAAGAATGTTTTTAAATTTATTTTATAATGTTTCAAAAAAAAATCAGGTTATTTTATTGTCATGTTTTTATGAACGATTGTTAAGAAGGTAAAGAGGTCTAAAACCCTAGTTAAACCCTATCTAGGAACAATTGGCAAAAAGTGGCGTATACTGACCCAATTTTGATTGCAAGTGAAAATTTTATGATTGTATGTTTTATAGGACTCCTCAATATTTCCATAAAATTTATGGTTGAGGTCATGGTGATATGTGGGCCCCACCTAAAAATAGTAGTTTCTAAAGAAGAAGGTTTTAGGACAAGATGGTCTAAAGGAGTAGAATTAAAAATTGATTGTGCATGATGATTGGGAGTTGTTATTTATTTCCATGGAGGTTTAAAATAAATTTCATATAGTTTCATGGTGTTTTGAGGTCCAAACAAGTTGATTGGTCAAAGGGCAGTTTTGGGATCTCAAATAACAAGGTCCAGTAAAATGGTCATAACTTGCACTACATGTGGAGATTTGAGATGATTCAAGTTTTTTTGGAAATTATATTTAGATATATTTCCATTTATATGTGAATTGTATCATGATGAGGACATTTTTCATGTTTACAATGGCATTCTTTGAGCAAGAAGTTTTTGGCAGTTTAAGACAACATCTATTTTTGTGAAAGTTTGATGTTTTTGAAGCATGATATGGATTGGGTTATGATTTATATCACCTGTAATATTAATAGGTATGAATTTGGAATTAAATTAATCCATTTTGAGGTCTTTAATGTATGTATAAATGATTTTATGAGCCAACCTTTGAAAATAACATTTTTGGTAGGTTGATATGGTTAAGTCAAATGTTTTTGTGGTTTGAAGTGAAGGATGTTTTATGACTTAAAATTTTCTTAGAAGTGTTCTAAAGGTTCTGAAATTTATTATAAGTTGTCACATGGCATTTTTAGTTGAGTATAAGTGATATGGTGATCAAATGAAGTTTCCAGGGTGTTGAAGGGTGCAGGAAACAACTGTTTTAAGAATTGTAAAGGGAACTAGGCCCATTAAACAAAATAATTTGATTGGTTTATATTAATTTTGACCATGTATGATGTTTAAATTTTAATTCAAACATTTTTGGTAATTTATGGGTCATAAATAAGGATGTTTTTTTGAAGTAAGGGCATTTTTATCCTTGTTCCCATGGGGTTTTGAGCTATTTTGGGACAATAAATGATGGTTTAGAATAGGCTGACCTACTTAGGTCACATGTGGATGTTATTATTATAATTTGGAATTTTTATATGATGCATGGGTTGAGCCAAAGAATGTAAAATGTTAAAGTTTGAATTTGATCATTGGAAAGGCTATAAAAGTGAAGTTATGGGCATATTGTTTCTAGCTTTTTGAAACCCATTTTTATCTTATTTTGAATAACCCTTTTGCTACAAAGAAAAAAAAACCTTTGGGACTAGCCCAAAACACATATAATATAATTCTAGGACATATTCTAGTTTATTTTTCATGAGGATAATTTGAGCAAGTGCAAAGTTGGTGTTGTTTCTTTGAGAGCGAGTTGGAGAAGGATTACAGATTTGGGTGCTTGTGTTTGGATGCTATCTTCATAGAATGTTGATGTAATTTTTAGGTTTCTAAGGTGTATTCATATATGATATTTAATTTTAAGACCTTATCATAGTTTTACTTCTTCATATGTGGTCTTGAGACATTGTTTATTGTATTGAGAGCACTTCATTGTATCTTGTGATTCATTGTTGAAGAAACTACTTTTGCGGTATGATTTGAGAATCTATATAAGTGTGTGGATCTGATTTGATTAATAAATATATGTTTATTTGAGATCATAATGTTTAATTTGTATTTGAGTTCACTTCATGATAAAATTTTGTATGATTTGATGTGTTTGACATGATTTTGTGTGGTTAGGGTTTGAAGCACAAATGAGTAAGTTTTATTGGGGACCGATTTACCCCCCTCTCAGTACTTTTTCACCTCCAATACCCATTATTCTACACACCATTATAAATATCATGTGTGGCTAATAATTATCCATTTTATCATAAAATCATTACCCCACACTAGGGATATTGTCCTTCCTCGGCAATACTTGTATTAAAATAATGCGCTCCAACAAACTAAAGAATACTGAGAATTGGAAGATCAAATAATGGAGGGTAGAATCAAAGAATATCAACCTTCTTGATTTGTGTGTTAAAATTATTCCTGTGGTGGCAAGAGTGGTTCTAAGAACTTTGTCTTCAAGATATTTTCCATCTCTTCCCACCCCCTGTAAGTTCCTTTGCAGCAACTGCATCTCTGCAATCTCCGACACCTTCTTAGGGGTCAATTATTCACCCTTCTCCTTCAGCTCCACCCGATTATCTCACCAAGGCTTGATATCATTCCCTCCAAGGACTCCATTTTGTGCATAACCAATGAGCCAATTTATTTGAGTCTTATCTCAAAGGTATCCTTGTGGCCTTAATCAAATCTCACTTCCTTATGACTTCAACCATGATTTCCTCGCGCCAAACCTTGTTGTCTTTCTTGGTTTCTTGTGCTTGATTAAGTTTATATTCTTGCTATGTAGTATGCACCCTCATGATGGGATCTGGGACTTATTAGTTATCAAATGTGCACCCTACATTCATCATATTTTCTTTGATCACGACACTCAATCCCTCATTCTCCACTATCTTTTATGTGATTGTTTCCTTATTATTTTCGTTCTATGTTGTCAACTCTTCCTCTAACTTCCCGGCATGTACTTTTTATCATGTAGAATCATTATTACCAACTATTTTAAATAATATAGCTGGGGGATTTTTTCTATATTGGATATATCCAAACCTTTTCCTTAGGCCCATCAAGTACCCATATTTCCCAAAATACAATCATAAGTAGTATGGCGCCCCAAGTTATTTTATCACTTTTGCTCACTTGGATGTGTGCCTCCTCTACTATTCCCTCAACAACAAATCAAAAAATATTATACACGATATTTTATGCCATATTGTGTGCTATATGCAGCCATTTCTTGTTTACTTAGGACCATATTTCATATCCACCTAATTTATAGTTTAACAAGTGCGCTACAACTCTAGTTCATGGGTCATTCATGGTTATGATGTCCATCACGCAATTCCAACATTGATAGTTGAATTGTTTGGTTGTGGCCTCTACTACCTCATCGTCACCTAGGTCTTTCTCAATCTCGATTCCCGAGATTTTGAAACATGTCACTCATCCAATTCATTATGCAAAGATGCATATTATTCTTCGAGAAAATAGAAGACTTCCTCGTAAACATGTGACATAACCCATTGGTTCACTTGGGTTTTCCAAAAAGAGAAATTCATACGGTTGGAGAACTCCCACACTCTTTAAGTCCTTCTTTATTATATATATACTAGCTTCCCTTCGTAGTCCTTTGGTCCATATTTCTCAACACATCTTTATTTATTTCACCCTCATGTGGCTCGGAGAAATAATTGTATTTGTTAATCTTGTACTTAGTAAAGTGCGACACCCATGTCTACCATACCAATACCTCTAGGGGTATTACATCGCTAAGAACCACTATTCTGTCACACGTCCTCCACTTCAAGTTTCTTGTTTTTTCCCTTACCCTTTCCTTTAGGTGATATGGTGGGTGCTTTCTTAGGTGGCATTGTTAACTTTATAGTTTCTTTAGACTTCAAACTTTGAAAATTACAGAATTTTTGTGCCCTATGTACTGATAGAACTTATTCAATATTTTTGCTAAAATCATCAAGTGTTCAATTCTTTCAAGTCCTTACTCTATTCTACCTTGTTCTCTGGTTTACAACATGTAACCTCATAACCTAGTTCTATAACTTGGAGTTATGTGAATCCACTTTTCTCCAAACCTTAGTTATGTGAATAAAAACCCTCAAACCTCAATATTTTTGTATTTACAACCTTTAAACCTTCTTTCCATGCTCTTACTTCCACTCGAAGGATATCCCAACTCGTGTCGTGTGTCTCATTGCACTAGTTTGTTCCAAATATTCCTTTGCACAAGCTCTTCACATGGAATTTGTACTTAGTCACTTTTCAATCGCTCAAATTTGTCAATATGTAAGATAAGAATGAAATCTAATCGGGCTATTTTTATAGTTTTCCAATTTTTAGTTCATTAATTTAACCTCACCTACTACCTCCCTAAAACATTAAAGGTTATTTTTATTTTTTCCATGTGTGGAAGTCGTAACCTTTGGTACGCCGCTACTTTCTAGGATACAATCATCCTTGTGTGCACCTCCCCTACATCACAACCCACCTTCCTTTGTGTCTCATACCAAGTATTCTATCCCACTAATTCTTCCCTTGTGTTACACCGTGAGGCCTTTGTGTGGTCTTCAACATCTGAATAACTCCTTTCAAGCACCATCATTCCTAAACACCGCAACATTTTATTTTTCTTTCACACATACCCGGTTCGTATCCATCGAGTACCCTTCTTTCACATTGTCATGCACACCCCGTGAAAACTCTAATAAACATACCAATATCATATAGTCTCTTTTTCATGTACTTGCACCTATTTCACCCCACACTAAAAGTATGTTTGGTTCTCTACGCATCAACTCATTAAGTATTCATCAACTCATATGCACAAACACGCTTATTACAAAAATAAACAAAACAAAACATGAAGAGAAATATAAGATAAATGGAAATACTACCTTATTACATATATAAAGGAAGCTTATTTATAATAAGGATTCAACCTACTCCCATTTAAGTAACCAGACAATATAGTTTCATCTAATGGTTGTAATTGACATGCACCTAATTATAGTATCTTGATCAATATAAAGGTTCCCAATTAATGGAATTTTAACTTTCCTAGATGGCACACAAATTTAGAGTCATACAAAAGTACCATTTTTACAACTACAATAGAATTTTTCTTCTCGATGTGCTTTTTATACGAAGCCTTCTATCTTACCTTTTCTGTCTTCTCGACTCTAATGCGCAATAGCGCACCTCTCATCTAATGACATCAACTTATCGATGCTCTCATATATAACATGTTCATCATTGAATCCACCTCCATGTGAAATACATAGGGAGGGTAACACAAATTCCATAGGTAATATAGTCTCCACGCCAAACACCAACTAAAAAGGTGTGGCCTTATTCAAGAATTTATAGGTTATTCTATATACACAAAGAATGACTGATACCTTGTCATCCCAATCCTTCCTTCTAACATCACATATCTTTGTTAGTGTTTGTCCCAAGATCTGGTTGAAATCTTTAGTAGTGTCATTAGTTTTTGGGTGATAAGGGGTAGTCTTATGTTGTGCCACCATAAAATCTATCAATAAAATGTTAATGATCTCATGAAAGAAATGAGTCCCTCTATTACTAGTGAGGCTTAATGGACATCCATACCTATTGATAATGTTTTCCTAAAGGATCCTCATTGTTTTTGTTATCGTGTAATATTTTTTAAGTGAAACATCCACCCACCGGTAAAGTAATGAGTACTTATGATGATGTGACATGCCCTAGTCTTACACGTGGGTAGTGTAATAGGTCCTACAAAATGAATATCCTACTTCTCACATTATTATGCACTCATAATGGGTCACAATGACATCTCATCTCTACTTCCAATATTTCCAATTCTTTGATAGTGATCACATGCTTTGAAAAAAGCCTTGGTATCTTTATATAGTGTCTCCCACCATAGACCTACTAATAATATATTACATGTGGTTTCTTCCCTTAAATAGTTTCCTCCCGTGATGCCTCCAAGCGCTTCCTCCATAATGGCTTCGCACTCATGCTCTAGAAAAAAATTGTGCAAGACCTCATCTCTACCCATTTTATATAGGCACTTTGTTGGTGCAAATCAACAGCACCCCTGGATGTTGATCAGATTTCTAGTTTGACATTTTGGACATCCAGTGTGATTGCACAACATTGAATCTTTTCCCCAAGTGTGGGACTTGTAAAATGGAAAAGAATCTCTAGGTTAGAGGTCTGGTTCCTCAACTCCTCTGATCAGGTATATTACTTGCAAGTTATAGAGGGTTTGAATTCAAGATCCTACTCTAAATTCCAAAGGGGACAGAGATAGAGAATGCAAAAACTGAAACTAATGCTAATAAGGTGATGCACCAAAGGAGTGGTGAGCATTTTTGCTTCTGCAGATTGACACAAATCATGGAAATGCAACAAAAATTCATGCACAAACTGATAAATTGTAATGGAAGGTTAGAAATGAATCAAACAACACAAACAGAGGATTAAAACTCATTCACAGAGCCTGCATTGTCATTTCAACATCAAAAACACTTGCATTACAACATCTGAGAGGAAAAATAGGTTGCAGTCTTGGAAGAGGTCTGGTTTTTCCACAAAATCACTTTCAAGGTGAAAGAGGGAGCTTGCAATACATGAAAAATGTTCCACCCTTCAAAAATGAGCCAAATATGGCTTTTATAGTGCAAGAAGCGACCCCAGGAGAGAGAAACATGGAAAACGTGGGAGAGCTTCAACCACTGACCAAAAATTAAATAAAAGGGCATGGGCATCCTTACAAGTCCATCCCCTATCATTTTTCACCATGCTGGGAGATAATGCGAGCCATTCTTCATTAAAAATGGTGGTTGAAACGTCATTTCTATTCATGACCACGTGCCAGAGGAATTTTTAAATTTTCTCTCTCTAAACTCCATCAAAATACAAAAGTGACCTAGGAATATTGTAGATAATTTTACCAGCTTTCTGTTGATATAAAGAACGTGAAAAACCGAGCTTTGGATCGAAAGTTATGGCCATTTGAAATTTTAGGGCAAAACAGGCCAAACGGATTGGCGAGTGAAAATTTTAAATTTTCCACTTTTTGCATTTGGGAAAATTTCCCAAAAAATCCCCACGCTCCACCATTCCAGGTGCCATGTGGCATGCTTTGATTGGATGCGGGCTTTGTGTGCTTCATTTTCCACCCTTTTGGCCATTGGAAAAAAATTTCATTTATCTCCGCCGGGCCGATGCTCTGAGGACACGTGGCATGATTTGATTCGCTACGGGCCTCTGCCCCTTAAATTTTCCATCACTTTTGGTCATAATTTTGACTCAGACATGCGGTAAAACCTCATTCGTTATGGGATTTTCTTGGAGATTTTTTCATGCGGGCCTGTCCTTTATTTTTTTCCACCACCGGACATGTGGCAAGATGTGATTGGTTTGTGTTCGGGGGGTGGACTTTTCCTTTTGAAATTTGTTCGATTTTTCTTTGGGAAAATTTCCCAAATTTCCCCCACCTTCCAAAGCTCCGGTACCACACATGGCGGGATCCCATTCGACGTGGGCCTTGGGGAATTTTTTTTTCTTTTGATTTAACCTTTGGGAAAAATCCCAATCTCCCCGCGCTCCACTGCCGGCCCCCGGGGACACATGGTGAGCTTTGACTGGTCAGCGGGGTGGCAAGCCAAAAACTTTCCTCTTGAATTTTGTAAAAACACTTTGCCAAATTTTCAAATCTTCCTCCGTGGTCCGTGGGTCTTGAGACATGTGGCATGAGGCCATTGGATGCGGACCTCATAGGAAAAATTTGACCTTATGCCCTCGCAAAATATTTCGCCAAAATTTTAACTTCACCTCCGTGCTCCACCACTTTTGGGGACTGAGGACACATGGCACAATGTGGTTGGGTGCGGGCCTTTCCCGAAGATTTTTCCATGGTGCCAACACTTAGTCATTTTTTCAAATTTTCCCCCGAACACGTGGCACGATCCACCTTATTTGGTGGGCTCAAGCGGGTGAAATATTCCTTTTGAAAACTTTCCAAATCACTTGGTAAAAATCCAAGTTTTCCTCCGACCCCCGCCACTTCCTTGGACACGTGGCACCATATTACTGGCTACGGGCCTTCCAAGGAAAATTTCCCACAAAAACTCCACCGAGCCATAACTTCAAAAATACATGGAGTTAGGAGGAAAAATTTACCTTTCTGGAAAGATGAGAAAGAGATCTATCCAATGGTGCCATTTCCAGAGGGTTTTGAGTGCCTGA
Source organism: Taxus wallichiana var. yunnanensis (assembly GCA_018340775.1). NCBI lineage: Eukaryota > Viridiplantae > Streptophyta > Pinopsida > Cupressales > Taxaceae > Taxus > Taxus wallichiana. The sequence goes on along the minus strand of CM031235.1, from coordinate 108,720,597 downwards.
AAAGTAAAAAATTATGACTGAGGCACAAGAGAGGGAAGAATGAAGGGAGTTAGCCACAAAATGTGCAAGGGGAACATTTTGGATAACAATTTTGGTGACTCAGAGGGGTCATCTGCCTGCTGGATGAAGTTACCATTGTTGGAAGCAATCCATTGGGCATGGAGTCATTAAATTCTCTAGCTTGGTACCCCAACTGATTAGAACACTACAAGGAGGAAGATGGAGGGTGGCACATCACCTGATTGGAGCAAGGCCTGCAAAACACATTTCTGGAACAACAAGCTTGTGCCAAAGCACTTAGGGAAAGCAAAACTAATCTACAACAAAACAATGTGCACAAGCACTTGGAGGAATGAAAACCTAAGCTAATATGTACAAGGTGGAGAACTTCCTTCAGTAGCAATGCTTCAGATGGATTCCATTGACTGGAATCTGTAATTCTTCACCATCCAATGAAGACAATTAGAAGGCATTGCTGTCCTTACACTTTGTGACCATGTATGGGCCACTCCAAATGGCATCAAATTTTGAATGCTTTCCTGGTTTTGCTTTGTCTGCATCCCATTTTAACACTAGATCTCCAACTTGGAAAGATCTATCCTTGGCCTTCCTATCAAAGGTCTTCTTGATCAAAGCTTGATCCTTCTCCATTGCTCAGGATGCCTGATTTCTGATTTCTTGAGCTCCATCAATTCTGCATATCTAACCTCCATGGGCTCAAACTCCAACAACTCCAATCAAGCTTCATGAGTTCTAATGTTGGCAACTCAAGTGACATGGGAAAATTGCCTCTCTTCCATAAACAAGCTTGAATGGGGAGTTACCTATAGATCTTTTAGGAGTTATCCTATCAGCCCATAAGGCTGATTTCAACTTAGTATGCCAAGATCTCTGATTTTCATCAAGAGTCCTCCTAATGATCCTTAACAAGTTCTTGTTTGTAGATTCAGCCTGGCCATTACCCTGAGGGTAATAGTTTGATGAAGTACTTAGGTAGATCCCATTCTTGACAGCCCATTTAGCTACTTTGGACCCAATGAATGCCAATGCATTATCTGATACTATTGTAGCAGGTATGCCAAATCTGGTTGTTATCCCCTCATAGAAGTCCAGGATACTAGATTCATTCGCTTCCTTGAGTGCTACGCTTCACCACTTGGTGAAGTAATGCATTCATTAAAATCTATTTGTGTCCTTGGCTTGAATTTGGATTAATGATGCCAATGAAGTCCAAACCCCATTGCATGAATGGCTGGTCAACTGAAATTGGATGCAATGGAAGGGAAGCTAGCCTCTCCTTACCCATGAAGAATGCACAATTCTTGCACCTCTTGATCCATGCATAACAATCACTCAAAATCTTGGGCCAATAATAGCTGAGTCCTCTCATGATCTTTAGAGCTGTCACTCTTGGTGTAAAATGAGCACCAACTAATCCACCATGGAACTCTTCCAACACCCTATGAATCTGATTTGTACTAATACATCTCAAGCAGCATTCCATTCACATCCTTTCAACAAAACACCATCAACAAGGGCATATGGGACATCTTGCAATATGAAGTGTCTTCTTTTGGTCTTGTTCATCTCTTGAGGGCATAGACCTATGCTTAGAAAGTGCATTATGTCTTGGGTCCAGAAGGAGTGAGGATATCATCATTTTCTTTTTGATTGCTTCCTTGCTCATGGCTGTCTTGCAACACCAAAACAACCTCCTTCTCATCAGCATGCTTCCTTTTGTTTGTTCAAGACCAGCTGCTCACACAATCCTTTTCCTCTGACCAAATTGGTCACTTTGATCTCAATGTCGTACTCCATGACATGAGTAATCCAACCTGCTCTCTTTTCATTCAAGTCTTTGTTGAGGAGGAAGTCCTTAACTCCCACATGAGAAACCAACAATTGAACCTTGTTGTTTAAAACTAGATGCTTGAATTTCTTCAAGCTCCCGATTCGCAAGAACATGCTTCTTAATGAAATAATATCTCACCTCATAGTCCTCCGTGATTTGGCTGAAGAAAGTAATTGGCTGCTCATCATTGTCTCGCTTCTCACTGTACCAAAATTGCAGAAATAGTATCATCACCCCCAAATGCATAGAGGATGAAATCTTTGGAGAAATCCGGGTTAATGAGAGTTGGGGCTTGAGAGATGGCCTCTTTGATTTCTTCAAAACTTTATTTGCCTTCTACTTTCCATTTGAAAGCCATGCTTTTCTTTAACATCTTGGTGATAGGGTTGATTAGGGCTGCAAAGTTTGGGACAAACCTCCGAACAAAATTTATCCTCCCCAAGAAACTTTGAAGGGCCTTCTTGTGGCTTGGAAATGGTAGTGCTCTTATGGCTTCAACTCTTCTGGATCAATTGCTAATCCTTCTTTGGAGACAATGTGGCCAAGGAGCTTTCCTTCATGGGCTAGAAAAATAAACTTTTTAGGATTTAAGGATACTCCAAATCTTCTGCACCTCTGGAACACTTGTCTCAAATGAAAGAGATGATCTACTACATTTTTTGAAAAAAAAGATATCATCAAGATATATCAGCACCATGTTATTAATCAAATCCTTGAACGCCATGTCCATTTCCCTTTGGAAAGTAGCTCCAGCGTTGGACAACCCAAATGGCATTTTCCTATATGCATAAGTTCCCCATTTGGTTGTAAAGGCTGTCTTGAACTGATCCTCTTCTTTCACCATAATCTGATTGTATCCTTGAATAGCCATCAAGTAGTGAAAACTTCTTAGAACCGGAAACAACTTGTAAAATCTGCTCCATAGAAGGAAGTGGATAATGATCTTTGAGAGATGCTCTATTCACATATCTGAAGTCAACACACAATCTGATTTCCCCACTCTTCTTTCTAACTGGAACCAAGTTGGACACCCAACTAGAATGCTTGATAGGGAATATGATTCTTGACTCTATCAACTTATTCAATTCTTTTCTCATGAGAGGCTCTATGTGTGGATTTATGGCCTTTGTTTTTACCTCGATGGGTTTAGTACTTGGATCCAATTCAATGGTGTGTTGAGGTAACTTGGGTTTGAAACCTTTCAAATCTTTATAGCTCCAAGCAAACACATCAGGGAATTCATGACAAAGCTGTATGAACTCATACCTTTCTTGCTTAGTTGTCATCTTACCAATTTTGAGTGATTTTCCTTCTTCCACCGAGATGGACATTGAATCTTCTCCTTTGACTTGGATGTTTGATTTCTCCTTCCTAAACTGATCATTAGGATTGAAAATGGACTCCAAAGTAATAAGTCCCTTTGGTAGTTTGTTGGTTCTCAGCTGTACCACTTGGTCACCATATTGCTGCTCCAACTTTTCCTGATTTTTAGCTGAGAACTCAGCCTCTTCTTGTAAGAAATGGATGATTTGTTGATCATTTTCGAACACTTTCCAACTTACATTGTTGTCTGGCACTGAAGGCCTTATAATCACATGGATTTTTGGCTATACCTTGTCTCTTTGGATACTTTCAACAACGTCAAAGGCTGCCCCACCTGCTGCAAGTCTATCAAGCTTGGTTCTCTTTTCTAGGAATGGATTTGATGCCAAAGCCCTCGAAATCTTCAATGAGGTCCCACACCCTATTTTTGTAGCCCTTGAGCAGATCATTATGGACAAAGATGCTGCCCTTAACTTGGTTGACAATCAACTCACTGTCACCAAAGACTTGCAAGTTCTTTATTCCTCTCTTGATTGACCAATGCAATCCTTGTATCAAGGCTTCATATTCGGTGGTGTTATTAGAGCATGCAAACTGAAATCTAAAAGCCGAATAATACTTAACTCCTTGAGGTGAAACAAGCATAGCTCCCCCTCCTACACCTTGTCTACTTCTTGATCCATCAAAAACAACCGCCATACCTCATTGTCATCCTTGTGTTCGGCTTGGTGATGCTAGGGATGAGCTAATTTTCTTCATGCATATAATAGACTCTTAACTCAGATTCTTCTATTTCTTGATAAGGATCAAAAGCATGCACCTTGTTTTCCCATTCATCAAGAGTTAGATCTAGGATACTTCCAACCTTGGTGTCAGCTTCATCAGTGCTTGGATAATCTTCTTGATCAAACGCTCGAACAATTGGTATTGATTTGGCTTGGAGTGTAAGGCTCAATGTGAAAGTTTGCAATAGGCTCAGATTTGATTGTGGATTTGGTTCCATATCTTGTTCTAAACAACATGTGTGACCAATCAGCAGATAAGTAACCTCTAATCTTGGCTGTGAAATCCCTTGACAGACATAGGGCAAAGAGTGGTGGAAGGTCTATTACCGAGACATCTTATAAAACAACAACATTGGGGCATGCATGTAAAGTAAGACTCAAGTTTTTTATCACTCCAACCATTGTTACTACTGTCCCATCCAATTGCACTACCCCTTTGGATATGACTTCATATTGAAGCCCTAGCTGATCAGCTATTTGCTTGGGCATTACTAAACTACTTGCCCCGGAATCAATCATGCAATTGTGTACTAATTGGTTTCCAATGATCAATGAAACATAGAATGGAGGGGGTTTCAACATTTTACCTTGCTGTCCTCCATGATTCCTCTCAAGTTGGGAAAAATTTGTGAGCACCTTCTCTTGCATTTGGACTTGCTGATTTGAAGTTGACCAGTCCTTCATGGCATCTTGTAGCAAATCTCTTTGGCCTAGGATAGATAGTGATTCCCACATTGATATGTTTACATTTGTCTTATTCATCTGATCAATGATGTTGAATGGAGATGAAGCATCTCTCTGTTGTCCCTTGGCCTGCACATTCATTCCTTGTACATGGGAAGCAACAACTGGCATTTGAGTTGGCCTAGGAACTGTTTTAGCCAGTCCTTGCGTGTTTGGAACTGCATTTTTCTTGCCAATAACTTGTGGAGTGATAGAAGATTGTGGATTACTTGGAGCCAATGGATGTTCTTCACCCAAATTTCTCCTTTTTGACCTTGTGTTGGCTGTAAAACTTTGGGAATTGTTTGATTCATGCCACAAAAATCTTCTGCCTACCAGTTTACAAGTGTGGTATCATTTGGAGCTGATTGCTGCTGGAATGTGTCTTGTTGTTGGTTATTTCCTTGACTACCTTCACCCTCCACACCAGTTGTAGTCACCATTAACGCTTGATTTAAGGCACCATTGAAGCACATAGACTGGTTGTGAGGTTCATTACATGGGAAACACCAATCATACTCTTGAGCTATGTTGTTTTGCACTGGCACTAATGCCTTAGAGGCAGATGTAGCATTGGGATTATAGGGCTGAAATGGTCTGATTGGTAGGAGGTCTTGCTTGATTTAAATTTGCAGCTGGATTGGGTGGTCTTTGAGGTTGGTATGGCTGCCTATTAGGCTGAGCTTGAGGCTAGAAAGAAGGTCTAAAGCTTTGGGCTTGCTTCCTTTTGAGTGTAACCAGCTCATTGCCTAGATTTTGCAATTGCTTCATGACTTCTTGAAGTTCATTTGAGGCACTAGAAGATGAAGTAGAAGCTTCACTTAAATTCTGATTTCTAGGAGTGGGAATAGGAGCTAAATTAGGCACTTGGCTAGTACTTGGGCTCTCTAAACTTGGAAACAATGGCATTGGAGGCCTAGGAGCTAGCTTTCCAGCTTGAATCAAACAATTTTCAGCTCTAATGGAAATGCTATAAGCAACAGGGATAGTTGTGCCTCCCATGGATTGAATCAACATAGAAATATCAAAATTTAAAGCTTTAAGGTAATATAGAAAATCACCTTCTGCTGTTGGCCTTACTACCACTAGAATCCTCTCCCAAGTCATTTGAAATCTGAAGTTGAAGTCAGTTAGCTGCTCATTGGGAGCTCTCTTGATGGTTGTCAGCTGTTCCAAAAGGGACAAGTTATCTCCCTTTTCTCCAAATCATGTTTATGGAGGGCTATACATAGCTGGTTCCAATTTTGAATAGAACCTGAGGCAAGACTCCTGAACCATTGCAAAGCTTTCCCTTTGAATGAAGATTCCAGCAATTTGACAGCAATTTACATCTCATTGATCTCATGGATTGCACAAATATTAGCAATATCCTTAACATGATCACCAGGAGTGGTCTGATTCTCTCTAGTAAAGTATGGAATGTTCTTCAATGCTGCAACTGGGATTGGATTTTGTGCATTGAGAGAAAGTGGGCTGCTGCTAGTGAAATTGACATAGGGGTTGTTTTATGCCATTCGATTGTCCTTAGAACCCTTGTTGATTGAATGAAAAGCCTACTGTGTGGAGGAGTTGATAGAGTTCTATTTGGTGGAGATGGAGACATTTGAGTTCTCCCCCTCTTTTCCTTCTTCTTGGAGATAACTACGATACTCAAACAACACCTCTTCTTTTACAACTCGATCTTGTGTTGATTCTTCTCATGAGTTTTCAGTCCAGACCGCTAAAACCAGTGATTCTTCTTCCTTGATTCACCGGATGTGAAATTTAGGGCTCTTTTAAGCAAGAAATTTGCAACAAATGCACATCAATTTTTTTGTAATGAAGATGAATACCTCTAAGGTCCCACTAGGCATGCCAAAACTGTTGGTGCAAATCAACAAAGACCCTTGGATGTTGATCGATTTCTAGTTTGACATTTTGGACGTCCAGGTGTGATTACACAACATTGAATCTTTTCCCCAAGTGTGGGACTTGTAAAATGGAAAATAATCTCCAGATTAGAGGCTAGTTCCTCAACTCCTCTGATCAGGTATATTACTTGCAAGTTACATAGGGTTTGAATTCAAGATCCTACTCTAAATTCCAAAGGGGACAGAGATAGAGAATGCTAATAAGGTGATGCACCAAGGAGTGGTGAGCATTTTTACTTCAAGATTGACACAAATCATGGAAATGCAACAAAACTTCATGCACAAACTGATAAAATGTAATGGAAGGTCGAAATGAATCAAACAACACAAACAGACGATTAAAACTCATTCACGAGCTCGCATTGTCATTTTAACATCAAAAACACTTACGTTACAACATCTGAGAGGCAAAAATAGGTTGCAGTCTTGGAAGAGGTCTAGTTTTTCCACAAAATCACTTTCAAGGTGAAAGAGGGAGCCTGTAATACATGAAAAATGTTCAACCCTTCAAAAATGAGCCAAATCTGGCTTTTACAGTGCAAGAAGTGACCCCAGGAGAGAGAAACACAGGAAAATGTGGGAGAGCTTCAACCACCAACCAAAAATGCAATAAAATGGCATGGGAATCCTTACAGGTCCATCCCCTAACATTTTTCACCATGTTGGGAGAGAATGTGAGCCATTCTTCATTAAAAATGGTGGTTGAAACGTCATTTCTGTTCATGACCATGTGCCAGAGGCATTTTTAAATTTTCTCTCTCTAAACTCCATCAAAATACAAAAATGACCTAGGAATATTGTAGATAATTTTACTAACTTTCTTTTGATATAAAGAAACTGAAAAACCGAGCTCTGAATCGAAAGTTATGGCCATTTGAAATTTTAGGGAAAAATAGGGCCAAAATGGATTGGCGGGCGAAAATTTTTAAATTTTCCACTTTTTGCATTTGGGAAAATTTCCCAAAAAATCCCCACGCTCTACCATTCTGGGTGCCACGTGGCATGCTCTGATTGGATTCGGGCTTTGTACGCTTCATTTTCCAACCTTTTGGCCATTGGAAAAAAATTCATTTATCTCCGCCAGCCGATGCTCGAGGACACGTGGCATGATTTTATTCACTACGGGCCTCTCGCCTTAACTTTTCCATCGCTTTTGGTCATATTTTTGACTCAAACATGTGGAAAAATCTCATTCGTTGTGGGATTTTCTGGATTTTTTTCATGCGGGCATGTCCTTTATATTTTTCCGTCTCCGCACACGTGGCAAGATGTGATTGGTTCGCGTCGAGGGATGGAATTTTCCTTTAAAATTTCTTCAATTTTTCTTTGGGAAAATTTCCCAAATTTCCCCCACCTTCCGAAGCTCCGGTGCCATGTGGCGGGCTCCCATTCGATGCGGGCCTTGTGGGTAAACATTTTTTCTTTTGATTTAAACTTTGGGAAAAAATCACAATCTCCCCCCGCGCTCCGCCATTCCGGCCCTCGGGGACATGTGGCGAGCTCGACCGGTCGGTGGGGTGGCGGGCCAAAAACCTTCCTCTTGAATTTTGCAAAAACACTTTTCCAAATTTTCAAATCTTCCTCCGCAGCAGGTCTTGAGACACGTGGCATGAGGCCATTGGATGCGGACCCCATGGGAAAAATTTGACCTTGCGCCCGCAAAATATTTCACCAAAATTTTAACTTCACCTCCACGCTCCACCACTTCCGGGACTGAGGACATGTGGCACAATGTGGTTGGGTGTGGGCCTTTCCTGGAGATTTTTCCATGGTGCCAACACTTAGTCATTTTTTCAAATTTTTCCCCTGGACACGTGGCACAATCCAATTCGCTGAGACTGCATGGGCAAAATATTTTTGAAAACTTTCCGAATCACTTGGTAAAAATTCAAGTTTTCCTCCGACCCCCGCCACTTCCTTGGACATGTGGCACCATATTACTAGCTGCGGCCTTCCAGGGGAAAATTTCCCACAAAAACTCCACCAAGCCATAACTTCAAAAATACATGGAGTTAGGAGGAAAACTTTACCTTTCTAGAAAGCTGAGAAAGAGCTCTATCCAATGGTGCCATTTCCAGAGGGTTTGAGTGCCTGAAAAGCAAAAAATTATGACTGAGGCACAAGAGAGGGAAGAATGAAGGGAGTTAGCCACAAAATGTGCAATGGGAACATTTTGGATAACAGAACCCTCTAATGATTTGATATGGCGCAACATGAATTACAAGTTGTTTCTTTTCCAAGGTCTCCATTCCTTATGGCATAACTCCATTGCTCAAAAACATGGCTATATCTTCCAAATATACTCATGTGGGATTCATTCTCGAACAAATGTGCATTTAGCATAGTGTCTTTAATGCTCTGTGCATCCTCTCTAGTGTTTATCCTAGATAAGTGGTCAGGTCCCAAGTTATTCTTACCAGATTTACTACGATTGTAAATTCAAACTCTTAAAAAATAAGTATCCATTGGTAGATGCACCCCTATAAAGCTAGTTTATTAACCAAGTACTTTAACGTCATATGATATGTGTAAAAGATAAAGGGTCTAGCCAATAAGTATTGTCTCAACCTAAGGAGCACTTAGATCATGGGTAATTCCTCATTCTCCGTAGTTTTATAGTTATTCTCCGTCGGTGCCAAATTCCTACTTGCAAAACAATCGGGGTGATCAACATTTTTTTCTCCTCTTTGCACCAATACTACTCCAATTGCGAGATTGAAGGCATCAAAATGTACATGGAATGTCTTGTCCCAAGAAGGAAATTGAAATATGGGTCAATTATTCAATCTTTCCTTCAAGGTTTCAAAATCTTGTTGGTACACATTGCCTCAAGAGAATTATCCTTTTTCTTTCAACAACTATTTTAAGGGCACGATAATTTTGGCATACCCTTTGATAAAATTTCTATAATAACCAGTGTGGCCCAAGAATCCATGCACTTCACTTTGGTTGGTAGGTTCCTCTAGTACTAAAATAAATTCAATCTTAGCTAGATATACCAAAAATCCATCCTTGCAAATTATGTGGCCACGAAGAGTGCCAAAGGGTGTGGCAAAGATGCACTTATTAATGTTGAAAGATAGGTTTAGATGCCTAAATTTTTCAAACATGAGCCTCATATTATCATAATGATCCTTTACCAACCCATAAATGGTCCAATCATCCAAAAAATATACAAAACTTATGAATAAATTCCTAAAATTCTTGCATAACTAGGAGTGAGAATATTCTTGGCGCATTCTTCAACCCAAAATTCATAACAATATATGAAACACGTCCCCATTCATTGGAAAAGGTGGTCTTATCCTTATCCTCTTACGTAATGCACACCCAAGTGTTACCTCAAAATCCATCTCAGTAAATGAATAGATTTCATGCCAACAACTCCTTCAAAGATTTCCTCTCAAAAAGGTGTAGTAAGAGGATCTATGACACATGAAGCATTGAGTACTATGTAATCAACACGAGATCCTAATATGGCCATACTTATTTATATATATCATTCTAGGGCTGACCCACTCATATTCCTCAATAGGTTCAATAATTCCTGAATTCAACATCTTTTCAATCTCTTCCTTAACCTTCATGTGTAGGTTCGAGATCTTCCTTTAAGGCCTCTTCTAAAACCGGATGTGCACCATATTTTAGTTTAATATTCATCTCTCCCAATGATGAATGTCTTTTAGATCATGATAAATTATTGGAAATAGGTCCTGGAAGTCATAGAATAATAGCTCAATGATCTTTGAAACCTATGCTTCTGACCAATAGTCTCCAATGATATTATCCTTAGGCACATCTTCAGTCCCGATATTCCTTTTTAGTCTTCATATGAACATGGAATGTGCATGCCTTTTCATTTATAGATTCCATCACTTTGTGTGCACCCTTTGTATGGCTAATATCCAGGTTCTCTACTTCTTCATCATTAATGAGGTAGACTAGCTCCCCTTTTCCTTGTCTTTACATGTGTTTCTTAATAGAATCTCTTATGTGTCCAACACATCCTTGTGTGCCTTAGTCTTAGGTTCTCCTAATAACTGAACCATGAGTTATTTTTCTTTTGCACTATCTCCCAACGTGATGTGCTTCATTATCTGTCAGGCCTCATGTAATGGTGGCTTATTAGAAAAATAATCAAAATTATGAGCCATACCTTTTGTCATGTCGTGCCAACTTGCAATTTCTTGTTTCAACTTGGCATGTACATACTAAACTCACATGCATCCGCCTAGAGTAGAGTAGAAATTATGTACACAAAGGGATGGTGGTATAGCCTCATGTGCTCTTGGCCATTATCTCTCACAGCTTATGTATATGCACCGAGAGAAAGAGTCTTTCCTTCATACTCATGTATAAGAGAGGGAACATTGCTCTCAGTAAACCTTATTAATAATGGTACTTTCACCTTGTGCCATCCCAATAGATTGTCTCTATACATTTCCCACCAACGCACTATCATTCCGTCACAATGCATAGACCATCACATTTTGTCTATCTCCCTCATTATTTCATTGATATTCCATGGTGTGTAAGAAAGAGTCAGTTTTCCTCTCCAAGTATACCTAGGTAGCTGAGTTCTACCTAAATGCCTAATCATGTGTGACCGATCATCCGAGTAACTCTTCCCTTAACCTCACATATGACCATTTCATTTGTATACTGTTAGTGTCAATGATAGATTGTGTGTCTTACCTTTAAAACATGCCTTCTTTAGAGGGTTCCATGTTCTCAAGGTCACACATTGTTTGTGCATAAATTTGATTAAGCTCTTCTTCACTCAAAAGCTCAATGTAGGGTGCGACCTTCAAATCATCAAGGGGTATGACCAGATGCTCCTCCTTTTCTCAAAACTAATATATCTTTTGTTAAAGCACATGTCTGAATTGTTATCATAGCACCAAGGATGCCCAAGCATTGCTCGGAAATTATCTTCCTCAACAAGCTCCAATACTTCAAAATCTCTTGTGAAATTTTCTCCTTGAATAGTGATTAAAGCATCCTTGAGTACACCAATGGGAATAGCCCTTTTTTTTTTTTCTATATACAACACATTAGAAGATGGTTGTAATTATGGCCTTCCCATTTGATTCTAGGCATCCAAAGTGAGAACATTGACCTATGCATCTGTGTCAATCAAAATATTACTCACCGGATGTAGTGCCCACTTCCCTTTGACACCTTTTGGATACTTATTTTGATACTATGATTACATTATAGAAATTATTATGTTTTGACTTAGTGTGATGTTAGACATTTGATCATGGATTATTATTGATCTAGATTTGATTATGATGCATGATGATTATTAGAGACACCCTATATGTGGATGATGATACACTATTTGACATGGATGTTTTATGGATGTTGTTCGGACATGTGATTTTAGATATTATGAGTAGATCTAGAAAATAGATATTATATGATGATGATATAGTTGTTGATTAAAAATGCAAATGATGTAGTTGTTACTTCGATGTTGTTGTGATTCATTATATAGTTGATTTTGTGATTTTATTTGTATCATATTGGATGTTCTGATATGGCCACGAGGCCAAAAGAGGTATTGGCATCAAATTTTGTGGAGGGAGTTTGGGTTTGGGATCCACCATGGAAAAGAAATAGCTTTCATTTCTTACTTTGTGGGGGGCATAAGGATATGTGTGTGATGAATTATTTGGTGGTTTGTTATTGGTGGATGCCCAATTCCCAATTGGGAGGTATAAGTAGCTTCCCCATAGACCTTACTCCTTTGGCTTGCATGATCAAGCCCAATTTTTGATTGGAATGTTTTAAATTGCAGTTGTAAACTGTTGTTTTGTATTGATCTATGTTTTATATTGAAATGTGCATGTTTGAAATAATGTTGTGTGTTGTGGAAGCCAGTTGTTTCCATGGTTGAATTACACCTCTTATTGTATTTTGGTTGGGGCTCGGGGGCCAATGATGAAGGAAGGATTCTCCTTTCATTGGATGTCTTGGTTGGGTGGAGAGCATTGCCTTTCCCCCTCTTTTGTTGTGATCAACTTGGAGAAGAGAAAATGTGCATGTTGCTGTCCTGGAGCAAGGAAAAATGTAGTTTGACAGTCCCTTGTGAAAACACATTCATTTGTAATCCTTTCCCACATGATGTGGATGAAATTGTAATAGTTATGTTATGGAGAAATGATGTTGTAATTGATTATAAGAATGTATATTTGAATTGAGAAAGACATTTGTTTTCTGCTCTGTACATTGGAAAGAAATAAATTGAATGTTGTTATTGTTTTCCAACATTGAAATATGTAGAGTACATGATTGGAATTAATAAAGAATTGAAAGACCTTCTCTTATATGCATTGTTGAATTAAATGCAATGTTTCATTGTATGGAAAAAGAGATAGTTAGATCTCTGTTTGGAAGGAAGAAATGCACGTGGAAACAATGTTGTATTTTGTATTTTTGGAGTTGTGTAAAAATGAAATTTGGTATTTGATTTTGATTTAGAATGGTTTGTTTAAAGTAACTAAATGCATTAGATTAGTTTAGAAATGAAATGCCACACTTGAATGATAAAATTTGTTATACAAATTTAAAAGAAATTGATCTCTTGTAAATATTCAAAACTGACAATCAAACTTAATAAAAATGCACAGTTCGGACCTGCACATTTAAATCAATTTGGAAACCTTAAAATTTAACATGATATATTAGCAAGGAACTCAGATTGACAAAGAAAACTTAAGGAAACAATTTAACCATTGCAAATTTGAACACAATCCCTTCCTCACCATTTTCTGTCATTTGTTGGACAAAATTCAAATGTAAATTAATTGAACAAATTTAACTTCCTAAACCACTTTAAATCCTTCCTAGATCAATTCTCCATGTCTGTTTGGCATGTTGAGTGAAGGAGGAGATCCAATTTAATCAAATTTGAAAGTTAGAAATTACCAGTTTGGCTTTTTAAAAGCTTACAGATTGTTTTTGCAAAATTGACCCTTTAAACTTTATCAAAAGTAAAATTTATGATTCTTGTGCAAAGAGGGCATCGAGATCTTTCCAAAAGTCCTCGTTTTCCCAAAACTGAGCTTTCTAGCTCAAGTTATGGAACTTTGAAGTTTTGTGCCTTGGCGGGAAAATTTGGGAAAATTTTCCCTTGCTGGGCCCGCAACCCAAAAATTTCCCATCGAATTACCCTTAGAATTTTTTTTGAAAAATTTTGGCTCAGGGAAAAAATTCATCTTTTCCTTCACCGCCTGCGACCAATTAAATGCTGCCATGTGTCCTCACGGGGTAGTGGCAGAGGTGTGGTATCTTTTTGCCCTTTGATCTTTTTGAAATATTTTGGAAAAAAATTCATTTCACCCCGCCACTGCTGCCAATCACCTGACGCCACGTGGCAACTTTAGGTGCTTGCGAAGGCAGACCCTTTGTTTTTTTCTAACTTTTGTCTTTGGAAATTTTTGAGAAATTTCCCCACGGCCTCACATCCTCGCCCTTGCCTTGGGAAATTCTTCTCGCGGGCACGTGGACTCACGCGTCCAACTTCCCTTTGTCCTCCCTTCAAAAATTCACAAAGCAACCCCACCGCCTCTCCTCCTTCCTTCTCTTCTTCCCCACTTTGGCCCGTTGGGCGACACGTGTCCACTGGGACCCGTGAAGGCACGGGAGAAGTTTTGAATTTGCGCTGTGTGGGGGAAAATTGCTAAAGCTGCCTCGTGACCCACCAACCCGCCAAAGGGGTTTTCCTCTCCTCTTGACACGTGTCCCCTTGGGAAAAATTTGTCCCCTAAGCTCCGCTAGTCCATATCTTGAGTTCCTGAAGGAGTTAGGAGGACTTCTTTATATCACCAAAAGGTGAGAAAATTTCCTATCCAATGGGAATGATTTAAGGAAAATTTGGAAGCATTAAGTATGAGAAAAGACAAGCTAAAACTCTAAGCTTGCTAGAGAGTGGGTATGGGGATAAATTTCTCCCTGAACCTAACTGAAACTTCTAACCCTAAAATTTGGACCATGTGACCTTAATAATTATTAATCAATGGAAATCATGTCCTAGTGAGGTTGAATTTTTCTCGAACCTATCGATGGCAAATGTTGCATTGCAACTTGGTTGTGGACACTTCTAATAAAAAAAATTATTCCATAATTTTCTAACCCTAGGTTGTTTCTTGGGTCTCAAGTGGGTTATTTTTAAATGGGCATCACACTAGCCAACCGTCTATCACCACATCTAGTGTAATTTCCTTATCATAATAGTGGTCATGAGGTGGTAAATTTTTATGAAGGATCTGCCACTCTCGTTCAAATATAGTGTGTGGTACCTTCTCGTGTAGCCATTATCCTAATAATGATATGATGTTCTCATGGTGCAAAATCTTGCATACTTCCTTTAAATCATCTACATCCCTTTTTTGAATTTGAATATTCCTTATGAGTTCCCTTTCAAATGCCTATTCCTTCAAGCACTAGATCTCACCCTGTAATTCTCTAATGAATCCCATGGTCTC
Source organism: Taxus wallichiana var. yunnanensis (assembly GCA_018340775.1). Taxonomy (NCBI): domain Eukaryota; kingdom Viridiplantae; phylum Streptophyta; class Pinopsida; order Cupressales; family Taxaceae; genus Taxus; species Taxus wallichiana. Next base: position 108,705,512 of record CM031235.1, on the reverse strand, counting down.
TTGGTATACCTATTTCTAATGAGCCAAATCTAGATACTTAACATGTATAATCTCATCTCTTCGATAAGGGAGTTTTATTTAATAGGATGATGCACATGTGTTTATTCGCACACGTAGTAACTAACACAAGATCAAGATTTAGATCAACCATCTTTTGAGATGCCCATTGTTCATGCTTCACACATTCTACCTTAATCATCTCATCACACTTATCCTTATTTTTTTACACATATTGTTGGGCCCCTAGAATATTGACCAAGTATGAAGGTGTTTAGGCATGTGGGATCCCAGTTATAGAATGGTGCGTAAGGAAAAATCGTGCAAGAGAAAGGCTTAAGGAAGTAAATAGCGCATGTGACACGCGAAAGGAGGTTCGGGACTTAGCCAATTTGAGTGCCCAAGGTAGAACATGTGAAAAGCATGATTGGTTGCGTGTGGATAAGATGTTAGCCTGCAACAGGTTGGCCCAGAAAAGAGCATGCCCCAGATGGAATCTTTTAGAAGATCATCATGAGATGGAATGGAGAGCTCAGGCCTGAAGGAACATGCTCACATGGAGGACCACATTCGACACTTGGTGATGGATCTGAGGGCGCAGAAAGGCAAGTTGGCAGCCTAGGAAAGTGATAAATACAAGTTCCTACCACGAAAAGATATATACACACAAAAAAGAAGGATATATCATCTAGATATACATAGGGAATAGCAGGTTAGAGAGTGAGAAAAGCTCTGTAGGATTGTTGCGAGTGGATATTCTGGTTCAGGAAAGGATGTACTAAGCATGGAGTTATTATTTTTCTTTTCTGTTAGCTTAGTTACATACGTCCAGTGGTACACATTACTGTAGTCTGCTCTCTATGACACTTTGTAATGAACCAATGAATATATTGAGGTTACCTATTATAAATAGATATGAATACCAATGTGTTTAATGTATATTTTGTTCATATGAATTCTCTTTTCTTTCATGCTACGAATGAATGGTTGTATCTTTCTTTCTGTTATAGTATATGTTCTGGAATCTGTTAAAGCACTCAATTTGAAGTGACTGCAAGGATCTGGAGGCTGTTCTAAGCCCTATGGTTCTTGTATGTCTCAAATTATTTCCTAAATACTCTTACACTAATCATAGATAATGCTTCCCACTAAAATCACATAAAAGAGAGAATCGATACCCGTACATGCCTCGAGTGAGCACTCAGATTCTGCTGGGTGATAGGCTGACATGCATGGGGTTCTTCCTTTTGTGATAGGAGTAAAAATGACTACATCTTGGTTCCATTTTCGGACCTCTTTTTGAAAGTTGTAGTGGGATATAACATGAATCTAATGATGGATCGGTTAACATTGGAAAATGTTGAATCATGGTTCAAGAGCACGGAGGATGAATTTTCTCAGAGATTCAACACTAGACCTGAGTTTAATACATGTAGATGGGTAGAAGAGAACCTCTACCATGATCTGTATGATAATTTTTCTACTGCTTCCCAATAGAGTTATATGGATGGCTTTCAGCCTATGCATCTAGATCAAGTTGGCGTTATGGATCATGGATATGGACCGAAGAAGACTACTAGAGGTTGCAGGATGTAGATATGATGTGGACCCATGTTGTAGATCATTGGTGGAGAGGAGTACTAGCTAGCTACACTCTGGAATACGCCATTTCTACGTATTCTTTCCCAGAGGTTGTTAAGTTTGAATTTCTGCGAGAACCTAGAGGAACGTTTCTATGTGCTATTCCTCTAGCTATGAAGATATTGATGGTTACCATGAGTTTAGAGACACTCCCAATGGCCGATAAACCATTCTAAGCACTGGGTAAGGAAGCTTGGGTAGAGGAAGATGGCAGATGATACGACAGAGAAGGAGAGGGAAGAAAGATGGCTCAAGTATAACAAAGCACGTGAAAGGGAGATTACTAGATGATGTGAGGCTGCTAGTGTGATGGATTTATGGAGACAGATGTTATGGGAAGGAGTTGAGGTTCACGTGGAGGATGTGGAACTTGAGCAGTTTGTGCTACCCCATATTTGCAAGTGCATAAGGGAGACCCCTTCAGCTTCTCGGTGAGAGCTCGCCATATGGAGAAAGGAGATTCATTGGTGCATATCTGAACCCACCCAGTGACCAAGCCCTAGCGCTTAGTTTTCCCGAACCAGGAAGAAGTATTGATCCAGTTGAAACTAGTGGAAGAGACAGATTTACGCCTAAGAGATACAATTTTTCATTTCCTTCTTCTATGGCTGCACATATTCCAGTATTCGAAGGATTTTTTGGACAAGGGGCAAGTGTACAAGATTTCAGTCTCACATCAGGGAGTGGCACGGGACAAAGTAGTGGTAGCGGGGCACTATCACAAACCATCGGTGCACAGTTCAGTGGGACCGTGGGAGCGCTTGGCATAGCTCCTACAGGCCCTATTGGACCCAGTGGTTCTAGTGGATCTGGTGGCTCTAGAGGTACAGGACCCAGTGGACCTAGTGGATCAGGTGGTGGAGGAAACACCGAGGGAACCAAGGCTTTGGTTCAGGACAAGGACCTAGCCACCACCTCAAGTATTCTTTGAAATGTCTCTGCATTTTCCAGATTACAGGGGCATTGAGGATGTTGTGGAACATGTTCACAAGTGTGAACTACTATGGTGCACAAGGGTATCATAACCCTAGAATGAAAGGCTAGTCAATTTGTAACCACGTTGTAAGGGCATGCACATAGCTGGTATAGAAAGTATGACCCTCATCAAATGGTGGTGGACTACACTGCTTTAAAGAATGCATTCTTGGCAGAGTTCCACATTCTTGAGTTCGAGTAGAAGAGCATCGGCGCTTTGAAGGAAATTTAGCAAGGAATGGCAGAGAGTGTGCGGGAGTATGATGCACATTTTAAAACTCTCTTGTCTAAATTGTCATATGATATTCACCCTTCACAAAGATGTATAGTGGTTTTTTGAGGATCGATCACCCCTTTGAAGGGCCTTGTCTCATAAAACTTTTATAGATCTCGTGTGAAGCATTGGAAGCTACCTTGCATGCTTTGAGGTTGTTGGTAGTATTGATCTTGGCATTAGCTTTGTTCTTAGAGGCTCAAATTGCTGCTATGGCCAAATAGTTAGAAAACTTATCTGTGAACTCAGTCCATGAGACTCACAATGGTTTATGGTGCACATATTATGAGATAGAGGGGCACATTAAGGATAATTTCCCCGAGAGGATGGTACGCACTCGTGATAGTAGATTATGAGATCTGCCATGGGGACCATGATGCAAGTAGATGTCCCTTGTTATAGCACGCGATCAGGAAGAATATATCTTGTTATTGCAAAATTTTCACCGCACAACCCATGATACGAAGGGCTATAGGCTCATTGATCAGATCCTTGAGGCCATTGATCATGGGGTTTGCCAAACCAACATTGCCAGTGGTTCTAAAAATGATGATCACCATTATGAAGAGCATGTAGATGGAGGTGCACGTGGAAGAGGATTTTGAGGAGGATTCCATGGTCGGGGTAACTGTGGAGGAAGGAGTGAGTTCCTACGTGGAACATGTTTCAACTATGGATCTACAAAACATTACAAGCATGAGTGCCCAAACATTTTGCAGGTTGCTCGTGGTACGAAAGAAGCATAAGTATGAGGAGTGCCCATAATTATTTGAGCATATGAATCAACAACATCGGAAGGAAAAGGGTGCTACAATGGTCAAGTGATCAAGAATGTAGACATACAGTGGATGCCTTGGGTAACATGAGATGAAGGTTTGGAGCCTGTCTTGGTAACAACAAGGGTAGAATCCACACGTGCAAGGGAGGTACCAAGACAAAAGAACCTGGTTTCAAGAGAAGAGGTCATTCATGGAAAGTATCCGAACCCGTGCATCAGAAGGAGATATATCAGGACACCATGGATGTTATTCGAAGCTTACAAGGGGAGATCCAATGCCTAAAAGAGCAATCTAGAAAGGAGGAACAAGGAAGGAGAATCGAGGTGCAAAAGGATGACCTGGATGAGGTCAAGGAGGTGTGTAAAATGCTAAGGTAGGAGAACATCATTCCTTTGCTAGGATCTTGGTTGAGAGAGAAGGTACCATGCACCGAAGAAGAGCGCGAGAGATAGGTCTTGCATGTGAACCTTCCCCCTCATAGCCTCGACTATGAAAAGGATATTACATTGAATGCAGTTGTAGATAGATGGCTCCTTAGTAATATACTCATTGACACTGATGCAGAGGTTAATGTTATAACTTTGGATGCGTGACATCAGATGGGGAGACCTACATTACAGCCATCTTCAAATGTGTTGTATATGGCAAAAAAAACTAAGGAAATTCCCATTGGTGTCTTGAAGGATGCAATTATTACTATCCAGGGAGCCAAGTTTACTAGGGACTTTGAAGTCTTGGCGCTCGTCGAGGCAGACAATTTCCCAGCACTACTTGGGTGCCCTTGGTGTTACAAGAATAATGCGGACCTTCGGTTCAACAAAGGGTACATCAGCTTTGAGAACAAAGAGGAATGGGTCATTATACCCCTGGTTGATGGGAAGTTGACACCCTATATTGAACCATTGGGAGAAGAAGTTCTGGACAAGATTTATATGCACTTAATTAGAGACCTTGAAATGGTACACACTACTAATGGAGTTATCTAGTTTGAAGATGCTCAGTCAATAAGTGATACCACCAGTCTGGCTTATGATAATTGGGCACATAGAACTTATGAATTAATGGGATGGTAGTTGAGAGGGTTAGTGACCAAGGTAATAAAGGCGTGCACTGTTAGGTGCCTTGGAGGAAAAGAACTGCCCAAGTATTCAGGAGGAGCCTTCCATGAGATCTTTCTGTAGGAGGTAGAAGCTCAATGGAAGAATGAGAAGGAATGAAGGGAGATGTTAAGTTATGTCTTGCTTGCACAATAGCTCATTGGTGGGCCACACATCAAGAGAGCCTTTTAGAGTGGCACGAGGTAAGAATTTCTCTCTCTGTCAGATTTTCTAGGAGTAATGTACCCACCATCATCAAGGACTACCATGGGAAGGAGCCCACCTCTTTCCATAGCCAAGAATGTGAATGGGTCTGGAAAGAAGGTGTAGAAGTTTTTCCACCATCCCTCTAGGTGCACAAGTCATACTCTACACTACAGGGTTGTGCGCATGCATGGTACATTCATTCAGAGATAAGTCGTGCTCGACAAGGAATTGCAAGAACTCATGGCTGACCTTATTCAAACCTTTGAGTATCGAAAATTCATTAAGGGATATGCCAAGATTTCCGTGCCTTTAGAGGAGTTTCTTAGACACAAAAGTGCCTTCCATTGGGGTGAGGCGCAATAGAGGGCGTTTGATACATTAAAAAATAGGCTTATTACCATGCCTATTTTACATTTTCCCTCTTGGGAAAAGCCCTTCCATGTCCATGTAGATGCCTCAAGGACTGCCATTAGAGCAGTGCTTGCACAACTAGGTGAGGGGATTGTTGATCATCCTCTCTTTTGCGAGTAAGAAGTTAACACTAGCGAGAGAAGAATTACACCACTACTGAGTGCAAGGCATGTCGGTGATCTACGCACTCTTCAAGTTTAGACAGATTTGTTGGTAACAACCTTTGTATTCTACACTGACCATATGGCATTAAAGTATTTGGTGAAAAAGCCCATTCTTCAAGGGTGCATATGTCGATGGGTGTTGTTATTTCAAGAGCTTGAATTCACCATTATAGTGAAGCCTAGAAAAAGTAATTAGGGACCTGATCATCTGTCAAGAATTGATTCAGGAGAGGATGTGCAAATTATTGAGGAATCAATTCCAAATGCCCAACTATTTAGGTTGCGATGTGCGCCCTCAGATTTGGAGGAGATTAAAGTATTCTTAAAAGAAGGTGTGGCACCAGATGGAATGAAGGAATTAGAAAAGAATCAGTTGGCCATACGCGTCTCGCCCTACATGTTGATTAGTGGAGACTTATACAAATTGGAATGTGATGAACTTTTGTGCGGTGTGTGTTAGAGCATGAGCACTGGCCATCATGGAAGAAGCACACGGAGGAAGTGTGGGTGGGCATTACGTAGGTGATGCCACCGCGCGCAAGATATTAATGGCAGGATTATGGTGGGAAACCTTTTATAGGGATTGTAGAGATTATTGTAAAGCATGTGACCACTGTCAGTGCATTGGAAAACTAGGAAGGAGAGATGAAATGCCTTTGTGCCTATCCCTAGCATGGAGCCTTTTGAAAAATGGGCGATAGATTTTGTGGGACCTATTACACCAACAACATGTAGGACTGGGTCACGTTATTTAATCACTTGCACGGATTATCTCACAAGGTGGGCAGAGGTAGCCCCAACTAAAGATTACATGGCAGCAACCAATCGAAGGTTCTTATGGGAGAACATTATCATGAGGTATGGATGTCCATTGAGTTTGACCAGTGATAGGGGTACACATTTTCTGAATGAGACTATGAGGATCCTATTATTAGAGTTCATGGTGGCTCATCACAAGACTACACCCTATCACCCACAAGCTAATGGCACCACGGAAGCATTCAACAAAATATTGAGTAATACCTTGACCAAAATCCTGTGATTTTGGAAGACAAGATTGGGATGACAAAGTATCGACATTGTTATGGGCTTATAGAACAAAATATAAAAGACTAAATAAAGCCACATGTTTTCAATTGGTGTTTGGTGTGGAATCTATTTTCCAGTTGAATTTATGTTACCTTCTCTACGAATAGCATATGTAGGAGGATTAGCCGATGAACAAGCGTTGGAAGAAAGAATTGATGAACTAATGAAACTAGATGAGAGACGATCACTTGCCCGTTGGAGCCAAACAACAAAAAAGGAAAAGCAAAAGGCTTGGCATGATTGCCATATTAGAAACAAGAAGTTTGAGGTTGGGCAGATGGTGTTACTATATGATTCCAAGTTTTTGTGCCATCCTGGGAAGTTGAAAGTCCATTGGTTGGGTCCCTACACAATCTCGTACATCCTTGATTCGGGCACGTGCCAGTTACAAGTCTTTGGATGGGATGAAGTTTCTAGACACTTCAATGGTAGTAGGTTAAAGCCCTACTATAAATAAGTCTTCTTGGTGTTTGTAAATAAGGCAATTTTGCCATTTAGTTTAGAATTTTCCTTTTTGCATTTTTGTGTTTCCCTTTTGTGTTGTTGTTTTACTTTGCGCCTTGGGCACCGATAACCTTATTGCTTATTTTGGAGAATTTGTGAGTGTGTAGAGGATCATCCATCATTTAAGTGTGGGGTGGAGAAAAGTGAAGAAGTGCGTGACTAAAGTACTAAGGAAGTTGTGTTGAAAAGACTTGTTTCGTAGGCTGGTTGAAAGAGGTAAATGAAAAGAAAATATAGAATGGTTGGTGCCAGGATAAATCTACTAATAGATCCCACATACAAAGGAAAAGAAAGTGCGAAAACGCAACATGAGGTAGGTGAAAGCAAGAATCTGGATAGAAGAAGTGCCTTTGGTGTAGGTTAAGTGCATGCAAGAGTCTCCTGTCAAGTTGGTTTGGTTGCACGCAAAAGGTTGGAGAATTTTTCACGTAGGAAGGGTGCATGAGTGAAGGTGCTAAAGACAAACTTTGTTTGAAAAATATGCATTAAATGAACAAAGTATGGGGGTAGGTAAAGTAGCATTTAATGATCAGAAAAAGGAAAAACTATAAATAAAGGGTCGGGCACTCTCATTTTTACTTTGTGAAAACAAAGAGTTGGAGATATAAGCAAGTTCTATGAGCTATGGTTTTCATATTCAATCAAGTGGAAGATTTGTGTGATTAAAACGTGAAGAGCCAGTTTAAGATTGCGAACCAGAAGGAATTACATGGGCGTGGAAGGAGTTAAGACATGTTGTCTTGTGAAGAGTTTATCCAAGTTAGGGTTCGACAAACTAGGGCATGGGTTTAGAAGATTTATATCACAGATCTGAGATCGAAGGTTGGGAGAAGAGAGACAGAGTAACAAAGAGAGGATAGGAGTGATAAAAATACCTCGACCATGGCACCCAAGAAAGGAAAGGGTAAAGCTAAGGCTAAACAACCAGAACCCGAAGTAGACACAAATGAAGAATGGTATGCAGAGATGCAATACCCAGATGGGGTGATGTTAGGAAAGGAATGGGAATCCCACTTGAGAAGCATACATATCAGTGACTATAATCACCACAAAAAAACCATAGAGAAAGAAATGGTGTTGGAATTGGTATGCCCCACCAACAAGTGAAAACCTGAAGTTTTGCCCATATATGACAATGATGTTAATGTTAAATTGGTGAAGGCAGGGCTGTTGCAACTCTATGAGTTGCCTTATTTTGGGAAGCCAGATCACTTATACCAGTGGTTGATGTCTCGAGTGCATGAAGACTATTTCCACTTTGCTAGGCGCAAGATGCACATGACTCCCCAGTTGATTTCATAATTTACAGGCCTCATATGTGAGGGAGATAGCCTAGAAGATGACCTTGGTGATAAGGAGGATATTCAAGAGATCATCACTAAGTATGCCTGCAAGAAAGGGTCATGGTACTATGATATTTTAGACATCAAGGACCCCAGTTATGAAGATGGCCGCACATCTAGTGACTAAGTTGAATGGCCAAGAAAGATGGATGTAGGTCAACAAACCTTGGCTACATGTCTGTAGGAAGATTGCAGAGGGGACTATATACAACTTATCCACGTACATTGCAAAGGAGATTGTTAAGTGCGCGAAGGAAGGGGATAGGATCCTCTTTGGAAATGTCTTGCTCACCATAGTGTTCACATAAATTGGAGTGCCGACGCACCAAAAAAAGTTCGTGTGGGAGTACTGGCTGAGAAACCTTTGCTCGCAGAGGTTCTAGAAGTATGCTTGTAATACAATGATGGCTCCCCACAAATCAGCTGGAAAAGTGGTATATGCGCTTAAGGAATGCATTCGGGGTAGAGTGGAGGATCCCTAAACAACTCCTAGTAGCCACTGAGGGAGAAGTTGAGTTCGCGGTGTACTAGCACTACTGCTTGGGTAGATTCAAGCTTATTGACGAATCATGGAGCCCTTGGTGCAAGCTTCCTTTCATGTTCACTTCCCAATACTTCCAAGTGGGAGTAAACAGATTTAAAGAATCAAAGAAGCTAAGGCTAGAACTAGGAAGGTTAGACCGGAACACAAGGAGATGAGGAAGAAGCTGAATTACCTAGTGGTAAGCATGCATACATAGAGAAGTACATGTTGCACGAGATCCAAATGACTAGGCCGATGACACTTCCCATCACTGGAGGATCCGTGGTGCATGTGTACATGCACATAAGGCTGAAGTTTGAAAAGGGCGAGTATTTGGAGAATGAAATATCCATACCTGAAGACCCCTTGGGGAAGAAGAAGCTAGCGTCTAAGAAGAGAGGTAGAGGAGAGGAAGGAACACCAAGTATGCTAAATTCTCGGATGGTGAGCATGCCATCTACAAGCACTAAGCAGAGCACCTACATATAGAGAAAGAAGTTTCCAGAAAGGAGAAGATGCCGTGAAGTAGAGGTGCCCGAGCAATGCACTACCATGGAAGTATCACCAAGGAAGAAGAGAAGGATGAATCTCTGATCGAAGCCACCTCTCGGGAATAAGTAGAGGGTGGATGAATAAGATGACTTCGGAGGTGACCAACAACTTGGTGAAGTAATTGGGAGAAGGAGAAGATGAGATTGAAGCGAGATGGAGACAAGGAAGAAGAGATTGAGAAGGAAAAAGAGCCACATGTGTTTAGTGTCTATGACTCGGAGGAAGAAAGAAGAGAGGAGAAGCAAGAGTTTGTATTTGCACGGTACAAAGGTGCACAAGATGAGGAAGGCACTGAAGACACAAAGGAAGATGAGAAGGATGCCAAGGAGCAAGGATCCATAAGCCTTGCAAAAGAGTAGATTATAGATGTAGCGAGTAAGAAGAAAAATATGCTCAAAGTCCTTATAGACCAAGATCTAGAGCACAACGTGGACATAGTGCTTAAGGAAGGGAAGGAGGAGAGCGTTGAAAAGGAACATGACAGCCTAGGAGGCCCCACTCCGATAGTTAATTTCCCCAAATGTGTGTGCTCAAGCATGAGAACTCTGGATACAGAACAAAGATAGATAATGGGCTATGTGGATGACACAAAGAAGGTGTTATGCACACGGTTCCAAAGCACCATACCCACGGAAAGGCTCCTAGCCATGGGGTCTTTTGAAAAGGATGGCACATACCCTAGGACCAAGAAGATGCTCTCTTGGGTGTTTGAGTCACACATTGATGAGCCAGACTTTGAAGTCTTCCAGAAAGCACTCATCTCATTGCCAAATCTAAGGGAGACAACCCCTTAGTAAATGCTCAGGAGCTTTCAGATGAGCAAGTATGTAATGCTCTGAAAAATTCACGGTCGAGACCGAGGCTAGGTTGTTCACGTGAAATGACAAAATCAGAGCATTGGAGGAGAAGTTGGGGAAGAAGGAGGAAGAACTAGTGGAGAAGGCCAAGATTTTAAAATAGGAGGAATTAATCAACACGCAGTTAAGGTGCAAGTTAAAGGAAGAAAAGGTAAAGGTGCAGGAGGTCTACAAGAAGGTGGATTCGATCAAGAGTGCCATCATATTAAAACACCCAGACCTAACACCAATCCCTCAGAGGTACACATCAAATTTGGAATGCTTAGAAGACCTAACGTGTGTCCTCACTATGGAGAGGTGACCCTTGGTGCTGGAATCTGTAGAAGAAGTGGTCACATGCTTGAAAGAGGAAGACCAATTGAAGGTGGTAGCACTTGTTGCCAAGTACAACCAAGTACTCACAGAGATTAAGGTCACTACCCAGTCTGTAGAAGTTGTATATGACACATGCATGGATAGAGATAAGGTGGCGAGCTCCTTGGTTGCCACGCTTGAAGTAGAGTTGAAAGAGTTCCAAGAAAAGAACAAAGGGAATAGGGTAGAGAGGGACAAGGTTCTGGCTAAGGTAGAGAAGAAATTAGAGGCAATTGAGGCTTTAAGGAGCTCAATTAAGGCCCAGTGAAGGAACTATACCCCCAAATTACCAGAAGAATGGATAAACTCATATACCTGGTAAGGAAATGGAGCAGATTGTGGAAACTTTGGGCACCCAAGGAATTGGCCTAAGCTTTGATGAAGTGAGCACCCTGGTGGGTGACCTATGCTAGAAATTTCAAGGCAAGGTCGAAGTGTGGAACAAGTTGGAGGAAGATCTACGAAAGGAATTTCCTAGCCTATTGAATTGATGTTCCCCCATTCTTCATTCTTTCCCCTATTCTTTCATTCCTTATTCATTTTGTAAAGTATAAGTCTACATCTTGGTTCCATAAAACAACTTTCCTCTTGGTCAAGTAAAATGTTTCTGAGGATGGAGAACAGGCATAGTGTGGGGTGATGTTGGGCCCCTAGAATATTGACCAAGTATGAAGGTGCTTAGGCACATAGGATCCCAGTTATAGAATGGCGCGTAAGGAAAAACCGCACAAGATAAAGGCTTAAGAAAATAGCACATGCGGCATGTGAAAGGAGGTTCGAGGACTTAGCTAATTTGAGCACCCAAGGCATAACACGTGAAAAGTGTGATTGGTTGTATGTGGATAAGATGCCACCTAGCAACAGGTTGGCCCAGGAAAGAGCATGCCCCGGATGGAATCTTCTAGAAGATCATCATGAGATGGAATGGAGAGCTTAGGCCTGAAGGAACATGCTCACATGGAGGACCACATTCGACACTTGGCGATGGATCTGAGGGCACGGCAAGGCAAGTTGGCAGCTGGGAAAGTGATAAATACAAGTGCCTACCATGGAAAAGATATATACACAAAAAGAAGGATATATCATCTGGATATACATAGGGAATAATGGGTTAGAGAGTGAGAAAATCTCTACAGGATTGCTACGAGTGGATATTCTGTTCAGGAAAGGATGTACTAAGCATGGAGTTGTTATTTTTATTTTCTGATTAGCTTAGTTACATACATCCAGTGGTGCACATGACTACGGTCTGCTCTCTGTGACACTCTATAATGAACCAATGAATATATTGAGGTTACCTGTTATAAATAGATATGAATACCAATGGGTTTAATGTATATTTCATTCATATGAATTCTCTTTCCTTTCATGCTACAAATGAATGGTTGTATCTTTCTTTCTATTATAGTATATGTTCTAGAATTTGTTAAAGCACTTGGTCTGAAGTGACTTTAAGGATTTGGAGACTGTTCTGAGCCCTATGGTTCTTGTATGTCTCAAATTCTTTCCTAAATACTTTTACACTAATCATAGATAATGTTTCCAACTAAACTCACATAAAAGAGAGACTCAAGACCGCGCGTGCCTTGGGTGAGTGCTCACTTTTGTTGGGTGATAGGCCAACGCGCATAGGATTCTTCCTTTTCGATAGGAGTAAAAATGACTACACATATGCTCATAGAGGTCTAGAAAATCCTTGACCTTGTATGCCTTTCCACAAAGTAGGCACATGTCCGATTCTTGGGACACTTGTGCTGGTAATGATTTGGGGATCCATAAGTATAGCAAGTCCCACACGTGAACCTTCCTCTACCACCATGTACTTTTCTCCTATATCCACCTCAAAACCCACCTTCTCCATTTTTGCGCCCTTCATTAGGTTGGGCTTCCTACGCTAAGAGCTACTTACCACAGTGGTATGTCGCAATCCTATCTCATATGCTTCATGATTATGGTTAATGAGATGACAACCATATGTATCATGAGTATGTGCACCACAACTTTTTTTGTACATAGATATGTTCTTTATTGTTGTGCACTATAAAAGGGGGAAATTCTGGACATTATGATTCTTGTGGAAAATCTCGCAAGATTGTAATAGTGCACAGACATTCCTACATGGACAATTATCCTTAGTATTCCCTTCCACATTGTAATTGGTACACCATAATTCACTACGTGTCTCATGCACTTTGAATTTTCGATAGATTCTCCAACTGTTTATCCATAGTTGTTATTTTTTCCTCAAGAAAAGAACTTACCCCGTACTACACTCCCAACTACTTTAGCATGTAGGGCTCCTTTTAAATCCTTGTGTGGATCAGTAAATGTTTTATGTGATAAGGCCCTTTGAAATTGAGTCAATGAGCCTCTAACAAACCACTTGCATATGTTGGATATGATGAATATCATAAGATATTTTGGACAAAAATATTTAAACCATGCATCATACTCCTCACACTTTCGTGCAAGCCTGTTTGATATCCTTTAGCATGCGATACTATGTTTCTCAAAGTTAGGAATGTGAAATTCAGCCAAAAATACAACACACGGTGCATCATAATCCACCACATTTTGATGTGTATCATACTTTCTATACCAGCTATGTGCATGCCTTTGAAGTGTGGTTGAAAACCGACTTTCATTTTTATCGAAGTGGTTATGCCCTTAGCTCTCCATAACAATTTAAACTTGTGCACATACTCATCTACATCCTCCACACCTCTATACTCTAGCAAGTGAAGAGATATCTCAAAGAAAACTTGAGGTGTCATCTACTGTGGTTGTTGAGGTAGTGTTTGTGATGGTTTTGTGGTGGTTGCAGCCCTTGTCCCAAGATGGGGCCAAATCCTAAACCTAAACCTCCACCGGATTGTCTCCATGTGGCGCTTTCATGAACCACCCGAGCCTCCCATTGTGACATATGGTCCTATAGATGAAGTCCATTTCATCCTAGTGGTTTTCCTAAACTAGACACCAATGGTATGTGTTATCACCGCACTTATAGGATTCTTCCGGTAGGTTGTGCATCAATGTTATGTCCCGATGACGTGCCTATGAAAATACCTCCAAAAGTACTTGTTCCAAAAACTAACACTTGTTTCCCTACCATGTGTGTGTCCTTGATCTATCTCACCTCCCGAGTGGTAACTAAAATATATCTACATGTATCCCCTACCAAACATGGAGATTGTACTTGCTTTCATTTACTATGATGCTCTTCTATAGTTACATCTAGATCTTGAACACCTTACACAAGGGATAGGTAACTAGACTAGGGAAGATGCGCACCACGGTTCTCATTATCTCCTCAAAATCAATCTCATCATATGCTAAATGGGTCTCTCTACTATGTTTTCCCAATGTTGGAAGGACATCATATTGTGGTCCCTCGTCTTCCACGTGGATCTCATCACTTCCATCATTCATCATTCTTCTCAACCTCAATACCTCACCAACTACCCTCTATCATGTATCATTATATCTGAGTTATATTTCCTCTCTCTATCTCTTTTTTTCTAGGGTCATTATCATCCTTCCCATGCCTACTTCCTACCCCTATGCACAATGGGGTTTTATCTCTCCATTGGTAATTTCTCCATTCCCAATTCCAGCATCAAGATCTTGATGGTTAAGGGTGTCGTGTGTAAATAATATCCTCTTGGCTCATGTAAGAACTAGAACTTTTCTTCCTTCAGGATAGAGTATTTAGAAATTATGTACTCTAAGGTATAGTTGCACAACACACCTTCCCACCAAGGATCCAAAACTTTAGTCCATGACTCATCTGAATCATAGAGTATTTGGTAGTCTTCCTATGTTCAACCTTGCTTCTTTCTCGGCCCGAGATACCCCTGTTAGCCACATATGTTGCCAACCACTAGTACAAATCTACTAGGAAAAAGCTGAAGAACGTCTCATACAAGTAGTCATATAGATTATCTTCCACCCACTTTCACACGTTAAAGTCAGGTCTAGTGCTATATCTTTGTGTAAAATCTTGTTGGTCATCTTCTTTCCATATTTCAATATTCTCTGAAAATGGTTAGAATGCCATCTTCATGCATCATCCTAATAGACATATTGAAAAATGTCTTTCTAACGGAACAAAATTTAGTATTTTTATTACCCAATGTAGCTATACACGATGGCACATCATCTAGACAAGTATAAAAGCTCACTAGAAGCATGTGTAGAATCCAGGTCCCTCCTTTAGTATGCTTAAAAATATGTTAACATGCATTTTTATCATATTCATGATCAAAACAACCATTCATGTAGATAGATACACCATAACATGAAAATTTAGAAACACATATAATAATGTAGACAAAAAATCACGCACTTACTACTATTTACTATACCACAAAGTATGTTGTTTTAGATATGGATCTTGCGTAAGAAAAGTAATCATTGATGGCCCATTGTCTAGTCTATATTTTTATTTCTTATGTATATTGTTTCATCTTTCACACTTGTCACTCATACACTCAGTTCTGGTCAGGTCATAGGGATATCTATCTCTCGGTCTTCACATGTTTTTCAGCAATTGTCTCGAACACTAGCGTCCCATGACTAGACAATAGCACCCAGGTGCTCCTGTCCATCCTGGCACCCATTTCCTCTTTATTTTTTATCTTATTTTTGACATTTGAGGTTGGTATTTTCAGTTTTCCCACTCATATCCCGAGGTACTAGTTAGAGTTTTGGGTCATTAGTGTCAAAATTCAAGCAAGATATCCCTATATAAACACAACATACATACCATTATAATGGTAGGAACTTCTTATCAAGGGCTATCTATTTACATATATCAAGGGACTAAATTTATACACATTAATTTACATACACATTGCATAGGATGGGAAGTTCATTTTTCCATTTAGGTGCATTACTCATTATCTAGCTACCGCCTACTATCTTAGCATCACCGGTGCGAGGGAAACCTAGGAACATTATTGCACACATAATCACATAAAGCTATATTGGAGTCCGAGATGTAGTGTAACACTCATTTGTAAGTTCACTAGTTGATGACTAAGGATAGTTTGACCACTCATTTTGCATCTTTATTTTTTAGGATTTGATGTATTTTTTTAGGGTTATACGAAGTATATTTTTGTTGTAAATTTATAGATACTCTCATATTCAAAGTATTAATTTCAAGTGATTAGTGGAGAACAAGTGTGAAACAATGACAACAATGTCAAAACTATATCTTGAGCTTTTTCATAGTCTATGATTCCCACCAAAGGTCTAGGGCACTGCAAGCACCCCTCCCCTATCCAGAACATGTTTCTATGTGTTTCTAGCACCTCTACATTTTTCTAAGTGAGATTGTGATGATATGTGTTTATGTTCTATCCCATTCTCTAGTCTATAAACACTTTAGGATAAGCGAAATCAAGGTAAGTTCCCTATCTCTTCTATTTTCTTTCACAAATAAATCAAATAAATTTCATAGCATCTATATTTTATTGTATATTAATTGTAGCAGTCATTTCTTTCAAATTTTTAATAAAATATCCATATTTTATTGAACCATTTTGGTGAACTTATAACTTAGAAATCCTTTCCCTATGATCCATTAAAACCCTAATGGCTAAGGATAACTCTTCTCCTCCTAGGCTAGCCATGCCTCATGTGAGTATTAATCCTATTTATGATGAAGCAACCATAGCTGAACTTAGCGCTCTATATCACAACACTATTCTTCTAGATGATACTCAAAGGCAATTATTGGCTAATGAATGTAATGTTCCTACTAGCTTTGATCATTCTACCATTAGCATCGTTTCTGATCCAACAAGATTTTCTGGTTGTATACCTTGTTATTTAGTTAGCCACACTCCACCCTCTTTTATTTCTATTGAAACTTTAGATGATGTTATTATCATTTTTATGCTTAGTCTTGATGATGATACTTCAGATTAAAAACATGATGAAACTATATGTGTGCATGATGTAAATTATACTTTGCTATTCAAGATAATTATATAGTTGCATCTCATACTTTTTTAAAAATTGTTCAATGATTGTAATGATACATCTCATACTAGTTATCCTCCCACTTAATTTTATGTCGATGATATTCTTAATGAAATACTTGCATCCAAATATTTATTTGATATCAATGATACACATACTAGTAATGATTCGATTCTTTGCACAATTGCTAAATGTGAATTCTCTACTTTGTTTTCATTTTCTTCTGAGATTGTATTTAGTAACATGCATGTTGATTCATCTTCATCTATTGATTCATCTCCTCCTATCTTTTCCAATGTTATTCCTAATGTGTCTATTGATACTCCATGTTCTTCACCACATATTAATTCTTTGACATCTTCCACTTCTTCAATTGACATCCCCATGATCACTCATCATTGAAAGCTTCAACCAATCAATACAACATTCACATGTTCCACCATTCCTTCACATGATATTGTATCACTCATGCGTACTATTTTCCAATTACAATCCCAGGTCTAATCTCTCACTCTTGAAAGAAAATCCTACTATGCTTCTATCGATAATAATTATTTACATGGCAATCATATTCCAAAAAAATATGCACAATTCAACATTTCCTAAGAATTCCATTATCCCTACATTTTCATGGTTTGATGGTACTAGTAATCCATATTTGCATCTTAAACATTATTTTATAGCTACGGCTTCATGCTCCAATGATAGATTATTACTAGAAGCTTTTCACCATAGTCTTACTGATGATGCTCTCCAATGGTACACACATTTACCCTTTAGATCTATTAGTACCTATTGTGAAATGGAAGAGGCATTCATTCAATAATTTATACTTAACAATGGCCCTCGAGTCACACATGATTGCTTACCTAACTTACATCAAGGAAAGAAAAAACCTATTATTGATTACATTTTGTGTTTCAATGCTTGCATGCATCAATTATTCTTTCATCCCATTGATTTAGAAAAGTAATTCATCTTTTTGTCTTGATTCCTTCTTTCAAGCAAAAATTTCAATATGATACATGTGAATAATTCACACTCTTATGCTATAAGGTAATCAATTTAGAACATACTCTCATTCCTACACATCTAATAGATACTCCTACTATTTCTGCTACTACTACATCCTCTATTACTTCTCCTCTTCCATCTATTCAACATCATCCTAGGTCTCCATCTCCTCCACCCCACAAGTAACATCAATCTCATACATCACATAAGCATCCCTCATCTCCTCCACCATGTCGTTCTTTTCCTAAGACTTCTACATGTTCTCCATGGGAGCCATTACAATTGATGCTACGCCTCATGATATGCTACATTCTTTTCTTGATAATCATTTTGTTTTCTTACCTTCTAATCAGTATCATCCACTACATTTCTTGTAACAGAAATTTGATTGACCTTATTGAAACTATCATTGTATCAATGTCCATCATGAAAATGATTGTCGTGACCTTCATGATCAATTATAATAATTAGAAGACATGTGTGTCATTGGCTTTGGATCTCACTCTCAAAAGTAGTCTATGTCTTCCATTCCATGTAAGTGTGCATATAGTTTAGTGCATCTCCTACACCTTCTCCTAAGGTCACTATTCATCCACCACCACAGTTATTATTCATGCACAATCTCCATCTCATCCATCCACCGCTACACCATCTCATCCACTACATAGTTATCCTGCTTTACACATTGGATGCCTAAGCTACCAACATATGTGCTTCCCACGGTTACACAACTCATCACCGGCACCATCTCATCTAGTATTCAGTTTGGTTCATACACTCACGCTTCTTACATTCCACATGCTTCCACCACTCCACGCTCGCTTGGTCTTTGGTAGGTGATTTTATCACCTTACCCCCGATGAAACACTCATGTTCTCATGGTTTTTACATGATTGTCTAGGGATATGTTACAATAATAATCTTGTTTCATCTCTTGCGTTACATGCTTTATCGATCTATCTACCTAGCGCACATTATCTAATCATTTCCCAATGATGCACTCTTACTTTATGGTTCATTATTGATTGTTGATGGGCCTTATATAAATGAACCTTATTATTCAAACACTCGGGGGATCCTATTCTCCTCCCCTCCTATTCATCATCCTAACACATGCTTAAGTACAATTTTACAAACATCTCATACGCATACTCTTTTACATCCTTAATTTTATGCGTAAGTTACCATCCATCACATCTTTAGTCATACATACACTATACTATTGCATCATATTTGTCACATGGCATGATCACACACTATATACATGTTTCATACACTATCTCATTACTTATCTAGCCATGATCAAATTACACATCAATCACCATTAGTAAACATCCAATATTATGCAATGCAAAATCAAATCAGCATATACGAGTAATGCTTAAACACGGTGCACATCAGTATAACACAATGAAATAATGAAAATCATCCATTATATCATCAAAATATAATATTTATATAATATAATCAACGGGGGAAATCCCTACATACATATACATCATATCTCATCATCATTATCACTATCTATAACTACAAGAGCTCTAGAACTATATTTTTTTCCTCTCAATTTGTGTCGCTCGTTTGGCCCCTATACCTCTCTATCTTCCGACATAATAGAGTAATCTCAATCGAATTCTCTAAAAAGTGACCTTGTAGCTCCACAAACCTCATAAATACATCATGTGTAAGGGGACCTCCACCCACAACCTCTCTAGACCGTTGTTTCTCCTCTCGTGCCTCATCCCTCTCACTCAATAGCATGTATAGGTAAATGTCACTATCGAAACCAGCTTGAAAAAATGGGCATGTTTACCCACAATGGAATCTACTCACTCTAACATCCCACTTCCAATATGAATGTTGATGAGAACATTCCACATCAACATGCAGATGGAGGTTTCTACAATCAACGACCAATAAGCATCCCCTGTAACCATCCAAAACATCACATTATTTCACATGCAAGATACGAAAAAAAAAATCAATAAGAAACAATCCACAACAATCAATACACATATAATCATGTTTTGCTCTCTCTTCCACCACATCATCACCACCGGAGCATGTGTCTATCCCCGTACTCTATTGGTACTTCTCTAGTTGCATTTACAACTAATGGGTATAATATCACCCATTGGTTTTCTATGCACCATCACTATACTCCTCTATAAAACCTACATCATCCATCTATATTGGCCCTATAGCCGCATATGACTCCTATGGCCCGGGGGTACTAGTTGCACCCTTGTGGGCCCCGAGTCTCACTCCAACTCTCCTTGGAAACCTCGCTTTCACCCATATACAAGGATCTGAAGGGCATGACATTTTTTCTCCCTTAAATATCTCCACAACCCTAGGAAATATTTCCTCCAACCACATAGTTTGATGAATACATCGAAGCTCTACTACATCTTTGGCCCATTAACCATAGTCACGATATTACCTCTAGATAATGGCCCTTGACCCCATATCATCTAACATAGATATATATGTATCAATATCCATCCTCCTACCATGCACATTGACCCACCACTCAACAAATATACTTGGTCTTGCCCACTCTTCACATGGCCCACCAAGGGGCCTTAATATTGCAATATTCTTATATGCCCACACATGTAACAAAGTGGTGGCTCCTAACCCACCCCCATACTCCTCCTATATGAATCTATACAAATCCCTATACAAATGGAATAATACACATTGTTCTCATGCATATCTCATCCTGCCAATCGTCCTCTATACGACAAAAAATATCATGCATCTTATACAAGATGTGTGCACCACCACTCCCTTGACCGGAACCGAATAAGCTATAACATCTCGCTATAAAATTCCACAATCGTAGAACCCTTGACCTTAGTATAACATCAAGATTGATATGGATCTTAGTATGCGTAGGGTCCTATGAAATACCACATAGTAGCCCTCACTTTGTCTCTATGTGTCCTCTATGGCCAACAAGTGTACTCTCTCACCGATAATAGGCAATCGCGAGTATGTGATATACATCCCCCAAAGTCAGTGTCATCTCTCTAGTAGGAAACCAAAATGTGAAAGTATTTACACACCATATCTCGCACAAAGCTATAATCATAGGCATATTATGGGGCACATCCCTATCCTGGCTATGTGCCATAGGCCTCCACGGTCTAGTACACCCCACTCATCATCTCAAAACCCTAATCCCAGAATGTACTCAAATGGCGACCACTACGGAGGTCTCTTGAATGAATATTTGTATGCATAACACAAAAAAAACAACAAACATGACATCAATACATCTTATATATATGTAAAAACACCTACCAATAACATCAAAAAACATCAATTTTCACATTTACAACACTTTGGGCTCAACCCTAGCCATTTGGGTTGTTAGAGTCTAGAAGCAAGACTTAGGTGCCCTATAATAGGTCATCATGCCCATTCATAGGTTCTCATGTCTCGAAGGTCATTAGCACCTTTTCCACTCTTTCCTGGGTCAAAAAAATGAGAAAATTAAAAACCAACATTTCGTAAAAATCACGAAAAATGCCCTAATCCAACACAATTTTTGAAAAAAACACACTTAATAGCTCAATTGTCATACGTGATGCCATAGATATCACCACCATATCAAATTGACTCAATTGTGGTGCTCTCAATTATAGCATCTTTAGACACCTAGAGTTCAAAATCACAATTATGCAATGACTAAATGAAATGCCTATTCACTTTTCCTATTACTATTTATAGTAAATATCCATTTCCTACCTCGCTATAGTCATTATTCACACTTATTTTCTCAACTAATACACATCACGTGATTTCAATCATATCTTGAGCATAACTACTCTAATTTGTGTCTTATTTTTTTAATCTCTTAAGAACACCACATATTATCATATCAAAATATTCCATCAATATTATATTTCTCAATGACATAGATTTAACTCAATATACACTCAACTTTATGACATCTACTATATTACACATCGAACACATTTACGTCAACTTTCGGCTCAGTGTTCATTCTCATCATCACTCCCCTTTCACCGAAAGGGGGCATACAATCAAGGTCATCCTATAATTCCCGCATATGGTTACACAATCATTCTACATTTATAATTTTACATTATAAAAAATTTACTCGTACATCATGCAACATTTCACACCATTTTCTACCAATTCCCCTTAATGACCTAATCTTGGGGCAACAAGCATAAAATATCTCCATGAGTAATCAATCAAACACATTCAAACAACACAAATCTTCTACTCACATCAATAAATTGACACAACACAATGAAATTTTCCTCCGAGGTGATCTTACTTGGGAGTTACATCATCACTTTCCCTAGATGACCTAACATGGGAAGTTATCTCCACATTTTCTATCACTTCTAGATGACCTAACATGGAATCCATCTCACATATATTGTGACACCCTTGGAGTGGGGGCGGTGAGAGGTAATTTATTTTTGTATACTACTCCTATATGGGTTATTCACATTTGATCGAAAAGTATCAAAATGAAAAAATTTGGTCTTTTGTCTATCTGTAGTGGCTAGACATTTTTGAGGATGTAGTTAAAGTTGGAGGGTAAAACTAGACCTCTCTCCCTACACTCTTCCTTTGGCGGCAGGACACCCAAATCCTCATTTTTTCACACACACAAAATCAGGTTGGGAACTGATCACTCCCTACCCCCAATAAATCTCCACCAGTGACAATATCAAAAATATCCAATCACTCAAAATTTAAATCATCAATCTTACATAGTTCTCATCATAATTGTTCACCATCTCTCTTTATGCCACATGGATTTACACACCGATCTATGGTTCACCACACTATATGTTCTTATTCTTCACGTTCTTCCTGCAACATCTAGGTGTAATTCTACGATACGTATTCTCTAAAGTCTTCTCAAGTATGTTTCTTACTTCCTTTACACTACTTGAATTTCATTCAAATAGCATAAAGGGGGCACAAATGTAGACAAAAAATAATGCACTTACCACTATTTATTATACCACCAAGTATATTGTTTTATATATGGATCATGTGTAAGAAAAGTATTCACCGATGGCCCATTGTCTAGTCTATTTGTTTGTCTTTCTTTTTTCTATTATTTCATCTTTCACACTTGTCACTCATACACTCAGTTATGGTCAGGTCACAGGGATCCCTATCTCTCAGTCTTCACACATTTGTTGTTAGTTATCTCTGGACACTAGCGCCCAAGTGCTCCTATCCATCTTGGGTGCCCGTGCCCTCTTTATTTTTGATCTTATTTTTGACATTTGAGGTCGGTATTTTCGGTTTTCCCACTCATATCTTGAGGTACTAGTTAGCATGTCGGGTCATTAGTGTCAAAATTCAAGTAAGAGATCCCTATATAAACACAACATACATACCATTATAATGGCGGGAAATTCTTATCAAGGGCTATCTATCTACATATCTCAAGGGATTGTATTTGGGTGCATTACTCTGCATACACACTGCATAGGAAAGGGAAGTTCATTTTTCCATCCCACACATTTGCATTTATCTAGATCTGCATGTTATCTTGGTGTCACTAGCGCGAGGGAAACCTAGGAACACTATTACACACACAATCACATAGAACTACATTGGAGTGCGAGATGTAGTGTAGTGCTCTACCGTAAGTTCACTAGTTGATAGTTGAGGAAATTCTGACCCCTCATTTTTCATCTTTCCTTTTCGAGGATTTGAAGTCTTTTTGAGGCTTTTGAAAGAGGATATTTATGTTGTAGATTTATAGATACTCTCATAGTCAAAGTGTGACTTTCAAGAGATCGAGTTACAACAAGTCTAAAATCATAACGACGAGTTTTAGAACTAGATCTTGATATTTTCCATAATCTACGGCACCCACCGGAGGTATAGGCTACCCACAGTGCTCCTACTCCTATATAGGCACCCGTGTCTAGGAGTTTTGAGAACCTCTACATTTTTCCGAGAGGGATTATGGTTTGTGTTTCTGTTCTATCACATTCTCTAGTACAGAAACACTTTGGGATAAGAAAAATAAAGGTAAGTGCCCTAGCTCTTCTATTTACTTTCATAAATAAATCAAATAAATTACCTCGCATCTATGTTTCATTGTATATCAATTGTTGCAGTCATTACTTTCATATTTTAATAAAATATCCATATTTAATTAAATAAAATAAGGAAATAATTCATAGATGATGAATATTAAGATCTAAATACCCATCATTCCATATTCGGACATAGATATCTTTGTAATCCATATGAAATTGTCCATTAAAACCACAATTCATATCATAACATAGAAGATGAGTACATTACACCATTACATCAATGCACTAAACCTACACGCACTCCTACAAAATCAAGAACACACCTACATCATGATCTCTTCTACTCTTCACTAACTATTCTCTTCTCTCTCTAACTTAGACTCTCTAGAACCCTAAAACTATAGAACTAGTCCAACAAAGATGCACTACATACATACACACACGCATATGGTGGGGACTTTCCCTTCACCACTTGCTTGCACTTTCCTAATAATAGGCGTGCTTAAAAATAAATTGCATGCTTTTACGAATTTTTCTTTACAACTGTTCAAGCTATAAATAGCTTTCTTTAATTCCTATTATTAGCTCGTTACATGCATTGTCTTTTACCTTGTGTTGCTTGTGCTTTATTATCCTTTTCTTAGCCATTAATTCATCTTGCTTTTGTCTATTTTGTGACTTTTCTTGAGTGGCACTCCAACTTATACTTTTCTATTTATAGTGGTGTTTGGAAATTTGGCTAAGACCCAAATTTTTTATATATGTGCACAACACCACATGCTTTGACATGTCCCTTCATGGTGCATGTGCCTCCACAAACTCATTTACTCTTGTATTTTTCTCTTGTGTGCATGCTTCTATGCACCATTCCAACTCCCACAAATAGCTAAGTACTCTTGAGCCATTTTCTCATACCAACCCACTTCCCAAATATTCCTTATTTGGGTCTATCATCCTCATCCTTTTAGTCTCCAAATAATTCTTTATTTGGGTCTTTTCTTTCATCTCTTCTAGAAAATCATTAAATTTTCCTTATTTGGATTTCTCATTATTCTCAATCATTTCCAAATACTTCTCATTTGGACCTATATTTCACTTCTTTCATTTGATCTCATTTAATTCCATTGGAATTATAATTTTCCGATTTGATTCTTCCTTTTTTGAAATCATCAAACCTTTCTCCGTTCGATTTTCTCTCATGTTGAATTTATCCCCATTTCATACTAGTCTTAAACCATTGGATCAATTTGCCAAAGTTTAAGATCTCATTCTCCTTTTCACATCAGGTTTTGAATTGTGGGTATCCATGTCCTCGCTCAATCATTTTCATTTCATGACTTACATCTTGACATTGTTACATCTACCTTGTCTTGATAAATTCCTTCCCATCTCATCTTTCATCAAGATTTAATCTTGTCATCCTCCTCTTACGTCCTTTAGTTCAACACCATCCTTGTTGAACTATACATGTTCATTTGTATCGTGTCTTTAATTTGAAAACCCCTTTGTTAAATTCTAGACATCTTCATCATCTCTTTTCTCAACATTTACGTTGTCAACACTCGAGTCTTAACCCCGTCATCACTAAATTATCTTCCTTTCTAACATTCACTTTGTTAAATTTTGATTACTTTCGAAATATTATCCCCTCTTCCTTTCTAGCATTCACTTTTCTATAGGTTGAGTGCAATAAAATCTTATTCGCAAAATCATCTTCCCATCTAGCATTTACTTTGCTAGAGGTAGAGTACATTTACAATTTTTCTATCCTCGCTCTTCCATTCTAGCATTCACTTTTCTAGAGGTTGAGCATGTTTTAACCTTCATCTCTATAATCCTCCTACCATATAGCATTCACTTCTCTAGAGGATGAGAAATTTCAATCTTAAAAGCATCTTCCACCTTGACATTCACTTTATCAAGGGTTGAGTTTATCATCACTTTCGTATGTTTCTTCCTTGACATTCATTTTTAAGGGTTATGTTATCCCATTATTCCAAACGCCTTTTCCATCTTAGCATTCACTTTGTTAATCGAAAATTTATCATTAAACCTAGTTGTAAAATCCTCTTCCATCTTAGAATTCACGTTACTTAAGGGTTGAGTTATCATTCACGTCTATTTTTCTGCCCCTTCCCTTTTGAAAATGATGGGAAAAATACATAGAGACTATAGCTCTTTCGAATAACTTAAAAGGTATAAAATCCTTTTGGAAATTTTGATAGTGAAGACGACCAAAACCTTGAGGATAATCAAAATAATATTTCTCTTGAACAACAAGCCCACATTGAAAATATATTATGAATGAACAAAGAACAATTTTTGCATCGTCTCCTTAAGATGGGAGAAAATTACCTTTTGAATTTGATGATTGAAGTTGTTGGTGGAATCAATAACAACTATCAACATCAGGACAGAAGACCAACCTAAAATGCTACATCTTGGTGCTAGTCTCTCAAAAGTTGAAATCAAATCCTTCATGGAGCTTCTAATAGAGTTTCAAGATCTCTTCACTTGGTCTTATAATGGTATTTCAAGCCTTGACCTTTCTCTTTTGGTTCATCACCTAGTGGTGCACTTAGATGTCAAGCTTATTAAGTAAAATTTGTGTTAAATGCATCTCAAAATCACATTTCTTATCAAGTTCGAGCTCCAAATACTTCCAAAGGAAGGATTCATACGGTCCATCAACTATTCAGAGTGGATATCCAACATGGTATCGGTTGCAAAAAAGACCCTTGTAATTCACATTTACACAGACTTTCGTGACATCAATAAATCATGTTCTAAAGATGAATTCCCTTTTACGAATATCGACATGATCATTGATTCTATTACGAGCAACAAGATGTTATCACTTATGGATGATTTCTCGTGTACAATCAAATTCAAATTTCTAAAGAATACCAAAGACAAGATTTCCTTCATAACCCCATAACGGAATTCTCAGAACAAGGTCATGCTTTTTGTCCTTAAGAACATTGGTGCTACCTTCTAACGTATCATAATTGTCATTTTCCATGACCTCCTTCACAACATTATGGAGGAATATTTCCATGAAATCCTTGCAAAATAAAATACTATATTTGATCATCCAACAATTATTAGGTGCATATTTGAGCGATTAAGGGAATACAAGGTTCACCTTAATCCAAAAAATATGTCTTTGGTGTTACCTCGAGTAAAATTATAGGATTTATCATCTCACGAAGGGGAATCAAAGTGGTCCCTACTAAATTCAAAGCCATAATGTGTTGATTCAAAGAATGGAGGAAGTTTGATTAACTTTTATTGATCTTGATCAACCAAACTTACAGAGAATGGGCTGCAATATTTATAGATATTGCACAACCAAATACAAACAGGAGACTAAGTTGCATAGGTGCAACTATATTCCCAATTACATTAGCTTCCAATAACATCTGGGAAGAAACAATTGAATAAAAACAAATATATTATTAAAACAATATAATAGCTCCTGAAATATTCAAATATAAAACAAAAGGATGGTTATAATTAAATATAACCAAAAATAATAATTAATAAACTTATTAATTATGGAATGCATAATTAATTAGGATAATAATATTTTTATCCTAACATTCCCCCCCTTAATTGTGCATTGTCTGAAGAGATGAGGAGAGGAACTCTCTGAACAACTCGAACTTGTCACGTGCAAGTGACTTTGTGAAAATATCTGCTCGTTGTTCAACAGTTGGACAAAATTGAAGCTAGATGTTGTGCTTCAACACATGTTCACGTATGAAATGAACCTGAACCTCAATGTGCTTTGTTATCTCATGAAACACTAGATTGCGAACAAGTTTGAGAACACCTTCATTGTCAACATACATGGTGGTCGATTTGTCCTGTGGTATTCCAAGTCCTTCCAAAGATGCGACGTGGCCAAATCACTTCACAGGTAGCTTCTCTGCAGAATGATACTCGGCCTCGTGGAAGAGTGAGAAAAAAGTGTTGTTTCTTACTTCCCCATGATATTGGTCCGATCCCATAAAGAATACAAATCTAGAATTGGATTTTCTATCATCAATGTTACTCGCATGATCCGAATCAATATCTAGTCAAGAAGAAGTTTTCATTCTTCTTATATTCTAGACCAAGATCCACTAATCCTTTGAGATATCTCAAAATGCACTTTGCTACTTTCCAATGAAAAACTTTGGGTTCCTGCATGAACCTGGAGAGATAGCTCACTATAAAGCTAATATCTGGTCTAGTGTAGGTCAGTAAATGAGACTCCTGATCAACTATCAATAGAGAGTGGCACTTACCTCAGGAGATGGATCTGAACGAGATAATTGCAATCTATTCTCCATGGGTGTAGCAATTGGTGTGCAATCCATTATCCTAAACTTCTCAAGCATAGTCTTGGTATATTTCATCTGAGAAACAAAAATATGATTCTCTTTCTACCACAATTCCAATCCAAGACAATAGTGCATTAGCCCGAGATTGGTCATGTCAAATGATCCATTAAGATCTTTCTTCATTACATCGATCATCCTCACCGAACTGCCAGTGATGACTATATCATCGACATAGACAACAACAATCACCATCTCCCCCCCTTGCTTTTTGAGGTATAGATTGGAATCCTATGGATTTCTAACAAATCCATGTTGTATGAGATGCTCATCAATCTTGATGTACCATGCCCGGGTGCCTGTTTGAGCCCATACAGAGATTTCCTGAGTCTGCATACCTTTGCTTCTTGACCAGGTACAACATATCCCTCAGGTTGAGTCATGTAGACTTCTTCTTGTAAATCTCTATTTAGGAAGGCACTTTTTATGTCCATTTGGTGAACTTTCCATCCAAACTGAGCAGCTAGAGAAAATATCATCCCAATCATTTTGATCTTAGTTGTGGGAGAAAATGTCTGCTCATAGTCAATGCCTTCTTTTTGTGCGTACCCCTTTGCTAAAAGTCTTTCTTTGTACTTGTCCACTGTCCCATCTACTTTGTACTTAGTTTTGAATATCCATCTACATCCAATGGGTTTCTTCCCTGGTGGAAGATCGACAAGTTGCCAAGTGTTATTCTTCATCACTGATTGATATTCAAAATCCATGGCATCTTTCCAAGCTTTTGACTGTAGGGCTTCCTAGACTATAGATGGCTCATCTAATTCAATAACTCTACTCATCAGAGCAAAGTTAACTTCTTCTCTTGCTTTATTGTGAGTACATGGTCCAGAGGTGGATGTATCTCGGTGGAGCATCCAATATTACATCTTGTAATGTACTTGTACACCATTTAGGCATACGTTGAACTGTTCCCATGGGTTGTGGTTCTATCTGATCAACACCATCATCCCCATCATCACTTTCATCTTCTGAGGGAACATCAGCTTTAATTTTTACAACAGGTGAAAAATCTACATCTTGTGAGTCTGGAGGAGGAGTCTCTGCTTCCTTCTTCTCAAAAAACTCAACATCTCTACTAGTGTAGACTTTTCTGGTCTTAGGATCCATCAATCTATACCCAAGAGTCTCTTCACTGTACCCAATGAAGATGAGTTTTTGTGACTTCATGTCCAATTTATTTCTGTTCTATTTGGGTATGTGTTGGTGGCGAATCGTAGCACCCCTGAATGTCCGCAACTCGATGGGTTGAGACTCTCGGTGTGATTGCATAACATGGAGCTTTTCCTAAGTGTGGGACCTTGTGAAATCGAAAAATCTCTCCTGATGAAGGCCGGTTCCTATTCCTCTGCATTCAGATGCACACGTAAAATTTGTAGAGGGTTTACTCAAAACCTAAACTAACTTGCCAAGGAGACAGGGTAGAAGATGCATAAAAATAAAACCTAACTACAAAGGTGATGCACCGAGGAATGAAGAACACCTGTCTTGCCAATAAACACAAACCATAAAAAACGCAATGCAAGATCATGCACAGATAACCAGATTCATAGTGAAAGATCAGGAGGATGCAAATGAACACAGAGAGGGTTGAGAATCATCCACAGACATGCATTAATTGCTCCAAAGATTGATACAATACACTACAGAATGCCAAGAGGCAAAGTTTCATTACAGTTTTAGATGGGAGGTTTGAACTCCACAAATTCACCTGCCAAAGAGAAGAAGGGAGGGGAAAAACAAGAATGTCCAACCTTTAGAAAGAAGCCCCTCCTTACAATTTATAGGAGGAAAAAGAGAGGGAGAAGAGAGGAATTCGAAATCTGCCCCAACCACCTCCAGACTGCACCTAACTCATCTCATTATGGCGGTAGGTGAGATCCCCAACAAACTCAAAATATGGCGAACTGTATTTTACATTTTTAAGAACTTGTTCCCACCCAATTAAAGATATCCAGTCATAGTTGGGTAGAGGACCTTGCAAGCTTTCCAAAAAGTCTGACCTTGCGTGAATCCGAGCTCCCTGTGAAAAGTTATGGTGATCTGAATATTTCCCACGTCAGGGTCTTATGCTGTCGGGTTCGGGGTTCTCCTCTGCATTTGCATCGGGTTTGGAGGATGCCTCGACATGTGTTTGATGCTTATGTTTTCCCAAAACCTGCTTCCACCAGTATTTCCAAGATTTCCTTTGTTTCGGGGTCGGAAAATGGACTGCATGTGCATCGGGTTTGGAAGGTGGCTCGACATGTTTCCGCCCCATGCTTTCCCGACATGTTTTCCCGACTCCAAGACCCGATTTGCCTAGGAAGTGTTTCAGGTTTGTGGAACTCTCAAGCATCGGGACATCCTTTGCGATCTGCATGCTTCATGTCTCATGTTTCCCGAAACCCGAAAACCCGAAATTCCTTTTGTGTCGGGTTTTGAACCTCCCCGACATATTTTCTTTGTGTCGGGTTTTTGAACCTCCCCAACATATTTTCCTTTTGTGTCGGGTTTTTGAACCTCCCCGACATATTTTCCTTTTGTCGTTGTCTATATTTACCTGGGGGTAGATATATACAACAATTTGGCGACTCAACGGGATTACCTACCTGCTAGGTAGAAGATCAGTGGCCTTTTAGCAATCCATTGGGCATGGAGTCATAAGAAAGCCTGAAAACTGATATGAACTTTGAAAACTTCCCTCTGAGCCACTTGAATCCATTGAACTTAGAGTTGTTCTCACCAAAATGCCACTTAAAATGAACTGTGGAAGAGCAAAACCAGCAGCACCAAAACTATGTACAAAACTGAAAATCATACATGTTCTAAATGGAACATGCAGAGTGTGCACAAGCACTTCTTTTACTGAAAGCAAACCTACCTACTCTACTCTAATTGGAAGCAAAGGTGAGCTAAATGAACCTGCAAATTGGTTGTGCAAAATAGCTTCCTTTCTTCAAAATTGGCAGCCATGCAAATGATTTGGAGTTGAGTATGGCTGATTGGATGAGTGGAAAATCAACAAGAAGCTGGTCTTCCACCCAAATTAGCAAGGTGTCAACTAAAAAAAAATCCAATACCTCTTTTAGTTTCTCTGCATTTGGATTGGAGAGGTATGACATCTGATCCTTGGAACTTTGTAGCTCATCCTCATGCTTGGAAGCAAGCATGACTGGATGTGGCTTCTCCTTTGGCTCCAATGAAGCCAAATACATGATTGGGAAAGGTTTGATCCATTTGATATGCCCATAGCTCTGATTTTCAACTCCAAAATGGAGTCTTCTTGTAGACCTTCTTGAATGGATGATGTGGAAGCAATGGTAGAACCCTTCTGCCCTTTCTCTTCCTCCAATGAAGAACATGAAAGATTAAAATCTTCCAATCTTGGTTCCAAAGAGCTTCTATAAGATGCAGGCTGCTGCAAATGAATACTCTCCTCCATGACAACAGGCTCTTGTGTTTGGAAGATGGATGATGAAAGAGAGAATGGTGGAAACTCAACCGGTTCTTCTTCATCAAAACAATCCTCCAAATCAGACAGGTAAACTACCTCATTGTTGTCCTGCTGCAAATGTTCAACCTCTCCCATGGCGTTCTCTTGATCTGCAACTTGATCACCATGGTTTCTTTCGTCCTACAACATTGAGTTTGAGGGATCAAACTCTTCTTCAGTACTAGAACTTGAGAGAGATGAAGTAGAAAGAAGAACTGAAGGTTCTTCTATAGCCTGCTTTGTGCTCAAAGCCTTTGGATCTGCACTTTTCTCCTCCACAACTAGAATGTGCTCCTCTTCTTTTGGATTTGGAGCAGCTTCTCCTTCCTCCAATGTTTGAAGACAATCTTGCTCTTGATTGAACTCTTCCTCCAGCATGAAGTTTGTCAAGTCAAACTCTTCGATCTGCTGCTCTAGAGGACAAGTTGGGACTGCAAGATCTTCTTCTTCTGCTGCAACAAAATCAGTCCTGACCACCATTTGTTCTCCAACTCCAACCTCTTCTAAAGGCTTAACCATCAAGGGGATCTTTGTCATCCCAAATTTAAGAGCCCAACTCTTCAGACTTTGAATTTCTTTATCTTTGTTTGGCTCTTCTTTTTTGCTGTTGTTTTCCTTGACTGGCATTCTGATTTTCATCCTCCCAACATGGATTTGGGAATGCAAGAGGAGAAGTGGATTGTAACTCAAATGGCTTGGCAATTTTTCGTGGTGGTGGAGGTAGAAACTCTTGTTTCTTTGGAGGAGGGGGTATTTCATTAGCTCTTGTGGAGGGGATGACTGTTTGGAAGGAAAAGGGACAAAAGAATTGAGATGAGGTGGAAGACTAGGGGGTGGAGAAATGGATTCAACACTTGGGACAGCAAATGGATATTTTAAAACTTGACACTGCTGAGATAAAATAGATTGGGAAAGAGGAAAAGAAAAGGCATGAGATGGTGTGCTTACCCATTGACAAGGTTGTTGAATACTCCTCTCATACACCTCTATTCCTTCAATCCACTTTGCAAGCAATGGCAGTGTTGCAATCATGAAGTCAAGCTTCTCTTGAGGGCTGTAATGCCTTGGGAAAGGTCCCACCCATGGACAGGGTGCTCCATAACTGATTCCAAATGCTTTCATTTGTGCTTGAGCCCTGGATTGCACCATGTTTACCTCCATCTTTTAGATTTTCTCCAATATCCCAAAGCATCTTGCATCTCGATTGTCTTCATTGTATGCACACCCTTGCTCTTGAAAGCTCCATAGCCAAACAGATTTTGGCATTGCTGCTCATATGGGTATGTATGCTGATCTTGAATTTGTTCAAAATGCTGATTTGGAGGATTTAAAAACACGTTGGAGGTGGGAAACATCATTTTTGTTGTAAATGTGAGTTCCATGATGGAAATGAAGTCATGATTGCACAACTTCAAATGGAATGGAAAGAATAAAGAGATGAAAAGAAAGATGGATGGAAATGGATGGAAAACGGGTCTTCAACTCAGAGAATGAGTTGTTTACCAGATGGAGTCGCCATATGTGATTTTGAATATGCCTCTAAAAGGTTGGATTCTACCAAGTTACACACCAAACCTGACAATATTAAAAATAGAAATTAAAACTTCGAAGGACCCAGAGGAGACAATCTTCAATTCAGAATTCGGGCCTTGTTGTGCAGCTGTGAATCCCCGAAAGGTACAGGCAGAACTCAGGTCATGCAATGCAACTTACAAAACCTGAATTGCCATGTGTCGGAACTTGGGACATGCTCGACACCCTAGAAAACCTGAAATGACTGTTGTCGGAATAGGACCATGCAATGCATCCCCCAAAACCTGAAATGACTGTTGGGTCTGCTTTGATGTTCTCGGACCTCGAAAACCCGAAACCCAAAAAACCATGAAATTTTGAAAATCAAAATCTCAAAAAACTAAGGATACCCTTTTGAAGATTACCCTCAGATCTACCAACTGGTGAAATTTTGACTTGTTTTGAGCAAGTTAAGCCCTTGAAAATTGATTTCGGAGTTCAGCCTGGAAGGTGCAAAATCAAAATTGTAAAAACTGCAATTTTTAGTCCAAATTTCATGAAAACTCCTTCAAATCTTGTGGAATGACCTCTTGGTCCCACCGGGCATGCCAAAACTATTGGTGGCGAATCGCAGCACCCCGAATGTCTGCAACTCGATGGGTTGAGACTCTCAATGATTGCGCATAACATGGAGCTTTTCCCAAGTGTGGGACCTTGCGAAATCGGAAAAGCTCTCCGGATGAAGGCCGGTTCCTATTCCTCTGTTCAGATGCACACGTAAAATTTGCAGAGGGTTTACTCAAAACCTAAACTAACTTGCCAAGGAGACGAGGTAGAAGATGCATAAAAATAAAACCTAACTACAAAGGTGATGCACCGAGGAATGAAGAACACCTATCTTGCCAATAAACACAAACCATAAAAATGCAATGCAAGATCATGCACAGATAACTAGATTCATAGTGAAAGATCAGGAGGATGCAAATGAACATAGAGAGGGTTGAGAATCATCCACATACATGCATTAATTGCTCCAAAGATTGATACAATACACTACAAAATGCCAAGAGGAAAAGTTGCATTACAGTTTTAAATGGGAGGTTTGAACTCCACAAATTCACCTGCCAAAGAGAAGAAGGGAGGGGAAAAAAAAAGAATGTCCAACCTTTAGAAAGAAGCCCCTCCTTACAATTTATAGGAGGAAAAAGAGAGGGAGAAGAGAGGAATTCGAAATCTGCCCCAACCACCTCCAGACTGCACCTAACTCATCTCATTATGGTGGTAGGTGAGATCCCCAACAAACTCAAAATATGGCAAACTATATTTTGCATTTTTAAGAACTTTTTCCCACCCAATTAAAGATATCCAGTTGTAGTTGGGCAGAGGACCTTGCAAGCTTTCCAAAAATTCCAACCTTGCGTGAATCCGAGCTCCTGTGAAAAGTTATGGCGATTTGAATATTTCCCACGTCAAGGTCTTCTTCCTGTCGGGTTCGGGGTTCTCCTCTGCATTTACATCAGGTTTGGAGGATGCCTCGACATGTGTTTGATGCTTATGTTTTCCCAAAACCCGCTTCCGCCAGTATTTCCAAGATTTCCTTTGTTTCGGGGTCGAAAATGGACCTGCATGTGCATCGGGTTTGGAAGGTGGCTCGACATGTTTCCGCCCCATGCTTTCCCGACATGTTTTCCCGACTCCAAGACCCAATTTTCCTAGGAAGTGTTTCGGGTTTACGGAACTCTCAAGCATCGGGACATCCTTTGCGATCTACATGCTTCATGTCTCATGTTTCCCGAAACCCGAAACCCAAAATTCCTTTTGTGTCGGGTTTTTGAACCTCCCCGACATATTTTCCTTTTGTGTCGGGTTTCTGAACCTCCCGACATATTTTCCTTTTGTCGTTGTCTATATTTACAGGGGATAGATATATACAACAAGTATGTGCATGCTTTCTTTTCACCAATACTCGAGGTGTGCAATGGATGGTTTCCTTTTTGACCATGCTTCTTGTGGTGTTATTCCATCAAGACCAGGTTGTGGGCACTCTGTTCAACAAATACATTGTTGTATTTCTTTTCGCCCAAAATGTCTTTACAAGTCTAGAATCATCGATCATGCATCGCACCATTTCCATGATAGTACGATTTCTTCTCTCAACAACACCATTTTGTTGTGGTGTGTGTGGAGGAGGCATTTTTTGAAGAATCTCGTGAGTTTGTAGGTATCTCTCGAACTCATCACTGGTGAATTCCCCCTCGATCGAGCGAGAGAGTTACGATGTGACTACCGCTTCTTTCTCAATTGCTACTTTGAACTTTTTGAAGGTTTCAAATGCTTCACTTTTCTTGTGAAGATAGAAAATCCACATTTTCCATGAATAGCCATCAACATAAAGCATGAAGTACTAGAACCCGAATGACTTGGTACAGTAGTGGACTACAAATATTGGTATGAACCAAGTCAAGTTTACCATGAACTCAAAATGTACTCCTCTGGAATGAAATTCTCGTGTTGTTTTCTGCTTAGGTAGTGAGGACACTTGTCTATATCCTTCCTCAAAGAGATGGTAGCCCATGTACCATATTACACCGATGAAGTGTTTCGAGATATTTGAAACTTACATGACCAAATCTTTGATGCCACAACTGTGCTGAGGTGGAGTTTTTAGCCACAAGTGCTTGATCATCTCCATGAATGAAATCAAGTTGAAACATGCATCCCACATTGGAGGCTTTTGCAATTATTTTTGAGCCTCTTGATTTATCTCGAATCAAACATGTTTTCTTGCTGGATTGACTATCAAAGTCAATTTTCAGGTTGTGATCTAGGAGTTGACTAACTGAAAGAAGATTCTTTGTCAACCTAGGGACATATAGGACATCTGATAGTCTGCATTTGTGTGAACCAAGGGGTAGAGAAATGTTTCCAATCCCCTGAACTATATATGAAGAATCATCTCCCAACGAAACATGATTTTTCGATGGCATGTCCCTCATTGAAATAAACCATTCTCTGTGGCTGGTCATGTGTCGAGTGGCTCCTTAATCAACATACCGGACATCACTAGATGACGTGGATGGTTCACTTGAGTGAGCAAAGTGAACAAGAAGTCTTCATTATCTCGATCGGTCTTGTTGCTCAACAATATTACCTTCTTTGGTAGGGTCTTCTTTTCCCCTTTTTTTGCCCATAATTGTTGTTAGAATGTCCCTTGTAAGATTGTTTTTGTTTTGGTCTAGAGTTACTTGGATGAACCTTTCTTATAAGTGTTATACCAACAATCTTTTAAGTCATGTCCTCTTTTGTAGATTGGACATTGCTTCTTCTGTTGATTGTCCCCGTGATACTGATTCTGATGTTGGGACTTCTTATAGGAATTAGGTTTTCCTTTACCTTTTCCTTTCCATTTTTGATGTAAAGATAGTGCCTGCTCCTCTTCATCATCCTTATTGTGTAATGCTTCCTCTTGTTGCAGTAGGTTTACCAGTTTGTAAAAACTAACTGTCGTATTTGTCACATTTAGTGTTGTGACAAAAATGTGGTAAGAAGAGGGGAGTGCTCTCAGAACAATGGGAACAAGAGCATCATCTATGACTAGTTCTCCTAGGGCTAGAAGTGAAGCCCTTAATTCTATAACTCTTCTTAAGAAAGCTTCAATTTTCTCATTCTGCTTGAACTTCAGTGTATGTAATTGACTCTATAAATTCAAGTATGACATTCTTGTTCTTGGCCTCATATACTATGCTCAATTTATCCCACGCTTCTTTTGTTGTTTTGGCATCTTGAATGTGGGGTTACACATCATCAGACACTCCAAACAAGATGATGAGTTTGGCCTTCTGATTTGCTTTATCAAACTGCCATTGTTGTGTTGTATCAGTGGCTGATCTAGTCAGAGTACCATTCACAACAGACCAGATCTCTTCAAACTCAAGTTGTGTCTTTATTTTTGTCTTCCATGCAGCATAGTTGCTTCCTCTAAGCAATTGTGAATCTAGAAGAAAAAATTTGGGGGCATTGGTGCCCATTTTGTAGAGATCACTGACAGGGTTTGGCTCTTATCACTCCAGGTATTAAATCTCCCAATCTATATACCGTCAGTCCGATATACCGAACCTTTCTATATATGTTCCTTCTTCGATATACCCGTCGGTACATAGAAGAAGCTCGCCCTTTCTATTTACCCGGTGGTACATGAAAAAATTCAATACGTGGTACCAAGACAAGTGCTTGATGGGGTTTGTGTGATTATTGACACCAAATCAAATAAATATCCTCATACGCATGTGTAACTTTGCTATATAATCGGATAATTTCTCAATCTGGATTTATGTCTTGCAATCGTTCATAGACAGATGGGATGGTTCATAGTGTGTGCACTGTGACCTTATTACTCCCCATCGATTTATAGGGATGATGCCTGGACGATGTTGTTACAACTATATTAGGCGTTAAGTGCAGTAGTAATCATGACGACTTTACCTGTAAGCACTTCCCAGGCACCATATATATCAAATGCGAATGAGATCTAGGATCTCGCGAGTGTTCTAGAACCAATTTTTATTACAATTCTAGTTTTTGAGTAGTTACAAAGTTTGTAGTTGACTATGGCAACCTGCAAATTAGTACAATATAAAGCAGTATACAAATTACATTAAAAAAATTGGAAAATTTTAATGGCAGGAAAAAAATTTGTTTCGCGGGCCCTAGTGGCCTCTGGAGCCCAATACGACTTACTGAGCAAATAATTGTAAAAACTAGCTTAGAATGAAGTTTTTAGGTAGCCCTTCTTTGGCAAAAAGTTCTCAAAATGCAAAAATATGCAGAGTGGAGAAAAAAATTTGCCCTAAAATAGGGTTTTTCTCGCTAAATTTAGTTAGTTATAACTAAATTTGAATTTTCCACTAAATTTAGTGGTTCTGCCAAAAAATCCGCCTAATTTCAAAAAATTGGTTTTTGTGTTGTTGGTGGGATTCGAACCCCACACCTCCTAGTTCTAAGGCTATTGCGCTATCCACCAAGGCGCTTAGGCATGTTTGAATGTAAAAACGCAACAATTTTTATTTAAAGAAAGGTAAAATCGACTTACCTTTTGAAAAACACGACCTAGTAGAGGCTCCTCGTGGAGTGCGACGTGGCTTAGGTGGAGGTAGCAGGTTTATAGCTTTTGCATGCTATTAATCTAGATCTAAGCCTGTTTCCACATTTTATACTCCTTCAAATGCCTTTGTGTGAGTTGGTCACTGAGCATATATTGATTTCTAGTTGCATGTTTTAGTTTTCCACCGATTTGTGAGTATTGGAGCCACTTTTGTAATGCAAAGAAAGCAGAATGTTCTCCACCATTTTATTGTTCATTGTTTTTCCCTTTTTTTTTGTGCGAGCCATTGCGTATGAGTGTGGAGGCTTTGAAATGGGGAGGCGGAAGGCTTTCTTTGTCACATATTCAGCCGCGAAATTCGAGCTATCCCTAAGGTGTGGAGGACACAGTGGTTGATCGCTTCACCATTGAGTTGATGCTCGTGGAGGACAATAATATTAAAACAACTTTTTCTTTGCAATTGCTTGAAGTTGCTCGCTGTATTTTGTTGAATGTTGAAGCCGGGGTATTCACCCTTTTGAATTCTTCAATGCTAGCACGATGGTACTCGTGCCCTTCAATCCTTCTCTTTTAAAAAAATTCAGAATTTGATCAACTATTGCCAATTGCACAGAGTGACCTCCAAATACAACAACCTGCTAGTTTTAGCAGAAACTAAATATATCACTAATTTTAGAGATAAAACCCTAATGGGGAGAATTTATATATATATACAAATTGATCTGAAAACCTGGAAAAATTTTCACGTGCGAGAGGGCAGATTGTTGCTTTACTTTTACGAAAACACGGGAGAAGATGTGGGAAGATGTGGGAATTCGCCGAGGCAGGCGACTGGCTATCCAATGTTGCAAATTTATTCTCCACGAATCCTT
Organism: Taxus wallichiana var. yunnanensis; assembly: GCA_018340775.1. Lineage (NCBI taxonomy): Eukaryota > Viridiplantae > Streptophyta > Pinopsida > Cupressales > Taxaceae > Taxus > Taxus wallichiana. The sequence goes on along the minus strand of CM031235.1, from coordinate 108,666,342 downwards.
CTTCCTTTGCAACCTTCTCCAATCTTGCCAGGAGCTTGATTCACTCTGGTACCAAATGTTGATTCAACAACAGGGGCTGAAGCCTTGATTAACTTTTATTAATCTTGATCAACCAAACTTACAGAGAATGGGCTGCAATATTTATAGATATTGCACAGCCAAATACAAATAGGAGACTAAGTTGCACAGGTGCAACTATATTCCCAATTACATTAGCTTCCAATAACATCCGGAAGCAACAATTGAATAAAAACAAATATACTGTTAAAACAATATAACAGCTCTGAAATATTCAAATATAAAACAAAAGGATGGTTATAATTAAATATAACCAAAAAACAATAATTAATAAATTTATTAATTATGGAATGCATAATTAATTAGGATAATAATATTTTTATCCTAACATAATGGATATGTTAGCTCCTCAAAGATATCTACATCGGTTAAGAGGATTATGGGGTAAGATACAATCGATTCGACACTTCATCTCTCAACTTGTAGACAAATTCCATCATTTCAACTAATTACTTAAGAAGGATTTCAGCTTTAAGTGAACACAGGATCATCATAATCTTTCTCCAAGTTTAAATAATATTTGTCCACTCCACCAAGATTACTCATGTCACCAAGATCAAGACAAGCCTATGTTTTTGTACATACGCAACAAAACATGCCATTGGGGCATTATTGGCACAATACAATGATAAGGGTCAAGAACAAGCTATGTATTACCTAAGAAGGACTCTTCTTGAACATTAAACTAAGTACTCACCGGTTGAGAAACCTTGCTTAGAAATCTTCCAAAATTTGTGAAATTACTTATTAAATCATATTACCAATCTCATTGAAAAAGTTGACCCTCTCGAAATATCTACCGTTAATACTAGTGATAACGGGATAGATGTCTAGCTAGATCATGTCCTTAAGAGAATTTGATATTGATTTTTTTAATTAGATGGTTATAAAAGGTCAAGCATTGATAAATCAATCGCCGCATGAGTTTACTACCGGGTTTCACAACCGCTAAATTTTGAATTTCCATATGAAGACCATGTTATTCGTTGACATAATCTCCTCATGGACTCTATTCTTTGATGTATCTTGTAACATCCATGGTCAAGGAGCCACAATTATCCTACACACACTTGATGGGGATATAATTCCTAAATCTTATCACATCGACTTCCCTTGTACAAGCAACATAGCTGAATATTAAGCATTGATAACAAGATTATTATTCGCCATCTCTTCGTGATTAAAAGAGTTGACAACCTTCGGTGACTCCCTTCTCATCATCAAACAGGTCAATGGTGAGTATCAAGTAAAAGATGAGAAACTTCTACCCTAAAAATACATGGTTAATAGTCGCAAAGGGTATTTTTGGATTATCATTTTTGAAAAATTTCCTCGTATGCAAAACAAAGTAGCGGATGTTATGGCAACTATTGCCTCCATTCTTGTATTTGAATATTAATGAGTTCCTCGTTGAACATATTTTGGTGCCCACATAAAATTTTCCGAAGTACACCATGGTTTATGAGATTTTTAGTCCTAATCATCCCTGGTATCATGATTTATACACCTTAATTCAAACTAAATCATATCCTTCGAACATGAACTCAGCTAACAAAATATCCTTGAAACAATGTGCCTCGCACTACACTATCATCACTTTGACACCTTGTCTCAAGAGGCTATTTTGGGACTCTCTTAAGATGTCTCAATCAGCATGATGTTAATCAAACACTAGCTAAAGTACACTCAAGTATATGTGGCAACCAACTAAATGATCCTTGCAAATAAGATCTTATGTGCGGGATACTACTAACCTCAATGGAAATGGATGCATGAAACTATGTAAAGAAATGTCAATCTTGTTAGAAGCATGGTAATATAATTCATGCACCTTCCTAAGCCTTGCATCCTATCACCTCACCATGGCATTTTTCTAAATGGGGGCTCAATCTAATTGGAAAAATAAATCCCACCTCCTTCAATGGCCATACTTTCATCATAACCGCAACTGAAAATTTTTCACTAAGTAGGTTGAGGCTATGCCTCTTACCTATGTTTCGGGTGCAATATTTCTAAGTTCATATTTAACCATATCATATGTCATTTTGGAATTCCTACCACCATTGTCACTGACAATGGTGGCTCCTTCAAGAATAAGAATGTAAAGTATTAGCTAAAAATACCATATCCACCTCAAATGGGCCACACCTTACTACCCACAATGCAACAACCAGTTTAAAGCTTCAAACAAGACTATCAAATCCATCTTGGAAAAGACAATCAATAAGCATGGATGTAACTGGAATACGTAATTATATCCCACCTTCTCGGGCCTACCACACCTCCTTCCACACTCCGAATGAAGCTACTCCTTTCTCCCTCGTATATGGATTTGAATCCATATTACCTATCAAGTCAAACTCCCTTCACTTCGTGTATCCCTCTAATACCTCGTGCATGAAGAGGATTATCATTGCAAATGCTTTGTAGAGCTTGAGCTTCTAGATAAGAGATGCATTCACACTTGTGGATCATCTTCAAGTATACCAAAATTTCTTGCATCATAATTATAACCGAAATATTTGACCTTGAAAGTTCAATATCGGTGACCTTGTCCGGAAATAAAATCGAGAAGGATAAAACCAAGCCATGTGAAGAAAAATATAATTCAAGCCTAATTGGTTGGGTCCTTATATTGTCACTACAAAATTTGGATCGATGCATACAAATTATCTACTGAGGATGGAAAAGAGTTAAAAGATCCTATGAATGTCATTCATCTAAAAAAATTCTACCCTTGAGTCTCTAAGGAGTAACCCTTATATTAGGGGCATATCGGTGTGCTCGCTTGCTTCATCATTTTCCTTATCTCTTACTTGTGTCATTCCACTTTGTGTTGCATGTTATTTTTTTCAGGTTGTCATGTCCATATTCTACCACTCTTATCTACCACTTTTGTTCACGTATTTTCATGCTTCCATTTACCTTTTTCATGTATAACATGTTGGTTACGGTTTGGGAATCCCTATTCCCCCTTATTTGGTGTGTGGTCCAAATCTCAAACATTCAAAAAACATTCAAATATGTCTCAAAAAACCCAAAAATAATATAAAATTGTTCGAAAAATACAAAAATGTGAAATATTTCAAAAAAATTGACAAAAACATATACAACTATATAACTTAGTTTGTCAATTTCATTATCTAATTATTCCAAATCATTTACATTCTTCAAATCAATCACGTCACCCTTCACAATACGACTGTGTTTAGTGGTAACACTCAACTTTAGCCTCATATAGATCATGCTTCAATGGAATCCGACATGAGTTGTTTTGGATTATCTAAGCATCGCTCTACTATTCTGCATGATTCAATCCTTTCACATTCTAAGTTATCGCTAGGGAAATTAGAATATGTCTATCTCTTCATTTTGGAACACATTAGGGGTGTCTTTGGACATTGTTATTGTGAATTGTGTTATATTGTTACTTACTAGTTAGCTTTAACATTAGTACTCCTTGTTTGCTTGCTTTCTTGTAGCTAAATTGTTTGTTGTTTGTACATGTAAAATGTTGTCTTGTATGTTATTAGATTAATCTCTTGTTTATTTGGTTAGATTAGTCAATATTCTCGTGTATCTAGAATTTGTTGTGATCATAGACCAATTGCAACAAAATTACTAGCATCTTAGTTCATGTATAACTTTGGTGTGAGTTAATTCCTGTTCATATTGGGTTTGTTTGTTTGAATATCTTTCTTTTACATTTTTGTGTTCTTGTCTTGGTTTATTATATAATCCATGATTTTTATTTTCCCTTTCTTTTTAGAATGTGTGTTTTTAGATTTTTAAACTCTTTATTATACTTGTATTAATTGTGCGTACTTTGCTTTTTTATCATCATCACATATATATCATCGTATCTATATCATCACATCTATGTATAACATCAGCATACATCATCAAAATAAATGTTAAGCTATCAAAATATATGCTAAGCTACATCATCATCATCATAAAATAAAATCATCATCTATTTTTCACATGACATCATATCATATACTCATAATAAAACATGTGACAAGTAAAATATTTCATAATCAAAATGAGTATAGCAATTGTCCATCAATATATAAATATCAAAATTCATAATGTCCATATTCCAAGTGTGTCTCAACAAAAGCATATGCATGTCGGTATGCCATCATGGGCATTGATAACAAATGTGCCTTCATCATGAGGCATATACAAAAAAATATACATCATATATCATCTACCATAAATCATCCCCGATTCTCCCCTATACCAGGACTTCTCGACTTATGACTTGGCAGGGCATCTATACTTGGTCTAGATGATATCGAAGTTCGTTGCGACCTTGTATATATGCTACCCGATATCCGATCGAATGTAGGTACTCTCTTCCCCTCGGTACAACCACCTAGTAAAACCCCCGTAGTAGCATGCCTCTCCAGGATGTTGCCATAAGCTCGGTATAAAATCCCCAGTGTCATTAGCTATCACCACACATTGTAGAGAATCTTATTGTGATGAAATTTACTACACCTGGATCCTCGGTTGATCCCTCTCTGTAGTAACTTTGATCTCGCTCTACAATGCACCGTTGTAATTTATGTCTAAGAGAACTCTTCTTTATGGCTCTCGATCCAATTCCCTCTCGTAATGTATGCACTTTGATAAGTGCTACATCTCCCTATAACATGACCTTGTCCCTTTATAACTATAATAAGGCCATTAATGGCCCACATACTAGTCCTCGACACCACTACCTATGGTGTTCCCTGTGGTATCTCCACTCTGTCTCCTCCATCACCTCCATCCCTGTCCTACCAATACACCTAGATTAACTAATCTTGGTGGTTATGATTATATACGTAAAGGTACCTATCTCATTACCTTCCTTTGTAACCCGACACCTATTATGGTACCTATTATTGTACCTATTATTGTACCTATTGTACTACCTACTATACTATATGGTGTATAGGAACTTGTTAGAAAACCTAAACCACTAGTATCTATATGTGTACACCCCGAACTTATGCATGTCCATGTCCTTCGCCTCTTCCTCTTCTTAGCCAAGTTGGGCCCTATCTCTCAACCATTATCCCCCACCCCGGCCTACTACCGCTACTATCCCGACTTCTATAGCTACATGAGGAATGGTGATCCTCATCGATATGATCGTCACATACCATGGGACATAGTCGGTGGCCATACTTGGATCCACTATCTATGCTTGAGCATCCCATGCCCGTGGAATAACTCCAAAGAATATCTGTCTCACTATTGGTACTCTAATTTGAGGACCAAAATCAAATGGCTCTCATGCAACACATGCGTACCAAAGTTCTTTGCCTAATATCCCTTGTATCATGCCAAGCTTGTGTTGTACTTTGCCCACCCTATACAACTCCATAATGTGGATACAACTACCTATAATAAAATGATCTACCTCTATTGTGATCATATAAAACACATATGCATGCCACTGATATAACCGATATGGTATCCAAGTTACCATCCATCATTGTTGTTATCCAAAATATCCTCCTAGATATTTTGATAACTTACAATTCCATATGGACTTGGGGTAGTGCGATTGATCAAATACATGTAAATTCAAATTTTGGAAAGGTTACGGTAGTTCATGGAAATTATTCTTCTTTTTAAAAATTCATTTAGGCCCATACTTAGCCAAAAACCTAATTTCTTCAAAAAATCTTAAAATTGGCTAAGTATTCAAACTTTCCTTTGTGTTGGGCTTTCAGGTACTTCATGCATCAGAACATGTTGATCCATTAACATATTCCATGTTTTTTTCTGCCCCAAATCTCGGATTTCCTTTGTTTCGTGTTTTTCAACGTGTAAAACAAGGTCAAAATTTCACCCTTTATGTTGGGTTTTCAAGCTTCACTTACATCGAACATCACAGGAAATTACATGTTATATGCAATGTGTTCTCTACTTCTAAAACCTAATAGTATACATTTTTTCAGTTTTTGGGTTCCTTCAACACTGGAACATCACAACTCAAACACATGTAAATTATCACTTGATTTCTGATTTCAAAACCCAATTTCCTTTGTGTTAGGTTTTCGGGGGTCAATGACATCAGCGTAAGTCAATGATGCATCATGTCATTCAACCTCCTATTCCCAAAAAGTGCATCCCTTTATGTCGAATTTGTAAGGTACATTATAGGTCCCGAGTTCCACCCTTTTATTTCAAAGGTCAACAGGTGCAAACCAAGGTCAAAATTTTGAAAGTATCCTTCATTTCTGGTTTTGAGACTCTTCTACGTCTAACATGGCAAATCAAATCCATGTATTTTTATGCTTGTATTCTGATCCCCAAAACCTTATTTTCTTTGTATCAATTTTTTAGAGTTGTTTTATAGGGTTGAAATTGATGGAGGCATGATTTAATAGTTCAACCACTCACATTTATTAAAGTATGGCACCTAGAACTTCAAATGGCCATAACTTTCTCCCAGAAGCTCCGATTTTCACAAAATTGGACTTTTTGGATTTCTTAATTTTAAGAGGGTTAAGTATTTTAAAAATGTGAACTAAAATCTACCATTTAGAGGAAATTTTACAGGTAGTTCAACCACCAAGTTTGATGATGCATGGTGCCCATTCCTTCTCCTACAAGAAAAGTACCATGGGGGATGGCCTTGGCAGGTACCCATAATTATTTTTAAGCATTCAATACATCTTGTTAGTGGTTGATGGTGGAAATACGAGTTCCCTTTCTTCTCCCTCCTCTCTCTCTATCTCTCCCATTCTAATATATAATGTAAAAATATCTCATTTGAAAGGGGATGTTCTAAAATGTAAATAACCTCTGTCAAAATTGTTTCCAAGAAGATCTAAGTTGTAGATCTTCATTTGGGATTGAAATGTGTCCTTGTGCATTTTTATTCACATGTGATGGTCTATGTATACTTTGAAATCAATAAAAATTTGTTTTTGTGTTTATCTCAACACTAACTTATATTTTGTTGCATGTTGTGCATATATTTCTCACTTGCAGGTTCATCTTGTTTTGTTTCATGGAGAACATATAGTAAGTGAAGTATTGGGGTTGTGTCACCTTTGTTTGGCCTCTTTCATTAGGTAGGCAAGACATAGATACTTCCATAGAGGGACATGCACCTCCTCCACCCAAAGGAGGAGGATGGAGGAGAGAATTTTCATGGAGAGTCAGCTAGAGCAGAGTCTCCCTTGAGGGGACATGGTGACCGTATTTCAGGATAGAGAGAGAGGTCTCAGAGCCCTAGGCTCGGGATAGGCAGGTGGAGAGGCCCAAAGGCCATTAGACCACAACTACAAATCACATCAGGGAGATCCTGAAGCTTAGGCCCTCACATTATTTAGGTGACATAGGGGATTCTAGGTAGAGGCTTGGCTAGTTAGCTTGAGTGGTTGCTTCAAGCTTTGTCCTTGTTCTAGCAACACGAAAGCTCGTGTTGTAATCCATCTACTGAAGGATGGAGCTAGAGTATGGTGGAGGACAGAGGAGTAGAAGCTCCATATAGATTCAAAGACAGTCACTTGGGAGCTGTTTGAGGAGAGATTCAAGAGTAGATACTTACCACGAGAGATTCATACAGTAGAGGATCGATGAGTTCTACGATCTTTGACAGGATTCCCTTACACAGGGCCAAGTATGAGAGTAAGTTCCTGACTGCTTGATATGTTGATTACATGCAGGATGAGCAGGTGTAGATCCATAGGTTCATCTCGGGGCCTTAATATAGACATTGGAGGTGCAGTTCAGATCCACTACCCACAAACATTAGCAGAGGCCGTTGAGAAGGCCTACATTGAGGAGACTCGGGGTAAAACCTAGTAGGCTAGAGACCGGGTCAGGAGTTGTATTCAGCAGTTATAGGATAGTAGATCGAGGGGGTCAGCTCCTCCTCCTCATGGTGGTTAGCATTCTTTGTAGTCATCTTTTAGACCACAACAAGATAGTAGCATTCCCACCCACCGCTTTAGGCCTCCTCAAAGAGCATTTGCCTACGAGAGGTCGTAGTATGGGGCCTCCTCCTAGGGGACCCACCAGGACACATGGTGAAGCTAGAGATGAGTTGGTAGGAGCTCAACCACAGAGGCCATAGCAGACTATAGCTAGATCATCAGGATCCACGGCACCTACGTCTAGGCACCTTTCAGAGGTGCTTCTATTTGGAGAGGTTCAGGTGGTGGTTGTTTCAGTGTGGAGAGCAAAGGAAAATTTTAGAGATATTTCCCTAGAACCCTAATAAGGGTAAGGCACCCATCTCAGAGCCTACATTAGAGACATGGGACGGAGTCACAGGATCTATGCAGCGGTCGAGAACTACCAGGTCGAGCACTAGAGCACGGTCATTGAGACCATAGGTAGTATTGGAGGTGTTCCTACTTCTATATTGTTTGACTCTAGTTCTTCTGATTCATTTATTACACCATCCTTAGTAGAGCGATGCAGGCTGGTGGCTATTAGACAGGGTCATAGTTGGGATGTCAAGATGGCTTTGGGAGCCAAGGTCTTTGTAGACTCCTTAGTAAAGGAGTGTGTTGTTAACTTGGGACCTTTCACCACCACTTCAGATCTCCGCATACTTCCTTTGGGCTCGTATGGAGTCATTTTAGGCATGGATTGGTTGTCTGCACATAGGGCCAGGATGGATTGCTATCATAAGACTATATCTTGTGTAGACGATCTTGGAGTTGAGTCGGTGATTTCTGGGGTCAGGAGACCTATTTCTATTCACACTATCTCTACTATGCAGCTCAAGCGGTGTGTGCGATGGGGTTGTCAGATGTATGCAGTCACAGTCAGTGACCGGATAGAGGATGGTTCTAGTGGGCCATTGCTAGATGACCATCCCATTTTGAGAGAGTATGCAGATGTTTTCCCAGGGGAGCTACTGGGGATGCCACCCCCACGTGAGATTGATTTCCATATTGATCTGGTTCCAGGAGCAGAGCCTATCTCACGAGATCCTTATCGATGACCACCCCAGAGCTCTGCAAGCTCAAGCTACAGTTGGAGGGCCTTCCAGAGAAAGGACTTATCCATCCTAGTGTATCCCCTTGGGGTGCATCGGTTATATTCTTGAAGAAGGATGGATCCTTGCGGTTGTGCATAGACTACTGCCGCATTGAATAAGGTAACGATCAAGAATCGTTATCCCCGCCTTGCATTGATGACTTGTTTGATCAAATGAGGGAGCCACGGTGTTCTCTAAGATTGATCTCAAGTCTGGGTACCATCAGTTGAGGATTACGGAGGTAGACATCCATAAGACTACTTTTCGTACAAGGTATGGGCACTATGAGTTCACAGTGGTGCCTTTTGGTTTGACGAATGCCCCCGCAGTGTTTATGAGTTTGATGAATGGGGTATTCAGGACCTTTTTAGATCGCTTTGTGCTCATTTTTCTTGATGAAATTCTGATTTACTCACGTACGCATGAGGAGCATGAGGGGCACCTTCGTCAGGTTCTTCAGTGTCTTTGTGAGCAACAACTTTACGGGAACTTGGAGAAGTGTGCTTTCTTTCAGTCAGAGGTTTAGTACTTGGGTCATATCATCTCAGGGGAAGGTATTACAGTCAATCCTTCCAAGATTAGAGCCATTATGGATTGGCCAGCACCCACTACAGTGACAGAGGTGCGCAGCTTCATGGGGTTAGCAGGCTACTATAGGAGATTTGTTTAGGATTTCTCTCGAGATAGCGCACCCCATCACCTCCCTTCAGCGGAAAGGGAAGAAGTTTGTTTGGTCAGACAAGTGTGAGTAGGCCTTCAGGACCCTAAAGGAATGCCTCACTACAACACCTATCCTTGCAGTGTCGGACCCACATGGTGAGTTCTTTGTATGCACAGATGCTTCATTGGTAGGCCTTGGAGGTGTTCTTATGTAGGAGGGCAGAGTTGTAGCCTTTGAGTCTCGCAAACTCAAAGATCATGAGCTTAACTATCCGACCCATGATCTTGAGCTTGCAGCAGTTGTGCATGCTTTAGTTCATTGGAGACACTTCCTTCTTGGTCGAGATTCATACTCAAGATAGATCATTTGAGTCTTCACCACCTCTTCACGCAGCCCAATCTAAATGCTCATCAGAGGCATTGGATGGAGTTGCTTTGTGAGTATGACATGGAGATAGAGCATGTGAAGGGGAAGGAGAATGTGGTTGCAGATGCTCTCAGTAGACAGAGACATTTGAGTATGGCTACTTCAGTGAGCACAAATTTGTGGAGCAGGATCCTTTAGTAGCTTCCTCTTGACAGTTTCTACATTGCAGCTCGAGCAGAGATTGAGTCCCAGAGACCCCTTGAGGGGAAATTTGATGGTTTCTCACTAGAGGCAGATGGTCTTCTTAGGCACAGAGGTCGGATATATGTTCCTAGAGACGGAGGCTTGAGGCAGGACATCTTGACAGAGGCACATCGTGCACCCTATTTAGCCCATCCTGGGGTGAAGAAGATGCATGCTACCTTGAGACGACGTTATATCACTGGAGAGGTCTTCGTAGGGACGTGGCTCGAGTTTTGTTATGGTTTTAGAGTTCCAAAAGTGAAGGCTAAGCATCAGCATCCAGCTGGCCTTCTTTTCCTCATGCTATACCGGAGTGGAAATGGGACACCATTTCCATGGATTTCATTGTTGGGTTACCGATGTCGAGATATCACCATGACGCCATCATGGTCACGGTTGATAAATTGACAAAAGTAGCTCAATTTTCACCAGTAAAGACCACGTATATAGCTAGTGTAGTGGCACGAGTCTACTTGGATGAGATTGTCAGGTTGCATGAGATTCCATGGAAGATCATTTGTGACCGCAATCCTTTGTACACTTCCCATTTCTGGACTACCATGCAGTATGTTCTCAGGATGAAGATTAACTTCAGCATAGCTTATCACCCTAAGACAGATGGACAAGACTGAGAGGGTGAATCAGATTTTGGAGGACATGCTCAAGATGTACGTGATGGATCACCAGGTGAGATGGGAGGAGTATTTGTATCTTGTGGAGTTTGCCTACAATAATAGTTTCCAAAGTTCTATAGGCATGGCTCCTTTTCAGGCCTTGTATGGTAGAGAGTGCAGGACACCCCTTAGCTGGGATAGGTTGGAGGATAAAGTATCTCTTATCTTGGCTCTTTTGTAGGACATGGAGCAGTAGGTAGTGTTGATTAGGCAGAGATTGTAGGAGGCATAGGATAGATAGAAGAAGTATGCTGATCAGCATAGGACCGAGCGTAATTTTGATGTGGGCATGAAGGTATTCCTTCATGTTAGACCACATAAGAGCCCGATCCATTATGGAAAAGGTTCTAAGTTAGCCCCTCGATTCGTTGGACCTTTTGAGATCCTAGAGCATATCGGCCGTTGGCTTACCATCTAGCATTACCACCCAACTTGTCTCGCATACATGATGTGTTTCATGTTTCTGTTCTTAGGAGATACATCACAAATCCTTCTCATGTGCTAGATTGGACATCATTGTAGGTACAGGATCAGGGGTAGGTGATGGTGGATCCCATCCGTATCATCAATCATAGGACCCTGGGCCTTCGAGGTAGAGAGATTGATTAGGTACGGGTGCAGTGGGATAGATATGATGAGATTGTAGCCACTTGGGAGGATGTTACTATTTTATGAGTGTAGTTTCCACATTTGTTCTAGTGACTTCCAGGAGGAAGTCGAGTCTAAGGGGAGGGGGATGTAGTGCCCACTCTCCTTTGACACTGTTTAGATACTGATCCTGACACTATTGATCATATTTTGGATATTATTATGTTTTGATGTAGTATGATGTATCAGGGATTATTATGGACATCATTATGTTTTTCTTAGTATGATGGTTAGATGTTAGACTATGGATTAATATTGACCTGGATTCAGTTATTATACTTGATGATTATTGAGACATTATTATTATTATGAGGATGATGACATACTGAGGACATGGATGTCATATTGCTTTTGATTTTAGACATGTGACATTGATATTATGAATAGCTATAGTATAGAGATCTATTGGATGATGATACAGTTGCAATTGAATTTAAATAATAAATGTTAAATTCTTGATATTGTTGTGATTTGGATTTAATAATTATATGTTGATTTTATATCTCTTGGATGTTCTGATATGGCCACGAGGCCGAAGGAGGTATTGTTATTTTGCAGGTTAAAAATCACAACAATGTCGGGGGACTGGAGACTAACCATATTGGAATTCAGTGTGAAATCAACAAGGTCACCATGGCAACTGTGTTTGAGTTGTATGTTGTGTTTTGTTAGGATTTCCCATGGGGGATTTCCATTATTGTGACCATGGGACATGTATGTGTTTTGATTATGTGTTCCCTTTTAATTATTGTTGTGTGTATTTTATTTGTAATGTGCTCTTTATTTTAATTATTTAAATGTGATAGTATAATGTGAGAGTTATATAGTTAAAATTTAATTAAATTAAATGGGATGTGGGATGTAAAAGTAAATTTTATTGTCTTGATTAATAATTTGACTTGATTTATATTATGTGTAACCATGTGATAAATAAATAAATGTTGTGTCTAAAGTTTGTAATAAATAAATGTCATAGAAATTAATGCATTTTAAAAGAGTGTGTAAGTTACCATGTAAGGTTGTGTAAGTGAAGTGATAGATTGTGTAAGATTTTGTAGGAGTTGTAAGGCTGATTTTGGAAGGTTAGACACTCCATCTCTCTTGAAATTCGAATTTGAGCTTGGAGGACAAATTTGGAGGCTTGTGGGACAAGTTAAACTTGTCCCACACCTCTCAAATTCCTCCACCAACCATGATTATTATTTAGGAGTCAAAATCAATCTATTTTATTGTATTTTGACATAAATTTGTGTAAGTATGGATTGCACTTGTCTTACAAATTTTAAATGCATTCCTTTTGGGGTATGGGCTACATTGTGTATGTAAGTAATTTTGTCATATTTCTTTTATGGTGATTTGTTTTTGATGTGGATTGCACTCTTGGGAATGAGGAAAAATGATGTGGCATCCCACTTGGAATCCACATCATCCTCTTCCACCTTCTCCTTTAAAAATTGGATTTGCCTCCTCATTTGAGGTTGTTGAAAGTTTGTGATTTCACTCTTGAGGTAGAATTTCCTCTTGCATTGGGAGCTTGCTTTGTGGAAGGAGCTTGGATTGTTTTGCATGTTCTTCATTTTCTATTTTGGAACTGGTTTTTTTACAACAAAGAACTGTTGTTTTGGAAACAAGTCTCCATTATGGAGAGGTAGGCTCTCATTCTTTTTATTTGTTATTTTCCCTCTTTCTTGCATGCTTTGTGGAATGGTGTTGTGTTTACATCTTTAGATGGATGGGTAGAATGCTTAGGGCATGGTGTAGAGAGAGAAGACTATGAGGTTTTATCAGAGGAGGGATAAGGGATTTTCCATTGGCACTTGTTCTTGTGGAGGGTGTGTTGGTTTGGGATCCACCTAGGAAAAGAATATGCTTGCATTTCTTACTTTGGGGAAGGCATAAGGGATAAATTTGGAGGAGGGATAAGGAGGGGTTGAGGAGGGATAAGGTTTATGGGATTGATATGTTTTGGCGGTTTTTTTTTGGTGGATGCCCAATTCCAACATGGGAGGCATAAGGAGACCTCCATAGATCTTACTCTTGCTTGGCTTGCTTGCTTGGAGAAGAAGCCTTTGTTTTGATTGAAATTGTTTGTTGTAGTTGAGAACTACATCTTATTGTTTGTGTGTTTCCTTGTGAATGTGAATGTATGTTATATGTGAAAGAAGCTATGTTGCCATGTGTTGTTTCATCATGCTCCATTTCAATATGGTTAGGGCTTGGGGCCAATGGGGAAAGATGGCTTCTCTTTTCCCATTGGGTATCTTGGTTGGGTGGAGAGCGTTGCCTTTCCCCCTTCCTTGTTGTGATCAAAAGATGAAAGAAGAAGAAAACAACATGCTGCTATTTGGAGAACTCAGTTTGACAGTCATTGTTTGAGAAAATCCTATGTAACCTTTCCCACCTTGAGTGGATGAATGTAATGATGTTGTAATGTGAAGTTAATGTGTTGAAGAATATAAGTTCTAATTGAATTGAGAAATGCACAAGAAGAATTATACTTCTCTGTTTTATTTGAAAAAAAAAAGAAATGTGAATGATATTTTGTACTTGTATTTGAAATGTGGAAATCAATTCAATTGGAAAAGAGATCAGTTGTAATGTTATTTGATTTTCAATAAAAGAATGGCATTGGTTCTTGTAAAATTGTATTGCTTTGTCAAAGGATAAATTTCCATTTTGAAAAGAATAAGAATCTCTGTTTTTTTTATGTTGAGAAGATGCATATGAAATGAAATTAAATGTTATTCTTTCTTGCAAAATTGTATATCAAAACTGGAAACTCAGAGATGCTTTTAGTTTGAATTACATGGATGTTTGATAAGAAACTACATTGGATTAAGTTTAGGAATCATTGCTGTTTGAATTAAAAAAAAAAAAGACAAACCAAATTTAAAGCAACAACTTGTTGTTTTAAAGTTAAAACTGGTAATGTACATTTGAATAAATGAACAGCTCACATTTATAATTCCTAATTAACATAAAATGTCATATGTTACTATGCTAGGACTACACCAAAACTCAAATTGACAAAGAGAACTCGGAGAAACAATTTAACCATTCCAATTTTAAATTAATTCCCTTCCTAAGTCATTTTTCTGTCCCTTGTTGGAGAAAAACACAACTTGAATAAATTGATCAAATTGACACACTTAAAACATTATAATTCTTCCCTAAGCTGATCCCCCATGTCTGATTGACATGTTGGGTGGAGGAAGAGTTCAATTTTATAAAAATTGCAAGTTTGAAAAATTGCCAGTTTTAAATGTGAAACCCTGCAGATCTATTTCTTAAAATTGACCCTTGAAACTTCACCAAATTCCAAAATTGATGATTTTTGTGCAAAGAGGACTCTGAGAGCTTTCTGAAAGTCCTTGTTTTCCCAAAATGGAGTTCCCAATCAAAAGTTATGGCCATTTGAAGTTTTACTTCAAAATGGCCATCCAAAACCAAAAATGAATTAATGTAACTTAGAAAATTTTAAATTTTAGCGCGGAAAAATTTCCATGAAAATTCCACCACCCCGCCACCCTCTTATCCAATCAGATGATGCCACATGGCATCTTGGAGGCGGACTTTTTGAAAACTCTATCTTTTTGAAAATTTTGCTTTGGGAAAATTTTCCCAATTTTCCCAAGCCCCCATCCAATCACGTGTTGACACGTGGTAGGGAGGGTACGCGGGTTCAAATTGAAAATTTAGACTTTTTAAAAAATTTCCCTTTGGAAAATTTTCAAAATTTTCCCCACAACTCTGCTTCCCCACACCAATCACGTGCTGACACGTGGCAAGGAGGGTGTGTGGGTTCAAATTGAAAACTTTAACTTTTTCCCCCTTTGGAAAAATTTCTTATTTTTCTCTGTGGCCTGCGCCCACTTTGTAGCCAATGGGGGATGACATGTGTTCCCATGGGTGCGTGGGTCCATGTAATTCTTTTAACCATTTTACCCCTTGGGTGAAAAATCCAAAATTTCTTCGCTGGCCCGCGGCCAATCACAAGGCGCCACGTGGCCATTTAAGCAAGCACGGAGGCACGAGGAAAATTTTCCTTCGAAAATTGAGACTTTGGTTTTGGGAAAAATTTTAAATTTTTCCCCACAACCCGCTAGCTTGGCCCAATCACGTGATGACACATGGCAACTTGGGCATCGGTGGGGGCACGGAGACTTTTCTCCCTAACCTCATGGACCTCCAAGGGAAAATTTTCCCCTAAAACTCTGCCCGCCATAACTTGAGTTTTACAAGGAGTTAGGAGGACTTCTTTATATGGTTGGAAAGGTGAGGAAATTTCCTATCCAATGAGCCTAGTTTAGGAAAGTTTTGATAAATCTAACTATGTGAAAAATCTATTTGAAGTTTAGGGCTTGTTAGAGAGCAGGCATGGGGATAAATTTCTCCCTGAACCTTAGTAAAACTTGTAACCTCAAAATTGGAACCTTGTAAACTTGTTATAAGATAAAAATGGAAATATTGTGTTTGGTTAATCATAATCTGTTCTAGAACCTATTTAGTTTCAAACTAGTGTCTTGCAACTTGTTTGTAGACTCTTCCTATATAAAAAAATATTCCATAATTTTCCTAGTTTGTTTCTTGGTCTCAAGTGGTAGTTGAAGCGGGCACTACATCTTGGATGATGATGAATTGATTGCAATGTTTACTAGGAAGTTGAAGACAGGTTCAGATAAGTATAAGGGTAAGTTTCCTTCAAGTGTTTTAACTATGGAGATATTAGAAATGGTTCAAACAAGTGTCCACACAAGCATAAGGGAAAATAAAATGATCATGATCATGATGATAATAAGAATTTCCATAGGTATAATAGGAGTAAGAATAATTCAAGGAATTTTGAGGAAAATAAGAAGCTAAAAATAAGCTTTTACTCTAAGGAGGATTGCAGCTCATCAGAGGTAAGTAGTGAAGTTGGTGTTTTTTATTGTGATTTTGAGTCTAATCATGATGATGTAGGAAATGGAGTACTATTCATAGCCAAAGGAGCTAAGAGTTCTAAAAATGAAGGTTCCATATATGGAGGCTTGTGTATGTATTAAAAATATGTAGAGGTTGATCTTGAAACTGAATTAATGTGTATTCAAGAAGAATTGAAGCATGCAGAGAAGAAGAACAAGAAACTCAAGGCACAAGTCAAGGATTATGAAGAAAATATTAATCTTCTTAAGGAAAATAATTTGAATGACAACAAAAAGTATTATGATATTCTTAAGTAGTTAAAAACCCAAGTAGATTCTGTAACAACAATTTTAAAATCTAAGGAATAATTTTGCATCGGGTATGAGGGAGAGAGATTGAGTCTGTAAGGGTAGAATTGAATGAATCAAAAGAAAGGAAAAATCATTTTAGAGGTTTGAGAAGAGATCCAAGGATCTAAATGATCTCTTGGATAGTCATAAGTTTGTAGGTGATATGACTGGTTTAGGGTTCAAGGAAGATCTAAAGGGTAAATAGGTGATTCAAGAGGATGCTACTCAGAGTAAGGATATTATTGTCCCAAGTCCCAAGTAATATCATAAGGACAACAAATTTAAGAGCTATGTGAAGATAAGGTATGTTAGACAACCTAATGCATCAAGGTATTATAAGTCATTTAATGGTTATTGTTCTAGTTGTAATGGTTTTAGACATATGGAAAAAGAGTGTAGAATGTCATCTAAGTATGTGGACTCATGGAATCATGGAAGGAGTTTCATTTCATAGCAATCAAGAGGTAAGAATGAATTTGTGTGTTATGATTGTAATTATGTTGTTCATATTGCAAATCTTTATTATCATGGTTCTTCAAGGAAAAACAAGAGGTTTCAGGCTCCTAGAGTACAAGAGAAGAGGTAAGAAAAGGCATGGGAACCAAGATTGAATCAAGATAATCTAGCCAAATTATTTGTTCGAGAAAATCAAGGATGTTCACAAAGTTGATGATCTTAAGAAGGATGGAAATGTTGAGGCATGAGTTCCAAGGAGGTATTGGAATCTCTTGATTTTATTTTTCTATATCCCTATGGTTTGAGATGTCTCTATTAATCTTTTTAGATACATTCATCTATTAGATGAATCATATAGTTAGGGGAGCTTAAACAAATGCAATGAAAAAGTGGAGTTTTGTAACAAGGTTATAGTCATGGGATCATGGAGCTCATATTAGATCCTTGAAGGCCTATATACTATCTAGATATAATTTAGATATAGTCATGAATATTATAAGGTATGATTGATTATTTAAAATTATATTAATTTCTAAATGATGCATTTCAATAATTTTTACGATCAATCAGATTGGTTGAAGTTTTCCCATTAAGTATTGCAAGGATGTTGAAGATTTGTTCAGCTGAGTGTGAAGAACAAGTGAGGGTTTGGTAGGTTGAATTCATGTTGATGGCTCAAAAGTTGTTGTGAAGAGATAGTTACCTAATCAGATATGCATTACAAGGTATGAATCTATGTGTTATTTGTAACTACATTCATCATGAGAATATAGAGGGTTTATAAAGGATTATTAGGGATATATATAATTTGTATAAGTTCATAAAAGTTGTGAGGAATATTTATTGGAAAGTATAGTGTGCATGACTGAGTGTAAGACTATATATTGAGGCCTATCACAGGTTTGTGTCTGAAAGATCAATATGTCCTTGGAATCTAGAAATCCTATAATCATATGATGACAAAAGTGAACTATTGGTGTGTACCATGGTGGAGTTTCATGTGGTTTATGAAGGGCCTATATTGTTTGGAGTATATCATCAATCATGAAGGACTGTAGGTAGTATGTGAAAAGAAGTGTCTCAAAAAGGAGTTTGAGGGTCTTATCTGTGTTTATAAGATGCAACAGAGTTGCATTGAAAAATATTTGTTCCTTGTGGTTCAAGAAAGAGTTTCAAATATTCTCATTAGGTGATGAAGGCTTGCGGGGTTGAGTGACAAGTTGAAGGTGTTGTAAATTTGATACAAGATGCACAAAGATCAGATTGAAAGCATCAAAGTCATTATAGCAAGTGACAAATTTTTGGTTACTAAGCATCAATAAAAACTTAAGAAGTTGAGTATCAATATACATGATTACACTTGACCTAATGGACCTATTAGAGTGATTTCAATGCTATTTTATTAACCAAGGAACAAGGTAACACGAGAAAAGACAATGAAATATGAGTATGTATGATTTGTGCATAATACTAAGGTATGTGATCTTGCATAGATTGGTATTTTATATCATGGAATTCAATATAAGTGTCAAGTGTTTCTTGGGAATTTGGAAGGCTTGATAGTGATAGTTGAGAAGAGTAAGATGAATATGATGAGCTCAAGTTTGTGTCTTAAGGCCTAGTATAGGTCTGTGTGAGTTAAGATCATGTATGTTGTAGCAGGTTGCAAGAGTTTTGATGCTTAATACTATGAGTTTTTGGTGTGAGAAGTAAATTGATTGAGTGGGTATAGAGGTCCAAGGTACAATTTTTATACTTTGATTGCATATGGTGTCCTAGTTGCGTTATACTTCATGGTAGAGTTTGACAATTTGAAGATTTTTTCATCACTTATTGGTGGTTCAAGGTCTAAAGATGGTCAATTTTGTTGATAATCTTGATTCATTTGTTGATTACAATCTTTGAAGACCTTGGTAGTGTCCCAACCCTACTAAAAGAGGTCCTACACAAGTTTCATCATGTAGGCAAGTCTGTGTTGGTTTATTGATGTCTTTAAGGTATCAAGAAGGAAAGAAGGTTGGAAAGAAAAGACAAATAAGTGTGGTACATAATAAGGTATATTTGTGACTTTTTGTGTGAAATGAAGACCTAAGCGAGTTCTAAAAAAATTATTTCTTTGAAGATCATAAAATCAAACAATTTGACAAGTTGAAGGATATGATATGAAAAGTGTTAAGACAGGTTTTTTTGTGCTTGTGTTGCCTTGACAATTTTTCATTAGGAAAAATTAGTTGACTTTCACCAACACTTTGGGATTAGGTCCTTCTTATTGAATGAGAAGCTCCATTATTGTATTTGAAATAAAAACAAATATGCGGTTACCCTATAAGTTGGGGATACAATAGGCACACTCCATTGCACCTACGACAAATACTTATAATTTTGTGCAAAGGGAGGAATTTTCTAGGAAAGTGAGGATGTGGGAGTGGGGAAATTAGATAAGGGATTAATAATACAAGTAGGGAAATTTCAAATTCTTGAAAGCATTAACCAAAAATATCAACACACACAATTGGAAAGAAAAACAACTTTTCTATCAATATTAAGACAAGATAAAACCATGAACATAAAATCCCACTTATTCAGTCAGCAAAATAGATCTGGGGAGTTTCGTATCATGCAATCATGTCACAATTTGGGCTAAAAAAATTTGAAACTCCTTTCTTTATTGATATTTTCACAAAATTGTATAATAAAAAAGAAGGAAGAAAACATATAGAGAGAGAAATAGAATATTTTGTTATCTTTTTCTTATTCTTGGTAGCTATCTACTCTTGAACTTACAAAATTGACATCTTGAAATGAGGAAGTCATTACAATATATATATTTTAAAAAAACTCTTCACCTACCCCCATATGACCTTTCGTATGTTTTTTACAACTTATGATTCTTCATATTCCTAGGAAATAAATTAAGTCCCCTTTTTATTAATTAAGGAAAAATTATTATAATTTCAACTATATTCACATTTAAATGAATAAGACAAAAATGAAAAATATAATGCCTTAATGAAGAAATAGAACATGGAGGAAGATAAGGAAGGGGGAGATAGAGAAAATAAGAGAGATAACTACTTAGATGAAGACAATTCCCTTGTTGATTCTGCTTCACTCTCGAATGGACCTTCACCGAGTACCTCTACATCACTTATGGCTAGGAGCTGGGCTTGGTCTTCTAGGAAGATATCTACTCCTTTGAATTCTTTATTCTATCGAGCTGCCACAGTGTAACTTTCTCATACTTGGGAATGTGAACAAATCTCAAGGACTTGAGCTGATTAACACATATGTCATTGGTGTTTTTACATTTCATGGACCACAATTGATCTCCTTTCCCAAAGTGCTTGATGCTACATCCTTTATCTCTATGAGATACTCCAAAGGTGTCCTCATTGAAGGAAAAGGGATCCCCGACCTCTTTCTTGATAAGTTCTTTGAATTAATTCAACAAGTCATCCGCTGAGGTATTTTCATCTATTGTAGGCACTCCAATCTTCTCTATCTCAGTGTTGACATCATCCTGCATCTTAGAATCATGTTCCTCTTGTGAATCCAACTCATCCAAAGCATGGTTGAGAATCTCGTACTAGGGGAAAAGATTTCTAGCCCATACTTGATACAAATATTCAAATGGAGAATTGAATACCTTTTTATCCACAAATATGTGAGAATGGCCTTTCCCCATTTCCTTCACTAATGGAAACACATGATCCCAATTTTCCTTTTCTTTCTTGATTTCATCTCTTTCTCGGTCCGACCTTTGCATTTGTCACACTCATCCATATCCCCTTATTCGTGAATTCTCTAAGACACGTGCAGAAGGGGTGAGGCTTTCACTACTTGGTATTTTGGGTCATATATCTTTGTGCCATCATCTTTAATGACATATTCATACCAATCAAATCTTAATCTCCTCATTTTTCAAATCGTCATCCTCATATGATCTCTTTATCTAACTTCAAAACCATCTATAAAATTCACCTAGTAGTCTTCAACCTATGGAACATGATGTAAGTCAGGGAGGTGAAATTTTTTAGGATCACTACGAATATCAAAGTCTACTCTTGGGCTATATGAGTATAGGTTCACAGGAGTGAAATAAGCTTCCACATTAGCATCCTCATGAGTAATTTTACAGGATAAAAATCCCATGAGAAATAGGGAAAGCAATACCTTTCTTTTGTTAGTTCCTAAGCTTACTATTGACATGAACAAGCTACCTACATAGCTCGAACAACACAATCTTATCGCTGTAATACCGTGGTAGCTTTCATGGAAAAAGATCAAAACCAAACACTCATATGTTGGAAAAGGTTAAAAATTGTATGAAGAAGTACATGTACCCTTTGATTAAGGAAGTAACTTGTGAAGAAAACCTTGAGTGAGGTTTTCCTTCCAATAATTTGATGACAAACATAGTGAACACATCGTTCATTCTTACAAAATGATGATTTCTTTCTTTAAGGATCATCTATGGATATTTTTCATATGCAGGAGCCTTCGATAAATATTTTGGTGAGTGTAAAACCTTTTATTGGTCTTGAACTTGCAAGGGCATGGACCAAGTATGAAGTCATTGAAAACTTTTTAGTAGCCAACACTTGAAGTAGTTGGTGATGTAAGTTATCAAAAATTAATTTCCTGCAGTTTGCCATATATTTTCCCTCGATGATGGTGAGGATGAACAATACCATATAATCATGGAAATATTTTGTAGTTTCTTCTCCCATTATTTGACTTAGGAGGATGATTGCATCTGAGAATCCCTTGTGAAATTCACTTTGGGAGAGATGTTTTGGCATATGTGATGGCTTTCTACCATGTTTCGACCATAAACCAAGTGCAAGGGCTTGGATCTATGACTCGGTCTTTAGACCACTCACCTAATTCAAAATCTTTTGTGATGATAACCATATTAATCCAAACTGAAATTTACATATATTAAGATAAATCTTTGGGTATGAGTACCACCATAATCGAGTTATCATTAGCTCTTATGATTCGAGTATCTAGATCATAATGGTGGGAACATGCCAATACAAACTTGTGCTTTGAACAGATACAAGATGACCACCCACTACATACAACCCACATGTGTAGAATTTCTCTTCCATAGGTTCACTGGGTCCTCTTAGCATCATGTTATTGAGATCTTCCAGATCCATATGGGTAACATCACTATCACCCACACGAATATTCCAATGATAGAGTCAAAGAAGGCTCGAGACTAGAAAATTTTAACGTCATACTTCTGAAAATCAACAAGATGATCCAAAATGCATATGACAACAACTTTCTACACTCGAAATAGAGACTTTTTTATTTTTGGCAGTTAGGGTTCAAGAGTGTTATTTTGGGAGATGTTAGTGTTTTGACTTGGAATCAGTTTTTTAGAACCCATAACATGCTAAAAACACTTTTTGAGATGTTTCTTGATGTTCTTGGACACTTT
Source organism: Taxus wallichiana var. yunnanensis (assembly GCA_018340775.1). Lineage (NCBI taxonomy): Eukaryota > Viridiplantae > Streptophyta > Pinopsida > Cupressales > Taxaceae > Taxus > Taxus wallichiana. Next base: position 108,643,505 of record CM031235.1, on the reverse strand, counting down.
CTATTTGTGGAAAGTTGATTTTTTTCCTTTTTTCTTTTTGTTATTTTTTTCTTTCTTAGTCTGAACTACCTAGTTTGTCATCTCTATTATTTTTGAGAGCAATGTTATGAGAGGATTTACTTTTTTAGGAAATTTTCTATTTATAGTAAGTGAGGGCACATATAATTACTATTTTTAGAAACTTCACTGGAATAGGATTGCCTTCTAGATTCCGTGTTCAAAATTTCATTACTCTGATCCACCCGACATAATGATGGGAAATTGAAAAGCATGAACTAGGGTAGAAAACAAGGGTTTACTACTATTAAAAAATTGAGGCACCTCAAATTTCTCTTTTAAATTCTTCTTGAAGGTTCCTGGGATGAAGGAAGATTGTGAAAATCTCATTCAGTTTCGTTCATCGGATTGAGAGATGTGATTTTTTCTAGTTTTTGAGCATATAGTCAATCTGGGTAAAATTTGGCATGGTTGATAAATTGTAGGTTTCTTGGTTGTTTTGCAATACTTTTCATGAATTCATGGAGAAAATGGATTGAGAAATGAGTTATAATGGATTTAATATTTTTCCATCGGCACATGTACGTGCAAAGAAGAAAGGAGTGGCAACTTAAAAACTTAGCCAATTTTTGGTTTTAACCAACTTGAATGGGGCACATTTTTTTGTACCAATTTTCCCAAAGGGATAGGATATGTGGGTTAGAAAAATTTTCCCTCATGTGAGCATGAAAAGTGGAGATTAGTGATTTCTCGGTGGAGGAGAGAGAGAAAGCAAGCAATTAGCACCCGGGGCCGAGATCGGGTCATATGAAGAACCATGAAAAGGGTTGGAATGGGGTCCATTTTTTTGTCCCAACTTTCCCAAAGGAATGGTATAGATGGGGTATAAAAATTCACCCTAATGTTGGAGTGACAAGTGGTGTTGGACCCCTAATATAGCTTTCAAATCTTAAGGGCGCATAGGCACGCATGACCGAAGGAAGCATGCAAGTGAAGGCACGGAGGGCATTATTCAAAAGTCTTCTTGGAGAACCAAGGATGTGTGCACCACGTGAAGAAAAATTCGGGACTTAGCCATTTTTGGCCCCTTGGGTGGACACATGAAGAACGTGTTCCATTTGGATAAGGTTCCATCCTGGCAACAGGAGTCCTGGAGAGAATATACCTTGCAATAGAAAGATCCAAAAAGTTAATCATGACATGGAGAGGCATCCGGTCGGGGTGACTCACACCTTGACACTTGGGGCCAGATCTGAGGCTGCAGAGAAGTTTTTTAGAGCTCAAAGGCCTATTTATATGCATGCCCTTGGCAATGAAGAGAGATAAAAGAGAGGTAGCGAAGCTCTGCAGAATTACTGTGAGAACTATGGGATGAAAATGGGTACAAAATTCCAGTAAGGATGTAATGGGGAAATGGGGAGTGAATTTTTGTGTTGTGAGAATACATGTATGGATCCACACATGGCACATGACTACGGTCTAGCCTTCTGTAATCTTTTATAAGTAACACTATGAATGAACGTGATAAGGTTGCCATGACAAATGTATTAAGACTCTTTCTCTGTATTACATGCATATTTCTATTGTACTTCTGTTCTTGTATAATCATGAATCTTACTTGAATGGCTAAGTATATTAGTGGATTTACAACTCTTAGTTCTATTATTTTTGTTGCGCATTTTTTTCTCTTATGACTGAAGGGGTGTAGAAGCCGTCCTGAGCTCTATAGTTCTTCATGTCTATCAAAACACTAAGTTAGGATCATGAACTATGCCTTCCACTAGACTCACATAAAAGAGAGACTCGGCTCCCTCTCGCACACCTCGGGTGAGTGCCCGACCCGCCCAGGCGGTGAGGCCAGCGTGCATGAGGTTCCCTTGTTCTTAGTGGGTGCGTAAGTGACTACATCTTGGTTTCGTTCTTTGGGACCTCTTTTCAAAGTTGTAGTGGAACATGGCATATATCATGATCTCTGCAAAGAGTGATGGTGGAGCGCTTAACACTTGAAGGTGTTGAAGAATGGTTTAAAATCACAAAGAATGAATTCACTCGTATATTTAGTACCGATTTGGGTTTGATACGTGAAGGTGGGTGGAAGACACTCTTTATAATGAGTTGTCACGAAACCTTCTTCTACTTGTTTCCCAAAGAGAGTTATTCGAATGGCTCTCAGCTTATACATCTAGATCGGGGTGGTGTTATAGATCACACCCTTAGACCTAAGAAACATATCAAAACTTGTAAGATGCTGATCTAACGTGGACCCGTGTTATAGATCATTGGTGGAAGGGAGTGTTGACTAGCTACACTCTGAGATACACCATTTCCACGTATTCCTATCCAAAAGTTGCTAAGTTTGAGTTCTTGCGAGAGCCCAAGGGATCATTTCTACATGATATTCCCTTGTGATCAAAATCTTGATGGTAACCATGGGTTTAGAGGCATTTCCTATGGCCGGTTAAACCACCCTGAGCACTAGGCAAGGAAGCTAGGTTGGGGAAGGATGGCTGATCTGACGATTGAATAGGAAAGGGAGGAGAGAAAGCTCAAGTATAATGAAGCACGTGAAAAGGAGATCAATAGACATCGTGGGATTACAAGTGGGTTATGGAGCTAGACATGGTGGAAGGGAGTTGAGGTTCACGTGGAGGACGTGGAGCCTAAACAGTGGTACCCCATCTTGGTAAGCACGGAGAGAAAACCTTGCGGCTTCTGATGAGAGTCATCACACATAGAGAGAGAAGAGTCATTGGCACACATCTAACCCCACCTAGTAACCAAACCTTGGCACTTGGTTTGTTTGAACAAGGGAAAAGTATAGTTGATCCATTTGATATCAGTGGAAGTAACCAATCGACGCCTAGAAGATACAACTTCTCATTTGGGACTTCTATGGCTTCACACACTATTTTGGTATTTGGTGGAATGTTTGGACAAGGCATGCATACAGCTGGTTTTGGAAGCACATTAGGAAGTGGTGGAGGAACTATGACTGGGAGTGGTACTAGTTCACAAATTGTCGGCGCACAATTCAGTGGGATGATGGGAGTGTTCGGCATGACAAACACAGGCCCTATACCTAACACAGGAGGATCTGGAGGTGGAAGTGGTGGAGTTGGTGGCTCAGGATCTAGTGGATCTCGGTGGAGGAGGAAACACTGGGGAAACAAAGGGACTAGATCAGGAGGGCAAGGGCCTCAACCACCTCCTCAAGTATTTTTTAAGATGTCTCTACACTTACCAGATTACAGTGGGATAGAAGATGCTCATGGAGCATGTGCATAAGTGTGAGCTGCTATGGCGCGTGAAGGGAATCACAACCTAGGATCGAAAGGCCAGTCAATTTGTGATGACCTTGCAAGGACACATGCATAGTTGGTATAGAAAGTATGACCCTCATCAGACTATTGTGGATTATACCGTGTTGAGAAATGCATTCTTGGTAGAATTCCACATACCTGAGTTTGAACAGAAGAGCATTAGCTCTCTCAAAGAAATCCAAAGGCATGACAAAGAGCATGTGGGGATATGATGCGCATTTTAAAACTCTATTATCTAAACTATCTTATGATATCCACCCTTCACAACATGCTCAATGGTTTGTCGGAGGGTTGATCACACCCTTTAGGAGGGCTTTATCTCATAAAACATTCATGGACCTGCGCGAAGCATTGGAAGCTTCTTTACACGCTGAGGCAGTTGGTAGTATTGACACTAGTGTTAGCCAATTCCTGGAGGCCCAGATTGCTGCCATGGCTAAGCAATTGGAGAAATTATCTGCCAACACAGTTCCAAAGATTCACGGAGGGATGTGGTGCATGGATTGTAATGTGGAAGGACACACAAAGGATAATGGTGGGATATGTACTCAAAAGGTGGTACACACCGTAGCAGTAAACTACGAAATATGTCACGAGGACCATGATGCAAGTAGGTTCCCCCTATTGTAGCGTGTGATCCATAAAAATGTATCTTGTTATTGCAAGATATGTACCTCAACCACACATGACACCAAGGATTGTAGATTGATTGACCAGATTCATGAGGCAATTGATCTTGGTGTGCACCAGACTGGCATTACCAGTAGTTCCAAAGGGGATGAACATTAGTATGAAGAGCATAGAGATGGAGATGTGCGTGGAAGAGGGTTTTGCGGAGGATTTCATGGTCATGGTAACCGTGGGGAAGAAGTGAGTTCCCACGTGGGACGTGTTTTAATTGTGGAGCCACAGACCATTATAAGCGTGAATGTCTAGATCTTCTACAATGCTCCTGGTGTGGAAAAAAACATAAGTATGAAGAGTGCCCAGAGTTATATGAACATATGAGTCAGCAGTACCAAAGGATAAGGGCACTGCCATGGTGAGTATTAAGAAGGTTGACGCACAATGGCTTCCACAAGTAATACAAGAATCAGAACTAGAGCCTGTTATGGTAACAACGAGGGCGGAATCCATGTGCACAAGGGAAGCGCCTAGGAAGAGACCTCGGTTTCAAGAGAAGAATTTGTACATGGGAAGTACCAAACCTAGCTCACCGAAGAAGTTTACCCTTAGACGTAAATCAAAGTTTACAAGGGGAGATCTAATACTTAAAAGAGGAGACTAGAAAGGATGAGAAAAGGAGAACCATAGAAGCACCAAGGGATGAATTGGATGAGGTTAAGGGGGTGTGTAAACTACCGAGCCAGGAGAATATTATTCCCTTGCTAGGGGCATGGTTGAGAGAAAAGTGACGTGCTCTAGGGAAGAACATGAAAGGAAGATCCTGTATGTAAACCTCCCACCTCACAGCCTTGATTATGACAAAGAGATTACTTTGAATGCAGTAGTGGATGGATGGTTACTTAGCAACATCCTCATTGACATAGGAGTAGAGGTTAATGTTATCACTCTAGATGCCTGGCATCAAATGGGAAGACCTGCATTACAACCATCTTCAAATGTGCTATATATGGCAAATAAGACAAAGGTGATGCCCATAGGTGTCTTGAAGGATGCAACCATTACAATTCAGGGGACTAGGTTCACTGGGGATTTTGAAGTCTTGGTGCTTGCCGAGGCAGATAATTTCCCAGCTCTACTTGGGTGCCCGTGGTGTTATAAGAATAATGTAGATCTCTAGTTTAACAAGGGGTACATAAGATTTGAAAACAAGGAAGAGTGGGTAGTTATACCACTAGTTGATGGGAAGTCCACCCCCTATACTAAACCCCTTGGGGAGGAAGTCCTAGATAGAATATATGTGCGCTCCATAAGAGATCCAGAGACCATCCACCCTACAGAAGGAGTCATCCAGTTTGATGATGCTCAATCTATCAGTGATACTACTAGTATAACATGTGATAATTGGGCGCGTGGGACTTATGAATTGATTGGGTGACATTTGAAAGGATCAATAACCAAGGTAACAATGGCGCATACAGTTTGGCACCTAGGAGGGAAGGCAATAACCAAGTATTCTAGGGATGCATACCCTGAGGTATTTTTGAGAGAGATGGAAGCTCACTGGAGGGAGGACGAGCAATGAAGTATGCTAGGTTATGTTTTGATAGGCATAGCAGCAAGGTGGTGGGCCACACATAGTGAGAACTTGTTGGAATGGCATGAAGTTCAAATTGTGCTCACTATCTCGATTCTTGAAAAAAACATACCCACCGCTATCAAGGATTACAATGGAAATGGACCCACCTCTTCCCACATCCAGGCATGTGAGAGGGTCTGGGGAGAAGGCGTGGAAGCTTTACCACCATCCCTTTGGGTACACAAGCTGTATTCAACACTACAAGGTTGTGCGCATGCTTGGTATATCCATTTTGAAACATGCCGCCAAACGGGAATTTGGTAGGAATTAGCGGCTGACTTGGTTCACACTTTCAAGTACCAAAGTACTAAGCAACCAGTTGATGAGGCATTGCAGACTATTAAGCACCTCACTGGGGGATTGCACCATGGTGGAAGATAGGTTAGTAAACTTACTCGGTGGACCTAGCTTAGAAGCGTGGTTCGAAGAGGAGGAACAAGAAGATTTACAATTCGAGCATGTGTGTACTGAAAAGGAGAAAGGAAAGATGGTATACATTGTTGATGGGGAGGAGATGCAGAGCCCGAATTTTGACCATACGATTGGAGCGAGTGAAGTAGTTGATAGTGCAGATGCATGTACGTGTGTGTATCATGAGACTAAGAAAGTTAACATCGGCTCGAAAGAGCATCCCAAGGAAGCCATCATTGGGGACTACTTGTCGACAAGGAAGCATCAAAGATCATCGATCTCTTGCGTAAATTTGAGGATTTATTCCCGCACGGATACCATGAGTTGAAATGCGTCCACCACCACCGGGGAAATGCGATAACGTTGAAGGATGGTGCGTGCTCGGTCGGAAGAGGCCTTACAGGATGAATCCCAACATGCAAGTAAGGGTTAAAGAAGAACTAGACAAGATGATAGCATCCAATATCATTGAGGTTGTGGAGGAATCAGAGTGGATAAGTCCAATGGTGATTAGCATAAAGAAGGATGGGTGGATTAGGATATGTGTGGATTACAGGGAATTAAATGCTATTTGTATCATAGATCCTTTTCCCACCCCCTTTATTGAAGAGATTTTGGAAGGAGTTGTTGGGCGCGAGGTCTATTCCTTTACAGATGGATTCTCGGGATATCACCAAGTAAGGATTTCCAAGGAAGACCAAGATAAGACAAATTTTGCCACCGAGTGGGGAAGCTTTGCATATACGGTCATGCCCTTTGGGCTGAAGAATGCGCCCGCTATATTTTCACGCATAGTGGTACAAGCATTTAAGGACTTCATCCACAAGTTCCTTCAAGTATATTTGGATGATTGGATAGTGTATGGATTGGTAAGGGACCATTGTGACAACTTAAGGTTGATGTTTGAAAGATGTCGGTAGTTGAGGATCTCCCTCAACATCAAGAAATGTATCTTTGCAACTCCTTTTGGAACGTTGTTGGGGAATATCATATGTAAAGAGGGATTACTGGTGGATCCTGTGAAGGTTACAGTTATTATGGGGTTAGGGGAGCCTACCAGCCAAAGCGTCGTGCACAGATTTCTTGGACACACTGGGTACTACAGAAAGTTCATTAAGGGATATGCCAAGATCACCGCACCTTTGGAAATATTGCTCAGACACAAGAGTGCCTTTCAGTGGGGAGAGGCACAGCAGAGGGCATTTGACACTCTAAAAGAAAGGCTTATCACCACACCTATTCTACAATTCCCATCATGGGATAAACCTTTCCATGTCCACGTGGATGCCTCTGGTATAGCAATGGGAGCCATTCTTGCTCAACCAAGAGAGGGGATTGTTGATCATCCTTTGTGTTTTGTAAGTAGAAATTTGACACCAGCAGGACAGAATTATACAACGACCGAGCGTGAGGCATTGTCAATGATCTACGTGCTCCACAAATTTAAACAATATCTACTGGTAACTCCCTTCATATTCTACACTAACCATATGGCCTTGAAGTATCTAGTAAACAAATAAATGTTGCAAGGGAACATATGCTGTTGGGTAATTTTATTTAAAGAATTTGAATTCAAAGTGGTGGTAAAACCAGGAAAGAACAATTTTGGCCCAAATCATTTATCAAGGATTGATTCGGGAGAGGACATGCAAAGTCTCGAGGAAACCATGTCAGACACACAACTATCCAGGATGCAGTGTGGGCCCTCAGAATTAGAAGACATTTCCGTTTTCATCAAGGAGGGTGTGGTGCCCAAAGGGATGAATGCTCTGGAAAGGAAAAGGTTAGCCATATGTGCCACACCATTCATGTTGATCAATGGGGATTTGTATAAAATGGGTTGCAATGAGGTTTTGCGCTAGTGTGTATTAGAACATGAACGCGTAGCTATAATAGAAGAGATCCATGCTGGGATTTCCAGAGGACACTATGCAGGTTACGCAACCGCGTGCAAGATCCTAGTCACTAGACTATGGTGGGAGATGATTCACCAGGATTGTATTCAGTTCTGCAAGGCCTGTGACCACTGCTAGCACCTTGGAAAACTTGGAAAAGGGGATGAGATGCCCTTACGCCCCATCGCCAGCACAAAACCTTTTGAAAAGTGGGCAATATATTTTGTCAGACCAATCTCACCAGCTGCGTGGAGGACTAACTCGCGGTATATCATTACTTGTACTTGATTATCTAATAAGGTGGGCAGAGGCCACGCCCACTAGGGATTGCACCACAGCCAGGGCTGCTATATTTTTGTGGGAGAACATTATTAGCATGTATGGGTGCCCATTAAGTTTAACAAGTGATAAGGGAACTCACTTCTTAAATGAAACAATCAAGATTCTATTGGTAGAATTCATGGTAGCCCATCACAAGACTACCCCTTATCACTCTCAGGAAAATGGGACTGCAAAGGCATTCAACAAAATCCTTAGTCACACATTGACTAAGATATGTGACGTGGGTAGGTAGGATTGGGATGACAAGGTGTCAATAGTCCTTTGGGCATAAAAACAATGTATAAAAGGTTAAACAAGGCCACACCATTTCAACTGGTGTTTGCACGGAGGCTATTTTTCCAGTGGAATTCATGTTACCATCTCTGCGTATAGCACGTGCAGGAGGGTTGGATGATGAACAAGCACTGGAAGGAAGAATTGATGAATTGATAAAGTTGGATGAAAGGTGCTCACTAGCAAGATGGAGCCAAACAACTAAAAAAGCTAAGCAAAAGGCATGGCATGACTACCACATTAAGAACAAACAATTTGAGGTTGGCCAGATGGTATTGCTATATGATTCTAAATTTCTACGCCATCCTGGAAAGTTGAAGGTGCATTGGTTGGGTCCTTATGTAATTTCATACATCCTTGATTATGCTAGTTACAAGTGCTAGATGGAACAAAATTGCCCAGACACGTCAATGGGAGTAGGTGAAGCCCTACTATAAATAATGCTTCTTGGTGTTTGTAAATAAGGCAGTTCTACCAGTTAGTTTAGAGTTTCCTTTTATGCTTTCCCTTTCTTGTTTTTTCTTTCGCGTTGTTGTCTTGTTTTACACCTTGGGCACTGGTAACCTTATTACTTTTTAAAATTATGATTACGTAGAGGACCGTGCATTGATTTAGTGTGGGGTGAGGTGATAAAGAGAGGCATGAAGTTATTTCTGCAAGAGGATTGGGTTGGTAGACCATCCGAACTGGCCTTGTTGAAAAAATGCATTAGGAGAAAAGAAGGCAGATGGGTGGCAAAATAAGGTTACATTGGAAATCCATGTACAAGGAGAAAAAGCACAAAAACATGAGGTAGGTGAAAGAAAGAATCATGAGGATGGAAGAGGTGCCTTTGGCCTTGGTAACACGTGTGTAAAAGTCTTTTGTCAAGATGGATTGTCTATGCGCCAGAAGGTTGGAAAAGTTTTCACACAAGAATTGGGCGCCCGAGGAAAAGCATTGAAGTTGGGTTTATTTGAAAAATCCCATATTAAATATTGTCATACGGTGGTAGGTAGCCTAGCCTTTAATGTGTAAAATTAGGAAAATCTATAAATACAAGGATGGGTAGTTCATTATTTTACTTTGCGAAAACAAGGAGAATGATTTTGCTTCAAGAGCTAGGGTTTCGAGAGCTAACTCGTGCGAAGGAAAATCTCAAAAACTCACACGTAATCGGTCTAGTTGATCTACAAACTAGAGTATAAGTGATTCACGGGTGTGAGGAACATTGGGAAAGAGCGTCATGATCAAAGGAGGAAAGTCGAAATTAGGGTTTGTACTCTAGGGCACAGGGCACGTGAAGAAAACTCTCAGACAACTCGAAAGTAACCAAGGAATGAAAGAAAAGGGTAAAATGACGGCCACAAAACTAGTTGATAAGCCTACAGTACAATCCAAGAAGGGAAAGGGGAAGGGAAAAGGAAAGAAGAAAGAAGAAGAAATCTCCTTGGATACCAATGAGGAATGGTACTCAGAGATGCAATACCCAGATGGGGTTTTGCTAGGGAAAGAGTGGGAGTCCCACATAAGGCAAATGACCGTGATCGATTACAATCACTAGTCGAGTATAATTGCGAAGGAAATGGCGCTTGAGCTAGTGTGCCCCACAAACAAGTGAACACTTGATGGAATGTCGATCTACAGTGATGCAGTCAAAGTGAAAATGGAGAAGGCAGGGCTTCTCCAGCTTTATGAGTTACCATACTTTGGGAAGCCCGAGCACCTGTACGAATGGTTAATGAAGCACGTGCACGAAGATTTCTTCTGCTGCAGGGTGTAAAATGCGCATAACTCTATAGTTAATCTCACACTTTATAGACTTAAGTTGTAAAGGGGATGTGATCATAGATGAAATCCAATATGAGGAGGCAATTAAGAAAACCATTAGATCCCAGGATTATAAGAAGGGATCAAGGTACTATGACATCGCGGATATCAGTGATCTGGTGATGAAAATGGCCGCACACCTCATTTCTAAGTTGAATGGACAAGAGAGGTGGACCCAGGTGAGAAAGCCCTGGTTGAATGTCTACATAAAGGTCACGGAAGGCACCATGTACAATATCTCCCAATACATAGTAGACGAAATCATAAGCAGCGTGGAGAACGAGGGAAAGATATTGTTTGAGAACATTCTATTAACCATTGTGTTCTCAGAAATTGAGGTGCCAGATGTATTTGATAAGTTCATATGGGAGTACCCCAATGAAGATCCTTCACCCGTGGATAGATTCTAGAAGTACACATGTGATTCAATGATAGGGGTGCACAAGGCACACTTAGATAAATGGTACACGTGCCTTAGGAATGCATTTGGGGCTGAATGGTGAATTCCTGAACAACTCCCCGCAGTTGGTCGAAGGAGAGGTAGAGTTCACGGTATACTAGCACTTATGCATTGGTAGATTCATCTTAGTGGATGGCAATTGGAGTCCCTGGTGCAAACTTGATCAGGGGATCATTTTTGAAAGTTCCCTAAACATCCCTAAATGGTGTCAGTGCATAATATCATCTCGAGAGCTTTCCAACGACTGTAAGAATGTGACAAACAGACATCGGGAGCTCTAAATATGTCCGGTCAAAGTTCATCAACGAGAAAGTCAACTCTGGTCAATTGGTCAATTTTGGACCAATCGCACTGTGACACGAGGCTTGCCACCACTCGTCGAATTTGCTCGATTTTCCTTCGGGAGTTGACAAGTGGAAGATATGCTATTTACCGAGTTAATTATTTCTATGCCTCATTGTATGGGTCGAAATTATATTATCTTGGTAAGTCCACTTTCCAAATGGCACGCATATATGCCAAACCACTATATATATTAATGTGTATACATTAGCATTAAATCTAATGTTGATACATTAGTATTAAATCCTACATAGCCACCAACTTAATCATGTTATTGCTAAACACGTGGGAGGATGAAGCGGTTGTTTGGGAGGCAAAAGCCATATGTGGAAGCTTCCACGTGGAAGGAAGAAGGTGGTAAGCGGTGGTAGGGGGTGGTTATGCTCCAATGTGGTCTTTTGACCACTTCATATGCATGGAAAGGCTTTAAAGCCTTAGACATTATCCCCCACCACCCAACATGTGGGACCTTATCCAAATGCACCTCTTTTGGGATTTAATCCCACTTCATTAAATCCGCCACTATGGGATTTTTATCCCTTATCAAATGCTATGCCACTCAATGGGGATTTAATCCCATTTCATATGCAAATCGCCAATATGGGTATTTGATCCCATTTATTTTGCTACGGGTAAGGCTAATATTAGCCTATGGATGATATATGCAATGCATATTTTTGGGCCCTAAAAATAAATAGGGAACCCATAAATAGGAACCCATTTATTATTTGTTAAAACACACACAAAGGCGTAAGACAAGCTCAGAGCTTGGAAGGCGAATGAGAAATTGTTGTTGTGTGAAGACCTAAATTATTTTAGGCATTATTATTTTGATTATTATTGACCTATTATTTGTTAGGAAATAATAAATTAAATATTTGTGGCTAGGAGTTATTCAAACTACCTAGTCGGCCCATAGCGCCACACCAATTACTTGCAAATCCAGGATTGTCGACCAGTGCTAGCTTCACATTGATAGCATCGGGAAGGCCGATCGAAGCCGAAGGAGATTGTACGCTAGGAAGGTGGAAGTCGGGTGTTATTTTTCACCCTTGTCGTCTGAAGAATTGGTGTATTGATAGGCAAGTACAATTCCATTAGGTTTTCTTGTGAAAGTACTATTGTAACTTACAAGTTTTGACTAGTGGAATGGTTCGACCACGAACCCGGAAGACGTAGGCAATTGCCAAACTCCGTAATCAATCATGTGCAATTTTCATTATTGTCTTGCATTATTTTAAATTGATTACTTAAAAGGAGTAAATTATCGGCAAATAATTAAAGCCTTAAAGCCTAATCTAATTATTTTCGGATCAAGTTTGGTATCGAGAGATGGTTAGGGACACCGCAAACTTGCTAATCTCCGAAGTTTGGTGTCGATTTGGAATCGACACTTGCAAATTTTAATCTCCGAAGCAAGTTTGGTATCGAGTTGGTTATCGACACTTGCAAACTTGCTAATCTCGAAGAAAGTTTGGTATCAGAGCTGGTAATCGACACTTGCAAACTTACTAATCTCCGAAGCAAGTTTGGTATTAGAGCTGGTTTAGCTCCATATTTTTTTCAGTAAATCTGATTAACAAAGTGATTGCTTCAAGATTAGTGCAGTTGGTTCAGTTTGTGTGAACAAGGTACAAGTGCACTATGGGCAAGATGTCTACACAGGCGAAGCTCGAAGAGATTGAAGCTTATAATCACCAGATCCAGGAAGAGAACTCTCTCCTGCGATCAATGTATTACTCCTTGGAAGAGGAGAATGCTCATTTGAAATCATAACTTGCAAACCAAGGATGAGCTCTTGGCAAGGTTGCAATGTGGTGATCAGAGGAAGGAAATACCTTCAACTTCAGATGTAGAGGCCATGGCAGATGATTGCACTGTAAGTTGTTCACCACGGAATCTTCTTCTTCCTCCCATTCGGTTTCAGATTCAGGTAATGAAGTCTTTGGTTTGTTTGAAAAGCATACTAGAGGCATTGGATCCAAGTTACTAGATAAAATGGGATTTGATGGAAGAGGCCTTGGTAAAAATGGCCAAGGTATTGCTAACCCAATACAGGTCGAGGATCATCCTCGTTTTGTAGGTTTGGGTTATTCTAGTGTGGGAATGGAAATTGGAGAATGCTCTAAGAACGCTGATGGGAGACAAGCTTCCGAAAGCAAAGTGATTACCCCACTAGTCCTGAAAGATTATGAGCAGGAAAGTTGTGCTTCGTCGTCACAGGCAAGATGTGGTAAGAGAAATCAGCGAAGAGGTAATGAGATTCCACCTCCAGTTTCTTACCATAATCATAAGCACAATAAAACTTTTGATCCACTTTTTTAGCTTAAGAAGTATGGTTATGATTTTCAGAAGATGTGGAATTCCTTTCCATGTACTTTTTGTGGATTGCATAATCATTCAGTGGCCAGATGCTGGAAGAGAAGGACACTGATGAAGAAGTTGATGTTGTTCATCAAGAACAACAAAGAAAATCGAAAGACTAATCTCATCATGCGAGTCGAAATGGCGAAAAAGAGTTCCTCATCCCGAGAAGAAGGAGATTAAGAGGAATTTTGTGCTCATTGCTAGAGGAATGGGCATCGGTGGAAAAAATTGTTGAAAGCGCATCCATCTCGCCATCAGAGTAATGGCAAGCCAAAGATGGAATGGAGGCCTATTGCAAAGGCAAAGGAAGTTTCTACTCCACCACCAGTTGACAAGTCAACCCAGGACCAGGTAATACCTGAAAGTGAAAGTCCTTTAAAATGGGTAAGTCAACAATTTTTTAATTATATATTGCATAATTCAGATTGATGAATCATATGCAGTATTAAGTTTGGAGATCAGATTCTGTGAGAAAATGCTGAGAGAAAGGTTTACAATACTCAGTGGATTTTCTTACTTAGAAAATTTGATTAATGCTCCAAACATATCTCCTAATCAGCTTGTGAGTACCTGTTATAGCTTGGATACAGGAATTAACTCATATAAAGCTTGGAGATTGATCTGCCATTTGTGCAGACAATAGAGTTCACAGAGATCAGCTCGGAACTTCATTCTGTGTAGAGGCATTGTGACCATGCAGTAGAATGGTAGCTGAATCACCGTTGGCATTGACGTCGGGTCAAACTTCATTCTGTGTAGAGGCATTGTGACCGTGCAGCAGAATGGTACCTGATATTAGTATGTCAACAAGAGGAGCTCTCAAAGGATTAGCTCGGAACGTCATTTGGTGTCAAGGCATTGCGACCACACATATGAATGGTAGCTGATCAATAGACTTAGCATCATGCATTGGAGGCTCGAGGTCTTGAAAGAGGCTTAACATCATGCATCGGAGGCGTTGAGGTCTACAGAGACTTAGCATTGTGCATTGGAGGCTCGAGGTCTTGAAAAAGGCTTAGCATCATGCATCGGAGGTGTTGAGGTCTATAATAGACTTAGCATCATGCATCGGAGGCTCGAGGTCTTGAAAAAGGCTTAGCATCATGCATTAGGAGGCGTTGAGGTCTTCAGAGACTTAGCATCATGCATCGGAGGCTCGAGGTCTTGAAAGAGGCTTAGCATCATGCATCGGAGGCGTTGAGGTCTATAAAGACTTAGCATCGTGCATCGGAGGCTCGAGGTCTTGAAAGAGGCTTAACATCATGCATTGGAGGCGTTGAGGTCTGTAAAGGGACAAGGCATTGTCCATCACCGACATCGGATCAATCAAAGCTCTACGTAACATGGAGTTCCTTCAAACTAGTTCGGATTCTGTGGAATCAACTCGGAGCTAGGAGCTGTGTTATAGAGTCAAAGAAGATCCTTGTTGTCAGATATCAAGAAGCTTAGCACCACACAGAAGGAGCGTTGAGGTTTCATTCAGAAACTTAGCACCATAAAGCGGAGGCGTGGAGGTCTTCTTCGGATATCAGAGTGGCGCAGCGGAAGCGTCGTGGGCCCATAACCCACAGGTCCCAGGATCGGAGTAGAGTTGTCAAAGTGAGAAGGTTGGAGGAGAAGACCCAAGGGTCTACTACAAGCAGCACTTCCGAGGTGGCAGCAGAGTTTTTCAGATTCAGGACAGTATGGAAGCTTTTTGGGACAAAAATTTTTCTCAGTGGGGAGGTGTGATCAGGGGATCATTTTTGAAAGTTCCCTAAACATCCCTAAATGGTGTCAATGTAGAATATCATCTTGAGAGCTTTCCAACAACTGTAAGAATGCGACAAACGGACATCGGGAGCTCTAGATATGTTCGGTCAAAGTTCAATCAACGAGAAAGTCAACTCTGGTCAACTGGTCAATTTTGGACCAATCGCACTGTGACATGTGGCTTGCCACCACTCGTCGAATTTTCTCGATTTTCCTATCGGGAGTCGACAAGTGGAAGATATGCTATTTACCGAGTTAATTATTTCTATGCCTCATTGTATGGGTCGAAATTATATTATCTTGGTAAGTCCACTTTCCAAATGGCACGTATATATGCCAAACCACTATATATATTAATGTGTATACATTAGCATTAAATCTAATGTTGATACATTAGTATTAAATCCTACATAGCCACCAACTTAACCATGTTATTGCTAAACACGTGGGAGGATGAAGCGGTTGTTTGGGAGGCAAAAGCCATATGTGGAAGCTTCCACGTGGAAGGAAGAAGGTGGTAAGTGGTGGTAGGGGGTGGTTATGCTCCAACGTGGTCTTTTGACCACTTCATATGCGTGGAAAGGATTTAAAGCCTTAGACATTATCCCCACACCTTTAACAACATGGGACCTTATCCAAATGCACCTCTTTTTGGGATTTAATCCCACTTCATTAAATCAAATGCCACTATGGGGGATTTTTATCCCTTATCAAATGCTATGCCGCTCAATGGGGATTTAATCCCATTTCATATTCAAATCGGCCAATATGGGTATTTGATCCCATTTATTTTGCTACGGGATTAGGCTAATATTAGCCTATGGATGATATGTAATGCATATTTTTTGGGCCCTAAAAATGTATAAATAGGGAACCCATTTGTATTGTACAAACACACACACACAAAATTGTGGGACGAAGACAAGCTCAGAGCTTGGAAGGTGAATGAGAAATTGTTGTTGTGTGAAGACCTAAATTATTTTAGGCATTATTATTTTGATTATTATTGACCTATTATTTGTTAGGCAATAATAAATTAAATATTTGTGGCTAGGAGTTATTCAAACTACCTAGTCAGCCCATAGCGCCACACCAATTACTTGCAAATCCTGGATTGTCGACCAGGAGTGCTAGCTTCACATTGATAGCATCGGGAAGGCCGATCGAAGCCGAAGGAGATTATACGCTAGGAAGGTGGAAGTCGGGTGTTATTTTTCACCCTTGTCGTCCGAAGAACTGGTGTACTGATAGGAAAGTAAAATTCCATTAGGTTTTCTTGTGAAAGTACTATTGTAACTTACAAGTTTTGACTAGTGGAACGGTTTGACCACGAACCCGGAGACGTAGGCAATTTCCGAACTCCGTAATCAATCTGTGTGCAATTGTCATTATTGTCTTGCATTATTTTAAATTGATTACTTAAAAGGAGTAAATTATCGGCAAATAATTAAAGACTCCCCTTCTCTTTCACGGCCCAATTCTTCCAAGTAGGGGTGAACAGGTATAAAGAGTCGAAGAAATTGAAACTGGACTTTTCCACCCTTAATAGTGAACATAGAGAAATGAGAAATAAGTTGGTCTACCCAGGAAGCACGCGTATGTTGAAAGGTATGTGTCATAGGACAAGAACATTGTAAGGCTGATGACCTTACTAATTGTTGAGAGCACTGCTACGCTGCAGAATTTAGCTATGCTTAAGGAAAATTTCAAGAAGGGTGCATACTTAGAGAATGAAATATCCATCCTGCATTTACCCCCATGGGAAGGAAGAAGCCAGTGCTAAAGCACAAGGAGAAAGAAGAAGAAGAGGAAGAACAAGGGGCGGTGGAAAGGTAGAATGTAGGTACCATGGGGCCGAGTACCTATGTCCAAAGAAGAGAAGAACAATGGTCAAGGAAAATACCCCGAAGCCTGCAAAGCCACCATCCCCTGAAGAACCTTTAAATGAAGAAAATACAAAGCATCCTCGACTCCAGAGTTTTCTCGCAAGGGAAGAACAAGGAAGAAGACGACCTGAATGCCTATGTAGGCAAAAGGGATGATGATGAAGGG
This sequence comes from Taxus wallichiana var. yunnanensis, assembly GCA_018340775.1. NCBI lineage: Eukaryota > Viridiplantae > Streptophyta > Pinopsida > Cupressales > Taxaceae > Taxus > Taxus wallichiana. The sequence continues at coordinate 108,626,222 of CM031235.1, read as the reverse complement.
GAAGAGCTGGAGGTGGATCAAGAGCCAATTGATGTCCATGACTCGGAAGGAGAGGAAGCTAAGGATGCAAATGATGCCTTCATCTTTGTAAGGAGGAAAGGCACCCAAAGTGAGGAGGGCACGCACAACGAAGAGGGAAGTGAAGGGGCTAGTAGCCAAATATGCCCAAGTTCACTCGGGGAGGCGAATGAAAAGGAAACAAGGGAGGTAGAGAAGATAATTGATGCCTTGGTCAATGAAGAGTTGGGCGTAGTGCGGAGCTCATGCTTGGTAAGTTCAAGGAGTAGAGGGAGAAGAGTGGAAGTAGCACAAAAGGCCCAACTCTCTCGGTAATTGTTCCCAAGGGCGTGCGCATGGGAAGTAAACATGCGAAGGGGGAAGAACAATGATGGGTTACATTGATGACCCCAAAAAGTTTTGCACGCGTGTTTCCAAAGTACCATGCCCACTAAGGAGCTCACCACCATGGAGTCCTTTGACCCTGAGGGTGGATACCCATGAACAAGGAAGATGCTATCATGGGCATTCGACTCCCACCTCAATGAGCCTAAATTTGAGATTAACCAAGGAGTGGTATTAAAGTTGTCCGAAGGAAAGGGGGACAACCCCATTGTAAACATGTAGCAACTATCAGATGAGCAAGTGTGTAACGTGCTCAAAAAAATTCTCTGTGGAAATCGAGGCTAGGCTCTTTGGTAGGAATGATAGGGTTAGAGTCTTGGAGGACCTATTGGAGAAGAGGAAGGAAGAAGTGGTGAAGCTAACAAAGGATCTCAGCCTTGAGAAATTAATCAGCACTCAACTACAGAGGGAGCTTCAGGAGGAAAAGGCTAGGGTATGTGAAGTTTCCAAGAAGGTGGAGCTCATCTCCCAATCGATTATCACGAAGCACCCGGACCTTAACCCTCATGTGTAAAATTATGGATCCTCCTCGGAGTGCCTAGAGGACTTGACTTGGATCCTCACCATAGAGAGGCAGCCCTTGGCATTAGAGTCGGTAGAAGAGGTAGCGGTGTGCTTGAAGAAATAAGACAAGTTGAAGGTTGTCGTGCTCATGGATGAATACAACAAGGTGCTCGCCGACGTAAGAATAACTACACAAACCACGGGGTCGCTTATGACCATTACACAGATCAAGAAAAATTGACAAGCATATTGCTTTCTAGTGACAAGGCTGAGTTGAAGGAATTTAGAGAAAATAATAAGGGCAATAGAGCTAAATGGGAAAGGATCATAGCCGAAGTAGAAAATAAATCCGAAGCCATTGAGAACTGGTGAGTCTCAATTAAAACCCAGCTGAAAGAGCTCTATAAGGTCATCACAAGGAAGATGGATGCCCTGGAAGATCATGCTAAAGAACTGGAGACTGTGGTGGAAACCATTACCACACAAGGGGAGGGGCTAACCTTCGACAAGGTGAGCACCTTGGTTGGTAACATCTGCACTAAATCATAGAAGGAAGTCAAGCACTTGGAGTGCACTGGAGGCTGACCTCTAGCAAAACTTTCCCCTCCTTTAGGAAATTTTCCTCCTATTCTTTCTCTTCTCGCTTCCTTTATTCTTTCCCCATTCTTTTCCAAGGCAAGGCCTTGCATTCTTTTTGTACTACATTCTTTGAGAAGGTTCCTGAGGGCGGAGAATAGGTGAAGTGTGGGGTAATGTTGGACCCCTAATATAGGTTCCAAATCTTAAGGGCACATAGGCGCGCATGACTCGAAGGAAGCACACAAGTGAAGGCATGCAGGAAGTATTCAAAAGGCTTCTTGGAGAACCAAGGACGTGCACACCGTGCAAAGAACAATTCAGACTTAGCCATTTTGGCCTTGGGTGGACACATGAAGAATGTGTTCCATTTGGATAAGGTTCCAGCTTGGTGACAGGTGTCCCGGAGGGAATATACCTTGCTTTGGGGTGACCCACACCTTGACACTTGGGGCCAGATATGAGGCTGCAAAGGAGTTTGTTAGAGCTTAGAGGCCTATTTATATGTGCACCCTTGGTGAAGAAGAGAGATAGAAGAGAGGTAGTAAATCTCTGCAGAATTATTCTGCGAGAAATATGGGATGAAAATGGGTACATAATTCTAATAAGGATGTAATGGGGAAATGCGGAGTGAAATTTTTGTCTTGTGAGAATACATGTATGGATCCACACATGGCACATGACTATGGTCTACCTTCTGTAATCTTGTATAAGTAACATTATGAATGAACGTGATAAGGTTGCCATGACAAATGTATAAAGACTCTTTCTCTGTATTACATGCATATTTCTATTGTACTTCTATTCTTTTATAATCGTGAATTTTACTTTTACTAAGTATATTAGTGGATTTACAACTCTTAGTTCTATTATTTATGTTGCGCATTTTGGTTCTCTTATGACTGAAGGGGTGTAGAAGCCATCCTAAGCTCTATAGTTCTTCATTTCTGTCAAAACACTAAGTCAGGATCATGAACTATGCCTTCCACTAGTCTCACATAAAAGAGAGACTTGGCTCCCTCTCGCATGCCTCGGGTGAGCACCTAGTGCCTGTTGGGTGATAGGTTGGTGCGCATGAGGTTCCCTTGTTCTTAGTGGGTGCAAAAGTGACTACAAGTGGTGGGATTATATTTGACAAGGCGGATATGGGAAATGGCTGAAAAATGGCTTGCGGTGCCTTCCCGGGGTCATTTGGATAATCAAAAGCCAAGACAAGCATGGGGTGAATTTTTTTTTCCTAACTGTCCCAAAGGGATGGGATAGATGTGGCATAAATAATGTGACCTCACCCTAGGTTGAAAAGTGTTAAGTTACGATTGCACAACAGAATGGCTAGAATGAGGTGAAAAATATATTAACTTGCATCTAAAAGCTTCATTTGGGTCATGTGATGGTCCAGGGGGCTTAATTGGGCTTAGGTGCATTTTTGTGTCCCAACTTTCCCAAAGGGATAGGATATATAGACACAAAATTGCACCTCAACCTCATGCTTTGATATGTGTCCACCCGTAAAAATGGCTAAGTCCTGAAGATTATTGAATTTATAAAATTTGAATATTTTATTAAAATCTAATTTTAGAAATTGCTACAATGATATATAATAAGATACAAATTCTATTGACTTCTATAGATGTAGCTATATAAGAAAATGAGGGAGAGAGGGAACTTATTTGATTTTCACTTATCCTAAAGTACACCCAAACTAGAAGAACTGATGAAAAATCTAGGTAGATTGGTGGAAATGATTGATGTAAATTCTAGAAATTGTAGGCTTCTTGGGACATGGGTGCCTAGGAAGGGGCGAGGGTTCCTTAGGTGCCATATACCTTTCCTAGTCACTGAATTCTGTAGAAAATCTCAAAACCTAATTTATTCAATGTTGCAAGGGTTTCGCTACCCTTCGTTGTTAATCGCTATAGGTCACTAGAAGATTGCCCAATCTGCTGGTAATTTTTAAAATAGATAATATTCTCAGAAACCCCAAAACTATATCAAATCCTAAAAAAATATGCAAATGGGGACTCGATCGTTCTCGGTGGTCACCCAACAGAGTGAACTTACTACCGAGTGTTGCACTACATATCGACTCCATGTAGTTTTATGTTCTTATGTGTGCAATAGTGTTTCTAGGTTTCCCTCGCACCGGTGCCAAGATAGTGGTTTGTAGCTAGATAGAATGCAAATGTGTGGGATGAAATTTAGAAAAATCCCCTCTTATGCACGCTTTATGGAGAGTAATAAGCCTAAAATGTAGTCCCTTTGACAATATGTAGATAGATAGCCATTGAGAAAATTTCCCACACCTTTATAATGGTATGTATGTTGTGTTTATATAGGGATCTCTTGTTTAAATTTTGACACTGGTGACATGACATGTCAAATAGGACCTAGGGATAGGAGTAAGAAAAATGAAAAGGCCAACAACAAATGTCAAAAAGTGAACAAAATTAAGAAGACATGAGCACCCAAGTTGGACATGAATGCCTAAAGTGCTAATGTCCCGAGACAACCGACAAAAAAATGTGAGAAGACCGGCCAACAAGGATCCCCGTGACTTGACCAGAATTGGGTGTAGAAGTGACAAATGTGAGAGATAAAAACAATAGAAATAGTCAAAGAAATTGAATGGGCTAGGAAGTGTGTCACCAGTGAATACTTTTCTTACTCAAGATATATACATAGAACAACATGCTCGGCTGTATATTAGATTATTAGTATGTGCATGATTTTTTGTCTACATTTGGCCCCCTTTATGCTATTTGAGTGAAATTTAAGTAGTGTAAAGGAAGTAAGGAACATACCTATGAGAAGTCTAGAGAAGTCTTGTTGTAGAAGTATACACGAATATGAGAACATATAGTGTGGCAAAGCATGGATCAACATGTCAATGCATGTGGCATAAATAGAGAGGGTGAATCATTGTAAGGATCTTTTAGAGAGATTGATGATTTGATTTTGAGTGATTTTGGAGATTTCAAATTTTTGTTGATGGAGATTTGAAGGGGTAGGGAGTGATCAGTTCCCAACCCAATTTTGTATGTGTGAAAAAATTAAGGATTTGGGTGTCTTGCCACCAAAGGAAGAGTGTTAGGGAGAGAGATCTAGTTTTACCTTCTAACTATGAGTACATCCTAAAAAGGTTCAAATTTACTACAGACAAACAAAAGACCAAATTCTATTCCATTTTTATCCATGTTGAATAACCCATATAGGAGTAGTATAGGAATGGAAATGAAATCTCATTGTCCCCACTCCATGTGTGTTGTGATATGTATAGTGTTAAATGGCTTCCATGTTAAGTCATCTAGAAGTGATGGAGAATATAAAGTGACTTCCCATGTTAGGTCATCTAGGAAATATAACGAAGTGATGTAACTCCAAAGTTAGGTCATCTGGGAGAGATAGTAGAATACATTGTGTTGTAGTGATTGATTGGTTTGATTCAAATGTGGAAATTGAATGCATATGATAGATTACTCATGGAGAGATTTTTTTAATTTTTTCCCAGATTAGGTCATTAGGGGAATCAAAGTAGAAAGTAGTAGGAAATGTCACATGTCGTACTATAATTTTTTTGATAATGATATATTAGAAATTTGTAATGATCACATATTATCCCGAGCGGGATTGTAGGGTGATCCCAATTATATGTACCCCCTTTCGGTGAAAGAGAGAGTGGTATAAAGATCAAATGTTGAGTCGAAAGTAGATGTGAAATTATGTAATAGTGAGCAAAAGGAAGTATATTAGAAGTCACAAAAGTGTATGTATATTGAGTTGAAAATGTGTTGATTGTAATATAGCACTATGGAATATGGAAAATACAATAGTAGGAGGAATTATAAATTGAATTTAATGAATGGGGAATAAAATGGAGTAGCAGAGCTGAAGATATGAATGAAATTGTGTGTCACATATTAGTTGGGAAAATGAACGCGAATAGTGATTATAATAACTTGAAATTTTTGAAAAGTGTTATATATAGTAATGGTAAAAAGTGAATAGTGACTTCATTTTAACCTTGATTGGTTGTGATTTTGAGCTTTGAGCTTGAGAGGATGTCACAAATTAGAGTAGCAAGAATTAGCAAATTTGAGATGGCGGTGGCGTGTGGTGTCACAGATGACAACCGAGTTGGTAAGTATGATTATTGTCGAAAACTTTGTTGAAGTGATTTTGTTTTTGTGAATTTTCTCAAAAAAAAAATGTTTTTAAATTTCTAGGCATTTCTAACCTAGGCAAGAGTGAATAAGGTGTTAACATTTATTGGGACACAAGCACCCAAATATAGGGGCTAGTAACCTATTCCTAGGTACCCACGTCCCGGTATTGGTTGTTGGCAACCCATGAGGCTTCTTTGACCCTAGAACGTGATAACCATGAAATTTAATGCATTTTTGTATTATGAACAGTCATTTTTACGTGTATATGATGTGCAAATGTTGTGTTTGTGTTGATTTTTTATGTTGTGCAAAGGGATAACCATTCAATGGAGTTCTATGGAGGTCAAAAATTGAGTATGTTGTTGGGATTGGGCTTATCGATGCCGAGTGGGATACATTAGACCGTATTGGCCTACGGAATATAGAGAGATTGGGGGAGGTACTCTATAATATGCCTATGATCACTGTGTTATGTGAGCGGTAGAGTGCGAGATACTTGTATTTTTTTATTTCCTATTAGGGAGATGATTGTGACCCTTAAGGATGTATATTACATATCGTAACTACTAGTCAGGGGTGAGTGATTCCTTGTGATGGAAGTAGAGGATGATTAGAGGTAGATGAGGGTTGTTAGGTGATACTTTACAGGGACATGGGTATAGACAGAGACCCATATTATCTTGGATGCTATAGTAATATCAAGTGTTCTACGATTGTAGAAATTCATCAGAGTTGTGATTGTTTCATCGGTGATAATGGAGGGTGGTGGTATAGGCATCTTATATAAGATGCACAATATCTTTTGGCATATAGAGGAGGATGGGACCATAATTGCATGGGTGCTATGTGTATTAGCACATTTGTATAGAGATCTATATAGGTTCACACATGAGGACCATGGGGGTGGCCTTGGAGCCACTACATTGTTACATGTATGGGCTTATAAGCACGTTATGATAATGAGGCCACTTAGTGGGCCACAAGCTGATTGTGCGAGACTCGATATATTTTCAGTGAGGTGGATAGTAATGCATAGTAGGATACTAGATACTACTATGTATAGAGCTATGCTTAATTGGATGAGGATAAGGGCCATTATATGGAGGCCATATCAAGCCTATGGAGGGTAGAAAAAGGATGTATAACTATGATGTATCCAACAAAATATGTGGTTAGAGGACCAGCTTCCTAGAGTGGCCAAGTTATTTTAGGTAGAGAACATGTCACAATAGTTTCGTGTAGCTTAGGATGGTCCCCCAGAGCCATGTGTATGGGTGTGAGTGATAAGAGTGCAAAGGAGGCCGAGAGCGAGACCGGGACCTACATGAGCACAACTAGTTCCCTCGGGTGTAGATGAGATGGATCTCGACAATAGAGTCGATACAGCTGATGATGTGGTGGGATGTACTTTGAGGCTTATAGTGCATGGTGGGTAGTGAACCGATGGGTGCTATTATTTCAGCTGTTGTGGATGTGGCAGGGGGAACCGCTAGTTGGAGGAGCATAGAAGTAGGAAGATTCCCTTGATGGCGATGGTATATCAACAACAATAATAGAGCATGAGTATCCATTTGTTGATAATTGTGGTTTGTCACTTAGTTGTTTTGTTGCATTTTTTGTGTGTAGTAACTAATGTGTCGATATATGGTTGTAGGTGATGTGTATTAGTTGTTGATCATTGATTCATTTATGTACACATTTATGTAGAATGTACCTATATATGTGCTTGTGGGAGGTGGGATATTGGAGTGAGTAGATGCCATTATGGGTGAGCATGCCCACTTGTTTGAGCCAATGGTGATAGTAACGGCTAGAAGTACCATATTATTGAGTGAGCATGATGAGGTGTGTGTAGAGACTCAGTGAGCTAGGGAGGTTGTAGGAGGAGGGGACCTAGCATAGGATGTGTTTACAAAGTATGTAGAGCTATACGGTCAGTTTTCAAAGCATTCATTGAGTTGTCATTGACTACATAGGTAGGTTGAGAGATATAGGGACACAATCAATTACATAGATTGATTGGTGAAGCATCTAGTTGTAGAGCTTCCGTAGTTGTATATAGTGATAGTGATGATGATGTATGAAACATATGGATGTAGTGATGTATGGGGATTTCCCCCAATGATTGTATTTTTGTAACTATGATATTTGACGATATATATAGTTGGATGATTGGCATATTTGGGTTGTGTTAAAATTTTATTGATATGTGATATGATGATTTTGTTCAGATTTAGATGTGTGATTTACATTGTGTAGATGATTATATTGTCAAATGGATGATGATGTTGATTAGGACATAGATAGATAGGTAATGTATGAAAATTGGATTGTATGAACAAAGATGTGATACATAGGAATAAATGCATGTATGAAATGTATACTTGTGATTGAAGTTGTCATAAAATTATATGTAATCATGATGAAGAAGTGGGGAAAGAATAGCGATTCCCCCAATGTATGTGTGAGAAGATGAGGTTCATTTATATAAGACCCCTTAGTAATCAATAATGAACCATATAAAAATATTTCATCATTAGGAAATGGTTTGATAGTGTATGTTAGGTAGATAGATCAATGAAGCGTATAAACGCAAAGATGTTGCGGAGTTATTATTGTAACAAATCCCTCAATAGTTATGTAATAATTGTAATAACATGAATGCATCATCGGTAGTGAGGTGATAAATGTCACCTACCAAAGATGAAGAAGGTGGTGAGGAGTGGTGGAAACATGTGAAGTGGTAGTAGCTTGAGTATATGAGCCAAATTGAATGTCATATGAGATGGTTCCAATGATGGGAGATATAGTGGTAGGAAGCATAGATGCCGATGACTTAGGAATCCAATGTGAAGCAGGAGAATTATGCAATGTGATGAGATGATGAAGCGGTGGATGATCAAGGTGGAGGCCATGCATGAATAATGATTTGAGGTGGTGGATGAGTTATGACCTTAGAAGTGGGAAAAGGAGACAAGTGAAGAAAATAAGCAACACGCTTGCATGGAATTGGAGAAATAGACCACTCACGAGAGAGAGATCCAAAAAAATGACACCCTTTTCTTTTATTTTTGCAATTTTTCATGAAAAGCACAACATTCATTATCACAATGGACATTGGTGCGCAAAGATAATTGTAATAAAGATGATCACACTAGTGATGCAAGCGATGATGAGGATGATGTTTATTATAAGGCAACTAAATTAAGCACTTATAAAAAAACACACGAGGACATCATGAGGCTTAGGAGTATGTGAGAAATGCAATGGCTCCCGAGTAGGATATGGTGAAGACTTAGGTTTAGAGTGACACGGTGGTAGAGATGGAGGATGATTATACGGTGGAGGAGATGGAGACCTTAGAGGACGTTTATCATATGGAAGAGGTGAAGAAGTAGAAGATACAATAGTAGAATAAGTAGAAGGATGATCTATAACTTGTGTAGCAATTGTAGGAATTAAATCCCATTCTAGATCAATGACCTTATAGCATAAAAGTGTAAATGATTCACATGTATCATATTGTAATCATTCTTTTAAAACATGAATCAAACCATGACAAAAGATAAATTAATTCTCTAGATCAATAGGCTGAAATACTAATTGATGCATGCAAGAATTAAAGCATAAAATGTAATCAAGAATAGGCTCTTTCTTTCCCTGATGCAAGCTAGGAAAGTGATCATATGTGACTCTAGGACCATTGTTTAGCATAAAGCATCTAAGAAAAACATCTTCCATTTCACAATATGTACTAATAGATCCGAAAGGAAAATGAGTGTACTATTGAAAAGCTTCATCAACTAGACTATGACAAAGGCTTTTAGCAATAATCGATCATTAGAATAAGAAGTCATGGCTAAACGATAATTCTTAAGATGTAGATATGGATTACCAATGTTGTCTAAACTCCTTAGGAAATTTTGAATTGTGAATTTTCTTTGGAATAGGATTTCCATGAAGAGATTTATTATTAATAGAAGCATAATAGGCTTTACTTTCAAGAGTGAGAGATTGAATTTGAGAGTTCTACTTGACTAACAACATGCATGAGTGATAAAATGTCATGTGGAGGAACCATAGAATATGTACGAGGAACATTGAGAGGTTGAATCTTTCCATTATGGGTGATCATGGGAATGTGAGAAGAAGGAGCGAAAGATGAAGATGTTATGGGAACACTAGATGTAGATGTAGATGTAGAAGAAATGAGAGGTGGTATATTAGGATAAATAGAATAAGTAACATGAACATCATGGAGAGATGAAGAAGAGGAAAGAAGCAAAAAATAACATGGAATATTAATGGAAGTACTAGTAGTAGAATCAAAACAAACCATAAGAGGTGAGCTAGTACGAATGGAAGAATCATCATGAATGCCATCAAGAAAAACCTCGAAGCAGATGAAAGAGGAGTGGAAAAATCACATTCACTAGTCTTAAAAGATGTAGAATCATTATAAACATGTTCATGCTTATAAATATCATTTGTATCATGCATATATTATTTTGGCTGAATCTAGTACCTTTCCACTAGAAGCATCGACAATGATTCAAACTCTAAGTTATTTTAAAAAGGTGCAGGGAATGGAGAATCATTGATGGCCCAAAATAGTAGCTAAAGAAGAACTAAGCAGAAGGAAAAGCACGTGGATGAAGCAAAACAACAAGTGGATGAGTAAATGGGACATCAACATGCAAGAATGTCCAAATACCAATGAGGAAATAAAAAAGTACGTGAAAGAGAAATTTAGGACAGCCATGTGGACAAGGCAGATAGGATGGAAGAAAGCATACTACATCAATCATTTTAATCCCACTTGGGAGCACAAAGAAAAGACATACATAGGAGCGGAAATTAAATGGAAAGCAAAGATGTTAATTGCCCAATTGAGAACCATCTTGCATCATCTTAGGTGTAAAACCGATAGGTGGACAATACCCAAAGAAGAATGGGAAACAAGAACCTGTTTATTCTATGTCAAGAGGGTAGTGGAGACAGAATGGCACTTCATTATGGAGTGTGATGCTTATAATGACATTCGGAGCAGCTACAAGGACAATTTAAGCATTGTCAAGTTAACGGACTTGTTTCAAGAGGAAAGGCTAACCAAAATATCAAGTTTTTTAATCAAGATACATAGTAGAAGAGATGACATCGAGAAAGGGGTTAATTTTTTGCAATATCAGTAGGCAACCTATGTGGCCTAATGTTTTGTTTTTATCTAGATAGATTCTTTTGTGGCTCTTGGTCCTATAGATTGTTTGGTCTCATGGATTTTGGTAAAATCCTTCATTCATTCATTCATCGCACATGTCACATGCAATTGTTAGTATACGCACATTCAAATCCTCTCCAATTTCTAATATATGTCGTGTAGGTCAATGATGCGAGGAGAACAATTTTTCACCACGAGGACTTAACATACAACTTTTTAGGATGAAAATGTGTATTTTCACTAACCACATACAATTAGGATATGGAAATTCTTGGTAGTACTTGTCAATCGTATCTTTCCACCACCACCGATTAAATGGAGTTGGTTATCCTAGCAACAAAATCAATGGTCCCCCACACTAATGACCATAAGATTCTATACTGATGACATACATGCTTAGCTATCTTTGGGACACACATCCTCCTCCATGACATCCAATCACAACCTAGTCAAATCCCTAGAAACAATCAAGAAACACGATTCACGAGGCTAATGTGAAGGAAAATATGAGCAAACCGATGGGATAAGGAAAGTATATGATAAGTTAGAAAAAATATGCAATATTTACCTACGCAAAAATGATCAAACAAGGAATAAAACAAATAAATTTTGCGCCAAACTTGCGAACCGCAGCTTCATTCCGTCTCGATCTGTGACCTTCCACTACATAGAATTGTCATGCGAATTTTGGAGAAGTTTGAGTTATTTCAAGAACATTCAGGTGTTATGCATAAACACGTACTTAATAGACATTTTAAATTAGTTCATAGATAGGCATTTTGTATTATTAATCAGTCGTATAGATTTGTGAAGTTTTTTTATGCTTAAACACTTAATAGCAATATACACAGTGTGATATACACACTGTGTGTATACCACAAAAGAGATAAAAAATACACAAGAAATATACACACTATGGTATTTTGGATTGTGATATACACATGGTGTGTATACCATAGAAGAGAGATAAAAATACACAAGCAATATACACACTGTGGTATTTTGGATTGTGATATACACGTGTGTATACCACAGAAGAGAGATAAAAAATGCACAATAAATTTACATTGTGGTATTTTGGATTGTGATATACACAGTGTGTTTGGTATTTTAAATTTTAATATACACACTATGTATGATTTTGAATTGAAATATACACACTATGGTATTTTGGATTGTGATATATACACAATGTGTATACCATAGAAGAGAGATAAAAATACACAAGCAATATACACAGTGTGGTATTTTGGATTATGATATATACATGGTGTGTATACCACATAAGAGAGATAAAAATACACAAGCAATATACACTATGGTATTTTGGATTGTGATATACACATTGTGTGTGGTATTTTGAATTGTGGTATTTTTCTCAATTTTTTATGTTTTGTAGAGCAATCTTCTGCGAAGTATATATAATTTCTTGTCTAGTTTTGGGATTCTGATTTTTAAATTGTAGATGAGTGATATGTATGCATGGAAGATATATTTTAGCAGTTGTTGAAGTTCCATAGAAACTTAGGAGTCGTATTGAGTTTAGCTTGTGCTTGATCAAGCTCTTCCTTGATTTTTTCAACCACATCCTCTGTCATCGTATTAAATGACTTGATTACAGAAATGGGATCAACCACTACCCCAATACCTTCCAAGTGTGGATTAGTTTTTTCCCTCTTTTTTTTTTACTATATAAGGAGATGATGTTTTCATCATTTTGTAAGAGGGTAGTGTGTCTACCATGTTGTAATTTTTTCATAGTTACCTTCCTTAGGCTCCTATATGCTTTGTTAAGTCTAAAATTGACCTCAAGAGGAGCATACATTGATTACTACACCTTTTCCAATTGCATGATGATCCATCCTTATCTGGTCATAGTGGAAGTGTTCTATGTAGATGTTATGATAGCCAGTGATTGTGATGTTCCCATTGAAGTCATTGTTCTAACAGAGGAAACAATGGTAGAAGAAGGGGGGTGTCGAAGATGACACAATGGTGGCCACAAAGGTGGAAACAATGGGAGAAGAAGAAGAAATGGCGATATATGGAGGAACAATTATGGAAGATGGAGGAACAATTTTAGAAGCACCAACATATGCACTATCTAACTTTGGGGTTCCGAAGGTGAAGCATTAGATGTGAAAGGAGACCAATCCAAAGAAGTAATTGGTGGAATATTGACACCAATGGTTTGGACCTTAAATACTATAATTTTTTCTCTTAAATGTTTCCCTTGTTGCACTAAATAGATCTTGAAAGTAATTTCTCCTGTTCTAGATCACTAGCATTTATAATTGTGGCCATGGAAGGTGGTCGAATGGAGAAGATGAGATTGAGAGATATGGGTGAAATGGGTGGTGATGAAGTTGGTGGATCATGGATTCTCCCAAACTTAGTTGATGGAACCTTAATAGAAGGTGTAGGAGATGGAATTGAAGTGGAAGGCCCAACTATTATCACATGTCGAATTTGTAGGGATTGTGCATTCATACTAGGGAAAAATGCGACAATGGTGTAAACAAGGTTGACTATAAATGTGTTAGGATTAATCACTACTATACATAGTGCAAAAATATCTCAATTTATGTCGATTTTGTGTCATTTCCCATTTCAATTTTTTTTCATTTTGGGAAGAAAAAATGACACAATTGTGATGTCATAAAAGGCTACCTCCCATGAGATATGTATTTGTAGAGCAACACTGACCCTTAAAAGGATAACACACTATACACACATTTGTGTATACCACACTATGTGTGCATACCACAAACCTAAAAAAACTAATGCATGAAAAATGTGTAAACCACACAAACATTAGCTTTGTGGTATACACACATTAGCTTTTTAGGATTGCTTTAGGATTGTAGTATACACAAATGTTTCTTGACAAATGTTTTTAGGTTTGGGGTTTACACACATAGTGTGGTATACACAAATGTGTGTATACCACAAACCTAAGAAAAAATGTGTGTATAGCCACAGTTGTTTCTTATTACGTTGTTTGTGTCATTTGTCGCATACGCACAAATGTGAAACCCTTTGTATACCACATATTTTGAATACTTGTATCATATGACGTTGTTATTCCACATTTTTTCACTCCTAGTATCCTATGCAATAAAAGCATCAATTTAGCAGTTTATATATGAGACTTTATTCATGGTTTTAATTTTTGCTAAATATTGTAATTTTAGCTACACATTGAGTTATATTATTCTTGCTCTAAACTACTAACCCTTTGTTTTGTAGGATGATTGGTCCAAGACATTTGGTTTTATAAATTAAATTACTAAGATTTGTTTTGCAGGGCCTCCTCTTGAAGATGCAATCACAAAATTTTATCATTTAATTTTATTACATTGCATCATCTTTCTTTTGTGTTTTGTATTGTTGTTTGTTTATCTCGAAGGTTAAACCGTGTATGCTCTCCTCTTGCATCTTAGGATGATCTTGAGGATCAAAAAAGGATGACATTTTCCTTTTTCTTTTATATGGGAAACATTACGTGAAAGTGACATTCATGCACTTATCGCAGTCCTAGGAGTCTCGTGACCTTAGAATTCACCTCCGCACACGTAGACACACATTGTGTTCTGATGGGGTATAAATTTTTTTGGAGAGTTTTCGTTATTGGCTAAGTGCTTTCTTGTTTTAAGAGTGGCGTGAAGTGAGGGGCTTCCATGTCCCAATACCCAAGCCTCAAACAACATCCTTGTAACACAGACTTGGGCCCCATGTACCGCAAGGTATATCGGGTACTCCCCTAGTGAGCTCATATATCCTAGTCTAGGAAACCTTTTGGCTGCATATCAAGCTATTGTGCAAGGATATTGCACTCCCCAAGATCACTCACTAGCTGACCCCACATTGGTACATAGGTGGTGAGCCAAGAGTGGCACCCCTCAGTGTGTGGTATTGAAAGTGGGAAATAGCTTGATTGCAATCCCACTTGACTAGTTAGGGTGTGTATTGCATGTTGGTTGTTTGCTCATGAACAACACTAACCATCATATCACCTTAAATTTTTAATCAATCAAACATCATCATAATCAACCATCCTTAATCAAACAATCCCAACCCAAATCCCATCACCATCCTTAATCAACCAATATAATGCAAACATGACAACCTATGTATACCACATACTAACAATGGTTGAAAGCGATGTAGACTCATAGCAACAACAAGTTTCAAATCATCTATAACAAGGTTTACACCAACAAAATTCACCTTACTTTGCATGAGAAAGATCATACAAGGTTCATAAAGTTCTTATCTTGACTTGTATAAGCAAGAATTGTGCTAGTTTACTTGTTGGAAGGTTATTTTTCAACATTATGCCCTTCCTCTATCTCTGAGAATGATGATATTTCACCTACTTGTCTGCTCATAAGTCATATATGTGTCATTCTCACCTTTCTCTACGTTTGACCATCATCTTTCTTCAAGTAGCCCTTCATCCCAACAATCAAATTTGGCTTCTTTTACCACTATTCCACCTATTTTCACCTTGTACCCTGTTCATGCACTCTAGAAAACATCAACCATCCACAAAAATGATAGGAAAAGAATGAAAATTCCACCTTTTACTATTTTTGATCAAATTTGATTTTTAGCTTCTCAACTCAAAGCATGTTTGCTTCATTAATGGGTATGAACTTATATAAGTGTTTCTAAGGTATTTTCAACTCCAATAACATCTTCATATCAACTCAAATGTGTACCCAAAATTTGGGGTTCTATCTCCTTGTTTAACTCTCTCAATTCCACTTTTTGTGTTTTGTTCTATAAACCCTTACTAGGTTTTTGCAAGTAGATTGTCAAGCTCATGATCTTTTATAGGAACTTCAAAACAAAATGAAAGGATTTTTAAGAACTCTTTAAAGGGTTATAGATCTCCCTAAATTTTTAGAGGCTAACTTCTCTTTTTGCATATACTTCCTTTGTTAACTGACCCCTTCTTCTAGGCCTGAGACTGTGAATTTTGTGTTCTTCCTCCAATTGTCAAGCATAAGTCTGAATTTCACCCTTAAAAATACTAAATTCTTTCATTATCTGCTACATTAGATCCTGTTCATGATATTTTCATGCCAACTCATGCAAATTATCCTCCATTCCTTATTTTCACTGCATTTTACTGTGCATGCACAAAATTCAGACCTCCAAATTCCCTTTCTTAACAACACTTAACTCAAACTTGTCAAGAAGTTATCACGACTAAAAATACAATAGCATTCTTCACCCATTACATTCATCTTATATCACACTTTGCATAAGTGAGAATACATTACAGAGGTTTATTTTAGGCCCGAGTTTGCACCTTCCTATCATGCATGGATAGCTTTCCACTCACCACAATGTGTCAACATGTATTTTCACAAATTCCAATGTGACCGTACTCAAAATTGAATCATAGTTTACTGAATATACTCAGTTCATCCAAGAACCTTCAACACACATATAATAACAATTCAAAATACTTGTAAATAATTTCTCCCACAGATAATTTATAGCCTTACCAACAAGCATGCATCAGATTTGTATGAACATTCAACAAATCTCAGAGATGTATACACCATTACCAAGTACCAAAGCTTACAAAAACACTATTTTTCTCCTTTCCTGAAACCTTCCTCGATTTCCAATTGATTGGGAATGCATAATTTAGTTACATTTTCACAATTTATAATCCTTCTATTAGTTTCCAACCGAATTCTAGACTGCAGACCTTGTGGTCATTTGAATATCCTTAGTCTTATGCTAAGTTCCTCAACCAAAAGGCATGTCCTTGACTTTTAAACTCCCACTATGTCTTTTTAGACCCTGATATGGACCTAAGACACCTAATCACTCTTCACTTCATCCCCTTACATGCTTGTAGGCTTCAAGATTCTATCAAAACAACCATAGCAAGCCAAAATGACCTCCAAGACTCCAAATTGCACATTTGGAGGGAAAGCCAATTATTCAAATTTTGAAATACCTAGACTCAAACTACCACAACTAAATGACTCCTAGAATAAGTGTTGGTATTTTTTATTCTGTCAAAGTCACATTATGCCCTCTTACTCCCTTCTAGCCCTTTACATTTCCTCTTAATCTAGTCTCACCGGTAAACTCTTTGATGACCAATTAAATGAAACAATCACCCTACAAAGTTTCATTATGTAACTCTACACCCATTTTCTTTTATACTCCCTTTATTGTTTTTGCCAATTTCTCCCTATTGCCTCTGGTTATGATCAAATCACTATGTACAGAGAAAACAATCGACTTTTATGCAAATGTAAAATAAGTTTCACATACCCATTACCCTTGTTATGCTTTGTACACCTTACATCCACTAATTCAAACTTGCTACCGCTCCCCATAAGGTCATTTCACCTCAAATCTCCTTTCTTAGTATTTTTCTAACATGTTACTTCTCAGGCTACCTATAACTTTTGGTGCAACTATTATATAGGTTTAACACTTCTTATTTGTGTCAACCATACTTACCTCAAACCATACATCATCTGAGCCTTGGGATAGCATACTATCATCACATCCCTTGCTCTTGCATCTGAGGATCTCATTACACTCTTGACTATTGTTCATAATTCCTTCTCTTGGACATGCATCAATTCATCTCCAATATTGTCTTCAAACATACCTAGGTTTCTTGGTGCCATTCCATACCCTGCTTTCTATTTGTTATCATGGTTCCCTAGTTCATAATTATTTTACATATAACTCTGTATACTCAATTCCATACTATACATGTTACCCATCAATTAGGTCCAACTTGAAATCTCATGTACAAAGGTTATAGTTTAATGAGGTCTATTCAGGCTCCACATACTAAATATACTCCACCTAGCTAGATTCCTCATTCTCCATGCTTTGAACACTTTATCTACCCTACTACAAAGTGTTAAAACTATTGGTACAGATCATGCACTTGCATTTCACATGTAATCTCTTTCCAAGGGCCTAGTTAGCTTGTAGCCTCTAACCACATAAATTGTGTTGGATCTCATATTTGTTCCAAACAACCAAACCAACAAATACATGATTTGGATACCCTCAATTAGGTTACAAAACATATATCACATTCATCGGGGTTACTTTGTATGGTTTTGGACTTTCAATACCCTGCCCTAGGCCAATTAGGCCTTCTTAATAGCAATGATTATGACAATGAATACTTGGGGTAATAGTTTTACCTAGGCCAATAGATACACCTGAAGAAAATCCTTAATTAGGCTTATGACACCTAATTTCCACCTCTAGCACACCTAAAACTTCATCATAGTTACTTTTATTTTTACATTGACTTGTTTAAGCAAAGTTACTTAGTCTTATCATAACAAATATACTAAAATAGACCCTATGTTCCTATGACATCTTATTCTCTTGATGCTCCTACATCAACTTCTTAGGATTACAAGGATAAACAAGACTTTGTTCATTTTCACTACCTTCAACCTCTATTACACCTTAAATCCCTTATGTACAACATGTTTAGGACTCTATCAAGTCATTATACTTGTTAGTTATTAAACTTGTCAATTTTTACCCAATCTTGACCTTCTAGATCCTTGTTCATTCATGCACAAGTAGTTCTTTAACTGAGTTCCCTATTTAGGATTTTTCTCACCATGCTTACTGATTATATGAATTTTTTTACATTATTTTGTGTAGGATGCCACGAATGAAAAATTATGAACAATTTATTTCCCTAGATGTTCAGGACGTGGGAAATGGGAAACCACATTTTTCTCAAGACGATCTTGAATGGACACCGATTGGGGAAGACAATGGTCAAGGAAATATTTGTGTAAAAATCCCTCTAGCACATCTTGATGCCTTTATTAAAGGGGAAATATGTCTCGATAGATTTGAGATGAAATTCATATGCAAGCAGAATAGGGTTTACCCTGTTCGGAGGGAGACACACCACCACATTTTACCATTATGTATCGCAGGTTTGTTTATATTAACTTTACGTTTGGTCATCCTTAGGAATAGTGTTTACATATGTTACTACCATGTTTTTCACATTTTGTACCTGATGTCATTATGTATTTCCTTTTGTTTTAGCTACCAATGTGCTTACGGACCTGCGACAACAACAGAACAAACCACCTACTAGTGAAAGAATTAGGAGGTTTTAAAAAAAGTGGATTTCGATGTCATTTCAATGTGAAGGTTATGTTTGGTACACCAGACATGGCACATATCACATATAATGTTATGTATCATGTTGATAAGAACGGTGAGTTTTTCCATGGTGTAATGGACACAAGCTTGGATCCACAAAGTGGTTTTGCTCCAAATTTATCAGATGAATGTAAGCAATACATTGAATCTCTTTTTCTTGTTGGTATACCTATTGACACCATTATCAAAAGGCACTACATGGATCCTGAGTGGGTGAATCTTGTCAACAAAAGGGATGAGTACTTAACTAGGAAAGACGTGTTGAATGCATGGAGGAGGGTGAAGAGCATTAGATCCCAAAAGCACCAACACGATAACACTAGTATCAATTTGTGGCATGTCACTAAAAGGGATACATTTTTTTATTATCAGAGGCCGGTTGGGACTGATGTGCCTTTCATTATGGGCCTTCAAACAACGTGGATGCTTGAAATGATGGTTCGTCATTCTCACAACTCCATCATTGCAATGGATTCTACATTCTCAACTAATAAATATGGGGTAAGGACATTGTTGTCTAATTTCCATGCATAATTGATGTTTGGATATATTTGTTTAAGTCAATCACATACTAACAATAATTTTGTGTACACATTTGCATCGTACCAATTGTACACGCTTCTAGTTTTTGAGAAAGAGGTTGGGGTTCTGTTGCATGGGCAGTTTTGTCTCGTAATAAATTGGATGACATATATGCATGGATTGTTGAAGTCTACGTGAGGGGGAAAAGGAAAAGGATGGATTGGCATGTCAATGCATTCATTACGGATGATGCGGCTTCCGAAATACAAGTTATAAAGTATAAATTTACTAATAGGTTTATCTATAAATTTTGAACACAATTTACATCACTAACGATGTTATTTTGTGTATCGGGCTATATTTGGTTTTCATTTCTTTTTATGCGTATTGCATGTTTGTAGGGCCTAGATAAAGAATAGTCATAGGTTTTTTTCCTTCATTTTTGTTATACAACGTTTACAAGCTTGGGTTGTATTTTGTTGTTTTGCATTACTTATTGTCACGTAACAATTTTTTTATAGATATATGAAGAAGGAGGTGGGTTTGGTTATGTTTTAGAGACTAGTGACATCATGTGCACCATTAGTGACAATGAGCACATGACTTTTTTCCTCATCGATGAGTTCATGGAGGAGTTCAAAGAGGAGACTACCTTTATGGAGTATTTCAAAAAGACATGGTTGCAAGACAGACATATTGGTAAGTGGTAACTACATAGCTACGCGTAGATTCAATAATTCTTAAGTTGTCTCTAATGGTTTTTTTGTTTCCATGTGTAGCTATGTGGTCAAATAATTTCCGCAACTTCACCCATGCCAATCAGGATACAAATGCATCCATAGAATCTTACCATTGTTTCTTGAAGACTCGATACTTGTGTGATAAAAGAAAGAGATGTACAAGAAGAATGTATTGGTTGTTGTACACATTGGTGTTTTGAGTTGAACCCCATTACAAACACAAGAGGAAGTTGTAAGTAGAAATTTTATTGACAAATTACAAGAAGGAGAAAGAACTTTTGACTACCACTAAAAGGTCCAAGCAATATCAGACAGTGATTATTGTGCAAATGATACTATTCAAGGGTCTTACATGGTTAGAATTCAAACATCCAAGGACCAATGATATTTTTTTGAGATTTGCCCCAAATTTTTATGTTTGCGACTGTCCTTGGGCTACCAAAGGAAACACCTACAAACATGTTGTGAAGGTGTCACAACTTGAGAGGACACATGAGGGTAGTGCATCTACTAGGGATCCAAATTTCAATGGTGAGGGTGTATGTTTTTGTTTCATTATTTCAACTATTTCATACCAATGTTATCCTCAGAAAATTTCATTGTACATCCTCTAAAATTATTGTTGTCATTATAGATGACCATGTTGACCATGTTGCGGAAGCAATTGAATGCACTGCACCTAAAGATGATCCATCGAAGCAGCCCCACATTGTGATTGATAATAATAATTTATTATAAATGAATAGTGGTTGATATATCAACAATTTCACAATTACTAAATGAATTTTATTTTTGGTGACAGTTGATAGTGATGAAGGAATTCAACAGGAAACACAATACCTTAGTCCTGAACAACATGTCAGAAACCATGGAAATGTGTTGCAAGTGCTCAATGAGTCTAAAGAGTTTTTGAAATCATTGTTGGACATGGTGCCAAACAATGATGAACAAATGTTTTCTTTTGGAGACTATGTGCAACAATTTAAGAAGCTTTTAGATGACTCTAGTTTGTTTCCATTTGTTTTTGTTCTTGATTGTAGTGAAAATGAGACTTCTACCACCTAGTTTCGCCATGGTTCAGTGCAAGTAGGAAACCTCAAAAGAGGAAGAAAAAGGAGAATGTAGTTCCAGATTTAAACATTGATGCTCAAGAGTATGAGGATTATACATTGTCTAGACACAACTCATGGAAGGAGACATCTCAATCAAACACAAAAATGATCCGGTATAGCAATCAGAGAAATTTGTGAGGCTATAACAATGAGTTTGGGTGAGTATGAATGTAATGTGATTACAAGATGTATTCATTGGAATTCAAGACACTTTAATTTTTGTTTCGTGATTTGTAGGGACAACCCCTCGACTGAAATGCATGTTCCACATCATCACCTCTCGTTTGGAATATCGAATGCATCTTGAAGGTATTTATGTCTATGTGGAAAATAATGTTAAGTGTAGGGTTTTTACTATTATGTGGATTACACAATCTTGTTTTAGTATGATTACGACAAATATTTTTTCATGGTGCCTCATCGTGTTTAAGAGAAATGATGTTAAATGTTGTATTATGTGCATTCTGAGTTTTACACATTTGGATTTTATTGTATTATGCGTATATTTCATGATCTTGTATCTGATAATGGTGGTATATATATATATATATATATATATATATATATATATATATATATATATATATATATATATATATATAGTTTTGCAGCTTATACGATGGAGGGGTATGCAGAAGTCTCAAAGCAAGTGGTCTAAGGTGTCACATTCAGTTAGAGTTGGATGAATATATTATAAATGGCCAAAATGTAACTGAATGCTCTCATTCTATCTGGATAGTGTCATATTGTGTGAAGGTTTTCAAGAAGTATCTGAGGAAGAATATGGGTTTTTGAATGAATGTTTGTAATCTTGGACCGTGTGGTACATTTTCTTGTAATATTGTAAGCTAAAAGTGGTGCTTTTGTAATATTGTAGCCTTGTAATATTGTAACATTGTAGCCCACAAGTGGTACATTTTTGTAATAGTGTAGCCTTGTAATATTGTAATATTGTAACCCAGAAGTGGTACATTTTTGTAATATTGAAATGAAGAAAACTTAGTTGTTTGTATATGAAGAAGCAATCTATATGTGTTGCACTCTAAGTCTTTGAGCTTTTTAATCTTATCTTGTGGAATAGACCTAAGTTTTACATTAAATATCTAAACTCTTCTCTTTCAATACATAGATGTATAATTGATGTGACTGCAGGTATAAAGGTACATCTTATGTTCTGAGAATGGGTTGCTTTGATATGTAATGTATTTCATTGAATGATTTGGGGTTTTCCTTCTAGATGAATTTTTTTGGAGAATTTATCTTAGAGGTGATTTAGGAGTGATTTCAATCTTAGAAGAAATATACCATGTCCACTTTATGAGTTTGACAATCTTGTTGATTCAAACATTATAGCAGTGACAAGAATTTGTGCATAACAGTGATAGAGGAACTCTTAAATGTCAATAAGGATGCATTTCAGAAGTTCTGTGCCATGAAAAGGAAGACATGTAGTTTATTTGTTCTTGAATTATGAAATGTCATGTTCTGTGTGTTTATACAATTTGCATGAGAAGATGTTGGTAAAGCTTATGGTTATAGGTACATGTCTTAGAGTGCAGGGTTTTGAGGGTCTGAGCATTTCATTACATGCATGAGTGTGAATAATACTGATAAGGACCATTGGTAGAGATTGTAGACCTCTGAGATGAAGGTGTAAGGTGGATTTTAGGTTGATACTTCTTATTTATGGTGATGTGGCTTCAAAGCATCATCAACTTTCAAATCATCTATTACAAGGCTTATACTAGCTAAACTCACCGTCCTCTACATACAAAAGGTCATACAAGATTCACAATGCACTAAATTAGGCTTGTAGATGCAATAATTAGGCTAATTACCTCATAGAAGGTTCTAATGCATCTTCTTACCCTATTTCTTAATCTGAGATTGATGTTATTTCATCCAATATACCCCTCATAGCTGATGCGGGAGCATCAAACCATTTCTTCTAAGCTATTCATTTTAGTCAATAAGCCTTGTATATGAAGGTCTTAGATAGCTATACATTCCTTGGAATAAGTATTTAAGACAAGATGGAGGACTTAGTTTGTAGTATAGATCAAATTCAAAGTTCCCTCCAAAAGTAATATGTTTGAATTTGAAGAATTCCATGTGAATTTTTGAGAATGACATGTAATAAATAGTGAAATGAGATGAGTTGTCATAGGCTGCAACATAACATCAAGTAGTTGGGATATTGAGATATTGTGGAGGTCAGAGTTGTGTGGTCTTAGTTGTCATTGAGGTGGTCAAAACCAACCCCTCCACTTTGTATGCATGGTTGAGTGATAATCTCAACAAGGAAGATCATATTCTATCCTTAAAACATGAAATGAGGAAAATAAGAACCATTAAGATAGGAATGCAATAGAGGTCAAAGTTTTTCATTAAGAAGATAGAGGAGAAAAATGTGTGATTAGTGTTGGAGGAGAGATGATGTTGTTATGCCAAAATAGGGGTAGAATTATGTCAAAAGGATATTGTATGACAGTCCCAAGGAATAAATAAAGTGATATTTTTTTGGATAATATAGATTCTTCTTCCATGGCATGTCCCTTAAGAGGATATAGTGTTATCTTGTTAAATTCATGAGCAAAATGTATCTGTTTCAATGAATTAGGAATGTTTCTAGTGAACTGTGTGTTGAAGAATTGTGTAAGGGCAGCGAGCTCCAAACCCTTGATCTGTGAAATTTGTGCCAAATTATCTGACTATTAACATAGGAAGGGTATACAGTGACAAGGAGTGCATTCATAATTTTTACAAGTCTTGAAAATGCTTGACCAAATTAGTATGGTGATTTCTTCCTTCTCGGGCTCATGCTAGGGCTTCCAATAACTTCTTAATGCACCAATGAATTTGTCTATAAATTTGAAATTATTTTTGTCTTACCATGAATTGGAAGAACTCCAAATTTCGAGAAGATCCGCATAACAATATTTTTGAGCAAGATTGCATGTTACAGTCAACAGAGGTAGAGAGAGTTAGAGAGCAATTTGAACAAATTTTAGATGTTCCAAGGACATAAAATATTTGTAACATATCTTAGAGCCTTAAGAAGGATTGGAAACAATATTTTTAAATACTTTAGGTAAGGAGTATTTCTAAAATGGGAGTAAATGTTGATTGTACAGAGTTTAGACTATACTAGACCTAGGAAGGAGCTACTGTGAAAGATTAGTTGGAAAAATTTTCTATAGAACTAGTGGGTGAAAGATTGATATCACCTTAAACATGATGAGAAAATCCTATAGAATAGGTAATCATACCATGGAGACCTTCAAATTACATTTGAGGCCTTGAATTGGGCTTATATGAGCTATGGAAAGCTTGGGCATAGTATAAAGAAAAAGGAAAACTAATGTTTGATCACCCATAGGTGAGTCTAAGTATTTTAGATGATGCCTACAATTTGATAAAACATGTATAAATTCTCCAATAAATCCTATGTCCAATATGACCACAGTAGTAGTGTCTAATGCATGAGATTAAGGACCTAAGTAGTATCCTTCAAGAAGTTGCATGATTTTTGAATGCATAATGAGTATGAATATGATGGATTCATCATCCACCAATGTTGAACATGGTAACCTTCCCTTCTCATAAGTCATAAATGCATCCATTAAATTTAGAGTATCCTTCTTGGGACTGTATGCCTTGTTGACTATGAATGATGATTGTGAGTCATCCTAGAAGAGGAGTTTCTAGTGATTCTAGCAGGGGGAAGGTAAAATAATTCAGATCAAGGTAAACCAAGTATGCAATCATATGAATGTTTGGAGCATTGAGTATGCATGGAGTCCAAGAACGAATGAGTGAAGTATTGAATGAGCATCAGTTGAGGAAGGACAGAGAATGTGAATTGTTCAAGGTCATGTTGCTTGGAGCAGGGGTCTATACTTTTTTGGATGCCTAAATAGAATCATATCATTCTTGAACCCACTGTATTAAAGCTATAGGGAAAAGCATTGACCATGTATATTAATCAAGGTTAACTTGTAATTAGGAGGGTCAGGGACTCGTAGAAGGAACAAACTAAGCTAGGATAGTTTACATATTATTTAATACTAAGGTTATGTGTATAAGAAAAATGAGGAAAGAGTTAGAGGACTTGAGGATACAAGTGTTGAGGTTGATAAAAGGAATGATAACTAGATCATACCAAGCCAAGAACACAGATGCTAATCAAACACCATGATCAATAAGATGAAACCAATTCGCGTAATAACTTTACATAAAACCTTTGCAAAAAAATGAGCATCAATATCATATATTATTATGGAACTCAATGAAATACAATGAGAGTGGTCCTTGCTTATATAGGAAAGGAATAAAAATCTAAGAACCAGTCAAGTTCATAGATTAAGCCATAAATCATGGAAAGAACTAGTTAAGTCCATAGATTTATGAGAGCACTAGACATCAAGGATCTATTCAATACCATAGATCAAGGAAAGAAATATACCTAACAACTAGATAATATCCCCTAATATCTAAATAAATAAAATAAAATATCCACAAACATAAGTGGGTGAGGATAAATACAATAAAGGTAAATAAAATACCTAGGTGAACATGAGCTAAAGTAAATACCTACTCTAACACCCCCCTTAAGTGAAGCTAGGGGCCAAAATAGAAGTGGCATGTCCATAGTATGAGTCCTAACAACTAGGCCTGATGAGGTACTCATGTACAATATATCCATGAAGAAATCTTGAACCAAAAGAAGGAAAGAATCCTACTATAAGAGAAAGAAGAAGAAGAAGGAAGATGTTCTCACGAACACCCCTAAGAACAACTTCCGAAACCCCAAGCATTCCACACAACTCAAGGTAGCGAGGTGATGCAAAAGGCTTCGTAAAGATGTCTACAACCTGCTGCTGAGTTGAAAGGTACTCTAAGCAAAGAACTCCATCTTGAATGTGCTTGATGAATGAAGTGGATGTGTATCTCAATATGTTTGGTCCACTGGTGCTCAACTGGGTTACAAGAAATGTGAATTGCACTTTGTTTGTCACACCAAAGTATAGTCGGTGAATCCTGTGGGAATCCAAACTCTGTCAATAACTGGTGAAGCCAAAGAATTTGCTTGACTCGCTGTAACTACTACCATGTACTCTACCTCTGAAGATGAAAGTGCAATAGCCTGTTGCTTTTTACACACCTAAGCAACTGGAGAAGAACCAAGACAGAAAATATAGCTAGAAGTGGAACGCTTGTCATCAATAGAACCTACCCAATTTGAATCTGTATACCCAACCAACTGAGTAGAACCCCTAGTGTAGTGTAGGCCAAAGTGGGAAGTGCCCTGTAAATAGCGCAAAATCCTTTTAGCAACCTGCCAATGACTACTATGAGGAGAATGTGCAAACCGAGATACAAGCCCTACTACAAATGAAATATCAAGGTGAGTATGGGTCAAGTACACGAGACTCACAATTAAATACCTATACAATGTATGATCAAAAAGTGGTGTGGTACATGTGGAAGTAAGAGTAACTCTAGACTGAAAAGGAGATGGACTTAGCTTGAAATAAGCCATATCAAAGCACATAAGAAGATCATGGGTGTACTTTTGCTTACTCAATGAATCCCTAAATCAGAAACCAAGGAAATAATGCAATAGCCCAAGATCTGTCATGTCAAACTCGTAGAAAGAGCCCTCTCGAATACTCCGAATGTGGGAAGAAGAGATGTCGGTAAAGTAACACATCAACATACAAGACAAGTATCACAATATCTTCACTAACATGTTGGAGATACACTATATGATTGAGTGGAAGCAAACAAAACCAAGAGACAAAAGAAAATAATCCATCTTCTCATACCAATCCCAAGGGGCTTGTTTGAGACCGTAGAGAGACCTTCGGATCCTACAAACAAGAGAAGAATCCTAAACAAATATTGTTGGATGCTCCATGTATATTTCCTCTTGTAAATATCCATATAAAAAGGCACTCTTCACATCCATCTAGTATACAAAGCCACCCCGTGATGATACAACAATAACAAGTACAAGGCATACATAATCCATCTTTGAAACGGGTACAAAAGTCTTAGAGTAATTAATACCTTTAACTTGTGAAAAACCCTTTGCAACAAGATGAGCCTTATACTTTTCAATAGACCCATCACCAAGCGTATATGGTTCGGTATACCCACTTACACCTAAAGAGATACCAAATCCCAAGTATGATTCTTCATCAAATAAGAATACTTAGCTACCATCGCATCATCCCACTTTTGTATCCCATGAGATTTTGAAAAAGACTATGGATCCTCGTAAACTACCCGACAAAAAATTCCGTAACCCGTAGAATGTGTGTGATGATGCCTAATGGGTGGAAGATCCTCTATGAAAGGTGTTGTCTCGAAATTGTAGTACGGTCCCACTTAGGCATAGTGACAACATCATTGGGAATAGGATCCTCAATGGCATCTATAGCCTCCTCATTAATATCCTCAAAGAAAGGATCCTCAAGATGAGATGAAGAAGAAGGAGGAGGCATGGAAGAAGATGAAGAATAATGAGGAGTGAAGCATTCATCAAATTGAACATGTGTTCGAAAAATAACATCATGTGTATCAGATCTAAGAGATGATAAGCTCTCATGTCCTCACAATACCATACAAATATCAAGGGTTTACTCTTATTATCCAAATATTTCCTTTTCTTCTTTGGCACAAAGGCCCAAGCATGGCTCCCAAAGACTCAAAAAAATGAGACATCTGGCTTAGTGTTGGACCAAGCTTCCTCTTGATTCAAATTCTCAAGTTCTTTATGTGGTGTGTGATTCTGAAAGTAGTTAGCACAATTAATTGTTTCTACCAAATAGATAGGAGGTATATCTCTAGAATGCATCATACATTTAGCCACTTCCTTCAAATTTCTATCATTCCTTTCTGCTAAGTCATGTTAGTGTGGAGTATGAGGAACAAAATTCTGTGAATAATGCCTTAAGTTGTCAAAAAGTCAAAAACTCATTATTGAAGTACTCCCCATTATCCGTATGAAGGTTCTTTATGCTACTAGAATATTGTTTCTCACCAAAGCCTCAAGACTTTGAAGTGTGAAAAAACATCACTTTTGTACTTGAGAAAATAAACCCAAGTACACCTCAAGAAATTATTAATAAATGTAATTGCATACTTAGCTCCATTGTAAGATGCAAAGAAGAAAACCATCAAGTCACTATACACAAGCTTAAGTGGTGAAGAAGATCTCTTCAAAAAATTCTTAGGAAAAGGATCTTGGTGTTGTTTCCCTAATGCACAACCATGACAAACTCCCTCAAGACAAGAAACTCTAGGAATAACATCTACCATACCATGAGTGCTTAACTCCTTCAAATATTTGTAATTGAGATGTCCAAATCTTTCATGCCAAAGCTTACTCTCTGAATCTGCATGAGAAACCAATCCTTTCGCTATAGAAGAAGTGTCATCAAAACCCTCAAAGTGATATATTCTAGAACTATGATCAATAATACCCTTAGCAACCAAAGTGAAAGAGGCTCCAACAAAGTTCATAATTTTGTTCCATGTGGTGTAAAAGTCATTATTTTTCCTTGACTGCAATGAAAAAAATTTGATATACAGAAAAGAAAATTTGTAGTGATTTTAGGAACATGTAGTGCATCTTGATACTACCACCATCAATTTGTATATCACCTTTTCCTTTAATAGAAATAAAGGAAGAATCTACAACCTCAATTTTGGAAGTAGAACTCAAACCTAGAGAAACAAAAGCCTCCTTGGAAGAAGTTGTGTGATGAGAAACACCGTAATCTATAACCCAACTGTCTGCAAGTGGTGACTAAGATCTTCTGACAACATTAAGTGCATTTCCATGTTGACTAGAAGAAAGTGGCATGGAGATAGAAATTTTGTGTTTCTTGACTTCATCCTCTAAGGCTTGCATTCGCTTATAACACCTATGTTCTTCATGATTATTACCCCCAAAAAAAGAACATAAATGGCTAGACTTATTCTTGGATTTAAAAGATTGCTTTGGTTTTGAGTTATTTTATTTGGGTTTAGGAGAATTTTGAGATGGAAAAGGTGTGGATTTGGATTTACTATTTGGTTTTCCCTTGCCCTTAGGATTAGATGCAACTAATGTCTTTTGAGAGGTGGAAGACTCAAGGTGAGACAATTTAGATTCTTCCCTAGTAAGTCATGTTGATCTGGAAAACTCGTTCTCGTGTGGGTGAACACCGAGACTGCAAGCCACCAGAAACTCTGAATGATAGAGGGCTTAGGACCTCAGATGCAGATATGGATTCTGGATATGGGCACAGAGAAAATAGATCTGTGAGAAAAGATCTGCGAGATGGAATCAAATAAGATTAGATTAAAATATGTGGGGGTTGCCTGACAAAGCAGATCCGAGAAGCATTAACTTCCTTGGTGGCTGTCAACCCCCATGTTCACAAGAAAATAATGAATATCCAACGATAAGATGACATGCCAAAACTACAGAGAGATTTTCAATATTTTGAATAAACAATATAAATATGATACCAAGCCGTGTTTTGATATAACAACAAATTGATCGTTAGAGTGACAATATGAGACCGATAGAGCTTCACCTCCAAACACCCCACAATATGATTCAAAGCTCCACAAATTTTTTTGACAAGATATTATGAATTTTAAGCTTGACAATTTCAAGAATTTTCTACCTCTTTTCAAATATGGGGGAGAAACCCATATTTATAATTTGAATTGGGATTAAAATAAAGGATTAACAAATAATTATAATTTACAAAATAAATCCTGATTAAGAGGACATGATGAAGAGTTGATTTGATGGTGGGGTTCATGATGTGAGAAAAGGAAAAGGTGTGATGTGGAGTGGGGACATGGTTAGGTGTAATAGTGAAGTCATGTGCTCATTTTACACTATTGATTTTTAGATTTGTTGTCGGATAAGGAGATTTTTGAATTATTGACTTCATGGGTGGGGTTAATAATTTAATAATTTGAGGGAATTGAATTTTTAGGTGGGAATTGATTTTTAGGTGAGAAGTGATTTTGACTTAAGTGGGGAACATGTGGGGTTCTTGATTTGTATATATATTTTTCAATTATTTAATTATTAAATAGGATGATATGACTTATTTAAAAAAATAAATTATTTAACATAATATAGTTTTGGCATGTAATAAGAGATTAATTAAGTTATAAGATTAATTAATTGAATATGAATTGTCAGTGGGAAATGATATTTGAGTAAGCCTTCTGAAGGAGACCAAAACACAAGGTGATACCAAAATTTGGTGTCTACATTTTCCCATTTTTGTTGAGTGGTTTGCGATAGTAAGCCACAAGACAAAAACAAAAAGGGTTAGATGAAAGATGTGTCCGAGGATGGATGAAGACATGACCAAAGACAAGATGCCTAAGGAAAAAAGGATTGCAATAAATAAAAAAATTATGGCAGTGACTCCAATATCACATCGATAGAGGACAATTGCGGTCTCAACGGAGACAGACGACAATGTTCTACGAACAGTGAGTGGGTGAAGACCACTGTAGTATGGATGTAAACCAAGATGACCAATGGGTCATAGGAAAACATCAAAATATGTGCAAATAAATGTGAAATATGTGCACAATCCTTTGTTTGCGAGGAATCATGTGAAAAATCATGCATCCATAAAAGGGACGTGGATGAAGACAATGATGCCCCAACACAGGGCACGAGAAAGACACAAAGTGAGTTATATGTGTTGATAAGTACAAGGATGAAAATGTGCCTCAACATAAGGCATGGATAGAATAATCATAAATGTGGACAAGATGAACAGATAAGATAGAAAGGTGAGATAAATTATTTCTAAAAGGGTGAAAAATATAATGACAATCATGTTTTATAGGGAAGATGCATAAGTGTTAGAAAATTAGAAGGTGAAGAAGACAAAGAAGTCTTATTTCTTCGATAAGTGTGATAGAGATACTTTTGTGACAAAACAAAAGTAGAGCAAATATTCAAGGAAGAGAACAAGATTAGATAGGTGATGGTCGTTATGGTATCTTCCAAGACAAAAATGTCAAAAGAAGATGGGAAGATATTCTTAGAAATGGATATGATGATGTCCTTGCAAGAGGACTGATGAAGATAAAAGATGTGATAGGGTTCTCAAAAATAGAAGAGGTAAATGTGGCAAAGAGAAGAACAAGAATGGTAACGAAAGGGATAGATGGTGATACATAAACAGAGAAACATTGGCATTGGTCATGAATGCCGATGTAAAGGATGTTAAGAAGAGAAAAGGGAATAGATAGGAGGATTGGTTGATTATGAGAAGAGAAAGAAACATTGAATATGAAGGTGATAGGGGTATAGAATAGAAGGACAGAGACAGAGGAGGAGAAAATAAAGAGTGAAAGGGGAGGAAGAAGATAACAAAGAAGGATTATAGAGAAAGGGGGAAATAAAGAAGGACAAACAAAGAGAAGACAAGAAAAGAATAGAGCAGAGGATGAAATTATGAAAAAGGGAGAGAGTTATTCAAGATGAAAGGTGTGATGGAGGATGGAGTAGAGGAAAACAGAGAGGTAATGGAAAATGAAAGAGATGATAGAGCAAAGAAAATTGAAGGAAACAAATCATAGTGAGGAAATCCAAGGCAAAGAATATGGAACTAACTGCATGGAAATGCATGTGGATGATGAGATGATAAAGGAAATGGGATAATGTTGAAGATTCAGGTTTTCGATGGGGAAGTAAGGAGGAAGTGCGAGGTAAAATGGGGAGAAGGACGATATAGAGGAAGTAAAATAAGATGAAGATCAGAAAGGAGGAGAAAACAATGAAGAAAATTATGTAGATGGAAGGGAACCAAGAATGAATATATTTGGTAAAGAGTGAGAAGCATAAGGAACATAAAGAGAAACTTGAGGGAAGGAATGACATCGATTGGAAAAGAAATGGAGATGCATGAGATGAGGATATGCTGATGATGAGAAAATAGAGAGAAGGTGTATGATGAAGACAATGAAGAACTTGGCAAGGAAGAATGGAAGATAGAGAGGTGGCGAGGAAAAATAAAGGAAGGGATAGGAAAGGCAATTCTAGTGAATGGATGTTTGAGAAATCCACCGATAATGATCAGTAGGAAAATATGAGACAAAATATAAGACAAGGCAGAAAGTAAATGAAGAACGAGAGGGGGAACGCCAATGAAGGGATGTTAGGATAAGTCTTCCGATAATGATTAGAGGACATAGAGGAAGGAATGAATGAAGATAGAATGGAGGAGGTCAAAGAAAAGGATTCTCGGTTGTGCGAATGAGGATGAGTGATATTTAGGAGAAGTCCACCGATAATTACTAGCATGGAAACAGAAGATGATGATGAAAGAATGTTAGAGAGAGACCAATGATAATGATGGGTAAATATGGGGGTAGATATGTGAGAGAACTCTATAAGACGAAGTGGAAAGAGTAAATAAAGGAGGGATAATGATGTGTAGGAAGATGAAGATGAGGAGAGGATACAGTGGATGAGAATTAATGAGAGAGAAATGAAGAAACAAGACATGAAATAAACAGAGAAGAGACAATTAAGTAAGATTACCTAGCGATGGATGATGGAGATGAAAAAGGGACCAAAAAGAAGTGGTGTTTGTATGAATGGAAGTGGAGGTGATAGGATGTGATGATGGGGAATGCTTTGAGAAAATGTAGATGGAGAGAATGTGGGGTAGTGATGATGCAAGAGTGTTAAGCGAGAAAAGGAAGAGTGGAAAGACGTTTGTGGTAGTGATTGTCATCTATTGAAAGAGGAAATGGTGGAGAAGATTCTACAATGGAGGATCCAAGGAAGAAGATAAATAAGGTTCTCTCAAGCTAAATGGATGGTTAAGAAAGATTGTCAAACTAAAAGTGGAAGAATAAAAGAGAAACCGAAGAGGAAAGACAAGTAAGATATCTAGCATCATGCAAGGGGAAAGAAAGGTGAGAAGGATGATGTGGAGACACACAAAGATGAGTGGACATGGAGAGCAAGGAGAAATGGATCAAATATGGTGTTGAACATGTTGAGAGATAAGGACCTACAAGATAACAAGAAGGACCCTCAAGTAGGATTCGTAAACTGCAATGGTGATCAAGTAGAATTCGCAAACCGAAAAGTGTATTTGTAAACGCATTCATGGAGATGATGGATAGTTATAAAATTCATAGTGTGAAATTTGATATGATTTTTATAAAATATGATTTGGATGAGATGAATGGAACATAGCTCAGTAGCAAGGGTGTATAGGAAAACTATGTTATGAACTGGATTGGAGATAAACAAGAAAGGGTTACCACTCAAGGCATTGCACTTGTATCCAATAACAGTGTTAACACATAACCAACGGCAGCTTAGTTATACCAAAAGATCATGAGGGAAATATGGATGAAAGATGCTTATAATTCTAATATTGGCATGACAAAGGGATTGAAGATGTGACTTGTACATGAGAAGAGGGATCTCTAAAGGTGGTGTTCCTTAAGTCTATACCCCAACTTTGGAAAAGGGAAAGAAAAATAACAGAAAGTTGATCAATGTGGGAAGCTTTCAAAAATGTTGATAAGAGAAGGTTGATCAATGAGAAAACCTTCCGATTCCATAATAACAAAGTAGTAATCCTTCGAGGGTATGGTACAATTTATACATAATATAGATGACAAGAATAATATGATAGCCATCCTTCAAGGGATTGGTCTATTTCTTTTGATTTTTCTTGGATTTTGATTTTTATACTTTGCTTCTTCTTTTGCATGAACAATTGTCCTTTGAGGGATCACTATTTTTTTATAACTTTGATTTTTCCTTTTGCATACTTGAGTTTCAACTTCACATGGGGAGAGCTGGGAAAAGCTAAGTAAACCACTTAAGATGGTATAAAGAATGTACAAGAGACACCCTATACCCTTCACATGGCTAAAATAGGAGAACAAGAAGGCAATGGATGTAGTGGTTACATGATCACATCAATGTTGTGAAGGTGAATCACATAATTCAGATTATTACAATGACAAATGGAAGGGGATAAATATGGTAGAACATTCTAAGGATGTAACTAAGTTCCCATTGGTAAATATGTTAACAATAGACTAGTTGCAAGTGTAATGCATTAAGAGATTTCATTTTTGGTTTATCACCATGAGAGAGAAGACAATGTAGTTGCAATAAGATGAAATGATAGCCAAGTAAAAATAAAACTAACATATGACCACAATGGTGGATTTAGATGAAAATAAATGATGATGCCCCAAGAGAGACATAAACATAGAAGGACAATCATGGCCTCAAAGGAGGGCTTGATGAAATAAATAGTGTCCCAAAAGAGACACACATATAGCCACAATGGTAAAACAAGTCTAAGGATGTAACTAAGTTCTCATTGGTAAATATGTTAATAGTAGACTGTCACAAGTACAATGCATTAAGAGATTCCATTTCTGGTTTACCACCACGAGAGGGAAGACAATGTAGTTGCAATAAGATGAGATGATAGCCAAGCAGAAAAAAAAAACTACGTCTTGAAGGAAACAAACATATGACCAAAATGGTGAATCTAGATGAAAATAAATGATGATGCCCCAAGAGAGACATAAACATAGAAGGAAAATCATGGCCTCAAAGGAGGGCTTGATGAAATAAATGGTGTCCTAAAAGAGACACACATATAGCCACAATGGCAGAACAATATAAGGATGTAACTAATTTCTCATTGGTAAATATGTTAACAGTAGACTCGTGTCGCAAGTACAATGCATTAAGAGATTCCATTTTTGGTTTACCACCAGAGAGGGAAGACAGTGTAGTCAGCAATAAGATGAGATAATAGCCAAGCAGAAAAACTATGTCCTGAAGGAAACAAACATATGACCACAATGGTGGATTTAGATGAAAATAAATGATGATGCCCCAAGAGAGACATAAACATAGAAGGACAATCATGGCCTCAAAGGAGGGCTTGATGAAATAAATGGTGTCCCAAAAGAGACACACATATAGCCACAATGGTGGACTTCAAAATAGATGGTGCCCCAGAAGAGACACAAATATAGAAAAAGGTCCCTCAATGGAGAGACAAACATGGCCTCAAAGGAGGGCTTCAATGAAAAAGATGATACTCCCAAAAGGAGCATAAACATAAAAAAATATGGCATCAAAGGAGGACTTAGAATGAGATGATGATTTGGATATAAATAGTTTAGATTGGATGAATATGAAGAAAGTAAACAAAGCAATGTCAAAGAGTGAAGTCCCCTAGTAATAAGAGATTTGTACGGATGATGTGTTCAAGGGTGAGGAAGGTTATTCCCCAAAAAAGTTAAATGTGAAGGAGGTAAAGGATGTCGAAAGAGCTTAGATGAGATTGTTTAAGATCTAGATGGGGTAAATGATCGGAGACCACAAGCATGTTTAGCAAGATAAGCAACGTTGACGTATAATGGAGGGCATTCCTTAAGAGGAATGACATGGGTTGATGAATATTAAGGGATGATGTGGATGAAGGGATCATGGGAGATCTGACAGATGGGATATGGATTAGATTCAAGGTAGATGGAGAAGGAACTTTCCCTTGAATGAGGAAATCATCTTTCTCTATAAGAGTGTGGACAATTGACCGAAAGGCCTTACAATGTTAGATTTCATGGCCTGGGTATGATGATAGGCACAACTGCAATTAGGATTGAACCATGATGGCTTGGGACCATAATGATTAAAGGTTTTAATAGGAGGAAGTTTTATGGTATATTTTCAAGTTAAATGTAGAAATATGTCTACATATGACCCCATTTAAGTGTCAAGGGGAAGGTAATTCTTGTGGGTTTTGATAGGATTTCTCAACTTGGAGTTAGGAGAAAACGTGGATGTGAATTGATGTGTGAATTTTTTTTTTTGGAGGAAAAATCAAATTTGGTTGAAGGATGATATTGTTTGGATGTGGATTGATTATTGCAAGATTTCGAAGATGGAAAAACTGATCCTGACATGGATGTTGTGGCATTAGATTGTTGAGAAGAGGAAAAACCTAAATGTTTCCGTGGATGTGCAGGGGACTGTTGGGGATGTTTTCCCCGAGCCTTAGACTTCAATTGAGAAGATTTAACTCTGGCATGGATGACAATAATTTCAATCGGAGGATCTGATAGTGGTGGTGTGGTTATTAATGGAGAAACTATTCTAAAACAAGATGAAGATGTTAATGAAGATATATGTGTTTGTATGATGCGATTAATGATATCTATGTGAGACATGGATTGTTTCGATTTGGGCATGGAAAGAGATGATTTTTAGAGGGAGAAGATAAAGCATCTTTATTTGATTTAGGTAGATGTGTTGGTTCAGTAGGTGATTCAAGGGGTATATTTGATATGGTTACAGATCGAGAGGATTGGGTTGGTGTGATGTAAGGATTAGGTAAAGAATATTGGGGTAGATTGGGTGACGTGGCCACGAGAAAGGTTGTCAAGGTAGAGATAGGTGAATTTTTTGGTATAATAGGTATAGGGGTTGTTGGGATAGATAAATTTGTAGGCACTTTTGGAATATGTGGAGATGTGAGTGATGTGATAACCGATGGAGTAGACCTTATTAGTAAGGGTAATGTAGTAAATGTAGGGTCATTTTTAGACATATAAATAGAAGAGACTGGTTATTTCATAAATGTTTTGAGGGGTAAGAATGATATGTTAGCTAATGGGGTTGATGTCAAAGGTGGGGTTGTAAGGGTGCATGTAGTAGAACTGAGTTTTGTTGGGATGGTTGTGAGAAATGTAGGTGTAGTAACATGTGCATTTGATGAAGATGCCAGTGAATGAATAGGTGTGAGAGACGTAGGGATATGTGTGGATATGAGTGGAGCTGAAATAAGTGCTAAGGATGAATCTAATGTGGTAGATTGGGGTGTATTTGAAGTGGCATAAATGGATGATATAGTTGAATTTGATGTAGATGTGATAAGGACATGAGAAGATGTAGGTCTAACACAAGTAGTAAAAGTTGATGTAGGTGTAATAGGTTCTGAATAAGAGGTGGGAATAATGTCTACCGTGGGAACATGTGGAGTTGGTGATGAGATAAGATCTTGATTGACAGTGTCAATCATACAAGCGTTTGATAGTTGAGATGTAAAGGGGGTGACATGATTTGTTGGTGGTTGATTAGTTTACACAGTGGAAGTATTAATTTGGATATCCCCTTGATTTACAAGTTGTTGGACATGATCTTTGAAGGAACGACATCTCTTGATGTCATGACCTTTGACTCGATGATATTTACAAAAGTGGGCCTCGTGATACCAAATAGGCTTGGCTTACGAATTGTCTATGAGTCGTATGGGAGGCAGTTGGATAGAGTTTACGCTCATCAACTTATTAAATATAGAACTATATGATTATCCTAAAGGAGTGTAGTTGGTCGTTGATTGAGGAAATCAGTGTTGAGACCATATTCTTGGTGTAGATGGGGATGAGGGTTCAATTACCATAGTGTTGTCCGTAGTCTTGAACTCATCATTATGTGTGAATGGTTTAGTAGATTCAGTTTTTGATTTAGTTGAACTTAGTTTAAGATGACCCTGCTCAATGGCACGGGTTTCGAGCTTGCGATCCATTGTGAAAGCTTCATCAAAGGTTTGGAATGATTGGATTTGTAAAGTGGATGATATATGTTTGGCACATGAACGCGAGAATAAGTCGATGAGTTATGTTTGCAGGGATAGTGAAGGATAGTTGGTTTATAACATCATGCCATCATGTGACGAAGTTGATGATGGGCTCGTTTTCATAATATCGAATGGTATATAGATCAACGATAGTGGTCTTATGTGTGATATTGATAGAAAAGTGTTCTAAGAACAAGCTCGTGTAAGTTGGGTGAAAGAGAATAAGGAATGTCGTGGATATTGTTGTACCAGGTCAACGCGGGACCAGAAAAAGACATGAGGAAAGTGTGAAGAAGTAGATCATGATCATGTGCAATAATACAACATGCATGTTTAAATGCAAGGAGATGTTGTTTGGGATCTTCTTTGTTGTTGAACTTATTAAATGTAGGAAGTTTCCAATGAGGAGGGTAGTGTTTGATTGGAACCGACGGATGAATGGGTTCATTACAAATGTGTTCATAGGATAAAGTGCTCTTGGGTGGTACGGTAAGGGTTTCTAAACTTGACAACTGATTCATTAAGGTTTGAATTGAATTAGTCAAAGTATTGTAAGGTTGAGATTGGATCAGCTATGTGGTCTAAAAGGTAGTTTGATAAGGTGAATAATGCATTGGTGGGTGTGTGGGTGTTTGGCGGCGTCCGATAAAGTGGTTGATAAGTTTGTGGATAGGATGTTTGTGGAATGGTTTGATAAGACAATTGATTAATTTGTGGATATGTAGGTGTTTGGGGAGCTGCTTGGTAAAGACTAACATGTGTCACAGGTTGGGATTGCTACATAGGCTGGTGTTGAGCAATAGGGGCATGACGATAAGTGGGGATATGTGTGTTAAGAATTGGAGATGGTTGGACAAGCCTATTAATGGAATTGTCAAAATGAGATGTGGGTGGAATGCGATCCACCAATTTTGGAGATTGGGAGGATTGAGAGATTATAGGAGATTTTGGAGTAAGAAGTCATATATTGGGTTAGGAGGAGATTTGAGTGTATCTAAAGGAGCAGGAGATGGTGGTGCGATCGATTTAAGAAGATTGGCTTGCCAAGGGATATGAGGGTTGGTTTCAAGGTAGGGAGAATTGTGTATGACATGGTTCTCATGAGGTGAAACCATGGAGACTGGAGGTTGAGTAACTGGAGGCATGATTTTGAGTTTAGAATCTTGTTGGGCGAGATCATTAGAGGAAGTAACTTTATTGGATAGAGTAGATTGTTGTTTTGTCTTGATTTGGGAGAGAGCGACAATAGGTGTGAAATAGAGAAACATTTGTTTATGTATGTTGTTGAAAAAAAATCAAGAAGATTTTTTTAACATCATGATTAATTTAGAGGATGTGAACAGAAAAGAAAAGTAGGTAATGAAGGTGCCTAAAGGAGTCTAAGGCTGGTTTCAGGAAGTTATGGATTGGGAGATGTCTGAGACGGTTTCCTATTGGGTGTTTAAGTCCCAATCAGTTAACCAGGTGAGAGGAATGTTTTGATGTGTTAATTATGTTTGTGTAGTCTCAGGAAATGTGTGATAAGTGAAATGCAAAGAGTTAAATTCTTTTACTTAAGCTATGTGATCAAGCAGGATGCAGAAGGTTCATTTTAGACCAAAATGAAATGTGATATTCGATGTATATAGACACTCAGGAAAGGGAAAGTTCAATGCAGAAAAGAGAAAATAGAGAAAAATGAGAAATACCTGGAGAACGCTTGTTGGTGTTATGTGATTGTAATTGATGATGGTGTTTGTAGAAGTGCCAATTAGTGACCTGAAACACCCAGGTACCCTAAAATGGCACCATTTAGAGTTACAGACGAGGCTAGTAAAAATGAGTGTTCTTTTTTTTTACCGCAAGGTTGTAGATGTTACCCTGCAAAAAGAAGATAATTGTCATTAGCTGATGTGATTTAAGAAAAGTGTCATAAATATTTTGTTTACAAATAAGTAGTTTTATAAAACAAGAATAAAATAAATAAATCTAAAGGATTAATAAAAGTTGGAATTCGACGTTAATATTAGAATAAAATAACTTATCAACTATAAAATAAAACCATTAAATAGCGATGAAATAGATTATGGAATATAAAATTATGAAAATATGTGACAAAAATTATTAATAATGGGGGATGTGAAATTACGAACTACGTTATGATAGGGTAAAACAAAAAAATATCAGTGTGTGTGTTTCATTTATTAGTTTATGTGAACTATATATAAGAATAACCATACGCAAAACAAGATAGACTTAAGATGATAGATGTTTTGAAAACGATAAAAGTTTTGTTTATTGATAGAAAATGCTTAAATTTGTCGTCAAAATGATGTAAAGGACAATGTGACCCTACTTGTAATGTGGGGCGGTTGTATTTAGGTGGAAGAAAATAAGTCAAAAGGTGGAGAAAGGATATTTTTTAGAGCGGGAAGGTGGAATTATACGTGGAAAATTCGGACTTATATGATGAGGATGAGGATGTGGATGTGGCTCTTCACATGATGGATGAGAATCACAGAAAATCTAAAACAAGAAATGTCTAATTGGCCACGATGCTACACGCACTATTTATTGTGTTGTAGAGAATTGTAGACCAATTGCTAGACTAAGACTATACAATTATTAAATTTTAGTGGCTTTGTTTATCAAATGTGCCATGTATTCTAAAGAACTGTAAGTCAATTGCTATACACAAAACTTACGTGAATTTAAAACTATCTAAACTACTCCCTTAACTACGCTAGAAACTGTTGAAAGCATTAAATGACATAGGCATTGCTCTACACATGGACATGACTCTTTACATGTACGATGAGATAATGATAATCACAGAAAATCTAAATGGGAAATATATAGTTGGCTATGAGCACTATTTTGGGAGAAATTGTAAGCCAATTTTTATAAAGAGACTGTAATTTTACTAAAAGGCGTCGTTAATAAGACTATGCACGAAGCTTGCGTGAATTTGAAACTACGTTATAGCAAGTATCTAACTCTTATGAGTCTTTGTCGATATATGGTTAGAATTGGAAATTAATTGTTATAATGAAATTGTGCAATCGCTAGGTTTTACGTCCATTCGCTAGAAAAATTGCAAGCCATTGTTAACAAATGTATTCTAAAGAGTTATGGAGGATCCGAGAAAATTGTACATATGTAGTAATTGTTATCAAAAATTCACCCCCTGTGGTAAATTTTGACAACATGCATCGAATACTCAAGTCCCGAGCAAACAGATTGATTCAAGGAAAAAATCATGTTTCGGGGTTCCCTCGGCTTTTTCTAACTCTCCTGTCCAAGGAGAAAAGAGCAAGTTCTAAAAAGGGTGAAAAAGTTGCAAAAACAAGCTTGGGCCAGAAAAAATCATGAAAAATGGCTAAGTCCTAGTCCTTGCAGCAGCTGGGACAGTTGGGACATCGGGGCGCGAATCTGCCGAAAGGCCGCTTGAGCGGTCCGCAGGGAATAGGAACATCCGGCCGTGGGGACGCGTGAGATGCGAAAGGGCGAACCAGCTGAAGGTAAAAGAAAAATTGACTAACTGTTGAGAAAAAAGGTCGGGACATCTGGGCCGCGAGGACGCGAAGGACGCGAACCACCCGGATCAGCCGGCGCAGAAATGATACCGATGCAGGACAAGAGGGACAAGAGTACGCGCGGGACGCGAGAGAGCCGAAGGAGCCGAGAGCCAATCAAATCACGCCACGTGTCTTCACCTCAAGAGGGACAGGGAAGCCCGAATCGGGCGGTTCGAAGGAATTTTTCCCAAGCAGTTTGGGATAGCCAGGCCGCGAGGACGTGAGGGACGCGAAAAGCCGGCAGGCCCATGGATGAATCGTAACATGACACGTGTCATAAGGGGAAACGTCCAAAATTTCAAAGGGCAAGGTTTGAAGGGGCGGCCCGAGCGAATCAGAACAGGACACGTGTCCTAAGGGCCGTGGGGAGTTCGCGGCGCAAAACAAAATTTTGGCTAAGTGTTTTTGGCCGAGTTTTAGAGGGAGCGAGTTGGAGCGTTGGCCCGAGCCAATAAAAAGAGGACGCGTGTCCAATGGAGCAGGGAAGTGCGGAGCTCGGGGAGGAATTAGAGAATTTGGCAAAAGTTTTGGCCAAAAACTTAAAAGAGAAGGATGACCCCGCGCCCCTATCCTCCAACCAGATCATGCCACGTGTCCCAAGTGGCGGGGGACGCGGGGAAAAATGGGAAATTTTCCAAAATTACAAAAAGTCAAAACTTTCAAGGAAAACCCACGGGTAAGGAAAGGAGAGAGAATTTCTCATCTAATCGCAAGTGCCCGACACGTGTCGTCCAGTGGCGAGAGCGGGAAAAAATTTCAAAACCCATTTTTGCCTGTTTTGTGCCCTAAATCTTCAGATCACCATATCTTTTGATCCAGAGCTCAGATTTACATGTTCTTTATATCATTGGAAAGCTTATAAAATTCTCTACATGATTCCGGGTCAATCTTGAATTTTGGTTTAGTCTAGAGAGATAAAGTTAAGGAACGGCTCTGATGCGTGTTCATGGCCAGAAGTGACATTTCAGCGACCAAATTTAATGCAGAATGGGTCGCATTCTCCTCCATTTCAGTCAAAAATGACAAGGTATGGGTTTGTAAGGTCCTCCATGCTGATTTAATGTATTTGCAGTCAATGAGGAATGGGCTCCCACGTTTTGTACATTTTCTGTCTCCTGGCTCGACCCATGCAATGTAAAAGCCGCCGTGATTTGGCTCATTTTGACGGTGGAACACTTTTGGCATAGTAGACTTCTTCTTTCACCTCCAACAAGTGATTTTGAAGAATCGACCTCTCCAAAGACTCAGAACAGCTTTTCTACCTCTCTAAGGTTGTAATGCGATGGTTTTGACATTGGAAATGATAATGCAAGCTTTGTGAATGAGTCTCGATCCTTTGTTTGTATTATTTGCTTCTTTTCGATCCTAAATTATATCTTATCACTTGTGTATGTTTTATGTTGCAAAGCTTTAGTTTGTGTCTATTTGCATGACAAAAATATTCACCACTCCTTTTGGTGCATCACCATCCATAGTTAGTTTCAATTTCTGCAATTCTATCCTTGTCTCCTTGCAATTTAGAGTAGGATTAGGATTTGAACCTCTGTAGTTGTACAAATATAGATCTAAATCAGAGGAGTTTGAGGAACCAGCCTCTAATCTAGATATTCCTCTCTCATTTTAACAAGTCCCACACTTGGAGAGAGGTTTCCATGTTGTGCAATCACACTGGGATGCACGAAACATCAACCTAGAAGCCCGATGTGCGTCAGTGGGTGCTGTGATTTTACACCAACAGTAATATAACATAGAGCTATACACTTAATTAATCCATATGCAGGTGATCTATTTTTCCATTGTTTTCAAACCAGGTCTAAAATTTCAAATTATCTTTTCTTGGAAAACCAAAATTCGCCAATGAATTAGCTTTGTCAGATGACTATGCAGAGGAGGAATCTGAGTGGAGGCATTGGGAAGAGTTCACCAGAGTGTGGAGAGTTGGGATAGGAGAGGTTGAAAGGAGATAAGGTCAAATATATGGAAATGGTAGCTCGGGTAGGTTACAAAGTGGATGACACTT
Source organism: Taxus wallichiana var. yunnanensis (assembly GCA_018340775.1). Lineage (NCBI taxonomy): Eukaryota > Viridiplantae > Streptophyta > Pinopsida > Cupressales > Taxaceae > Taxus > Taxus wallichiana. The sequence goes on along the minus strand of CM031235.1, from coordinate 108,582,530 downwards.
GGCATGGAGCAATGTGGCAGCTTTGGGTTGGGTGTGGAGGAGCTAAGATACGAGAAGGAGGAGAGACGAGATGGGTGTGGTGAGTCTAAGGAATGGAGGGAGATGACGTGTGGGTGGAAGGAAGGGAGATGGGTGGAGAGGAGAGAAGGGACGTGGGGAGAATGTTGACGGGGAGAGAGATGTTGAGGACAGGTGTGGATAGTTGGAGGTGAAGATGGATTATTGGGATGTGGGGGCAGTAGATCAGGAGTAGGGATATAGGATCTCGACGTTGGAAGTTGGGAGAGGTGTGAGTTGGGTCGTGGAAGAGAGAGGTGAGGTAAATGGGAGAAGGTTAGGTCTTAGGACAATAATAAAAAAATTATATATTTATAAAAAAAGTATTTTTATAAAATTCATTTATATAATTATAAAAATAAAAATTTTACTAATTACGAACAACGAAATAACAAGCCCGTTGAAAGCAAGAAAACCACTTACCTCCAAGATGACATAGACCATTGAATGTACATAACGTACCAAACTAATGGAGACTATCTTAAAACCCTGCAAACAAGTGAGTCAAAAACAAAACATTTACAAAAGATATCACGTGACGACAACTAGGAAAATAATAAATTACACAATCAAACTTGAAAACACATCCAAATGATAAGGTTAATTTCTGGATTCATTTCCCATGCGGGTGAAACTCAGTACCAAGCTAGTTAAACACAAGAAGAGTAATTACTTTGAAGACAACACAAACCTCTGCTACGGATGAAGATAACACCAAACCTGCACAAGGCAAATAAAGGAACAAAGAAAACAAAAATGACCAGATCTTGGATCTGGTCCCACCGGCGTGCCAAATGTTGATCTAGAAAACTCATTCTCATGCAGATGAACATCAAGACTACAAGCCACCAGCAACTCTGAATGATAGAGGGCTTAGGACCTCAGATGCAGATATGGATTCTAGATATGGGCGTAGAGAAAATAGATCTGTGAGAAAAGAATTGCGAGATGGAAACAAATAAGATTAGATAAAGATATGTGGGGGTTGCCTAAAAAATAGATCCAATAATCGCTTCACTTCCTCGGTGGTTGTCAACCCCCATGTTCACAAGAAAATAACGAATATCCAATGATAAGATGACATGTTAAAACTACAGAGATTTGCAATATGTCAAATAAACAATATAAATGTGATACCAAGCCAATGTTTCGATATAACAACAAATTGATCATTAGAGTGACAATATGAGACCGATAGAGCTTCACCTCCAAACACCCCACAATATGATTCAAAGCTCCACAAACAACTTTGACAAGATATTATGAATTTTAAGCTTGAGAATTTCAAGAATTTTCTACCTCTTTTCAAATATGGGGGAGAAACCCATATTTATAATTTGAATTGAGATAAAAATAAAGGATTAACAAATAATTATAATTTGCAGAATAAATCTTGATTAAGAGGACATGATAAAGAGTTGATTTGATGGTGGGGTTCATGATGTGAGAAAAGGAAAAGGTGTGATGTGGAGTGGGGACATGGTTAGGTGTAATAGTGAAGTCATGTGCTCACTTTACACTATTGATTTTTGGATTTTTTGTCGATAAGGATATTTTTGAATTATTGACTTCATGGGTGGGGCTAGTAATTTAATAATTTGAGGGAATTGAATTTTTGGGTGGGAATTGATTTTAGGTGAGAAATGATTTTGACTTAAGTGGGGAACATGTGGGGTTGTTGATTTTTATATCTATTTTTCAATTATTTAATTATTAAATAGGATGATATGACTTATTTAAAAAAATAAATTATTTAACATAATATAGTTTTGGCATGTAATGAGAGATTAATTAAGTTATAAGATTAATTAACTCGAATATGAATTTTTGGTGGGAAATGAGATTTGAGTAAGCCTTTGTTGAAGGATACCAAAACACGGGGTGATACCAAAATTTGGTGTCTACAAGTCTTTCACAAAATGTTTCTAAGTTAGGCATTTTGAATGTGTCACCTAAGACATCTATGCTAGAGAAAAAGGTAGGAGCAAAAATTTGGAATGGTCCTCTCAACTTGGATAGAATCAAGTAAACACACTCTTCATCTTTCTTATCTCTTCCACACCCTTTCAACTATGTCAACAAATGCTTGAACTTGGTAATATAGTCTATAATTGTTGGAAAATATTCAGGATTAAGAGAGTTGATCTCAATGTCAAGTTGCATGGCTCTCATATGATCCACCTTACCAAATAAATCCTTCAATTTCTCCCAAAATTTGAAAGGAAAGTCACATTTTTCCAAATGAAATAAAAGAGTGTCACTTACATAAGTTCCTATCAAATCCATACACCCATTAAATTTGCACTGGTACTAAAATTTATCATATTCTCTAGTGAACACTGGTTGTTCTGAAGAAGTTAAATCCCATAATCCTTTCCGCTTAATTATTGTTTCCATTCTTGGTTTCTATGTGTGGTAATTATGTGTTGTTAATGGCTCAACATGATCTAATGCAGAAGTAGATGCCATCCTCAAAAAATCACCAAAAGAAATGCAAGAACCAAGCAATGCAACAAGACCCCCATATTTTGACACTTTATAATGAGTGCATGTTACAATATGGCACTTTATAATTATAATACGATTCTAAAAATAAATATTTCCAATGGAAAGAGCACGGAAAAATAAGCACTTTTGCAATTAATGGAACTCAAAGTTGAGTTACCGATCAAAAGTTACAAGATTTTTAATATTATGCTCTACTATTTATTTTAGTTGCCACTAAAATAGAATAAAATTCTATTTCCTTCACCACATAAATAAAATGAAAGGGGATTGGAGTTAAGCACCTACTAGCAGTAATCACAAGCTTTAAGCTCTCATATGACCATACCATATGACCAGGGGCTAAGGATTTCAATGGGTCTAAGAACCAATCAAGGTCATAGATCAAGCCATAAATCATGGAAAGAACTAGTCATCAAAGAACTAGTTAAGTCCATAGATTTATGAGAGAATTAGACATCAAGGATCTAGTCAATACCATAGATCAAGGAAACAAGTATACCTAACAACTAGATAATATCCCCTTATATCTAAATAAATAAAAGAAAATATCCACACACATAAGTGGTTGAGGATAAATACAATAAAGGTAAATAAAGTACCTAGGTGAACATGAGCTAAGATAAATACCTACTCTAACAAACTAAGCTAGGATAGTTTATATATTAGTTAATACTAAGGTTGTGTGTACAAAAACAATGAGGAAAGAGTTGGAGGACTTAAGGATACAAGTGTTGAGGCTGAATAAATGGATTCCTAGAGAAAAAGGGTAGTAAAACAATGAGGGAAGTCAAGAACATAACTTAAGTGTTAGTCACATACACGATAGGAAATAGAGATAGGTGCATACATGAAGACAAGAGGTGAGATTATTAAAGGAGAAGCCTGAACATCATGTATGAACATGGTGTGCGTAATCGTAGATTAGTTGAGCTAAGGCTGAACCAATAGGTCATGTAATTTATCCTACTCAAATCTCACTATTATTATTTTGAATCATGGTCATTGATGTCAAGTGGCATTGATGGAAAATCAGTGAAAGGTGAAGTGAGACCTTGTAAGGAAGTTCAGGATGGTCTCAGTGCCTTGCAAGTTTGGTTGGTGAGGCAGGAGTCTAGTGGAAGCATGGACATGGTAGACATGGCTGGTTAGGATGTGGTACAGGTCAGGTATGATGGTATAAGCATGATAACAAGCTCTCACAAGTGAGTATTAGGTCAATTGGTGGAAGTCTCAAGTCAAAATGATTCATTTAGGCCTATTTCTTGAGCCTAATGAGGTATGAAAGGTTGGTACAAGTCATGAAAAGTCCATGAGAGCATGGAAGTATCTTAGTAATGTTTTCCAAGGAATATTTGAGGAAAAATAAATCTTATTTTAGGTCTTGAAGGCAAGATTCAAAAGTTAGCCAAAGTTGCCCTTTGGGAACTCAGTTGTTCTTGCATGCAAATGAGATAGGTTAGATAATTTCAGACCTATTCCTATCAAAAAAATCATGGGAGATTATGGAGTAAGGTTTCCTTATGCTTCATGTAAAATTTTAGGTCATTGTGAGGTCATTTGGGCAAGTTGTTCAAGTTTTTGCAAAACTACCTTCTTAAAAAGTGCATTTGGAGCAGCATGGCTTCTTAAGGGTCAAAAACATTATGGAGGCCCATTCAAATAAATCATAGAAATAATTTTTGAATTAAATTTTCCTATAAATCATGTGTAAAAATTGGTTTGTCAAAATAAGGTGTATTTGAAAAGATATGAGAATTTTAGTGGAGCATTTTTCTCTCTCTTGACTTGTGTTTTGAATGGAAAGAAGAAAAGGTAAACCTCAATCTGAAATGACTAGTTTGAACTTTGGAAATATTCATTGGATATGTTTTGGTGTTTTTTCATACTTCTTGGGTCATGGTTTGGTGTTCAATTTGCCAATCCTAGTTAGTGCTTCTAATGACTTCTCATCTCAAAGGATAACTTCCATGAGTTTGTCAATTTTAGTTATTCAAAAGGATTCTTCAAGTTTATACAAGCACCGGAGCTTGATGGGAACTTATTATATGTTCTCTATCTTCCATCAATGGTGGTTAAAGATTTTATCAGGGGTCAACTTGCATCCTTCATCTTATTCAAGTGTTTGCACAACTAAAATTAGGTGTTATTGCACTTTAACAGTTATAAAAGAGGGCTTAAGAACAAGTGTATGATGCAATAACAAGTGAATATTTTTTCTCTAAATGATCTAGAAAAGGTCTTCAAAGTATTCTTGATAATGTGTTAAGAGTGAAAGTGGTGTAGTGCTCATTGCTGATACTCCAAAGTTGCTTAAAGGAGTTGGCAATCCAATTGAATCTTGCTCTTAGATGTATTGTGTTAAATTCATGTTTAAGGGAGTGCTTCAAATCTCTTATGGTTTTTGCAAGATCAAATCAAGTAGGTTTTGTCAATTGTGAAGGTATCTAGGGCTCATCACCAAGTGTTCTTTCTCAAAAGGTATGACTGTGCAGTGTTCCCTTTCTTCTCTGCCTCATAACAATCATTCATATATGCATGTAAGTTTATGCAGTCAAATATACAATGAATTGAAATAACAAGAAGGTGAAATGCATATGGCATTGAAGTGTGAGAAAGGAGAAATGAGAGTGTGTGGAAAAGATCAGATATAGCAGATGACTGTGATGATGCCAAGTAACAAAACAAAGTGGTATAATAGTTCAAAATCAGGTTTATTTAGTAGATATTAATTAGAGCAGATATACAAAGTTTGAAGTGCAAGGGAGACAAGTAAATTTTGGGACAATATAGAGTGCATGAAAAGAAAGCAATAAGACTATGTATAGAAAATTAATGTCATGAAAGAAATGATCAAGAAATAATTGACCTTTTGGACACCCAACAAGGCTTACAAACTCCCTACAATATTTTAGACTTGACCTCAAATTCTAACATATACCTCCTTTGTTAGGCTCTCCTCACAATTAGCCTTCTCTAACCTGTGTACAAAGTCCTAGCAAGACTGGTAAATAAATATCTTAAATGCACCAATGAAATTTGAAAATTCTCCTTGAAACACTTAGTGTACCTCCTCATTATTGTTTGTACCAAATTTCAGGAGGAAATGTATTGATTTGATATCCCTAAGCTTAGGCCCTAGCTAGCTTCCTATTGTAATTCACAAATAGGCTAAGAGGGTCCTTTCTTGGAACAAATTGTTATCAACATGCATCAAATTTCCTATTACCATTTAATAAGAGCAAAGTAGACTACACAGTCACACATGGAAAATGCATACAAGAACAAGAATGTTTTCACTACTTGAAACTCCTCCCTTGATTTCCATTCGAATGGGAATGCCCAAATTGGTTACATTTTCAAATTTAAAAAATTCTATAAATCCCAACAAAATGTTTTAGAAAAATTCAAAAAGATTAACATTCTAAATCTAGTAACCAGATTCATCACTACAAATTCAAGATTAACATTCTAAATCTAAAAAGCAAAAAATTCCCTAGAGAGAACCAATATTTAGCATAGTTCATGACTATTTTAGGACCACCTTTTATTGGACTTGAAGTATCATTTCCCTTTTAGAAAAATTATGTATTGTGTCTAGTGAGTTTATGTAGAATATGGTGTAACACTCACTCAACATGGGTGTATGGTAAGGTCAGTATGATCCAATCATGTTAACCCCTTGTTAGGTCAAGGAAAATAAATGTAAGGTTTAAAAAAGGAGAGAAAATATTTGATTCTACCATAGTCACTACAACATTTCTATACTTGAAGACATGTCACCATGGTCCAAACCTGTGATAGCTAGTATGGAGGATTTAATTTCAAAATTGCAAATTAAGACTTGAACTTTGAAGTAAGCTCTGGAGATTGGTACATAACATCTAAGATGCATAATAAAGGATAACATCTTTATTCATGACATATTAACTATGGTAGACTATACTCAAGCAAGTAGACTATAATCTATAGCAAGTAGACTATACTTTGAATCAAGTAGACTATACACCAACTAAAGGAGACTATACACCGAAGCAAGTAGAGTATACTCCGAAGGAAGATGACTACACTCATTGGGATTTATCATTCACCAAAACAACTATCTATCTATATGATCTCATATCTAACTTCTCTTTAGTTTTCATTCTTGAACTATACACACTCATATAAAGGTGTTAATAGTGATTGGAAGGTTGGAAAGATATTAGAGTTCAATTAGGAAAAAAGAGGAATTTCAAGTGGAAGCTAGTGTAGAGGAATCAAGAATATTGTGGAAGGAAAAGACAAGTACTTGTAGAAGTTCACATAGATTAGATGATCTTAAGCCATGTAAGAATGTGGTGAGAATATGATTATTTTCATATTATTGTATAGAAAGAGTGATTTAGAGTCTTGAAAATCAAATTTTGTAATTTGAGTTCACTTAGAATCTAGAAGCCAAGTTTCCATAACAAGGAATGTATGGAAGGGATAGACAATTACACTCAGAGCTGGATCAAGCCATTTGGTACACACCTAAAACTCTATAATAATAGCTCAAAATCATTAATAATTCTTCATGGGACCTTTTGTTTTGTTCTCTTCGGCATCATTCCATTGACTATGTTGTCAAGAAACCCAAATTGACAATTCTTGCAAAGGAGAGTGAGATGATCATTTCCTAGAGGTTCCAATGATATGAGTGGTTGTGATAAATTGAATGAAGGATATAAAGCATGCTTGTATCATTTAATGCATTTTCTTGGGAGATCATCCTTGAAGAAAGAGAAACTTGATAGTCTCACTAGTGACATGTAGAAGCTTATTTAAGTGCCTAGTAGGGGTTATTGATAGATAAGTGAAGAAACTCTTGAGGAAGCTTTGAGAACACAAAAAGAGGTATTGAATCATTCAAGGGTTTATAACTTCTTTTGTGGTATTTTATTGCTAACAGTCACAGTGAAGAGACTGAGACAAGATAGAGATACCCAGGCAAGAGGTCAAAATATCTAAAGGAGGGTGTGAAACTTGAATTCAAGAAGTGTAAGGTGGTGCTTTGACCTTAAACCTTAACTCTCTAAGAATTTGAAGGCTCTAAGGCCAATAAAATCCTATATTATTTCCAAGAATGTAGCAGGTAGTGTCATCACCAATCCGGCACTATGATAATTCTCCACCGAGAACTCCTCGTGCTATGATTATTTACTAATGCACAACCTTTAGTTTGGTGGATGTAATCTAGAAACACAAAAAAACATAACACAAGAATACCATAGACTATGATACGAAGGAATGATGACAAATCTGAAATATAAGTGTAAATTATAATATCAACATGAAATTTTTACAATCTCACCCATGAGGTACTTCAAGTGTTACTGACTTCACTTGCCTTCCAACAATAACTATGGGAGAAACTTCACAATGGATTCTTTAACACACCTTCTAAATGATGGCTTCCTTTACACACTTACTCATACAATATTTCTCACTACTTCTCTCTATGCTAAATGAGGGGGGTGGCCTCTTTATTTATAGGAATTTAGGCTTATCCACCCTATCTCTAAGATAGGATAGGAAATCTCTTCCAGCCAATCATATTCCATGCCTAAAATCTTGCCTTTACATGTAGGCTTATCTTCTAAGATAAGATAAACCTTATCATCTCACATGGGTTCCACCTTTTTGACTTTTCCACAAATAAAATACACAAAATATTTATGACATCACTCTTTGTCCTTATTACAAATATAATATTTCTAATTCCTAATCATGTAGACCCTACTTCTCTACTTACCCCAATTTTAACATTACCGGACCACTTACGACAAATATTTACTTTTTACCACAACGTTCCTATTGTACTTTGACTATTACCGTACTCTACTTTATTGGTGGCACCGTGATCGACAAAGGTCGTTATCTTCTATCGATGATGCCACTACTAATCATACTTAACGACATCTTATTCCTAATACATACATAATAAAATAGAAATCATGGAGGAAAATTTTAATGTTGACATTTTTCCCCTTCTTAGCTTCTACTCCATCCTCGAGTAGACTATTCTCGTGCTTGGAAAATCTTTAACTTGTTGTGGTTGACCCATTTCGTAATGGGAGTGCCATCTAATTCCTCCAGCTGATATGTACCACTTTCATGCATAGATGCTATTTTGTAGGGCCACATCATTTGGGAAGAAATTTTCTCTTCCTTTTTTTTTGTATCTGAATCATATACTAGAACCAAGTCATTCACATGAAATGGAGACCAATGGATCTTTTGATCAAAGTATTCCTTCTCGCTTCATTTTCTTATTATATCTTGTATCCTTCGCTATTTCCCTCATTTTCTCTAGCAAATGAAGATGCACCAAACTTTCTTTTACTGAATCACTTTAATCCATCCTTTCCTTTTTCATAACTCTCACAGTGGAAATATTAAACTCAATAGGAAGAACTGGATCAATGCCATAAACCTACCGAAATGGGGAGTATCCTATTACTGACTTTAATGTTTCCCTATATGCCCACAATGTTGCATGAATCCTTTTATCCCACTTATGTACCGCAAGGCTGCATCTTTTGCTATAATTTAACACAACACAAAATTTGTTCGCTCCACCTATTCATTTGTGCTTGGATTGTATGTTGTTTCCTTCCCGTGCTTAATAGAAAACTTGTTGACTAGGGCTTCTACCACCTCATTAATGAAGTGGCTTCCTTCATTTGTTACAATTTCTAATGGGCAACCAAATCTGGTGATAATGCATTCATATATGAACCTTGACACTTCATCCATGGAAGTTGTTTTCAATAGCCTAGCTTCAACCCACTTGGTTAAATAATCTGTGCAACTACAATATACTTATTTTGACATTGGGTAGTTGGAAGTGGACCTCCAATATCTATTCCCCACTTTTCAAAGGGACCAAGTGGAAGAATAGGGCATAATGGATCTGATGAAGTCTTACAGTTACCATGTGTTTGAAAAATATCACATGTCTTACAATAATTATAACAATCTCTAAAAAGAGTGGGCCAGTGATAACTTGCATCCAAGATCCTTCTTACTGTAAGTTGTCCAGAGAAGTGTCCTCCACATGTACCATTGTGGAATTATTCTATCAGCTCCTTCCCTTGATCATGTCCAACTACGCTCTCTCAGACTTGTCCATCGTGTCCTATTCAAATAATAATCCATGCGGAATAGAATATGGATGACTGACTTGAGTAATCTTCCTCTTAGTCTTTGTATTGGCACCATCAAGAAACTTGAATTCATTCAGATAATTCCAAATATCTATGTATTCACCAGGCATTATGTTAAGGGATGACAATGCTACATCTAGGAAATCATCATCATCATAAGATGAACCTAAACCATCATAGGCTCGAGAGAGTGCATCTGCATTGACATGCTTCTTTCCTGGTCTAACTATAATATCAAATTCAAATTCTTGTAGAAAAATTATCCATCTTGCTATCCTCCCTGATGGGTTAGGCTTATTTATAATATATTTTAGAGCCTAATGATATGTTACAACTATAAATTTCTGCCCTAGTAAGTAATTTCTAAACTTCTTTATAGCAAAAATGATAGCTAGAGCCTCAGTTTTAGTTATAGTATAATTTACCTCAGCACTGCTCATTTGTCTACTCCCAAAGTAAACTGGATGATCATTCCCATTTTCATCTTTTTGGCTCATAGTACTTCCTAGTGCTGCATTTGAGGCATCAGTATACATAATGAATGGCTTGCTCCAATCTGGATTCTTTAAAATAGGTGAAGACACCAAAGCTTCCTTCAGTTGTTCAAAATCTTCATGCGCCTTATTTCCTGGTTCATAAGTAACATTATTCTTCAAGAACTGGGTTAGTGGTTGTGCAATCTTTGAGAAATTTTTGATGAACCTTCTATAGTAACCCACATGGCCTAAACATGATCTCAAATTACTTCTATTCATAGGAAATTGTAACTCTTTGATTTTTGAAACTTTATCAGGATTAGTACCAATACCATCTCTAGATACAACATGCCCTAACAAAATACCTTTAGAACATCCAAATACACACTTTGTAGGGTTTAGTGAGGCTTGTGCTTCATATAACCTTTGAAATGTTGTCTCCATCTCAAGGTGCAGTGGGTCCATCTTGCTCCCATAGATGCAAAAATCATCCATAAATACTCTGATGAAATTCCTAATGTAGGGTTCAAACACCCTATTCATCAAGTGCTGAAATATTACCGGAGCATTACATAACCAAAAAGGCATAACTCTATAAGCAAACGTTCCCCAAGGAGTGATGAACGTGGTCTTCAACCGATATTTCTCTTCTATACGAAATTGGTTGTATCCGCTATATCCATCAGCAAAAATATAGCACTCTTGGCTAGCTACTTCATCCAAGATCTGATCTGAGAATGGAAGAGGGTAATGATCCTTCTTTGTTGCCTTGTTGAGCTTCTTATAATCAACACAAATGCGTAGTTTCTCATTCTTTTTTATTGAGATCACAATGGGAGAAATCCATTTTGAATTCTCCACAACAAATATGAATTATGCATCAAACAACTTATCTATTTCTTCTTTTAGTCTTGGAAAAATTAGGATTTATTCTATATGGCATTTGATTTATGGGCTTAGCACCATCTACCAACTCAATAGAATGTTCTACCCAACTTACTTGACAGAGTTCCTTGTAATCAAAAGTGAAAAGGTGTATGTACCTTCAAAAGAGCTGAAGGTAGATTCCTTGTCACTCTCCATCACAACATCACCAATCTTTATTTTTTGGAGACGATCAACAATTTCTTTTTCAGATAATATTATGGGTCCATGAGTCGGTGTGACTAGAAGGATATCCATGACCGAAACATCAACCTCACTTTCTTCATCTTCTATGTCCACTTCACTGGTACTAGAGTAATCAGAGGATGTCCAATCATCAGTTTCATCACTTGAATCCATAGGTTCTACCTTATGATGCCAAGGGATCACGTTTATCTTCACCCTCTCTCTGCCACGTCTAAGTGTCATGAAGCCTTCATTCCAGTAGTTTCTTGCATGAACTCTCCTTATCCATGGCCTTCCCAACAACATTGGGTATGCAACAGTACCATTTTTCATCACCTGAAAGTCTACCACACATACAACACCCATAATAGATATTGCCACATTTGAAACAACACCTTCTGGTTTAGTTTTTCCTTATTTAATGACCTTAACATAAGTGTTGAGGGGCGATCAATTTTTAAACCCAACATATTCATTATAGACTCGATCATTACATTAATCTAAACACTTCCATCAACTAAGACATCATGAATTGAAATACCATTACATAATACCTCAGCTTGTGGAGCGTAGGGATCTACCTCTACCTCCAAAACAGGTACCTCAACCTCCTTACTTCATTGAGCATTGATTCCACTTCGCAGCTCCCGCCTCTTCTCAGAAGACATAGCCAGAAGAAAACCATATGTAATATTTGTAGGCCTTTTGGACAGATCTTCTAAGATGGAGTATGGTCCTTGTCCCTATGAAATTAGAAAATCTTGCACACCCAACTTTCTTCTCCTATGTTTCTTACTAGTTTCTCCTTTCATCTTCTTAGGATCATTTCCATCTTGGTTTTTTTTTTTTTCTTTCTTTTTGTTACAAGCACATCTGCTTCATTATTTATGCTCCTATCTATTACATCAAAAGAATTCACAGGTGCTTTTCCTTTATCATTATCTCCTGTACTGTATGTATGAAGCTCTATCTAGATAATTATACTTCTAATGTCCCTTTTATGACAACCATAACATACAACTTCAGTTATATTTATTTTTGGACCTATAACTCCTCCCTAAGAACTAAATTTCTTTCCTCAAGAAGATTAATAGTAATCAACTAACCCATCTTCTTGAGCAGATCTTCATACTCAGTAGATGTACTAGGGAAAAGATTTGTGCTCACCAAGAGTGGTTGTGGATTTTGGACCAAAGGTGTTGGTGTAGGCTCTACCTTAGCAGCAATTTCTTTGGGCTCCTCTTCCATGCTTTCTTCTTGCCTTCTTGCAATCTCCTTTACTTGTTCAATGGTAGCTGGGCAGTCATACTTCACTCGTTTTCTCTCGATCTCCGGATTCATCCCAAGAATGAAGTGCTTAGAGGAGATTATCCACGCCATTCATCAACCCATCCGCTAATCCTTCCTTTCAGATTTGGGCATCAAGCTTCCTCCTTAGCTCTAGAACATGAGCACGATAATCCATTATTTCTCCTTCTCTCTTTGGGATAGCTTTGTGATATTGATCATGAGATCTACATATTTCGTTGTTCACCAAATTCTTCAAGAAAACTTTCGCTTAATAAATCTCATGAATTTTTCACATTATCACCTAGTGTTTCAAACCACCTAAGAGATGAACCATCCAAAAAGGTAGGAAAAATTCAGTCCATTGTTCCCTTCTCATGAGCCATTACAAATGTAAGATCGTTTAAACTCTTGAATGAAAGAGGAAGCATCTTCATTAGATTGGGCTGAAAAATAGGAATCTTCCCCATTTTTAAAAGTAACCATAGTGAAATACCAATTCAAAAGTACAATCAACAAAGACTTGTGTGCACAAATAATTGACTCACTACAATAGAAAGTGACTTTACACCTTTCTACAATAAAATAGGAATGACCACGGTAAAACTTGACTTATTGCGGTAAAAACTGACTTTACTGTGGTAAACACTATTCACGGTAAAAAGTGAAGTTACTGTGGTAAATACTATTCACGGTAAAAAGTAAAGTTACTGTGGTAAATACTATTCACGGTAAAAAGTGACTTTACCATGGTAACTACTATGCACAGTAAAAACAAGGTTACCCTCCAAATGATTTCTGACTAAGGGGGAATATTTCTCCAGAAAATCCACCAACGAGGAATGGTCTCGCAATGGAACCAAAATGTCATCACCAATCCGGCACTATGATAATTCTCCACCGAACTCCTCATGCTATGATTATTTACTAATGCACAGCCTTTAGTTTGGTGGATGTAATCTGGAAACACAACAACAAACATAACACAAGAATACCATAGACTATGATACGAAGGAATGATGACAAATCTGAAATATAAGTGTAAATTATAATATCAACATGAAATTGTTACAATCTCACCCATGAGGTACTTCAAGTGTTACTGACTTCACTTGCCTTCCAACAATAACTATGGGAGAAACTTCACAATGGATTCTTTAACACACCTTCTAAATGATGGCTTCCTTTACACACTTACTCATACAATATTTCTCACTACTTCTCTCTATGCTAAATGAGGGGGGTGGCCTCTTTATTTATAGGAGTTCAAGCTTATCCACCCTATCTCTAAGATAGGATAGGAAATCTCTTCCGCCAATCATATTCCATGCCTAAACTCTTGCCTTTACATGTAGGCTTATCTTCTAAGATAAGATAAACCTTATCATCTCACATGGGTTCCACCTTTTTAGACTTTTCCACAAATAAAATACACAAAATATTTATGACAAAACTCTTTGTCCTTATTACAAATATAATATTTCTAATTCCTAATCATGTAGACCCTACTTCTCTACTTACCCCAATTTTAACATTACCAAACCACTTACGAAAAATATTTACTTTTTACCACAACATTCCTATTGTACTTTGACTGTTACCGTACTCTACTTTATTGGCGGCACCGTATTGATGGCGCCATTATATTCTATCAGATGCCACTACTAATCATACTTAACAACATCCTATTCCTAATACATACATAATAAAATAGAAATTATGGAGGAAAATTTTAATGTTGATAGTAGACTCGTAAGTAACTAGCCAACACTCCAAAGCAAGTAGACTATACTTTGAAGCAAGTTCACTACACACCAACTAAAGGAGACTATACACCAAAGCAAGTAGAGTCAAATTATGCTAAAAATAGGTAGTACATCCACATGTTAGAATTAAGTTTAAAGGTATTGATTGGGGTATTTTGCATTTTATACCAAAACTCATTTTCTCGGTAGTTTAGAAACCCTCTTAGGGATTGTAAGATGAAGGTAGTTTGGAGACATTACATGTACATTCAATAAGAAAATTAAGACTTGTACTTTAAAGTAAGCTCTGGAAATTGGTACATATCATCTAATGAGCATAATAAAGGATAACTTGAAGGTTTTAAGGATTTAAGACCACTCAAGAAGTCACTCACTCATATATTTCTCAGCTAATGGAAATCACTAAAGAATTTGCAGCAGTTCAAAAACAAGGTGAAGGAACAAAAGTTATGATACACACAAAAATACAAAAATTCATTAACATCAACACCATGGAAGACTACACTCCAAGAAAATAGTCTACACTTCAAGCAAGTAGACTACACTTGGAAGCAAGAAGATTATACTGAACATCTTAAAAACTTAACATATATTTGTTCACTACATATTAACTATGGTAGACTATACTCTGAAGCAAGTATCCAACACTCTAAAGAAAGTAGAATATACTCCAAAGAAAGTATAATATACTCTAAATCAAGTATCCAACAATCTAAAGAAAGTTATTTCTATGAATTATCTTGATGCTCAACCACATCCTTCTTAGGCGCTTTAAACTCTGGATCTAAAATCTTGTCCTCCATATATTTTCTCAAGTCAAAAACTTTTGTGAAGTGACCATGTGCTTTCCAATGAGACACAAAACCCTTCATTCTTTTCAACATTTGTTTTCCATTTCTTGAATGCTTCATCGCTCTGCAATGATGATGTTTTCCAAGAAGGCATGGGGCAAAGAATAAGTGGCGGTCTAAACCACATTCCTATCCATTTCTTGCCTTGTGTTTGAAAAATTTGTGGAATCATCTTTGTAATTTCCATAGCTCTTCTCATAGACCACCTTATATTTGTGTGTGAAAGTACCTCCCTCCTTTTCAAGGGAAGGTTCAATGTATCCCACCTTTTTCGCACATTGCCAATGATTTTGCAAACTTTGTTTCAGAAGGAATTTGCAAACACTTGCAATGCACTCTTTTAGCTGAGCAATATGATGGTTCTCAATATTGGACAAAGCCCTAAATGACAAATGTTACTCTCCTAGTTTGGGAAATTGAGGCCTCATGCACAAACCTTTTTCCTTCACTTTTGTAAAATACTCATATGTCCTTCAATCCCATTCTATTTTATTTTGCATTGTAGAAGTGAAGGCTCTTAATTGGGACTCCCCCACAAAGAGATTTATTTGAAAATATGACATGTGACCCAAAAGGAGATTACACAAGTGGAATTCACACATGAGATTTTGATGTTTAGTGGAGCTTCTTGTAAATTCCTTCAAAAATTATATGTCATTGTTTATTTCATAAGGCAATTCACAAGCTATTCTTGATAATTGACACCAAAGAGAACTATTCCTCCAAGAAAATAATGTATAATAACAAAGGTCTTTTGCAGTGAGCAATTTTTCCCCTACTTCATAGGAAGCCTGTAGGTCCTTTTTGATATTTTCCTTTTACTTTTCTATTTCTTCCCTTTCCATCTTCTCCTCTTCCAACTGATTTTTTAATGTCTCGTTTTGAGAATGTAATTTTTCATAATTGTTACAAATTATACCCCACACAATTTTGACATCCTGTATGTTCAAGGAAGTTTGAACTTCCTTATCAACTTTTACTTTAGCATTGGAAAGGGTTGTTTCTTGCTTTTCCTTGCATTGCATTTGAATTTTTCAATTTGCATTTGTAGAGAAGAGATGAGGGTTTCTTTTGATTGTACCTTTATTTTTAGAAACTCTATTTCCTCTTGTTGTTGTTTGATGATTGCTTCTTTCTTTGAGAGGAGAATCACATGTTACAATTGATCTTCTTCAACACCCCAACCTAGTGAAGTGGGAGATATAGGTTCTTCTTTTGTAAGTATAGCCTTTCCTTTTTCTATTTCCCTCGTGCAAGTAGATGGTTGTGGAAAAGTGTCAAGACTCATTTGTTTAGTGATTTCCATTTCTCCTTCAGCTAAATTTATGCTTCCCAAAATTTTAGCTACCTCCTTGATGTCTTCATCCTCATGAAGAATCAATTTTCATTTTCTTTTCCTAGTTACTTCTCCCAATTTCATCAATTTTATTTTTCTTTTGGCAATTGTTACATAGATGCAATACCAGATATATCCTCATGTTCAGTACTAGGTACCATCATTTCTCTTTCAATTTTAGCGAGGGATGGATTTGATTTGGGTGCAATAGATTTGGAGAGACTATGCCTTTGTTTCTCGAGAAATTTACCCATCTCTTGCAATAAATTTCTCCAACCCTTTTTACCCTTCTTTTGTAAATGAGACCGTGGTGTTTGATTTCTCCTTTATTCTCTTTATATCTAGTGGTCATATTGAGGATGTTGTCACACGATATTGAGGTAAATTGAATCGATGCACTGGTTTGTGCAAACCATATTTCAAATGAATAATAATTCACATTGTATCACCTATGAGGACATTGTATCACCTATTAGGACATTGTATTCACCTTTGCAGTGAAATAATTCACTATCCAAAAGGTGGTTATCCCATAGGGTTCAAGAATTGTATCCCTCCTAATGCCTTTCACGTTTTTTTCTTTGTTAAGTGCCAATTGTGGTTTAGGCTCTCCTTCGTCATGAAAATTTGAATTAGGTCTTTGTATGTAGACCTTCCTACAATTTGCAACCCTTCACAAGGAATCCCTGAAATTGCACTAATGATCTTACTATTGATAGTAATCTTCGTGCCTCTTACCTTTGAAGAGCTTCCCTTGAAATTTTTGATGAATTCTTCCACTATTGCTTCCTTATAGCCTTCGAATTTCTTCATGAACTCCAACCATCCTGCCTTTTCAAATAGCTCTGATACTTTTTTATCTCGCAATAAAATGGATGCACACTCTAGTTCTAAATATTTTTATGTGCCATTCTTATAAAGCGGAGCAAGGGATATACGTAGCTATAACAATAGAAAATAGCTCAGGAAATAATCCAAAGCAACACTGAATATAGACTGTAGCAAGATTGCTTAGTGCATAATCTGAAGGAAGGGAAAAAGTATGCTTTAACGCAAGGTTTTGCATTCCCTAAGAAGGTAAAGGAAGCCTCAATCTCTCCTTTTGTAATAAGGTAAAGGATGCCTAGGGGTAGTTTATTACAAACACATGTTATGAACCTACTAATTGATGTGTTAATAAAATTTTATTCAGATATGTCAGCTTATTGAGATGTTCAATATGTCAATTGATTGCAACATTTAATTGTTATGTATAATGCTACACAATTTACTATCTAATAATCTAGTTTACGTTATTACCATTTACATGTTTTGTTGTTCGGTATAATTTGATGTGTTAATAAAACTTTATTCACTCCTAATTAATTGTAAATCCCAAATGCTTTATACCCATATGTCAAAAGGAAAAAATGTATGTAATTATTCATTAAGATAATTATCTTATAGGACATAGGTGCTTTACTCAACTTGCTTCGGAGTATAGTTTACTATTGTTCATATGTCATGAACATAGATATGTTAGGTTATTGAGATGTTCAATATGTCAATTGATTACAAGTTTTAATTTTTTTGGATAATGCTACATAATTTACTATTTAATAGTGTATTTTATGTTATTGTTGTTGTTTAGATATATTTTGATGTGTTGGCTACTTGCTTCAGAGTGTTGGCCACTTGCTTTAGTATAGTCTACTTGTATTCATATGTAAAAGAGTACCTCAACTTTGAGGACAATGAACCTCTCTTCATGATAAATTTGACCCTCTGATCGGTTGTTTTGGAATGATAAGACAGGTGAGTAATAGCATGATGATGATTCAAACAAAGAGAAGGTAATGAATGACACTCCTAACACTCAGGGATTAAAGAATTTGTTATCTCCTTTTTGCATGCAAGTATAACCTTGACTGAGACTAATCATGAATAGGAATTTGTATACAAGATCTGAGTGGTATTAATGTTTGTTATGAATCATTTTAGACCTACAATAAAGTTTGAGTCTTGGTTGAGTGAATAGGGTGCACCATCTATTTTACGTTATTACCATTTACATGTTTTGTTGTTCAGATATAATTTGAGCATAATTCGTTGTGTTAATATAATTATATTCACTCCTATTTTTTAATACAATTTATTATTTAATAGTGTAGTTTATGTTATTGTTGTTGTTCAAATGTAATTTGATGTGTTGACTACTTTCTTTAGAGTATCGGCTACTTGCTTCAGAGTGTTGGCCACTTGATTCGATGTATTGTCTACTTGCTTGGGAGTGTTGGCTACTTTTTTCTATAGTGTTGGAAACTTGCTTCGAGTGTTGTTTATTACTTGAAAAATCATAGTGCATTAAAATGATCTTTTAAGGCAAAATGATCTTTTAATCTCTCACATAAGACTTATCAGGGTTACAAACTCATATAAAGGTGTTAATAGTGATTGGAAGGTTGGAAAAATATTATAATTCAATTAGGACAAATAACCATATGATAACACATATTCATTTATTAATGAATGACAATTATTTATAATCAACTAATTATTTTATTTTCCTCGATATACGGGGCCTTAGGTAATATCATGTGGTAGTGTTGTTTGTGGTGTACACACTGTGTGTATACCACATAAGAGATAAGTTTGAGCCAATTTTGGTTTTGAATATGAGTTGGTAAGTATGTAGGAGTGTCAAGTTAAGTGAATAATGCTATACACTTTACTATTTAATAGTGTAGTCGATGTTATTTATTGCCTAATATAATTGGGCCTTATTCGTATGTAATTTGATGTGTTGGCTACTTGCTTCAGAGTATAATTTTGAAGGTAAAAGAAGGTAAACAAGTTGTGGAGGACGTTTGTTAACATCAATTTAGGTCTTAAATACTAAAAATCCAATGATAATACACTTGTGAATTATGTGCATTCGTATGTAAAAGAGTACCTCAAATTTGAGGACAATGAACCTCTCTTCATCCATCTCAAGCATATAGTCTCGTATATTCGTGGTACTGGCTATAGACAACCCAAATCCATTGTGCTAAATTTAATTATAAATTGAAATAGTCATACCATAACCCCCATTCATTTATTAATGAATGATCATTCATTAATTATTTACATATACTTGTATTTTGTTTGTCTCACATACCGGACCTTTGTATTATCTTGTGGTAGTGTTTTTTTGTATACACACTATGTGTATACCACAAAAGAGATGAGAGGTGGACATTGTTGAATCCAAGATTATACATAAAAATTGTTAACATAAAGTGTCCAGAGATTAATACCATCCAATCTTCACCTAAATAATATAGAATCCACTTTAGCTGGTATGCAAAAGCTTCCTCTTTACTATACCTTTAAGATATTGACATGCACAAAATTTTCTCACATAACTTTAAAATTAATACACTAGAGCAAACAAATAATTTATTTCTCTACTCCAATTGAGCTACATTGCTGATAGAACTAAATCCATTCATCATGTAAGATCATAACATCATGTAAGATTTTATTCATCATTACAATTTTTCATAACATCGTGTAAGATTTTATTCATCATTACCATTTTATTTTATCTTCCCAACCGTCTTCCATTAAAACAAAGACAAATAGACATTATTTTTATTCTATTATGTGATATATACATAGTGTGTATACCACATACAACACTACCATATGTACAGGGTATGTGATAATAGACTACTATGAAGCAAAGTAGACTACGCTTGCAATCAATGAACCAAAAGTATCGAACAATTTAGGTGATAATATGCTAGATACAGAGGGTAGTGATGAGCCACTTGTCGTGGATGATATTACAATAAATTTCAAGTGGATTCAAGTCTTCTAAGATGGAAAATAGTTTGAATTCCAAAAGAAACATATTATTGTAAAACCTAATACTCATAATCGAAAAGAAGAAGGTTAATAAGCCCACAATTTGATTTTCCCAAAATCTTTGAAACAAGTTCTCCTCCACTCTCGATTGTGGAAAAAGTTTAGAAACGTAATATTGAAAAATAAATTTCACCTCAGCCACATAGTAGTGTACATACAATGAACAAAACATATAAGCATCTTGATAGAACAGAAACGAAACCCGAGTTTGATTTTGGCTTGCTATGGATGTTTTGATAGAATCTTGAAGCCTATAAGCATGTGAGGGGATGAAGTGAAGAGTAATTAGGTGTCTTAGGCCCATATCAGGGTCTAGAAAGGCATAATGGGAGTCTATAAGTCAAGAACTTGCCTTTTGGTTAAGGAACTTAGCATGAGACTAACGATATTCAAACCATATGTTGTTAATATTGTATATAAAACTTTGTATATCCCATCTATAGAATGGACTATTTGGATTGGTATGTTTATACAAATCAGAAAGGGATTCATTAGAGCTCTTCTCTCCTAATTAAATATTCATGGCAACTTGATCGTCTCCAGTAAGATATTGAACAGTAAGTTTTTACCGGTGAATAGGTTATGGGAAATTGAAAGCTAAAAAGGAAATTAGAGCATGCATCAAACTACGATATCATCCAATTGACTCTCAAAGAGTTTTAGGTAATGGTAACTCTAGATAAATGAAAATTATAGGACATCATACAATTATAGTAAGAACATGTGAATCGAATACATAAAGTAAAATATCATCAAATATTATTAATATTAATTGTTGATGTGTTACAAATTATAACTATAAACTGTTTTTAAAAACAAGTGGCTATGCCACACTTTTAGGCCTTTTTCTCATTACATATATCTGTGAATCCCAACATGATTTTGAATAGTTCTTTCAAATGTTGGTATTCCCGGTCACGATTGGTGACCGCCTCATGAAGCTTGGCCAAGGAAATTTCATTCATTTGCAAATTTGTTGCATAATGTTTCCATGTTTTTATGTGCCATCTCTAGTTGAATAAAGTCCATCTCTATATTGGCCTTCGACTCGCACAAATCTACGAGCTTCAGCGTTACACATTTTATTTCTTCTCGTAGTTGTTTGTTCTCTTTTTCATAAAAAGTAATTTTCTCTTCCAAAACCTTTATATGTTTTTTGTCAACTTTGGCCATCTCCTCGTAACTTTTATGCAAGGATTGCTCTTGGGTGAATGAATCTACATGAAAGCATCATGTTACAGTCTTCACATTTGTGGAATTAATGTAAAACAAATGTTAAAGTAAATAACATTTTCATAAAAAGTAAATTTCTCTTCCAAAACCTTTATATGTTTTTTTGTCAACTTCGGCCATCTCCTCGTAACTTTTATGCAAGGATTGCTCTCGGGTGAATGAATCTATGTGAAAGCATCATGTTACGGTCTTCACATTTGTGAAATTAATGTAAAACAAATGTCAAAGTAAATAATTTGTTACATTTCTCACCTCCAAAGACAATAGAATGCAAATCATCCCTTCTCCTCTTGGCTGCAGTAGGGACACTTTGTCAAACATTTCAGCATTTTGCATTGGTTCTTTTTGACGGTTTTTTGCCTCTTCTCCTTACTCGGGTTTTATTTTGAGCTATCGTCGGTTTCTATATGTATTGTTTTCTCCAATACTGGAATTCTATCTTATCTAAATGAAGCAATGGAATAAGGAAAATTTGACATCATCTTTTAAAATAAATGGGATATACAATCGAAGCTAGCTCATAAAAAAATGTGTTGCTCAATACAAAATGAGATATATAATCAATTGTCAATGTGATAAATAAATCGTTTAAATTATTGGGTAAAAAGTATCGTGCACAACTTAATAACAAACTCTACTATGGATGGAGTGAGTTCCTCCAACCTATTTCCAGCCAAACCAAGCCTACAAAACTATGCATAATAAATATTTGTCATTAGTTATGTTAAAAAAATGAACTATGAATAGATATGCACGTCTCCAAAAAACAATCAACTTACATATAAATCTTAAGAGGACAATATGGCCAGTTCAAGAAGAAAGGAATGAAGACTACATCGTAACTTACATATATATGCATGAGATACTCAACACATTAAAAAATTCATCAAAACACAAGCTCTACACTAAATTTGATGAAGTGTTCATGGATGAATAGATATGTAGCCTAAATCACCACTCGATGAAATAACAGACATCCAATGAAAGCAACAACGTCATTCAACACAATAATAATGAAATTGAGCAGAAGATAAAATCAAAACACACCCAAAATGAGAAATGATAACTGCAATACTGAAATGACGAAACATAATAGTTAAGCCATTTCATGGGAGAAGAATTCCACAATGTTTTTCCAAATGAAGTGTTATTCCCTCATAAAGATAACCATAATTAGGTTAGAGAAATCCATAATCTCCTAATTAGATTGGACTAACAAAAAGAGAAAACCCATGGATATACTTGAAGATTATTCAAGGATTATGCACATGACATACTTAGCTACTCCATAATCCAGTCATACGTGATGTAGTAATGACAAGTGTAGATGTTAAGGGTATAACAAGCCATCACAATTTTCTTCATTTGATTTTTAACATGGAACAAATTTCTCTTTTTCTTCATTCAAAAATGTTATGATAAATTGTGGTCATGGCTTAGTCTAGAGATTATCTTGATACATGAGAACAATTGTACCATCAAAATCTTCACCTCAAACAACCTTGTGGCATTCAATGCCACTAGTCACAATCTTCTAAAAATATTGCTTATTATTTTAATCTTTCAGGTGAAACTCTGCATGAACTTTACAATAAATAACATTTGCATGTCTGTCTGCATCAGAATGACTGCCATGATTTTGTCTTGGAAAACTTAGCCTTTTCTAAACATCAGTGACATTCTACATTTTCAGACAAGCAAAGTAAAAAAAAAAATTGCTCCATAGCTGAATCTATAGCTCCAACATACACATCAAGTTCTCTAAGAAGTTGAAATTTTGCATAACATGGTCATCATATGGTTGTATTTCAATTTTTTCTTCTTCTTTGAAATGCATAAGAGGCATAATAGAGGTGCTAGACCTATTACTTACTTACCATACTAAAAAGAGGGATTTTAATTTTTCTTATGCTTACCTACTCCATTCTCTCAATGCGGTTCTAGATATTTGGTTTGTTTTTCCTGCAATATAAATAAAGAAAGTGGTTAGTCTAATGCTATAAATAGAGGAAATAAACATTTCACATGTTAATAATTTTTCTAATCCACATGATGCTTGAAGAAAGTGGGGAAAATATGTGATGATTATTGGTTGTTTTTTTCATTGTGTGCTTTTAAATGGCACATACAAACGAAAAAACCAAAAAGTGTGACAACTATAATTATAAATAATCAACCCATTGTGGTGCAACATGGAACATTCAAACAAAAAAACCTTTAAGACTAGTATAATCATGAGTAATCATTCCTTTGTGATGCCACATGGAAAACAAAACATGTAACAACTAAAATCATGAATAATCAACACATTACTATGCCACATTGCACATTAAAACAAAAATCATTTGTGACAAGTATAATCATGAATAATGCACCCATTGTGATAGAACATGGCACATTCAAACTAAAAACACTTATGAAAACTATAATCATGATTAAATCCAACAAATTCACAATTTAAGCACATGTTAATGTTAGTGTTATTATATTAAAACAAGTGAATATTGTATCAATTAAAACTTTGTCATTAAATTAATAATATTGTTTTGAAATAATTAAGTTAGTAGTATCCAATCAATTTTTCCTCCTTTGCCTAGTACAGAAATGGAGGTAATTCTTTCAAAGTATGCTTTTTTTTCGGGTTCTTGTGTATCGAGTCCGGTGTCACTTTTGTACTTGGTGCCCGCCTTGATTTTTTGGTGGGTACCACATCAACCTAGAAAATTTAGACAGTTTGTGTTACTATAATTCATATAGGATAATAGTAATGCAAATCCAACACTTCATGTAAAACATTTCCAAACAAGCTATTACTTGAGGTGGCTAGCTACGTTACATTTCACAAAGTGGCGAAATAATAAAGCTCCCTATAACGTCGGTCAACATGCACACAAAACTCATAGGAAATAGGAGAAGGCACGTATCATTGATGACACTGAGGATATTAACAACGATATAACCTAATGGAACTTTCATTTGGTGGAAAACTACATCATCACCGACATCATATAATTTTCCATGGCCCACCACTTCTCCAACCATCAATACATCCAACGCATCACCAATAGATAGTGTTGGTGTCAAATTTTAGCACCCCTAAATGTCTGTAACTCGATGGGTTGAGACTCTCAGTGCGATTGCATAACATGGAGCTTTTCCCAAGTGTGGGACCTTGCGAAATCGGAAAAGCTCTCCGGATGAAGGCCGGTTCCTATTCCTCTATTCAGATGCACACGTAAAATGCAGAGGGTTTACTCAAAACCTAAACTAACTTTCCAAGGAGACAGGGTAAGAAGATGCGTAAAATAAAACCTAAACTAATAGAGGTGATGCACCAAGGAATGAAGAACATATGTCTTGCCAGTAAACACAAATCATTAAAATGCAATGCAAGATCATGCATAGATAGCCAGGTTCACAGAGAAAGATCAGGAGGATGAAAATGAACATAGAGAGGGTTGAGAATCATCCACAGTCATGCATTAATTTGCTCCAAAGATTTATACAACACACTGCAAAATGCCAAGAGGAAAGGTTGCATTACAGTTTCAAATGGGAGGTTTTAACTCCACAAGTTCACCTGCCAAAGAGAAGAAGGAGGGGCAAAACAAGAATGTCCAACCTTTAGAAAGAATCCCCTCCTTACAATTTATAGGAGGAATGAGAGAGAAAAGAGAGAGGAATTCCAAAACTACCCCAACCACCTCTAGGTTGCATTTAATTCATCTCATTATGATGGTAGGTGAGAACCCCAACGAACCCAAAAGTGGCGAACTTGTTTTGCATTTTTAAGAATTTTTTCTCACCCAATTAAAGATATCCAATTGTAGTTTGACAAAGGACCTCGTAAGCTTTCTCGAAAAGTCCAACCTTGCATGAATCCGAGCTCCCACTCAAAAGTTATGGCCATCTCAATATCTCGCACTGTGGTCTGCTTCTGTCAGCGCTCAAAATGTTGCGCCTCCTGAAGGTATGCCATAGGCACATCCATGTGTGTGTCGACATCCTCTTACATGTACCAAGGTGCAACTTTTTCCCTGTTGACACTCTGTGTCATGTGCCATTTCCGTGCGCCAAGGGTGCATCCTTTACCCTGTCGACATCCATTTCTGTGCGCCACTTTCCTGCGCCTTGGCGCATACATTTTAGTGTTAACACTCATTGTCATGCGCCATTTCCGTGTGCCAAGGGCACATCCTTTACCCTGTCGACATCCATTTTTGTGCGCCACTTTCACGTGCCTCATGCGCATACATTTTAGTGTCAACACTTGATTATCATGTGCCATTTCCGTGTGCCAAGGGCACATAAATGTCAGGGATTTGAGCTTCTTTGATTTCTATATTCTTCCACTTGTCTATATCTATCCGGGGAAAGATATATACAAAAATTTGGCGACTCAACGGGATCACCTACCTGCTAGGTAGAAGATCAGTGGCCTTTTAGCAATCCATTGGGCATGGAGTCATAAGCAATAACCCGATATCCGATCCGCCAGCCCGATAACGCAACCCCTTCTCCGAGAGCACGCTGAATTGTAGAAACCAACCTAGAGCAAAAAAACCTGTGCCAAAGCACTTAGGGAAACTAAAACCTAACTACAACAAGACAATGTGCATACGCACTTAGAGGAATTGAAATCTAGGCTAATATTTACAAGGATAAACCTTTTATTTTCAGTAGCAATGTTTAAGATAGATTCCGTTAACCGGAATCGGGAGTTCTTCTCCGTCCAAAGTAGACAATTGGAAAGCATTGCTATTATTACATCCCGTGACCATGTAGGGGCCACTCCAAATGGCATCAAACTTGGAATGCCTTCCTAGTTTTGCCCGATCTGCATCCCATTTCAAAACTAAGTCCCCTTCCTCAAGGTCCTTGCTCTTGCTTTCTTATCAAACCATCTTTTTACTAAGGCCTAATATTTCTCAATTGTTTGAACTACAAGTTCTCTAATTTCTTCCAATTCCATCAACTCTACATACCTAGCCTCCATTGGTTCGAACTCAGCCAACTCCAATGTAGGCAGTTCTAATGATATAGGCAATACTGCCTCTTTTCCATAGACCAACTTGTAAGGGGAATTACCTATAGACCTCTTTGGTGTTATTCTGTCAGCCCATAATGCTGATTTTAGCTTGGTATGCCATGTTCTTTGATTTTTGTCCAGAGTCCTCCTGATGATTCTTAGAAAATTTTTGTTCATGGACTCTGCCTGTCCATTACCTTGTGGGTAATAGTTTGAAGAGGTGCTCAAATAGATTCCATTCTTGACAGCCCATTCTGTAATCTTGGAACCTATAAATGCCAATGCATTGTCTGATATGATAGTGGCTGGCACACCGAACCTGGTCACTATTCCTTCATAAAAGTCTAGTATGTTAGACTCATTTGCTTCTTTGAGCGCTACTGCTTCGGTCCACTTGGTGAAATAGTCCGTTGCCGTGAGAATCCACTTGTGGCCTTGGCTTGAGTTTGGATTGATGACCCCGATGAAGTCCAATCCCCATTGCATAAATGGTTGGTCAACCAAAATTGGGTGCAATGGAAGCGCTGCTAGTCTTTCTTTTCCTGTGAAGAGTGCACATTTCTTGCACTTTCTTATCCATGTATAGCAGTCACTGAAGACTGTCGGCCAATAATACCCTGCCTTCATTATCTTGAGAGCTGTTACTCGTGGGGAAAAATGTCCTCCGGAATCTCCATCGTGAAAATCTCGTAACACCCTCTCAATTTGACTTGTCCCAATGCACCTCAATAGAACTCCATTGATGTCTTTCTTAAACAAAACACCATCAACAAGCACATATGGAATGGCTTGTAATCTGAAGTATCTCCTCTTTGCTTTGCTCATTTCTGGGGGCATAGGCCTGTCTGTAGGAAGTGTATCACATTCTGAGTCCAACACGGAGTGGGCACATCATCATTTTCCTGTTCTTGACCATCCTGTAGTACCAAGACAACCTCTTTTTCATTACCTGCTTCAACTTGTTGACTCAAGGCTAGCTGCTCACATAGTCCCTTCCCACGTACTAGTTTGGTGACCTTGATCTCGATGTCATATTCCATGACACGAGTTATCCATCCTGCACGTTTCTCATTCAGATCCTTGTTTAGAAGGAAGTCCCTGACTCCCGCATGAGAGACCAATAATTGGATCTTGTTGTTTGAGACTAGGTGCTTGAATTTCTTTAAGCTCCTGATTACTGCAAGGACATGCTTTTCAATGAAAGAGTACCTAGTTTCGTATTCCTCCAAGCCTTGACTGAAGAAAGCAACTGGTTGTTCTAATCCTCCTTTGTTTTGTTGTACCAGGATTGCAGAAATCGTGTCCCCACCACCAAAGGCATATAACACGAAGTCCTTGGAGAAGTCTGGATTGACGAGAGTCGAGCTTGAGATATAGCCTCTTTTATTGCCTCAAAACTTGCCTTGCCTTCAGATGTCCACTTAAATGCCATACTCTTCTTTAACATCAGCGTTATTGGCTTCACAAGAGCAACAAAATTTGGAACAAATCTGTGGACAAAATTGATCCTTCCCAAGAAGCTTTGAAGAGCCTTCTTGTGACTTGGCAATGGCAATGCTCGAATTGCTTCAACTCTTTCTGGGTCAATCGTCAACCCTTCCTTTGAAACAATATGGCCTAGAAGTTTTCCCTCGTGAGCCAAAAATATGCATTTTTTGGGATTCAATGATACCCCAAATCTTCTACACCTCTGAAATACTTGCCTCAAATGACAGAGGTGATCCGCTACATTTTTTGAGAATACAGTGATGTCGTCAAGATATATTAGAACTATTTTATTGATCAACCCCTTGAATGCCATATCCATTTCCCTTTGGAAGGTGGCTCCAGCATTTGATAGCCCAAATGGCATTTTCTTGTAGGCATAGGTCCCCCATTTGGTGGTGAAAGCCGTCTTGAATTGGTCATCTTCTTTCACCATCACCTGATTGTACCCTGAGTAGCCATCTAGGAGAGAGAATCTCTCTGAACCGGATACTACTTGCAATATTTGTTCCATTGAAGGAAGTGGGTAATGGTCTTAGAGATGCCTCTGTTTAGGTCTCGGAAATCCACACAACCTGATTTCTCCACTCGAAAGGCCACTTTACCAATTTGAAGAGTTTTGCCTTCCCCAACCGGAATTGGCCCTGAATCTTCTCTCTTGACCTGTATGTTAGCCTTTTCCTTACGAAACTGGTCGTTAGGGTTGAAGATAGACTCCAATGTTACTAAACCCTTAGGAAGCTTGTTTTTCCGTAGCTACACTACTTGATCCCCATACTGCTGCTCTAATCTGTCCTGATTTCTAGCTGAGAATTCAGCCTCTTCTTATAAGAAATTGACGATCTGTTGATCATTCTCAAACACCTGCCAGCTTGTGTTATTATCTGGAATTGCTGGCCTCACAATCACATGGATATGTGGCTGTGTTTTTCCCCTTCTGATGTTGTCAACCACATCAAATGTTGCTCCAACTGCTGTGAGCCTATCTGCGACTTCATTTTTCTTCTTGGGTATGGACACAATGTTGAAAGCTTCGAAATCCTCCATGAGGTCCCATACCCTATTCTTGTAGCTCTTCAACAAGTCGTTCTTTGTAGCATGTTGTCCCCTAACTTGGTTGACGATTAGCTTGCTATCTCCAAACACCTGCAAGTTCTTTATGCCCCTTTTCCTGGCCCAATGAATTCCATGAATCAATGCTTCGTATTCAGCCGTATTGTTTGAACAGGAAAACTGGAAATGAAAAGCTGAAAAATATTTGATGTCTTGTGGTGAAATCAACATTGCACCACCTCCAGAACTTGTCTGCTTCTCGAACCATTGAAAAATAATTTCCAAACTTTGTTTTCATCCTTTTGTTCAGCCTGAATGATGTCGAATGGGTGAATTTTCTTCGTGTACACAATACACGCCTAATTCAGATTCTTCAATTTCCTTGTATGGGTCAAATTCATGACTCTTGTTTGCCCATTCATCCAAAGTTAAATCAGGAATTCCCTCGACCTTAGTACCTATTTCTAGATCACTTGAACACTCCTCCTGATCAAAAGCCGAG
Source organism: Taxus wallichiana var. yunnanensis (assembly GCA_018340775.1). Lineage (NCBI taxonomy): Eukaryota > Viridiplantae > Streptophyta > Pinopsida > Cupressales > Taxaceae > Taxus > Taxus wallichiana. The sequence continues at coordinate 108,552,759 of CM031235.1, read as the reverse complement.
CAATTTACATTGATAGGATTTGGTACATGAGGCTCAATATGGAAATTGGCAATTGGTTCTGACCTGATTGTTGCTTTGGCTCCATACCTTGTCCTAAAAATCATGTGTGACCAATCTGCAGATAAATATCCACCGATTTTTGCAGTGAAGTCTCTTGATAGACACAACGCAAAGAGTGGCGGAAGGTCAATCACAGACACATCTTGCAGAACTGTAACATTAGGACAGGAATGTAGTGTTAGGCTTAACCCCTTGATGACTCCAACAGTTCCTACTGCTGTTCCATCTAGCTGTACTACTCCTTTCAGCACTGGCTCATATTTCAAACCCAGTTGATCCGCTATTTGCTTTGGCATCACTGAACTACTTGCTCCTGAATCTATCATGCAGTTGTGTACCAAGTGGTTTCCAACAACCAATGAAACATAGAATGGTGGAGGCTTCAAATTTTCCTTGTTTGGCCCCCATCATGTTGCACTGCATTAGTGAGAACTTTCTCATGTCCCTAGTTTGATACATTTGTGGTAGACCAATTAGCCATTGCAGCTTGCAATAAATCTCGTTTCCCTGGGATCGCAAGTGATTCCCACATGGAAATGTTCACATGTGTCTTCTTCATTTAATCGATGATGTTGAAAGGGGATGAATTGTCCTTTTGTTGTCCCTTACTTGGTGCAACCTTTTCTGGAGCTTGAACAGGTGCATGTGTTACTACAACAGGTACCTTAGGTTGATTTTGCACATTTGGAGCTGCGTTTGGTCTACTGACCCCTTGTTGTGTAGGAGTGGACTAAGAAACAACTGGATTACACGGTTGTCCCTCTCCTATATTTCTCTTCTTTGACCGTGTCTTTGCAGCCACGCCTTGAAAAGGTCACAGTGGTTAACTCCACGAAGTCTTCCATTTGCCAATTGCCAATGTGGTTTCTGTTGGAGGTCCTTCTTGTTGCATTTCTTGCTATTGATTCTCCTCTTGGCTTGGTTCTTGAGGAACACCAATGGTTTGCACCATCAAGGCCTGATTTAGTGCACCATTGAAACATGCTGACTGATTGTGAGGTAGATTGCAAGGGTAACACCAGTCGTACTCCTATGCCATGTTATTTTGTGTCGGGACCAAGGCTCTTGAGGACGTCATTGCATTTGGATCATACGGTCGAAATGGCCTGGCAGCTTGAGGTTGTCCTTGGTTTTGGTTTTGATTTGCAGCCTGAGGTGGTGGTCTATTTTGTTGGTATGGGGGCCTAGCTTGGTACTGTGCTTGAGGCTGATACGGTCTAGCACCTTGAGCTTGTTGTCTTTTGATAGTCACTAGTTCATTTCCAAGGTTCTGTAGTTGTTTCATGACCTCCTGCAATTCCTTTGAAGTATTTGAAGAAGTCGACGCCTCATTATTGCTTTGATTTCTAGGAGTTGGAATGGGATTCAACTCTGGTGCTTGACTGGTTGTAGGATTTCCCATATCCGGATAGAGAGGCATTGGTGGCCTTGGTGCAAGCTTGCCAGCTTGGATCAAATAGTTCTCTGCTCTGATAGCTATGTCGTAGGCCCTGGCAGCGTTGTTCCTCCCATTGATTGGATCATCATGGCTATGTCTGAATTTATAGCCTTTAAGAAATAAAGGAATGCTCCTTCGGTGGTTGGTCTCACAGCTATTGGAATCCTGTCCCATGTCCGTTGGAATCTGAAGTTGAAATCTGTCATTTGTTCATTAGGAGCCCTTTTGATTGTTGTCATTGTTCCAATAAAGATAAATTGTCCACCCTCTCCCCGAATTGGTTGCAAAGAGCTGAACAAAGTTGGTTCCAATTCGTAATAGACCCTATTGTTAGGCTCCTAAACCATTGTAAGGCCTTACCTTTGAAAGATGAAGCCAACAACTTGACTGCAACATCCATTTCATTTATTTCATGGATTGCACATGCATTAGCAATATCCTGGATGTGATCAATAGGAGTAGTATGATTTTCTCCTGTAAAATAGGGTATATTCTTTAGTGCTGCAACTGGAATTTGATTCTGAGCATTTAGGGCAAGTGGACTACTGCCCGTGAAATTGACAAAGGGATTCGGTGGTAGATGTGCCATTATGATTGGCCTAAGAACCCTAGTCGATGCGAGAAAAGGCCTACCAGGTGGAGGCGTAGACAAAGTCCTGTTAGGTGGAGATGGTGATCTTTGTGGTCTTCTTCCTCTCCTCCCTCTCGCCCGGGTGATAGTTGCAAAGTGGAAAAATAGCCCTCTTCTTGAGTATTAGACTGGTTCAAATTCTTCTCATGTGCCCGGGCAACTTGTGCTGCTACACCGCTGAATTCTATCCCTTCGGAGTTACCAGATGTGTTAGAGAAATGAGCCTCAAAAGGCTAGCTTCTGCCAAGTTACACACCAAACCTGACAATATTTAAAAAATAATTTTGAAAGACCTGTATTTTTGAGATTTTAGAGTTTGGAATTTGATTTGGAATGACAGTCCCGAAAATCCAAAAATGCCAGACTTCCAAAACCCGAAATCCAAAATTCAAAAAACCATGAAATTTTGAAAGTCAAAATCTCAAAAATCTAAGAATACCCTTTTGAAGATTATCCCCCGATCTATCAACTGGTGAAATTTTGACTTGTTTCGAGCAAGTTAAGTCCTTGAAAATTGATTTCAAAGTTCAGCCTAGAAGGTGAAAATATGAAATTGTAAAACCTGCAATTTTTTAAGTCCGAATTTCTTGAAAGTTCCTTCAAATATGTGGAATGACCTCTTGGTCCCACTGGCATGCCAAAACTGTTGGTGTCAAATCACAGCACCCCTGAATTTCTGCAACTCGATGGGTTGAGACTCTCAGTGCGATTGCATAACATGGAGCTTTTCCCAAGTGTGGGACCTTGCGAAATCGAAAAGCTCTCCGGATGAAGGCCGGTTCCTATTCCTCTATTCAGATGCACACGTAAAATGCAGAGGGTTTACTCAAAACCTAAACTAACTTTCCAAGGAGACAGGGTAAGAAGATGCGTAAAAAAAAACCTAAACTAACAGAGGTGATGCACCGAGGAATGAAGAACATATGTCTTGCCAGTAAACACAGATCATTAAAATGCAATGCAAGATCATGCACAGATAGCCAGGTTCACAGTGAAAGATCAGGAGGATGCAAATGAACATAGAGAGGGTTGAGAATCATCCACAGTCATGCATTAATTTGCTCCAAAGATTGATACAACACACTGTAAAATGCCAAGAGGCAAGGTTGCATTACAGTTTCAAATGGGAGGTTTTAACTCCACAAGTTCACCTGCCAAAGAGAAGAAGGGAGGGGAAAACAAGAATGTCCAACCTTTAGAAAGAATCCCCTCCTTACAATTTATAGGAAGAATGAGAGAGAAAAGAGAGAGGAATTCCAAAACTACCCCAACCACCTCTAGGTTGCATTTAATTCATCTCATTATGATGGTAGGTGAGAACCCCAGTGAACCCAAAAGTGGCGAACTGTATTTTGAATTTTTAAGAATTTTTTCTCACCCAATTAAAGATATCCAATTGTAGTTTGATAGAGGACCTCGTAAGCTTTCCAAAAAGTCCAACCTTTCATGAATCCGAGCTCCCAGTCAAAAGTTATGGCCATCTGAATATCTGCGCCAGGGTCTGCTTCCTGTCAGCGCTCAAAATGTTGTGCCTCCTGAAGGTGTGCCATAGGCGCATCCGTGTGTGTGTCGACATCCTCTTACGTGCACCAAGGCACAACTTTTTCCCTGTTGACACTCTGTGTCATGTGCCATTTCCGTGTGCCAAGGGTGCATCCTTTACCCTGTCGACATCCATTTCTGTGCGCCACTTTCCTGCGCCTTGGCGCATACATTTTAGTGTCAACACTCATTGTCATGCACCATTTCTATGCGCCAAGGGCACATCCTTTACCCTATCGACATCCATTTCTATGCGCCACTTTCCTACGCCTTGGCGCATACATTTTAGTGTCAACACTCATTGTCATGCACCATTTCCGTGCGCCAAGGGCGCATAAATGTCAGGGATTTGAGCTTCTTTGATTTCTATATTCTTCTGCTTGTCTATATCTATCCGGGGAAAGATATATACAATGAGATAGCACTACCCTGCATTATAGGAACAATTTAGCCTCTTCAAATAATTCTAGTAGTTAGTCGAAACAAAAATAAATTTATATACTATAACTTTATTCCTATTTTTAATACTATTTATATCGTAACATGATTCACAACATAGATTCTTGATTCCACTTCACATAGAGGTTACCTGTAAATCCTCGTGTACCAAAAGATGCTCCTCCCCTTCTCTATTGAGGCCACTGGGAGACGCCTGTAATTATTGCACATTAAATTAGTTGCACAAACTAGAAAAATAAATCATATTTAAATGTTCATGTATATGTGAAAAACATAATCAACTGATATTTAATTGTGTACCTATAAACCAAGGTGCATGTCGATCTTCTCATTCTCCTTTATCCCATGGGTTCCAAATACTTCTGGCCTTCAATGAATTATAGGGTGCATAAGTTTATAGAGACCCAGTGGGTCTGAGTTATACTTACTTTATCTTAATACTTACATTATCTTCTTTCTAGCAGTATCATGTTCAACATCTCAATCAATTGTTGGTCAAGACAACCTTTATTTGTTCACTCATGCTTATAAGCTTCAAGATGGAATTTTATCAATACTTCATCCTTTATTGGTTACCTTTCACTATCACCAAGATGCATGCAAAATATTAGAGCTCCATTATTTCTATTACTCCTTCTAGATCACTTTCTTGCTAATGGTTCTCAAACCCTTACTAGGACTGGGACAATACTTTTTGAACCATATCTTTCATCTCCAAAGTTTCCAAGACAAACTAATACACTTTAGAGACAATGAGAATAACAAACAAACCACAAGAAATATACAAAACACCCATTTCTCTTTCCCAAATCTTTTCTCCAAAGCCTCAATACGAGCTCTTCTCCTTCAACCTCCTTAAATTTAGTTACATTTTAGGATTTTATATCCTTTCATAACGGTTACACCCACTTTTGAGGCTTTATTACCCTTTAGAATTCTAAATTACCTTATACTCTCTTTGAATACTAACCCTAACTAGTACTTTTTAAACCCTAGGTCTAATATCATGACTTCAACTAGACTCCCTAGGACATACAAGATGTTACCCTACTTATTCCATGCTTTAACATTGACTTAGACTCCTTATACAAGCCAAAAACCATCATAATGCCCTTTTAGGAATTCAAATTACATTTTGGGAGGTAAACTTCCTAATTCAAATTTCTTGCATACCTAGACCAACTTAGGCATTTGAATGGAACTACTAGGACCCTACTGACATCCCCCAATCCTTACTTAGGCTAACTCAACCCACCATTTGCCAATTTGAACTAAAACTCAAAACTCAAAATCAGCTTAAGACTTACCATGCTCTCCATTTCTTGCACCGCCACATCAACAAACAACTCAAAAGGTGTCGCTCCATCACCCCTTACGACAAACCAACCTACAAAATAATTTTTTTTTTATTACAATGGTTTTATAACAAATTACAATTCATGGATTTTCTGTTTGCTTTTATTTACCTCAGCTTCCTTTCTATTTTTTGGTTTCATTGCTATTTTTTTCATAAAGATGCAAAAATGACATGTCATCCTCCTACATACATGTTGTATCAATGAAAATGTTAATGAAGGATTCATGAACATGGATTTAGATAACAATACTAAATATAAATCAACTAACTTACATTGCAATCACCTCTCCTAGTTCTTTTGATAATGACCCTATCCTCAACCTGTGAAGACAATGACATGTAACTTATAAGAAATAGATAATACTTATGTACTCACAATGAGAAAAGAGTGAAATGAAACCATTACTCAAACTTACCATGTTTTTCTTCTTTTCTCTCAAATCCAATATGTTTTCCCTCCTCTTAGCCCTCACAGTCTCTAAATCATAGTCCCTCATGGCATCATCAACCTCTTTCTTGCAGCATCTGCTAAGCTTGTTGAATGATGCCTTCCCTTCCCTCTTGCAAATGCACAGTATCACGTGTTGCCTCTGCATAATATACCACACACGCAACACACCCTCAATGTCTCCCTCTCTTTGTTCCCTATATTGCCTCCACTTTTTGGAGGCCCTCTAAGGATACTTTCTAGTAAAATTTCTCCCTTTCCTCTCAAGGAGAACATGAGGGAGGGAATGGGAATTTGCCCTATGGATATTTAGCAGCCTGTAGAGCGTAAATGCGTTTTTGTCACAACTGGGGTACTCACAATAATAAAGTATGTGATCCCCATCATGCTCCCTCCTATAGTGAAGAGGGGCCTATTCAAGAACATTGTATAATCAATTAGTCACTAATTAATGGACATATATGAAAACAATAAATTACAATAAGAAATTTGCAGATTTTACCTCATTGACTACGAGAGCATCCTTTGTATGGATTAGAGGAGCAACACTTTGGGTGCATCCTCCTGTAATAATCATTCCAAAAATCATGTAGTGAGTCATAAAACTTGTTATGCACATTCATAATAATATATAATCACATTAAATTAATTTATGATAATAAATACAACTTTAATTTAAAGTAATTTTACCTCCTCTACAACAGTATCGGATTGTACATGTGATGATGAAGTAACATTCGCTACGCCGCCTCCTTGTCCTTCACTCAACAATCCATAGCATATTAAAAATCATTACTAACATAATAAATAATTCCAAAGTCCAACAAATTTTAAAAAATCAATGTTAGAATGATTATTAGATCAAGTACACACATGTATTGATGAAGATATCTGAAGGTTCAACGTTTTCCTTCCTCTTTTTGATCTTCTGAGTGGAGGCCTAGGCATAGGTTCCTAAGATAAGATTGTATTGGTTACTTAATATATTAGTTTCCACATAAAATATAATACAATTATCTATTTTTCAAATGCAACAATGGAAAGGGAAGATGAAAATCTTGTAATCTTACCTACGATGAAGATGCAATGTCTGTGACATGCAACTTCACAAAATATGACCACAACATTGGCTAAATAACAATAGATCACAAACAATCATAATTCAGCTTAACAATAACATTTTGGATAGATATAGTGCCTACATGTATTTTCCTAAGAGTACTCACCATAGCACAATATGTTGCCTACAACCTCTGAGTATGTTGCGATAAACTTCGCATTATTTCTTTATCAGCCGCATAATTCCTGCCAAAAAAATCTATGTCTACCATTGCACAAATGCTTCACAAATAGCACGTATTAAGCCATTAAATAACTACAAACATAATTGTACATAACACAAAAAGGAAATATAATGTGTACATATATCATATTACAATGTCATCCATGGCAAGTGCTAACAATGCTACCACTTCTTCATTTATTGTGGCCCTAGACACTTGACATACATCCAACCTGCCTCTATTGACTTTTACATGTACATATGAACATTTCACAAAGCGAGATACAATCTCTAGTGCTTGAACATGAAGAACAAAAAGATTTACATTGTTACATTGGTATACGCCATTCATTTGATTAACAATCATATCATGAGAAAACACACAAATGTTTCAAACTTCATGATGCAACACTTCCTCAAGACCCAATATCAAGGCCCTATACTCAGCCTAGTGGATTGTCATATTGGCATCTCCCACAATGGTGCCTCTCTCTACTTTATTTCTACCATCAGGGTCATATAATATGAACAATGAACATGTCAGGTTTCTGAGGTATTAGACACACCATGAATTTCCAATCTCCAAATGGCAACCATGTTTACCTTTACAATGGACAAACATACATCGTAAGCAACAAAAGACAACATGTTTTTTCTTTTTGCATTATCAACACTACAAATTTAAACTTTTCAATACAATTATATGCATTCCAAGACATGTGCATATCTATATATACATGTTTTTTTGTGTTAGTTGGGGTAAACAAACTATTTTTCATTTTCTTACTATGGCATACACACCATGTTTTGTGTGTTGATGATGATACAAATGATAATTCACACACATGCCCATGCAATTCTATCTCTAGGGAGCCATTGAGGATGGTGCGACTATCTTGGTGTCAGGATTACATGCCACGCATTCCTGGGAATGCATGTGTGGTATACACACACGACGTGCCTTAGTTTTTAATTTGGTTTTTAGTGTGGTATATAGACTTTGTATACCTCACTCATTGTGTACACCGTAAAAAGTGTGGGATTTGAACCTAGGACCTCTTAATTATTATTGGAAGGCCCTATCAGTTGTGTTATGGTGTGTCCTGGAACACACTACAAAAAACATATAATTATATAAGTTTGATATACACCAAGTCGGGAATCATTTAATTATATATTTTTTTTGCAGTGTGTCTCGAGGCCACACTATAGGAAACATAGTTGGCAGGCCCTTCCAATAATAATTAAGAGGTCCCACATTCAAATCCCACGCTTTTTTATAGAGTACACAATGAGTGAGGTATACAAAGTTTGTATACCACACTAAAAACCAAATTAAAATCTAAGGCACGTCGTGTGTGTATACCACACACGCATTCCTAGGAATGCATGGCATACAATCCTGACACCAGGATAGTCGTGTTATCCTCGTGATAGATAGATCCCTTATGATAAAATTGCATGGGCATGCATGTCTATCCGTACACACATGTACATATATATGACTATGCATACATATGTATATGTATATGTATGTGTAGGAATATGTAGGTGTCACAAATGAGCCTTACACTACCCTAGCTATATGATGAAATGACCCACATCCATATTACGTGATCCCCATGGAGTAATGATGCAACCTAGAATTGTTAGTTAACACCTAGTTGCACCGGCACATCATTCATCCTGGGTTGAGCACTCACCCGAAGCGTCAAAGGTACCGGATCCCTCTTAGTAGTTACAATAGAAGAATGTTGGTATGATAAAATAGTAACCATATATTTTAGGAACTAATCCATCCATTCACAATTTATATTCAACCAAATCTATAAGCACTAAAGGTAAATCATCATGAAAGTAATAACATGCATTGATAAAAAAACATCACACACTTTGTTCGGCCAATTTCATTTATCTATTCATTGAACCAAAAATATAGTAGCTTCATACAATACTAGGCATGCGTGCATGGATCTCATTCTAACTATCTAGTCACATGTACTCATGTTTTTCCACTCCTCCAAACATATGGTTCCATTCGTATCTCTATGTATGTCTCTCTATTCTTTAAGTAGCTCATTACACACACACACACACACACACACACACACACACACACACACACACACACACACACACACAGGTGGGAACTAACCCTTCAACACTTAACTCTACTAGAAATAGGTCACATGCTAATAATAGCCATGCGCCTTTTTTACAATTATAGCCATACATGCAAGTATGCTATCTATAGATTGCTTGATAGTTAACTGAAGTGTTGGATCTATTCTTAACTTATGCCCATGCAAGAGTGAGTTGACATGTCCTCCCAAAATCTTCATGAAGAGTGGCATGCAAATCTTAGCACCACTTTGTGTACTCCGCACACCAATCTCTAAGAATAGACCTGATCTCCAAAATCGGCTAAGTCCTTGAGAGTCTTACTCTACACCTCCATGCATGATGCCTTCCTATAACTTTGCACTTTTTCTCCTGTGCCATTCTTCCACATGGACTCTGATTGTAGGTTCAACTAAGTGTTTTCTCTGATCAACATTACCCCACACGTAATCTCATTATCACCCCGATAATGGCGATACTCAAAACTTATACATAGAATGGATAAATAAAGAAGAAAGACTTTTGAATAAGAATCATGAATAAGAATTTTAAAGAAGATATACACAAATAAAAAAAAAAGCTGCCTAGGCCTCTCGGCCCTCCGTCTCATCCTGAATCAACAACTCTAGATATTCTTCTTTGATATCTGCTTCTAGGTTCTCCCACACTTTGTTAGCATTGCTCATTGCTTTGCACGTATGCAATGATGGACTATAGCTCTTCCATGGAGAGTTTCCCTTGCTCATTTTGTATTACAAGCATTACGCTTGACATAGAGGTTTGCACCCCTTCTAGTACATCCATCTTCTGAGAAATGAGCTTTCCTAGCTCCTCCAACCTCTCCTTATGTGGTGCCTATGCCGCAGCTAGTGCCTCGTGCTTCTATTTTACCAGGACTAGGCATTCAGCGCAGCCTAGGGAAGCATCCTTCATCGCTTTGTGGACCTCATTTTCTTCCTCTAAGGTTTTCACCGTGATCAACGCATCTGGGGCTGTGCATATGGTTAGCACATGATCGACCTTCTTCAGTTCGTCGCAGGTGGCTTGCAATAGACCTTCATAAGTAGCAATTTTCCTAGCTACTGTAGCATGCACCTTTTCTGTCTTTTCCTGAGTCCTTGGGCTATGAGGATATGCACACCTTTTCATCCTCCAACACTAATGTTATCATGGTTTTCACATAGTGCATCGCAGAAGGAAATTCTTTTGGTACCCGAGATTCTAGATTTGGGCGTACCTTTAGAACATCATCTCCAATTTCCTCTGCCATACTAACAAAAGTGTCATACTTTCTTTTGATTAAGTACTTTTCCTGACTAGGCATGCTATCTCCACATCCTTGGATTTTAATCTCTCTGTTAGTGCCTTGATGGTAGCAGATTTATCTATGTTTCTTCTTGCTACTTCGAGGATACTTTCACTAGAGCATTGCTCACCTGCTCATCTAACATCATTGTTGGTTTGATTTTCATGTGGCACGTTTCAGGTGCCTTCTTTAACCACCTTGACGTGCACGATTCTTCACTGACATCAAAGTCGCTCATCCATGTGTGTGTGCATAGACCATGAGAGCTGCTTCCTTGTGTGCAGAGTCACCTTGTCCTCATCCATGAGCACCCATCCAAATAAATCCTTCTGCTCAATGGTACTCTGAACCGAGCGTGAATGATCAGCTTTGGGTCTTCTACATACCCCATGGCATGTGCCTTGGCGTCCTCCCCTATTCAACGGGATTGGGGTCCTCTTGGAATGGCTACATCAAGGTTGGGAATACCAGATGTATCCCCACCCTTGTCCTATGTAGCCTCTGATTGACCCCCTTCTTCTCCTTCCATCTTCTCCTCCTCATGTTGAGGCTCTTCTTCAGTTGGAGATGAAGGCGCCTTCTCCTCAGATTCCTCTGTTTCCTCACTCAGCCTGAGTTTTCTCTATTTCTTCTCCTCTGGCTCCTTCACCTGCAGGGGTTCCTCCTTGTGCCCTTGTGTGCTTAAACACCTTCTTAAATATTTTTGTACCCTACTCCTCCCCGTAGCTCCTTCTCCCGAGGAGTTATCACACGCTCCCCCCGGCCGATGGATGCTTCCTTCTCTACACCAGGCCGCCACTATCTTCGGGTTTCTTCATCCTCTTCCTCATCATCTTGCCTGGGTGCAGAGGGCCTAGGTGTAGAATGTTCTCCATAGTATGCTTTCCCTTTGGTGGCCCTGGAAGCACAAATTCATTCTCCACGTACTTGTTATTCTCCATTTTAGGCTTCAGTTGGAGGTATATTAGTGCGGCCCCAATATCCACAATGGCCACTGTCTCTGGCTTAATGCTTAAGATTTCGAGATGTTATTCTCATTGTATGCATTCCTCCCTGGATATCCATAAGTCTTTCTCAGGGTGTGATACTCACAGTCCACCTTGTCTACATTAAATACCAACCTCCGTGTGTTGGTGAACCAATGAACTGCAGCTTGGAAGTACTTGTGCGGAAATGCATATGGTAGTTTGCACCAGGGGCTCCACGACCCATCTACCATTGGGAAGCATGCAATATAGAAATGCTGGTAGACTACAAATTGTACCTACTTTCCTAGGACCAAGGGAAAATCCTTGGGTATGTGCCATTCTTCCCCAAACACCACACAGAGCCTATCATACCACATCTCAAACTCCTTAACTTCCTCCGTCATCGACCCTTTACAAAGATATTTGCTGAATCACTCAGCTGGAGACTTATGATTCATGGGGTATTCCCATATGTTCTCTTTTGGGCCATCTAGTACCCTGATCTCCATGAAGACTAAACTCAGTAAGATACAACCAAAACTTATCTTACTCCCTTCGCACGCTTCCTCAACTATCCACTCTACAATAAATCCGGCGATGTTATAAGTGGTTCCCTCTGACATGCGCTTGGCCACATGCAACCACATAGAATTAACTTGTGACCAACATTCTTGGTCATTCAACTTTATGGTTAGATGTCTGCTACCTATACTACTGGACAATTTTTCAACTTGTCAATGTCCATTCCATGGCGGTCCTTTCTGATAGCCCAACACCTTCTGTGTCTCCAAAATGGCACTTTTGTTAGCTAAGTCAGCCTTAATGTCTTCACTCATTGTTTGTAATCCAAAGAATCGTGGTAATGAGGATGGGTGTCGGTCTTACACGCCATCTTGCAAAGTAAAATAATTCCTCATGGACTCGGCTCATCAGCCATCTGTACAAGGGTGCATACTTTCCAAAGTATGGGAGCTCATAAAGCTAGTAAACACCATTTCCCTTTAGTAGCTTTTCCCCAACATCATCATATATTAGCATGCTATCCTCAGTGTTCCTATTCATTCGAGAGGTGAGCAGGTCATCTAACTTCTTCTGGTTCTCACTGGTTCGGTGATTATATTCACTTATCTTGCTGTCTTCTTATGTGGGTATTCCATTCCTGCCCCACAATAACTTCTTCAGGTACTGCATTTCGGAGAAATTGCTCTTCTGGGGCCATCTCCTCCTCTTCTTCCACCACCACCTTCTTCTTTTCTTTTATCGGTGTTGCTTTCTTCTTTGGTGCCATTCTCTTTCAGGGTTTTGTTTTATAGGTCGATTCTTGTGTGTGTTTTAAATAATTTTCTTCAAACCCTAACCTGGTTCTTCTGTGCCCTAATTTTTAATCACAAACTTATGCACCCTAACTCTGTTGTATTACTCTGCTTCATCAAACCATTTTTCTAGGGGATCCAATCCCTTCTAAACAAAAAATCTCTTCTCCATGCCTGGGTCGCTTGCTTCGTACCTTGAACTAGTTAGCATTATGCTCTTCATGTATCGGCTCTCTATCGAATTCTCATAGTCATAAGGGTAAAAATGAAATCACATCCCATCCTTATATGGATTTCTACTTTTTGCTGCATTACTTGCTCCTCCACCTACCAAATTCTCCTCATTTATGACCTATTTTTATCATTTCCGCGTAGTATATTTTCACGCCAAAGCTATAACCTTCTAGTGCACCCCTTTACCCTTTATCCGAGACTCCTTTTCAAAGGTGCACACCTTCACACCCAAGTACCTTGTCACTGCATGATCTCCTGGTAATTACCATGGCCGCCGCTTACCTCGCGTTATACTTTCCCTTATCCATATTCATCCTTTCTTATCTTGAGAAGCAATCTTTTGTCAGTTACCCTTAGCAACCTTCTTTCAACACCCACAACATGATATCTTCACAACGCATATCCCTGAGAGTCACCAACAATCCACCCCACATGAAAAGGATGTGCAGTCCTCTACACATCAACATGCTTCATATTGTAGTTAGTTTCATGCACGCAAGTGCACTTATTACACAAACAAGAGCTAAAATTGACAAAGCATAGCGACGATGAAATAAATACATTAAGGAAATGCATAAAGGGAAACCTAATGTATCTAGCAATACTGCCTTATTACAAACACCAAGAAGACTTATTTATAGTAGGGCTTTAACCTACTCCCATTAAAGTAACCGGGAAACCGTGTGCCATCAATTGTTTCCAACTAGCAAGCACCGGACTCAAGTATATGAGTGATAATATATGGCCCCAACCAATGCACCTTGAGCTTTCCTAGATGGTGCAAAAACTTGGAGTCATATAGAAGTACCATTTGTCCCACCACAATTTTCTTATCCCTGATGTGTCGATCATGCCATGCCTTTTGTCACGCTTTCTTCTATTTTTTACTCTAGCGTGCGATGGCGTGGCACTCATCTAGTTGAACCATCTTTGTAATTCATTCTTCCAAGGGATTCTCGAGGTAGAACAACTTCCATGCCAAAACCAATTGAAAAGGTGTGGCTTTGTTTAACCTTTTGTATGTTGTTCTATAAGCCCAAAGAATAGCTGATACTTTGTCATCCCAATATTTTCTCCCAACATCACAAATCTTGGTCAATGTGTGGCTCAAGATCTTGTTAAAAGCCTCAACAGTCCCATTTTCCTGAGGGTGATAGGGTGTAGTTTTATGGTGGGCAACCATAAACTCATCTAAAAGAATTCATACTGTCTCATTTAAAAAATGTGTGCCCCTATCACTTGTTAAACTTAAAGGATAGCCATACCTTGTAAGGACATTTTCCCATAAGAACCATGCTGTTGTAGCCACTATACAGTCCTTTGTAGGTGCTGCTTCTACCCATCAGGTAAGATAATCTATACAAGTGATGACATAGCACAATCCAGTCCTGCGCATGGCTGGGGAGATAGGCCCGACAAAGTCAATTTCCCATTTCTCAAAGGGTTCTGCACTCATTATGGGTCATAGGGGCATCTCATCCCATTTTCCTAGTCGACCAAGATGTTGAAAATGGTCACATGTCTTACAATACTCTTTACAATCCTTGTACAATGTTTCCCACCACAACCCAACAAGTAGGATCTTACACACTGTTACATCACCTGCATAATGGCCACCTGTAATACCACCATGTGCTTCTTCCATTATGTCCTTTTGTTCATGCTCCAAGACACAACGGCGTAACACCTCATCTCTGCCTAGCTTGTACAAATCACCACTAATTAACATGAATGGTGTCGTGCAAATAACAAGTTGCTTCTTCTCTAAAGCTTTCATGCCTTCGGTGCCATACTAGTTCTTAGAAAGACAACAATGTCCTCTAATTCGATGGCACACATTTTAACCTCTTCTCTATTGTTTGTGCCTCTTCCCCTGATTGAATTCTAGATAAGTGATCTGGTCCAGAATTGCTTTTTCCTAGTTTTACCACAACCGTAAAGTCAAATTCTTGAAATAAGAGTACCCACCGGCATATGCACCCCTATAAAATGGGCTTGTTCACTAAATATTTTAATGCCATATGATCCGTATAAAACACAAATGGTGTATCCAAAAATACTGATGAAATTTGTGCAAGGCGTAGATCATGGACAAGGCCTCGCGCTCTGTAGTGGTATAATTCTATTCTGCAGGGGTCAACTTCCTACTAGCGAAGCAAATGGGATGATCAACGATACCTTTTCCTGGTTGAGCTAAGATAGCACCAATGGTTGTGCCAGAAGCATCCACATGAACATGAAAAGGTTTATCCCATGAAGGAAAATGCAAGATAGGTGTGGTAGTAAGTTTCTACTTCAATATCTCAAACGTGCGCTGCTATGACTCCCCCAATAGAATGTACCTTTTCCTTGGAGTAACTCTTCCAAGGGTGTGGAAACTTTTGCATACCCTTTTATAAACTTTTGGTAATACCCTGTATGACCCAAAATCCATGCACCTCATGCCGATTGGCTGGTGCTTTCAAGCCAATGATGACTGCAACTTTAGCTAGATCAACCAAAAACCCTTCCTTATAGATGATATGTCCTAAAAGTGTGCCAAATGGAGTAGCAAAGATGCACTTCTTGATATTTAATGAGATACTCAACTATCAACATCTTTCAAACATTAAGCATAGATTGTCATAATGATCCTTAATCAGCCCATAAATGGTCCAATCATCAAGATAGACCTGTAAAAAGTTATGAATAAAATCCTTGAAGGCTTGTACCACTATCCATGAAAACACAAGAGTGCATTCTTCAATCCAAAGGGCATCACAGTATAAGAAAAGCTTCCCCATTCAGTAGTGAAGGTGGTCTTCTCTTGATCTTCCGGGGCAATCCTAACCTAATGATACCCTGAAAACCCATCTGTAAATGAATATATTTCACACCCAGCCACTCCTAATATTTCCTCCATGAATGGCATAGGAAAGGGATCTGTAACACATGCTACATTTAACTCCCTATATTCGACAAAAATTCAAATCCTCCCATCCTTTTTGATACTTATCACCATAGGACTAAACCATTCTAATTCATCAGTCGTCAAATGATCTTGGATTTTAGAATCTTGTCAATCTCCTCGTTTAATTTCTCGTGAAAATTGGGATTCATCCGATATGGTCGCTTCCTAATAGGGTGCGCACCGTCCTTGAGCTTTATCTTCATTTCTCCGAGTGATATATGCATGCCTTTAAGTTCATGGTATCCTCTTGGGAATAAGTCCTCATAATCATGAAGTAACTCTATGATCTTTGCTACCTCTGATTCTGACCAGTAATCCCCAATTATTACCTCCTTAGGTTCAGCTTCTGTGCCTATATTGACCTTTGTTGTCTTCATAGGTTCGTGATATGCACGTGCATCTACATCCGCACTGGATAACACTTCACGTGTTCCATGTGAATGATCCACATCCAAGTGCTCAACTTCCTCCTCATCAATTATGTATACCATCTTCCCCTTATCTTTTCCAAAGAAGCACACTCAAGTAATATGATATCATCTTCTTCATCCACAAAGCGCGCCCCTGTCTCTGTCTCACCAAATAATTCCTGAACAAGTTCTTCCGCTTTCCCACTGTCTCCCATGGTTAAGCACTTGATAAAGCTTAAAGTTGTGTTCACTGGTGGTGTAGATGAAAAGAAGTCAAATGTTTGGATCATCCCTACAGTCAAAGTTTTCCAGTTTCTAGTGTCGCGATGTAATTCAAGCATAGACATACCAAGCATGCGCATAACCTTTTAGAGTAGAATAAAACCGATGCACCCAAAGTGAAGGCGGTAATGCTTCTTGGCCTACTTGTCTAGAGTCTCTCACACTGCTGGATATGATGTTGAGTAGGTTGATCACCATGATAAGGGTGTATGTTTGTAGGTGCATTATTTCTTGAAAACTTGGTTGATAAGGTGGTCCCAATCATTTCCCAGTCTAAGAGATTATCCCTATGGACTACCCACCAATGCACGTGGTGTCCCACCCAAAGTATATGACAACATAGTGCGTCATTTAAGTTCGTCAGCCCAATTTGTTTCTATGGCCTGTAAGAACCCAGCCAAATCTTCGATCCAGTATAGCGGGTATTGCGCATCCTATACATCAAATAGAGTGAAAACCCATCTTACCAATAACCATGCACTTAACTTCGCACCCCACCAGTTCATAAGTTCCATGAGCCCAATTATCGCAAGCAATACTAGTAGTATCACTGATTGACTGAGAATCTTCCCAATGAAGGATTCCTTCCTTAGATGGATCATTGACCTCTGGGTCCTGAATAGTGTGTACATAGATTCTATTCAAGTCCTCTTCACTTAAAGGTTCCACATATGGCATGGATTTCCCATCTGTTAATGGTATTATGACCCTTTCCTCCTTGTTCTCGAAGCTGATATACCCTTTGTTAAACCTCAAATCAGCATTGTTCACATAACACCAAGGGCACCCAAGAAAAGCTAGGAAACTATCTACTTCCGCAAGTGCTAGCACTTCAAAGTCTCCTATGAACTTGGCCCCTTGTATAGTGATAGATGCATCCTTCAAAACTCCTATGGGAGTAGCTTTTGTTTTGTTTGCCATGAACAATACATTAGATGATGGCTGCAATGGGGGTCTCCCCATTTGTTCCCATGCATCCAATGTAAGTACATTTACTTCTGCACCTATGTCAATCGAATATTACTCAACAGCCACCCATCCACAACAACATTCAAAGTGATCTCCTTATCATAGTCAATGCTATCAGGAGGGAGATTCACATGAAGTATTTGTCTTCTAGTTTCAGTTCTTGCATGCGGAGTATTCCCTTTCAACCAATTTCCTAATAAAGGAATAATATTCTCCTGGCACAACATTCTACATACCTCTCTGATGTCGTCAATATCCGACGGGGCTTGTTCTTTCCTTGTGCTCTACTTTCTGAGACTTCTCTTTTAAACCTTTTATCTCACCTTGAAGGCTCCTAAGGACCTCCATTGTGTCCTGATAGACTTCTTTTTGATGAGCTAGATCTGGATATCTAGCATGCAAAACTTCCTCCCTAGTGATTGTCGGCTTTTGTTGCAACACCTCTCTTACGTGTGTCACCTCAGCTCGTGTGGTTATCTTGAATGTTACCACCTCGGTTCCGTGTCAACTCGGTATCCACCGATTCTCTATCACGTGCTAGATTCTAACCATCCCCACACCCTTATTTTCTTGCTTGTGCTACCTACTAAGATGTTTATACAAGTCCTGGGCACTCTTCATAACTATGTCACTTTCCACAAAATGAATAGGAAATATTCAACGGGCATTCACACCTATAATGGTCAGGTGAGCCACATGTATAGCAAGTTCCTCGAGGGAATTCACTCCTTCCTCCACCTCGGCCTCGTCCTCCATATCTGCCTCTATATCCTTGTCCCCTTTCACGAGCCCCTTCAAACCTTCTCGTCATTCCTGTCATAGCGGGTTTTACTATAATCCCTATCCTGATGCTCATTCTTCCCTTTAGAATTATCATCCACACTCATCTGCCTGACCCCAATATCAATGGCATCATGGATCTGGCCAATCAATCTACAGTCCTCAATATCATGGGTCATGGACCTACAAATTTTACAAAAGGAGGATACATTCTTCTTGATCATGCGTTGTAAGAGAGGGCAGTGACTAGCATCATGGTTCAAATGGAAAATCTCACAATCTAATAACAATGAATGTACAGTTCTGTAAGGGCAACTATCCTTAGTGTGCCCTTCCACTTCACAATCTATACACTAGATCCCTAAGCGCGTTTCATGAGCTGAGTTTGCTGATAATTTCTCTAACTATTTCTCCATAGCCACTATCTGAGCTTCCAAAAATGGACTAACTCTAGTGTCAATACTCCCAACTACTTCAACGCGTAAAGTGGCTTCCAATGCTTCATGTGGATCGGTATAAGTTTTATGCGACAGTGCTCTTCAAAATGGGGTAATCAGTCCCCGAAAAACCATTGTGCATGCTGACTTGCATGAATGTCATAAGAGAGTTTGGATAGAAGTGTTTTAAATCACGCATCATACTCACGTACACTTTTAGTAGTGCCTTGCTTTATATCCTTGAGTGTGCTTATACTCTTCTACTCAAACTCTGGGATGTGGAACTCTTTTAAGAAAGCATCTTTCAATGCTGCATAGTCAATACAAGTTTGATTGGGGTCAAACTTCCTATACCAGCTGTGCGCATGCACCTACAATGTAGTAGCAAATTGACTTGCCTTGCGTTCAGGGGCTGTAATACCTTTTGCACCACAATATTTCACACATATGAACATGTTCAACAGCATCTTCAATACCTCTGTATTCTAGGAGACGAAGGGACATCTCCATATAAATGTTCTGAGGGTTATCATGCGGGCCTTGACCACCCAACCCAGAACCTTCTTGGTTTCCTCTTCCTCCAATACCACCTAAACCACTAGAACTAGAACTGCCCATACCACCTGATCCTCCTCCAAAATTTGGAATAGGGCCCATGGATGCACTCCCCTGTGCCCCAATAGTGGTACTATACTAGACCCCAACAGTCTGGGAAGTGGTCCCAGCTCCAGAGGTTATTCCCACACTTTCTCGCACTCATATTCTGTGTAGATGATGAGCCTGATAACGTACCCCCAAAGAATAATGAAGTTGTTTATGCTACCATTGGTGTACTTACTGTCTGGCCTATTTTTGTGCATTCACTTTCTGAATTAAAACTGCTTTTACCTACTATACTAGATATCTTTGGAAAACCAAGCACAAGGGCTAGGTCAATAGGTTGGCTTGGATGCACACCCACGGCCCATGTCATATGTACTAGTGTGATTCCATGCAATATCAAAGAGGGTTCTCTATCATGCTTCCTAGATGGGGAGTTCCCGATGCTCTTGCTCTTCTTCCCCCATGAGCCTCAAATCCTTCATGATCCATCTCTCTCACAACACCATCCATTCTCGTAATTTCTTACCTCTTGCATAATTCCCTCTCGTGCACCTCATAATACTTTAGCCACCTTTCTTCCCTCATCATGCTGCCGCTAGGTCTGGTATCTTTCACCAATCTTGTTCCTTCCCCCGCGTATGGAGATTCTTTAACTTTCCATGGGTTTAGCTTCCAAGTTCAATATTACCATTAGTATTTTGATTTCCAGCAGAATACCTTACAAATATGTCCCTCTAGGATACCATAGAAACTGGAACTCTACTACCTCTGGGCATGAATAAGTCGAAATTGAATACTCCAAAATATAGCTATTTAGGACACCACGAAACTAGGTATCTACCGTGTGAGTCCAGCTTAGGTCAGCATCATATAGTGTTTGAAATTCCTCCTGTGTCCAAACAAGCGTGTGATACCTCCAATTCTACTTAGATGCATACGCAGTCAACCATTTGTACAATTCTACTGGAAAGATAGCAAAGAATCTTTCGTATAAACTATCATACAAATTCTGCTCTACCCAAGTACATGTGCTAAATCTAGATCCAGTGTCAAACCTCTCGTGCGTATTCTTCCTCCAGATCATGAATCCATTCTTCAACGCTTGCCAGGGTTAGCCGATATGTCTTCATCACGAACCATTCTGAAACAATAGAAAAGAGGTCCCAGCAACGGAACCAATGATGTAGCCTAGAATTGTTAGTTAACACCTAGTCACGCTGGCACATCACTCAGCCTGGGCTGAGTGCTCACCCGAAGCGTGCAAAGTTACCGAGTCCCTCTTAGTAGTTGCAGTAGCAAAATGGTGGTATGATAAAACAAGAACTATATATCTTAGGAACTAATCCATCCATTCACCATTTATATTCAACCAGATCTATAAGCGCTAAAGGTAAATCATCATGAAAGTAATAACATGCATTGATAAAAAAACATCACACACTTTGTTCAGCCAATTTCCTTTATCTATTCATTGAACCAACAATACAGTAGCTTCATACAATACTAGGCATGTGTGCATGGATCTGTTACAACTATCTAGTCACATGTACTCGTGTTTTTCCACTCCTCCAAACGTATGGTTCCATTCGTATCTCTATGTATGTCTCTCTATTCTTTAAGTAGCTCATTACACACACATATATATATATATATATATATATATATATAGGGTGGGGAACTAACCCTTCACCACTTAACTCTACTAGAAATAGGTCACATGCTAATAATAGCCACGTTCCTTTTTACAATTATAGCCATACATGTAAGTATGCTATCTATAGATTGTTGATAGTTAACTGAAGTGTTGGATCTATTATTAACTTATGCCCATGCAAGAGTGAGTTGACATGTCCTCCCAAAATCTTCACGAAGAGTGGTGCGCAAATCTCGGCACCACTTTGTGTACTCCACACGCCAATATCTAAGAATAGACATGATCTCCAAAATCAGCTAAGTCCTTGAGAGTCTTACTCTACAACTTCACACGTGACGCCTTCCTATAACTTCGTGCTTTTTCTCCTGTGCCATTCTTCCTCCATGAGACTCTGATTGCAGAGTTCGATTAAGTGTTTTCTCGATCAACAAGTAATTTTGACGTTACCGAAATATTTCATATATCTTGTGTATATTGCTTGTGTATTTTTATCTCTCTTCTATGGTATACACAGTGTGTATATCACAATCCAAAATACCACACACAGTGTGTATATCATAGTGTGTATCTTGTTATTGATACTATAAGTATATCACAATGTGTATATTGCTTGAGTATTTTTATCTCTTTTGTGGTATACACACAGTGTGTATATTGCTTGAGTATTTTTATCTCTCTTCAATGTGTATAACACAGTGTGTATATTTCTATTAATATTGTAAGTACATGTTTATGCATAAAAAAATTCACAAATCTATAGAATAGATTAATAATAAGAAATGTCTATCTATGAACAACTTTAAAATGTCTATAAGTACGTGTTTATGCATAACACCTGACTATTTTTTAAAGATGTAATACTTCTCCCCAATTCTTAATGCATACCGAATGACATAAATGCATAGCTCTCTGCGAGACTCGCATCCTCCTCTGTGCCGTCTAGTCTATCAACCTAGTCACCATTAAGCCGGCTATCCTGGAGACATGATCGCATGACCACTCGTGGCTATCCCGGTGACAATATAATGTGTGCACGTTGTGGATTACCATTTCTTGTGTATGCATGCATGCGCAAGGTGGGACCTAACCTTGTTGAGGTGGTGCAGGTTTGATTTTAACATAATACATGTGTTTGTAAAATAAGTGTGGGATGTGATTTGGTGCTTGGTGTAGTGGTAGGCATGGATGCATGTATTTTGGAGGTCATGACATCCAAATATACAAGCCTCCATGCCTACCACTCCTCACAACACTAGTTTCATGCCACCCTTATTTTTCAAACATGTATATTATGTTAAAACCAAACCTACACCACCTAATCCAGGGTGGAACCCTAAACCTCATGCATGCATTCATGCATGCATACATAGGGAATGGGCATCTAGAGTGTGTGCATGCTATCTTGTCACCAGGATATCCACCGACATCAAAATTCTCCAAAATAGTCATGCAACTCCATTCCTGAAGTCGATCCGAATGTAGATACAACTAGACAAATGATGGGATGAGGAAATGACATTAGAAGTTGGCAACATTTAATGCAAATCTATGGAGAAGAAGTAATGATTACATGTGGTTGTCATTGTGCTACCATGTGGCACATACAAACAATAAACAATTGTGGCAGCTATAATCATGTATAATCAACCCATTGTGGCAGCTATAATCATGTATAAACAACGTATGTGAGACATATACATGTATATGGATACACATATGCATGCATGAACATACACATGTAATTACACACATATATATATGTACATGTACATGTATGTACGTGTATATGCATTTATATGTATGTATAGGTATGTGTATGTATTCGAGTAGGTGTCACAACATATTCCTTGACTACCCATCAAAGGGAAGAGTATAGACATTTTTTTCCCTCTGTTATGTGGTATACACACAGTGTGTATACCACATACAACACTACCATATGATAATACAAGGTATGTGAGACATATGTACATGTATACTCGTACATACGTGTGTGTATGTGTGTGCATATGTATACATATGTATATATATGTATTCAAGTATGTATCACAACAACAAATTCCTTGAGTTCCCAACAAATTGAAGACTATAGACAATTTTTTCTCTATTATGTGGTATACACACAATGTGTATACCATTTTCACCTTCAATCTATTTTCCATCTTTGCATACTTGACTCCTCCACTTGAAACTTATTGTAATATCATCCACGACAAGTGGTTCATCACTAGCCTATGTATCTAGCATATTATCACCTAAATTGTTTGATACTTTTGGTTCATTGATTGCAAGTATAGTCTACTTGATTCGAGTGTATTCCACATACAACACTACCATATGATAATACAATGCATGTGAGACACATACATATACATATGTACATGTATACTATGTTGAGTTTTGGAGCTCAATTACTTCAATTTAGCATGTCATATTAAACTTGTAGGAAAATACAGTAAATGACATTGGTTAGGGTTAACCGACGGTCAGTTACCTATGTGTGAGTGTTGATGATGAATTGAAAGCACTTTTATGTTTATGTTCTTTGCCTAATAGTTGGGATAAATTGGTAACGGTTGTTAGTAATACAACATCTGCTAATAATATTTTGAATTTTGATGATGTGGTTAGTATAATATTGAATGAAGAAATTTGCAAGAAAAGTACAGAGGAATCATCATCTAAGAATGCTTTGAATGTAGAAAGAAGAGGTAGGTAGAAGGAGAGATCCAAAAGTAAGAATAATGGGAAATCAAATTCAAGGGATGGCAGATCTAAATCTAGAGGTAAGGGGATTACCTGTTGGAAATGTGGACAGAAAGGACATACAAAGAGAGATTGTTGGTCAAAGGATAAAGAGAACCAACACCCAGACAAAGGTAAAGAGGTAAATTTTGTAGTAGAGGTAATGTAAGATTCTTTTATTATTTCTTTGGATAATAGAATAAAATCATGGGTTTTAGATTCAGGAGCTTTTTCCATGCAACCCCTAATAAGGGTTATTTCATAAATTATATCCAAGGCAATTTTGGGCATGCTTATTTCGGTGATGATGAACTTTTCAATTACTCTGGTAAAGGGAAGTTCATCTAAAATTACAGAATAGAAATACATGGCTATTGAAATATGTGAGGCATGTGTCAAGCCTCAAGAGGAATCTTATTTATGTAGGGAAACTAGGTGAAGTTGGTTGCATGGTTACATTCATAGTAGACTCTTGGAAAGTCACCAATGGTTTTTTTGTTGTGGCAAGAGGTAAGAAGGTAAGAACATTATATTTATCTACCTATATTACTGATTCCTTTTTTGTGTTATCTACTTTAGATTTAGATGCATGCATGTGGCATAATCAGTTGGGCCATATGAGTCAAAAAGGAATGCAGATCTTAAAGGCTAAGGGTAAGTTATCAGATTTGAAAGATTTAGATCTTGATTTATGTGAGCATTGTGTCTTTGGAAAGCAAAAGAGAGTGATATTTCTCAAAGTTGGGGCAACTAAGAAGGAGTAGAAATTAGATCTTGTACACTCAGATGTGTGGGGACCAACCCAGGTAGCTTCTCATGGAGGATCCCAATATTATGTTACTTTCATTGATGATGCTACAAGAAAGGTATGGGTTTATTGTATTAAACATAAATATGATGTTTTTATTCTTTTAAAAGATGGAAATCCCTTGTTAAGAATGAATCAAATTCAAATTTAAAGTTCCTTAGATATGACAATGGTGGTGAATACTGTAGCAAGGCTTTCAATGATTATTTTTCATTAAATGGAATACATAGAGAAAGGGAATATCCAAGAACACCACAAGAGAATGGTGTTGCATAAAGAATGAACAGGAAAATCATGGAACGTGCTAGAAGTATGAGGATACATGATGGATTGCCCTTGTAGTTTTGGGTAGAAGAAGTTGATACATTAGTTTATTTGATTAATTATGGGCCTTCAAGTTCACTAGATGGAGGAATACCAAAGGAAGCTTGAATTGGAAAAGAGGTAGATCTTTCTTTTCTTAATTTTTTTGGTTCGAAGCTTTTATGTATATTAATAAAGAAAATAGGAAAAAGTTGGTTGTAAAATCCAAGAGATGTAGTTTCATTGGTTATGGATCTAGTGATTTTGAATTTCGTTTTTGGGATTTAGAGAATTCTAAAATTATTAGGAGTCATGACATTGAATGGAATGAAAAGAGAATGTACATGGATCAAATTTTGGTACCCAAGAATGAATTGGTTGAGAATTTTATGAATGAAAATGAACTCTCAGATTTAAAAATCATACCAAAAGGGTTACACACTAACGATGTTAGTTGAACCCTAACCGACATCTGTCGCCAGAACCGATATCGATTACAAAAAGAGCCAAACTGGTATCGGTTAGAAGAATCGATTTAGGTTATAGGTGACTGGCATCGATCACTATCGAATTAGATACAAATGTCTAGGAAGTCTAAAATGAGCCTCTCGGTGCCCCAAACTTCGTGATATGGTCACAAAGGGTAAGTAAGCCTCCAAAAATATTTACACCTTCTTTATCTTATTTATTATTGATGATAATGGTGAACCAAAAAGTTTTGAAGAAATAATGTAGGATAAGACCCACATGCAGAAAGTATGAGCATGACATAGATGAGAGATGGACTCCTTGGAACATAACCAAAATTGGGGTTTGGTTAAGTTCTTTAGTAGGAAAGGGGAAATTGTAGAATAAATGGGTTTATAGGATCAATGAAGAAGATGGTGGATAGAAAAGGTACAAGGCAAGGCTTGTAGTAAAGGGATTTTCACATAAATCGGTATTGACTTTAGTGAAATATTTTCTCTTATTGTTAAGATGACTTTTATTCGTGATCTTGTATCGAGTTTAGTTACGGTACATGATTTTCATTTAGAGCAACTAGATGTGAAGATGACTTTCTTTCATGGTGATTTGGATGAAAATATTTATATGCAACACTGTGATTGCTTGGATATGAAGTCAAGGGTAAGGAGAAATTGGTGTGTAGGTTGAAAAAATCCTATATGGGCTCAAACAAGCTCCAAGAAAATGGTACATGAGGTTTAATAGTTTCATGCATGAGCATGGTTACTTAAGATGTGAATCGACCATTGTGTTTATTTCAAGAAACTTGAAAATGAGAGCTATATTATTTTGTTCTTGTATGTAGATGATATGCTTATTGCAGGATCTAGTATGCGGGACGTTGGTGAGCTTAAGGGAAAGCTAGCTCACACATTTGTTATGAAGGATTTAGGAGTTGCAAAAAAAATCCTTGGCATGAAAATACATAGAGACAGGAAGAACAAGAAATTGTATTTTTCTCAGGAGGCTTATATCAATAAGGTGTTGGAAAAATTTAACATGTAAGATTAAAAACCTATAAGTACACCGATGGTTAGACACTTAAAATTGAGTAAAGATCAATGTCCTTTATCACATGATGAGGTCAAATACATGACATGAGTACCATATGCTTCAGCAGTTGGGATTCTCATGTATGTTATGGTTTGTACTGCAGATTTAGACATTGCATAGGCACTTTGGGAGTTGTGAGTAGATTTATGGTCAATCCGTAAAGAACATTGAAAAGTTGTCTAAAGGATACTCGTGTATTTGAGAGGGACATCTAGCATGTTGTTATGTTATGGAGGTTCGAGATATTTATTTATGTGGCTATGTTGATTCGGATATGGCTGGAGATCTAGATGGTAGAAGGAGCACTATTAGATATATTTTCACAGTAGGTGGGATGTCAATTAGTTGGATTTTGAGATTACAAAAGGTTGTGGCTTTTTCTACTACAGAGGCAGAGAATGTTGTAGCTACAAAGGCTAGCAAAGAGATGATATGGATGAGTAGGTTCAGGGAAGAGTTGGGAAATGAGAAAGATGATTGCAAATATTTCAAATGATGTCAAAGTGTAATTCATTTGGCAAAGAACTCAAGTGTTTCATCCTAGAATGAAACACATTCAGTTGAGGTATCACTTTGTACTACAGGGTTGGAGGATGGGTAGTTGAAACTGAAGAAGATTCATACGAGTGAGAACCTTGCGATATGCTAATGAAGTCATTAACAAAGAGAATTTAGAGCTACACTCCACTTATGTTGGTCTTCAAGTTTGATACTTGAAGAGGAAGAAACAAAGCTAAGGAAAGGATCCAATAATGACACTTTATGCAGGTATAGTGTAGTAATTTATCTCCAAGTGGGATATTGTTGAGTTATGGAACTCAATTACTTGATTTAGCATGCCATATTAAACTTATAGGAAAATACGATTACTTATCGGCATCGATTATGGAGGGATCAACATCGGTCACCTATGACCGGCATCGGTCGGGAAAAGAGGGAACCAACATTGGTTATGGCTAACTAACGTCGGTTACTCAAGCGTGAGTGTTTTATTTAACTCACGAGAATTAGATCTAATTTTAGCATTAAAGCAGATCTATTGATTGTAATTGCATGGCTAAGTGCCCTAAGTTTGTATATGCCTATATAAACATGAAAGCTAGGGTTTAGAAGTAAGGATTGTAAAAGTTGATGATTACTATGAGAATAATTGTGTGAGAGAGAATTCTTGGAGAAGAAGGAAAAGCTTGAGAGAAAGAAAGTACTTGTACATCTGAGATGTGTGGAAGATTGTAGATCTTCAATTGTATATTTTCTGAAATCTTTGGATAATAGATTGACTTGTTTCTTGGTGGATGTAGCCCACACTGGGTGAACCACATTAAATCTGGTGTTGATTTATATCTCTTGTTTTATATATTTCTTCTGGTAGAATATCTACTTTTATTACATGTATGCTTAGATCTGATATATTATTTGTACAACCTTGTGCTAACTCCCGACATACTCGTACACACGTGTGTATGTACATGTATATGTATACATATATATATATGTATGTATTCGAGTAGGTATCACAACAAATTCCTTGAGTATGTATATGTATGTATTCGACTGGACATTCTCGCCAATTCTCCCAAAATCCTATGAATAAAGTTGTAGAGTTCATGGTTTTGGGGCCAAATGCATGTTTTGTTCCTTGTTTGATCATTTTTGGCACAGGTAAAACATTGCATTAAGTGTTTCCAACTTCTTACATCCTTTCCTCATCCCATCATTTGTCTGCTCGTATCTGTGAACTAATTTAAAATGCCTATATGTGAACTAATTTAAAATGCCTATTTGTGAACTAATTTAAAATATCTATTAAGTACATGTTTATGCATAACACTTGAATGTTCTTGAAATAACTCAAACTTCTCCAAAATTGGCATGGCAATTATGCATAGTGGAAGGTCGCATATCAACTAGAACAAAGTTACTGATTCATTTGGTTTGGCATCAAAGTTTTTGTTTTATTACTTACTTGATCATTTCCGGTGTAGGTAAATATTACATTAAATTTTTCCAATTTCTTACTTAATTTCCTCGCCCCATCAAGATTCTCGTATCTTCCCTTCGTATTGGCCTCGTGAATCAAGTTTTGTGACTATTTTCATGGATTACTGACTAGGTTGACAAACTAGACGCCATGGAAGAGGATGCGGGTTTGGCAGAGAGCTATGCATGTATGCCATTCGATATGACATCTTATGGTCATTACTATGGGGGCCATGGGAGCCAGACACCAAGTGATGGAGGAGATCACCATGTACAACATTACCATATGATAATACAAGGCATGTGAGACACATACATATACATATGTACATGTATACTCGTACATGTGTGTGTATATGTGTACGTATGTATTTGAGTATGTATCACAAAAACATTTTCCTTGAGTGCCCAAAAAATTAAAGAGTATAGACAAAAACAAGTCTCTCACATGTTATGCATACACACAATGTGTATACCATGTACAACACTACCATATGATAATACAAGGCATGTGAGACACGTACATATACATATGTATATTTATACTCATACATACGTGCATGTATGTGCATGCATATGTATATATATATGTATAAGTAAGTATTCAAGTATGTATCACAACAATAGATTCCTTGATTTCCCAACAAAGTGAAGAGTATAGATAGTT
Source organism: Taxus wallichiana var. yunnanensis (assembly GCA_018340775.1). Lineage (NCBI taxonomy): Eukaryota > Viridiplantae > Streptophyta > Pinopsida > Cupressales > Taxaceae > Taxus > Taxus wallichiana. Next base: position 108,523,452 of record CM031235.1, on the reverse strand, counting down.
TTGTTTTCTCTCTTATGTGGTATACACACAGTGTGTATACCACATACAACACTACCTTATGGCATATGATAATAGTTGACACGTACATATACATATGTATATGTATACTGTACATATGTGTGTGTATGTGCATGCATATGTATATGTTTGTACACATATGTATTCGAGTATGTATCACAGCAGCAATTTCCTTGAGTGCCCAACAAAGTGAAGAGTAAAGACAATTTTTTTCTCTATTATGTGGTATACACACAGTGTGTATACCATGTACAACATTACCATATGATAATACAAGGCATGTGAGACACATACATATACATATGTATATGTATACTTGTACATATGTGTGTGTATGTGCGTGCATATGTATACGTATGTATTTGAGTATGTATCACAACAGTAGATTCCTTGACTGCCTAGCAAAGTGAAGAGTTTACACAATTTTTTTCTCTATTATGTGGTATACACCACATACAAAACTGCCATATGATAATACATGGTATGTGGGACATATACATGTACATATGTATATGTATACTCAGACATACATGGGTGTATGTATGTGGGTGTGTGTATACACACACACACACATAAATTCAAGAAGATATCACATCATATTTCTTGGCTTCTCAACAAATTTTCGTTGCCGGGTTTCGATGAGGTGGCACACATTTTTCCAAGCTCGTTGGGTGGAGGCAAAGGATGTCACCATACAAAACTGCCATATGATAATATAGGGTATGTGGGACATATACATGTACATATGTATATGTATACTCGGACAAACGTGGGTGTATGTACGTGTATATATATACGTATGTATTCAAGAAGGTACCACATGATACATCATATTTCTTGGTTGCCCAACAAATTGAAGAGTATAGATAGTTTTTTTCTCAATGGGACATATACATGTACATATGTATATGTATACTTGTACATACATGTGTGTATATGTGTGTGTATATGTATACGTATGTATATGTATGTATTCGAGTTTATATCACAACAACAGATTCCTTGACTGCCCAACAAATTGAAGAGTATAAATAGTGTTTTTTCTCTATTATGTGGTATGCACACAATGTGTATACCACGTACAACACTACCCTATGATAATACAGGGTATGTGGGACACATACATACACATATGTACATGTATACTTGTACATACATGTGTGTATGTACATGTGTATATATACATATGTATTCGAGTAGGGATCACATCATATTCCTTGACTACCCAACAAATTGAAGAGTATAGATAGTTTATTTTCTCTGTTATGTGGTATACACACAATGTGTATACCACATACAACACTACCCTATGATAATACAGGGTATATGGGACACGTACTTATACATATGTACATATATACATGTACATATGTGTGTGTATGTACGTGTATATGTATACATATGTATAGGTATGTGTATGTGTATAGGTATGTATACTCGTACATATGTGTGTGTATGTATTCGAGTATGTATCACAACAACAAATTCTTTGAGTGCCAGCAAATTGAAGAGTATAGACAATTTATTTTCTCTATTATGTGGTATACACACATTGTGTATACCACATACAACACTACCCTATGACAATACATGGTATGTGGGACACGTACATATACATATGTACATGTATACTCATACATACGTGTGTGTATGTATGTGTATGATTATTTATGATTATAACTGCCACACTTTTTTATTTTTTGTTTGTATGTGCCATTTGGCAGCACAATGACAACAACAGGTAATCATCGCATCTTCTCCCCACTTTCTTCAACCATCATGTGAATTAGAAAAATTCTTAACATGTGAATTGTTTATTTCCTCTATTTATAGTAGCAGACTAACCCCTTTCTTTATTTGTATTGCAGGAAAAACAAACCAAAGATCTAGAACCACATCGAGAGAATGGAGTAGGTAAGCATAAGAAAAATTAAAATCCCTCTTTTTAGTATGGTAAGTAAGTAATAGGGCTAGCACCTCTTTGTTACAATATTTTTCCTCTGTTATGTGATATACACACAGTGTGTATACCACATACAACACTACCATATGTACACGGTATGTGATAATAGACTACACTCAAGCAAGTAGACTAAAATAAAAAGCAAGTAGACTACACTCCAAAGCAAGTAGGCTACACTCAAGCAAGTAGAGTACACTTGCAATCAATGAACCAAAAGTATCAAACAATTAAGGTGATAATATGCTAGATACAGAGGGTAGTGATGAACCACTTGTCGTGTATGATATTACAATAAATTTCATGTGGAGGAGTCAAGTCTGCAAAGATGGCAAACAATTTGAAGGGAAAAAGAAACATATTGATGAAGAACCTAATACTCATAATCGAAAAAAGAAAAAGGTTAATAAGCCCACAGTTTGATTTTCCCAAAAGGTCTGAAATAAGTTCTCCTCCACTTTTGATTGTGGAAAAAGTTTAGAAACATAATATTTAGAATTAATTAACATCTAAGCATCTTGATAGAACAGAAACAAAAACCTCAGTTTGATTTTGGCTTGCTATGGTTGTTTTGATAGAATCTTGAAGCCTACAAGCATGTAAGGGGATGAAGTGAAGAGTGATTAGGTGTCTTAGGTCCATATCAGGGTCTAAAAAGACATAGTGGGAGTTTAAAAGTCAAGGACATGCCTTTTGGTTGAGGAACTTAGCATAAGACTAAGGATATTCAAATGACCACAAGGTCTACAGTCTAGAATTCGGTTGGAAACTAATAGAAGAATTATAAATTGTGAAATCAGTAACTAAATTATGCATTCCCAATCGATTGGAAATCAAGGAAGGTTTCAAGAAAGGAGAAAAACAATGTTTGTGTAAGCTTTGGTACTTGGTAATGGTGTATACATCTATGAGATTTGTTGAATGTTCATACAAATCTGATGCATGCTTGTTGGTAAGGCTATAAATTATCTATGGGAGAAATTATTTACAAGTCTTTTGAATTGTTATTGTATGTGTGTTGGAGGTTCTTGGATGAACTGAGTATATTGATTAAACTGTGAAACTCTGATTCAACTATGAGTACGGTCGTATTGGAATTTTTGAAAAGACTATTGACACATTGTGGTGAGTGGAAAGCTATCCATGCATGATAGGAAGGTGTAAACTCGGGCCTAAAATGAACTGTTATCCATATTTTCCCCCCCAAGCAAAATATTAGATCAGCCACGACCCCGCACAGAAAGAACTAGAGAAATCATGTTCGAACCCTATAAATAGGTTTTAGGGAGACTCTATAATGGAACTGGCAGGGCCTGCGAAGATCAAATGACCCTGCGCAGGAGAAATTCAAAAAACAGCTCTGTCAAGAAAATTTGTGCCTTAAATCCATTAAACATATTACAGGTAGGCTCAGAAATGGAACAATAGGGTTGGGGAAGGAGGAGTGGTGTCAAAAGAGCCAGGAGCGAGAAGGAAAAGAAACGGCGAAGATTCAAAGTCTTTGGGCTTCGAAAATTATTCAGAACAGGCCCAAAAATGACTAAGTATAGAGATCCAATGGAAGCCTCCATGTGTTCGAACGACACACCTCCAAAGATTAAAATCAAAGGGTAGACCTAAAAATTCCAGGCTTCTACACATCTAGATCCCCAAAAAGTTACACAACCGTTGAAAAGTATTCAACCAGGTGGAAGGTGTCAAGTGTTAGCTCACCCATTTCATATTGGGAGCCCAAGGTGGAGACTCAAACTTGCACCAGCCCTCCACGTAGCCAATGGTCAATAGAGGTCAAAAGGAGAATGGGCCCAAAATGGATAAGTAATGAATGCAGGCGGAAGGCGCCAAGTTTCCAAACAACGTGCACATTCAAAAGTGAGACCCTAGGTGGAGAATCAAATGAGTGCAGGCTCACCTTGTGTCCCAGGATTTAAATAAAGGGGGGACAAAGTTGCAATTTGAATAGTCAAAGCAGAGGCGGGCTAGTAGCGAAGGTGCCAAGTGTCAACATGGCACCATTTCAAATGGGCAAAGTCAAAAGAAAATCTCAAATGAGTACCATCTCACCACGTGTCCCAGAGCCCGAAAAGGTGAGGGTGACCATTGAAAATTCCAAAGGCCCGTGGAGGTCTCCATGTGTCGTATCTATGCTACTCCAAAGGTAAAGTCTGGGGGCAATTTCTAAACATGCACAAAGCCTCCACGTGTCTTGGGTCGATATAAATTCCTCTACTGCGGAAAAGACTCAGGAAGAATACAAAGGAAATAGGGAAACCTACGGACACCACCACATGTCACATGGGCGCTATTCCAAGAGCGAAGGAAGGAGTCAAATCTCAAATGAGCGCAGAGCTGCCATGTGGACCCGGTATAGATAGACTCATTTAAATATTACACGCCCACGACCCAAAAATTCAAATGACCATATATTTTGACTGAGAACTCATATTTGGGTAGGAGAAGATTTTTGGAAATGTCTCGATGCCCTCTATGCCTTGGAAACATAAAATATCATTTTTACAAGCGTTGGTGGGTGAAAAAGGGAAAACATCTTCCAGGCCATTAATACAGAGCCTAATTTCTCCAACTACCAAATCTGATTCGATTCGATCCACCGTTCTTCTTCAATATGCCGAATAGATAGAGGGAGCTAGAATTGATAGATTTGGGGTGGATTTGAGAAAGGCATTGATTGATAGCGGTTGAGTCTTCAAGGAAGGATTCAATGCATATCCCGTGGTAGTTGAAACAGATTTGAATTTTCCTCTTCTCTCTCTTATTCTTTCTATATATTGTAACACTTCTCATTTGAGAAGAGGAGATTATTTTGGGTGTAGGGAAACTCTGTCAAATTTGTTTCCCGACTCCATTTTGAGTTGAAAACCTTCTCCTACACTGCAAGCATTTTTTTGCCTCTAAGCAAAAACGTAATGGTTTGTGCACCCATATAGAGCAATAAAATGTGTTTTTGTGGTGTTTCTTCAACCCTTTGCATTGTTTTGTTGTCTCTCCATGCCTCTCCCTTTCAAATCTGTTTTCTGTGCATGTATTTCACATTTGTAGGTGTAGGGCATTGTGTTTCATGGAGTTTTGATCATGGATTAGGGTCAGGTTTGTGTCACTTATGTCTGACCTTCCCATCTTCCTTTCTCCCCTATTTCATCCTCCCTCAACAGAGCATCTCACCCCTTTCCTTCTCTGGTGTATCACCGCTTTAGTGTAGGATTTTCTTTCACCCTCTCTTTCTCTCTGGTTCCTTGGAATGGTTAGATTAGGATAGTTTAGTTTTTTCCTACATTAGAGTAGCTCGTGGCAGGTAGTTTAGGAATAAGAACCAGATTTCTCTGGAGGATCATCTCAAGTTTGCAAGTCCCACAGCTTGAGAGATGATCCAATGTTATGCAATCACACCGAATGCCCCATTTTAACCACTTCACATCTTTGGCCATTCGAGGTGTTGTGATTTTTCACTAATAGTTTTGGCACGCCCGGTGGGACAAGAGGTCTTCACTTTATTTCATCAAGTTGATGTGTTCTTGGTGGGATTCAACCTTTTGAGGCACATGCAAGCACATCTGGCGACTCCATTTGGTTAAAAACCCATTCTCTGAGTTATGAGACCTTTTCCATCCATTTCCACTCATTTTCATCCATTTTCTTCTTCCATCTCTTTCATTTTATCCCATTCCATGAGGTTGTGCAATCATGACTTCATTCCCTTCATGGAACTCACACTTACAACAATGCAGTCCACCTCCAACGCATTTCCAAACTCCTCCAAATCAGCATTATAATCAGATCCAGACCATTACACTTACCCATATGAGTAGGGTCAAAGTCAGTTTGGCCATGGATCTTATCAAGAACAAGGGGTGCATACAATGGTGACAACTATGTGGAGAATGCTGGTTTATTGGAGAAAATTCAAAAAATGGAGGTTGACATGGTTCATTCAAGGGGCATAGCACAAATGAAGGCATTCAAGATTGGTTGTAGGGCACCTTGTCCATGGGAAGGCCCTTTTCCAAGACATTACAGCCCTCAAGAGAAGCTAGACTTCATGGTTGAAATGCTGCCCCAACTTGCACAATGGACTGAGGAGATCAAGGCTTATGAGTTGGAGTCAAGACAACCTTGTCAATGGGTAAGTCCACCATCTCATAGATTTTATTTTTCTCTTTCTCAAGCAGCACCATCTCAACCCAAGCTCCAATTTCCAAGCTTCCTAGTTGTTGCCCCAAGTGTTGATTCCATTTCTCCATTCCCTAGTCTTCCACCCCATTTCAGTTCCTCTCCCCTTTCCTTCCAAAAATCATCCCCTCCAAACAAACAAGAAGTTCCACCTCCCTCCCCACCACAAACAATTACAAAGTGGTTGAACCCCAACCTGTCACTCCTCTTGCTTTCCCAAGTCCATGTTGGGAAGAGACTCAAGAATCCAATCAAGGAAAACAACAAGAAGGGGATCCCAATAGAGAAGAAATGATAGACAATCTAAAGAGTTGGGTTGCCAAATTTGGGTTTATAAAGATCCCCTTGATGGTCAAGCCAATAGAGGAGGTCAAAGTTGAAGAGCCAGTGGTGGCTGAGACTGAGTTTGTAGTAGAGAAGGAATGAAAACAAGAAGAAGAAGATCAATAGTCTGGTTGCTCTGAATGCAATGTCCCTAATGGAATTTTGTTTGAAGAGGATGCTTGATCTGATCCAAGCTGCACAACTAGTTGAGGAGGAAGAACAATCAGCTCTAAGTCCCATTGAAGAGGAGCAGATGGGAGAGATCAAATCAGAGTTGAGGCCACTCAATGAAGAAGGCATCATTGAAGTTTTTTTCTTTCATTTTAAGGGCCTGATTTGATTGATGAACCCATGATGGAGGACCATACAGTTTTAGAGGTTCCAAGTGTGGAGCAGGCTACAGGAGAACCTTCAATTCTTCCTTCCACTTCATCCCCTTCAAGCTCTGATGTTGAAGAAGAGTTTGATCTTTCAAACTTCATGTTTGAGGAAGAGGGAAACCATGGTGAGCAAGTTTCGATCGGAAGACACCATGAGGAGATTGAGTACATACAATAGGACAACAACAAGGTAGATTATCTGTCTGACTTGGAAGATTTCTTTGATGGAGAAAAGCCCATGGAGATCACATCATTTTATCTTCCATCATCCATCTTCCAAGAACATGAACTTGTTTCCATAAAGGAGGGCACTCAAAGACAATAGCTTGTGTCTCACAACATCCCTCTAGAACCAAGGTTGGAAGATCATGGTCTTCCATGTTCTTTACAAGAGAAGGAAGAGAAAAAGTAAGGAGATGTCATCATCTCTCTCTCACCATCCATCCAAGAAGGTCCACAAAAAGACTCCATTTTTGGAGTTAGAGTTTAGAACCATGGGTAGATTCAAAGGACCATACCTTGCCCAATCAAATATTTGGCTTCATTGGAGCCAAGGGAGAAGCCAAAACCATTCATGCCTACTTCAAGGCATGAGGATGAGCATCAAAGTACCAAGGGTCATCATCAACACCTCCAGGAGTCCAATGCCAATCAGCTTGAGGAGGTATTTTTGGTTAATGTAGATACCTTGATGATTTGGGTGGAGGATAGGCTTAAAGTCAGTTTTTTATTCATCCAGGCAACCATATTCAGTGTCAAATCATTTGCATGGCTGCCCCTTTTGAGAAAGGGAAGTTATTTCTCCCTACCTGTAGCAGGATTTGTTTAAGCTTTTCTTTCTTTCTGGTTAGTATAGGAGTAGGAGTAGATTTTGTTTTCAGTAGAAGAAGTGCTTGTGCACACTCTGCATGTCTCATTTGAGGCATGTATGATTTGATTCTTTATACATAACATTGTTGTTGTGTTTTTTTCTCCAAGGTTATGTCATTGTGAAGTTCAATGTGCCCCGGGTAAACATTGTAACAGTCCATTCTCGGGACAGACCAAGGCCAGGCTCTTCAGTATTCACGGTAGAAAGATCCATAGCTATCTGTAGCAGTTGCTAGTTCCAAAAAATGAAACAAATGCAGAGCAACCAAAGGACATTTTTAAGTCAGTCCATTCAGGGACAAATGAAAGCCCCAAGTCAATACAATTTTCTACTCTCAGAAACTCCATTTCAAGATTTTCTTATGAAAATTGAGAGTGTAGACGCACGGGCAGGCTCAGGGATAGGTAGAACATAGAAAGTGTAGGTAGTCGGGGAGTCCATTTTGAAGGAAGGGTCAGTACCAAGCCATTAATTGTGACTCCATGCCCAATGGATGCTTCAAGGCTACTGGTCTCTTCATCTAGCAGCAAATACCCCTGAGTCACCAAAACTGTTATCCATATTTTTCCCCCTGGTAAAATATTGGATCAGCCATGACCCCACACAGAAAGAACCAGAGAAATCACATTTGAATCCTATAAACAGGTTGCAGGGAGACTCTATAATGGAAGTGGCGGGGCCTGTGAAAGATCAAATGACCATGTGCAAGAGAAATTCAAAAATGGCTCTGTCGAGAAAATATGTGCCTTAAATCCATTAAACAGATTATAGGCAGGCTCAGAAATGGAATAGCAGGGTTAGGGAAGGAAGAGTGGTGTCAAAAGAGCCAGAGTGAGAAGGAAAAGAAACGACAAAGATTCAAAGTCTTCGGGCTTCAAAATTGTTCAGAATAGGCCCAAAAATGACTAAGTATAGAGATCCAATGGAAGCCTCCATGTGTTCGAATGACGCACCTCTAAAGATTAAAATCAAAGGGTAGACCCAAACAAGCGCCAGGCTTCCATGCATCCAGAGCCCCAAAAAGTTGCACGACCATTGAAAAATTCTTTGACTAGGTGGAAGGTGCCAAGTGTCGGCTCAACGTAATTCCAAAATGGGAGCCCAAGGTGGAGGCTCAAACTTGCGCCAACCCTCCATGTAGCCAATGGTCAACAGAGGTCAAAAGGAGAATGGGCCCAAAACAACTAAGTAATGAATGCAGGTAGAAGGCACCAAGTTTCCAAACAACACACATTCAAAAGTGAGACCCTAGGCGGAGAATCAAATGAGCGCGGGCTTGCCATGTGTCCCAGGATTTAAAAAATGGGGGAACAGAGTTGCAGTTTGAATAGTCAAAGCAGAGAGGCGGACCGGTGGAGGAAGGTGCCAAGTGTCAACATGGCACCATTTCAAAGGTGCAGTCAAATGAAAATCTCAAATGAGTTCCAGCTCGCCACGTGTTGAAAATTCCAAAGGCCCACTAAGGTCTCCACGTGTCATATCCGCACTACTCCAAAGGTAAAGTATGGGGGCAGTTTCTAAACATGCGCAAAGCCTCCACATGTCTCGGGTTGATACAGTGCCTCCGCTCATGGAAAAGACTCAAGAAGAATACAAAGGAAATAGGGAAGCCTGCAGACACCGCCACATGTCACATGGGTTCTATTCCAAGAGTGAAGGAAGGAGTCAAATCTCAAACGAGCGCAGAGTTGCCATGTGGACCAAACATGATAGACTCATTTAAATATTATGTGCTCGTGACCCAAAAATTCAAATGACCATATCTTTTGACTGAGAACTCAGATTTGGGTGGGAGAAGATTTTTTGGAAATGTCTCGACGCCCTCTATGCCTTGGAAACATAAAATATCATTTTTGTAGGCATTGGTGGGTGAAAAATGGGAAAACGTCTTCCAGGCCATTAATATAGAGCCCGATTTCTCCAACTACCAAATCTAATTCGATTCAATCCGTTGTTCTTCTTCAATACACCGGACAAACAGAGGGAGCCAAAATCGACAGATTTGGGGTGGATTTGAGAAAGGCATTGATTAATAGCAGTTGAGTCTTCAAGGTAGGATTCAATGCATATCCTGTGGTAGTTGAAACAAGATTCGACTTTTCCCTCTTCTCTCTCTTATTCTTTCTATATATTGTAACACTTCTCATTTGAGAAGAGGAGATTATTCTGGGCATAGGGAAACTCTGTAAAAAAATTTTCCCAACTCCATTTTGAGTTGAAAACCTTCTCCTATGCCTGGCAAGCATTTTTGTGCCTCTAAGCAAAAACGTAATGGTTTGTGCACCCATATAGAGCAATAAAACGTGTTTTTGTGGTGTTTCTTCAACCCTTTGCATTGTTTTGTTGTCTCTTCGTGCCTCTCCCTTTCAAATATTTTTATGTGCATGTATTTCACATTTACAAGTGCAGGGCATTGTGTTTCATGGAGTTTTGATCATGGATTAGGGTTTGGGTTTGTGTCACTTTTGTCTGACCTTCCCATCTTCCTTTCTCCCTTGTTTCATCCTCCCTCAACAGAGCATCTCACCCCTTTCCTTCTCTGGTGTATCACCGCTTTAGTGTAGGATTTTCTTTCACCCTCTCTTTCTCTCTGGTTCCTTGGAATGGTTAGATTAGGATAGTTTAGTTTTTTCCTGCATTAGAGTAGCTCGTGGCAAGTAGTTTAGGAACAAGAACCAACTTTCTTTGGAGGATCATCTCAGGTTTGCAAGTCCCATAGCTTGAGAGATGATCCAATGTTATGCAATCACACCGAATGCCCCATTTTAACCACTTCACATCTTTGGCCATTCGGGGTGCTATGATTTTGCACTAACACAAACCTCTGTAATGTATTCTCGCTTATGCAAAGTGTGATATAAGATGACTGTGCTATGTGAAACGAGTTGACTGAGATCATCTTTGCAAGTGTTTGTGATAAGTTTCTCATTGTGCCATAAGAAAATAGTATCAAGGGTTACCCTTAGGTCCAAAGAACATGACACAAGATTGTAACTTGTATGTTTGAGTCACAGTTGAGAATGACATAAATTTAGTGTACGAAAAATATATCCCCTTGAATCAATTTTCTTCACCATTGTTTGTTCAAGTTGATTCTGAACATTGGAAGCTAGGATTTTAGTTATAGATTGTAATACATTAAAGCTTGAATCTATATTTTGAAAGAACTATGCAAAGAACTCTCCTCTCGGGCTCATTAGGATGGTTATAATAGCCAATGCTAGAGTTTGCAATTTGGTGGGTCTAATCTAAGTATTTCACTTTCAAACTTGCAACATATCATGAACGGGATCTAATGTAGGAGATGTTGAAAGAAATTTGTATTTTTAAGGGTGAAATTCAGACTTATGTGAAAAGAGGAGTTAGCCGCTAAAAATTTAAGAAATTGTGGTAAGAAATCAAACTTATTTCAGAGCTTTTGGGAAGATCAAATTGCTGGTACCAATGAATCCTTGAATACATGAGGTGGGTTTTATGTTTTTCTATAAAAAAATTTGCAGTTGGGATTCACTGTGAACGGCGCCAAAACCCTAAACTCTGCAACTTTATTCACTGTGGATGGGCCCAATGCATTAGGGTTTTGAAAATCAGTGCTCGCCCCATACATTTTTTTCTTCTATTTGTTGTCCATACCATTTCAATATATGTCACCAAAAAAAAGGAACAAATTTTTAAACATGCTTCAGTTTGCCAAAAAACACGAACTCTAAAATATTTATTCGTAGAAGCTAGATGTGAAAAATAAATCTATGACTAAAATCTAAGCATAAACACCAATTTTTTAAAATCTTGAATGAAAGGGCACAAAAAGGAGTAGAAATACCCATGTTTGAATCCAAAAAGGAGCTTCCATCCGAGTGAGGATGAGCTCCCTCCCGTATGCGAGGGACAAGAAATAATGAAAGGAGATGCAAAAATGAAATGAAATTCAAATTAGAAGAAATAATTGCCATTAAATATGAGTTAACAGGGGGAAGGTGGTGGAGCCCTTACGGCGTGCTTATAAAAATGCATGCCACCTCATCTATACCCGATGACCGATAAATTTCTTTGCCACTAGCAATGGTCCACGTTGGCATGAGACTCTCGGGAAAAGTGCGAGGGATGTGCATGGGGCATATGGGGGGTCATCTTCATCATAGGTGGGATAGCCACATGGTGATATCTCTGTTTATTTGGGCCTAAGAAAAATAGTACGATGAACATGTAGCCGAAGGTGAACCGAGGGGTAAATAGGAGAGAAAAATGAAGGTGGTGGTGGTACGAGGCAAAGCATAGCCGGTCCAGGCATGTGCACACGTGCTTCTCTCGGCAGGGATGTAAGCAAGTGATTGTTCTCGAGAAGGCTCAAACCTTGACATCCGCCGGAGCATGGCTTGGTCTAGATCCTTATACATGCCAAGCTCGAGCTGAATGAGGCCTTCTTCAACAACTCATGGACACCACCCTTCCTCTCGTCATGGAACAGCCTCAGATTTTTGTCACTTCCAATTATTTTCACACCCTCCTTCATATAGCCGACACACTTGGGAAATTTTAATGACTCGACCCAGAAATACCCACTTAGCAATTGTTATTGATTTTGGTCCTCTCAAATCCCCACTTATGAAAACTTATTGATTTTGATGCTTTTAAATCTCTACTTATGAAATCTTATTGATTTTGATCCTAGAAAATACCCATTTATCAAATGATATTGATTTTGATCCTATGAAATACCCACTTAAAATTGTATTGATATTTATCCTATGAAATATCCACATAGAAAATTTAATTGATTTTGATTCCATGTTAGCGAGAATTAGGCAAGCGAGAGAAAGAGTAAGAGCAAGAGTGCTAGCTAGAGATGAGAATATCAATTTTAGGTCTTCCCACTTTGGTTTGTTTTACATAGAATGATGTATGATAAGCTGCCAAAGGATACATTGCAATGGGGTCACGAGATTATTTCATTTCATCGAGATGGGGATGGATTAGGTGTCATGGTTTAAGTGAAGGTGAATCGGAAAGACCAAGTAGTTGAGGCGGAAGGGGATTGGCTAGTTGCTACAGATGGATCCATGTCTCCCATTAGGAAGCATTTTGTGCCAAATGAACACAGGAGGTAATGCCCAAATTCTGATTTACATTATTTCTTTGTGTTTTAATCATTTAATGACTATGGACAACTTGAATGTTTGAGGAAGCATTCAATTGCTTATTTTATGCCAAAGCTCAATTGGGTAGGGGATATACAGAGGTATGATTATTGGGCTTTCATTGTTCCTAGGGCTGAGGTGATTCCTCTTGCATTTTTACTCAGATGACTAGGATCTCTTGGCCTTAGGCAACCTGTGTGCATTTCCCTATTGGAGAAATTCTCTGTAGACAAAATTTAAACTAAAACATCGAAATGTGGAGTAGTTTTTAAGCCCTAACCTCACTAACTCAAAATCATTCGAGATAGAAACATCTCCTGGTGACAATATTTATATGTAATATGGGTATATTATTCTATGTACTCTCACTCCCTATTTTAAAATGGTGTCCTTGTGCCATGCACATTTCTTACATCTCGTGGTGATTATGCTTAAAATCAAATATAAAAAAGTCCACTATGTTTAAAAAATAAAAAAATCCACTCCTAGCTTGTATGATTTCCTTAGTGTCATAGATTTTGCCAACTATCACAAAGATATCGGTGAAAACCAATGTTGAGTTTTGATTCATGCTTTTTGCTTTTTGTATGTCCTTTATCGAAAAATTTGTGTTGCACCAAGAATTGAAATGGGTACCTGGAATCATTGGTAACTAGAGTATCATGGTTTTCTAGGGCAAGGAAATGACAGAAACATTGGGTGTGTTTCTATAAAGATGACATGAAAAGTGGAACAAATGGCGATTACTATATCTTGAAACATTCAAAATCCTCAACAGAAAAATTAAAATCAAAACATCTTTTTTTGTTTTCTAATTCTAGAAATAGCATTTGGAAATGCTCTTTGAGTCTTGGGAAACATTTGAAAGTTTTCATCCCCAAAGATGAAGTTTCCAAAGCTTTCTAGGATGGAGAAATAGTTATCTATGGGAAAATCCAACAAAAAATTAAACAATATGTTTGGAATCTAGCTACATATCTAGCCAATGGTCTCATTTATGATTTTTTTTGGTATTAGAGCTATAGCCTTGTTCTAGGGTTTATGATTGTGATAAAATTTGTACTTGTGTTTTTGCAATGCATATTTTCAAAAAGACAACACTCGAGGATTTAATTTGGTAGGGAATTTAAAAATTTGATTAAGGCACTTGTGATTGTTTCAAAAGTATAAACCCTATAAAATTACAAATGGACACAAGATAAAAGAGGAAGGTCCATGTTGGTTCCTTAAAAGGACCCTAGCTTGAGACTTTTATTGATCATGCATGCGATTCGGTCAGTTGTACTCAAGGCAAGGTTCAAATGGAGGAAGAAAATTTCTAAGAACTGGTTATCTCTCTTCACTTCGGCTCCTGTTACCATGGAGGCTTCCCTAACACTCAAAGACTTATATGCTTGCATGATGTCCTGAATTTTGATGGCAAAACAATCCCCGTGCCTACCCAGTATCCACCCAATTATTGTCACTAATGAACTAGACACACATTTGCATACATACATCAGACAAGAGTTACTCATAAACAAATTTGCAAAAGATCTCCATGACTCAGACTTCCTTGATTTAAATTAAAATGGATACAATGTAGATCTAATGGGTATGAAGCCAAATTATAATACACGGGATGGCTTCTTCAGTTTGCGATGAATAAAAATCATACATTACATATTAATGTGAACATTATAATATAAACTAACTTTGATTACATAACATCAATGCCTTCATCCATTGGGCTATGAAACATAAATTTTGAAAACATAGATGATGAATAAAATTGTTTACACATTAACATTTATTTATCACCAATCGATGTATCCCAAAATTCATGTCAAAGTTAAACATAAGTGATTATATGGCAATCAACAAGCACTACAAGTAATAATTGACACAATCGGCATTATTGTCTCATAAGGATCTTACAACTTAGCTCCTTGGCTGGATTATATATTAAGCTTCAAAGCTTTGTGATCTAATGACAATTCTAATGCCTAAACACTCTAGTGACAACTTCTTCAGATGACCCACCTTCTCCATTGGTATCAACAAACAATATAACTTTGACAAGAATCTGAAAATACATCAAACCTTCTCATGGAAGGTTTTATGACACAACACCAAAAGTTATGCAAGAAAAAAGTTCTTGGGACAAAGAATCACCGAACGAAAACAAAGAGATGAGAAAGGAGGATAGAATATCCTCCTTTATGCTTGATCAGCCTTGTTCTAGAAAGGGAGATACAACTGTTTGTAGCCTTTCATGCTTGAAGAGGTTTATTCTCCCACCTTTGATCTGTCCATGTAAAGATACCAATTCTCCAAAAGGTGGTCAATATATTCCATGATGCACATTTCCCATGACATGTGATGGACATATCCTTTTAGAAAATCTCTCCTTTGTTCTATTGTAGAACCTACTTCTCAAAGAGATCATGTTTCACAAGAGAAGACCAAAATGAGTGGACCAACATGATCCCTCGGTTATAGAATTACCAGTGTGGCTTAGAATCAACATACATGTTTGATATGCCTTTGCAGAGCAAAACATACAACATTAGAGAATAAAGAATGGGGAATAAAGAGATAGAGGGAAAGAGAAGGGCCCAAGAGGCCTATTAATTTTTTCTAAATTAGGAAACTTCTTTTCCCATGTGTCCTCATCAGGCAGTTGAATTTTGGTGGCCTCTTCTAAATCCCTATTATCTGCAGCCTATTGATCCTATCGAAAATTGTGCATACCCTATCAAATCCCTCTGCTCTTAACTTCATCTCAAGAGCTATATTGTGAGCCTCTACAACTTCTTTCTTAGTGGGGGTCTGATTTGTCTTTATTGCTACTCCAAAAGTCTCCAAAATGTCCAAATTTTGGGGAATAGCCAATTCCCATTTTGCCTTATTTTTCAAACTGTTTCCATCCTTGAATGGTAATGGAAATCCCATTGTCCACAACATTCCTAAGACAATTTAGGGTTTTGTTAACTTTTTAGTTTCCCCTCTTATATCTCCATGCAGATCTAAAATATAGTAGTGGCTTTCATTGTATCTGCAACCAACTTCTTGAGGGCCTCTACATCATCCTGTCCCTTCTCCTCAATCTCTCCATCTTCCTTGACTTTGACATTGCATTTGATAATAGTCATCATGGAATATTTATCAATCCGGACCTTGGAGTTGGGTTCCTTTTTCTTTTCAAAAATTTCCACTAATCCGGTGATGTTCCTTGTTTATTTAATGTCACCTCATAATTTTAGAGAGCTTGTGAATATCATCTATAGTATGTTTTAGAAAGTGAAACATTGTTTTCTTATAGTATAAGTCGATTACTACTTTATCGCTTTGGGCTTGCAGGGCTTATTTTTTATTGTTTCAACTTATCCTACAAATTTTGTGCATCTATAGTTACAACAAGAACATTTGCTAGTGAAATTACAAGTGTAGGGACTCTTTTCTTTTGTTTCATGTCTTGGAGATGCTTCGCTAAGTGTTGTTCAATTGGATTTTCCCTTCAAGATCGTGCTTAACCTTAAATTTTTATTCTTCATCTTCTCATAATCTTCTTCTATCTTATTAGGCTTTTCTTTAAAGTATTTGACATTGGCTTCATTGAAGCCAACTACTTAGGTTACCTTGCTAGATGACCGAATTCTAGACATCTATCCCACCTTTAATAACTACAAAGACCCTTGAAATTTCTCTTTCTTCATTTGACACATGGGTTGTTTAGTCATGGGTTCCATAGTCCATTCAACTAGGACTCACATCTCAACATTGAATAGAAGCATTGAGAAATTTTTTTGATGATTTATTCATATGTAGAATCCTAGAGGGGTCCTCATCCATCATCAATTCTTGTATAACTAAGGCCTTTTCTAGAACCCATCCAAGAAAATCACAATTCTAAACTCCTTTATGATTTTCCTTGCTCTCTCGGGATTGGCACCATCAAGTGAACCTCGCTGCCTTTTGGAAGTTGGAACAACATAGGTTGACTTTACGGTGTCTTCCATCCAATTCATCTTCATCAAATATTGTAACCACCCTTTTCTCAAATTTAGGGTCAACTACTACAATATATTTAGAATCATCTCCCCCTTTCTCAAGGCTCATATCAATAGGCTCCTAGAGGATTTTGGGAGCATGTGGACCCACTTCTACTTGCATTCCTATTATAACTTGTTTTGCTTGTGGTGTCCTTGACGACTCCATTTTTTCAAACTCCTTGCCTTGAGTTTGTTTAATTTTGACTGTTATTGCAATGAGGTAGTTAGGGCTTGCATTGTGTTCTATATCATGGGCATATCAGTAATAGGGACATCGGGACATGTGCCCAAATGGCCATCTTTGTAATAGCCTAATCCCAATTCATCCTTGGGAATTCGCAATCCCATGTTCTCAATAAAATTTTCTTCATCAGTTGTTTGACTTGGAACTGGCATGAAATTATTCCTCTTGCACTTCTAAAACATTCAATTTTTGCTGCATGTTACCCATAATGGCCCCTTCGATAGTGCACTCTCATTACCTACATTAGGTGCTTTTTGTTTGCAATTTTTGGTTGCTTTAGAGAATTTGAAACCGAATCGTAAATCAACACTCATGAAGTTAGAATGGCTACCAAATTCATCTAATTGCACTTGGACTTTACCTCTAGAATTGGGTCTTAGTAGTTCTATAGAGCTTGAGATCTTTATTTTTCTCATTACGGGCACAAATGTCTACTGCAAACTTACTTACAGCCATATCAGCTATCCCTTCTTCTAGGCTTGAATTCCATTTTCCTTGAGAATTTGACAATACCTGTATAATTTTCTCATAAGCAATCACACTCATAGGAACTCCTTTCTTTTGCATTTCTTGGAAAATCTCCA
The DNA here is from genome assembly GCA_018340775.1 of Taxus wallichiana var. yunnanensis. Classification (NCBI taxonomy): domain Eukaryota; kingdom Viridiplantae; phylum Streptophyta; class Pinopsida; order Cupressales; family Taxaceae; genus Taxus; species Taxus wallichiana. The sequence goes on along the minus strand of CM031235.1, from coordinate 108,505,711 downwards.
AAGAATTTATGGGCTGCCCAGCCTTAGTATAAACTTTCATGCGATATACAAAAGGATGAGAAGCTAGTTTGTCTCCAGTGTCAAAGAGCTTTTCCCAATTTTCACATTCATTGGCACCTTTCTCATATGCATTGCCACATTGTTTATGATCATGTTTCAACTTAGCTTTTGGCATACTTGAAGCTTTGAAACATCTCAATACATCATTCGAGAACCATGTTGTAGAATGTGACCAATCACCGAATTTATGAACTCAACACCTACCTCCACTAAAATACTATTTTCAAGTGCATTTTTATCAATAGAATCCTTGTGAAAAGTCAATCGATATGTTTCTTGGATTGGAAAATTCCATTCATAATCTGAACTGATATCATTTGAAGCCTCAATAATATGTCTCTCATCCATGGATTTTAGATTCTCACTTAAACCCATGATGTAGGAATTGTTGCATACCTTGTGTGGACGTGTCAACTCCAAATGTTGAATGTTGAATTCTGAATCATTTTGTAGTATCCCAACCTTTGTGAATTCTCCTTCACACAACCAAGGGTGGCCAACCTGTATGTAGTTTGGACCATAATCAAAGTGTTCACCTTCCTTTTCTGCATTAGAAATTGTTGAGATATCCTCAACACCTTCATCCAAACAATGGGCTACTCACATTCTATGAAAAATTCTCTCCAAGATAAGTTAAGTTGTTGAATCCTCTTGGTACATGGGATGGTGAGGCCATCAGTTGTGGTCATAGGCTTTGCTTTGTGAGCGATTTTTTCTAATGAGATCGAAAAAACTTCCAGATTCTATAATCTCTATAGATATTCCTGAAGAGATTTCTTATGAAGATCTTCCTTATCCTTATAAAGATACTATTGATGGATATATAAATATTCCTGATGAAGAAATTCCTCATAAAGAATTTTTTGTCCTTTATAATAAATTCCTGAAATTCAGGGAGTTTTTAAATGATAATGAACCGCGAATTAAAGATTTTAGTAAAATTATTGTGCCTACATGCCTATTTCTAGGGATATAGAGCCCCCCTCCCCGATAGAGAACTCTATATGGGCCATAGTCTTTTGGCACCCGTAGTTTTCTTTGGCCCGTTCTCTATCTAGGCCATAGAAACACTACTCTATCTGGTATGGACCGCATCGAATATATAGCTTTCATATCAACCATACCAATATATAGTTCGGGGTGGGGGGATGTTGCTTAATTTTTTAATTTTTAATTTATCTCCAATGTTGAGCTTACATGCCAACCGCAAAGATTATGCAAAAGACTGCTCATCATCTTTGTGTTTTACGTTTCCATCTGTGTCATGCAACTGCAAAAATAATCTTTTGCATTGGATGCATGCTGAAGAATGAAATTATAGTGTTACAGTGACCAATATTTAAAGGCTATTGCATGCAAAAACAAAACTTAAAAACAACAAACCCACCGCTGTAGCATGCAAAATTAGAAAAACAAAATTGTTAAAAATAGCAAATCTGCAAAAATAGTAGAGAAAAGCTAAACCATCACCACGCCCATCAAAACCATCATTTAGGCCATCAAATTTGACATAGTCCCATGAATGTCCGCAAAGCCCTTTCCCATAAGGGGAACACCTTCTACGCGTAGTTATTAAATTTTTAATAAAGTTTTTTATAAAGTTTTTATTATTACATTTTCAATTAAGTTTTTACTGTGATGTTTTTGTGAGATTATGTTATGTAGTTTTTAAATTTTTAATATTTCAAAACATATTTAAAATATTGTAAAATAAAATTAGCATTATTATAATATATTTTTATATTTAAATATTAGCTTAGATGTTTAAGTATTTAAATGCTATAATATTTGATAAGTAATATTTTGACAATTTTTAAGATTTATTTCCTATAAATTCTTGAAATTGTCAACATTACTAAATAAATTTCGAATCTATAAGTAATATTGACTATTTTAAGGATTTATTTGTTATATTAAAAAAATTGCAAATTAAATTAGCCGAATTTAATCACTATTTTTTTCAAATTTTATCTTTGTTGAACTTAATCCGAATTTTATCTTTGCCGAACCCGAACACGAACCTTGTGACTTAGGTTATATGCATACGTGGAAGCAATATGGACCATAGTAGGAAAACTCACCAAATCCAAAACTCGCTGCACCCCCAAAAAACTTGGCAAAAACTCTCCAATATTCGGCCAATACTGGGAATACTCGTGAACTTAAAAATACTCAAATTTCTTTTAAAAACATAAATTTTAAGCAACAAATAGCTACACAATGTATCAAATGAGCCCATAAAATGTTGGAGAAGTTTTTCTATTAGATTTGAATACAAATAGAATACAAAATCGCATCATCATGCGAATACAACAACCGGTCGATAAGTACTATGAATTTACGATGATTGACATTGAAAAATATCATCATAAATTTCATATCTATGCAAGTTACAATATACAATAAATTACATTTTCCTCTTCCCCAATCTAGAGAAAAATTGGGGAGAGGGTCTAGTGCCTCTACTAGTCCCCACACTCGGCTGCATCTCCACACTCCTCTTAGAAGGCTGCGAATCTGGCTCGATTATAGAACTAGATGGTGGTGCTGGTGGCTCCTCTGCTGCATGTTGGAGATCACCTCCAAAGATGTCATCCAGTCCAATATCTACTCAAAGTCCTGCTAGTGCTTCTCCCTCCATAGCCTCCCTCTCAAAAGAAGCAATCTCATCTGCTGTGAATGCAGGGTTTTCCTCTTCTTGCCCAGTCCACTCACTATATGGATCTATCTCATCCAAATCAATGAGCTCCTCTGATGTGGCCTCAACTTTTTTGTGTGAATCGGAGATTGTATTGCACAAAAACCAAGTCGTTGAGACTTTTTTTAGTCAACATGTTTCACTTCTTCATATGAATGGCCTCAAACAAACTCCAGTTGCGTTCACATCCAGAAGCGCTATAAGGTTGAGATAGAATTCTGAGGGCTAACTTTTGAATATTTGGGGTATTCCCTCCCCAATCCTCCCACCAAGAACCTACAAACAAGATAATCAAAAATTTATAATTAATTAATAAAATCAAATATGTAACTAATAAGTAACTTCATAAACATTCTAATTTTTATTACCTAGTGATCTGTGGTTCTCCCTCGAATAGCTATCACCGAAGAAAAGAGTCTCCCCTACCATGTTTGTAACTTTGCAGCTCTAAAATGATGAGGTCCCTCGTCTCAACATCTGGTATCATCCTCTCAATACATGTTGAAAGGCCCTCCATAACCTCTCCATTCACATCTGTGAAGTTGTCGAGTATAAATACTTGGGGTTGAGGTAGTACCCCACTGCATGAATAGGTTGGTGGAGTTGATTGTTCCACCTCCGATCAATAATATCCCAAAAGGGACCATATCTGATGATATCCCCACTGTAATAGTTTTGGATAGAATCTTTAGTCCTATCCATGGCCTCATATACAAACCCCATGGTGTTTTTCTCCCCATCAACCAAACGCAAAACTCTCACCAACAGCTCTGACACCTACACACAAATTAAAATGTAAGATTACAAACTTACAAGTTACAATACATATTAGAAATGAAATAAAAAAGTGAAAAGTAGAACAATATATTTAATATTTAAAATTTAACAAATTAAAATAAAGGAATGAAATATAAATCAAAGTTTGAAATTACCTTGATGATCTCTATAGCTCTCTTTGCAAAGATATCATCAAAAACTATCTTTGCAACCCTCTCTTTGTCAGCTTTCTTTGAATATTGTGAGTCTAGCCATGCTTGACTCACAAACATTTGTTTCAAAGGTGTTAACAAACTAAAAATACTTTGCAACGTCAAGAAGTTAGTTGCAAACCTTGTGACACCGGCTCAAACAAGTTCTTTCCCCTTTGTGTGTACTCTCATCAAGCTCAGAACCCAAGGGTGATTGTATATGTACTTTGTTATAGATCTTGCATCTTCTACAACCGGCCTCACCCAATCAATTTTGCCTATGTCCTCCAAAAGAAGGTCAATGCAATGAGCTGCACAAGGAGTCCAAAAGAGTGATGGATGTCTCTCCTGCAGTAGTCTCCCAGCCGCCACATATGCTGCTGCATTGTCTGTGACAACTTGCACAACATTCTGTACACCAACCTCTAATACAACTGTCTCTAACATAACACTCAAATTTTTTGCATTTTTTATTATGTTAGAGGCATCAATAGATTTTAAAAACACCATCTCACCATTTGAAGCTGCTAAAAAATTAACAAGGGTGCGGTTCCTTCCATCCGTCCACCCATCTGAAAGAATGGTGCATCCAAATTTTTTCCATTGTTTCTTGTGCTCTTCTAGCATGGTAGTGGCATCTGCAATTGCACCCTCAAGTAATTTCCCGCTCAAATCTTTTGGAGAGGGTGCCTTGTACCCTTTCCCTGCAATTGTCAACGTTGTCACCAAGTACTCCCAGTATGGGCTCTTTGCCACATTGAATGGCAGGTTGTTGTAGTACAAAATTTTTTCACAAGATTTATCCACTTCCTCGTGCATATCTTTCTTTCGGATGTACCTTCCAATGAAGGTTGTGCTCCAGGTGTGTTCCTTGCCACAAAAAAACTCAATATGCCTTTTCTTGAACTCGATGAAGATGTGCCTCTTCTAGCTCTTCCTCTTCGTATGTGTGGACCACGAGTAGAGCCCACAATTGTTGCCACATCATCATCTAAATCCTCTTCCATTGTAGCCCCAGGTCTAATAGCTTGTGTTATGGCTACCTTCAGCCTTGCATTCTCTAGTTTCTTCTCCTCTAACTCTGTCATCTTTGCTCTAATCTCTCGCTTTGCCTCTTCCGACACGTTGGGGAAAACTGTAACATCTCGGCAAACAATAGTTGAAAGGTGATATTTCAAATGATTGATGCCTCCATTCATTTTCTTGTTACAGAAAGTGCAAAAAATTTCACCCACACAAGTTCCACGTACAACATACTTCCATGTTATGGAATGGGCATTTGGAGGAACGGTCCCTGCTAGTGATTCAAATGCCGAACTTGATGTCGAGCCTGATGCCATTGTTAAGCTCTAATTTGCAACACAATGCACATTTTAAAAATTAGAAAACGTAAACTTAATTTAATTTTAAAAACAAAACATGCCTGAATAAAAAAATTGCGTAAATAAAAAAAATACATTACAAGCATTCAATTTTACATTACATGTATTTAGAATTACATAACGAATCGTTTATAATACACATAGATAAAATATAACTAATTTACAATGAATTTGTGTTAAAAAAATACATACCTCTCCGGCTGCAAATGAGTATAAAAAATTACAAGCATTCGATTTTACAATATATGTATTTAGAATTACACAATGAATCGATTACAATACACATACATAAAATTTAACTAATTTACAATGAATTTGAGTTAAAAAAATACATACCTTTGACTGAAAATGAGTATAAAAAATTACAAGCAATCGATTTTACATTACATGTATTTAGAATCACAATAGGAATCTATAAAACCTAAATAATATACACAAAATTTGGAAAAACTTCAAAGAATTAAAAAAAAAAAACCTACCTCCAAATGCAAATCTCCAAATTCTCTCCTCGAATTCGCTCCAAAATCCACTCAACACAAGCAATGCAAGCTCAAATGGTTGTGTGAGTGACAATGAGGGAGTAGAGGGCCTTAAAAAGAGCCAAAACCGCGTAAAAACAATGTTTTTTGCCTTTGAAATCCGTGTTTCCGCATTTTACCAAATGTATGGTGAGTTTTAAGCACAGGCTCGCCGAGTTGACTTGGCATGAGTTTCCTTTTCCGAAAATTGGTGATTTTTCATGCAATTAAACCGTTTTGACTATTTTTTGGAGATTTTTTAAAACTCGACGAGTTTTGGCGAGTTTTCCATCTATGATATGGACAATATCCATAATAGAGAAAATGATAGTATTAGAAAAAAAAACATTTATTTATCTATGTGTTCTATACATGACATATTCTTGAGGGAGATGTATGGGTGTTTATCTTCTACTATCTAATTTCATTTGCATTGATTTTACCATAAAACATAGGAACGTCCAAATCTTCTTGAAACTTAGCGGGGACTCAACTACCAAAAGCTTTACTAAATTAGTGAGTTGATGGAACTATTGGTCGAGGACTTCAATGAACTAATCCGAACAAAAATGTCTTTTTCTCTTGGATAGCCTTTGTGATTTCATTCTTGATCATTGCATGGACAAACTCATGCTCTGTTCTCACTCTCCATTTTAACTCTCTTAAAATGACATGATAGATAATTCTAGGGATCTTGTGGTTTGATGTCGAGCTCCATATAATTTGACATCGTTTAATGGGACACACAAGTTGAACCACGTCGATACCAATGATTTGGATCCTTGAGGTTTGGGGACGACACTTTAAATAAGGATTTAGATGTGTTAAATGGGTATGTGGAAAGCAATATTAACAAGATTTAGAATAGAGAAAATAATAGAACCGAACAAAAAGATTTAATAATTTTGTATTGTGAATGACACACTCTTGAGGGAGTAGTATGTTTGTTCATCTTCTACCATCTATTTTTTGTCTACTACAAACATGTAGCTATACATATATTTCAAATCCATGAAGGCATAAAGAACAATTATGGAAGTTGTAATGGTTGAATTTCCATGAGTCTTCACCTTTCACGGTTGCATGGCTTGATTTCCAAATGTGTGGTATGTTGACAAATGTTTTAGAAGGTTTTTGATGTGGAAGGAGTGCAAATCAAATTTGAAATACCCTTTAAATGAAGTTAGTGATCATCCAATATTGCCCAAAATAACTAACAATTAAACTAATATTCTTGTAAGTGAGATTGATGACAAAATATGCACTGAATAACTTCAAATAATGAATCCCAAGCTTGCTGGTTTTCTTTGTAAATACCTAAAAATAAAATCAGAGATAAACTCAATGCAAAAAGGATTAACATTTGGAAAAATTTACTCCACTTTACTTATTCAATTAATTAAGAAACAAGGCTAATATAGCCATTACAACAAAACTTGTCTAAATTTGCATGACAAGTAAAAAATTAATAATAGGAACTAAAACTCCTAAATGAACTAAAGTCAACTAAAGATGACTAAAAATAGACTCAATATGACAAGTATCATCCACTACTAATATATGGTCAACATGCAAGAAGTCATTATTAGTTCAAGTGACACATGCACAACCATCATGCATAGTAGTCAAACTAGGCACCCCAACCTCTCCTAAAAATAGAATTGGACTAAGATAAGACTAAAATTAGTCATATACATAGAAATGTGCCCCACCTTTTGGGGATGAATGGATACTTATTTGAATTTAATTAAATGCACATCTAGTGAACTGCACTCTAATTGACACTTCTAGTCTAAAAATAGAATTCTATAAATAGATTTCTAAAAATAAAATTGTACACTTAACAAAAAATATTTCAAAACCAAAAACACAATTAAAACTAATTCTAATGGTAACTTATCAAGGGTGCATATATTGGCATAATACTCAATTTCTCCCCTTTTGACATAAAGAGCAAAAATGCCTATCATCTCCTTAAGTCTTCCATGAATCTTCTTCAACAATCCCTTGGTGAAATTATTAACAAACTGATATTCACTTCTCACATACTCAATGAAAATTGATTATCATTGATCAAGTCTTTGATAAAATGATGTTTGAGTTAAATATATTTGGTTCTAGCATAGAAAACTAGATTCTTGACAACTCTATTGTCCTATTGTTATCACAAAAATTGTGTAGGCTCAAGTTGAGCCTCTCTAAAATCAACTAAGATTCTTCTCAACCACATACCTAGTGTGTAAGCTAATGTAAGGGCTGTATATTCAACTTTAGTATAGGATACAATAATTTTGACTTGTTTTTTGATGACCATAAAACCGACTCACTTCTCAATGTGAAGAAATAGCTTGAAGTAGACTTCCTGTCATCAAGAGAACCTCCCCAATCTGAATCTTTGTATTCAATTAGACATAATGAACTTACTACTCTGAATTGGATACCATGATTATAAGTACCTCTTATATATCTGAATTTTTTTCCACTGCTTGCAAATGCTTTAGTGGTGGATTGCCCATAAGTCTAGAAACTAGTGAAATCCAATAACTCTCAACTTTGGTCTTGTAGACCGACTTGGTTCCAATGACTTATTTATCAATTATAGGCTAAATAAGAGTTCATGTATTATTCCTCTCAATTGAATCCATCTCAATTTTCATGGCATCAACCCTTTCTTTGCTTTGACTTGTTTCTGTATAACTTCTAGGTTCACTAGCCATAGATGACAATGCAAACATAACATGTTCATCATAAGCATCATCAAACTCTCACAATTCTGATCCAACATTTGATTTGTTGGATGTGGATTCAACAAACGCTTGTGTTTGTTTGGTGTTGATGTAGATGGATGATTAGTCTCTTGGGAAGAGCTAGTATTGTTTCTTGTTGAACTAGAAACTATGTAGGACTTTGTAAGCCCTCAAAATATTCTTTATAATTCTGCCCCCTTCACTCATGACCCTTATAGAAATTTGATCATGATCATCATACATCTCATTTTCAAAAAAATTACAATCCTTAGAAACAATTGTGGATTTACTAGTAGGATTATAAAATTTGTATGCTCTGAAAATGTGAGTCACACTTTTATGATTTAGTTTTTATTCTCTTTATTTCACCTTACCTTGACATGATGTGAGTTGCATGCTGCCCTTTCATTCAACTTGGATGTACTTTCCATCTCTCAATTGCACTTGGCTTTTGAAGGAATCATCTAACTTGTTGAAACCATATTTTTGACTTGTCATATTACTTGCTCGAGAAACCACATATTCTTTCCATCCTCTAATCCCACATTACATGAAATTCAAAATAATCTTAGTCATCTTGATCCTCACTTTGTTAAGCTTGAATGCCTCCTTTTCATCCTCTTGATTAACTTGATTTTTAGCTACCAATATTTTGTAATCTTTTATAGTGTCCTGATTTTTTTCAATAATGAAAAGGTTTCTCTTGCCTTTACTTGTGAAGTTAGCTTTATCTTTCCCCTTTGAAATACTTTCCTTAGTTGAAAATGCATGTTTTGAAGTTTGTTTTGAATCTCTTGCATATAGTCTCATCTTATCCTCATGAGACAAGAGAGAACCCACTAATTCATCAACACTTATAGTGTTCATATCCTTAGACTCCTCAAAAGTGATCACAATATACAACCATCTTTGTGTCAAATATTTTAAAATTTTCCTTACTATAAAACTTGTCTTCTATGGTTTCTCCATAAACCCTCATTCTATGTATTAAATCATTTATCTTTATGCAATAATCTCCAACTCCTTCATTGTCTAACATTCTCAAATTCTCAAAATTCATTTTAAGACTTTGAGTTTTGCTTCTCTTACTTTAATAGAGCCTTGATATGAAGTATCCAAGGTGTTTCATGCCTCATGGGCATTTTTGCTTCATGCAATTCTTGGATAGATGTTAGAATCTATTACACTCTGGAGATAGAAAAAACTTGTGCATTTACCTTTTCTTCTTCCTTTTTTGCTCTCTTATGATCTTGAGACAAAGTATTCCAATATGTAGGTGGAGTGTATCCATGAGTGACATTCTCCCAAACTCCCTTCCAAACAAGAATCCTCTTTAACTTGATCTCTCCAATACTCAAAGTTGTCTCCTTTGAAATTGAGAATATTTATAGAAGCAAAATTCACTAAAGCCATGATTCTCCTAATAATGGCTAAAAACCCGTGTAAACCTTTCTTAAACGAGGCTCTGATACCAAATGAAAGTTTTTTTGATGTGGAAGGAGTGTGAATCAGATCTAAAATACTCTCAAAATGAAGCTAGTGATCATCCAATCTTGCCTAGAATAACTAACAATTAAAATAGTATTCTTGTAAGTGAGATTGATAACAAAATATGCACTGAATAACTTCAAATAATGAATTCTAAGCTTGATGGTTTTCTTTGTAAATGCCTACAAATAAAATTAGAGATAAGCTCAATGCAAAAAGTGATTATCACTTGGAAAAAATTTGCCCCACTATTGCTTATTCAATTAATCAAGAAACAAGGCTAATATAACCATTACAACAAGACTTGTCTAAATTTGCATGACAAGTAAAAGACTAATAATAGGAACTAAAAATCCTAAATGAACTAAAGTCAATTAAAGATAACTAAAAATAGACTCAAGATGACAAGTATCATCCACTACTAATATATGGTCAACATGCAAGAAGCCATTATTAGTTTAAGTGACACATGCACACCCATCATGCACACTAGTCAAACTAGGTGTCCCAACCTCCCGTAAAAATAGAATTTGACTAAGATAAGACTAAAATTAGTCATCTATATATAGAAATGGCATCCCACCTCTTGAGATGAATGGATAATGATTTGAACTCAGTTAAGTGCACATCCAAAGAACTCACTCTAAGTGACACTTCCATTTTGAAAATAGAATTCTAAAAATAAAATTTTACACGTAACGAAATATCCTAAAAACCAAAATCACAACTAAAAATAATTCTAACGGTAACTTATCATGTGCCCATATTGGCATCATACTCAACACTTTTTACATGGCACAAGGTCTAACAATGATGCTTGGTGTGATGTTATGTGGAGTGAAGTGTCCACATGTTCGTAGTGTATTTTTGATGTTCTGCACAGGAATTGAGTTGTTCGGTATGTCACTAAGTGTTGTGTGGTTTCTTGTTATGTAAATATTCACATATGGCACGGTGTTGTGTAGATTGCATGAAAGTTTTGTTGTGATGAACACTAAGTTGCATTGAATGGCACTGAGATTGATGAAAACCTTGATTCATATTGGGCTCCACCCCATTTGAATGAAGAGAACAATGTTTTATTTTGAGCTGTGTAGTGTGTATGTTGTTGTTGCTATGTAGAACATGCATGGTACGCAGAAACTAAGAAATAATACTTGAAGTGTGGACTTGTGTGGATGTCCAAGGCACTCAAGGTAAGTCAATGGACTGGCATGGTTGCACTCGGATCACTTAATGTAACTTATATGGTTCATCATGTTGGCGATGTAGTTGATGGAGAGGATGTGTTGAATATCTATCAACTTTATGACATAGTAAATGATAGGAGCTTGAAGTTGTCGCTGATAACGGACACCAATACATTCCCTCATTCCTTTTATAGCTTGCATCTTTGTAAATAGATGCCTACATGTTGATAGGTCCTTCATTGAATTTCCTTTCTTTTCAAGTGGTAAAGTGTTTGAAGGCAGGTGTAAGATGGCGGATGCAAGTTTGTAGTATTTGAAGTTTGAGTTGGTAGGATAAGAAAAGGAGATGGAATATGTGAATCGAAGTTTAGGTAACTTTTAAGAGGTATGTGGGACTTTGAAGGTTCCAGATAAAGGCCTAGCCAAATAATCTTAGCCTAGTTCCATGTTATTAGCAATACAAAGTGATCCCTAAAGAGAAGGCATACATATCACCTAGGGGACAAAAGAGTTTTAGTACTTGTATTAATATGTTTACAAAGACCTTTGACAGTGTATTAACCAATGATTTGGAGTAGTAACAAGTTACTGGTAATAGATAATGAAAGATATAGAAGGTGATGACCAAACATTTTCCTTGGGAAATGGTTGTATTCAAGACATAGAAGAGAGACGTTAAAGCTTTGTTGGTTACAGTTCCACTTGCACCTAGATGTTGATGATAAACTGAAATCGCTTCTAAATGGAAGAGGATTGATGACATGTATTTGGGCATTAACAAGGGATTGAATCCCGCCAAGGCACGAAGGGCATGTAAGCTTTACTTGTGGCATGGAAGGCCCAATTAACTGTCCCTAAAAGAGCTAGTCAATTGGATTGATGTGTGCTGACTTGTTCCAAGCACCTCTGGGTGGCAACCCTTGATTCTAAATCTGAGCTGAGAGAGAATGTTGATGCCAAGTTTAATACAAACTATTGTATTGAATCCAAGCATTGTTATAATCGTTTCTGATCATCTTGCAATTTGGCTTTTATTCACTATGAAACTCTTTTTGTTTTGGGGCCTCTAGTTCCACTAGTCTCTTTAGTTGGGATGACATATGTTCTCCGTTATTTTGTACTTTGAGATTTTCATGTTTTTATTGTACGGTTTGGTTTGCAAGATGATCAACCACACTGTTGTGGTTCCTAGTCTTGTGTATCAATTATATATCCTTCATTGAAGACAACCAGGATCTAATGTGTTCAATAAAACTACTCAGTCTCCAATTTATCTTCCTTTTTTTGTGTAGTGTCGTTCCCATAGAGTTGTGTTGTGCATTGTTCTGATTTTTTGCATATAGTTGAATAACAACCTTGGACTCTCCTTACCATATGCCTCAAATTTATTTTATGTTGAATGGCTATCTGAAGTTCTGCATATAATGCTAGCATTCCAACATATTTTTCAATATGCTCTCCACCTACACCTGCTCTGCTCGGATTATTTTTAATGATCTGTCAAATTTCAGCTTGTAGGTATTCAAGGAAAGTTGGTTGAACTTGGAATGAAAAGGGATGTTTTTTTGGCCAAATGACAATCTTGCTAATTGGAAGATTCATACATTTCGAGGGATCTTGGGTAATATATCATTGATATGCCACAGTTAATGCTTGACTTTGGAGAAATTTGTGAAATGGATTGAGATGTGTTATTAAATATTCTTGAGTTACTTTCCATCCAAATTTTCCAAGGCCCAAATATAAATCCCAAAGTCATTTTTGCATTTGTTGCAAAACTTGCATATATGTCTCGCAAACTTGGCCATGTGATAATATTTGCAGATGTTAAAGTCATTGATGGAGGTTTGTGTTTGAAGATCTGAGCCATTTGATGCCATGTACTTTGAGTTAGGGGTCAATGGAAGAAGAGATGTTTGATAGTTTCACTTGTTATCTCCGTTGTTGGGGAAAATTGTGGGGCCTTATGTTTCTTCTTTTTTGCAAATTACCGGTATTCAATGTTTTTCCATGAGTGACGGTCCATAAAAAGACTTATTTTAGGCCATGAATTTTAATGTTCCATAGAGATCACTTTTTGTGTTGATTTTGATGGTTGCATATGTACAAATTGATAAGTTGTCTTTACTCTATATTTCCCTTCAAATTTATGTAGCTAAATCAATTGATCTTTTTGATTTAAAAGAATGATTAGATGAGTGCTTAATTCCTCCAAGAACAATATTGTTTTTTCTATATGATGAATGCCAAGAGATAAGATTAACTTTGAATTTCAATTGGAAAGTCTGTCCTTTCAATAGTAATCAACAAGGTGTAGATGGCAAGATGCCCATGTTAATAGAAAACATGTTGAACTTTGATCAATCTCATAGTGTTAAGGGGCTTATATACATTTATGATTCTAACTATTAGTTGAGAATTGCATTTTTCCCCATTACCATCTTTGTAAGTAATCCCATTAAATCTGTTATGATCCTTCCTACAAACAAATTAATCAACCAACATAATTATATGAAACAAAAGATTATTGAAATCACATAATCACATTACAAAGTATCACGAGCCTCTTCGAGAGGGCAACTTCCTTTGAGCAGTGTTCAGTACAATTTATTCAATGGAAAGCTTTTCCTCTTGCACATGCTCTCTATTTAAACTAATCTACATTCAAGATAACTACTACTTCCCTTACATGCATGATAATTATAATTTAGCAAATGGGACAACTTACAGAGCATATGCGTGTGAGATTTTATTAATAACACTTAAGTACAAAGAAAAGAGTTAAGACAAAGGGTCCTAACATGCTCCCCCCCCACCCACCCCTCCACCCTAAAAAATCATTTCCTTTAAAGCTTAAGGTGAGGAAATTGTTTCTGCAATTGGAGCAAGAGTTCCCATTATGCATCTTTTGGTTGCATTCCACGCCATTATACCAAAACCTCTACGATTGTGTGAGTGCGCGGTTGTTGTGATCACTTGTCTTTGATAGACTTGGGTTCCAGGAGAATAGGCCCTTCAGTATCAAGCTCAAGTAGTGCAGTTTGAACTTAAACCAATGACCTTCCCTAAACAAGATACATGAAAAACATGATGGATTTTGGAAGAAGAAGGTGGCTCCAACTTGTATGCAGCATGACCAATCTTCTGGAGGACTTTTTAAAGTCCATCAAACTTGGGTGCTAGTTTTTGACAACCTTTCATCTTCAAGGATTGCTTATAAGGCTTTAGTTGGAGAAAACCATGTCCCTAATATCAAAGGCATGTTTAGAATGGTGTGGATTGACCTACTGCTTCATTCAATATTTTGTTGTATATAGGTTGTCCTTGAGAGTTCAAAGGATATTGTCCCATGTGTAGAGTGTAGAATTGATTTATTGGTACATTGAAACTTCTTGGAATGTATGATTAAAGGGACCATAGTGGTTTCCCATAGATGGCTTCATAAGGCATTGTTATCTTGGCTTCTTGTGTGATATGTGGTATTGTACCACCACCATGAATGGTAACCTTTTGATTCGACAAGGATTTCGATATGAGGTGAAGCATTGCAGATAAGTCTCCATGCATTTGTTAACAATTTATGTTCGATTGTCTATTTGTAGATGGTAGGTTGAGCTCATTTGAAGTTTGGTACCATATTTGCAGAAGAGTTCTTACAAAAGTTACTAGTAAAATCGAATCACAGTCACAAACAATAGAACCAGGTAACCCATGGAAGCAAAAGATCTGATCAGTAAATGTTTGGGTGATGGTGGAGGCTTTGAAGTGATGTGCAAGGGGCTAGAAGTGGGTATACTTGGAGAGACAATCTATCATCACTAGAATAAGTGATTTTCCTCTAAACTTAAGTAGCCCTACAATGAAATCCATGGAAATAAATGTTGTTCCATATTCTCACTGGGATAGGAAAAGGTTGGAGTGTTCTAGGGGTTGAGATTGTTTCACTTTTGTTGCACTGAAAAATCTCACATTTTGCTATAAAAATTTGATGTCTTATTTGATTCCCTCTGAAAAGAAATTTTAATGGACACTTCCATATGTTTTCAAAAACCTAGAGTCACAAAATGATGGTGATTCTAGCATAATTTTTTATTGTAATGCGATTTAGGAACCAATACAAGATGACCTTTTTGTTGAAAATAACATCCATCTCACGAGTAATTTGGCTTAAAAGATGACTTAGTGGACACTTGATGGATGAGCCACTGAAGTTGGGCATCTTCGTGCCACTCTTGTTGTACCTCTGCATTCACTCAAGAATGGGAAATGGCAGTGCAAACATTGCTAGTTATTCTTGTTACTTATGAGACAATGCATCGGTGATAACATTGTCTTACCTTTTTGTAGGTAATTTCATGGTCATAGCCCATGAACTTTGCTACCCATTTCTATTTCTCAGGAGAAGAGACTTGTTCTAAGAAGTAATTAAGACTATGATGATTGATTTTGATGCAGATATGTCTCCTGACATGATATGAGTGCCACTTGTCCATTCATGAAGAATGGCTAGCATTTCTTTCTCATATATGGAGTGGGCAAAATTTCACCTTGTAAGTGCTTTACTAGGTGAACACTAGGGGTTTGCCTTCCTCCATGAGTAGTGCCCCAATTCCACTTCCCGAAGCATCATTTTCAATGAAAAGGGCTTGAGAAGTGATGCAGAGGTGATGGGTCCAAAATCAATCAACTTCAACAAATGCATTAGTTAGATTCTTTATCAATGCCAAATCACCAAAACCAATGAACTAGGATCTTGTCAAGAAGCCCAAATTGCTCAAAACCACTAAAATGCATCAACTAACTATACCAAAGGCTATAAACACCTTCAACATGCTCAAATGCACCTATCTAACATGATTAGGCTCTTCAAAAAGTTTCATACCATCATCTTGTCTCATTCTCCTTTTAGACCTCTCAAACCTACTTGTAGCCCTTCCTAAGAGCAAATTATGATGAAATTGACAATCCACCAAGAGTTAACCCTCACTATCAAGTTTTCTAGATACCCATTTGGCTCCTTATAGTGACTCCAAATTTTCAAGGCCTACCTCTAAGCCCATGTAAATTTATTCCCTCTTTAATGTTTTCCACTAGCCCTAGTTTCTAGCCCTTTATGCATGCAAAGCTTTGTGTTTGGGATAATCTACAAACTTTCATGAAAAGATGTTTACATCTATGGATACCCATTATGGAGGTCTTGCTCTATGGTTAATTTCATGCTCCCATTCACAAAACAACTCACCCAATACAAGTCTTTCCTTTACAAGTAGGTCTCTTAGGGTTTTAAATACCTCCTTAGGGTTTAGTCACTTGAAAATTGGTTTACACCTCTGGCCCACCTTACATTACCTAAATCCACCATGCTCGATCTCTTTTCAAGGTTTCATTACCCTTTTTATCTTCATTTAGTCTAAGTTCTCAAGTTTGGTTACTTAAGACTTGTCTTGCTCTCTCCTACCTCCACACTATCCTCAACCTTGTTTTGATCTTCCTTTCCTCTGACTTTTGCTAAGATCCTTACTCATTCTACACCTTACCACTTCCCTACACCTCTTCTCAACTCCCTCAATTGATTCACTTACTTATCTCATCAAGACACTTCTTATCAACTCCTATATGCTCTTCTCTAGGTTCCTCTATATGACTGTAGTAGGGCAGTTATGATACTTTTCTTAACTTTGACTCCACAAACATTCTCCATACACTCCCCAAGGGATACTCACACATTTCAAACCATCACAAACATGTTAGACTTCATCTCCTTTACAATTAGCATCACAAACATTGTCATTCTCCAACGACTAAGACTACCACAAGATTGAAAAGATTGTGCATTTAAATTCCTTTACTCCCTAAATACCTTACTCTGAGCTCATGCAATGACTCTTAGGTTTTTATGACACTCTTCAAACTTATCAGTGACTCCATCAACTTCAATACATGGAATAAGACTATTATGCCAAAAGTACCTCCTTCCAAAGCCCTCAAAACTGGGCACTAACACAATCAGGTCTGAGATTGTAAGTTTAACTAAAAGGTCTTCTTTTCCATTAACTCAATGCTTCATAATCATCTAGAACACATGTTACACCCCTAGATCATCTTCTTATAACAATATTTGGTGGTTCCTTGTTAGTACTACTCAGATTTCTTTGTTCTTAAGCCGTGAAACAGGGTATTCCGGATTGAGACAGTGTTTTTTGTTAGTTACTTCACTTATTTAGACTCTTAGAGGTTTCCTTAATACACCACACACCTCTACAAACCCTCTTGCAACCCTAAAAATCCCCTTTCATGGTAGAAATGCTCAATATTACAGTCATTGGCTTCAAAACTCATTCCTCAAACATTGTAAATGCTTAGTATCCTAGATTTCACTAGTTTAGATTCTTGTAATTCCTAAATGTGATTGAACTCTTGATTATCATTCCAACACCTTGATATCACTTTATTTCTCTTGACAACATCACATACAATCATCCAAGGGTTCATACACAAATCACAATTTCTTACCTTAAACCCGACCAACCCTACTTTTCTTCTAAATATATAACCTCTTGTAGCTCCACTACTCTATATTCACTTCTTATTATCCTTCACAAGCCTACATAGACATTTATACCTATAGGATTCATCCACACACAACACACACAAGTAAGATTCCATCCTAAAACAATCACAACCATTCATTCTCAATATCACCATTAAACAATTATACACACTTTTGCTTGGAAGAAGCCATTATTTAATAACACCGTGATATTAGAAAGCTTCATGAGCCATTTTGGCTCTGTTATAGAGATATTTCTTCACTCCTAACTCTATACCAACCTCTATACCTGCCCTAACTCGAATCCTTATGATGAGAATGAGGAGGATAGAAGTAATTAGGTTTCACACCACCTAACTCACCCATGCCTAAGCAAACCAAAGTGAGTTAACACCTTGTTAGGGTTGAGTAGGTCATGTTCTTAGGTGAGTTTATCTCATGACCTCTTATTACATCATTTTTAAGCCTTCACTAACACCTAGACCTAAACACACATAGAATGACAATTTCAAATATTCAAAATGTGGTTTTGGAGGGAAACCTCCAAAGTCCACTTATTACATTGCTTAAGAGTCCAAATGCACTAGATATCTATCAAGACTACCCAAAGGGACCCTACAACACCAAAACAACTATGACAAGCCAAAATTGGATATTTACAAAGATGCTCCCGCATCAAGAAGTCAAACACAACAAAAATTGGTGTAGTACACATGGCCTACTCGAGGAGTTCAAAGGTTGTTTCCATCACCTTTGAACAAAAGAAAGACAACCTTTTTAAACAAGGTTGTTAATAAGGCTACAATTTTCTCTTAGTTTTGGTAAACTTACGATAATATCATGTGAGGCCCAAAAATCAGAAAAGGCTCTTGAGTGTTTTTGGGTTTAGGCTGATTTTTCATAGTCTCAATTTTTCTACATCCACTTTGATGTCTTCCTCAGATACAGTGTGCCATAGATACTCAATGTTTTTGGCCAAAAGAGTATTTGAACTGTTTGAAACATAACTGATTATCCAAAAGGATTTGGAAGGTTTGGTCTAGGTGTGTTAGATCTTCCTCCCATGTCCAGCTATAAACAAGGATATCATCAAAGAAGACTAAGGTAAAAATTTTAAGAAACTACCCGAAGACATTGTTCATTAGGTCTTAGAATGTTGAACGAGCATTGGTGAGGCCAAATGGCATGAATAAAAAGTCATAGTGCCCTTCACGAGTTCGGAAGGCTATCTTAGGAATGTCTTTCTCTTTTATGCAGCCCCGATGATAGCCTTACCTTAAATATAGTTTGAGAAGAAGTAGGCTTCGTGTAATTCATCCAAGATTTCATCAATCAATGGAATGGGAAATTCGTCCTTGATGGCGATTTTATTCAGATCTCAAAAATCTATACAATCATATGTTCCATCTTTTTCCTAACCAATAATACTAGGGAAGAGTAAGGGCTTTAGTTGGCTCTAATGACTCTTACCCGCAACATTTCTTGCACCATTTTTTCTATTTTTATCTTCTGCGAAATGAGTACTTGGTAAGGATGAATATTGTGGAGGTACACTTCTTGGAACAAACAAAATGACTTGATCTTCTGGTCATTGCAGAGTTAAACCCATAGGCTCCTCAAAGACTATTTATTGCATGCTTAGGTAATAGTTCCTGTTATCCCAACGGATGATTGAATCAGATGATTCATTTATTTGGATGGTGAAAAGCTAGGCAATAATCCAGTGAGAGCCCTTTTTAAGTGAATTTTCCATCCAATGAGAACTGGTGATGTTAGTGGATCTTGAAGTCAATCCTTTTAAGTTGTGTTGCTAGCTTTGATCTCGTGAATGACATCCATAGTTTGGAAAAGTCCCAAAGTATAAGTCAAAGTGTCCACAGTAAATTGTGTAACCAAAATAATGTCACACCCTCCTAGAGGTAGAAGAATCATGTCTAATTTCAAACTAAAGGTCTTGAATGAGATTTGAACATTTCGATGGTTCCCTTACAAGGTAAGGTTCCTCCATTGGCTATCATGATTTCAAAATTTTAACATGGATCCACATAACAATACGCTTTCTTAGGTAGACGAGGGTTAATGAAGTTAAGTTATTTGTGTTACTTGAATCAATGAGGATGGTGAGAGGGTATTTTTAAAGTACCCTTTGGCCTTTATTGTTTGTGGGTAGTGACACTAACCAATGCACACACTAAAATTTCAAGTGCTTGGTCCTTACATATGTCCTCTTCTTGCTTATTGTCTTCTCATGATTCCTTGCAACTTCATATTCTTCGCTTTGGAAGTGACTCCACATTTAATAGGAACACTTTTTACTACACAAAGTGACACCTTGGTGTGTACTTTTCATCATAATTGTAACATAACCTCTTTTTCCGTTGAGTCCACATCTTTGCCTCGGTGAGTTGTTTGATTGGTGATGTTCGATGGTTTGGGAACATTATTACTTGTGTGGCCATTGAATTCCTAAAAGGGGGTGGTTTGGAAGAGTGGCATTGAGCTATGAGTATGTCTTTTGCCAATTTGGTAACCAAATGGATACCAACATATCCCTTGTCATGAACACGTTGACCTCTGCTCTAATATCTTCTTTTAAGCTGCCTATGAAACAAATTTTGACTAATTCATTTGTCAACCCTTTTATTATGTTGGCAAGTTTTTTGAATTTCATCTAATATTCACAAAGATAACCAATTTTCCATAATTTTGTTAATGCTTTAGTGAAGTCCTCATACACCCTTGTCCGAATCAAACCAATAATACATATGAAAAAATTTTCCATGACAGTTTGCCATAATTTTTTTGATACCATTGGTACCACTAGATGACTTTCTTCTCTAGATTGAAAGAGGCTATTGGAACGATGTTTTCTATGGGTTGTTATGCATTTGGAAATATTGTTTTGTTGTTTACAACCAACTGGTGGGATCTTTACCATCAACTATAGGAAAATCTAATTTTGGGCCACATGGCATTCTTATTGAGTAGGTATTAGTTTTTAGAATTACTATTTTGACTAGTTCGTGAATTGTGACTACTTAGGGATGTGATAGCGTCTATTAGGACAATGAAAAATAGCCAATCGATTTAGGATAGGTTGAAAATAAGTGAAAAATCCAGCTTTTTAAAATCTTTTTGTTTTAATTTTTATTTGTTGTTGTAGGAACCTGATTGATTATTCAAGTTTTCTTAGAGCTGCCCAATTTTTTTTTACCTCTATCCTCTGTATTGCCTTAGAAACTACCTCTAGGTGTAAAATAAGTGAAAAAATTCAGCTTTTTAAATCTTTCCTTTTAATTTTTATTTGTTGTTGTAGGAACCCAACCGATTATTCAAATTTTCTTAGAACTGCCAATTTTTTTGACCTTTGTCCTACCTTTAGAACTACCTCTAAGTTTGTCTTTTGTAATTATTGTTTAGAAAATTTTGCTAGTAGTGAATTTCTTTGACTCCAAAAATACCGAGGTTTATCATAGTTAGGCTATGTCTAGGAGGGTTTGCTACGGGGTTTGTTTTGTTTGTGGGCTCACAAATATATTGATCCTATTCATAAATAGTGTTGGTCCAATGTTTCAGAGAACTAACTATGAAGGATTCCATAGTCTTGTCTCTTGTCTCAGGTACAATGCAAATAACTTATTGGGGCTAATTGCTTACCGGTGTACCACAAATTACAAACATACAAAGGCTACATATGGTTAGGTTTTGAAAAACTTACAGGGTCTTTCTATATACTTAAGGTTTGTAGAAGCTCAAGTTCATGGACGATGCTATCTAGGAGCCTGTGGTGATGGGTCAAATCTTGCCTCACTTCATAAAAGGATCTCATGTGCTTAGCCAAAAAATACAACTTTCTCGTAGATATTTAAAACCTCTAGCACAAAATTCATAAACTAAAAAATAAAAGAATTACTTGTAGGGAAAACAATCTGAAAATTTGGGGCAAAAATCTTAGTGCCGCTACTTTTACTACCACTTTTTGATCACCAAGATCCACAGGGGTGAGGTGTAACCATATGGTGGGGAGTCTTAGATTGCCCTAAACTATTGAAGCAATTATGGAACATGGCCACAAAAAGAGCTCTTATACCAAATGTTATGATCTTTCCTACAAACTAATGAATCCATCAATAAAATATAGTGAATATGTATTGGAATTAAAATAAAGAAAGCAAGATTGTATTGAAATCACAAATTCTCTTTACAAAGTTTTGTGTGCCTCTTCAGGAGAAACCTTCTTTGAGCAACGCTCAATACAAAACATTCCATGGATACGTTTTCCTTTTACACATGCTCTATATTCAAACTAAATTATTTAAGATAACTACTACCCATACATGGGGATAATTGTAATTTTGCAAATGTGATGACTACCAAAGCATATGCATTTGAGCTTTTATCCATAATACCTAATACAAAGAAAATAGTTAGGATAAAGGGGTGCTAACAACTTTTTGAAGATCAAGACCCATGAAAATGAGTTTAGCAAGATTTGATATTGATGTTCTCCATCCGGTTTCCAATATATCTGAATATCCCCTATTTGTATTTGTGTTTGAGAGTGCTCCATGAAATCTATGACTTGCGTAGTCTCCAAGTCACGCTTTCATTGGTAAAGCTTTATTGAAGTCCATGATTCTCTAAATTGTATTGAAGTGTATAAGCTATTCCAAGAGACTAAGGCACATGCTTAAATTTTTCATCCTCTCCTTTCCAAAGGAAGTAATCTTGAATAGCTCTCAATACATTTTCGGTGTGCTTGGGTAAAGGGAGCAAGGATGTATGTAGATGGGAGTTTCTTGTAGTACAAATTGAAGTAATTGAATATGCCCACCAAACGTCAAGGGCCTAGGTGTCCAATGAGTTAGAATTTTCCCGATCTAATGTATAGTGGTTTCTCACGAGATATGTTTGCACATTAAGAGGGAGGGGGAATCCCAAATATTTTTTTGCGGGTTTTCCTCATGGAAATCCAAAATTCTAAGATCTTGTGTTCACCAAGTAGGGATATTGAAAAAATGACACTTGATTTTTGCTAATTGATTTTTGTCCCATTGGTAGTTGATAAGTATTTTATATTTGATGCATGTGATGTACTATCCACCTATTAGCAAGGTGAGAGAGTTTGAATATCTCGAGACATCCTTCTTTGATTGGTAGTCTATACAATGTCTCATTATCTATACATGTTGATTCCATTATAATAAATAAGTGTGGACTTAAGGGTTTCACCCGCCTCAGCACTTTGGTGGAGCAAAAAGGTCCGCTATGTTCCCCATTAAGAGAAGTGGATAATATTGGGCTTGTGATGCAACTTTCTATCTAGGCTAGGAATGTTTTACCAAAGTTTGTAGAGTGTCCATGAATTAATCCTAGCTATATCTATCAATTGCTTTGAAAACATCCAACTTTATGAGAAGCCCACATCTTTTGGGTATCTTGAGGGTGTGTAATACTCATTGAATAGCCAAAAGATTATCTATTATTTGCCTCCCGACACGAAGGCATATTGGTTTGAAAAAATCTGCTTGGGTAGTATATTCTAAAGTATTGACAAAATCAATTGCGATATGGTTTTGTATATCAAGTTACACAAGGCAACTATCATATATTGATGCGCGTGATCTACTTGGGTTATTTTTGTAATGAGCACCATTCTTGTAGCATTAACTTTCCTAACCATTTTCTAATTCTCCAAGGTTTTTCTATCACTATTATGAGATCTCGCATTTGATAGAAAATTGTCGGAATCCAATTGGTCCTAGGGCTTTATCATGCCAAAAAGGAAGATGATGGTCATTTTTTCCTCCTCGAAGCCATCTTGTATATTCCTCCTTTGTAATGAGTTGTGGGGTTTTATTGAAGCTTGTGCCTTACTCTATACCTCATTGGATTTGCTCGAGGTTCAAGTGAATCTCGGTGAAATATTTTGTAGCTTGCTTTAGGACTTCCATTTTTCCTTGGACTTGAACAATTTCAGGTACTGCCCACTATAAGGAAGTGGGAGAGAGGATCCATCCATGTAATCAAGATAGAAAGAATTTTCACCAACAAAGTGCCTGATTCTAAAAGGACCAAGCCAAAGAGAATCAAACTTACCATGGCTTCCTCGAGGTTCATGTCTTTTATCCCACAACAAAACAATGTCTCCAACTTTGAAATCTCTAGATCTGGTTTTCTTGTCAAACAAAGATTTCACCTTCATTGATGGGAAAATATTCTATCAAAAACTTGCATCTTGTCTTCATTCAACTTATGAAGATACATGATCCTTTTATCTAAAGAATCACTGAAACTAGTGTCCTCAATGGCCTTCATCAAATACAAAGTTGGTAGCTCCACTGTCACTAGTAGTTGGGCTTCCACACCATACACCACTTGAAAAGGGGACATCCTAATTGCTCTTTTAGGTGTAATCCTATCTTCCCAGAGAGCATCATAGAGCTTCTTGTGCTAGTTTCTCTAAGATTCATTAACAAGTTTCCTTACAATAGCCACCAGATTCTTGTTGGTTGATTCTTCCTGTCCATTCCCTTGAGGATAGTAATCTGAAGAATGAGCAAGGGAAATGCCATATCCATAAGAAATCCATCATCTCAGCAGAAGAAAAATTTGAAGCATTATCAGTCACAATCTTGTTTGGTACTCCAAACCTTATCAGGATGTTCTCTTTGATGAAATTACATACTACCTCAGAAGTAGTACTTTTAACTAGAATAACTTCTACCCACTTAGTGAAATAATCATGATAGTCAATACATGAGTATGTCCTGCACTTGAAGGCAGTTGAGTGTTCCAATGAAATCTAGACCCCACTATTGAAAGGGTTCTTCAATCACAACTGGTTTGAGTGGTAAAGCAGCCAACTTTGGTCTTCCCACAAAATTTTGACAAGCTTCACATTTATCAAACCATTTTGATGCATCCTTAAACAAAGTAGGCCAATAGTACCCTACATGTAGAATTTTGTGGGTAGTGACAGTAGATGAGAAATGACCCCCATAGGCTTGATCATGGAAGGCTGAGAAAAGCTTCTTCTTTGCTCTTTGTCAACACATTTCAAAAATATTCCATCCATTCCATGTTTAAACAAAGCATTCTCCCACAAAACGTATTTTACCGACCTCGGCTTGATAGCTCTCTTCTCCTTCATAGTTAAGTGAGATGGACATTCATCATAGGTGAGAAATTGAGCGATGTCGAGTACCATTCATTAGTTGAACTGAGAAACAAAACAATATGAACATAATCCTCATCCTTAGGCAACCCATGACCAACTCCTTCAGCAATGAATTCACACATGCCTTTACCCCGAACTAGTTTAGTTGGTCTGATGTCAATATCATATTCCTGAACCTTTGCTACCCAATTTCCTCTTTTGGTTCCAAACTCCTGCTGTGTAAGAATAGACTTGATAGTTGTATGAGGTACAAGCACAACAGAGTGAGAGTTAAGAATGTAAAATCGAAACTGCTTCAGAAAGCTTTAACCACTGCAAAAGCATGTTTCTCCATCATAGTGTACTTTAACTCATGATTTTTAAGAATATAGCTCATGAATGCAATTGGAAGCTCATGATCTTCAGAATCTTTCGAGTTAACACAGCAGCTAGGGTACTTTCTATGGCATAGCAATAGATAATAAAATCTTTGCTAAAATATAGACATGCTAAGATAGGGGTCTTAGCAATGGCTCTCTTAATGCCTTCAAATTCCTCTTTTCCCTCAAGGGACCAACCAAACGTTTTTTCCTTTCATCATTTGGGAGATATTCAAAGTTAGCTCTGCAAAATCAGGAATGAATCTTCTCAGGAAGGTGATCTTACCAAAGAAATAATGCACTCCCTTTTTACTTGTAGGAAGAGGAATCTGCTTAATAGCTTGAACTCGTTCAGGATCAATCTTGATTCCTTCCTTAGAGACAACATGTCCCAAAAATTTTCCCTCTGTGACACAAAAGATATATTTCTTGGGATTCAAAGAGACCCCATGTTCTCTGCATTTCAAAAGAACTATTTCCAGATGCTGAAAATGATCTTCTCTAGCTTTAGAAAATACAGTTAGGTCATCTAGATACACAACAATACATTTTCCTTTCAGGCTTCCAAAGGCCAAGTCCATAGCCCTTTGAAAGGTGGCACCAACATTAATGAGTCCAAAGGGCATCCTCTTGTAAGAAAAAGTACCCCAAGGAGTGGTAAAGGCAGTCTTGTGCTGATCTATAGTGTTGACTTCTACTTGGTTGTATCTTGAGAAACTGTCAAGCATGGACAACATCTCAACTCCTGTAACAACTTGCAACACCTAGTCCATCATGGGTAGGGGGTAGTTGTCCTTCAGAGAAGCCTGATTCAGATTCTTGAAATTGACACAGATCTGATCTCACCATTTTTCTTCCTGATAGGCACAATATTAGCAATCCATGTTGAATGATGGATGGGGAAGATAATTTTGGCTTTCAACAACTTTTTGTATCTCCTAAAAAATGGTGTCAGCAATCTTTGGATTGTACTTCCTTTGCTTTTGTTTGAAAGGTTTAATCCTAGGTTTGAGAGGAATGAAATGCTACATTTCTTTTGGCTAAAAATCTTTTAGATCATCATAAGAATAAGCAAGTACATCAACGTACTTCTTCAAAAGATTTACTACCTTCTTATTTTCCTCTTGTGTGCAACATTTCCCAATGTTCACCATTTTGGGGTCAACAGAGCCCCCAATGTTAACCTTTTCATATTCAATAGATTGTTGGGCTCCTCTAGAAGCTTTAGACTTAACATACCTGTCATGTTTATCAAACAATTCCTCTAGACTCACTAGCCCTTTAGGGATCTTGTTACCTTTTAGTTTGATGCACCCATCTTGATCCATCTCCTCTTTGACACCCTCCTCATTGGAAGATACACTCTCTCAAGGAAAATTGTCACTTCCTTCAAAATACAATTGTTCAAAGTTATCCCTGAGTTCCAAGAAAGAGAGCAAATGTTGATCATCATTGAAAACCTACCAGTTGCTTGCATTATCCGGCACACTTGGTCTATGGATCATTTCAATGGTGAATTTATCCTGAGAGAAATTAGGATGAGGTATAAGCAAAGACCCTGACATGGCTAGGGAATCAGCCCTGGTGTTCTTTTCCCTTGCACTGCCTCAATGGAGAAGGCATCAAGAAATTCAATAGAATCCCAAACCAGATTCCTATAATGCTTCAATCTTCTATTCTTTACTTGGAAAAGGTCTTTGACTTGCTTAACAACCAGTTCCGCATCTCCACGAGCCAGAATATTCTTCACACCTTTCTCTTTTGCCACGTTAAGTCCAAGGATGAGAGCTTCATATTCTGCAGTGTTATTGGTATTCTCAAACTATAGTTTGAATGAGAAAGGATGAATCTTCCCTTCAGAGATATTAATACCACACCAGCCCTAGACCTAGTGAAGAACAACTACCATCAAATTCTAGATTCCAAATACTATTAGGATCATGGGGCACCACTTTAGGATGTTTCACCTCATCTTGAGACATGATCATGTAGTTACCATGCCCAATATCTTCATAGAGTATTTATGCCTTAGGATCATCTGTCTTTTGCACAATATATTCGATTATTTCTCAAGAAGTAGTTTCTTCATCTTTCCATTAATTGGTATAAGGGCATGTGACCAATCCATTTGAATTTCTCCTCCCACATCCTTACAGAAGTTTCTACTCAACAACATACCATATGAAGGAGGGATATCAACTACCAAAATAGTAGCTAAAACCTTCTTCTCTAGTAAAGCAACAAAAGCTACTTGTGCATCCTTAATCCTTCCAACCAAAGGCACCTCCTTACTCTCCATGGAATAGCAAGACCCATAAGTGCATGTGAGAGTAAGACCCAAAGCATGAGCCACTTTGGTAGGCATGACATTATCCAACGCTCCTGAGTCTATGACACAGTTGTTGAGTTTATGGCCAGCTATGAGGAGGGTTACATAGAATGGTTCAATTTTCACATTTGGTGAGGTGATTGTAGCCACAATATTTGATTGGGATGTGGAAGAGGGAGTGGGAAAGATACCTTTAGAAGTATTGGGTGAAGTTTTAGAATGGGAATTGACAAAGTGGACCATTTTGGCAAAGGCTTTTGGATGAGTTTGATAGTACTCAGCCTCTGAAATTTGGATTTTTGTCTTCTTAAGGTGATCGATGATATCAAAAGATCTAGAGGTGGATGGGCTATCATCACTAGGAATCCTAGGCTTATCAGGTTTAGGAACTAGAGAAAATAAGTTTTAATAGTAGGATTAGGAAAAGAAGAATTAGTAGAACTCACCTTCTGTGTGGATGCAGTGGGAATAGGAGATCCTCTTTTTGCAATTACAGGGATAGTCGTGGGATGCTCCTTGGACCTCTTAGTGGGCTGCATCACTTTCTCCTTCTTATTTTTCTGTTCTTGAGTCATAACAACATATGACTCATTGTTCATCTTTGCTACTACTTCATCATAATCATCTTCTTCATCAACACCTTCAGTGGTGAAGAAATTAACTCAAGACCCCTCAAGTTCTTCCAGCTCTTCATCAGCCTCTTCTTCAGGTTCTTCAAAATCTTCATTAACCTCTTCATCATCAGGTTCTTCAACCTCACAAGTTACATTAACAGGGACCTTGATGGGTGGTCCCTCAATTGCCAACCTTTTCTGAGAGGAAGGAAAATGATTTCTAGGCTGAAAATTCCTCCTTGGAACATCTATATAAGGAGCATGTTGAGCCAATTGTTTCTTGATGGAAATGAGGTCATTAGCAAGCTTTTGTACTAATGGATCTGCATTAGCTCCAGGAGTAGAGGAAGAGGAAGAAGAAGCTCTAGATTTGGAAGGATCTCTTTTCAACTTACCAGACATGATCAAGTCATCTTCAACACTAACAACTAATCTCTGGTCCTCATCCAATGTTGCAAGGTTGGCTCTTCTCAACGCATAGCTTACTTCAGTAATTGAGCATTCAGGAAGAAACATTTTTGAATTTGATCTACAGGTTGGGTATCTGGTGGGATTTTGTTAATCAACTTATTGAACCAGCCACAAATTCTCTCATGGGCTCCTGTGATTCTTTCTTTATTTGAGAAATCTGAGCTAGCAAAGCATGCACATCTTCTATAGGTTTGAAACGGTTCTCAAATCTTGTTCTCATCATGGTCCAATTGGTAATGGCCCCAACAGGAAGATGATAGAACCAATTTGCCGCATTATCTTGCAAAGTCTCTACAAAAATCCTCACCAAGACATCTTCATGCTCAACTCCAAGGACTCCACATGCAACTATGAAAGCTACAATATGCTCATCAGGATGCACCTTGCCATCACCTCTAAACTTGGGGAAGTTCTTCCTATTACCCCTGGGTAACTCATGCAAAGGTTGAGGGAGGGCAAGAGGCCCAACACAATGGCCCCAAGGTAATGGAACTACCATCCTTGGAAAAACTACTTGAAGAGGAACTGAAACACCAACAAGAATCAAAGCACAAAGATTAGGGTTGAGTTTCTCTTGAGGGATACCACTCCCAAGGGTTTTATTTTCAATAGGAGGTGTGCTTGTAGAATGAGCTCTTCTATTTCTCCTTGTTGAAGGAAGAGAAAACCTTGCTGCTCCAAGAGTTGAAACTGAGAATATTTGATTCCAAGAGCCCTCCTACCATGGGTAAATCTTAGAGTCACCAGATCAGAAAATGATCAAGAAATTGTTCTTAAAACTAGAATCCATCAAAATGAATCCCCAACGAGTCACCAAAAATTGTTGGTTATCAAATAAGGACTTTAATGAAAGCAACAGTCAAGGGACAGAAAGTCCCTCCTCTTTAATGGGAGAGGTTCCCTTATTTAAAGCCAAAAAAATTATTTACAAATGTACAACGTTTAATTTTAAAGAGGAACTCTGATATCATGAAAGTGTTTTAAATGAATGATTATCAATACAAAAGGACAAGAACCAAGGAATGGGAAAAGGTAGATTAGGATTCTTGAGAAATATAGAAGGGGTTTACTCAAGCACCTTGGTATTGTTTGTATGTGCTTCCTTTCCTGGTGTGGAGGAATCTCTAGAAGAAGATCCACCTCGATTCTTTTTGAGCTCACGAACCTTCCTATCAAACCAAACTTTAGTTCTTATAAGAACATGGGCAATAATCTCAACCAAATCATCTCTATTTTTTGTACCAATCCAGGTTTTCTAAAGGAGTGTGTTTGATTGATCTTTCATATTCAAAGGACTGTAATTCCTCATCATCATCCTTAAGCCCTTCAGGAACTTGGTAGAGATTGAGATCTGTAATTTTTGTAGAGAGAGTCTGCCATAGTGCCTCCTTCTGAGCTTCAAAATCATCAACACAATCAGCCCAGTAATCCTCAGTGTCTAGCTTATGATGATAAATTATCCTAAGGTTCTGATCAATAAACTTCTTCAGATCAAAAAAAGTCCTGGGTTTGAAGAAATGGATAGTGAGAGGAGCAATATCCCTTTCTATGTTTTGGGCATCCAGAGCTGTTTTACATGTATAATTTCCCAAGGAGATAGGGAAATGTAGACCAATGATCTTCTTGTCTCTGCATGTTCTATGTAGTTTATCAAGCTACTTACATACTTCAACTAGAGCCATTTTATCACTACAAAACATAGGGAGCTTGAGGGGTGTGCTTTCATAGCTAGCCAACCTAATGTATGAGAACCTTCTGAATTGGATGAAGAAAGCCCCATACTTGGCTATCAGGGTCATAGCTTCATCAAAAAATATCCTAGTAGTGTTACCCTCTAAGAGTCTTACAATATACATGGTGAAAGCATCATTGACCCTTCTGAAATTATGATTGCTAGCTTCAAGGGTAAACTAAGGGAAGTATGTGTAAATAGGCTCATTCTTCTGGCCCTCCATGTAGGTGAAACCGAACCACTTCCGGGATGCAGTGGCATATACATGAGATAAGAAGTCATATAGAACTTCTTAGTCTGCTGAACACTAGACAACTGCTCAGTCAAATTCATGCAAACAATTTCAGCCCAATTAATGTTCTAGCTTGCCCTCACAGATGATGTTTATGAAGGGGCACATCCAGAAGTGAAATTCATTGGTGGAAGGCAACCCCATGATACGGGTGAGAAAAATAATAAAATCAGACAGCTCCTCATTAAAATCAACTCTGAATAATGCCTTGGAGAGTTGGGACGCTCCCTTCTTAGGGTTCTTTAACCATGATTTTTCTATTTGGGCCTTGTATTTCTCATTGTCTTGATCGAACAGGGTTTGAGCTTGAGCATGAGTGAGAACTATGGAATATTTAGTTTCTGGAATGTGTAGGGCAACAACAATGGCAGCAACATCCAATTTAGCAATTAATTCCCCATGCACATTAGTAAGTTCCTTGGTATCCGGGTTAAAATGGGCTCCGCAGGCAAGCACGATGTTAACACACTTTGTATAGAGATAGGAAAACTAGCCACGTATGCAAGTCCACTTGTCACTAATCATTTGTGCCATGGGAGCAGGATTAGAGCATGTTAGTTTTGCCTCAAAATCTCCAAAATCTAAGTGTCAAACCTCACTATCTCCAATATCAGGTACAGAGGTCTCAAGAGGTGACACATGTTCTTGACCTTGAAACTTGATCTTCATTTTTTGCAACACGCAGGGGAATAGCCTTCCAAGATCAAAATCACGATGAAAATGTAAAGGGATACAAGGGCATGAGAAAATGACTTTAATGGCAAGGATTCAAGCAAGAGATGGCAAGTGAGCAATGTGACAAATGCATAGGGGATAGTCCCATTAAATAGCCATTTAGGAGAGAGAAGGTCATTAAATGTGCATTAAATTCACCTTGCACCGACTCAAAAAGATGAAAAGTGGGAAAAGTGGAGAAAACTGGCCCAGATGGTCTTTGGTACATTTGGGACATGAGGGACATGAAGATGTGATCCGGCCGACGCGAGCGATGCAGGGAATGTGGGCCAAATGAGCACGGGCGGTCCAGGGACTCAAAAACGTGAAAGATACGGACATGATTCGGCC
This sequence comes from Taxus wallichiana var. yunnanensis, assembly GCA_018340775.1. Taxonomy (NCBI): domain Eukaryota; kingdom Viridiplantae; phylum Streptophyta; class Pinopsida; order Cupressales; family Taxaceae; genus Taxus; species Taxus wallichiana. Next base: position 108,474,068 of record CM031235.1, on the reverse strand, counting down.
GATGCGTGTGGTGTGGGGAATGTGAGCCAAATGAGCACGGGCGGTCCAGGGACTCGAAGTGAGAAGGACGCGAGGGATGCGAGGATGTGATTCGGTCAATGCACGTGGTGCAGAATGTAGGAACAGAAAGTAGATATGCATTTGGGATAAATGGGACAAAAGTATGCAAAGTACTTGATGTGGGTGATGTAGGTGATTGGGTAAAAGGAAGTCTGGGTGAACTTGGGACAAATGGGCCAAAAAGTTCGATAAAACCGATAGTCAAGAATTTGCAGGGAAAGCGGTCGATTGGTGAACAGAAGGCCTAGAGGTACTTTGGACATGAGGAACAAAATGTCTGATAGACCCACAAATCACAAAAAGACTCCAATAAATGTGAATTTCCCCATCTCTTCAAGTTTTCACTTCACTAGAACATTACTAAAGGGTGCCAACTCAAAATTTTCAAAATTCTAACTTTCAAAAGAGGGGAAATTTTGAGAGGACAACAAAGATGACACAAAATGATGATCCCAAACATGAAATAAGAATTACAAAAGACTCAAAATCATCTCGCCAAGTGATAATTTCAAATATAAACAAGAATGGAAAAAGTGTCGGTAGGGACACTAGTTCCTAAGTGCTAGTGTCCTTACGGGGTGCTACTATCCTTAGGAAAAGAAAAATAAACTAGACCATAGAAAGAGACATGGATCCCTATGACATGACCAGAAAGAATAAATCCAGAAAGTATAAGACAACATCACAATCAAAATCAATTGAAATCAATAAAAGGACTAGGATAGGTGTCATTAGTGTCTAATTTTCTTACTTAGGAATCATGCAAATAATGACATACTAGAGGTGTAATGTAATAGTGATAAGTGCATAATTTTATTTCTACAATGGATGTAGGGATGATTAGGTTGTTTGTTAGTTCCGTTAATGATGTGACTAGAGCTTGTTTTAGAAGATTTGAAGGATCAAAGAGAGAAAAATCATCTCCAATAAGAGGATGAGGTGGGTATAATAACACAAGAGGTGAAATGTATCATGACTGGAAAGAGGATAACATGGAATGATTCTATAGCCAAAAAAGAGGCATATGGATTAAGAGAGTTAGAGACTAAGGGCATAACAATTATGGTAGTAGAAGAGGATGAGATGACCCCGTAGGTCTTATGTTTATTATAGGCGTGGTGAAGAAGGGCAAATGAAATTTGAATGTCCGAATAGTATGCATAAGAGAGGATACAAGAGGATCATCCTAGAATAAATTTGATTGAGGATGAGGTTGAAGAACAAGACACGAAGTTTCACCAGATGTGGGAGAGAATCTCATGATGAGAAGAATGATGACCACCCTAAGGAAATAACACTTTGAAGGTCGTGAGCCATGGTTTTAGACCAATTTTTCTAAAAAAGGTACACGTATGGAGGAAATGTATGTAACATTATCATTGATGGTGGAAGTTGTGAAAATATGGTTTCCAAAGAAATGGTAGATAAGTTAGGGTTGCTGATGTGAAAAACATCATTTTCCTATCATGTCTCATGGTTTAAGAAAGGGAATGAAGTTACAGTAGATAAGAGATGTTTGATTAATTTTTCTATAGGAAATAATTATAAGGATGAGATTTGGTGTGATGTCATTCTAATGGATGCATGCCATGTTTTATTGGGGAGACCATGGCAATTTGATAGAAAGGTAATTCATGATGGGGAAAAGAATACCCATAGCTTTTGGAAAGATGGAGTAAAGGTGGTTTTTAACCACTTAAATAAGAAAACAAATATGAGAGCATATTTTTACCAAGGATTTAATCACCGAGATGAAGATGACATGGATTTTTATGCATTAATGGTAAAGAAACAAGATGCAGAAATGGTACCCATACTAACTGAAGCAACAAAGGTGCTAGAAGAATTTTTAGATGTAATACTAGAAGAGTTACCTTATGGGTTTCCACCCAAGAGGGATATTCAGCATCACATTGATTTGGTTCTAGGATCATTCCTAGTAAATCAATATGCATGTAGGATGATCCCAACACTACATGAAAGAATAAATAGATAAGTATCTGATTTGGTGAAGAAAGGGGATATAAGAGAAAGTATGAGCCCATGTGTAACCCCAACGCTATTGAATCCAAAGAAATATGGGATGTGGAGGACGTGTACAAATAGTAGAGATAACAATAAAATTTCCATCAAATATAGGTTTCATATACCCCACCTAGATGACATGATGGATGTGCATGCAAAAGCTAATTTTTTTGAAGGTTGATATAAGGAGTGGATACTATCAAATACAGATCCAGAAGGGGATGCATGAAAGAAAATGTTAAAAATAGATATGATTTGTATGAGTGGTCGGTAATTCGTTTTGGATTATCTAATGCACTTAGTACATTTATGATGATAATGAATCAAATTTTTCAAAACTACATTGATAAGTTTGTGGTAGTCTATTTTGAAGATGTATTAATAATCAGTAAAAGTAAAGAGGATGATGTATTGCATTTGAGGATGGTGTTGCAAGTATTAAGGAAATAAAATTTATATGCAAATTTGAAGAAATGTAAGTTTATGTAGATGATCTTGGTATTTTTGGGGTTTGTAGTTTCAGAAGATGGATGTAGGTAAGGTAAATACAATTGCTGAATGGCCTATCCCAAATAGCTTAATAGAGGTAACAAGATTCTATGGATTGGATAATTTTTATAGAAATTTTATTAGAAACATTAGTAGTATTATGACACCAATAAAAAAATGCATAAAAGGAAAAGATTTGGTGTGTATATAGGAAGTGACATAGAGCTTTGAATTATCAAAGAAGAAAGTGGAAAATGCACCTATTTTTGCCTTACCTAATTTTAAAAAAATATTTGAGGTTGATTGTGATGCTTCACATGTGGGAATTGTTGTTGTTTTAAGTCAAGAAGGAAGTCATATATCATATTATAGTGAGAATTTGAATGAGGTATGCAAAAATTATTCTACTTATGACATTAAATTTTATGTCATTGTCTGAAAGCACTAAGGAATTATAGGCATTAATTGGTATCGAAGGAGTTTATTTTGTATATGGATCAACTTTCCTTAAGATTTGTGAATACACAAAAATTTGAACAATAGGCATGCAATATGTGTTTCATTCTTGCAAGGTTACACATTTGTTTGAAGGCTTAAATTAGGAAAACAAAACCATGTAGCTGATGCTTTGAGTAGATGTGTTTCCTTAAAAATTGTTATGATTAGTGAAGTGGTAGGGTTTGAAGGTATTAAAGACTTGTATGACCCAAATCCTGAATTTGGAAGGATTGTTGAGCAACAAAGGAGTAAAAACTAGGTGAGATGGGTAATATTTATGATGATTATTTTCTGCAATATAGTTATCTATTTAAAGGAAAACAATTATGTATTTCATTTGGATCTAGGAGGGATAAAGAGAATTGCATAGTGGTGGCTAGGGTGGTCATTTTGGGAAGAATAAGACAATAACATTAGTAAAAAAAAAGTATTTCTAGCCAAATCGAAATGTGGTAAGATATGTTTTAAGATGTAGGATATGTCAGGTTTCTAAGGGACATGCACAAAACATTGGATTATACATGCCATTACTAGTGCCAATAGGGCCATGGATAAACTTGAGCATGGATTTTTTTAGTGCTACCAAACATAAAAAAGAGGTAATGATTTTATTTTTGTTTATGTGGATACATTTTCTAAGATGGTGCACTTCATTGCATGTAAGACAAAAAATGATTCTACAAGGATAACATATTTTTTTTTCAAGGAAGTTGTTAGGTTACATGGAATCCCAAATCCTACCACTTCGGATAGAGATGCCAAATTTTGAATCACTTATGTAGAATATTATGGATAAATTGTTGCACTTAGTCGCAGTTCAATAGTGCATATCATCCTCAAACTAATAGCCAAATATAAGTTATGAACATGAGATTAGGAAAAAAATAGATGTATTGTTGGGGAGAAAACTAAACAATGGGATTTGGCATTGCCACAGAAAATTTTCCTACAAAAGTTCAGTGAATAGGTCAATGGGTACGCCACAATTTCTAATTATTTATGAAAGACTACCTGATGGTTTTTTAGATTTGGTACAACTACCTATTTCAACAAGGGTGAGTGATGATGTAGAATCCTTTGTAGAGCATATCCAAAATTGCGAGGAAACCATAAGGGAGAAGTTACGAAAGTAATGAAAAATATAAAATGACAACATACATCACTAGAAGATAGAAGATATTCAAATAAGGATATATGGTGACGGTTTGTTTGAGGAAGGAGATATTTCCCAAAGGAAGATACAATAAGATTAAGTATAACGAAATTGGTCCTTTTAAGATTGCGAAAAGATGAATGATAATACATATGAGGTAAATTTGATACATAATTTTTCCATTTATCCAATATTTAATGTTTGAGAATTGTATGCATTTCATGAAGTGGAGGATATCATGGGAGACAATGAAGAAATGGACTGGAAGGAACATATTTTGAGGAAGAAGAAAGAGAAGGTGACACATGTTCTTAACAAGAAAATAATCAACACAAGGCAAGGTAGTTTTAATAATTATTCAAGTATAATGGGAAGGTTTAAAATAAGAGGACAACACATGGATATTAGAATGGGAACTAAAGAAAATTGACCTATAAAAGCTACAACAATTCAATCACAAGAAATCACAAGAGATGAGTTATTTTAGCTAGGGAGACTGATGATGTAGATTCGGTGGCCTATCTTACGGAGGCCATAATGTTTGATCCGGGAGTCGAAATGACTCTATTTTTATGGAAATATCTCAAAAATTTCAACTCCATGTTAAGTGGTGTTAGCCGCTTATAGTCCATCTCGACAATTTTCGGAGGCTTAAATCATCCATATAGGGCCCAAAAATTGGGTTTGAATTTTTTTCTTCATTTTTTAAAATTTCAAAATATCATATCTTTGTAACTACGAGTCAACTTGAGTTGAAACTCAAGGAATAATTTAGTTTAGGCACGTGGTTAACGTGTGTAAATTTTTAGGATATAAAGTTAAATTTAGAACTTAATAAAAATAGATATTCTTAGAAATAGTAAGTTTTACTAAAGATAGTAAGTCTAGTCAAGTTTAATTAGGAGTCTTTTGGAATTCAAATAAAAGGATATCTAATGTAATTAAAAAATCGAATAATAAGGAGGATTATTGGAGTTTATCAAAGAATAAAATTTTTATCTAGTCTAATATTATTTTTTATTGTTGTTTTCCCAACCTCATCACTTTATGTGGTGTTCACCTTTCTCAATTTGTTTTTTTTCATCAATAAATTGAGATTTTTTTTTGTTTATTATAAATTGAGACTATTTTTTTAATTATAAAATACTAAAAGAGAAATCAAAGTATTTTAAAGCCTTGTTATCCAAGTGGTGGTCTTCAGTGGCCCTCATTTCCGATTTGATAGTAGTGAAATATGTTCAATGTAGTCAATATTTTACGTATCTAAAGATGAGAGAGACAAAAAAATCAAATATTATAAAAACCCAAAATATTCTAATATTAGGGGATGAATATATTTTATTTGTATGGATTAAACCTCTAAAAATATTGTATTTAGAGTATTTTTTTTTTATAAAATATTTTTGGGTACACAACCAAAGGAAATTAAGGTTGCCATCGTCAAGAAATATGGTGTTTTCATAGAAACTTATTTTTATCCAACTAAAGGTAGTTTTTCTTCACTTTCACTATTATTCTTTCTTATCTATTGATTGTAATGCATTAGATGGACTATTATTCTTTGTTATCTATTGATTGTTTCGTTTAATTTAAGATCCGATAATACTATCTTTAAACCATACCTAGAAGTTAAATATGGATTTTATATAAAATAAATAAAAAATAGTGTTGGAACCAAACATTAGACTTTCAATGCTAAGAATGAGGGTTAATAACAAAAACCATACTTCTCCACCCACAAATAGAAACCTATTAATGAAAGAAACATAATAGAAAGGGAGAAGATTATTATATTTGAATATAAAAATATAGGATACCTAGCTTGAAAAGGAGACATAAACTAGGTTTAAAAAGGTATAAGTTTATGATTTTATTAGTTATGGAGAAAAAGATACTAATTAGGCCACCTTAATAATATTATTATGGTGTATAAAATATTACCAACATGGATATAATATCCACCGATCTGAAAAATTAAATTTAAAATAACCATATTTGTATAGACAACTATAAGAACACATGAATGTTTTATGATAAAAAAATATAGACACCATTAATGTCATTAAAAATATATGGGAGTAAGTTCACCTAGTATTATGTAGGATTAGGAAACCATGGTGACTAAAATGAAGGTGAATTTTTCTGGTATGTATATTAGACGTTTCTTATTGTCTTGCTATATTTTTGTTGTTTTTATGTTGAGGACATGATGTTTTGTTATTGTTCTACTACTTATTTATTTCCATTATGTTCTGCTAGACAACCGCTTATTATCTTTTTGCCTCGTGTTATGTTAATGGTTGTTTTTGACATTTTGGTCCCTTTGTTTCTTTGGTAGAATTATATATACGTATGTAGGAAACCAAGATCACGAATGATGATAATGGTATATATCATGAATGCAACCTAGGGAGCTTAGAGGATAATCGATCATAGTGATTGTCTTTTGCATTATGATTTAGTAAAATATTAAAGGAATTATTTTATATATCATTAGTGAACATGTATAAATCGTTTTGGAAACTATAAACCTATATAACTAAAGAATGATGTAAATAATACTTTTATGGAAGCTTATAATCCCATGCTTGGAAAATAGACCAAGTTTAGGATCTTACAATAATGATCTCCTTAGTTAGTATGGGAAACCTAAGAAGTTTGTGATCGTGTGTTTCCTACTCATGGTTTTGTGTTTTATTTTGAGTGAATAAACAAACTAGAATAGAACCCTTCTAGAATTAACCTAGACATGTGGTATGGGACATTTATAAGGGATAATATTGTCGAGTGTTATTATTCTTGTTTTCCCAAATGATTCCTGGAAATAGATATATTTATGTTGTTAATTTCTGGATGGGATGAAGAGATATGAATTGAGAGATGTGGAAGCTTAAGGTGTTTTTTTGTATAGATAGGGATAGACATCCTAGTACATTGGATCACACATGACATATGCTATGAGGGGATACAAGGTAGACTATGTATTAACACATAGATAACCCTTTTGATTATTCATTTTTCATATTATTTCATGCTCTAACATCTTGTTAGATATCAGGATTAGGTGGGTACCTATTGTTATCCTTAGACTTTTGGCCAAAAGAAAAATCATTATGTTATGATTTTAAGATGTATATTATTCCTACCCCATTTTATGTCTACCGGTTGATCAGGTGAGTGTATTACACATGAGACTCTCTCTTTCCTCATTGATTACCACATCTTCCTTCTCGTGAAGGGTAGGGATGATCTCAAGTGTTGAGAGGTGTGTGGGGATCTGTAAGGATTGTGGTTAGAGGTAAAGTGCTGCGGTGATGCTCTTTCCCTCTCAATAGTTCTACAATAGAATGTATCTCTTATGACAAGTGACATGACATCACTTTGATAAATTGTATCATTATTAAGATTTATGTAAATATTATGAGATAGTAACTTGTAAAACTTGTTAATTGTGTGAACTCAATAAACTTTTAAGCAAAGCAATTAGAACCTAAACTAACACCAAGTAGTTTAGAGCTAAGATAATAAATTCATCAATGAACCATCAAGATCAAAGGTTAATGGAATGCAAAAGGAAATATAAATCAATTTAACCATCTAAACTACAAGCATTCATACTATGTTAATTAATTGCCAAAAGAATTGAACCTATGAAGATTTAAAAGCAATAACAATGTGTGTTGTTTCTACTTCATCGAAGGTGAAAGGACCTCTCTAACAATGGCTAAAAGGCCATATTAAATATTCCTTTACTAACCAGATTGAAGAAATGGATGCAAATGGGGATGCAATATATTCCAAGAATGGAGTAAGGATAATATGTTTTATGTGATTAATGTTATGCAAAACATGGTGTAAATTTGAGAGGAAGGAGCTTAGCCCTTTATATAGCTATCTATTTGGAGAAAGTTTATATCATGGTGCATGTGGGAAAAATGATAAACTAACTCTTGGTTAGTTAACCATAGCTAGGTGATTCAACAAGTGAGATAGAACTTTATGGGAGTTGAGGGTGTTTTAATTAATCAATTAGGATAGAATAAGATTTTTAGGCTAATTGGAGGTGTTTGAAGAGTAATTTGATGAGATTAGAAGTATTTGAAAGTGAGATTTAGCCAATAAGAGGGTTTATTGATTAAATGATTGTTGAAAAGGCTTAATTAGCTAATTAATAGATAATTGTTGATTCGAAGAGGATTATAACTAACGAAGTGTCATTAATTGGCATCTGAAATGTGATAGAAGCTAGTTAATTAATAAAGTGTCGTTAACTGACCCAATTATAGGGATACATTAGTTAATTAGCAAAAATGGTGAAATAGAGGATAATGAGTACCACTTTAGCATTAAAACTATGGAAGTGGATTTTAGGTGTCTACATTTGCCCCTCTTTGGGGTGGCGTAAGTGATGTCACTTTGAAAAGAAAGTAGACAAGCATAAACAAGATATTTTTGAAGAAAAATTAGTAGAATGGAGGATGCTCCTTGAGTGTCGATGGGATGATAGAAGAAGTCAATCGACGATCGAAAATAGGAAGGAAACGATAAAAGAATCCAGATAGAAGAAACCTTGAATAGTAATGAGAATTGATAGATGAAAGTGGGAATAAATTTTTGCATCTATCTCATTCAATCAACACCTTTGTTTCATCACTTTGCTTAAATGATCAACATCATTGGCCCTTATTAAAATATACGCATACAACAAAAGTGTAAAATAACATTGAAAGCTATAATACTAACAATTGTTCATTGCTAAAAATGCTTAACTCCATGCAACATACATAATGCAATGCAATACGAGAAATTAAAAATATGTTTAACTCCATGCAACATACATAATGTAAGGTAATACAAGAAAGTAAAAATATGCTTAACTCCATGCAACATACATAATGAAATGCAATACGAGAAAGTAAAAATATTCTTAACTCCATGCAACATACATAATGCAATGTAATACAAGAAAGTAAAATAGTTAACTCGACAGGGAAAACAAGTCCATACACACATGCTTAAACAAACAACATTCAAGACATGTATCAAGATTTAGTTCCCAAATGTTCATGTTTAACAACAAAGGTTGAAAATGGTGCCCCAAGAAAGGATACATGCAAGGGGAATAATGGAGGACATAAGTAGTCCCATGAAAAATCATTCGTGTGCTATGACATAGTAACCAATAAATTCGTTGTGCCAAAGGTGTATAGACATAACAAGCAAACCAAATTTTGTTAATGGAGGTAGATCAAAATGATCTACGAGTCGTTGCACGAGAACAAGTGAAAATCGAAGAAAGATGATTTTGTAAGAAAAATTCTATGTTTGAGGACAATGCATTTAATAAAGGTTTTAATCACAGTGCATGTCATTTACCAATTTTTGTAAAATTTTGAATTATACAATTTTTAGATTTTTTATGAAATTTCAAAATTTTGGGTTGTTTTGTGATTTTTTTGAATTTTTAAATTTTCTGAGAAGAAAATGATTTAGAAGAATGAAAATATCGTGGGGTATCACCAAATAATGTTGGAAAGAAAAAATATGCCCCATGTAGCAGAAAGGGTTGCCGGGAAGAAAAAACATGCCCCAACGTAGCAAAATGGGTGAAAAATGATTATTTATTAAAAATAATCATCATGATGAGTGCTAGAAGAAATTGGAAGAATCATGACAAAAGATTCAAGTGCTTCAAGGTGATAGACATGACGTGGGGGTTAAAACATGTATACAAACCAATCCACAAGGGGTAAACAACCATCGTGGCTAGTTATTTGATATTTACCCCACTAATTTTACTAGCGATTTTTCTCTGAATTTTGAGAGAAATGGTGAGGGTTTAGAACCGTAGACATGCACAGTGAGTCCTGACTACATGAGGCTTCCTAGGGATGGCTTACAGGTATGCAAAGTAAATTTTTTTAATTTAAGCTTCATCTATTAGCATTTATTGTAGGTAGAAAAATGTGCGAATGCGCCCAACACGACCCTTGGGGTGCGATGGTGTGAAAGTAATGCATATGCATCTGCGTATGTGTTAAAGTACATGCACTTTGGTGTGAGAAAACATTGGGCCAACGGTGCTGCGATGGAAAACATCAACGTGGGTGCGTAAGTGCAAAAATGAGCGTGTTAGTGCCAAGATAGACGTCTTGGTGCAAGTTATGGGTTTGGGAGGGGATAAGGGTGCACTTGTATGAAAAATTAGGCACGATGTGTGAAAGGGGGCACTAGCGCTGGGGTGTGCTAGCATCAAAATGGGTGTGCCGTGTGGATGGGCCAATTTGTACATTCTTAGAATAATAGAGGAAGTTTTTAGAAAAACTTAGATGATGAATAAAAGAACTTAATGATGTTTGATAGAAGAAAATGATGATGATGAGTGTTTTGCCCCATTTTACAGATTGGTCTACCTCGATTGGAGACACGAGAGGGACATTGGCGGCTCCAGGCTTATGAGGCCACATTTTCATGATGGGGTCTCATCTATCTACAGATTATACTGGATGTGAAATGTCTTTCACATGTGATTTTCATGCCACATATCACTCTAGAACACAAACTTCTTATAACCTTAGTTGAGAGATGAGGTAATGAGGGTCATGCATTTCACCTTTTGATAGGTGAGATGAGTGTCACATAGGAGGACGTTTGGCACATTTTGAGAGTACCGATTCAGGGTTAGCTGGTGACTTATGATAGCCACCATGGCTATAATATTCATAGTATTTCTAAGATGTTATGAGTAGTAGACATACCTCACTGGGTATGTCAATTGGAATTACTATGTGTTTCACGGATTGATGGCTTGCACAGTGTGCCGATATATCTCATGGCTCTTGTCAATGACATATTACTTCCTAAAAATACTGGGTGCTCATTTTTCTTTGGGTATGATTGGAGTGATACATAGACTTATCCGTGGAAAGGTCTATTACTGGGGGTAGTGTCTACTAGTCCATTTGTACATGAATTTGCATCTGATAGCTTACCACGGTGGAAGACTATGGGACTACTGTCTTTACTTCAGATATGGGTTTGGGATCATATCATGATAGGGCACCACAAAGTAGGAGTGTTGCATGAGCCTAGGTTCTCAATGAGCCATCCATTATGGGCTGGGTTACAAATAGTGATGACATTCATGGGCACATAGGAGACACACCATACTACAGATGATATTTTGATGAGCTACAACTTTGTATGATTACATGATAGCCATATAGGTCAGTATCGTCGTGGCTTTGAGGATGTGGTTGAGCTTAGCCTAACAGCCAGTAAAGTGCTTCATTATTGGGAGAAAGGACCACATACTTGAGTGGTATAGAGTGGATAGGGTCCAACAATAGTTTTGTCTCATCCAGGGGATTCTGGGCGATGAGATGTGGTACGAGTACAGTCTAGAGAGACCTTTTATATTGGGCCTCGATCAGATTATGATGAGTCCATGATATTTTTTCACGTGTGGTCCCACCCTGGGTGTAGTGACCACATATAGTAAATCCAGGGAGACCTATGATTTTCTAGGATGGTATGCTACGGTGGTTGATGATACCATAGGAAGCTATAGATGTAGGGATAGGCACGGCGGCGCAGGGGTTACATGGCCTAGATATTAGAGTAAAGGCTCAAGAAATAATGTAGGTAGGGCCATGGTACATGGCCATGACAAACTTAGTGCCGATATTCAGATACATATGTTAGCACAACCACATGTAGAGGTTCGATACATGTACAATAAAATGTGCGGGCTCCATAGGTGGCTTTTCAAGATGTTCCTCTACAAGTGCCATTACAAGTTCCATTATAGCATATCTCTCTACAGTACCTTTATAGGTGCCATTAGAAAAATCCCTCTAAAGGTACCTTTATCACCACCCCATATGATTCGCCACACAAGACACCAGAAATGGATGGGATTATGCGAGATAGATGGGATGGAGGAGGTGGTTAGGATCATATAGATACAAGAGATGATGGAGATGGCGATGATGATGTTTGGGATGGATGGGGGTCCCCACCACGTAGTCCAATGGGGGAGGAAGGGGAGCACTACAGTTTACATAGGATATAGGTGAGGTAGCTACCTTGAGGAAACAATTATAGTAGGTAGTAGCTAGCTAGGTAGCTACAGGTCACAACCGAGAGGGATCAATTAGCTATATAGAGGATTTAGTGGACCATAGAGCATACATGGGTTCATGGATATATAGCCGGGATGACAAGAGAATGTGATGCTCTACAACAGAACTCCAAAATAGTTAGGATGCAAGAAATACTAGTAGATTTGATGACAACCAATGATGAGGCATCTTATTACAGGATTTGTATCATGAGGCCATCCCAGAGGGACAAAGGGCCACTCCTTTTAGTGAGCTAGCCAATAGCATGTCAAGATCTAGATCCCGAGAGGACCTCATGATCGGATAGGTTAGTACAAGAAAAACTTGATGACAACAAGCCTCAATACAATAGAGTGGAGAACATCAGAGTGCAATGCCTTCTATGGGTCCATCACAACAGATTCCCCCACCTAGAAACAAACCTGGCAGTCTCGGCATGGGAGAGAGTCATGGATGACTCATTTTATTGATGTACTTGATGTATATTTTTATGTACGCCTCGATATGAAGGCACACTTTTGTACATATGTACTTTATATATTGTTTTTGATTATGGCTTTTGATTGAAGACACATTTTTGACCCATGCTCATGATGGCATATTTTATCTGATATCTATTGAGACACATGATTTTGTACATGGAAATTTGTTTTATGATGATATATGATGATGGAATTCGTTTATGATGTACATTTGTATTACATGTTTATTTGATTATGAGATAGCATTTGATGATATCACATTGCAAATTGATGAGATAATTTTATTAGTCCATGTATTTTATTTTTCGATATTGGTGTTGGGGGATAGAATGTGATTAGCGCAACCCCTCTTGCCCCATTGATGATATAATATGATGATTAGCTCTAGCATGCATGTTTGATGTAAACTTAGAATTTTTTGATATATGATGTAAAAATGTGATGATAGATGATACTGATCATGAGATGATAACAAAATGACAAGCAAACAAACAAGCACGATTTAAAACAAATATAATCAAAACAACATAATTATGTACAAGTATGCAAGATAAAATGGACTTAATGTAATTCATAAAAAATTTAAGTAAAACTCAATCCAATGAAGCAAATAAATTTAATAAATTCACACAACATGAAGAAGAAATGTAATCAAAACTATGTACAAACCAACTAAAATAAACAAACTACTACTTTGTTTTTGTAGGAAAGTTTTGAAACATTTTACGCTATTTTTGGTATTATCTCAAGACAATGTTCTATTGTTTTTGAGTTTTCTATGAAACATATTTGAATGTTTTGAGTTTTCCGACCAACATATGTGAATTTTTAGGGATTTTCAAAAATTTATATGCATGTTTTGACGTTTTCCAAATAAATTCTGAAGCCATGTACAAGGAAATGAATAAACATGGATGTCCCTAGTGATAGATGGGATGTACAAGGGTAGAATGCCATGCATATGTTCAAGAATTGAAGATGAAAAGTTTCCCCTAGTGTAAGATGGAAATATACAAAGGAAAAATATTTACATACTAAAGTTGGATCAACTGGATCAATGCCAAGAGGGATCGGCTCAAAGGTATCTCAAAGATAGGAAATGACTAGCTTAGGATAAAGGCATCATAATCCTACATTTGTAGATGCTTGTGAACAACATACCCTCTAATGGCGCTGGAAAATGGTTTTCACCAAAGGACTTGTCCAAAGTACAACAATTGCATGGTTTTCACACTTGGACGCATTGATTTCTCTTTCTATTTTTGATTTCATACTTTTTGATTTAATTTTTTTATTTTTGAGGAATCCCATAATCAAACATAGAATTGCTTGAGATGCATAGCATTCATGGGTTCCTTTAGTTCATCACCATTTGAATACGCAAGCTTTTATGTGCTCGAACTAAATTTAGCAACCAAAACATATGGCCCTAACCAATTTGGTTTGAACTTTCCTTTCTTTTCACGGTCCTTTATGGTGTTAAACTGATTTTCCTTCATCACAAGGTCTCCTACCTCAAACTAGTGAGGAAACATTCTCTTGTTATAACTTCCACGCACTAGATTCTGATACACTTTTAGGTGATCAAGGGAACAAAGTCTCTTTTCATCCAACAACTCCAACTCTACGGGACGAGCCACTATGTAATCCTCCTCTTTATCCATGTAGTCTCTCAATTCTATATGAAAAGATGGGAGCTTGATCTCAAGAGGTAAAACAGATTTAGTGCCAAATAATAAGGAATATGGAGTTGCACCAATAGGGGTGCGATGGATGTTCTGTATGCCTAGAGGGCTAGGTGAATCTATAAATGCCAATTGCAGCCAATTTTATTCACCATCTTCTCCATAATATAGACAAGGGTTTTATTGGTGGCCTCAACCTGTCCATTACCTTGAGGGTAATAGGGGTTGAGTACTTGAGACTGATTTAAAAGTGTTTTCATAATTCCTTGATGGTTTTATTCTTGAAGGATTTTTTGTTGTCTATGACGAGGCGGGAGGGATGCCATAATGACAAATGATATGATTCATTATAAACCTAGATATCTACGCACATGTGATATAGGTAGTAGGCAAAAAGCCACTACCCACTTTGTAAAGTACTCAGTGGAAGTTATAATGAACATGTGGCCATCAGATGATGTTGGGGTAAGATTTCCTATGAGATCAAGCCCCCACTTTGAGAAAGTCCATGGTGTTGTAATAGGATGCAAGGATTGCACCAACACATGAATCAAATTGCTATATTTTTGACACAATAAACACTTATTTACATACTTGTAATAATCATTTTCCATGGTAGGCCAATAGTATCCTACTCTTAGTATCTTCTTGGCTAGGACTATCCCATTTGTATGAGCCCCACAGATACCTTCGTGTACCTCCTTAATTTCTAAGATATATTTTTCATCGTTAAGTTATCACAACAGATTCCCATCATACTCCTACAATATAGAGTGCCCCAAGTAAGGTTTATTAGGCTATAATCGGGATGAATTTTCATTTATCGAGAGGTAAATATTAGGTGGGAAGGTTCCATCATTAAGGTAGTTAAAAATATCATAGTACCAGGGTGAATGGGGACCAACAACTTCATATACCGACATAACTCGACCTTGTCCTATGTTGGTGTTAGCAAGTGATCCATGAAGAAAGGTATATCATCTTTTCCAAGTGGTATGGTAAGAAAAGAACCCATTGTTTCCATGGTGTCTATTGCTTAATTCTGCCCTCTAGGAATTTCTCCAAAGGTAATTTTCTTGAAGAACTCTTTTAATGTATCAATCATCTTTCTCGTAAAACTGAGTTTTTCATCCTTGAATTTATATCCATCTCTAATTTGTTTAATAATCAACATAGAGTCTCCAGTCATGTTAAGCTACCTATTATCCCAACGTATATCTATCTTCATCCCCGCAATGAGAGATTCGTGATTCTGCTATGTTGTTTGTGCATGGTAATTCTATTTTGAAAGTTTGTGGGATCGAGTCCTCGAAGGAGTTATAAGTACAACTCCCACTCCGAACCATGAAATGTAAAGGATCCATTAAAAGACATGCTCCATAATATGGAATCCTTGATATACATGAGTGAAGCATATGGAAGTTCCGACTTAATGGTTTTGTTCCCAGAGGGGCTTCACTAATTGGTATGCCAATACATGCCCCTTGATTGATTTCGATGATAAAATTCTATGTCAAATTTACTAAATTGGATGATCTAATTAGCCATATGTCCCGTAAGCATTGACTTTGATAATAGATATTTTAGTGGGTCCACCTTTGAGATAAGCTTGACCTTGTTGTTTAACAAATAATGATGTAGTTTTTGAAAGGTAAAAACTATGACCAAGCAAGCCTTTTTGATTTGTGGATAATTGAGCTCATAAGCAATCAATGTCCAACTTAAATAGTATACATATTTTTCCCTCTTATCCTTGTCATATTGGGCCAAGAGTGCTCTAATTACAAATTGTGTAGCAGAGATATACAGTAGCAATGGTTCACCTATAATAGGTGGCATTAGCATAGGGGTCTTGACAGATATTCTTTTAGCAAAGAAAATGCTTGTTGTTGTTCTAGACCCCATAAAAATTTGACATATTTCTTGAGAAGATGTGTAAATGCGTGGCACTTATCTGCGAGATGGGAAATAAATCTCCTGATTGCTTGTATTTTCCCTTGCAAGTTGTGTAGTTGTTTGATATTTGTAGGAGGAGGCATCTCTGTGATGGCCGAGACCTTTGCGGGGTCTACTTCTATTCCCTCCATGATACTATAAAGCCTAGAAGTTTCCCTGATAGCACACCGAAGACACATTTCTTTGGGTTTAAACGGACCTTATAGTCCCTTAGATGCAACAAAAATATCTAGATGATCCTCTCTTGTTCTGGACTTTCCCAGTATGTCATCTACATAATATTCCATTATGTCATTAATCATATCATGAAAGATGACTGTCATTTCCCATTGATAAGTTACGCTTGCATTATTGAGGCCAAAGGGCATGACTTGGTAAAAAAATTTCCCCAAAGGGTCGTAAAATATGTCTTATGCACATTCAAAGGCACAAGAGTATTAGAAAGGATCGCGCGTAGAAAAGAAACAAGTTCAGGACTTAGCCATTTTCATGGTGAGGATTTTTTTTAGAGATAGTGTGCGGAGAACAAAAACCAGTCAAAGACTTACGCGACACGCATTGACTATTTTTGGAGGATCAACTATGAATGGCTATACATGAACATAGGCCAGGAATAAATCTACTACCGTTAGTTAACTAAAAGTAGTCTATTATTAGCACACTTTCATGTGTGGCCATATTTTTGTAATGGTGCGTGGCTAATAATAACATGCGACCTATTTTGGGATTAGATAAGTGGTGAAGGGAAAGTCCCCACCCATATAAATATGTATTGAACTGTGTAGTAGAGAGAGAGATATATACGTGTGAGAACTAGGTTATAGTGAGATTATGCTTGTGATCAAATTACGCGCATGAGCGTATACTACCGTTATTGTAAGGAAGCTTATGTGTATTTACTATAATTAATATAATGGATATTATGGACTGAAACAAGGTGTTATCATGGTTATATTTAGTATTTCATGCTTGATCCCATTATGGTTATCTTTTAAGTTTGTTATGTTCTAGATCTAGATCTAAATATGCATTATAGAAAGATATATTAGCCATAGATCTGAATGATTTAAGTCTTCATCATGCTAACATCCTACAACAACAACCCTAAAGAGGGGCCTAATACCTTTGTGCACTTTGAGTGAGCACTCATTCTAGGTTGAGTGATGTGTCAGTGCGCTCTGGGCTTGTATTGGTGAATTCTAGGCTACATCATTGGTTCTATTTCCGGGACCTCTTTTTTAGTTGTCTTTAGGATGGTTCATGATGAAGACATACTAGTTGACCTTAAAAAGTGTTGAGGAGTGGATACATGATCTAGAAGAAGAATATACATGGTGGTTCAACACTAGATTTGAGTTTAACACACGCGTGTGGGTGGAACAAAATATGTATGATAGTTTATATGAGAGATTCTTCACTATCTTTCTAGTAGAATTGTATGAGTGGCTGATTTCTTATGCATCTAAGAGGAATTGGAGGTATCATGTACTTTTCTAGATGCAGGAAGAATTTCAGGCCCTTTATGATGCTGATCTGATTTGGACTCGAGATGTGGATACATGGTTCTGTGGTGTTTTGGACAGTTATATCTTGGAGTACTCAATTTCCACTTATTCGTGCCTGGAGGTAGCTGAATTCTAATTTTTACGATATCCAAGGGGAACTTACCTACAAGGAATTCCAATGGCGATCAAGATCCTGATGGTAACTTTGAATTTGGAGAGTAAACCGATGGCTAACTAAACCTCACCACGTGCGGGGCGGTAGGAGGTTTGGTGAAGGATGAAAAAACTAGTGGCAGAAAGGAAGAGAGAGAGGAAAGGTGGCTTAAGTATAATGAGGCACGTGAGAGGGAGGTAGAGAAGTAATGAGAGGTTGCAAAAAAATGGCATTATGGAGAAAGATAGTTCAAGAAGGAGTGGAAGTTCATGCCAAAGACATGGAGCCCGAGCCTCAGAACTCCCCATTTGGGAAAACATGATAGGGAACCCTCCTCGGCCTCACGTAGAAGTGTGCCAATAGAGATGACTTGGGCCATGGGCATGCATCTAAATCCACCTGTAACCTTTCCCTTGTGCTTGGTTTTCTAGCATCTAGTACAACAAACAATCAACAAGCTAATTCAAGCAGTGGGAGAGTAGGAGTGAGTCTTATAAGAGGCACATCGATGGCAACACAAAAAAATTCATTGTTATATGGGAGTACCTTTTCAAGTGTATCTTAAATGTAGAATACAGGCGCGCTAATTTTTGGACTATCTTCTGGGAGTGGTAACGCTTCACAGACTATTTTAGGGTATAGTTTAGTTCTACTATTGGGACATAGGGAAGTACATCTTCTTGGTCCACCCCAGCTATAGGTTTGGGATCAAGAGGCATAGGTAGCTCTAGTTCCGGATCTGGTGGTTCTGGAGGCAGAGGAAACACAGAGGTTCTAGATCAGGTGGGAAAGGTCCACACCAACCCCAAAATATTTACATGGAGATGTCTCTTTGTCTTCCAGAGTATAGGGGCATAGAAGATGCTATTGAACATGTACATATGTGTGAAATATTGGTACACAAAAGGAATCATGGCTTTTGAGCATAGGGAAAGCCAATTTGCTACTACGTTACAAGGTCACACACACACAATTGGTATAAAAAGTTTGACCCTGATCAGACTTGTGTAGACTATACAACTTTAAAAGATGCATTCCTTAAAGAGTTTCACATCCCTAAGTTTGAGTAGAAGAGTATAAGTGCACTCAAGGATATTAATCAAGGCACTACTAAAAGTGTCAGAGAGTATGATGCATGTTTTAAAATGCATTGTTATCTAAGCTTTCTTATGACATACACGCAAGCCAACATGCACAATGGTTCATTGGGGGCCTGATTACCCCTTTTAAGAGGGAATTATCACATAAGACATACATTGATCCACGAAGCACTTGAAGCATCCTTACGCGTTGAGGCAGTTGGAAGCATAGACACTAGGGTGAGCCCATTTTTAGAAGCACAGATCATAGCTATGGAAAAACAGTTGGAGAAACTATCAACAAATTTAGCACATGAGATGTGCACAAGGATTTGGTGCACAAATTGTGAAGTAGAAGGTCACACAAAGGATATTTTTCCTCATAGATCAATGCGATTGTTGTTGTTGGATTGTGAGATATGCCATTTAAACCATGATGCTAGCCATTTCCCATTATTACAACACGCATGATAAGAAAGAATGTTTCAAGCTACTATAAAATTTGTAGGTCCATGACTCATGACATGGAAGATTTCTCGACTAATTGGTCGATCCATGATGCTTATTGATATTGGTGTATGAAAAAAAGGAGTTTTAGATAACTCTAAGGGCAAGAATAAGCATCAGGACCGGATCACAATCAAGCATGTTATGATCAAATGAAGGGAATTTTGAAGGTGGTCATGGTAGAGGTCGAGGATACCACAATGGATTTAGAGGATGAGGCCGTGGTGGTGGAAGAAGTGAGTTCCCTCATGGAACATGTTATACATGTGGATCTCCTGACCACTACATGCGTGAATGTCCTCAAAATATTACATGTTCTTTTTGTGGAAAGAACCATATCTATGAGGAGTGCCCAAACTTTTATGAGCATCTTAGTAAGCAACATAAATAAGAAAACAAAAAGGCATGCAGAGATGGTTAGGATACAATGTGATGTGGAAAATTAGTGGATGCCTAAGTTGGAAGTAGAGTTTGAGGTATTGCAAGTGAAGATCACGACCCACGCTAAGGTGGCACGTGCCAGAGAAACATTATAGCAGAAACTCTACCATCACTAAGGAGGAGGTTCTACATGCATGGTACCCAGATCCTACCTATCAGAAGGAGGTTTATCAGGAAACCATGGAAGTTCTCAGAATCTTCAAGGTGAGATACAATACTTAAAAGAGAAATCACGGAAGATGGAGAAAAGAAAGAATCAGAGATGGTCCAAACTGATATAGATGACTTGAGAGAAGTGTGTAAAATGTTGTGCTAGGAAAATATCATTACATTATTAAGGAATTGGTTAAAGGGAAACACTCCGCACGTACATATTTATACTAAATGACATATCCTACATGCAAATATTCCCCCTCATAGCCTAGATTATGACAAGGAAATCACTTTGAATGTTGTTGTGGATGGGTGGCTATTGAGTAATATATTGATTGATACAGATGCACAAAAGTCAATGTTCTTACCTTAGATGCATGGGTACAAATGGGAAGACCCCCATTACATCCATCCTCTAATGTATTGTTCATGGCTAATCGACTAAGGCCACTCCCATCGGAGTTTTGAAAGATGCATCCATTACCATACAAGGAGCCAAGTTCACTTGGATACTTTGAGGTTTTAGCGCAGAGTCAGTTAGATAGCTTCCCACTCTATTGGGGTCCTTGTACTGCTATGCAAAATAATGTTAATCTTTTGTTCAACAAGGGTTATATCAGTTTTGAAACAAGGAGGAAAGAGTTATTATCCCCTTAATAGATGGAAAATCTACGCCCTATGTTGAGCCCTTAAGTGAAGAAGATCTGAATAGGATTTATGTACGCGCCATCCGAGATCCAGAGATGCTTGAGCCAACTAAAGAAGGAATAATTCAGTGGGAGGATGCACATATCCATTAGCGATACTACAAGTGTTGCTTGTGATAATTGGGCTCATAACACTTATGAGTTGGTAGGGCACGAAGTAAAGAGCATATTTCCTAGAGGTAGAAAACCACGTTATGTCAGGAGGATAGGTAACAACTTGGTACCTTGTTACACTAGAGAAGGAGATCCTATGGTATTCCTACGTGCCATGGAGGAATAGTGGATAGACCCATTGGAAAGAAGAAATATGCTAGCATATACACTACGTGGGACAACAACACACTGGTGGGTGGCCCACAAGGATAATCTTGTAGGATGGAATGAAATTAGGATCGCTCTTGCTACTAGGTTCTTTAGGAGAAATGCACCTACTCAAATATGCACTTATCATGGTCATCAACCTGTTCACCACCACATGTTCATAAGTGTGAGAGACTCTAGGCAGAGGGGCAGGAAGCTTTACCACCTTCACTATGGGTGCACAAATTTTATTCCACTTTACAAGGATGTGCGTGTGCTTGGTATGTATATGCAAAACTCCATAGAGAGATTGGAAATTGGTAGGATTTAATTATAGGAATGGCCTCAGACATTTGACTTCTTCTCTACTAAACCTCTGGTGAAAGAAGCATTGAGAGTCATAAAGCACTTAACTATGGGAGATAGTGCCAAGGATGAAGAAATCCTTCAGGAGTTATTGGATGAAGAAAACTCAGAGCATGTCTTGGTGAAAAAATAGAGGCCGATGCCACACTACTTCAACACATTTCCTTGAGAAAGAAAAAGGAAAAATGGTCTACTTAGTGGATGATGAAGAAGTAGAAAATATAGATGTAAACCATTCAACAAGGTAGGCATGTGAGGTGTTGGATAAAGTGCGTGATATATGACCATGCACGCCTATCATGAACCTATGAAGACAAAAAGAGTGAATATTGGGTTAGATGTTGAGCCTAAGGAAGCCATAATTAGAGACTATTGGTCAGAATCTAAAGTGGAAAAAATCATAGAGTTACTAAGGGATTATCAAGAATTATTCCCTAGGGGGTACCATGAACTTAAAGGCATGTGCATGAATCATTAGGGGAGATGAAGATAAAGCTTAAAGAGGGTGCACACATAGTTAGAAAGAGACCCTACATAGGATGAACCCCAACTTGCACAAAAAGGTCAAAGAAGAGATTGAAAAAATGTTGAAGTCTGGAATTATCAAGCCCTCATGATGAGTCAGAATGGGTTAGTCCAATGGTGATCAATATCAAGAAGGATGGATGAATTAGGATTTTTATGGACTACAGGAGCTGAATGCTGCATGTGTGATTGATCCCTTTCCTACGCCATTCACTGAGGAAATACTAGAAGGCGTTGTAGGGCATGAGATCTATTCATTTACAGATGGGTTCTCTGGGTATCATCAAGTTAGGATTGCCCAAGAGGATCAGGAAAAGACTACGTTTACTACTGAATGGGGTAGCTTCACCTATACTGTAATGCCTTTTGGTTTGAAAATGTACACCGCTATATTTTTGTGCATAGTTGTTCAAGCATTCAAGGAATTTATTCACAACTTCTTATAGGTTTATTTGGATGATTGGATGGTGTATGGATTAGTTAAAGATCATTGTGACAATCTACACTTAATGTTTGAAAGATGTAGACAATTAAGTATTTCTTTGAACATCAAGAAGTGCATATTTTCTACACCATTTGGAATACTGTTAGGACACATAATTTGTAAGGAAGGTTTGTTGGTTGATCCAGCCAAGGTTGTAGTCATTATAGGCCTAAGAGAGCCTACCAATTAGAGTGAAGTGCATGGATTTTTGGGTCATATAGGATATTACAGAAGTTTATCAAAGGATATGCCAAATTTTCCACACCATTGGAAGAGTTACTAAAAGGGAAAGGTACGTTCTACTGGGAGAACCGCAACAACGCACATTTGAGACATTAAAGGAAAAACTTACTACCATGCCTATTCTATGTTTTCCTTCATGGGACCAACCATTTCATGTACATGTTGACACCTCTAGCATGACCATTGGCATGGTGTTGGCTCAACCTGAGAAGGTATTGTAGATCATCCTATCTTTTTTCTAGTAGAAAGTTGACTCCTACAGAACAAAATTACACAACTACAGAGCACGAAGCTTTGTCAATGATCTATGCACTACATAAATTCCACCAACCTACTACTAGCTACACCATTCATCTTTTATACAAATCACATGGCATTGAAGTATTTGGTAAACAAGCCCATTCTACAAGGGCACATATGTCGATGGGTGCTCTTATTTCAGAATTTGATTTCACAGTTGTGGTGAAACCAGGGAAAAGTAATTTTGGACTAGACCATCTATCTAGAATATAGTCAAGAGAAGAAGCACATGAAATTGAAGATACCATGCCCGATGCATAGTTATACAAGTTACAATGAGCACCATCGAACTAGAGGACATTGTTGTCTTTCTACAAATAGGTCTGACACCAAAAGGACTAAAATCCTTGGAGAAGAAACAACTTGCTATACATGTATCCCCCTACATGTTGATCAATGGTGACCTATACAAGTTAGGCAGGATGAGGTATTACGTCATTGTGTATTAGAACATGATGAGCACATGGATATTATGAAAGAATCTCATGGTGGTATTGCAAGTGGCCACTATGTAGGTGATGCAACTACGCACAAGATTCTACTCACTGGATTATGGTGGGAGACCTTGTATAAAGATTGTAAGGAATTTTGTAAGGCTTGTGATCATTGTCAACGTCTTGGGAAACCAGGTCAACAAGATGAAATGCCTCTAAGACCCATTACTAGTGCCAACCATTTGAGAAATGGGATATAGATTTTGTGGGTCCTATTTCACCAGCTTTACACGAAGAACTAGATCATGCTACATCATAACTTGCATAGACTATCTAACAAGGTGGGTAGAAGCAACACCTACAAAGGATTTTATACAATGGCTACAATAGCCAGTTTCTTTGGGAAAATATTATTACAAGGTATGGATGTCCTTTAAGTTTGACCAGTGATAGGGGCACACATTTTCTTAATGAGACAATCAAAATTTTATTGGATGAATTCATGATTGCACACCATAAGACTACACCCTATCATCCTCAGGAAAATGGGATTGCTTGAGGCTTTTAACAAAATTTTGAGCCACACATTGACAAAAATATGTGATGTTGGAAGAAAGGATTGGGATGATAAAGTATCTGTAGTACTTTGCATATCGATAACATATAAAAGGTTGAACAAAGCCACACCATTTTAGTTAGTGTTTGGCACAGAAGCAGTTCTTCCTATGGAATTTATGTTACCTTCTTTGCTATATGCGTATAGCATGAGGTCTTGCATTGATGAGAAAACATTAGACGAATGGATTGAAAAATTAATCAAATTGGATGAGTGAATGAGCCATAGCACATTGGAGTCAAAAACAAGAGAAGGCCAGTAAAAAGCATGGCATGACATGCACATCAGGGATAAAAAGTTGAGATAGGACAGATGGTGCTCCTTTATGATTCTAAGTTTTGTGCCATCTAAGAAAGCTCAAGGTACATTGGTTGGGGCCATATGTTATCACTCACATACTCAAATTAGGCACTTGTTAGTTAGAGGCACTTGATGGAATACGGTTACCCGGTTACTTCAATGGGAGTAGGTTGAAGCCCTACTATAAATAAGTCTTCTTGGTGTTTGTAATAAGGCAATGTTTCCATTTAGATTAGGTTTTAAATTCTGCATTTCCTTAATGTGTTTCTTTCTTTGTCGCTATGCTTTGTTAATTTAGTTGGTGTGTTTTTATAATAAGCGTGTTTACATGCACAAAAGCTAATTACTATTTGAAGAATTTTTATGCACAGGACTACACATACCCTTAGTGTGGGGTAGGTTGTTGATATCTAGGTACAAGACTATTGAAAATAAGTACACATGAAAGGAACTATCTACGGGTGCTACTCAAGGTTGAGAATTGAAAAACAAAAGAGATTGCTTGACACAAGGACCATAGATAGAGAGGAATGAAGAAACAAGTATAACGTGAGGTAAGTAGAGGTCGGGAAGACTACTAGTGGAAGGCAGTGATGAGGTACTCAAGCGTATGGAAGCACATTGAGAGAAGTCTACAACCAAAAGGTAGAAGGGCACGCTAGAAGGTTATAACTTGGGTGTGAAGATGTACCACACAAAAATAATGAAAATGGTCAATTAATGAGAGGATTATTGGTAGGTGGAGGAGCAATAAATGCACTAACTTTTTGAAATTCTATATAAGGATGGGATGCGAGTTCATTTTTACCATTATAATTGAGAGAATTTGAAAAGGGTTAAGTGCGAATGAGCCAAGAAATCATGTTGAGGTGCAAAGAGTGTGAAACCAAATGTGGAGAGAAGGGTTGTGTGTAGGAGAAGCTTGCGTTCCCATAGGTGAAGGGTTTGAGCAAAGAAGATGCATTACAAATGAGCTAGGGCATGTAATTTCCACTAGGGAACAAGATTTAAACTAGGGTTTTGACTTGCTTGATTACAGAGGGAAGAAAAGAGAGATTTTTTTCAAATGGCACCAAAGAAAGCACCCATGTAGGAGATAAAGGGAAGAAGAAGGTTGAAGTGGAAGAAGAAATTTCTCCCGAGAGTAATTTCTCATAAATGCAGTATCCAGAGGGTGTGATTGTGGGACAAGAATGGGATTCCCATATCCACCAATGTAAAATCAAATGATTACAACCATCGAACATCAGATAATAAGAAGAGCTCAATGCGTTGTTGAGCATGAAAATGAACAAGTGCATGACAGAGGATATTCCGTTATATGATGATGTGGGTGAGAAGTTGTTGAAGTAATGGAGTCTACCAGTTGTATGAGCTGCCATATTTTGGAAATTATGAACCATTGTATCGGTGGTTGATGAGCAAAGTCCATGAGGACTTCTTCTACTTCACAGATGGAGGGGTAAGAATCACAAATTTTTGATTTCAATAAAGGATAGGACTAAGGGCCTCGTAGGTTGATCTGGATAGTGATTTAACCGATAAGGCCACAATCCTAGGAGACAAGGAAAGAGCTAGGGGTATACTAAAGGTCCACGCATGGCATGGATGGACATTGACAAATTGAAAAAGTACCCAGTAGTGCAAGTAGCTGCACATCTTGTAACAAAGTTGAATGACCAAGGAAGGTGGTCACAGTAAACACAATGTGGTTGCACGTCACAAAGAAAATGTCTCAAGGAGTGGTCTACAATATTGCAGATCACATAGCAAAGACAATCATTGAAGAAGTGTGGATAGGTGACAGAATAAGTTTTGGCATTATATTATTGTCTTTAGTATTTATGGAGATTGGGGTACCTGATGGGCCAAAGGAGAAGATTTAGGAATACCCCATGGAACACAAGTCACCTGTGGAAATATTTGGCAAGTACTTGTGTGATGGATCAATGAGTGGACCATTCAAGCAGAGGGTGGAGATGTGGTATGATAGACTCCATGCGACATTTTGAAGAAGAGTGGCGCATACCCAAGGATTTTCCTTCGGTGGTGGGTAAGGCAGTTTAGTTTGCATTCTATCAACATTTTTGCATCGCATGATTTATGATGAAGGATGGAGCTTGGAGCCCATGGTGAAAACTATGTCATATGCCTTCACAATGAGATATTTCTAGAATCAATTCACCAGTTCTTAGATGTGTGTCCCACCTAACCTTCAATGTAGACAAGGTAGATTGCAACTACCACACTCTTGAGAAAGAAATATGTATATCCAGGTGGAATGCCTACATTGAAAGGCTTATTTCAGATATTATAAGCATGAAGCCTATAAGCTTGGTAGTTGGGGACACCGAGCAACACTTGTGTACCTACAACTCAAACCCAAGATGGAGAACACTAAGTATGTGGAGAATGAGTTTGCACTCCCAGGGCCACCAAAGGGTAAGCATACAATGGAAAATGTTCCAACCCCTAAGCCAACAGAAACAATTCAAGTAGATGATGAAGAAGAAGAGCATGAAGATAGTGGTGGTTTGAACACAGAGGTAGAAGACAACCTCCAAATAAGGAAGAAGTTGAGCATGCGACTACACCACCACAGCCACAAGAAGGAGATGATGAGGACTTGATGCAATCCAAGGAGAGCACCATTTCAAGAGAGTATTCAGAGAACAAGGACCCAAGGTGCTACTCCGCAAACAATGTGCAGATCACCTCGACTCTCTCCATAGAAGGAGACAACTGAGAAAAGAAGAAGGAAATTGAAGTTGAATGAGGAAGTGGAAGAGTATGAGGAAAGTGCGCCCAATTCTCCTACACCTCCAGAGAACATGGGAAGAACAAAAAGATGAAGAAATGAAGGATGGAGAAGAGGGAGAAAAAGGAGTAGATGAGACAACAACCGAGACTTCTCAGGACATAGCCACACACAAGTTCCAAATCTTGAAGCCCAAGTTCCTAAGTAGCCTAGATCAAGAAGAACAAGTGGGGAGTATATTCCACTAGCCATGGGCTATGCCGAGGACATAGGTAAAATTTTTCACACCCATTTCCAAAGCACAATGACACAAAAGAGTTGTATGGCTGGGAGTTAATGGATGAAGATATGGAAAACAATGCGCATAAGGAAGCAATTTTCATGGTCATGGTCGATGCACACACACATGGATGAACCATAGACTTTGATGTGTGTGAGGAGTCATGTGTGTCAAGGAGGTTGAAAAGGACACCTCAGGCCAGACACATAATAATAGTAAAGCCTATTGTTATGTCAGATGAATAGGTGAGCAATGCTTTGGTGAAAGTCTCGACAGAAGTCACACGATGGAATATGGATAAAGCTACCACAATTAGGGCACTAAGGGAGGAGATCAAGACTAAGGATGAAGAAATAACATGCCTAAAGTAGGAAAGATATTTGGCATACAAAGAAGAACACTGTGTTTATCAGCATGGCAGAGGAGATTGGGACAATGTCATGAAGGCTAGGCCACACTTAGAGCCAAAGGTACCTAAGACGTTTCCTTCGGCAATACATTATGTAAGTACATTGGTGGACTTAGTGCTTGAAGATGAACCTCTACACATGCCAAACCAAAGGATCCAACACATAAGAAGTAGAGAGTGGGAAAAGGCTTCAGTGATGTGGAAGATTGCATCATATGAAGGGTTGCTTCAGAGCTTGCAGGAGGAACTAAAGAAGGAAGATCAAGCACTTGAATATTTGTACAACACTAGAAGTCATTATAAGGACCAGACCATTTTGGAAGACAATGAGGTCCTGAAGGCCATGAAGGATGAGACATTGGGCCACACAGAATGATTAACACTTGTTAAGTAAGAAGCAAGGAGGCCCTTACAACAGCTCAAGAACCACACAAGGAAAGGTTGGATGAGCTTGGGAAACTCATCACTCAAAAGATGGACTTGTTAGAAGGGAGAATGACTAGCATGTCCAACATTGTGTTGGTCTTACAGAATGAGAAGGGAGAGATTGCAAGGGATGAATTAGATTCAATTACAGTGGATATTCCAGAGAAGGTAGAGGCTGCGCTCAATGACTGATAGACCTTAGAGGTGGAGATAAAAGAAGAATATCCCAAATTGATTATTCAGGTTGAAGTAGAAGATACTGCAGGGTAAAAACATTGTTTTATTCATCAAAATTCTTTCTATTCTTCTATTCATATTCTTTGATTCATTTTTGAGACAACCATTGCCGGGGTGGCAATGCAACTAGTGTGGGGTAATGTTGATCACATATCCTAGAAATTAGTGAAGAAAATACAAAAGGTTCACATGGGAAAGTAGAGTACATTCAAAGGTGTGAGAGTATCGAGAGGATCACACACAAAATAGAAATAGTTTGGGACTTAGCCATTTTCATGGTGAGGATCTATTTTTGAGATAGTGTGTGGAGCACACAAACCGGTCAAAGACTTGCATGACACATATTTGGCTATTTTTGGAGGATCAACTACAAAGCACTTTACATGGACACATGCCGAGAATAGATCTACTACTGTCAGTTAACTAAAAGTAGTCTATTGTTAGCACACTTGCATGTGTGGCTATTTTTGTAATGAACGTGGCTAATAATAACATGCGACCTATTTTTGGATTAGATAAGTGGTGAAGGGAAAGTCCCCACCCATATAAATATGTATTGAATTGTGTAGTAGAGAGAGAGAGCATATACGTGTGAGAACTAGGTTATAGTGAGATTATGCTCTGCCAGATCTATTACGTGCATGAGCGTATACTACCATTATTGTAAGGAAGATTCTATGTATTTACTGCAATTAATATAATGGAGATTATGGACTGAAACAAGGTGTTATCATGGTTATATTCAGTATTGCATGCTTGATCCATTATGGTTATCTTTTAAGTCTGTTATGTTCTAGACCTAGATCTGAATATGCACTATAGAAAGATATATTAGCCATAGATCTGAATGATTTAAGTCTTCATCCTTAACCAACAAGGCCACACAAGGATGCATTTTCCTAAGATTTTTCTTAATAGGCTTGACATCTGGATGTATACAAGATTATGCACCACTAATGCAGGATCAAGTCTTGACATGTTTACATGTAATACCAAGTGAATATATCTTAGAACTCACACAAGAAAGATAAATGTCTTATGTTCCTGAGCTAAGAGGGATGCTCCCAACTTAACCATCCGAGGCACTTCTTCTGTGCCAATGTTGACTTCAATAGTATCCTCCACAAGAATCTTAGATTCTTCTTCCATATATGTAGGATCGGGGGGAGATTGAGATATACTTCCAAGGGTGTATCAATGATATTTTCACCCTTAGATAAGTCAATTTATTTTCCATTTATTTTTCCTTTTTTTTCTCCCAATGCCTCAAAAAGGTTTTCACTGTAAGACTTGGACTTGTTATTTTTGCAAGGCTTCTCTATAGAAATTTTTTCCCTTTCTTTTTATTTTGTTTTGATGACCAAAAAATCATCCTCCTCCCCAAAATACACACATGTCCAAGTTGATGGAGAATCCTTTTTATGATCACCTATGTATGTCATCTCGTATACCCATAAAATCACCAATAGCTTCATCATTGGAAAAGTAGTCTATCAGTACATGTTGTTGTTGGTCCCAATTCACCAAGGAAGGATAAACAAGGTTTAATTTAGGAATGGGGATAGGTAAGGTAGGGGATATGGTCATTATAGCCATATCAAAAAATAGATTGGTGGAGGAAAGGTCTTCATAAAGACTACACCAAGAATCTGTTTCGCTTTCATAACTTGACTCACTATCTTCATGGTTAGAAGAAGTAACATAACACTATGGATAGATAGACCCATATGGTCTAACAATGATACTAGAGTTTCCCATTTTTCTATGGGGTTCTAGAAGAGGTTCCCGCACTCCTTATTCATGTGTTCCATAACCATACCCTTGGTAGCCCATGGTGTACATCATTTTGTTGGAATTACATACTTAGGATCCTAGTAACATGATGTCATTTCATCCTTGGGAGGTGGTATCATAGAATTACATAACAACTTCTTCATGGTCTAACAAACCACTATGAGTGAATGCATCAAAGGGGAAATTCTCCCTAGGATGATATTTATGACATGACCTTCCTTTGATTTGGGTGATAGAGGAAGTTTTAAATCAAAATGGTATGTTGAAGATCATACTCCGTAACTTGTTGAATGGGTCTTCATCTCCCATGTAGTAAAGGGAGAAGTTGATGTTGAAGCACCATTGTTGTTAGGGGTCAAGGAATTTGGATCAACCCATGAGGTGAGAGCCTTAGATTGAGTTAGAATAACCATCTCTATGGAAGGGAAATCAAAACAATTAGGGAAGTAACCTGACAATGCTCTGTAATGAGCAAAAGGTTACAAATCTCTTAAAATAGTTATAATTTCCCCTTCATGGTACAACTTCAAACATTGGTGATATGTTGAAGGTACAACCTGTACAACATGAATCCATGGGATGTTGAGTAGGATGTTATAAGGAAGCTCCAAGTCAAGAACATGGAACTTTGTATCATGAGTAGTAGGCCCTACTCCCAATGAGAATGTTATCATGTTAGATGACTTCCACTCTTATTTTTCATACGACTTGATGGTGATGACCTTTATTTCTAAATCTATCTCAAAACGGCCTAATTTCAAACAAGTTTCAAGGTACATATGTTAAGGCCTGATCCATCATCCACAAGAACCCATTTAATCTTCTTATGATTGAAAATAACCTCTATGTGTAAGGGAAAATTGTGAATGATCTTCTACAGGAATTTCTTCTTGGATAAAGTTTATATGCTCCATTGGAGTAATTTTTGCTACCATTTCTTGGAAGCATGTGGGGTCAATATCAACCGACACTTTTGACCCTTGTAAATTCTTACAAAGGATGTCTTTATGTACATTAGATATCTTAAGAAGATCTAAGATTGAGATCTTAGCAGTGGTCTTCTCAAGTTGCTCCAAGACATCATAGTGACTATCTTGAGGAGTGGAAGTAGGAGGGGATAAAGGCTTAGAGATAACAAGGTGAGAACATTGCATTGCCATGACACACTCCTTTGTTTTTACCTTGATCATGTTGATATGCTCAGTAAATGGGGTGACACAACCAATTACGACATCATAAGAATAATTGCTTTTAGCACCGCGGTTTGTATTTTTATAGACATAACCAACATATTTATTATTAGACATCTGACCTTGATCCAAATTTAATTTCCCTTTGCTATGCTTAGGGAAAGGATCTTTGTAGATCCCCATATCAATATTGATAGATTTGTTAGGGCCTATAAAATCCATTTCCACGTGTCACCACTTTTAATGAGGTCCTGATGTAGTGCCTCAATTTGAGGCACTTATCAATTTGCCCCCTTAACATGATGAAAGTTGCAATAATATTTTCTCTAAACCAAGAGGTTTAGGTGCATCTTCGAGATAAGGGTTTATTTCAGATATTTGACCATGTTAACTACCTCTAACTATTTAAGTATTGATGACATGGAGTCAGATAGAGGAGTAAATGTACAATGTTTGTACTCAGGGGCTGGAGGTCCCTTAGTTAGTTTCAAGGGAGCACAATTTTGAACCGCCTATACCTATTTAGAATTTGTAATTCCATCACCTATGAAATTTTTGTTCTTGTTGGGAACAAAATTTTGTTTTTTGCTAGGCTTTTGGTCTTGGTTATCATGCGAGAAGGGTTTCAATGTCCCTTTTGTTAACAACGCTTTCTCAATTTTGGCACCTTGTTCTATGACCTCTTCAAAGGTATTACCACAATTCATTTGCAAGTGGAAATCAATTTTAGGGTGCAAGTTAGGCATGAAAATGCTAACTAATTATTTCTCCGGTATGGAGAAAGGGAAGTGAGTAGCTAGCCCTTGCCATCATTGTAAGAAACCAGTGAAGTTATCATTTTTGTGTTGTTTTGTGTTACATAGATCGATCATAATAATGTCATTATCCATGTTGAAGGAGAAGTGACACACAAGTTTTCCACCAATTGTGGCCACATAGATATAGATCCCTTTGGATGTGTAAGAACCACTCAAGAGCTTGTCCCCCTAAACTTCACGGGAAGAGGCATATAAGATAGTTATCACTGAATGTGACCTCTTGAAAATCCATGAAGAAGTATTTTATGTGATATCTTGATCACCCTTACCCTTGTACTTGTCAAATTTTGGACAATCAAAATGCCTAGGAAAGGAACTTGTAGCATAGCCCTATCAAAAGGATACAAACATAACTCCTCAAATTGATACTTCTTATTTGACCCTAAATTTCCTTCTTGTAAGGCAGTGAGGGTGTTCTTCATGACAAGAACTATTGATCAAATAGGGGGTTTGTTGAAGGGTTAGGCTTGTGCTTTCCATTTCATCATCTTTGTTATCTATGTATAACCTTTCATAATCCTCTCTAGGTTTTCATGTTTTGGGAGTTTTGGGAGTTTTAGTGAAATAATCGTAGTATGAAGCTCTAGGTTTTTCTTGTCTAGATGTCTTCGTAGATTCCTTACTAACGTGTGAAGCCAAACTTTCCAATTGGTGAGCAAGGGCTTATATTTTTTCTTTTAAGGAAATATCCTTAGGTGGTATCTCTTTACGAGCTTCACATGAGGGAGGTTGAGTATGAGGGTCCTCATGATTATCATTGTCTCCCTGATCTTCATGATGAATTCTAACTACGGGGATGTAATATCCACCATTATGTTGGCCATAAAGTAGAGGCATGACCCAAATTTAAAATTTCATCAGTGTCACAAAGTGGGTGTTCTACTTCTTTTTCTCCTCAAACCATACCAGTGAGGAGAGTGGGATCAACCATGGAAGGAAACTTGACCCCCAACTCCACAACACACATAAGAACTTCATGTTTATTTTGAAACAAGAAGTCATCTATTAGGGTGGGGTTAAGTTCATGATCTACCCGAGGAGAATTCTCCTCACTGCCACTATGATCCACTAGGAAATTGTCCTCCAAAAGCGGGTCCAGGATTTTTTCTATCACGGATCAGACCCTAATCTGTGATGCCCCATCCTTTTCATAAGAGGCATAATGAACTAAGTTTTTCTAAGGTTGGTTTAAAAGGAACCCTAAGACAAAATGAAGTAGTGTAACAATGTTTCATTACAAATAATGTCAATCAAAGAATAAGAATACGTCCAAAGGAAATGTGCACTAAGGACTCCAATGAATAAGAATGACACACTAATAAAAAAGGCACACACAAGTAACAAACAATCTAGACTCAAACAATCAAGACTATGATCTTATCCACAAGAAAAATTACTCCCTATGTTTTCTTCAAGTATAGTTTTGACGTAAATAGTGACAACACAATATCACTATTTAGGTCAAGTTTAAAACAAACAAGACCTAAATACTAAAAAGTGTTGACACGATCCCCTAACAAGATATACTAAAACCAGTTTTAAACAAAAAAAATCCAAGCCTTGAAAAAGGATGCTACCAATGCGAGCAACACAACAACACTATTTGGATACATTAATCAAGATTTATGAGAAAAAAATATTTTAGTATCAAAATGATGTCACCATAATGTGAACAAAGTAATGATGCTTTTCCAAAACTCAAGGTAATGTTAGGATAAAAAAAATATAAGTATAACAAGAAGTTTTATTTATGCGAGCAACATAATAATACAACTAAGAGACTTAGATCAAGTTTCAAAAAGGAAACAAGACGTAAGTATCAAAACTATATTGATAGGATATGAGAAATCATAACAAATCAAAGGAAGTAAATGGAAAGACAACCTAACTACAATGAAAATATTGACATGGGTATCAAGATCAAAATGGTCTATCAAGATAAGAAGACGTACCAACACACTTTCAATGTTAACATCTAGGTATCAAGAAAGGAAGAATGTAAATGGGTGCAAAAGTGGTGGAAAAAATCAATCAATAACACACACAAGTATGTTTTCTTTTGTCCCAAATGGGAAACAAGAAAAAAAGGAGTAGTCCAAGTGGTGATGAAACAAACCAAGCATAACTTTGGAAAAGTTTCATTTTGTCTTAAGACAAGTGAAAAACTAGGACAAAGTAACATGTTGCAAGTTTCGTGATGAATGACACTAGGCTCCAACTTTAATGGACTCTCCCCTTATTCAAATAACAAGGTTTTGACTCCAAAAAAGTTAGTGCATCGTGAAAGATTTTTGAAACACGATGGATTTGAGTTAGTCAAGTTGGCTCCAAGACGAAATGGATTCCTAATTGTTTCTCTCAACTAGGTTTCACAAATTACCTCTATGAGCACGGGTTTTCCAAGGAAGTCACACTGACTAAACCTTGGAGTATCCTAACTTTACTTTACCCCCTTCAATACAATGAGAAATAAATGTTTAGTTGTATTTTCACTGGGGTCACATGAAGATAATTTTGATGTTAATATCTCACATGTGTGTACTAATGAAGTAGGTAAGTGAGTGATTCCCATTTTTCCATAAGGTTCCCTCTTGCGTGGACTACTTTGGGGTTCTTGGGAGCATCCCTTTTGTGATTTTAAGGCTTATGCCAAGGAAATTCTCCCAGTTCAAAGTGGACGAGCAGTAGCTCTTAACTAAAACCTACAAGTACAATGTGTTGAATGATGTGGTGTGTTTTTTATCTTTTGGATTAGGAAATTTGGTTTAGAACACCGTTTGACAACCTGAAACACACATGTAGTTAGATTTTTGTTTAGATCTCCAAGTCTTTAAAAGTGTATAATATGGTCCTAAAATTCAAACATTAGTAGTTCTCCAAGAAAATCACATTAATTGAAAGAGGATCAAGTGTTTTTTTATTCTCAAGATCAAGACACAAGAGAAGAGCATACACAAAAAATAATCCAACTAAAAAGTAAAGGAAATATTTGTAATTAAATGAACCATTTATGGAAAAGCTTGCATCTCTTTTGCACCTAGTTGTTCAATTTTGGTAAATGTTCATTCTCTTAAGCCAAAAATGAAAGATTTTAAAGTTTCCAACTTAACCAAAATGAACTTTAAACAAAACTTGATGATTTTTTCATTTTCTTAAGCCAAAATGAAGGATTCAAACTTTCCAATTTAACCAAAATGTTAGAAAATGTAAACTAAAAGATGATTTTTTGATTCTCAAGATCACCCTAAGGTATAAGAGAAGAGCATACAAAAACTTATAGACTAACTTGCACAAAGTATGGAAATTAAAGAATTCATCAAAAATTAAGTAAATTTGTTAGAAATCTGATTTAAAATGTTAAAAACCTGTAGAAATAGTTAGAAAAAATTTCAAACAATAGAACATAGAAAATTAGAATTTAAAACCTCGAAGTTAGTGTAAATTTCAACAAATCACACTAGCATACACCTTTACACAACAATGTGTTCCTTTGAGCACCATCGCATCTTTAATGAAAGGGTGCATCCTTTAACACACTAATGTGGCCTTAACAATGTGAGCATGTCTCTGAAAGAAAACACAAATCGAGAGAAAAAATGTAATGTAATGCCAAGTCGTCCAAAGAGACACCAACATGGCAACAAGACACAGAGATATTAAAGACAATGTAACACATACATGTCCAAAGAGAGACGTGAGTGTGGCCTTGGCATCTTGAGTGTGGCCTTAACAACGTGAGCACATAATTTAGAACACCTATGTGGCATTTACAATGCCAATGCGTGGAAGAATAACACAGGCACAGATTTCCTGTAGGTGATTAAAACACATGAATTTTCTCAAAAATTCAAAAATCTCAAAACTTTGTCAATTTGGTTTAATTTTGATAACACCTCACCTCCTTTGATCCTGCAAAGAGCACAAAAACAAGACAATCCTAACTAGACTAGCTAAGAAACTTGATATTTATCCATTAATGCAAAAGAGGGTTAGCTAAATCAAAACTTTGAAACTAATCTAAAAATATTGAAAATGAATGAAAAGGACAATGGAGTATCTCCCACCTAGCATGCCAAATGTGAACTTAATAAACTTTAAGCAAAGCAATTAGAACCTAAACTAACACCAAGTAGTTTATAACTAAGCTAATAAATCCATCAATGAACCATCAAGATCAAAGAGTAATGGAATAAAGGAAATATAAATGAATTTAACCATATAAAATACAAGAATTCCTACTATGTTAATTGATTGCCAAAAAAATGAACCTATGAAGATTTAAAAGCAATCAAAATGTGAGTTGTTGCTACTTCATTGAAGGTGAAAGGACCTCTCTAACAATGGATACAAGGCCATATTAGATATTTCTTTACTAACCAACTTGAAGAAATGGATGCAAATGGGGATGGAAGCTATTCCAACAATGGAGTAAGGATCATATGTTTTATATGATTAATGTTATTCAAAACATGGTGTAAATTTGAGAGGAAGGAACTTAGCCCATTTTATAGATTTTTATTTGAAGAAAGTTTGCATCTTGGTGCATGTGGGACAAATGATAAAGTAACTCTTGGTTAATTAACCATAACTAAGTGAGTTAACAAGTGAGTTAAGCACTTTATGGGAGTTAAGGGTGCTTTAATTAATCAATTAGGATTAATTAATAGGCTAGAATAAGCTTTTTAGGCTAATTGGAGGTGTTTGAAGAGGAATTTGATGATATTAAAAGCATTTGAAAGTGAGATTTAACCAATAAGAGGGTTTATTGATTAAATGCTTGTTAAAAAGGCTTAATTAGCTAATTAATAGCTAATTGTTGATTTGAAGAGGATTATAACTAACAAAGTGTCATTAATTGGCATCCGAGAATGTGATATAAGCTAGTTAATTAATGAAGTGTCATGTTAACATACCAAATTAGAGGGAAACATTAGTTAATTAGCAAAAATGGTGAAATAGAGGATAATGAGTACAACTTTAGCATTAAAATTGTGGAAGTGGATTTTAGGTGAGTACAAATTGAAATTTGATATTTACAATGTATAAAACTATAAAAAGATCCTATGTTTATTCTATGAATGAAAGATGGTTTTCTTTAAACATATTGTGTCAAAAAGGTAAAGACATTTGGACATAGTCATTAATGGTAAAGAAAACTTATAAATGAGAGAATGAACTTATATTTATGGATGATGAATTGATCATAGTGGAACACTAGTAAACTGAGGGAAATCATGTGGTTAAATTAGTGTGATGAATTTATGATTATTTGGTATATAGAAAAATGGATATGTGAATGGTTAAATAAATAAACTTAACTAAATTAAATCACCATTTGGATTATGCTTTATCTTATGTCTATATTTATTGATATGGAATCTTGCATACACATTCTTTTAGAGCTAACTAAAATTCGTTACGTAGTAATGTATGAACTACTAATACATGAACTCATTTAAGTTAATAATTAGTGATTGCACAATTAATTCACCTATTAAATTTAGAGGCAAACTATGCAAGTTAGTGATATGCAAATTATAGTTTATTGAGATAAAATGAACCTTGTATAAATGCATGTTATTATTATTTTTATGCCTCTTGCATGTGAATGCATGTTTAAGTAGGACTAGGAAATTGTGACACATAAATTTATGTTCCCAGTTGAAGGGTGATTGTAAATTATAGTGGGAAAAAGCATTTGGCATGTTTTTCCTCTCACCCACCTGGGGTCACTACATCATTTAACATCACATTGGTTGCTTTATGGTATCTCTCCTTATTTCATAGAGCTCAAAAAGTAAGAGGTTAACCACCCTATAATTTGTTTCCTCGAATCTTCTCCTAATTGGATAAGAACCACACTTCTATAACGACAAATCTTTCTCTTCATTCATTGAATACGAGCAACATATTTAGGAGCCAACATATAGCATGTGTCTTTTACTAACATGTCCCTAATTTTTTTCTCAGGGGCATGTGGAAAGAGAGGCTAGGAAGAATCTTTAGAATATCCCTATTACATGGATTAATGCCACCATTATCTTTGTATGCCACTTTACATTCATCGTAGGCCCCAAATATATGGATGGGAGATCATAGCTTTAGAGTGTTGCGTAATACAATCATCACCATATGGATTCTAGGGTGATTTTCCTTAATTGGTACCTCAAAAAGCACGTATGATTAACCAAGGCATGATTTGATCCTACTCTCCTATCGTTTTCACATGTCCAAAGGAATAATTTTCATCAATCGATGCTCAACAGTATTCAGGGGATGAGTAAAAACATATAATGTCATGAGATGTGGGAACTTCGATAGGTGAAACATCTACTCTTATTGATTTAAAGAAAATAAAAAACCAATTCAAATCTTGAATCATTTCATTCGGTGACAAGTGTCCCTAACTTGATAGATTAAGTTCTATTGTCTAGTTCCTTGAGAAAACAAGTGATTTGAACATATTTTTCCCATTTTAGGACAAAACACTGTGATTATGACTAAGTGTTGCATGGTTTTTCCTGTATATACTTAGAGATAATATGTGCAAGCCATGGTGACAAGTTTGAACAAAAAATTGGGCTAAAAAACACCTATTTAACTCCATTGAAAGCCTTCAATTTCTAAATGTATAACTAATTTCATAAATGCACCAAGGAGCTTCATTTTAACAACACAACATAGTTATAATGAGGGTATTAATAGTGGGGAAGAGGTCAATCTATAATATGATGGCATTTATTATATTAAAAAACTAGCAAAACCTTCATTGCTCAAGCTTGTTGAGGCTATAAGAAAAATATTGAATGCCACTTTAGCATTGATGACTTGAAGCTCATATTCAGATGGTTAAATGTTAGTGCTTCAACACTACTAAAGTATGTAAAAAGTTATTATTGTAAAATTATGACTATACCTTATATATTATCATTATAATAGATACATTAATTTTTAACTTTAATATTTAAAAAATTTTCTAAGACTATTCTCATGTTTAGGTTGTAAAAAATGTTCTTATACTCAAGAAAAAAAAATTCCAACATCACATAGGGTGATGAAATAGATATCATCTTCCTTGGTCATTTCATATAACAAATATGATGTATGCATAAATGATTGAATATTATTCAAAGAAAGAGTAAGAAAATGCTATTATTTGTACAATTTTGAGTGCAAGGAATGTCAGTTCAATTCAAGTGCCACTGAATTCAAATTCCAAGAAGTTCTTTGAATATTTTCCATTGATTAGTGAAATAAAATGGCTTTAAAATTGTAAGCTCACTTGTAAATCTAGTGACATGATATTCTAAACTTAGAATTGTGATGTGGTGATGCATGTACCAAGTGACTACCAAGATATGAAACATATTGAGTAGAATTGGCCCAAAAAAATTCAAGAACAATGCAAATAGTATAATGATATGATTGGAAATGAATGTGGTTAATCCATATTCTAAAAATGTTGATGACATATTCAGTTTGGCCTATTTTTAAAATTAATTATACCATTCCTCCGTGTCTTATTATAAAAATAGAATATATAGTTTTGTCTCTTCTAATCCCTAGAAATAATAAAATGAGAAACATAGTTGTTTATTTTAAAGCTCTAATATAGGATTTACATATTTGTTTCCAATGGGTTTCATATGTATGATGTTTCCAAGATACTTGGCAATAGAGTTTTAAAATGTTGAGGAATTCTCTACTCGATAATTCATGGTTTTTTATGATTATAGTTTTATTCGTGTTTGATTATGAAAGGTGCATAAATGTGTTTAAGGTGTAGTGAAAAACTAAGTTCACATT
The DNA here is from genome assembly GCA_018340775.1 of Taxus wallichiana var. yunnanensis. Classification (NCBI taxonomy): domain Eukaryota; kingdom Viridiplantae; phylum Streptophyta; class Pinopsida; order Cupressales; family Taxaceae; genus Taxus; species Taxus wallichiana. The sequence continues at coordinate 108,433,765 of CM031235.1, read as the reverse complement.
ATTTTCATTATCCTCATTAACATGTGTATGAAAGACATTAAATATTTTTAATGATGGACTTTAAATATCAAAGTGTGAAAGAAATGAATTTTTTTTTTCAATAGAGATGAGGGGACTACCAAATTCAATGTCTCCTAAAGATTAGTTATATCATTATAAGGGTGTTTGTGATGTAGAGACTATTGTGTTTCTATAAAGTTTATGGATATTATACTTGAAAAATAAAGGTGCAAGTAAGACACACCTAGATGTAATTCCAAGGGTAATGAAAAGAGTTTCTATAGTATATAGTCAAGTCCATTCTAGAAAGGTTTGGTTATAGGCCATCTCCTTGATCCGATGCACATTTTCAAAAAAGTAATTGTATCAAAATGGTTGTATATTGAAATGAAATACAATGATAAAAACAAATAAAAAAATTCTTCAAAAATGAAAAAATGAAAAAAAAAATGTATTTAGAGTAATGGAAAATATGCAAAGGCTCCATGGATTCTAGGTAAACACAAAGTTAAAAAAGTCACAAATATCATGCATGAAATACACCTGCCTTAATTATTTTGGTCATCTTTCAAGAGTGTTTGCATTTCTAACAAATATATTTTAGGTTGAAAACACATGATTGATGTATAATTTTAAAGGTATATTTATAATAATTAGTATATATGTAAAATACTTGATTTGTTGGCCACTTTCTATTTTTGGATTTTCCTAATAGATATTTAGTTTATCCGGTAGCAAATGTTTCCTTTTGTACAAGGGGTTATGATATGATTCCATGTGATATGAAAAATTCCATATAAAGACTATATAAATTCCAAAGATGGTTTTCATCAAAGGATAACACAAAATGAAATTACATAGATAGTTTATATTTTTAAAATAATTTCCAACTTCATTTTTGACTCTCAATTTCATCTCTTAATCCACTTAGTCAATGATGTTGAGATGGAAGGTGTTGTAAACATTTTATGGATGTTTGAAAGTTACATGTAAACACTAAAGGGGTTTGTAAAGGGTTCTTTTGTAAAAGGACAAACTATTCAACAAATGTCATTCTATGTTACTAAATATATAGAAATGGATCCATTGAGATGCATTTTGTATGTGATAATAACCACAATGCTAGCTATGTAGATGATTCATTGCAAAGGAAATTGAATAAAATATTGAGCGAGTACACTATATTAATAATTATATATTATTTAATCTTATAAATTTTAATTTTTTGAACTCTATCAATGTGTTCTTTTAAGTGAAGTGGATAACTATTTTATCAACAAGTTCATTCATCTTTTATATTAACATTTCATTTTATAAATTTTAATTTTTTCAAATGAACTCTATCAATGTGTTCTTTTGAAAATCGCGCGAAGTGAAGTGGATAACTATTTTATCAACAAGTTCATATTGTTAAAAACATAAAGTTAGTAAGTAGTTTGATGTTTAGAAATAAAAGAGAGAGAATCCCAACATGGAAATGTGTGCTTCTACACAACAAAATAATTGAAAACAATTTCCCAAAACTTACATAATGAACGGGTTGAGTCTTGTTCTCAAAATTAGATGCACAAATTATAAAATAATATTTAAAGTCCTAGAATCATGTCAATGAGTTCTTTTTAATATTGTGTGAGGGTGAGAATATTAAATAAAATTCTCCAAACTTGTATAAAGAAATGGTTTCATGTAAACAAAATATGTATTTTTCAAATTTTAGTTACAAATGTCATGCTATTTTGTTAATTCATTTGTTATCATGGAAAAAATTGGGCTGTTCAAACTTCCAAATCTTTTCTTCAATGTGGTAAAAGAATCCCAAAAATGGATTTCCAATATAAATAATTCATGTCATTATTAGGTTATTTTGATTGGTCACAATTTTGTCTTGACATAACTTATTTCCCCATCTTGTCGTCAAGTCTCTAATGGTCCTCCAAATATTTTCTTCTTTGAAGAATGTATTTTGTTCCATCAGCTCTGAATTGGTATCAAAAGGGTATAAACAACTAATTTTATTTTCTTCATTTCTCCAAAACTATTATCAACATGGAGAAAACTATCAAGTTTTATACATGTCAACGAGTTCTTGGGGGTGAAATTACTCCAAGATACGAGAGAAACGTCCAAATGTGTTTATGAAAACTCTTCTTTTGTCTGTGGAACTAAACTATATATTTGGAATTGATAAATATCATGTTGGGATAGGTTTTGGCATATGAAATTACTTTTAGAGATACGAGAGACGGTCCAAATGTGTTTATGAAAACTCTTATTTTGTCTTGGAACTGAACTATATATTTGGAATTGATAAGTATCATGTTGGGATAGGTTTTGGGCATATGCAATTGATTTTATATGAATTTGGAGTTGGTAGGAATAAGGCCATGATAAACAAGGTAGCCATCAGGGAAATATTGATGCACTTACTACACTTTACAACAAGCCTAACATCCATTGCTCGTGGGATTATTTCCTTTGATCATATTGATGGTATGGAAAAGGGAATATGAATCTTACTAGGGATGTTTTGGTCATATACTATAGTGAAGTAAGGAACCGATAGAGAAGAACTTGATGATTCAATGTCGATCACTCATTCTCCATTATGGGATTTGTAGAAAAATGTTTTATTAAGGATAAAAATATGAGACAAGATCATAAAATATATATCTCAACCATTCTATAAAAGATAATATCCTTGGGAAAAATTCTAATGGTCATTTCTGCCAATGCTCTTGTTGAAATTCTAGGTTTTGATCCAGTTTCTCCATGTGATGTTGTTGCGTACTTTCTGGATATAAGTATGCCTATTATCCTCTCTACATATATGGAACTATTAATGGAAGTAGTAATTAAAACTTATGGACAAAGTGAGCTATTCAAGTTGGAATTCCTTGATGTAGAAGTGAATGGGATCATGCATCATCTCACAAAAAAACATTGCACAAGTTTTCCAACCAAAGATAAGGATGGTCCAAAATGAATGGATACCATTGACTAGAACTTATAAGGAATACCAAGATGAAAATGATCCATATGATCAAACTTGTGCTAGGGAAGACAATGCAGAGGGTGATGAAATAGAGGACCCCATGGATATTGATGGTAGTCCCGAAAGATTGCTACCAAGGTTGTTGATTTGATTGGTATCATAGCCAATAAACCTAAAAGCAAAAACATGAAACCAATGAATGCCCAATCTTCCTCATTGAGTATATGATGCAAAGAGGAAGTTTGTGTAAGGTGTTTTACATCGTTCTACAAATTTTAAAAGGGTCAAATAAACCAAGCTCTATAACAACATTGAGTACATGATGTGGTTTTAAGGAAATTTTGATCAATCAAGCTATATAACAAAATAGTGGGAGACAATGGGATATTATTAAATGGTCATAGTGTTTAATTAATTTATTCATAAAATAAAATAAATATTATATTTGTACACTTTATAATGTAATTATATATATTATAATATGTAAACCAAGTTGAGTCAACTTGGGGATATGAGTAGGTTAAATTAAAATTAGTTATTTAACTACTTTTGTTGCATAATGCCTATATAAGGCTTGAAAACAATTATAAACGAGACTATGTGAATTTTACTCTTTATTCTTATCTTCTCATCTCTAGATGCTTTGGAGAATAATAACTATAACTTTGTGTACATTATTTTTCTCCCTATTTCATGAAAATAATGCTTTTCTTATTACAGTATCGATGCTCCTCATTATAAACTATGTATTCCTATTTATTATCAGCGCCCACCCATGTGGGACTTGTTAGTGCTCATTCTCGAGCCTCATTCTTAACTAAGTTGAGTTTTCCTACAAAATTCCTCATACCATCTAAAGGATCCAGGTCTAAGGAGACCGTAGTGCACTAACTTGATAATCCATGGAATAAAAACTTAATGTTCCATGTAGGTTGTTCATAACTTGAAAGGATAAAAACCACATTGTGGTTTAGTGTTTCATGGGTTTGTAAAAAGGGTTGACACTCTGCGGATTCCATAAAAATCCACTGGACACTCAGAAATCCACCAAAGGCCACAAAACACTGAATGAAAAATTTAAAATGGACTTATCCATTTAAAAAAGGGCTGGGACATTCAAATGGCCATCAAAGATCTACACCAACAAGAAATTCAAAAATTTTTGAAGGACATGTGGAAGCATTCAAGCGTCTTCCATAGCCAAAGCATTCCAAAGACCTCAAGTCCACAAAATGAACCGAATTTCATAAAGGCATCGGGTCTGAGTAAGAGTTGAAAGGTCAATGGTACATATGGAGAAAATTTGGATGGGACAAGCGTCAGAGATCAAAGGTATAAAATAGACATGTGTTGACATTCCAGAACTCTTTAAGCCATTTGGGTTCTGAGACTAAGTCCATAGAATGAACCAAGTTTCATAAAGGCGTCAGGTCTGGACTGTGAAACTACAAAGATATGTGGAGCTATCTCATTTGTCTATGCTTCACACCCTGAAAAATTCTGAATTGTGAGAAGCATGGAGATTTCTCATTGGCTCATGTTTCACACTTTGATAAGGTCCCTATAAATAAAAGTAAATTGTGAAGTATTGTGGAACCTTATGATTGGTTTATGCTTCATAATTTGACAAAGTTGATAAACAAAAAGGTGCTTGGAGCTGTCTCATTGGTTTGTGCTTTGCAAAACTGACAAGGTCTTTGTAAATGAAAGAGAATTATGAGAAGCATGGAGATCTCTCATTGGCTCATGTTTCACATAGATTAGTAAAGTTATCAAATATTATGATAATGCAAAGAGTGTAGAGATCTCTTATTGGCTTGTGTGTCACAGTGGGTAGTCAATTACGAGAATAGTTTGATAAGGCAAAAATATGTGGTATTTTCTTATTGAATCGCACATAAAAGAAAAGGAAAATGAAATGCACAAGTGGAAAAAATCTGAAGCCAATCAAAAGCTATCACGTGTCACCCTCCTGCTCATCTTGATAAGAAAAACTTCAAATGGCCATAAATTTTGATCTAGATCTCCAAATCAAGAAAAATTAGTCTCATTGGAAAGGTATCCTCAGATCTTCATGTTTTCATCATTTGATTTAGGAATTGATGAAATTTGGTAGGATAAAATGAGAAAATAAAAATACACAAGTGCACATGGTAGCATCAACTAATTGTTTTTGCGTATTTAGCGTGAAGGTGTGTAATCAATCCCAAAAAGCTAACTCGAAAATGAAATATTTTTAGTTAGAAAAATGTACATTCCCACTTTGATTCAAAGATATTTGATTACGAATAGGGGAGAAATTTAGTTAATTTTGGGGGGATTTTATTGTAAGAACAGACCAAATTTGTATAAATATGGGGCTTATCCTCATATTAAAAATGGGGTTAGTTTTTTCTAATTCTGAAAAATGTTCGATAGATATAATTGTGAAATACTGCATGTTTCCTTTGTGAAATGCGTATAGATCTCAACTTCCCAAGTTTCTATGTCAAGGTGGTTGCAATGTACATCCATTGAAAAGCTTTGAGATCTCATTCTCTTTATGTTCCCTTGTTAATAAATTATAAAGATCTGAATGAAATACACCCACTTTTGAGTTTAAATTCTATCTTCTGGGTTTTGTATGTCAAATTGTTGATTGATGAGTTATATTTTCTACTACAGTCTTGTGTTTATTATTTCTCTTTGTCATACACTATATCTTACTTAATATTTGTGCTTTGGTTATTAAGTTTTATATTATGCTTGTGAGCATTCCCTCTTCAATATTGGACTTGATTGTAAAATCCTTGCCATAACCATTTTGTGGTGATAGATTTTTTGTTATCCTTTGAGTGTATCTTAAGCATATGAGGGAAGAACTAGTAAAAAATTCTTTAAAATAATTACATGAGCTCTTGTGTCAAGTATTTTAGAGATTGTGTTGAAACTTTACACCTATTGAGTATTAAAGAATGTAAATCTTCTTTAGAAAATTTTACTTATTAATCCATTTTTCTGCATTTTCCAAAATTATAGGTTTCTCTAAGTGTTAAATTCTCTATTGCAAAGAGTCTATCATCATGTAATCCCCCTCTTTTAAAAATACATAAATGATCCTACCCTACACTAACTTCCATTCCTTTCTTTCCCAATTTATCTCTAAATATCATTGAAAGTGTCCTTTATCTTTTATCAGGAGAATGCAAGAGCAACTAAATTCTACTATCTATAGTAACTTGTGTCTGGTAAAGTAAGCATATGAAAAATTTTGTGTGATAAATCATGAGAGTGAAGTGTTGTGTCCATGGCCATGTTTATCCTAGATTGATCCATCATTTGAAGATATTGAGGGAACAAAGAATTCATCTCCCTAGTTTGCATTTAGGTTACACCTCGAGTATTGTCACCCTAGTTCAAGGAAAGACAAAAATTAGTAGAATAGGTCATCCCCTTTGTACGTGCCCCTCAATCACCCCAAGGATTGATCCTAAGGAAAGTGTTAGACCCCTCCCTAGCTACAAAATGACACATACCAACCTATTCTACCACCATTCCAAGTAATTCATCCCTCCCTTAAAGAGAATTGTTTTCAATCCACCAAGGGGTGCATATTTGAGGACCAACATGCTTCTGGCATCATTTTTGGAGAACATTCCTGTAATTGAAATATATATAAGTTTCGCGAAATACTACTGTTAAGTCCAAATTGAGGTTTAGAATACATCCCTTTATAAATATTTGCCAAAATAGAGACCATTTTGAAGGTATTATCCAAAATGTTTCTCATTATAAGAAGGATTTCCATTAAACCTAACTCCACTAGGAAAAGCATGGTAAAATTCATAAATATCTACAAATATTTTCCTTCTAATTTGTGAAGCTATCATTTCAAAAACTACTTGAGTTAATCTATACATCTAAGGTACAAGACCTTAGTGGCGGCTCCGTATTTCAAAGAAATTTTGGGTATACCAGTACAAATATTTTACACCTTGTTGATTAACTATCTCTTTTACAAAACTTGAAGTAAGAAGATATTTCTTCAAATCTGATCAAACTAGAAGATTACTCCCAGAGCTGAAAAATACACAATCAAGAAGGAAGCAAATATGGAAACCAGTGGGTGGTCAAAAATTAGAGGAAAAGATTATTCAACCAATTGAATTTGATCCAATTTTGGTGAAGGATTACTCTAGCACATCTAACATCTCTAATTCAGGTAGTCCTCAAGCATATTTACATACTTTATTTCAAGAAGGCTCAACATCTACAAATAACAAAGGTATTCTTCATCTTCTTTATTTGTTGACTCATAAGAAAAAAGTGTTTTGTGAAACTGAGTCCCCAAGAGATTTCCATTTTGTGGATCATACTCCTCTACCTCAAGACCTCAAGTTCCCATCATTTCAACCCTCATTTTGAAACACCTCTACCAAATAATATTTACATAACCACCTCCTAGAGAAACTTTCAAAGTTAACACATATAGACCTATTGATTTTAATGACATAAAAGGTTATCCAAATGAAGTACCACATGAAATTAGGATGAGGTTGCCAAAGTTTCAAGGAAATAATGCTATAAGTGGTGATCAACATCTTATATTTTTTCAAAATGTTATGGATGACTATGAAGTAGAGCATGAAGATGTTTATGTAAATTTATTCATACATACATTAAAAGAAGATGTCAAGGAATGGTACAATTTTCTACCTACAATTTCCATAGATTCTTGGTTAGAAATTAAGAATGTTTTCAGAGACTCCAATATGGTGATAAGACTGATCCTAGGTTTCTCTTATCAGAGTTTCAAAATATCAAAAATAATCCTAATGAGTATGTGTAAGACTTTAATACTAGGTTCAATAAAACTTTAACTAGATTTCCTATTAATCTAAGGCCTAGTGATGATTCTTGCTTGATTAAGTACTTAGATGCCTTTGATAAGAAAGAATCTTATTATCTAAGGGACAAAAATCCTAGAACTTTGAGGAAATATTTATCTACAATGGTCTTGATTGATAACAATATTAAAGAAGATGGGGAAGCCTCTAAAGAGGGAAGGTGTCAAGATGATTAATCCAGAGAAGCCCTAGGTAAGTAAGGTTGTGGACATAGAGGAAGTGGTTAAAATTTTGGCGAGTATTCAAAGAATCTCATACAAGCTTGCTAGAGAAAATAACAAATTAATTTCAAATCCTAAAACTCAGCACTAGGACCAAGGAAAAAATAGATTTGGAATCATCCCAAAGGAGATCATCGAGCTGATGAAAGAGGAAAGGAACTATGGGTTCAAGAAATAAGCAAAAAGCTTTCAGAGAGAATAAAGTAGTCCCAGATCCATTGACATCAAGAGTATCATTAGTAGAAGAAGACCACATCATTGAATGGTGTGATAAGTGTTTATTTCCACACTCCCTTGTGATAAACTTGTTAGAGATGATGATGTTGTTGATGAAGTTGGTTTTGATGACATATGCATGATGGAGTGTCCAAAATATTCAATTTCAGGAACCACTTCAACTGATCTATTATATGCTAAAACTGTGGAGGAATTTTGGGCTTACAAAAATAAGGTATTCTCCCTCCCTCTATTATTAATGCTGATATAGATATGGCTCAATCATTTGAGATTCCAAATCATGACTTTGAGTATTTAAGAGCTTTAATGATTAAGAAGTATGATGGTGGAATCCCTTCTAAAGAGGATAGGAAACTATTAATGAATGTTGTGGTTTCTCAAGAAAAGGAGTATAACCTTAGGAATAGACAAGTAAAAATGACCTTCCCCATCTTAAACCAAAAATGCCTATCTTGACCAACATCCCCAAAGATGCCCCTAAAATAAGTATTCCTAATAAATGTCTTGTCAATACTTCAAGACCAAGTACTTTTGCATTTACCCAAGAAATAAGGGATAATATCCCATCAGAAAATACAATCACCTTGACCTCTAATACAACCCTACCAAAGTATGCTACATGTGATATGGCTCAAATTCTAAGTCGATAAAAATTATAGTCCTAATTGTGGAGTTATTAAGAATTCTTGAACATAGAAAAAGAGCATTTGAATACTTGGGGTTGAAGGATGATATAGTTGTCAAAGAAAGGGGTACAAATAATGTGATGACTCCACCTACCATAGTTGAAATTGAAGTAACAAAGGATCAAGATAACATGGAAGAACCCCATAAGTATATTTAGGCACATCCTTGGTAGAATTCCAATTGGATGTGGATCCTTTCTTTACTACTTTTATTGTCAATGGGCATATTCTTCACAATTATATGTTTAATTCATGAGCTTCATGTAATATCATTCCTTTAGAGGTCATGAATGAATTAGACATCAAGATAACAACTACTTTTGGAAGGTGTTATGCTATGGATTTAAGAGAAGTACATGTTGTGGGGTATGTTAGAGGTCTAGTAGTAAAAACTTGTTGCCTATCTTGGAAATATTTAACCATGAATAAGGTTATAGTTGATTGTTATGCTAAATGGGGTATGTTGCTATCAAGAAAATGGGCTGCCAATGTAGGAGGTCATGTTCAAATGGATATTTCCTATGCCTCTATACCATTAGAAGGAAGTTAGTTCAAATTGCATGGAGAAAAGAAAATGCTCCATCTTATTGAGGATCCCATGAATGCCTCTTATGAGGTATTGTTCATTGATAAAAATTTGGGAAAATTCATAGGTAGTGCAAATTTTGAAGATCATTGCATAAATGTTAATACACACCTTGAATATGTCAATGTCCCCTTAACCATGACTTTTTATGGAGCATGATCCAATGTTGGAAATGGAGTTGGAGTGGTTCTAACTTCTCCAAATCATGTTTCTTTTAATTTATCTTTCAAATTGAAGTTTGAATGTACTAACAACATTTCTGAATATGAGGCATTGTTCCTTGGTTTAAAAGTTGCATGGAAACATGGAATTAAGAACATTATTGTCAAAGGAGATTTAGAATTAATTATAAAGCAAGTCAGAACTTGTATGTAACTAAACAATAGAGGCTAAGACAATATAAGCATGCAATTTGGGACCTCATAGAATTATTTGATTCCTTCAATATTTTTTATCATAAAAGGGCTTAAAATGCAACAAACTAACAAGTTAGTTATCATAACATCTCAATATGAAAATGAGACAATATCCTTACTGCCATTATGAAGTAGAAGTGCTAGTTAGACCATTAATTCCTAATAACATTCAACATTGGTAGGTTTTTGAGGATGATGCTTAGATCCAAAGGTTTTTAACTTACAAAGATGAGTTTACTAATCAGCTCATTGATCTTGAACCCATGGTGGAACTGTGTGAAGGAAGGGAGACCCTCTTTGGGAAAGATATAATTCAACTAAATACAAATATTATTCCTAGAGGACTTGTCATCTTGGAATAAAATTTCATGGTGTAGAACGAGTTATAGGGTTCATTTTAAGAGACCTCTAAGAAATCGAAGGTGGAAAATCCTTGGTGAAATCCCTAGAACCGCTTTCGTGGAATAAGTGAATTTTCTCGGGTTTGTGTGCAACATTTTCACCTGAAAGAAGATTTAATTTTCAATTCATACAACAATAAGGTTCTTGTCATGTGACAAAATTTTTATTATCGTGTGAAAATAAGAAACCTTGCTATCACACAATAACAAACTTGTTGTCAACATAATAACTTGTTGTCCGCACGACTACAAAATATAAATCTCCCATCATGTGTCTATAGCCTCCTGTCATGTATCAATAACACAGGATTGTCATGCGTCAAAAACCTCCTGTCATGTGTCAACAACTTCCTACCGTTCTTCAATAACCTCCTATCATGCATCAATAACTTGCCCTGCAAGTTCACGATACTTGATATGTTGGTACCTCAATAAGCTAGTAGTAAGTTACTAGTATACTACCCGATGAATTACCTAGGTTTATATAGGATTAGTTTTCAATGGTAGGCAAATCCGACCCCTAAAAAAATTATATTGGAAATTTTAGGCGAACAAGACACTGACCTATTCCAAAAAATTTGCCATTTCAAATTTTCCTAAAATGGAATTTTTACCAAATTATAAATATTCACCACTAAAAAAATCCGTACCGAGTTTTGAAAAAACCCTTCTATGCATCAAGAGATGTTGAATAATGTAACTTGGGAACTTCTCAAATCCTAAGAAAGGTCTTTGGGGGTAACATGAGCAAAGAAGAAAAACATGCTTATACCAAGTTTGTAAGGAAATACCGAGATTTCCTAGCATGGTCTTATTCATAATTGAAAGCTTATAGAGAAGACTTGTTTCAACATGAGATACCATTAGTTCCCCACTCCAAGCCCTTCAAATAGAAGCAAAGGCCAATCAATCCCCTTATTGCAACCAAAATGAAAGAGGAATTGACTAAACTACGAGATGGTGGGATAATTCAACCCACTAGGTATTCTTCATGGGTGGCCAACTTAGTGTTAGTTAGAAAGAAGAATGGGGATATAAGGATTTGTGTGGATTTTATAAATCTAAATAAATCATATCTTAAGGATAATTACCCATTGCCTAATATGGATAATATGTTACAAAATGTAACAGATTAGAGTTGTTATCTACATTGGATGGTTTCTCTAGATATAACCAAGTGGTGGTGAAACAATTAGAATAGTTCAAGACTGATTTCACTACCCCATGGGGAACATATGTCTATGTTAGGATTCCTTTTGGATTGATGAATGCTGGAGCAAATTTTCAAAGGGCCATGGATGTGGCTTTCTCTTGGTCTTATCAATGATTTCTTAGCATTTTATCAAGATGATATAACTGTCTTCTCTAAACATAGGGGTGACCATTTGGGGCACCTTGAAAAGATATTGATCAGGTGTAGAGAGTATGGGATTTCATTGAACCCAAAGAAGTGCCACTTTGGAGTGCAAAAGGAAAAATTATTGGGACATATAGTGTCTCAGGAAGGAGTTATGATAGATCTTGAAAGGGTGGAGGTAATTGATAAAGTCCCTATCCCTATGTCTAAAAAGGGTATCCAATCCTTTTTGGACAAGTAAATTTTGTAAGAAGGTTCATCTCCAAATTTGTTAAGATTACTATTCCCATCACAAGTATGCTGAAGAAGGATCAAACCATTAAGTGGGAAGAAGGGGTTGTTCAAGCATTCAAAGGAATAAAGGAGGCACTCAAGAATGCCCCCATCTTAACTAGTCCTGATTATAAAAGATCATTTCAGATTTTTTTATTTTTCCTCGGATAATAATTATTTTTTTGTTATTATAGAAGGATGAAGAGGGGCATGAAAATATCATTTCCTTCTTTAGAAAATCCTTACAGGGAGCTAAGCTGAAATATTCCATCATGGAGAAACAAGCTTTTTCCTTGGTGAAAGCCACTAAAATCTTCAGATCCTACATTCTAAGCTCCAAATTTATAGCTTATGTACCCCATACAATGGTAAAAGACATTTTATTAGAAATGGAGATGTCAAGTAAAAGATGCCACTGGGTCAAAAATTACAAGAATATGACATGGAGATTCAAACCACAAAATTGGTTCGAGGATTAGGCTTAACAAGGTTGATGGCAGAAAGTAATTTGCATGTGATGGAGATACACAATGTTGAATAAGATGGACCAAACCCTCATGAAAAGGTGATAAATTCAATTTGGTATAAAGATATAGTATATTACTTGATGAAATTGAATTGTCCTATACACTTAGACAAGAATCAAAGGAGGAAACTCAAGTTGGTTTCCCAAAAGTATATTTTGATTGATCATGGACTAGCTTGGAAGAATCCAAAAGGAGTTTTTCTAAGATGTATCATTGAGGAAGAGGCACCTAAAATAATTGCAGAATTTCATGGGGGAGTGTGTGGAGGCCATTTTGCTAGAAGAATTATTGCTCAAAAAATTCTAAAGGCAGGATATTGGTGGCCTTCATTGTTCAAAGATGTTGCCTTGTTAGTTTGAAGATGTGAGAGTTGTCAACATTTTTTTGGAAGACTGAAAGCTTTTGGGGCCCTACCCTTGCAACCTGTGTCAATAGAAGCCCCATTCAAATAATGGGGATTTGAATTTATTGGTGAAATATCATAATCTTCAAGTGCTTTGGTCATGAGTGGATATTGGTAGCCACTTGACTACTTTACCAAATGGGTTGAATTCATTCCCACTAGGAAAGAAACCCATCAAGTAGTCATGGATTTTATTCTCAATAACATTATTTGCAGATTTGGAGTACTGTCAAGATAGTTATTGACAATGCCATGAGATTCAGAGCTAAACTATTGGCAATAATGTGCTAAGAGTATGGTATAAATTTTTCCTATGCATAAAATTATAATCCTTAGGGAAATGGCCAAGCAAAATCAAGTAATAAAAACTTACTAAAGATCCTCAAAAGAACACTAGAGACAAATAAAAATAAATGGGGTGAGAAACTCAAGTTTTCATTATGGGAAGATAAAGTTACTACCAAGAGGTCTACTAGAAAGATCCCATTTGAGTTAGTCTATGGAGTTCAATCCCTTTTTCCCTTGCACTTAAAATTTCCTCATACTAGTTCATGCAATAATTTGAAGATGGAGAAAAAGTAAGTCCATATGAAATAAGGATCAAACGAATAATGGAATTGGATGAGGAAAGAAGAAATTCCCACCAAAGAAATATCAAGTTTAGAGAAATAATTAAAAATATATTTGACAAGAAGGTCACTCCAAGAGTTTTCAATGTTGGAGACTTAGTCCTGTTATGGGACAACAGACATGAAGATAAGGGAAAACATGGGAAGTTTGATGCCCTATGGATGGGATCCTATTCTATTGATATTAGGATTTGAGAAGATCCTTTCTTTACAAATACTTAGAAGGAATTTTCTAGAGTTTCCTATTAATGAAAGGCATCTCAAACACTTTTTGGATTGAGCCAAAGGATCAGTATGATCATTGTACAGTGTACAATTGTCTTGTTTTGTTTTTTCCTATTGTCTATGTTGTTCTTTCCCTTTTTGTGCTCAGGTATACAAAGTGACCGTGTTTTGAGACATGACAAGATTATGGTATGAATGTAATGTATATTTTTAGAAAACCCTATGTATTTTATCCCCATGACTCCTTACCCAATGGATTAGGAATCTGGTCTTTTCTCTTGTGGCACACAAAAGGGGTACCCATCCTTGAGCAGGAGCCATTATTAGTGCTCATTCTACACCTCATTCTTAACTAAGTTTATTTTTCCAAGAAAATTCCCATACCATCTAAAGGACCCAGATTCTAAGGAGACCACAATGCACTAACTTGGTAATCCATGGAATGAAGAACTTAATATTCTGTGGGTTGTTGTATAACTGTGAAAGGATAAAAACTGTGACACATTGGTTTAGTATTTCATGGGTTTGTAACAAGGGTTGGAAATCCACAGATTCCATCAAAAGCTACATGACACTTAGAAATATATCAAAGGCCATAGAACACCGAATGGAAAATTTAAAATGGACTTAGCCATTTAAAAAAGGGTTAGGACGTTCAAATGGCCATCAAAGATCTACACCACCGAGTAATTCAAATATTCCTGAAGGAAAAGTGGAAGCATTCTGATGTCTTCCATAGCCAAATCATTTTGTGGAATGAACCAAATTTCATAAAGGTGCCGGATCCGAGAAAGAGTTGAAAGGTCAATGGTACATGTGGTAAAAAGCTTGATGGGACAAACAATGTAGATGAAAGGTATCAAATAGACACGTGTCATAATTTTGACACTCTTCAAGCCATTTTGGTTCTGCAGACTTCAAGTCCATGGAATGAACCTAGTTTCATAAAGGCATTAGGCCCGAACTATGAAACCGTAAAGATACGTGGAGATATCTCATTTTTCTATGATTTGTACCCTGACAAAGTCTGAATTGTGAGAAGCATGGAGCTTTCTCATTAGCTCATGTTTTGCACTTTGACAAGGTCCCTATAAATAAAATTAAATTACAAGTATCATGGAAACTTTTGATTGGTTTATGCCTAACAATCTAAAAAGGATGAAAAACATAGAGGTGCATGGAGTTATCTCATTGGTTTCTGCTTCACAAAACTGACAAGGTCTTTGTAAATGAAAGAGAATTATGAGAAGCATAGATCTCTCTCATTAGCTCATGTTTCATGGGGATTAGTCAAGGTTATCAAATAATTTGATAGTGCGAAGAGAGTGGAGCTATCTTATTGGCTCGCGTGTCGCAGCGGCTGACTAGTTAAATACGAGAACAATCGAGAAGGAGAAAATATATGGCATTTTCTTATTGGATCACATAGAAAAGAAAAGGAAAAGAAATGCACACGTGGAAAAATCTAAAGCCAATCAAAATCTATCACATGTCACCCTCTTGTTCATCTCGACAAGAAAAATTTCAAATGGCCATAAATTTTGATCCAGAGCTCCAAATCAAACAAAATTGGTCTCGTTGGAAAGGTCTCCTTGAGATCTTTAAGTTGGTATAATTTGATTGAAGAATTGATGGCATTTGGCGGGATAAAATGAGAAAATAAAAAATACATAGGTGCACCCGATAGCATCGAGATAAATGTTTTTACATATGTGGCAGTGAAGGCATGGAATCAATCCCAAAATACTATCAGAAAATTGAATATTTTCAGTTACACAAATGTACATTCTGCTTTGATTCAAATATCTTTGATTACGAATAGGGGGAAATTCAATTATTATTTTGGGGGAATTTGATTGT
Source organism: Taxus wallichiana var. yunnanensis (assembly GCA_018340775.1). Taxonomy (NCBI): domain Eukaryota; kingdom Viridiplantae; phylum Streptophyta; class Pinopsida; order Cupressales; family Taxaceae; genus Taxus; species Taxus wallichiana. The sequence goes on along the minus strand of CM031235.1, from coordinate 108,418,066 downwards.
AAGATCGGACCAAATTTACAAACCAATTTTTTATATATATGGGGGCTTTTCCTCATATTAAAAAGGGGCATTAGTTTTTTCTACTTCGAAAAATGCTTGGTATATATAATTGTGAAGTAATGCATGTTTCCTTTGTGAATTGTGTATAGATCTTAGTTTCCCAAGTTTCCATGTCAAGGTAATTTCAATTTACATCCATTGAAAATCTTTGAGAACATTCTCTTGATGTTACCTTGTTAAGAAATTCTGAATATTTGAATGAAATAAATGCCTTTTTTAAGTTTAAATTCTATCTTCCGGGTTTTGTATGTCAAATTGTCTATTAACGAGTTATATTTTTGTTGCATTTTTGTGTTTAATGCTTATCTTTATCATATGATAAATCTATCCTTAATGTTTGTGCTTTGGTCATTAAGTTTGATATTGTCTTGTGAGCATTCCCTCTTGAATGTTGGACTTGATCTGTTAAATCCTTTCCATAACCATTTTCTACCGATATATTTTTATTAACCTTTGAGTGTATCTTGGGTGTATGAGGAAGAAGCCATAAAAATTCATTAGAATACTTGCATGAGCTCTTTTGTCAAGTATTTTAGAGTTTGTGTTAAAAATTTGCATCTATTGAGTATTAATAAATGAAAATATTCTTTAGAAACTCGTTACTTATTAATCCAATTTTCTACATTTACCATAATTATAGGTGATTAACTAAAATATGGAATATGTGAAGTACTTAATTTAAGCTATGAATAGGTGTAAATAAAGTAAATAGATGCTATAAATAAATGTAAATATGACCCAAGAAACTAATTTAATGAAAATAGAAACCCTAACGTGTAAGAGAGAAGAGGAAAGAACTCTGCTGAATAGAAGATGCTCATAGGAATTTGTTGCAGAGATGATTGAAAAATATAGACGCAAGAATGACTTTTTAGGAGCCCCAAAAATGATTGATATGGGATAATTCTCTAGGCTGGGGCACCTATAGGAGGATTGGGGTATATACGGGCTCTTTGGTTTGCAAAATGGGTGCTCTGGTCTGTGCAAAAGATCAAGAACTGATATTCATAGGTTCGGAAAATGGCTTGAAACACTCATTATGTGTTGCATTAGATTCAACTGTATTATTCTAGGTGTCGTTGCTAATCCAAGATGAAAACAAGAACTGTAAAACCCTAAACAAACATCAATCTCTAAAAAAGGAAAATGCATATGATAGGGTCGACCGACCTCACCGCCACAATAGTGGTCTTATTAACTAAGCATTGCACTACATTTCAAACCTAAATGTAGTTTTGGTGAGTGTGTGCATCATGTGCCCTAGGTGCTCTTGTGCTAGTTGTACTTTGTGAAATAGCAAGCAATAACTATGTGTAGAAAATTGAATAGAATGTGGAATATAATAGAATCCATCCCCCTATGTTGTGTGATGCATATATCCTAGCCTTGTGCCTTGTGATGGAGCTATGTGGATGCAAGTGATCTCCAATGTAATAGATGGATGCAACTCTAGGTGGATGATAGTAGTGACTAGTGCTTGGTCCCTCATTATGGTCTCATAACTTTATATTTATAAGGTTCTCTTGATCTAATTTCATAATTAACCCTGAAATGGCCGACCACCAAAAAGATAAGAACCTAAAATGGATAGAAAGAGCCCAAAAAGTGGTGAGAAAGTTCAAAAAGGATCGAGGTGCCCATGGTGGGACTAGGGGACCCATGCGCACCCCATTACTAGCTTGGGTTCCCTAGTCAAGGATTAAATAATGAGAAAGTGATAAAACAAACTAGACATATGCGTGGTATAGATTGAGAATGACAAAGTAAAATAAAGAAAGATGGCCAAAAGAAGGAGGTTAATTAGTACTTTCTTTATTGAAAAAACCCTCTAAATAGTAGTATGGGACCGAGACTAAATATTGTCTAAAGTGCATGATTTTGTGTCTACATTTTCCCCCATTTTATGTTGGTGAGTGGAAAGCTCGGTAACATAAAGTAGATAGAGATGTGTACCTAATGCCAATGTAGAGTGACAAAGAAGGTGTGCCAAAAGATCTTGAGTAGATAACATATTTCTCTAAGATGAAGGCATATGGAGGATGTGCTCCCTGGGGCAAGGTGCATTTGGAGGCACTGGAGAGTAGCGGAATAAGCACCTGCTTAGTAACACTGAGTTTAGGACTTAGCCATTTTGTGGATAAGGGCTATTTTTGGAGATAGCATGCGAAGAACACAAAGACATGAAGACTTGCGGTCCACACAATGGTATTTTGGGAACAAGTGACAACTGAGTGTCATGCATAGTTTGAGATAATAATAGGATTTCTACTCGAGTTAACTATAGGAAATATATTGTTAGAGCACTTGCATGTTGTGCATCCTATTGTAAAGGTGCATGTTTATTATTAGCATGTGACCTATTTTGAGAAGTGCATGGGTGGTGAAGGGAAAGTCCCCACCCCTATATATATGTATTGATTTACATGGTTTAGTATGTATGTATGTGTGTGAATTATTGTAGAGTTATGTTGCTGGTTTTGTTGCGCGCATGACTCATTGAGATACTATTATAGTGTATGAAGCTTATGTGTTTTTACAGTATTAATGGAATGGATAATATTGGTTGGATAATGGTATTAAACATGACTGAATCTGGTTATTGTATGGTAAATCTTGTTATAGTCATTGTTTAGTTCATCTTCCATATAATCTAAGATCTAGATCTGGTTTATGCACTATGGGATTGTTTATTATTGGTTATGAATCTGAATGTGTTTAAACATCATCATGCTAACATTCTACACAAGAAACTCTAAAGAGGAACTTGGGGCCTTTTCATGCTTTGGGTGAGTGCTTAGCTCGGCTAAGTGATCTGTTAGCACTCTGGGTCATTTACTATAAATTCTAGGTTGCATCATTGGTTCCATTTCTGGGACCTCTTTTTCAACTGTTTTTAGGATGTTGCATGATGAAGATGTACCCTTTGACCTTGGAAAGTGTTGAGGAGTGAATAATATATATGGAAGAAGAGTACGTTCAGAGATTTAATATTGGATCTAGGTTTGACACACGCACGTGGGTGGAGCAGAATCTGTATAACTGCTTATATGAGAGCTTCTTTGCTATCTTCCCAATAGAGCTATACGAGTGGTTAGTTGCTTACATGTCTAAAAGGAATTGGAGGTTTCACACACTTGTCTGGACACAAGAATAATTTTAGGCCCTTTATGATGTTGATCTAATTTAGATGCACGTTGTGGACACTTGGTTTCATGGAGTTTTAAATAACTATATTTTGGAGTACTCAATTTCCACTTATTCTTTCCTAGAGGTAGCTGAGTTTCAATTTTTACATTATCCTAGGGGAACCTATCTACAAGGCATTCCACTAGTGATCAAAATCTTGTTGGTAACCTTGAATTTGGAAGAAAAGTTGATGGCTAGCTAAACCCTACCACATGCGGGGAAGGAGCAGGTGTGGTGAAGGATGGCAGACCTAGAGGTAAAGAGGAAAAGAGAAGAAAGGTGGCTTAAGTACAATGAGGCACACAAGATGGTTTTAGGGAAGCATCACGAGATTGTAGAACAAATGGTGTTGGGAGAGATATGGCTCGTGAAGGGTTTGGAGCTCATGCGAGAGGACATGGATCCGAGCATCTAGAACTCCCCATTTGGGAAATCATGACATGGAACCCTCATTGGCCTCTTATGAGAACGTGCCAAGTAGAAAACTTTGGCCATAGGCATGCATTTGAATCTACCATGAAACCTTACCCTTACACTTGGCTTTTTAGTTTTTAGTACAACCAATTAGTCCACAAGCTAGTTTGGGCAGTAGAGTAGCAAGAGGTAGAGTTGACTTATTAGCAAGTTCAAGAGTGAATCATATAACAAGTGCATTTATGGCTAGGTAGAAATCTTCCCTGTTATTTAGAGGACCGGTTAGAGGAACCTTTTTAGGCGTGTCATTGACATAAAACATAGGGGGACAAAATTTGTACTCACATTAGGGAGTAGCACAACTTCACAGACTGTAGGAGTTCAATTTAGCACCACTGTTGGAACATAGGGCAAAGTGCATCCTCTAGTCCAATTCTTGCTACAGGTGGAGGATTAGGTAACTCGGGATCTAAAGGCGGAGGTAACATATGAGGTTCTAGATCTGGTGGGCATGGTCCTCACTAGCCCCATAATATTTACATGGAGATGTCACTTCATCTCCCGAATATAGGGAATGGAAGATGTTGTTGAGAATTTGCATATGTGTGAGATAATGTGGCACGTGAAAGGAATAACAACTTTAGAGCACAAGGCTACTCAATTTGCAACTACATTGCGGGTACATTTTCACAATTGGTATAAAAAGTTTGACCCTGATCAGAATTGTGTGGATTATACAATGTTACGAGATGCTTTCATTAAGGAATTTTATATACTTGAGTTCGAGAAAAAAGTATAAGCACACTCAAGGACATCAAGTAGGGAACTACTGAGAGTTTCGGGAATATGATGCTCATTTCAAAACACTCTTGTCTAAAATATCATATGATATCCATGCAAGTTAGCATGCATAGTGGTTTCATCGAGGCCTGATTACACCTTTTAGGAGGAAACTCTCACATAAGACTTATACAAACCCATGTGAGGCACTTGAAGTAACTCTCTGCATGCTTTGAGGAAGTTAGGAGCAATGATACTAGAGTGAGCCCATTCTTGGAAGCTTAGATCATAGAACTGGAAAATTAGTTAGAGAAGCTATTAGCCAATACAATACATGAGATGTGTAGTGGAATTTGGTGCACATATTATGAAGTAGAGGAGCATACTAAGGATAGTTTTCCTCACAAATCGGTGCGCTCCTTGTTATTAGAATGTGAGATATGCCATTTGGACCATGATGCAAGACGCTATCCATTATTGTACGCACGTGCAAAAGAAAGAACATGTCCTACACCTATAAAATTTTCTGGTCCACAACTCACAATATAGAATATTGTAGGTTAATTGATCAAATCCATGATGCCATTGATATTGGTGTACGACAGATGGGGGTTTCAAATAACTCTAAGGATAAAGGTCGGAGACATGTTCATGAACACACTCAAGGGTTATATGATCAAAATTAAGGGTGCTTTGAGGGAGGTCATGGTAGAGGCTAAGGATACAAGGTGGTGGATTTAGAGGCCGAGGGTGCAATGGTGGATGAGGTGAGCTCCCTCGTGGAACATGTTATATGTGTGGATCCCCTGACCATTACAGGCACGAATGTCCTCAAAACATTACTTGTTATTTTTGCAAAAAGAATCATAACTATGAAGAGTGTCTTGACTTATATAAACATCTGAGCAAGAATCAAAAACAAGAGAACAAGGGTACAAGGATGGTTAGGATACAATGCGCCATGGAAAACCAATGGATGCTGAAGTTAGCACCGGATCCTAAGGTAGTACATGTGAAGATTACTACACACCCTGAGGATGTGGGTGCCAAAAAATGATACAACAAAAGCCTACCGTCACTAAGGAGGAGGTTTTACATACAAAATACCCAGACCCTACACATCAGAAGGAGGTTTATCAGGAAACCGTGGAGGTACTCAAAAATATGCAGATGAAATACAATGTTTAAAGGAACAGTCACGGAAGTTAGAACAGAAGAAGACAACTGAGACTTTCCAGTTGGATGTTGATGATCTGAAGGAAGTATGCAAGATGTTGCATCAGAGAACATTATTCCATTACTAGGGAGCTAGTTGAAAGGAAACACTCCGCGCTTTGGTATTGAGATTGGATGATAGATTTTGCATGCTAATCTCCCTCCCCATATCTTGTATTATGACAAGGAGATCACTCTGAATGTTGTTGTAGATGGATGGATTTTGAGCAATATTTTGATTGACACAGCGTGGAAGTGAATGTTCTTACCTTAGATGCATGGGTTTAGATGGGTAGACCTCCATTATAGCCATCTTCTAATGTGTTGTATATGGAAAATCAGACTAAGGCCACACCAATTGGAGTATTGAAGGATGCATCCATTACTATACATGGGCCAAGTTCACTAGGGAATTTGAGGTATTAATGCTTGCAAAAGAAGACAACTTCCCAGATCTACTTGGGCGCCCTTGGTGCTATGAAAATAATGTTTATCTATGGTTCAATAAGGGATATATCAGTTTTGAGAACAAGGAAGAATGATTTATTATCCCTTTGACATATGGGAAATCTACACCTTATGTTGATCCCTTAAGTGAAGAAGACCTAAACATAATTTATGTGCACACCATTCGAGATCCGGAAGCACTTGAGCCATCTAAGGAAGGAATTCTCTAGTGGGATGATGCACAATCCATCAATGATACTACAAGTATTTCCTATGAAAAATTTTCACATGGCACTAATAATATGGTTGGGTGTGAAGTAAGAAGTGCAATCGCACATGTAAGCGAGCCGCATTGTGTTAGGAGGATAGGAAAAAACCTATACCCTGGTACACTTGCAAAGGAAACCTTGAGGTATTCCTGCGAACCATAGAAGTACAATGAAAGGATCAAGTGGAAAAAGGAATGCGTTTTTGTATACCCTACATGGGACAACAACGCGCTAGTGGATGGTTCATAGGGATAATATCGTAGAATGGAGAGAAGTGATCTCAAAAGTATATATCGACTAATTGCATGATTGCTCTATCATTACGGATTCTTAGGATTAATGCACCTACTCAAATCTATGAATATCATGGTAACAATCCTATTCAACACCACGTTCAGTAGTGTGAGAGAATCTAGATAAAGAGGTAGGAAGCTTTACCACCTTCATTATGGGTGTAAAAACTTTATTTCACCTTGCGAGGCTATGTGTGCACTTGGTATGTTTATGTGGAGTTACACAGGGAGACTAGAAATTGACAAGACTTGACTGCAGGAACGATCCAAACTTTTACTTCTCCACTAAACCTCCGGTGAAAGAGGCATTACAGGTTATGAAGCGATTGACCATAGGAGATAGTGCAAAGGCTAAAGAAATCATTCAAGAGTTATTTGGTGAGTCAGATCTAGAAGCATGTTTTGACGAAGTAGATGAGATAGATGTAGAACTACTTGAGCACGCTTTCCTAGAGAAGGAGAAAGGAAAGATGGTCTATATGGTGGATAATGAAGAAGTGGAACATTTGGACATAGATCATTCAAAGGGTACACACGAGGTCTTAGAAAATGCGGATGAGAAGGCGCGTGCCTACCATGAACCTATGAAGATGAAGAAAGTGAACATTGGCACGAATGTTGAACCTAAAGAGGCCATAATTAGAGATTATTTATTTGAATCTGAAGTGGGTAAGATAATTGAGTTGTGTTAGAGTAGGTATTTACCTTAGCTCATGTTCACTTAGGTACTTTATTTACCTTTATTTTATTTATCCTCACTTACTTATGTGTGTGGATATTTCTGTTATCTTATTAGATATTATCTAGTTGTTAGGTATAGTTATTTCCATGATCTATGGTATGGACTATTTCTTTCCTTGATCAATGGTATTGACTAGTTATGTCCTTGATCTATGGTATTGAATAGATCCTTGATGTCTAGTTATTTCCTAAATCTATGGTCTTGACTAGTTCTTTGATGACTAGTTCTTTCCTTGATTTATGGCTTGATCTACGACCTTGACTACTTCTTAGATTGTTATTCCTTGCCTATATAAGCAAGGTCCATTCTCATTGTATTTCATTGAGTTCCATAATAATATATGACATTGTTTCTCATTTGTTTGCAAAGGTTTTATGTAAAGTTATTCTGTGAATTTCTTTCATCTTATTGATCGTGGTGTTTGATTAACAATTTGAGTTCTTAGTTTGGTACGATTTGGTTATCGTTCTTTTTATGGTATCAGAGTGAGAGATTGTTGTTGACATCCATCTGTAAGTTTTATTTTGCAAACATTTTTTTGTATATTAATATATTTGGGATTGCTCTGTATTTTTTTGTTGTGTATGTTTTATGCAAAACAAAGTCTTCCATTGGATTCAGGAGATGGGAAAACCCTAAGATCAACTGTAAACTCGAGAATTTCTGGAGGCAGTCATTTTTTTGGGTTTTTTGTTATTGCAGAGGCATGGGAAAGATTGCCTTAGAATCTGCAAGTCGGCTAGAGTAAAACCTAAAAAATCATTTTATGGGTTTTTTGAGATCTAGTTTGGGTATTTTTCATTTGTGACGTAACTTTTTCGGAAGACGTGAAGCGAGACTATTTTCGGAAGGACGTTTCTTTCCTTTTTGGTAGGGGCCCAAGAGTTGCTGTGAACATTTTTCCATATCGAAATTTCCGTAGGATGTTATTTTTAGGAGTGTAAGTCATTGTCTAGACAATCCTGAAATAGAAAGTTTCACCCATTGAAATCCTTAGCCCCCGATCAAATGGGATGGTCATATGAGGGCTTAAGTTTGTGATTCCTACTAGTAGGTGTTTAACTCCAACCCTTTTCACTTTATTTGTGTGGTGAAGGCAAGAGCATTTTATTTTGTTTTAGTGGCAACTAAAATAAATAGCAGAGCATAAAATTGTAAAGCTTATATATTTTGATCGACAACTCGGTTTTGAGTGCCATTTTTTTGCAAAAGTGCTTATTTTTCGTGCTCTTTCCATTGGAAATATTTATTTTGAGAATCACACTATAATTTTAAAGTGCCATATTGTAACACACACTCATTATAAAGTGCCAAATATGGAGGGGTGTTGTAATCACTTGTGGACGCAATTTTGGTTGAGCCCGATGTCCTAAAATTTTGGGAGTTGCATTCTTGTATCTATCATGGATTTTGAGAACAATATGATTTTCTCCGAAGTGTGCAAACTTCAGGAGGATATTATAAAATTTGTGGAAGAAAATAGATCGCTCAAGAAGTAAAATTCTCTTCTACAAGCACTCATTCATGATAAGGATACACTAATACACTCCTTGCAGTAAAAACTTACTAGTCTTCAACATCGCCATCACATTATGGATAGTCATATCTATGCTCCTAGTCCACTTGCGATTGTTGCTCTTACACCCACTAACCTTGATGTTCCATTTTTAAGCCTGCTCTTACTCTTGATGCTCCTAAGACTATGAGGCTTATTACTACATATTATTTTGCGTCTGTGCCTATTGTAGTTACACATGATATGTATCCTACTTTTGATCAAATACATGGCTCTTTTGAGAATCATACCACTGCATTCGGCTCTCGCATGCTCCGTTCTATGGGTTTCACTGGCGGAGGTATTGGAAGATATTCATAGGGTATTTTTCCCCTATTCCACATGTTAAGTGGAATTCTCACCATGACATTGGTTTTCGAGAAGGTACTTCATTGGGATTACACATTGACAAAGCTCTATTTTTTTGCTCAACTCTTTCCGAGGATTATGAGCAACACATGAGTTTTTCACCTTTATTCGAGATTGAGAAAATTGATATTTCAAATGTCAGACATGATTAACTTGACACACATTCTGATTTTCCTTTGCACACACCCATTGTGCATTTTATGCCAAGTCATATACAAGCATCTTCTTCATCCATCCGTGTTGATTTGGGATGGATATCTAATCATTCGTGGTGGTGACATAAGCATTAGTTGAGAGGACTCTATAGGCATGGTTCCTCCACCATTTGGCCTCTTGCCCCACTTTTTATACCTTCGCATTGTAATGCTCCTTGTTTTGAGCATTTTTTTAGCAGATGTAGTGTATCTCTCTTGTTTGTCGAGAGATTTTGTATATATATTTTCGACCATTTTGTCATGTTTATAGTATCTCTTGTGGGGATCTATTTTGGTGAAGTCCAATGTTAGTTTTTAGTATTCAAGTATTTATTTTGACAATTCATATAGATCACTCCACCCATTCAAGCGAGTATGGGAGGGTGTGGTGTTGATCCTTCTTCTTCAAGTTTTGTTTCCTTGCCTTGTTACCTTGGATTTTCTTGGATCATAACACTTTGGATATTGTGTCCTTTCCTTGTTGATTTGGTTATTGTTCTTAGATCATGGCACACCTATTTGCGGTAGTTGATAGAATTATTTTTACTTTGGGTTTTGTGACCTTGCCTTGTTACCTTGGCTTTTCTTGGATTGTAACACTCTAGATTTTATGTCCTTACCTTGTTGCTTTGGTTATTGTTCTTAGATCATGGCACACCTATTTGCAACAATTGATCGAATTATGTTTGGTGTTTTTTTTGCACTTTTGACATCACTCCATTGATAATCTCCTTATATGGAGCTATTCTGGTGAAGCCCAATGTCAGTTGTTTTTGAGTTTTGTGATCAAGTACTGGATTTAGACCACAGTGCACACCAAACTTCTTCAGCATTGTACAATTTTTTTGATCCGAGCTTCTTGGTATGCCTTGTAGTGGATTTTTTCTCTCTCTACTTTATTGTTACTGGTTTTGGGTACCTTACGACGTACCTTTTTCCCATTTATTGTACATGATTACCTCGTTATACCTAGTTACTAGGAGTCATACTGTGGACATGCCACTTATATTTTGGCCCCTAGCTTCACTTGAGGGGGGGTGTTAGAGTAGGTATTTACCTTAGCTCATGTTCACCTAGGTACTTTATTTACCTTTATTGTATTTATCCTCATCCACTTATGTGTGTGGATATTTCTTTTATCTTATTTAGATATTAGGGGATATTATTTAGTTGTTAGGTATAGTTATTTCCTTGATCTATGATATTGACTAGTTCTTTCCTAAATCTATGGTCTTGACTAGTTCTTTGATGACTAGTTCTTTCCTTGATTTATGGCTTGATCTATAACCTTGAATGGTTCCTAGATTGTTATTCCTTGCCTATATAAGCAAGGCCCATTCTCATTGTATTTCATTGAGTTCCATACTAATATATGACATTTCTACTCATTTGTTTGCATAGGTTTTATGTAAAGTTAATCTGGAAAATTGCTTTCATCTTATTGATCATGGTGTTTGATTAACATCTGAGTTTTTGGCTTGGTATGATCTGGTTATCGTTCCTTTTAATTTGCTACGTGATTTCCAAGAATTGTTTCCTAGGGGATACCATGAATCTAAAGGGTTGCATGAATCTTTGGGGAGATGAAAATTAATATAAAGGAAGGTGCACTTCTAGTTAAGAAGAGACCTTATAGGATGAACCCTAACCTGCCCGTAAAAGTTAAAGAAGAAATAGACAAGATGTTGGAATCGGCATTAAAGGACAAAACAAATCCTATAGTGATAAAAATATGATGGAGTGTGAAAAATAAAGATGAAAAATGCGCAAAAAGGTGATGAGAGTGAACTAGGGGAACACATGTGTTGATGTTGATGTGTGTAGTGTACCTATATGGTTAATATGCGAAGTGTTATTTTTGAGGTTGTTGTTATTGTTGTTGGCCCCATTTGACTACTTGTTTATCATACATCTAGACATATAAGGAGAAAACAATCAAGTAGTGAAATATATATGTATATGTGTGTAAAATTCAATGTAAAAGACACATGTAAAAGTAAAGTACACAAAATGAAAAGTGTAAATGGAACATGTGCACCTGATCCATGTTGAGAGAAAGAGTGTAGAAGGATATCCTATACTACTAAGGTTTTTAGGTGAGCCAATGCCATATCGAAGAAGTATAGGGTGGAATTGATTTTATCCTCCAACCGTTAACTACTTCTTTGAATGTGTGTGAAGAGATCTCTATACCATCCTAGTTTTTAGGTAATCCACACCGACTTTAGAAGAAGTATTGGGAGGAATTCCATTGTATCCTCCAACTGGTAACTGCTTCCCTGAATGCTAAGGATAACCATGTTCTATAAAAGCCACTATGTATGGAGTTCGTAGACCGTATTGAACTCACCCATTGTATGTAACCCATAATGCCAAGGGTAAGAAATTACAATGAACTAAACCATTGTAGAAATGTTGTGTAGAATGTTAAAAACCCAAAATTATGTTGCACCTCTTTGGGGTGCATGTGATGACATCGATAGGATAATGCAGCCCCAAAGAGGACCAATCACAAAAATTGTACCTTATAACTCTACCCTACAGGGAAGGGAGTGTGCTTGGTAGAAACCAAGGCATGCAACAAACAAGATGGCTAGTCAAAGACAAGGGTTTATATGAAAAAAATGCATATAAAAGACAATGTGTAAACTACAAAAACAAGTAAAAGATACAAAACAAAGTAATGTAAAGATGTGAGAAGAAAAAATAAGCTGCACCAAGTGGGTTTCAAACATGAGACATCACTTATGATGTCACAAGACACATAAAGGCCATCATGGCCACATACAAACAAACAAGTGTGCACACCAAAAAAAGGGCAAGGCCCACATACAAGAAAAACAATGACAAACAATATAACAAACAAGTATGGAAGAAAATATCCCTGCATAAAAAATGTTGCACATGAAATACTCATTAGTATGTTATAAAGATAGTATGTCAAAAGTATGTCAAAATAGTGTAGAGTGTTAAAAAAATGAAACAATAACACATGTGAGAGAATAATGTGGATGCCCCTAATGACTAGTTTAGGAAGGGTAGAAGGAAAGAATCCATGTTGTGTGTAAGAGACCTTTATATGTGATCACAAATAGAAAAATATGTGAATGTGCATGTGTGGATGATATAGATAAATGACATACACAGTAAGATAAATAGTATGTGTAATAAAGTGACCATGAATCAAGAAAAAGTAAACAAGAGTAAAAAACCATAGTATGCAGTATGTTGTGGATGGATGGAATGGAATGAAAAATGAAGTGATAGGAGCCACATGCCCACTGAGTGAATGGAAGTGTATGCAGTGAGGTTCATTTCATTTTCCCCTTAAACAGTCAAGAATGAACCATAAACAATATTGTTTCATCGAGAAATGGTCGAAGTGTGTGTTTTCTGTCTAACACGCTATAATGAGTATATATGTATGTTGATGATATGTGAGTTATAGATAATATGTGTTTGACCCTTATAGCCAAAGCGTATATCATGACAAGATGAGCGTAGGAGTGATGATGTATCCTAAAGCATATATCACTACCAAATGAATAGAGGAAGTGGTGATGTAGCCTATAACGTATACCACTACAAGATGAAGGGATAAGTGACCATTTAGCCTATAGCGTATGTCACTAACCTAGTAATATCACATGATAGAAGGATGAATAATGATCGTGTGAGTATGATAAGGTCCATTTGATTAGTAAACCCTTGAAATCGAGTATGGACCGAGGAACTAATTGACATCATAAGGTAGTGAGTGCAACGTATGTAGAGAAAATATAATATGCATGATGATAATATAATACCATGTGATGATTAAAAATGTGTAATATAGGATGTATAATATGTAATGTGAGATGTAATGTAGATATATAAGATGTAATGTATGATGTATATTACGAGTGTAAGATGGACATAATGTAGTATGTAAAATGCTAGAGCCGTAGACCATGCAAGTGTTGGATATATATGATGAAGACAAGTATGATGTGTGATGTAAATATATGTAAATATTGAAATGATATAGACTAAATGTAGAATTCATTATGGAGACATGATGTGTGGTGCCTAATTTGTAGTGTGCGGGGTTCATGTGTAGTAATCCCTTAGTATTCAAGTGTGAACCAAAGCATAAGAGTGTGTCATGGGGTAATGACGATGTGAGAATGTGTGATAAGAATGCCTATATGAAAATGAAAGATGATAGATGTCAAGGCGAAAGTGGGGGATGTATTAGATGTGATTCCCCCCAAGTATATATGAATGAGTAAACTAACCGATGATAGTGAAGGACAAAGGACCATCATTTGATGTATGCAGTGATGAAAGCGTATGATTATGAGATGTATGTATAACAATGTGAAGATGCAATATGTGAAAATGATAGAGTGTTATGTATAAATAGTTAAGGATGTGAATGAATGATAATGTAAAGAAATGTGCCTATGATGATATGATGATGAGAGAGGGGGATGTGAATACTATGCCCCCAATGTATGTGTGATGAAATAGGCTATCATGTAATGTCATCTAGGAGATCATTGCTCTCAGGATCATATTCGAATGGATAAGCATTGGTGACTTGATAAGAAATAATGTTTGGTCAATCGTGTAATGAGAAATTAAGGAATAATTTATACATGCCCATAACATACTCCTCATCGGTGAATGGAGGAAGTGGACAACCATGTGCATACCAACAAGTGAGATTTTGAGTGTATCCTAGGAAAGAGCTATTACAAATGAAAACATGTCCAAAAGGCATAGGAAATGAAATGTCTATATGATCAGGATCTAGAGTTCCCCTAATATAATCAAGCCATGATTTCCCTAATATAAGTGGTGAAGATCAAGGAGTGTCTGAGAAATATCAAGAGGTGAAATATATGAAGACCATAAGTGAAGTGATGGTGACATACCCATAATAAATATGAGGAACATAAGGTTTAGGATAGAGGTCCTCAAAATAAAATCCTAAGTGAGCCAAACCCTCATGTGTACATATAGTGTCATCGCATGTAGGATCAAATGGAATATGTTCCCAATATGAATTATTCATGAAGAGTGTGCAAGTAAATGGTGGGCATGCTGATGTAGATGGTGTAGATGAAGGTGCATGTGATAGAGTGACATCCATGGATTTGATAGGCCCTAATATGAAATCATAATAGTAGTAGTAGTAGGTGGCATAGAATAAATGACATCTATCACACAAATGGTATTGTCAAGTGGTGGTAAGTGAGGTGGTTCTTATATAGGTTGGGGCTTGTCTATGTAATATTTGTGTGTGGAATAGGAAGACCAATATTAGGATCCCTATCATAATAATGGAAGGGGTCATATCATGAAAAATAATGTATTCAATGACTTCATGTAAGAATTTGACACAACTATGCACAATAGAGGTGACTTGCATGACATGAAGCCATGGCCTACCAAGTAGAAAATTGTAGGAGACTGGAAAATCAATGATGAAAAACATAGTGTGAATAGTTTTTGGACCAACAGTAATAGGTAATGTAACGTGACTAAGACATGGATGGAAAAAACCATCGTAAGCACATAATGAAATAGAATATGGACTAATGTCACGAGAGAAATACCTAAAGCTTCAAGAATTATATGGGACATAAGTTAAGTTAAGTCCCATTATCAATCAAAGTACACTTAACACCTAAATTATGAATACAACATATGATATGGAGAGGTTGATCATTATCAAAAGTATGAAAATTAGTGGGAAGATTAGACTTGAATACTATGTGTGAAGAGAATGCATCAACAAATGTTTGATAAATTGAGTTTGATGCATGTCAGACTAAATGCGAGTAGTAGAAAAAGATGTTGGAATCTATGTGATAAATAAGGATTTGAAAGAAAATAATCATTGATTGAGATACTCATGATGACCAAACCCTAGGATGATGAGAAATGAATGAAGAAACTAAAAGTGTGAATGAAGGAAGTATTGAAATGTGGGGTTCACCAAAATGATTAACTAAAATGTGGAATATTTGCACTAATTAATCTAAGCTATGAACAACTATAAATAAAGTAAATAGATGTTGTAAATAAATGTAAAGATGACCCAAACAACTAATCTAATGAAAATAAGAACCCTACTGTGAAAGAGAGAAGAGGAAATAACTAATAAAGACATAAGAATTGTCATAGGATATTGAATATACTTAGTATCTCAGACATAGGTTACTAAAGACAGAGGGACTTGGTTCTTGTGCATCATTATATATGATTTCAGGTGTAATGAATTTTTCAACGATGCATGGATTAGAACACAAGTATGGTAGATTGAATTTACTATTTATGGTAGTAATGGAAGGGTGGTGAGATAGATTTATTTTATGGAAAAAGGGGAACAAATGATATACAATTCTCTAAAACGATGTATAGAATCAATTAAGATAACATACTTTTTTGGAAAAGTAGTAAAATGAAAATTAAGTAAAAATAACTTCTAACAAAAGGTTTGATTTCATTGATACCAAATCAGCACAAATATTTCCAACAAAATCTTTATAACACTCAACATAAATGCTCATGCAAGAGTTATAACAAAATATTCATTTATTTTACTTTCATATGCCAAAAATACACTCTAAGGATGAAAAAAATCACTCAACAAGATGGTTGTAATAAGGATTTTATAATCATATCAAATATTACAGAGTAAATGCTACAATACAATATTGATTTAATGACCAAAAATGCAACAACCAAGGAATAATCTAGTGTATTATATAAATTCAATGAAGACAAAGATTACAATAGAAGTTAGGATTCATTAATCTTTATTCAACATACAAAATACCAAAACACATACTGGAAATCATAGATAAACATATTTCATTTCAAATTCTTCATTCCTTAACAAGGGACATAGAATAAATGTATTCAATGCTTGCAATGGATGTACAATGCAACCACCTTAGCATAAGGAGTCCAAGATTAAAAGTTCATACACTTTCTATTGATGGAAAAAAAAAACACAGAGTTACAATAATCTTTTCTCAACTTATCAGATAAAAACTATCCCCCTTATCGGTGCAATCAAGAGACTTTACATTTTGTACTCATGCATCACTTATAAATTTGCAAACGAGGAATAAAGACATGCCTCTGAAGGATCATACATCCATGACCATTATTGTGAACTTCAAACCTCGTGCTTCTTGAACTACTTAGACCATTATCATTTCAGAGAATTTTCCAAAGAGCTAGTACATTAAAAATATGGTAATTTTACCTAGTACATGTTTGTTCTGGCTATAAATGTTGGTTTAAAGGAAAAATAATTATGGGGGTTATTTGAACTTATTCAAAACAATGTTTTAAGGATAACAAAAATTAATTTGGAACAGTGCATTAAAATTTCTAGATACGGGATCAGATTGAGTACCAACATCGGCTCCATCTTGGGGATGGGCACCCATAGCGGGTGCCACAAGGGTGCCATAAACAAGAATTCACAAAACACAGAACATGGGCCTAGTCCATTGGGTAAGGAGTTAGAAAAGACAATATGGTGACAATTTTTGGACAAGTATGGAACATATTCACAAGTATAACAAAAATGGGAAAAGCCTTATCACCGTAGACTAGAGAAATGAAAATATAACCCCAACCCTAACCCAATGAAACGAAAAGATAGAGGGGCTTCTCGTCACTTTAAATAACAAAAAAAAAATACAAATAACATAACTGTACATTATACAAACACACACATGAAGGTAACCTCTAGTCCAAGAAATTCTTGAGATTCCTACCATTGACAGGAAAATAGAGCAATTTTCCTTCCAAGTCTCTTAAGAATAAAGTGTGTTCCCCAATTCTAATTTTTATGGAGTAAGGACCCATCCACAAGGCATAAAATTTTCCATGCTTTCCCTTGTCTTCATGCTTACTATCCCATAACAGAACCAAATCTCCAACATGGAACCTTTTTGGAGTAACTTTCTTAAGTTTCTCCCTGAACTTAACATGCATGTGGTTGGATTCTCTTCTTACTTCATCCAACTCTATAATTTGGTTTATCCTTGCATCATAAGGACTCACCCCTTCCCCTTCTCTAACTGCTACATAAACTATAAGTAGATAGTTAAAAATGAAGGGGAAAAGGGCTTGGACACCATAAACCAACTCAAATGGGATCTTACTAGTGGATCTTTTGGTGGTAATTCTATCTACCCATAATGCATATTTGAGCTTCTCACCCATTTTCTCTTATTCATTTCCAATGTTCTTCTAAGGATCTTGAGTAAGTTCTTATTACTTGATTATGTCTACCCATTTCCTAGGGATTGTAATTTGAAGCATATGCCAAGGTTATGCCATATTCATGGCACATTTTTGCTAATGGTTTAGCTCTAAAACTTATGGCATTATCAGCAACTAACTTGGTGGGAACACCAGATATGTAAATTATGTGATCAAGGATGAAATCCATAACCACTTGATGAGTTTCCTTCTTGGTGGGAATAACTTCAACCCACTTGGTGAAGTAATCAGTGGCCACCAATATCCATCTATGACCTACAATTTAAGAATCTTATATCTCCCATATAAATCTAACCCCACTATTTTAATGGAGCTTCTATTAGAGACACTCACAAGGAAGGGATCCAAATACTTTTAACATACCAGAAAAATGTTGTCTGCATCTCAAACTTTCTAACTAGTAGAGTCACATATTTTAAGAGGAAGGGCCACCAATATCCTAATCTTAATATTTTATGGTCAATAAATCTTTCAAAAAAATTCCACCACACAATTGTCCATGAAACTCAAAAATTAACTTGGGGGCTTCTTCCTCTGTGATACATCTCAACAAAATTCCTTCTAGGATTTTCCAAGCCAACCCATGATCAATTAAAATGTATTTTTGGGAAACCAATTTGAGCATCCTCCTATGATTCTCATCTAGGTGAGTAGGAAAATTTAAGTTCTTTAAGTAGTAAACTATGTCTCTGTACCAAGATGAGGTACCTATTTTCTCATGAGGGTGTTGTTCATCCCCATCATTATTGTGTATTTCAGCAATCTATAAATTTCTCTCTACCATCAATCTTTCCAAGCCCAAGCCTCTAACCAATTTTGTAGTATGAATTTCCATATCATACTCCTAAATCTTATTTACCCACATACACCTCTTGTTTGACA
Organism: Taxus wallichiana var. yunnanensis; assembly: GCA_018340775.1. Lineage (NCBI taxonomy): Eukaryota > Viridiplantae > Streptophyta > Pinopsida > Cupressales > Taxaceae > Taxus > Taxus wallichiana. Next base: position 108,399,365 of record CM031235.1, on the reverse strand, counting down.
TATCCATCTGAGATAGGATATCCTTTACCATTGTATGAGGTACATAGGCTATGATTTTGGAACTCAAAATATAGGGTCTGAAAATTTTAGTAGCTTTTACCAAGGAAAAATCTTGTTTTCTGATAATAGAGTATTTAAAATCAAACCCTACAAGGATTTACTAAAGAAAACAATGGGTTTCTCATGCCCTTCTTCATATTTTTGTAATAGGACAAAAGAAATTATATTCTTAGAGGAAAAGGAAAACATCTAAAACTCCTTTTTATAATTAGGGTTGGGTAATATAGAGGAAGTATCAAGTTCCTCCTTTATTCATTCAAAATCTTGGACAACCCCTTCTCCCCATTTTATAACTTGATCTTTCTTTAACATAATTTTTAGGGGAGATTAATTTCTAAAGGTATTTCATGTTGAAATAAATCCTCCCTATAAACCTTTAGCTCAGAATAAGACCATGTAAGACAATCTTGATATTTTCTCAATAATTTGGTATAAACTTATATTTATTTTTCATTCATGCTGCTCCTTAACCAAATATTTCTTGGATTATGAGAATTTACCAAGTTTCATTACACAACATCTCTTGGTGCATGGATAATTTTACTCATAACTCAGTCTGCACTTTGTTCAAAATTAAACTCAAGGCTAACAAGTCCTATAGGATGGTGTTTGTTTTTAACTGAATTATATCCTTCCCAAAGAGGGTTTCCTTTCCTCACTTAACACCACCATAGGTTCAAGGTCAATGAGTTTATTAGTGAACTCACCTCTACAATTTAAAAACCTTTGGATTTGAGCATCATCTTTAAATACCTACCAATGTTGAATGTTTTCAGGGCTGGGCCTAACCAACACTTCTACTTCATAATTGCAATATGGAGACACATTTTCATTATGTCATATTGAGAAGCTAGGATAACCAACTTTTTATTTGATGCATTATGAGTTCTCTCATGATATAGGATATTAAAGAATCAAACAATTCAATGAGATCCCACACTACATGCTTATACTATCTCAATCTCTGGTTCTTTGTTGCATATATTTTTCTAGCTTACTTCATAAATAAATCAATATCACATTTGAAAATGAGATTCTTAATTCCATGCCTCCAAGAAATTCTCAAACCCATAATCAATGCTTCATACTCAATTATATTATTTTTGCACTCAAATTTTAACTTGATGGAAAAACTTAAAGATATGTGGTTTGGGGAATTAATGATGCAAGGGTCTAACTTGAATCTTGAACTATCTTGATGGAAGGCTTAAGAACACAATGTTTCAAACTGATATTTTACAGAGCTCAAAATTTCTTTGACTTAACTTATACCAACCCCTACACTTGAGATCTCCCTTTGAGGTTCTATAGCACCATTATTATGCTCCTAACACCTTGAAGTGCATTGAGACCTAATGCATACTAATATATATGAAAGACAAACAATTAGGAGGGATTAATTGATATCAAATGATCAGATGTGATCACTAAACCAATGCCTAATAAATGTTCAAGCCTCCTATACTCACATGCAAGACTATTTCATGCTACAAAATCCATTTATGAGCTTCTTAGCATACATACCTCTTGAGTTGTCTCTTGGCTACACTTTACCCTCACAATGGAATCCTTCTTTATTTACAGTCATAAGACCATTCATACTTGGTTGAGCATGTTAAGGGAATCAATCCAAAGGTTTAGGATATTATTTGGTTGTTCTAGCAATGGTCCTCAAGTTTCATGATGATACTCTGCCCCTAGTTTTCTTATAGTTCTTAAATGCCAAATTTAAGGCCTAAAATGCAATTGGAAGGCTTTTCATGGCATGGTTCCAGGTTCTATAGATGTCCTTCACCATATTTGAAGTGTTCCAAACTTGCATACACTATATATTAATGCATTTCTCCCATCTTGACCTTCTTTGTGGCATTTTTCTTAATGACTTAGGATAGTCTTACTAGTTGCATAGTCAATATTTACTCAAAATGGAGGAATTTAATTCATGGAGTCATCCCAAAGTTGGTTCCAACACTTTAGATACACCTCATTACATCTTCATACTAGGAAAAAGTCATGATTATCAAATATTTGTGAAAACTCTGCTTTTATCTTCCCTACCTATACACTATCATACTTCTTTGCAAATTCCAAACATAGTCCTTAATATCTTTTCATGCCCATATCCATTTAAAAGAAATTTGAGAGCCTTCTTCTATGAGCTAAGATAGAAAATTTCCCAAATTTGTAGGTAATTTCACTTGTGGAATCCAAAGTTATCCAATGCCCTACTTTGAGCCCGAGGGAAGAAAAATTGCAATAAAAACCAAATTACACAATTTCAAGACTTAGAAAAATTATGGACACATTCCTTGTTACCTGTAGAATATTTCTACATTGACAATAAAGAGATTTGACATTATTTGAATGATATTGAGAGTTTTGTACCCACTTCCTTGTCCTCCTTCTCAACACAATTCATTAAAAACATGTGAAATTCATTCAAATAGATGGATATCTATATTATTGAAACTTCATACCCCTTCATTACATTGAATTCACACCTTTTTTTTCTACTCCTTGAGCTCGAATATCTTACTTAAGATTGAATTTTTCTATTTAGGAACACTCCTAGTCTTATTCCTACAAAGCCTCAACTACTCCTACATGGACTCAACAATCTTATCTTGACTTAACAACTTACCAAAACATGTAAAGGGGATAAGAATCACCCTAAAATTCCTCTTGAGCATATACATAGTAATATTCACATGATGACATGGCCTTTATGGCCTTATTTAACCTATAACAACTCTCTTTGTAAGTCAAACTCACCTTACAACTTTCTTTCAAGAACATATTCACCCTTGACAACATGTCAAGGTGATTTTACAACATATTCAACCTTAATACTAATTCACTCACACCTAGACTAACATGCCTTAATGGTATAATATGACCTTATTACATTTTAGCACTTGATGCTATTACATCAATTAAAGACTACTCCATCCCGTTTCCAACACTAGAGCATGCTCCATCAAAAGTCTTAGTCCATAGACCATTGATGTATTAAAATTGTGCATTCATATCCACACACTGATCTTCAAAATCAACACACCCTACAAAGTTACCCAATTCTATATCAACAAACAATACTTCATAAGAAGCATTTAGGGGGTCTTCTATGAGGTGCAACATCTTGTCTTCCCTGTATAGCTTGAATAGTTTCCCCTCTATAGGTATGGAAGCAAAATACATATCCATCTGAACGTTTCCCCTACACTGGTTACCCATTTTCTTGATAATAACATGCCCCATTTAGTAGGGAAATCAATAATGAGAAATCTTACAAGTTTCACTTGATGTCACTCACTTGGTAGTGTTATTAAACACTCATTCAAACCTTGTAGTGTGATCAAACTTCAAAGGAGGAAGGAATTGTAACCACCTCATTTCAGTCCAATAGGTGGCCACATGAAGAGAATTTCATTCATTGGAAATCCTTCCATCTACATGGTGAATATCTATTTCAGTAAGTGATAGATAATCACAAAATGGTTTTAGCACCATGGAGTTTATTTGTGATCACTAGGGTTAATTGTGGAGGCCTATAAAAGTAAGAGAGTGATCTTCACTCCTTCCTTATAATTAGAAGAGAACATCCTATTCCCATCACAATGCAAATCTCATAATAGTGTTTCTAAACACTTAATTCATCACTTGAGGTTTTATAAACATGCTTTCAACTCATGGTAACTTATTTTTTACCACTTTTTCATGTTAGAAGTTTTGTCACTCAAAAACACAAAATGGGATGTTAGGAAGGTGTTTTCAACTCATAAAATTTGGCCCCATCCTCATGATATCCTCACCCATGGTAAAAATTATTCTATTTATGATAGTACCCATTATGAGAGGTTTTATCAGCATTTATAAATCTTTACCTATCACTATGTGGTGACCATCTCTCTAGAGCTTGCAAGTTTAGGGTCATTTTGTTGGAACCGAAAGGGGCATATGCACTATTTTGAAATTATTCATTAAACATTAAATTATTAGAGAAAAATGGATTTTACTAAAATTTAGAGGATTCACATATCTTTCCAGTTGCCTATAGTTTCCTCCTTACTCCTTACGGAGCTCTAGAAATCATCTAGAGAATTCAGATTTCACCATTAGAGTGTTTGTTCCCTACACCTAGAAAACTCCGTTGTTGAGTAGATTGTCCTTGAATGAGAAAATATTTCCTAAATTTCCTACAACACTTCCAACATTCCCCAAAATCACCTCCAGATGCTTAATATATTTCTTGAACTCTCCCATATGGTGTTTGATTAGGTCCGTAGAATGGCCTTTTTAGGCCATGGGAGGAAGTTATGTTCCATCAAGTCACATTGAACTCATCAATAATCATATTCAATAATAAATAAAAATTGAATTAAAATTAAAAACCTTGTTAATAATTACTTATCATTTATATTGAGAATGAGACTGAGGCAGGATGGCTAGAGGAAGGATGCACCAGTGACCGAGAAGTGAAAGATTCGACTGTGGGATTAGTTTTCATGCGTAAAGTTTCAATTTTTCATGCGATACATTTTGCATGACAACACCCTCTTACCACTTTCACAAAATTCCCTTTTTGCAATGCATGAAATTATTTCGTTGGTGTTTTTTCCATATATGAATTTATTTCAATGGAGTTTTAGTAACAACACAAAAAGATATCCTTAAAAGAATTTCTCTTAATGTTGATGTAGATTTGATTGCTTATGAAGTATGTGGAACTTAAATAAACCTTCCTTATCCTACACTAGGGTGAGAATGCAACTAATTTACTTAGCATAAATCTTGATGAAATTCTTGAGTTTATTTCTCCATAGAAAGTAAATGAATGTGTGGAATATTTTGCACATTTTCACCTAATCCTACCCTAAATTTTTTTGAGTGTTATAAATATATCGATGTGATTGTAGTCACTAAATCACACACTTTGGATAATTATTTAGTACCGGTTTCATACTACTATTCATGTGGTTCTCAAGTGAAAAAGAGTACTAACTAACCCATATCTCTTGGCTATTTTACTTTGTTTTCTATTTTCATTTTCGATCTTTCACCTTCACTTTTCCATTCTGTACTATAATTCTACCTCTTTCTTATTTCAGATTGGGGCACCCGCTGGACTAGGGCGCCCCAAGAATCTTGGCCCCCTCTATGGTTCCTTAACCCTCTTTGAACATTACTCTCATCTTTTGGGAACTTTCTAGCCATTTGAGCTTTTCATATTTTTGGTGGTTCACATTTTTAGGGTTAATTATGAAATTAGAACAATAGAACCATATAAATATAAATTTATGAGACCATAATGAGGGACCAAGCACTAAGCACTACTACGATCACCTAAGGTTGCATCCACCAAATGCTTCTACTACTCCATTTTCATCCATCTAGCTCCATCACAAGAGACAAAGGCTAGTTATTCTACATCACACTTAATAGGATGGGAGTTAATTCTATTCCGTGCACCATTTATTTACATTATACGTCTAGTTATTGCTCTCTACTCACAAAGTGTGACTAACAAAAAGAATGCCTAGGGCACAATTCATAGACATACACACACACACCTAGAACTACATTGTGTCTGAGATGTAGTGTAGTACTTAGTGGTAAGTCCATCCATTTGGCAGCTGAGGAAAATATAACTCCTTCATATGCATCTTTAATTTTTAGGGTTTGATGCTTTGCTTGGGGTTTTGCAGGTATTTCCTCCATCTATAATTTTTAGTGACATCCAACAAAGTTCATAAACATCCACATAACAAGAAGCGAACACGGCGATCATTCAACAACACCTTAGAGGAGGTTTCGTGGTCATTTCACGTAGACCAGGGTGCTCGGATCTCGGTGAAGGTTCCCTAGGCACCCCTATCCTTCTCCAAGTGCCTCATTCTAGCCAGACAGCTTGGATCTAGATTTTCCTAAGTCCATGTGTGATGGTTTCTCGCTCCTATCCATCCAATCTCCACTATGCATGGCACAATCCCGCAAGCTCACTGGAATCAACTAAGGCCTTTCTAACCCTTTTTGGACATTAATGTTTCACATTTTATCTACTTAGTTGCCTAGGTGTATTTTAGCATTTATTTATTTATTATTTACTACTTCTATATCATCATATTAAACTATATTAGACTATTACATTTCCATTTTAGTTTAATCATTTTGGTAAACCCCACTTTGATCTTCACACTTTTTGGATCCTCATTCTTTGTTCATCATCCTAGCGTTTAGTCATCACGATGATCTCAACTAATGATTTCTTGCTTACAAATCTTGATTTAAGGCGTAGAGTCCAACATCTTTTTGCTACTACTTGTATTCCCATAGATATGCATCTAGACTCAGTATATCAATCATTTTCTGATAAATTTTCTCAGCATATTGCATTCAAATCTAATCCTCATGTTGATATTAACACTTTTAACAATTAAACACCCTTGCATATCATGATTCACATTCACAATACGGGTATTAAGCTCACTTTAATTGAATATAGATTTGAACTCAACTTATGTCCCATATCATTCATCAAGAAGATTGGTCTTTCTACTTGTAATGTTAGTCCATCTTATCTTTCACTGCGTGCATATGATGGTTCTATTCATCCTTGCGTTGGTCATATTACATTATCTATCACTATAGGGCTGAAAATTTTTAACATTGTATTCTTTCCATTGATTTTCCAGTCTCCTATAATTGCTTGCTTGGTTGGCCATGGCTTCATTCCGATCCAATGCTTCCATTGTGCATCATTGTGTAAAATTCATACATGAGGGTATTAAATATGCCATTTTTCACAACCGTGACCATTACCAATATTGTGATAGAGCTCCTAATATTACTCTTCCTATTCCACGCAATGATACTATAAATGATCCCCAAACTATGGAAAACTTTATCATTTTCCTCCACTTAAAGGTGTTATTTATGTGATAGATGTTGTTTCTCTTACACTATCACCTCCACCTAATACTACTACTACTATGATTCTTTATCGGGGACTTGTCCACTCTTTGGATGTCACTCTATATCCTACACCTTCAAATGTACCACCTATATTTACATGCATGATTTTCATGAATGATTCATATTGGGAGAATATTCCATTCATCCTACTTTTGATGACACTATATGTACTCTTGAGGCTTGACTCAACTAGACTTTTCTTTTGAGGACCTCTACCCTCCACCACATGCTCCTCAGGTTTATCATGGGTTTCTTTGCATCACTACTACTTATGGCCTACGAGTATTTCATCTCATGGCATTTCTTACATGTGATCCTCGATCTACACCACTTACGTATGAAAATCATGACTTGATTACATTGGGGTACATTATATCATGATCATACAAACATATCGTTTCCCATGCATTTTGGTCATGTATTCATTTGCAATAGTTCCTTTCTTGGTTATACACAAAATCTCACTCATTGGTATGCACACGGTTTTCCACTTACTCCATTCAATGATGAGGAGTATGCTTATGGGCATGTATAACTTTCATCTTAATGGATCCTTACGTGATCAACCTCGACACCATTGCTTACCAGTTTTCTAATGCCTATCCATTCGAATTTGACCATGAAAGTGACGACCTATTGGATGGCATTACATGATGGATTCTTCATTTTCCACACTTGGGGGGCATAACATTCACACATCTCCCCACCCTCACAATAACACATGTTTCATACTCACTTTACCACATATCAACCTTTTATCAGGTGCATACTCATCTACAATTTAGCATCGTCATTACGTGATGACACGATCTTGTGATTTGTTTCACACTTGACTATTGAGGGCATACTATATACATGAAACCCACACATTTCACATTAGATTATTTGTATTATACAATACACATTACACATTTTACACATCACATGGTCGTCTCTCATCATTGCATATACTACACACATCTACTTGTATGCATTGCACTCACTACCCGATGACGCGCTCTAGTTTAATCTGTCCATATTGGAATGTTAAAGGTATACATAAAAATGGACTTCATCACACTCACACATTCATCATTCTACCTTCTATCATGTGACATTCCTAATTTAGTGGTATATGACTTAGGCTATAGCGCCAATTCTTCTTCTCATCTTGTAGTGATATACATTTTAGGCTACATCATCACTTAATCTTACATCATCATCACCGATTATGATCCTCTTTTAGTGATATATTATTTAGGATAAATCGTCACTCCTTCATTCATCTTGTTGTGATATACACTTAGGCTATAGGGTCATTCACACTTCATCTCTATGTCACATTTCATCTCTACAGATTCGCCACAACGCACTACACATAACAACACACTTCAACCATTTCCCCGATGACAGACTCTCGTGTACGCTTAATTATTGATTACTGAGGGGGCATAAAAATGAACCTCACTGCATAAAAATCCATTCACTCGGGGGCACAAAGATCTTATCATCTATCTTGCATTGCATTCTATCCATCCACAATATGTTGCATATCTTGGTTGCATTTTCTCTTTTTTGCATTTACTTGTACATATTAGCTTTATTACACATGCTATATAGATTTCTTATATGTCATTATATTTACCGTGCATACACACATGCATGTTCATGTCCTTTTCTTGTTATGATCACGATACAAATATTCTACATGCAACATGTATGCATAGGCTACTACCAGTCCACAATGGTCCTGGGGCATCCACTTTCATACACTACAGGTATTATTGTTTTATTTTGTTTCATAACACACTACTTTCTTGGTTATACACGTTTTTGACATATGGGTTATCTTTCTAACATGCTAACAGTGATTCATGTGAAAAATTTTTTTGCAAGATTATTTGCTACCATGGCTATATGTTGTTTTTACTTGCTTGTCTTTATTTGCTATTGTATGCGGGCCTTTCCATTTGTTTGGTGTGCACACTTTCTTGTTTGGTTGGGACCACTATGGCTTTGAGTTTCTTGTGATACCATGGGTGGTGTCCCATGTTTCCAACCTCATTTTTAGGGTCTATGTTTGACTTCTTACATGTTTACTTTCATTCTAGATTATTATTTGTATTTGGTATCTTACACTTGTCTTCTACATGCATGTTTTTTGGTAGTAACACTTGTTTTTCCTAGCCATTTATTTGTGCATGCCTTGGTTTCTACCAAGTGCATTCCCTTCCCCTTGCAGGGCATAATTTTCATGGTTGGTCCTCTTTTGGGGCCACATCCTCCTATTTGTGACATTACATGTGCCTCCTAAGAGGGGGGCCATCATTTGGGATTTACACACTACACAACGCAATACTAGTACAAGGTTGCGGGGAATATCGACTTTCCTCCTTACACTTCTTCATCCAATGGCGTCAAAATACCCAAAAAAACTAGGTAGTACAAATATCTCTTTATATTCTCGGGAAATAATTATAGGTTGGAGGAACACCGAAATTTCCTCCCTATACTTCTTTTTTTCACAGGTGGCATGAGATCTCCCAAAACTCGCACTTCACCGAAAGTTCACAGGATATCCTTTCTACACCCTTTTTCTCATCATGGATATGGTGCACATGTTTATTTTTCATTTTCGTACTTTCATTAGAGTCTTATTACTATATACAGTGGTTTTTACACATATACATGCATATTTGACTACTTGATTGTCTTCTCTTTTACAGGTCTATCTGTATGGGAAGTAAGTAGTCAACAACAACAAACAACAATTAACAACAACAACACCACACAACATATACTAACATGTAGATACATTACACACATTAGCATCTACACAAGTGCTTCTACCCTAGGTTCTCTCTCATCACTTTTTAAAATTCTGCATCTTTATTCTCCACGCTCCACTATTTTGTCATTCCACACTTTGTCTAGTCCTCGAGTGCTTTATACATCATTCTACATAGATATCGGTACACATCTCTATCTAATTTATGTTACCAAGTTTCCCTCTCACCAACATAAAGTGGGGAAAATGTAGTCACTAAATCATGCAATTTTGGTAATTATTTAGTCCTAGTTTCATACTTGCTATTTGTGTGGTTCTCAAGTGAAAAGATTACTAACTAACCCATGTCTTTGGCCTTTTTACTTTTCTTTTTGTTTTCACTTTCAGTATTTCACCCGTACTTGTCTAGTCTCTGATCTTTGTCATTCTACATCTTTCCTATTTATGACTGGGTGCCTAGACAAGGACCGGGACACCCCAGTGCCCTGGTCCCCTCTCGGGGAACCTTGATCCTCTCTGTAATTTACTCTCATCTTTTGGGCACTTTTTAGCTATTTGAGCTTTTCATATTTTTGGTGGTCGGCCTTTTCAGGGTTAATTACAAAATTAGAATAAGAGAACCATATAAATATAAAGTTATGAGACCATAATGAGGGACCAAACACTAAGCACTACTACCATCACCTAAGGTTGCATCCATCAAAGGATTATACTACTCCATTTGCATCCATATAGCTCCATCACAAGGGACAAAGGCTAGTTATTCTGCATCACACTTCATAGGAGGGGAGTTAATTCTATTCCATGCACCATCTATTTACATTCTACATTTATGTTGGGGTGATAATGTCAAGTGGGATCAGCCACTGTAGTACACCCCAACATTATTAAAGTTTGTCTAATCAAACTGTATTAAAAAGTCTTTCACAATTAAGAGTGAAGCGAGCTAACCGATTCACCCACCCACATTGATGTTGGTGATCCCTCTCAAGATTATCTTTAGCAAATGGTTACATTTGTACATGCGAGTTAAACACTAAAGACTAAGATCATACTATAATATACGCTAGTAGAGTAGACTATGTAAGACACTAGTAGAATGTAAGATGAGCTAGATGGTCATTTTTATTGTATGATCAAGAGACATATCTCTATAATGTTGTGAAAGACGAAGGAGTGAAGTGGAAGTGTTGGGTTAAACTTGTGTAAATTCTTAATAAAGACAGTGCTTTACCAGTGGAGTTTTTCCTTCGAGTTTCTCCACTTAAATCTAGTGTTATATGTCTCTGCTCTTGTTTTTATTTTCTTTCAAGATCTTGCTCGTTAAGTTCTATTGTTATTATCTATTTCAAGTTATGTCTTTTCTTAATCAACGTATGTCATAATCTATAGTCTTTAACTTTAATGGTGGATCTATGATATGTGGATTATATTTCCCCTGCTAAATATAACATGGTATCAAAGTGGTGATTGTGTGTGTGCAAGATCGATCTAAAATATTTGTAACTTGAAATGGTGAAGAAGCTTTAAGTTTAGTGACAGATCTATGAGACCTAAAAGTTCCTTGATAGTGTTCAATCTAATCAGGTTTAAATTTCCAATTCCCACCCAATATTGTTTGAAATATGGGTTAAAATTGGTGTATACTTGTTTAAGATCATGTTTAAGTGTATAACTTGCTTATATCTTTACTTCTTCTTTCATTTCAGCCATTTACGGCTTGAATCCATCATATGTGATCTCATTTTAATTTTTCTCACTTTGTTTATGGCTGTTTAGGTCATTTTTTGAATTTGGATCTCGAAAGATCTATTTAGATCTAGTTTGTTTGGGGTTTTTAAGTCTGTTCTAGTGGTAAAAATCTTTATTTTTCACTAGTTTTGTCTTTGTGAAGCTTGGACCAATCATTTGGTGCCATCTGTCTTCATATTTTCCATATTTTATTATATTTTTCAATAGTTTTACCTTTGCAAAACCTTGGGCCAATCATTTTGTGCCATCTAGATTTCTATTTTTAGTCATTTTCAATTTTACAAAGTTTGGACCAATCATATTGCTCCATGTAGCTTTATTATTGTTATTTTTGTGATTGCAAATCCACACCCAACCTTAGAGTGCCAAGTGGATTCAATATGACATCCTTAGATATCTTTGCAAAGCTTGGGCCAATCCTTGTGTACCATCTAGATTCACTCTGTTATACTTATTTGGTTACCTTGGACTATGAAGCTTGAGCCAATCATATTGCTCCGTAGATAGCCTCACATTTGTCAATTTTTATGAATCTCGAGCCAATCAAAAGGCTCCATCTTTCTTCGTGGTGTCGGAATTGTGAAATGTGAGCCAATAAGGGCTTTACGCATGTCTTTGCATTGTCGGACTTGGATTTCAACAAAAGAATTGTTTCATATTTCATATTATCTCCCTTGTTTCCTATTTCTAACATTTGTGAAACTTGAGCCAATAATATTGCTCCAAGTGGCCCTATATTCCGCATTATCAATATTCTTTTAACTTTCTTCTGACATGTGTGAAGGGTAAACCAATAGAATTTCTCCAAGTATCGTTTATGTCACATTTTTCAGAGTTGCATGGAATCCGAGCCAATAGAATTGTTCTACATTTCACATTTTTCAGTTGTTCATTTGTGGCAGTCATTATCTAATTAAAAATTTCCACCTTTTCACATTTGTCAATATTGTAAAAAGTGATCCATTTAAAAGGCTCTACATGTCTTCAGTTTTCTTTAGTTAGTTTTGGTTGCACTGCAAAGTGTGAACCAATAGCATTTGAACATGTATATATCGGTCGATTTTTGATAGACTTGCAAAGTGCAAACTAGTGCAAAAGTGACACCTGTCTTAGTATTTTCACAGTGTCAAGTTCTTTGTTTCAAGGGTTTATTATGTTTTTCCTACGTTTTTTAACTTTTCTTTAGACCGCAAATGTCTATTTCCTTTGTACCATAGGTTTTTTAAGTCTAGGTCGATTTGCAAGCGTGAACCAATTATTTTTTGACATGTATCAAGTGTAAAACCTTTGTGTTGGCTTAGCTACTTAAATTGTGACACCTATCTTGTTCCTCTTTTGGACTCAAAATTTATTTTAAAATTAGCTAACTTTAAGGGTTTTTTTAGTCTGCTCAAAGTCTTTACTTAAAGTATGGCAAAAGCCGCCAAGTGTCAATTGTTTAAGCCATAAATTTTTTGGCAAGTGGCTTGTTTGACTTATACTTTTCTTTTGTATTGTGTCATAGTATGAAATGCGATCCAATCAATTAAAGACGTGTATATGGTTATTTTTTTAATTAATTGTCTGTTTGTCTTATTAGTTGTATTGTGAAATGTGAGCTAATTGAAAAGCGACATGTGTATTTACTTTGTTTGTTGTTGTCGATCTTGTCATAATTTTTTTCATGTGTGCCTATTTTTTTGTTGTCGTAGTTTTACAACTCTGTTGAGGACCGGAAATGACATTGAATTTAATTTTTAAAGTTTAGCATCCGTGCGAGGATCTATTTTAAAGATGACACGTGCCTTTCTGGTATTGTTGATATGTGCCACATGTCATCCCCCAATTTGGCTATTTATTAACTTATTTTATTTGTTAAAGTAGATTGTTTTGAGCTCGTGTAGCTTGTTTTTGAGGTCACCTCATCAAGTTGCTAAGTAACTCGTCGAGTTTTCTTTATCTCGCGGGTTTTCTAATTTGTCTTTGTGTTGCGGATTCCAAGGTTTCTTTGTTTCACGGGTTTGTTATTTTTTTCTTTGTACACAAGTAGCCTCCAAATTTTCTTTGTTTCATAGATTCCAAATTAGACCCCGAATAAGCTCTGTCAATTTGATCTTAAATTTGACCAAATCAAGCTATTTTTTGACTAAATTTGAGCTATTTGCATTCATATAACAAATTAAAAGATTTGTAGCTTATTTTGTAATATCTATTTAGCCTCCTTGATTTGTCTTTGAGTTGTTTTTTGTCTCCATTTTTGTCTGAGCATTAAAAATGGCTAGTTCTGCCATTTTTTCAATGGATAAGTCTCAGCTACTAAATGGAACAAATTATAGCATTTGGAAAGTGCGTTTAAAAGCCTATTTTATGGCTAGGAAGCTATGGGATCTTGTGATTGGTATAGAAAACGTCCCATAGGGAGACAAGCTACCCTTGAAAACCTCATTTAATTTTCTCAAGAGATCCCATGAAGCTCTATCCATCCTATTACAAAGCATTATAGATGAATTCTTGATGCATATAGGCCATATGGACTCACTGCAGATGCATAGAAGAAATTAGAAGCCATGCATGAAGGCGGTAAGCTATCTAAGATAATTGAATTGGATTTAGAGCTGTTCACACATCCCATGAAGGGGGATGAGAAAATTGTGGATTATTTAGCTAAAATTAAGAACATAAAAGCTCAATTAGATGGTTGTAACTGTGATCTATTTCAAGACAAGCTACCCTATCTCAATACATGTAACTTATGTTGATTCATGATGAATTTTGGTAGTTGCATGATAATAATAAGACATCATAAACCCCTATATAGAGTAATTAAGAAATCTTGAACCATGAACAAGTTTTTGTCACAAAGAAAGAAAGGATTATCACAAAGGCAGAATAGAAGTTGATATCATATTTTATAATGCATTAAGTGTATTTATATATCATGAAATATGTACCTAGAGGTTACAAATAATATGTACATGTTCTTGAGATTTTTATATTTATTTTGTAAATCATGCCTCTCTGCCTCTCCTCACGTATCCTAAAACTGAAATTGTTCTGCAAGTTTGTTTTTCATTTTTAATATAATGGATCTAGAAATTGATGGGGAGATCTTTCATCCCTTAACTCTGACTAGGATTCATGTGTCAGGTGTTTTTATGAGCATGTCTTCTATAACTAATTGTTATGATAATGATTATTTTGTCAAAACAATCATGATCTCTTAGTAGTAACAAGAATATAATTCTTAGAATCAAGAGAAGTAAGACAATGTTTTTGACTGTTAAATCATGTTTTTGGCATAAAAATATGATCATATATGACATGTCTAGACTTTAAAAGGGTGCTTACATGGTCATTGTTTGAAGAAAAATTCACATAAATCCATGAGTGTGTCCACTTTTTAATGGATTATGTTTTTCAGTAAATTCTCATTACTCTTGAATGTTTTGATTATCTAATTAGCTAAGCTATCTATCAAGTCTTATCTTTGTATGAAAGGCTTAGAATATATATATATGTGTTTGTTGATAAAATTTTTATATGATTAGTAAAATATTATTATATGCATATCACATGACACTTGGGGCGCCTTTTTGTTTGTATTGGAAATGTCTAATACTGATTGCATCTAATATATTTTACAAAGTGTAATATGTTGGAAGTATTTCAACATATTTGGTAATTATTAAACATAATGATATGTTAGTTGTTATCTAATTAGTGTTTAACCTTTATAATTGTTTAAAAGTGAAAATCAGTATGATTTCTATTATGCTTATTATGATATTTGTTGATGTTCTGTTGGATATGCAATTTGGATTTGTGTTCAAGTTTTGATGCAGACACCATCACTTGGAGAAAAAATACAACCATGTGGCTAAAGAGGTTGCTGGTAGTGATACACATAGGAGCTAAAGGAAGTATTCCTCCTCTATGTGAAGGCCAAATTGCTCTTGATAAAGAATCTAGTTCAAACATCAGAGATTATGTGAAGGCCATTGCATGTTGTGAAGTCTTGCAAGTTTTGTTCCTTGTTCAGCCTATCAGAGTTTCCCTTGAGGGGAGTGTGTATGGAAATTCCAACTGTTGATGGCTTATTATAAAAGACCTAAGTCAACTTTTAAGAGTGGATCATGACCACCCAATTTGTATGTAACAAAGTGATCATTTAGGGAATGGTTACACATGATTGTAACATTTTATGTGAACTATAATTCTCATGAAAAATTCATAAGGAAGTTCATTATAAACTTCCAATACTTCCTCCTCTTTTTAATAAGTAAATGTGTCGCTCGATGTGAAGTTACTTGTAAATCCTAGCGACACTTTAGGTATGGTCATGCCTTAGTTTATAAAAGGCTCTATAATCTGATGTAAGTATTCATATGTAAAGCACTGGTCTTAAGAATTTATGTATGGGAAGATCTGTGGATTTCCCTTATTTGCATGCTAGCCTAGATCAGGTAAAATTGACATGTCTGGTTTTTCTTCCCACTTACTTGTTAAGGGGAGTGTTTTGGTGATAATTTCAAGTGGGATCAGCCACTACAGTATGCCCTAACATTATTAAAGTTTGTCTAATCAAACTATATTAAAAACTCTTTCACAATTAAGAGTGAAGCAAATTGACTGATTCACCCACCCACATTGATGTGGGTGATCCTCTCAGATTGGCTTTAGCAAATATTTACATTTGTATAGTCCAACATTAAAGAATAAGATCATACTGTAAGATACGCTAGCAGAGTAGACTATGTAAGACACTAGCATAATGTAAGATGAGCTAGATGGTCATTATTATTGTATGATCAAGAGACATAGCTCTGTAGTGTTGTGAAAGAAAGAGGAGTGAAGTGGAAGTTTTGGGTTAAACTTGTGTAAATTATTAATAAATACAAGTGATTTACCAATGGAGTTTTTTCCTTTGGTTTCTCCACTTAAATCTAGTGTTATTTGTCTCTTCTCTAGTTTTTATTTACTTTCAAGCTATTTCTCGTTAAGCTCTGTTATTCACTATCTATTTCAAGTTATGTCTTTTTCTTAATCAATGCATGCCATAATCTATAGTCTTCGGCTTTAATGGTGGATCTATGATATGTGGATTATATTTCTCCTACTAAATCTAACAATTTAGTTATTGCTCGCTACTCACAAAGTGCGACTGACAAAAGAGCACCTAGGCACGATTCACACACACACACACACACACCTAAAACTACATTGGGTTTGAGATGTAGTACAAATCTTAGTGATAAGTCCATCTATTTGGTAACTGAGGATGGTCCACCCTTCATATGAATCTTTCCTTTTTATGGTTTTGATGCTTTTCTTGGGGTTTTACAGGTGGTTCCTCCATCTCTAATTTACATCAACATCCAACAAAATTCAATGACATCCATGTGAAAGGAAGTGAACATAGGAAATCATTTAGTGACACATTAGAGGAGGTTTCTTGTCATTTCCATAGACCAAGGCACCCTACATGCCCTTATCCTTATCAAGGCACCCTAGTCTAGCTAGACAATCTCGAGATCTATATTATCCCGAGTCTCAGTGTGCGATGATTTCTCCTCCATTCCATATGTTCTCCATTATGACATAATCCTCACAAGCTTGATAAATTAGATAAGGCCTTTCTAACCCTTTTTGACATTAGGGTTTCACATTTTATCTACTTAGTTTCTTGGGTGTATTTCAACATTTGTTTATCTATTATTTACTTCTTCTATAACATCATAATAAACTAGATTAGACTATTACATTTCCATTTTAGTGTAATTAGTGATGCACTCTTTTAACTTATAACTCTTCAAGTTACATATTATTCTTCTATTGATAAAATGAAGATATTATGGAGTCCTTAGATAGATCATCTTCTTACCCATAACTTACTATTGTTAATCTATATTATAAGGATCAAAGGATTATATACATGCCAACATGGGAACCAAGGTCACACCTAGCATTTTTATTGTGAGGGATTTCTTGAGTAGTCCTCTTAAAGATGTATGCCCTAAGCTTGTAAAGGAGGTACTCATCCATAGTATGATTCTACCATATTCTAATACAAAATTAGGGATTCAACTCCATGCTCATGGGAAAATTAATGATTCCATATATTCGATCAATTTTCGCTACCTTTGGGAGTTGTGAGGTTTATAAATTATAAATTTGACACATCTAACACTCCTACAAATGTTAGTAAACAATCCAAAAGGCCCCAAAACCTAAACAACAACTATATTCTTTCCCAAAATAGACATTGATTGTAGAATTTAAACCCTAAAAGATTTAGGCTGAATGTTGAAATCCTGAAAAATACCTATGTATTGACTAGATTAGATTATAAAAAACTATCTCCTAAACTATGACTCATGGAGCTATGAGACTAGTTCCATAAGGTGCAGAGTGACCCTAATTTAATATATTTACAAAAAAATGTTTAAGTATAAGTTTTCCATTTATTAAGTTTTATACTATAAAATAAATTTATTTATTTTATAGTATAAAAAAATAAATGCAAAAATTATACTTAAACATTTTTTTGTAAATATATCCCTCCCAAAGACACATATACAACATTACAAACAGGAACGTGCTCACGTTATAACGTGAGCACGTTTCATCTTCTATGGATTTGAAATTCCTAATCCCTAGGCTTGAATTTTCTTGGATATCCAAACCTAAGGTTTGGATTGTGTAATCTGTGAAAAATCCGTCTTTTACAAAAAAATCAAAATCTCATGTGTACACCCTGATATCTAATGTGTTATAAAATAATATTCCAAAAAAAATTATAGTATGACGTCAAGCTCGATTTTACCTTGGTGAGGATATAATTCTTTCTAAAATCGGATTAGCTTAAGGATTTCATACTTAATTTCTTTTACTAGTGCCTTCTTTTCTTGCCAAAACATATGCATATGTTTATGTACACAATTTAAGATTTTTCATCCAAATTTCAAAAAAGGGATTCGTCTAAACTCCATTCTACACGCATTAAAAAAATATAAAAAAATTGACTATTTTTCTCTGAGTTACGAAGTGTACACAAACATTTCATTTTCGGGATGTGTGCACTTTGAAAATTAGTAAAAAATTATATATTCATCTAAAAGTTATGAAAAATTAGTGGGACCTCATACATGGTCTTAGCTAACTTTTATTGAAGGGATTTTAAAAATAATTTATAAAACTCAAAATTGGGGGGGTGGTGAACACATAATAGGTTTTTATCTTTTTGACACAAAATAGACATAATTTGTGTGCACACCACATTTTACCTTCTTAATCTCCACCATTTTTTTAAATAGTAGTTTAGAAACTAGATTATGAGCACTATGATTCTTATTCTTATCACATTGTCAAATTTTGAGCATATGCATGCCAAATTATTACATGAAGTTCAAGTTTTGCCAATTTTAAGAAAAAATGTGTCCACTTTTGACCCCCTTTTGGTCCCCCATTTCCATGCACTTACCATCCAAAGGTATCACATGTTGAAATAAATCGTCTATATAGGCCTTTAATTCAACATAAGACCATGCTAAATAGCCCTCATATTTTTTAATAGTTTGGTATAGGTATTTTTTCATTTGCATCTAAATTACTTCCTAACCAAACTTTCCTTGGATTTTCACAAGTTCCAAGATTGCACTCAACTACATCCCTTTCTTTATGAGTGGATTTGTTCAAAGTTCTATTAACACTGTCAAAATTTGATTCAATATTGACCAATCCTATTAGGATTGTATTAGTCTTTAATTAAATTATTTCCTTCAAAAAAGAGAGTTTCTTTTCCATCACACATCTCTACCATGGGCTCTAAATCTATCATTTGATTTGCAAATTCATATTGACAACTCAAAAATATTTTGATGCAAGAGTCATCATCAAACACTTTCCAATGTTGAATGTTGTCAAGTATGGAAGTCCTACAAGAATCTCAACTTCAAACTTGCAATATGAAGACACCACTTCATCATCATACTTGAGAAGCTAATACTGCTAACCTATCAACTACAACATTTTGAATTCTTTCATGGTATTCAATGTTGAAGGAGAAACATCTCAATCATATCCCACACTGCATTTCTATATTGTTTCAACCTCTTACTTTTGGTTTCATACACATTTTTGATCTACTTTATAACAAATTCACAGTCTTCCTTTATAATCAAACTATTTATACCATGTCTCCAAGAAATCCTAAACTATGTATGAGTGCTTCATATTTAGCAATATTATTTTTACACTCAAAACAAAATTTCATAAAATTTTAAAGATCCTTGGTTAGGAGAAAACAACACTATACCTACCCCATTGCCAAAACTAAAACAATATCCATCAAAAATATCAACCAAGGATCAACGCGGTCTTCAAAATGAGCTCCAAGATCAAGGCACTTGGTCATCAAAGTCTACATTACCAACAAAGCTCCCCAAATCCACATTTATGTATAACACTTCATATGATGCATTCATTGGGTCTTCTATCAAGTGCATTAACTTGTCTTCTCTATGTAGCCTCACTAAATTTCCTTCCAAAGGAATGGTATCATAAGAAAGGTCTATTGCACGCTACCTCCCACACTTTGTGCCAAATTTCTTGAAAATAACATTCCCCATTTGGCAGGGAAATCAAAATAATAATATTCATTGTCAAGTACTTTCCAAGGTGATATACCAACTACACAACCAATTCCTTGACACATCCAAAACAATTACTTCCCTAGAATCCATCACATAACACCTCACATAGGCATTAGTTATCTTTAAACTGAGTTCATGCATGACTTCCAATGACATGATATTATAAGAATCATCCTAGAGTCAACACACAATTATGTAGGAGCCAACCATTAACCATTAGTGTAGTGTATAAAGGATCAACATCCTATTGGCTCTCAACTAGGGAAGTTCCCAAATATAATTTAGGGGATGGTTCAATGGTATCTTGAGATTATTTAATCTCATTCTTGATGAAAATGTGAGAGATATATTTTTTTGCAACAATATCCACAACAAATCCTAAGTATTAAAATGCCATATTTCTATGCTAAGGGATCCTAAGAAAATCCATCAAAGGAACTATTATTTTCAGCTCACTTAGCACTTGGGCCATATAACAAACCACATATTTTGGCATAGGGGTATTAAGGGGGAAGATTTATTACCTTTTCAAAGGGTAAACATGGTTTTAAAATAGCCACAACAATAAGATCATTAGCACTTGAAGTTGGCTCAACAATAAGAATCCATATAAGGAAACATTTTCTTTGGAGTGCCCTTAGGAACATTAGTTAATATAGGAATTTTAGTCTTTGAGTTTTTGGAAGGGAATTTCACTCACCTACTTCTCAAATTGTACTCCTTTTGGGAAATAATTCCATTTATTAAAATTCCCTATCCTCTTTGGAAGGTACTTCTCCATCACACTTCTTGATCACTAGAGCTCCTAAGTACTCAAAGTCATGATTGGGAAATTCAAAGGATTGAGCCATATCAGCTTTAGCATAAAATTCAAGAGGGAGATAACATATCTTATTCACACTTTCCCAAAAATCATCAGAAGCTCTAGTATATAGAAGATCGATAAAGATTGCACCTTGTTCAAATTTTACTTGATTATCAAACATACATACATCATCAAAATTTGATCTAGTAATATCTTCTTTCAAGTAAAACTATTCACAGGAACATGAGGCAACAAGTATTTATCACACTAATCAATAATGAATTCTTATTCAACATCTATAATTCTTTCACCCAATGGATTAGGAAATTTCTTATTCTCTATAGGAGGATGTTTCCTATCATTTTGACCATAGGTATCTTTCCTTTATCATATTCTCAATGATATCCTCTAAATTTGTTTTGATTTTGATTTTGATTTTGATTTTGAACTTGAGGATTGAAGACAACCCTTTCTCAGCTCTTGCTAGCTTGTAGGATATTTCTTTAACTACCACTATCAAGGTTTTAACCACTTATTCTAAATCAATAGACTTTCCAACTTGTTTTTTAGGGTTGAAAAGTTTGACCCCTTCTCTTTTTGGTGGTTTTCCTACAACCTCTATGTTGTTTTTAATTTGAATGGCCATGTTGAATTATTTCCTTAGACTCATGGGGTTCTTGTTTCTAAAGTAATAAGTTACTTTATTTTCAAATGCATCACAATACTTGATTAAACAAGATTCATCACTCAGTCTCAAATTAGTTGGTAATCTCATCAAGGTCTTATTGAACCTTGTGTTGAAATATTGTACACATTCATTGGGATTTTTCTTTATGTTTTCAAATTCAGATAGGAGGAACCTAGGGTTAGTCCTATCACCATATTGAATTCTAAAGGCATTCATAATTTCATCCCAAGAATCAATTGAACCATGAGGAAAGAATTAAACCATTCCCTTGCATCCTCTTCTAATGTGTGTACAAATAGATTTAGGAAAACATCTTCATGTTCTACTTCATAATCATCAATAATATTTTGGAACAACTTAAGATGTTGATCACCACTAATAACATTATTTCCTTGAAATTTAGGAAACATATTATTGATTTCATTAGGCACATCATTTGGATATCTCGCATGTACCCAAAATTGATAGGTCTTGAATGCTTGAGCTATGAAAGGGGCACATGAAGGAGGATGGTCCATATTATGCTCAACTAGATTTTCAATAATAGGATCTACAAGGTTTTGAACAAATGGTCTATGAAATAGGGGAGGAGGGATAATATTTTACAAAATCTTATACCAACACCTTCAAAAATATGGGTATAGAATCTTTTTAAACAAACAATGGAGTTGAAAAACAAGGATGCTAGGTTATGAAATTTCAGGAGAAATAAAATATCCTTCTATCAAAGGAGAACTAACTAGATCAGATGTTTGTATGTTTTTACCTTGTGAATTCAAATCAAGCAACTGGTTTCTAAACTTGTCTCCTTTTCCTACGTAATGTAACCAACTTATAAAATATTTATTTAGCGGGTATGATATGAATGATGATCTCAATCCTTCCATCTTTTAAATAAGGAATCACAAACAAAATATATCAATAATATAATAGTGGTCAAACCCAGAACTTGGAATGGAGTTGCTACTAGAGATTTCACTCTAGACATTATAGATTAACTTGGAAATGTACTGAATTGCACTCCAAAACAAAAAGCGGTGATGAATTTATAAACCCTTGTTAAACCCTAAAAAAATCAAAACATGGTATACATACTTAAACCCTTCTTAAACCCTAGGAAGAGATAAATCATGCTTCTAGTCCCCAACAATGCCAAGAAGGGTATAAACAAACTGATGTTGATTTCTTAGCTTTGAATGTCCCCATGACAACAATGCTAAAAGGGTATTTATTCCCAATATAACACCTCACATAGACTTGAAGAGAAAAGTGCATGAAATAAGGGGTAAGGAAGAATGATGGATATGTTAATTTTTTGTTTTCAGTTAGGTATGGATCCATATTCCTCTCATGGCCTAGTATATGAAGATGACATGGAAGCACCTAAATGAGGGTGGGTGTTCACCTACTATTTTATGGCTATGTCTGAACCAAGGTGAGAGTAACTAAGGGGTGGCTTGAAAGGGGTAGGGAGATACTATATTTTTAACCCTAAAACTTGTTGGAATATCAATCTAAGATCAAATGCAATCAAAAAATTCAATGCCCATTCAAAAGAATGGTCAAAGAATCATTCCAAAACACTTGATACATTAGAAACAAGCCACTAAATATAGATTTAGGGTCAAAAAAGCATAATTTTGAAGGAATATATTGACAAAATGGAGTGAAATGATACTTGAGATGTCAATCTTCATAAATAATAGCAAACCCACTCAAAATATACACAAGATGTTGAGTTTACATGTAGATGTAATATTGAATTAACAATAAGTGATGAAATCTGCAAGGGTAGGACAATGAGTAGTTTAAAAGAAGATGAAAGGGGATGGAAATGGGGGGAAGGGGACTAGTGAGAGGAAAGTATATGCATTAATCACTTTTTCTTTTCAAAATTCTTCATGCATTCAAATTTGAAATAAAAGGAAAATCACCCTCCAAAGGTTATTTACCCTCATAGAAACCCAAATAGGATAAATAATGTAAAATAATTCTTGAAACCCCAACAAAGACACCTAGGAAAAAGTGTCATGCACTCATCACACCAAATTTCCAACACCAAAGGACACCCAAAGGAAAACATGTATGTATTTTTAGAAATTACATAAATGAGATTTATAATTGAAGCCAATGATGCGGGGTAATACTACAATGCAACAAAACATCAATACCCAATCAAATAATCAATTGTAAAATGATTCTCTATAGTTATTTGACATGATCAACAAATCATTACAGAGGATAATGGAAATTTGTTTACAAGCAGGATCAAAATTGTATATGACAAAAGGGTTTTATGTGTCCATTTACAGAGGAAAGGGAAACATGTAAAGAAGAGTCTTAAAACTTGTTAATGGTTGTACAACAACAACCACCTTAGTATGAACCTACAAATGATAATCACAAGTCACTAATTACTTACAAAGTTGCTCCACAAGCAAAAACCCACACTTTTAAAGCAAAAACCCCACAAATTCCAACCACTCCATAGTGAAGAGAAGGCTTCACTTTTTACAAAAAAATGTCTCAATCCTAAAATAATATCCCATAGATGCTAATCCGAGGACTATAAGCATGCTAATTGGTTATTTGTGTGCATAGAGAGAAAATCAATGGAAAATCATACAATCACGAGGATGAATGCATGTGAAATTTCAAGTTTCTAACCCTTGATGCTCTAATCATCCATTCTAAATTTGGTGGGGCAAGGAGAGGCATATTATTCTTCTATATGCATCCATTAACAAAGTAAGATCAAAATGAAGCATCTCCAACCATTTTGATTTATAAAAACAACGCGCAACAACCAAAAATTCTGTAGTTAAAATATTGTGAATTTCTTCACCTTTTTTGTAAATTGTATCTCATTGGAAATATTTCTCCAAGATCTTCCCAATGCACTTAGTTTGAGATGAAAAAGTATCAGGAAATGTGGGGATAGATAATACAATAGATTTATATATCCACCAAAATAAATAGCTAATGATTGAATAATAAGTTAATATGAATTACATCACATTATGAATTATAAATTAGATTTCATGCATACATAGGAAAGTAAATGAACACAACAAAACAAAAGAACACAATATATAAGTGGGAAAACCATGAGAGTTTTAAAAACCACTAAAAACCACTTATATTTATTGAGAATAAACATTTAACCCAACATTCCCACTATTTCCTTGAATATACATAATTACATTCACTCATAATATCACATCTAGCTCGCATTATAGTTTACCTCTTGTTTGATGATTAGTCGTCGATATTCATCTGTGTGTGTTCCAATATCAAAGAGATCACCTAATTTATATCAAGGTGCATGGTCCGGATCCACTCTTAATGCCAAATAATTTCATTCTTATATTTTAAATTTAATTCATAAGCCATGACTATTAGTCTTTGGCGGTTTTATATTAAGTCATTTTCATGCTTAATATTACAACCCCAAAACTCCCCTTAATGTTAAGTAGGAAAACATGCAAAACTTCCTTTTATACAAAAGGAATTACATTCCATAAATCATCACATGAAGATTTAGGCTAGCATGCAAATATACAAAGCTTGTTCCAAATAACACATGCCAAGTCACCTTTTTGTACAAAAGGAATTACAATCCATAAATCATCTAAGTGAGTTAGGCTAGCGTGTAACAAAAACATTTGTTATGTGGATTTTTTTAATTTTGTGCTACACTACTTCTGTGGGGTTTGGAACTACATGGTACACTACTGTAGTATCCTACGAACTTCGATAATTCGTGAACCAATGTGAGTTTTTGTGGGTTTAGAAAAGTCATGGTGCACTAATTTATTGTTTAAAATACTTCAAGAAATTACGGAACAATGTAAGTGTTTCATTGGTTTTATAAAAGCTGCAGTACACTGCAAAACATGTTTTATAGTTTTTGAAAGAACAAAAACTCCATGGTACACTGCATAACATTCCACGGTTTTTTTTTTTGGAAAAACAAAAATATGCAATACACATAAACAAAGCATAATTCTCAAGATAAAATGATTAAGTATGAAGCCTTACATAAGATTATGGAGTCTTTTATAAAATAATAATCTCTCATATCTAATGCTTCATTGGGTATTACAAGTAAACTTACATACAATGATAATTTAATTTTAAAATGGAAATAGTATAGGGATTTTATAACCAACACAATAATTTCATTAAGAAGTGGCATGTTGGGCCCCTAAAATATTGACTAAGTACAAAAAGGTAAGTTAAAGGGTGGGTGTGCATAAGGGTTCTACTTTTAGAAGGACCATGTTACACCACCAAGAACAAGGTCTCAATACTTATCCATATTTGACGTATCGGGTAGAACATGAGAAAGGCATGACCCGCCTAGGTTCCAACCTAGCAATAGGTTGGCTTAGGAAGGAATATGCCTTATGATGGAAGCTTCTAGAAGAACATCATGGCAAGGAGTGGGGAGCTCGGGCCCTGGTGGAGCATGCTCCCATGAGGACCACATATAGGCTCTTGGCAACAGATCTCAAGCCTTAGAAATAAGAGTTGCGCGTCAAGAGGCCTTACAAGACCCATAGAGGAGAAGAGGGAGAGAGATTCAAGAGAGCCTCTAAAAAATGCCGCAAGGAGTTATATTGGGTCCAGATAAATATAGGGAGGATTGTCATTGGGTTGGGTAGATAAAATATAGAGAAGGATGCATCAATGGGTGTCATCAAATTTATTTTGAGAGAAATAATAGAAAATACAAGACCCATTGGAGAGAGATGACATCATAACAAAATGCAAAACATGCTCATTCCTCCTTATTTCCCTCAAGGGAATCCAGCTATGATGTATGACTGAAAGGATAAATGAATCTAATGGATGAATTTACCAACTTATTTGAATATGATCATTAATGATTCTAGTCCATCCTCATATATCTTCATGGTTTTTCCAATCTATTATGAAATGAGTATAAATCATGCATTTTCCTTTCTATTCTCACTTCGATTTATAATTGCTAAGTATATTTTTGTTTGAATACCACATCTAGAATCCATTTTGAGTTCTATGAGGTGAAGGCATGTCTCTTTCTACCATTTTTAAAGTTCTATCATAGATCCCACTAAAATCACATAAAGGAGAGACTATGCCCACACGTGCCTTTAATGTGATAGATTTCCCTTGTTCTTTTGGGTGTAAAAATGACTAATGGCATTGTAACAGAAGGAGAATACATTATAACAAACATACAAAACATGCTTATTCCTCCTTATTTCCCCCTCAAGGGAAACTATGAAAGGATAAAGCTCATCTGATTCAAAGGTGAAGACATCATTCACGTGATACTTGAATTTTTCCAATCTAATTCGAGGGTAGAGATCAAATTCATCCACTTGATTAGTTGAGCAAAAATTATACCACATGATCATTAGATTCAGAGGTGGGGAATAGATTCACCATTTGAACTATATATCAATGTGATATGCTCCATTCTTTAATGTTGATTTGGATTGTTTGCAAGAGAAATGTAATTTTGTCATAGAGAATGATTCCTTTAACGCCAATATAAAGTCCATCAATAGTCTTTTCAACCACATAGCTTCCTTATCTACTTCCATAGTACTTCATATTGATTTCTCCTTACTATTCTAAGTGATTGCACTTATATTCAACTTCAAACAAGCACATCCATAAGTATATATTCTATCTTATGTTGGCATTGTGTTGTCATTGATGTCAAAATGTGATGTTGTCATTATAGAAAACCTAAAAATACATACATATTTCTATCCCACTTTTATCCAATTAGAATTAATTAAATTAATTCTATCTTGTGCAATACACCCCTTTAGAATTAATTTAATTTATTCCACCATTTAAATACACCATTTTAGAATTAATTAAATTAATTCTACTACCTACATCATATTCCTACCCTTTGGAATTAAATAATTTAATTCCACCATGTCTTTGGAATTAATTAAATTAATTCCTACACCCTCCTAGCTAATATAATTAAACATTTAATTAAATAAATGGTTAATTATTCCCTCACAATTAAATACTAATTAAATTAGTTATTTAATCAATTCCTTTACTTATTCAACTCAACTTAAACTCCACTTCTAGATTCCTATAAATGAGGGGCTATAGAGTTGTGTGCGTACAACCAACTTTCTAGATGTAACTTTTGTTATTCCAAATGTCTACTACCCCTATAAATATGCAACTACTATTGCCAAGTCTACTTGCTAACTCGGTGATTCAACCATTAACTTGGAGCTTAGTTAAAATTTCATCCACTTTTTATGGCTCTACCCTCAACTATATAAGAAATCCATTTCCTTTGTAAATCCATCCTGGAGCTTTGAGAAAATTGCATCCAACTTCTACCAATTTGACATATGCATCCTTGTGAAATCTTCTCGTAGCATTTGCAAACACCTTTTGAGAAGTAATATCAAATAGCACCCATAATCCAATATTCAACAAAATCTAACAAGTTTAAAACCTTCTACGATCTTGCTTAAGGTTTGTAAGAGATTATAGAAGTTATAATAAGATGGAGTGTGTTTATTTAATCTAGTGTTTTATTTATTTATCTTATGTTGTTTTTCAATTTTCCTTGCATACATTCTCAAACTCCTTGGTGGAATCCCCACATTATTTATTTCATTTTAATTTATTATTTTCTGATTTAACTTCATTTATTTGTTTTTTAATCTTCATTTAACCTTGTTGTCAAAATTTTAGGTTCTCAAGTGAAGAACAAAAGCTAAAAAACTAGGAAAACCAGCTTCTTGGCTACCTTTTTGACATTTTAGCATTTTCCTGAACTGTTTGCACTAGCATATATGATCTATGCGCTATCGTTGAATTTATTACAATATCATACAAGTGCAAGTGCTACCATAAAAACTGTACACTTTCGGTCTAAGTTCACGCGCTACAATTGTCAACAGCTGCACACGTTTCCTTATAAGATCAAAAAATAACATCACTAATCCTTGCACTAACATTGTATTGTATGTGTCAATGTTCATTATGCTTCATCTTATTTAACATGTTTATTTTTTAGGTCCTTTGTAATGCAAACACGCATAGGTGCACTTGCTTTTGTTATTTGTAATGCTAGTGCAATCAAATTCCACGCATTGGTGTGTTATTGCACATGCCAACATATTCTACCTATGATTTCCAATTTTCTAATTTTTCTAGCTTTTATGATCGACCTAACCTATGTTTTAGATTATTTCATTATGTTTTTAGAGATTGGTTTCTATTTTAAGCATTAATAGAGGAATTAAAACTTTCTTTTCTTAAATCATTGTGAGATCACACATATGCTCTTTCCTCGTGCTTTATAAGCAACCTTGGAAATTAGAAACGTGATCTTCACTTTTCAAGTATTTGTTTAAGGAATTAACCTTTTAATTTTGTTAATCAAAGCTTGTTCAAACTTATGATCTTTCCTCACACTTTATAAGAAACCTTGGAAATAAAAAACATGATCTTTCTTCTATCGTATTTCCTCTACCTACCTCAGGAAAAAACATTCTTATCCTTGTTTACAGACTAACTCTATAGGAGGCTATAAAACATCAAAACTACTAATTATAGGTCACCTTGAACGAAGTTTAAAATATTTTACTAACTACAGGTTGCCTCTGTCAAAGATTAGTGGTTAAAAAATCTCATCTTTTAATGAAGATAAAATGAAAAACTCACACTATATTTATAAGTGCGGTTGATAAGGCTATTTCCCAACTGCAATAACTATGGGGAGTGATTTGGCATAAGCCATAAAACTCATTTGAGGAGTACTACAGGAACCCCAAAGTGGTCGGCACATTGAGGGAATTGGCTGACAAAACGGGGTACCCTTTTATCCTACTTGACTAGTAAAACCTTGTGAGATTAGAATCACGGATATCCAGTAGTGGCGACCCCAGTGCAATTCATTTTGAGCAAGATCTTTTCTCAAGGTTTCAAAGGGGATAAAGTAAATATAGAAGCTAGTAATAACACCGCACTCACTCAGGTATACTATTAAAATGTAGTTGATAGAACCACTTAGGAAGCCATACACTCCCAAGCCAAGATAAGGTAGATGCCAAAACAAACTATAAACAAAAACTCTCTTTTTATTTCTTTCTTTTCTTTGTTTTCTTTCTTTTCGTAGTAGTGTTCCACACTCACATCCACATTCTCACTTTCGTATATTTTCACATTTTCCAAACACTCCTTGTTTGTATTTATCTTTCATACCTTTTTAATATTTCCAAATATTCCTTATTTGGATTCTTTTTCACCTCTTTTCACCATCCTAAATACTCATTTGGGCTCATTTTTACTCTTTTCCCAATCTCCAAATTTTTTAGATTATTGGACTTGTTGTTCACCTCTTTTCTTATCATTATTTTTCTTCATTTGTAGTCATTCACTACCTCTCTTTTACCTATTCTAAATCCTCTTTTTAGATTTTTTATCTCTTTTCCATCCTTTCAATCTTTTCCTTTTTGGAATCTCTCTTTTATTTTCATCACACTTTGTAGTATTTTTATTACCCAATGTAGCTATGTGTACTAACACATCATCTAGACAAGTCTAGAAGCTCATCTGAAGCACGTGCAAGTCCCAAGTCCCTCCTTTGGTATTCTTAACAAGATGTTAGCATGCGTGTTTATCATATTCATGATCAAAAACAACCATTCATGCAGAGAGATACACCATAACATGACCATTCAACAACACATATAATAAGGAAATTATTTATAGATAATGAATATTAAGATATGAATACCCATAAAGCCATATTTAGACATAGAGATCTTTACAATTCATACACAATTGTCCATTAAAACCACAATTCATATCATATCATAGAAGTTGAATAAATTATATTCCATTACATCAATGCGCTAAACATGTGTGCACTCCTATAGACTCAAGATCACACCTACATCATGATATCTTATGCTTTCACTAACTAGTCTCTTCACTCTCTAACTCAGACTCTCCAAAACCCTAGAACTCCATAAATAGTCTAAATAAACAAATTTCCCTTCATTGCACTTTCACACACACACACACACACACACACACACACACATTTTAAAACACACACACATTTCACACACACATACACACATGTGTATATATATATATATGGAGGGGAATTTCCCTTCACTGCTTGCTTTGCACTTTCCTAATAATAAGGTTCTTACAAATAGATTGCATGATTTTAAAACTTTTTCTTTACAACATTTCAAGCTATAAATATATTTCTTTAATTCCTATTATTAGATAGTTCATGCGTTGTCTTTTACCTTTATATGCATGTGCTTTCTTATCCTTTTCTTGGCCGCTAAGTCATCTTGATTTTTTTCTATTTCTAGACTTTGTTTGAGTGAAACTCCATTTTATACTTTTCTATTTTTATCCATATGGAAATTTAGAAAAGTCCCAATTATTATCTGTATACACGCAACCCCACATGCTAACCTTCTCCTTTTTATGGTGCACACGCCTCCGTGCACTCATTTTCTCTTACATTCTCTCTTGTGTGCATTATTGGCATGGTTTCCTAATAGGTTTTCATTGATGAAAAACTACATTAATGAATAAGTACATGTTGTAGGATGATGTATATGGTGCTAACATATTGGTTCAGGTGTTTATCATCCATCAGTAGTGGGATTCAATGAGGTATGCTTGCTTTTGCAAGCCTATACAGGTGCCTAGGAGGTGTAGCTTGACAATGTGAGCTTATTGGTTTCTTGGGAAGCATGTTTACATGATTTATAGCATGATTTGAAGGTCTTTGAGCACTCATAATAGTGGTATGGTACATGTATAACTGGTTCTCTTGGTTACAAGTGCTCATTGGGAGTAGGTATGATAACTTAAAGGTGTAACATTGTAAGTTGGAGCTAAATGAGCTTATGTAAGCTTTAATTCAAGTGTATCATGACATATGAGGTATTTTTTGGTCATTTATAGAGGTTTCATGTTCAATTATTACATTATTTTAGTTGGCCCTAGTTGCTACTATGAAGATCTAGCATGCAAGCAAAGGTAAGTCTTAGTGAATGGAGATATTGGGATATGGAATTAAATTTTTTATGATTAGAAATATTATAAGGATGATTTTATATTCTATCAAAAAATTTAGGTTCCCATGATGTTAAATTTGCAAGATATGACTAATTTTGTGAGACAAGGTCAAAATCTAGTACATTTCCAGCTCGAAGTGCAACTTCGGATACTCGTTGCGAACAATGTGATTTACATGGAACCTTATGGATTTCAAGGATGATTCCAAGGTAATTTTATAATTTTTCACAAATATAATCAGGTCATTTGATCTTCACATTTTTATGAACGATCGTTAAGAAGGTAAAGAGGTGTAAAACCCTAGTTAAACCCTAGCTAGGAGCAATTGGCAAAAAGTGAAGTATACTGACATAGTTGTGATTTCAAGTGAAATTTTGATGATTTTATGTTGTATAGGACTCCCAATTATTTCCATAAATGTATGGTTGAGGTCATGGTGATATGTGGGCCCCACCTAAAAATAGTAGTTTCTAAAGAAGAAGGTTTTAGGACAAGATGGTCTAAAGGAGTACCATGAAAAATTGATTTTAAATGATGATTGGGATTTTTTACTAATTTACATGGAGGTTTTAGAGAAATTTCATATAGGTTCATGGTGTTTTGTGGTCCAAACAAATTAAGTGATCACAGGATAGTTTTTGGATCTCAAATAGCAGGGTCCAATAAAATGGTCATAACTTGAGCTACAGGTGGTGATTTGAGATGATTCAAGTTGTGTTTAAATTAGAATCATATATATTTACATTTATATATTTATTTACTCATGTGATGAGGTCATTTTACATGGTGTTAAGGTTCATTCTTTGAGAATACTTTTTTTTGATAGTTCAAGACATCATCTATTTTTGGTGCAAGTTTGATGTTATTTGAATCATGATATGGATTGGGTGATACTTCCTATCACCTATAATATTATTAGGGATTAATTTTGAATCCAATGAATCCATTTTTAGGTCTTGAATGTGTATAAATAATTATATAAACTAACCTTTGAAAAAAGCTTTTGGCAAGGTTAATATGGTGAAGGTAAAAATATTTCTGTGGTTTTAAGTGAAGGATGTTTCATGACTTATAACTTGATTATAAGTGTTATAAAGGTTAGTAAATTTATTTTTATTTTTCTCATGTAATTTTTGGTTGTGTAGAAGTGATATGGTGATCAAATGAGTTTCAGGGTCTGAAGGGTGCATGAAACAATTGTCTTAAGAATTATAAAGGGAACTAGGCCCATTAAATGAAATAATTTGATTGGTTGATATTATTTGTGACATTATGATGTTTAAATGTTTATTAAAATATGTGTGGTGATTTATGGGTCACAGATAATGATGGTTTTGAAGTAAGGGCATATCAAGTAGGATTAGCCACTTGGGTATGCCCCATTATCATTAATGTTTGACTGGTCAAACTTTAAGTGTGAAGTCTTTGACACTCAAAGAGTGACCACCCAATTTATTGGGTGATCCCTCTTGGGATTGACTATCTGACTATCTATAACAGCTATGTAGGCTTGTATTAAAGACTCTGAGTTGTCTATAGGACGTTCCGGTTAACTAATTGTTTTAGCTATTGAACAAACAAGAGAAAAATATATTGTAGGCATTAAGAAATAGCTAAGGAGTGAAGTGGAAGTGTTGGGTAAAATTGTATCATATTCTGAATAAAAGATAGTGCTTTTACAGAGGATTTTTTCCTTCAAGTTTCTCCACTTATATCTGGTGTAATGTGTCACCGTTCTCATTCTTGTTTTTACTTTCATCTCTTGCTCATTATTTTTATTTAAGCTTTGTTATTCACTCTCTAGTTTAAGTTATAGCATAGTCTAAATCAACTGTACATCATAATCTATAATCTTCGACCTTAATGGCGGATCTATGATTTTAGATCTCATTTTCCCTACTAAATCTAACATCTCAAAGCACAACTTTACCTTTCTTGACAATTTCCATCATTTCTAGGCCTATATTTTACATAATGGAGTAATTTCTTGCTTTTCACCTTACAAAAAGACTAACGTCCCTAAATAGAATTATCATTACATTTGGCATCATCTTTGACATGCTATAATAAGCTATTCATACCTCATCAAGACCAAAAGGTACTCCTCTAGACTCAAGGCCACTGTATCTAGCTCCCAAGCACATATTGAAGTAACTTACCTTGCTATATAGGCTTGGAGACATCTTGACAACTTTTACTAAGACCCAAACCATTTTCTCACTCTCGACATTCTCAGTTGGATAACAATATGCATTTGTGACACTAAAACAACTGATCAAGGAAGAGAGTCTCTATAACATACCTTATTAGGATTGGAAACACCATATCATACCTAGAAGCATGATCCCAGTGCTCCCCGTATTTTATGAACTCATCATATTCTCTTGCACCACTGTATCTTACCCAAAAACATCATTTTTATTACTTGTTCACTAGATGAGACTCAATTTCATTGATTTTGCATCTTTGCGTTTGCACAAAAATAGACCTTGTAATTGACCTGTAGGAGCACATTTACACCATTTCTTGTCTTTGAATAATCTCTGTCATTCTAGCACCTTTACCCCTTTTGAAGTAAGCCTAAGTAACCTTCAAATCTTGTTATCTTCCAAGACTTTTCACACTTTCATATTTCTCATTTCATTCATTAGAGTCCAACTGTACCTTTTCATTTAAAATGTTGCACTTCATCAACAGTATTGTAGCTTATTCATGTTTTCAACAACTCGATTTTGTACAACTATAACCCTTGATTCACAATTTACTTGGTGATCTCGACCTCTATCGTAGCTTCAACACTTTGGGTATAGTAGCATACTATTAGGAAATTATATTTAGTGCTCATATTTATCATATGGTAAATGTTTCGGTTATATTTTTATTTAGTATAATATATTGTTTTAACAACAATATATTTGTAGAGTATTTTGTGCCTGTGAATATTATTCCAGGATATTTTTTGTAACACCTCCCTATTATCTTGGAGGTTGTTTTGGCTATATCCTTGGCTATATAATAGCCATGTTCTCAGTGACGTTTGGAATATATCATGAATAATGTTATTGTCTGTTTATTAATCTTTGTGTATTCTTTTTTGTCTCAAGAATATTTGCATGAGATAAATATTCATATAATATCTTCTAAATACTATCATTGGTATCAGAGCGTGGATATACGGTCATATAATGGAAGAATAATCTCTTACTAGGGAATCTTGAAATCTGTAGGTTTCCCAGGTTGATGGTTACAAGATAATAGAGCTCGCCTGTCTTAGGAGTGGTGATTCTGAGAGGACTCATTGTTATAAATGAGGAATTGAAAATTAATTGTAGGAGACTTATTCTATGTGCGTTTCTATCCTTTTGTAGTTGTGCATACATATGTTTTGCATTGGCATTGATCTGTTGAGAAGGAGTAATCGGAATTTTGGAAATTCGGTGCTTGGCGTCGATCTCATCGTTGATTGGCAGTCTTCTCCATCTAGTACATTTATCAAACAAAGGGATATTTAGCACTGACGCCTCCTAAGCATCTTGTCATAATTATATGCTGCATTTATTTAATTGTTTAGATGGTTGCACATAAATTCCAACAAGGATTATAAGTATAGTTTACACTGTATGAGGCCATGATCAGTCAAATATCATTCCGAGCATATTGTTTGGCGTTTGATCCATATTTTTCAGTCCATCTACCAGGCATGGGGTTTCATATATTTTGCGTTTTCAATGGTCTGACATGAATGATACGTCCAAAAGCTTGATTTAGGCTTACATGCACCTGGAGAAGCATGAAAATATTGAATGCGTGAAGGATCTTTTAACAGGCGTGTCTTGTTTCCCACTCACCACGTTTCTCTCCACTCTTATGTAGTTGCATTCTTTATCTGCCAGATGTTCACATAACAGAACTTTACCTTATATCGAGCTTCAAGTTTTCTACCGTGTAGTAATTTCCCACCATTTTGACTTTTATGGTTTGAGGTGAATGAAGTTGTTGAGCTGTGTATGAATTCTCCAAAATAACGTATTGAATAGAGCTTTCTGCACACATTGGGACGTTTCCCACATGCTCAAATTAGTTTGATATTTCTTGTAATATTCTCCACGCCACTCATCAGATCTCTTGCATATAGTTGATCTATTCCTAATCTTGATCAGCAGGTCACAGTGACCATGACCCGGGTCAACTGGACCTTGGCTTGACATCTATCAGAATCCTCTTGGCACGATGGCATCAGATCCATAGATATGGAGATATTGTTAGTCTAAAATATCTGGTCAACTCTCTTAATCCAACGAATTTTCAAAATAGAAGATTTTCTTTATTATTCCATGTTATGCATTATTTCTTCCTTTACTCTCAGCAAAATAGGGCCACACAAACCACTTTACAAGTTTCCACCTCAACACACTACCTATGGCGTATTTCAAATACAAAGGTGCCTAGTTCGAGTCTTTTATGGTCAAAGTAGTTATAATAGTTTTATATTTGAGAGTCGAGTTTTTTATGTGTATGCCAATCTTCGTATGATTCAAGTACATAAGTTTAGGAAGATTCATTTTTAGTAGTGGAGTCATGTCAAATATTACTATATGGTGAAAGCCTTTTTAGGTTTGTTCTATAGTTTTGTCTTGGATAATTAGATATCGTGTGGAACCTTTTTTTTTTAATTTTGGATGTTGTATTAGTCCAAAATAAAATCCATTACAAAAGAAGTTGTTTAGAGTATTTAAAAAGTAATTTTTGTTAAATATAGTTCATGTCTTTAAAAGTTTTTTTGTCAAGTCAAGTCATGAGTCAAAATTGT
Organism: Taxus wallichiana var. yunnanensis; assembly: GCA_018340775.1. Lineage (NCBI taxonomy): Eukaryota > Viridiplantae > Streptophyta > Pinopsida > Cupressales > Taxaceae > Taxus > Taxus wallichiana. The sequence continues at coordinate 108,362,789 of CM031235.1, read as the reverse complement.
AAAAAAAAAAACCTCATTGACGCATTTTCGGTGTTACCCGGCATCTAAAAATAAAGTGTTTCACATTGTGGGGGAGAGAAAAAGAATAATCTCAATGTGGAAACAAATGTGCTTCATGTTCACATTTTGCTGAGCTAGTGGCAGCAAGTACACTTTGAGGATGGAGAACAAGTAGCGTCCTCTCATCATCCGCAAGTGATGAGGCTGCAAAATGAGGTTGTGGCATTTTGTTTCAGTGTGTTTTTTTAGTTGTAGTGTACCTATTTTTATTCAATTTTTAGTATGTTATTTTTGTAATAAAGTGAACATATTCCTATGTACTTTCCTGATGTGAAGATATTGTGGAAAGGTGAAAGCCCAAAGGAAAAACAACATCATGTTTCTTGAAGAGGATGAGCAGGGATCATACCTGAACAGGGGTTCCTTTTTAGTGGACAGGGATCCATTTTGTCGAACAGGGGTTCATACAGTGAGCAGGGGTTCAATTCGGATGAACCGAGGTTCATACCATCGGTGAGCCAAGATCATGAGCACACATGGGCGGCAAGCTGCAAAATAAATGTGATTATTTTTCTCCCATGTTCGCACTAAGGAGGGGAATGTTAGGAAATACTATTTAGTGCTCACATGTTTATCATATGGTAAATGTTTCAGTTATATTGTTATTTAGTATAATATTTTTTTAACAACAATATATTTGTAGAGTATGTTGTATCCGTGAATATTATTCTAGGATATTTGTTGTAACACCTCCCTATTATCTCGGAGGTTGTTTTGGCTATATATTTGGCTATATAATAGCCATGTTCTGTACGTTTGGAATATAGCATGAATAATATTATTGTGTGTTTATTAATCTTTTGTATTATTTTATGTCTCAATAATATTTGTATGAGATAAATATTCATATGACCTCTTCTAAATACTATCACATACTTCAACAAAGTCTTCAACACCATAGGCATACATGCAATATGTCATTGACTTGCCAACCTTCATACCATCATTAGCCTTTTCCAAGCACAAACTCTAATCTTTCTCCTATACTCATACCATTAAAAATGATGATAAGCCTTTGGATAGATGTTATACCACTGAGAAGAGTATTCTTCCTCCTTAGGTCACCATTTAGACTATTGTAGCACAAAATTATCTTGACACCATCTTGTGTGCACTCGTTGGATTTTTACTTGAATCAAGACCACGATGACAGATCTTTCTACAAACTTGGTTTAGCATTCAAGATCCTTGTAATAGTAATATGACACTTTGATACATCTTCAGAAAAGTTTCATAATCCACTACTGAGACTTGATTGATTGACAATCACGTGATACATAACTTGACATCTCACATAAACCCATTTTCAACTATAACCTTGGACTTAACCTCCATGAGTGAGGTTTAAACCATTTACAATCATCATGTTTGCATTTTCACTTTGCATTCGACTTACATACATAATTTCAATATTTGAGACTACAATTATAGTCGTATAACATCTATAAGCATTGAAATATCTCACAACACCTCATTCCAAACCCGAGAATGACATATTTACCTTAGACGAGAAATTTGAACTCTAAGACACAATTTAGATTTTTTTGATTGGTTGGTAAATTTTGGATCAAAATCTCCTCCTTAGACATTTCATATGGATCAAGTGTCATTTACCATATCATCCCTTTATTAGACCTCTATGCATATTTTCATCTCACGTTGACACTTCCAAGTTCATTTATGGAGCAATATAGACCTAATGAATGACATTAGACCTTTTACTTTATCACATAAACACCACTAAAGTATGATTGTTCATGTAAGAAAAAATATGATACTTTGATAACCCAAATTTTGAATCTTCCTAGAAGCTTCATTCGAGAACATTTCACTAGCTTTGATCAATACTAAATAGGTCATCACAAATTCCCTCTAATACCTCCAAACTTATATTAACAACCTTTTTGATTAAAAGACTTGAACCACCTAGAGGGTTCAATGAGCCAACCCTAAACCTTATCCAATCAAATATGTATTCCTTAGAGGTCACATATTCATATGAAATACATACACACTCTTGGACCATCATGATTCCATAGGACTAACATCACACGTTCAAATTGTTCATTCATAGTCTACCAGCCTTGAATACTTAAAGTGTCATCCATAAATTTTGGCATGAACGTAATTGTAAGAATACATTACTTGATTCAGATACCCATTTTATTCATTTAAGCTACATCACGAACCTTAGAGCCCACTTCAGAGAAAAAAACATGATTGGTTTCAAAGATACACCTCCCATAGTTAGGTCATTTTGCACTTTCACTGTCAATCTTTAGCACTACCAGATATTCTCCAAATTTTAGCTATCTTTGGAGACTAAGACCTCTAAATATTGAAGAACATGTTATCTAGAATATTTGTATAATATTTTAGCTTTGGATTCAAACATTTAGGTCTTCAAATCCATCTTGCCAACTATATCGCTCATACACATTGTGAAAGCACATTCTAAAGGAAGAAAGACCTCAAATAGTACAATTTTTTTCTCTTGTGTCTGTAGACACCCTAATTTCACATCTTTCTTAAATCAATTAATTCCCTACCTCATTTCCCACAAAAATACACTTGAATTAATCAAATATAATTTGATTAATTATCCATTTCAAATATAAAAATAACCTAATCCTTACCACATGTCATTATTCTCCATGTTTTTCTACTATTGAATTAAAAATTCAAAATCAAATCCTCACCCACTCTTCATGGTCCCCACTCACCTAAAATCCTCCACTTATGAATTAAAAATCTAAAATCAAATCCTCACCCATTCTTCATGGTCCCCACTCACCTAATCTTGCCCACATTTTCAAACCATGATTACTTAAATTAATCTAAGTTAATCACTTCCCTAGGCTATAAATATAGCCTTACCCCTCCCCTCTAAGACATAGAGAATAAGCTTGAATGCCATGTCTAAGTTCTTGCATCCTTTGAGAAAAGAACATCCTTCCACCTCATCCTAATGCCCAAATAGCCTCATCTTGAAGCACCCCAAATCCATAATCCTTTTACCCATTTGGTGCAAAGTAAGTGGATCATTGTTGCAGGAAGGCCTTGCTCCGTCTTGAAGAAAAGCACCTACATATCATGCAATCGAGCTCAATCCATGTTTCCTAGCCCATTCTGAGGTTTTCTACGGAACGTGAAGGAGGAGGTATTATTGTTAGTATTTTACTTCCTTATTAGTAGTGCATTTTTCCTAGCTTATATCATGGAATTACTTAATTATTCTCCAAAGCACTAGAATGCATCCTTATGCAAACATTGAATAACACTCGTGTCCCTAAGGACATCAATTCACAACAATTCCAAGCTTTAATTACACATCTTATGGTACCTAATCCTATTTTATCCTTTGGTCCCGCTGACCTTCTTAATCCCAACATCACTAATAATCATTCTTTATACATTGAGGGTTATATAACTCATCGTAAGATCAAGCGCGTATTAATCGACAATGGATCCACATTGAATATTTGTTCCATGAAACTTTTACGTTATCTAGGTTACACTAAAAATGATTTACAAAACAATATCATAACCATTTGTGGGTATGATAATAGCGAAATAAATTCTAAAGGCATAATCACGTTGCCTCTCCAAGTTGGACCCATTACCTTAGAAACAGTATGTCATGTGGTAGATGTAGAAGTTGCATATAACATTCTCATTGTTCGACCATGGATTCATGCCATGAAATCCATCCCATCAACATTCCACCAATGTATTAAATTTTCTCATTTGGACAAGGAATTTACGTTACGTGCGGATCCTCAACCCTTTGAGTATTGTAGATTCCTCAAAGGATGGTATAGACATGATCACTATTGTCCATCAATAGATAAGTACACTCCACCTCGCATAATCCCTAACGAAACATGCATCGATCTAGATACACTCCCTAAGAATGATATGAAACCATCATCTCCTAACCAAACCAAATTTTCTAATCCATTCTCTTCTACTAATCAATGATCTTCAACCAGTCCTCCTCCCAATAATCAATCATTTTCTTCCACTAATCAAGTTTCTTCTTCCAACAACAATTATTCTTCTACCACACCATCTTCTTCCTTGCCTAGTCAACCTTCTTCATCCAACCACACCTCTTCTATTAAGATACCTTCTCCTATGAATAACCCACCCCTTCTTCTTATAACCCATTCTCTTCATCTTTTAGAACTACAAAACTGAATTCTCTGCCACATGAGGTACCTATTGGTCCCCCATCCCACACATTTAAAATCATTAACACATGATGCGGCGAATACCAATTTTAAAAAATGGCAGGACTCATTTTACATCAAAAAATCCCCACACAACTATGGAAAACCCAACGCTCCACATCTGATAATCCATCCCCCTTACCAAATGGGGTAGTCAGTTTGAAAAAAAATTGGTTATCTTGACAACGGATATATTCCAAGTTCTTCAGGATCTTGGTTATATAATGACGAATTTGCTCCATGTTATGATTCCCCTCAATTTACCAAAGCTTATCAAATAATGAAAAACATGTGATGGAAGGGTACAGGACTCGGTCCAAATTAACAAGGTCGTTTAGACCCAATAAATTACACATAACATCATGGTAAACATGGTCTGGGTTTCAAGGTGTTTGATGTTTCTCTTGTAATAATTTCAAGTGATAACAATGACACCAAGTCTCCACATAGCCTTTTCAAGGACCTCACTAAAAAACATCTTTACTTTGAACATTTATTTGTTAATGTCATGAATTTTGAGTCTACGCATCTAAATCTCATAGAGCATGGCCAGCCACATCATGCGGTCATGGACATGTTACAAAATGATGAAACCATCAAATAATTCCTTGGAACTCATGACCAAATCCCTACTTCCGACCATAGAAAAGGATTTGAAATCAATCTAGATGAATCAACCTATTTTGGTGAAGAAATAAAATATTCAAATCCTTCACCTTCGGAAAATTTGGATCAAAAGTGCAAATAGAAAATTTCCCATAGTCAAAATCTCATCGTCACCCTATCAAACAAACATGTCAATAAAAATTCTCAACATTACACGTAAAAATATTGTACCAAATCCCCTAAATAACTTGACACCAATGACCTACATCAACCATTACCATCATTCTCCGAAAAGGATACATCTAAAATGCTTGTAGAAGAAACTAAAGACAAACATTGGAACCACCGAATAATCAAAAATTTTACAACTTGGCATTAGTCTATCTGACCAAGAATGCATGGAATTCACAACACTCCTTATTGAATTCTAATATATCTTTGCATGGACATATAAGGACATGCCAGGAATGGACCCAACTCTTGTAGTACACCACCTTGTGGTGCATCCGAATGCAAAGCCTGTAAAACAAAAACTACATAAAATGGATCCCCAAGTTGCATTGCTTGTCAAAGCCAAACTCGAGAAACTCTTGGAAGCTGACTTTATCTGACCTATTGATTATTTGGCATGGATATCTAACATAGTTCCCATAGCCAAGAAAACCCCGACATCAGGATATGCATAGACTTCTGAGACATTAACAAGGCTTGTCCCAAAGATGACTTTCCCTTGCCAAATATAGACATGATTGTTGATTCTACGGCAGGCCATGAAATGCTCTCCTTAATGGATGGATTTTCTAGTTACAATCAAATATGTATTTCTGAAGTGGATCAACATAAAACAACATTTACTACACCATGGGGCACCTTATGTTATAAGGTCATGCCTTTCGGCTTGAAAATTCCGGTGCCACCTATCAACAAGCAATGACTATCATCTTCCATGATATGTTACATGATATCATGGAAGATTATGTTGATGATATATTAGCAAAATAAAAAACATGAATAGGGCATCTAGGTGTGTTGAGATGCATTTTTGATAGATTACGTGAGTATAAGGTTCATCTTAACCCAAATAAATGTGTGTTCGAGTGACCTTTGGTAAATTGTTAGGGTTTATTGTCTCACGGAGAGGCATAGAAGTGGATCCTGTAAAATTCAAATCCATTATGGAAATGCCTCCTCCTCAAAACCTAAAACAATTACGCAGTCTTCAGGGAAAAATACAATCTATTCGGCGTTTCATATCATAGTTGGCTGATAAGTGCCATCACTTCAACCAGTTACTCAAGAAAGATGCACAATTTCACTGGAACCATGATTGCCAAGACTCTTTTGCTAAGTTAAAAGAATACCTCTCTATCCCACCTGTTCTTATGTCACCAGTTGTTGATAAACCCATGTTTCTTTATACATCTACCATTGAACATGCCATAGGAGCTCTGTTAGCACAACATAATGATCAAGAAAAAGAACAAGTTGTATATTACCTTAGTCAAACACTTATTGAGCACAAAGTATGTTATTCCCAAATCGAAAAAGTATGCTTAGCGGTCACCTTTGCATTCCATAAGTTATGTCATTACTTGCTCAATCACACAACTAAGTTGATCGCTAAGATTGATCCTCTCAAGTATCTCTTGTCCCAACCCATTCTCATAGGAAGAATGTCTAGTTGGGTCATACTACTTAGTGAATTTGATGTTGAGTTTGTTCTGCAGAAGGAAATTAAAGGACAGCCCTTGCTATTCAACTTGCCGAGGCACCCCTTCCTGGCACAGAACCACTTCATTTTGCTTTTCCTAATGAAGATCTTCTACACATAGACATCATGCCAGCTTGGACTCTATTTTTTTATGGATCTCCATGGCTTAGGGGCTGGTATTTTTCTTATCACACCTAGCAGACATGTTATCCCCAAATCATTTCGATTAGCATTCCCATGTACCAATAATATCGCAGAATATGAAGCTCTAATCGTAGGATTAAAACTAGCTATATCTTGGAATCTTACAGAATTAGTTGTATTTGGTGATTCTTTACTTATCATCAAACAAGTTACTGATGAATACCAAGTCAAGGATGAAAAACTTATCCCATATAAGCGCATGGTGGATAGTATTTGAAGCTATTTTTGATTAATTAGCTTTGATCAAATCCCCAGAATTCGTAATAAATCTTCGATGTTATGGCAACCATTGGATCCCTATTAGAAATCACATCTAGTCAACCCCAGGCACATTTTCTCATAGAACATCTCTTAATGTCTACCTATGATCTTCCTAAAAACACTATGGTATGTGAAATCGTGGGTCCAAATAACCCTTGGTACCATGATATTTATACCTTCATTCATGATAAAACATTTCCTACTAACATGAAACCAATGCATAAATGTGCTTTAGCACAACGTGCCTCTCGTTACACCATTTTAGCATAAACTCTTTATAAACAAGGATATGATGGCACCCTTCTCCAATGTCTTAATCAGAAGAAGCCTTGAGTGTCCTAACTAAAGTCCATTATGGTATATGTGGAGCGCACACGAATGGTATAGCCTTAGCCAAGAAAATCTTGCTATTTGGATATTATTGGCCCACCATGGAAAGTGACGCATGCCATTTTTTCAAATGATTTAAAGCACATCAAAAGCATGGAAATCTTATCCATGCACCTTCCCAAGCATTGCAATTGATAACCACACTATGGCCCTTATCTCAATGGGGAATTGACCTCATTGGTAAAATCAGACCAACATCATCCAATGGACCTAAGTTCATCATTACCGCTTACCGATTACTTCACCGAATGGGTGGAACCTATGCCTCTCACCTATGTTATCGTAGCCAAATATCGAAATTCATTTTTAATAATATTATCTCTGTCGATTTGGTATTCCATCCACTCGTCACGGATAATGGAAACTCATTTAAAAACTAGGATGTTAGCCAAACGTTTTCACATCAAACTTAAGTGGTCCACTCCATACTACCCTCAGGGTAACGGTCAAGCAAAAGCAACCAAAAATACTTTAAAATCCATCATAGAAAAAATCAACACCCATGTATGCAATTGGCATACTCAAATTTACCCCACTCTTTGGGCTTACTCAGTACATCTTACCACACACCTACCGCAGAGCCACTCCATTTTTCCTCGTTTATTGTTGTGAAGACATTTTACCTATTGAGATAGAACTCCCATCCTTGAGAATGTCTCTTAAAGATGTAATTAATGATGATGAATATCGATACCATGGCTTTAAGAGCTTGAATTTCTCGATGAAAAACGACTTAATGCTCTCAATCATCTTCAAGTCTATCAAAACCGACTACAACGTAGTTATCATAAAAATGTAAGACCTAGAGAATTTGAAATTGGTGACCTCATTTTAAAAGAAAATCAAAAGAATACCTTTAAAGAGCAAGAAAAACAAGGAAAATTTGAGCCTAATTGGTTAGGACCCTATGTAATTACAACTAAATTTGGCTCTAGAGCCTATAAGTTGGCCACTGAAGATGGTCAAGAACTTGATGAACCAATGAATGTAGTTCATTTAAAGAAATTTTATCCTTGAGGCATTCACTATTTCGGGAAACAATGACGTGTACATTGTTCCTTCTGTCTAGCTTATCTCCAAATAATTTAAAGTTATTCATTTCCATTTGTAGATATTTTCATTATCAAAATCACATCTTCATATTTATCATCATGAGACAGGTGTTAATATAGATCCTATTAAGTTTTTGTGTGTCATACTTCTTATAATATCTCCCATTTTTAGTCACTTTCACCTATGGTCATACCTAGAAGCTTATTGATGGTAATATATTCCCTTCAAAGAAATTCTCTCTTTCATAACAAAGATCTAAACTTATTTACTCAGTTCGTTTGATCATCCATCTCAGTCTTTAGTGTTTAACCCTCACGTCCTACTAGTCGTGTGAGGATTATATTGGGGGCAGACATTCCTTCCCAAATACAAAGCACTATTATAAAATTCCATCAATTTAATAAATTATGAATAATTCATTGTCACATCTTTCATCCTTCATAGTATTTGGTGTTAAGCCCACACTTCTTACTAGTAGTGTGAGATTAGGAATGGAGTAAGGTTCCCTTATTTGTCTTCGTCTTGTCTTCAGTGATAAACCCTTGCCTCTTACAGGTAGCATGGGGAAAACGTGAGGGTAATTCTCATAAAAGCATAAAAATATTGCAAAAACATTCGAAAATTAAAAAAATAAAATAACAAAACAAGAATTCACTCACCTATGTTTTACCTTCTGATGAGCCCTTCTTGGTAGCATGGGGAAAGGCATAGGGAGTCATTTTAAGAATACAAAATCTTACAAAGGCTTGCAATTATATAATCCTCAAAGAAGTAATTTAGATGCCTAAGTGAAGAGATAATTATCCCTTTACCTCATATCCTACCAATCAAAGAAAGCCACATAGGTAGTGCCTAAGTCTAGCATGTGATTCATAGAGTGAAAGCAATTTTTGAAACCAATTTAGTAACGTTACAAAGAATTGAGTTGCAATTTCCCAAAGGGATTGTTGTTAGTATTTGTCTCTATATTCATTATCTACCTCTTGTGCCCTTCTTGATTCTCGGTGATGAGCCCTCGCATCTTACTAGTTGTGTGCAGTCAAGAATGGAGTTGGACTTTTTTTCATCATATCATCACCAACATATCTTGCCAATGGAATGAAGTTTTTTTGTTATTCAGAGCATGAGTTACCATGAAGAAAATGGTACATACGGACAATATTCTGGTTTATCACCTCTCAAAATAAGTCTGCACTCTGGTCCATAAATTTCCAATAACAGTGTAAAAATCCAAAAATCTAAAAACATTCGAAAATCGTCAAAAATCCAAAAACATTAGAAAAAATCCAAAAATCTAAAAACATTCAAAAATTGTCAAAAAATCCAAAATAAAACATTATAAGAAAATCGTCAAAAATCCAAAAACATTAAAAATATCCAAAATCCAAAAACATTAGAAAATCTCCAAAATTCCAAAAAGTAGTATAAAATCCAAAATCCAAAAACATTAGAAAATATCCAAAATACGAAAACATTTGAAAACTTTTCAAAATTCCAAAAACATCCACAAAATCGCCAAATCAAAAAAATCAATTCTAAAAAATTGTAAACTCCACAAAATCGCAAAAACTCTAAAATAATCAACACAATTCATCCTTTGAACTATTATCCCCAACGAATGATCCAATCACCTTATGATTATCAAATTCAAACCACTTCTCCTCGCTTGAATCTTTGCTTGGGGAAAATATGGCTCTCGTTGTATCCTTTTTTGAGAACAATGACCCAATCCTTTTTATGTCCTTGTACCCCTGCTTGGGGGCACATCCGATCAATCCTCACTTTGGAACATGTTATGGACATGATTACTGATTCTTTTGTTGCATTATTAGTTACAAGTCAATCTTTGTTTTCTTGTATCTTGATATATTACGGGGGGCATCTTGATTTTATGTATCCTGGCGTTCTCTCTAATATACTTATGTTATCTGATTACATATCATACTAGGGCATCATACTTTCTGGATGGCCTCTATCTATGCTCTCTTTCACTTACATATTGTATTGGGGAATCAAACCTTTTTGTTGGCCTCTGTCTATCCTATCACACATATTATAGTCTAGTCATCTTGATCTTTTATATCATGATGCATTCTATTATGTGCTATATTACAATTAAGATGATTTTCATCACGTGAGTATCTTCCCCGCATGATAAAAATCTTAATTTGCACCCCCTCCATTCACCTTGTACTCATACATTCCCCATTTTTGGAATCCTACTTGATCACCGTTGTAGTTTCGAATCCTACTTGAAGATATTTCTCAAGTAGCATTCACTATCCAACAACTCCTCCTCCCCCACTATGATCACCATGTATTTGATCTATTCATCCTCACTCCTTATTTTTACTCCTCTCGCCACTTATCCCCATATTATCCTTCTCACCATTCATGTCCCCTCTCACCCATTTTTATTTTTTCCTTTCACTCTTTTGCTTTCCGCTTTACAATCTTACTTAATAACCCCTTCTATATGGGATCCTCAGTGGAGGTTTACCCTCTCCCTAAGATCTTCCCACTGTAGAAGCTTCTTCACCACCTCCCCTCTCATCAAACAACAATCACCACCACACACATCTTCCCATTCCACCTCTTCTACTTCTCATTCTCACATCATTACTCTCACCACGTGGGCATCCCAATTAAGGATTCCCCTCACACTCTCTACCCTCCACTACATATATTCCTTCATCCATTCATGTTACACTCCTTTGTTTCCTTTCTTCCTTGTTATCACCTCATCTCGTATCCTCTTCCACTTAGGCATACATCACTCACTCTTTTCTCATCCTTCCCCAAATCTATCTTATGCCTGGTCATCCTACTTACACACTCTCGTAGTATGGAAAATTCACTTGAGGGTTCCCCTTCAGTCCATTTTGTCATACCCTATTCCCACCAACTCTATCATCATTCTTCTTCTTCTTCAGCTTGGCGATCTTACTTAACCATTTTGGCCACATGGAAATCTTACTTAAGAATTCCTCTTAAGGTTGATCTGCCCTATGGCCTTCCCCATCCCATCATATTTCCCCCATCTTATTTCTCCCACCTCTCATCGCGATCATCTTCTTCAACCAACCATTCCACCCCTGTACCCAATACAATTTTGTCTTTCTCCTTGCATATCATCCCTGTCGGTTTGGCGATCTTACGAAACCACTCCGACGGCATGATGATCTTACTTAAGAGTCTCTCTTAAGCATGACATGTCATCTTGCACTCACCCATCACTCTACATTCTCACCATCCATATTTTCTCTTCATTCCCCATCATCACATCATTTTACCATCACTATCACCATTCTCTTCTTAGCAATATTACTTAACCACTCGCATGGCATTGTGATCTCACTTAAGAGTCCCTCTTAAGGATGACCAGTCTTCTTGCCTTTCCCCATCACTACACATCCTTCACCCTTCCCTTTTTCTCAGCATTCATCATTATCACATCCTCTCACCTCCTCTTCCATTCTCGCAAACACCACTTCTATCTTGCCCACTTGTCATCTCTAGTGTCGTTCGCTTGGAAATCTTAACCACTTCCATCACATGAAAATCTTATGTCAGGGTCCTCCCTACGCTAAACTAATCATTCTGAACTTTTTCCTCACCTCATTCTTCATTCACTTTGTTGATCACTTCTTCCACTTGGTCTCTCCTACCAACCACATTTTCCTCCTACCATTATCCTTTCTCCACCTATCATCTTACAACATACATCTAATATCTTCCACCTAAAATCACATTCTTTTCCCACATTTTCCCCTTATTGATCAATCAATCCTTCATATCATTTCTTTTCATGTCTTGTTTCTTCATCCTCACCTCATTCGTCCTCATCTCCCACATCCTCTCCTTGCTTTCACCTAGTCCCAACTCATCCCTCTCATTTTATTTACTCTTTCCACTTCATCTTCTCAAATTCTCCCACATTTCTACCCACACACTTGTTCGCCATTATTATTAACATTCCTCTATCATTCTTTCATCATCATATTCTATTCCGTCACTAATAATTGTTAGTGGAATTTCCTAAAATCATTAATCTTCATTCCACATGACCTCATTCACTCCCTTATACCTTCTAGAGTTTTCTTTCATTCCTTCCTTCCTCTAAGCCCACAACTCATTATTAGTTGGCTTTCCTAATGTCCCTTCATTGGAAGTACCATTTCCAATCCTTATTACCTTTCTCCTTTTCTTCATTTTTTCTCTCACCCTTCCTTACCACTCATTATTAGTGGACTTTCCCTAATGTCCCCTTATTGGAATTTCCTCTTCTATCCCCCATTCTCTTTTCTCTCCTATTCTTTTCCCCCACTCCCACCCTTTCTTATCACTTCTTCCCCATCTCTCCATCTTCCCTTCACCCTCTTCAATATCTTTACTTGTCTTCATCATACATCCTTTTTCTATTTTCTCGTAATCCTAGTATCCTCATTTCATGCATCTCTACATATTTTCCAATCTGTGTCATTCCTCCCCTCTTTCTTCTCTTTACATTCCTCATACTATTCACTTTCCACTTATTATCCCCTTTCTATATTCCCTTCCTTCTACATCATTTTATCTGATTATCCTCTTCTCTCTCCCACCCCTCGTCTTATTTCACTTCCTCTATACCATCTTCTTCCCCTTTTTACATCATGTTTCCTCCTTACTTCCCCATCGATAACCTGGATCTTCAGTGTTGTCCCATCTTTTTATCATCCCACTCTCCACATGCATCTTCATATGGTCTGCTCCAAATTCTTTGCCTTGGTCTCCTCACAAAGAAATGATTCCCTCAATCTTCTCCCCCGTATTTGCTCTATCCTCCTTTCCTCTCCCCTAATTTTCACGTTTCTTCCGACCACCTCTCCTTTTCTCTACCACGCCTACCTTTTCATTCATTCAAGACTGCTTTTTCTTCTTTTCTACTCTTTTTCACACTTTTCTCACCCCTCATAGTTTCTTTTTTCTCCGTTATACTTCTTCTTTCGCCCTCTTTCAATTTTTTGTTGATTTTACCCCTACTCCCACCTCACCTTCTCCTTCTTATTTATCCTTCCTGCTTTCTTGATTTTCTCACTCTACCATTTATTTTGCTTTCATGCATCCCTCTTAATTATCTCTACTACTTCCTTCATTTGGAACATCTCTCTATTTCATAACTTCACCCTCTACTCTGTCATTTTCTTGTCTTCTCCTTATTTGTCCTTCATCTTCTTACCCTATCATCCCTCTCTCTTATTCTCTTCTACCTCTTTCATTCCTTTTTGTCCCTCCCCTATCTCCATAACCAATCACATTTATTACTCTTCTCATAATCAACCCCCAATCCTATCCATTCCCTTTTCTCTTTCCCATTTCATCTTCCCACACACCCTCACACCTAGCATTCAAGGCTGATTGAATCCTTTCTCCATCTCGCATCTTATGGTCATTCTAGTCTCTTCCACTCCATTATCGTCCTCTTCTCCACATAATTCATCTCTCCTCTTTTCGAGATCTTTGTCGTATATTCCATTCTCACTAGCCCTCTCGAGGGGGCATCATCACATATTTCCATAATCACATCTTCCCATGACATTTTTGTCTTGGAGGATACCATGACATCCATCACTCACCACCTTCTATTCTCCCCAACAAACATTTTCTCTACTTTTTTCTTAAGAAAAGTAGATTTAATTCTTCCCCCATCTCGTTACTTTCTTTGAAAGGACACTACTTTCATAGTACCCTTCCAAATGGGAAAATGTAGAAACCCTAATTTCACATCTGTCCTAAATCAATTAATTCCCTACTTGAGTTCCCACAAAATACAATTCAAATTAATCAAATATAATTTGATTAATTATCCATTTCAAATATAAAAATAACCTAATCCTTACCACATGTCATTATTCTCCATGTTTTTCTACTATTGAATTAAAAATTCAAAATCAAATCCTCACCCACTCTTTGTGGTCCCCACTCACCTAAAATCCAAAATCAAATCCTCACCCATTCTTCGTGGTCCCCACTCACCTAATCTTGCCCACATTTTCAAACCATGATTACTTAAATTAATCTAAGTTAATCACTTCCCCAAGCTATAAATACAACCTTACCCCTCCCCTCTAAGACATGGAGAATAAGCTTGAATTCCCTGTCTAAGTTCTTGCATCCTTTGAGAAAAGAACATCCTTCCACCTCATCCTAATGCCCAAATAGCCTCATCTTGAAGCACCCAAAATCCATAATCCTTTTACCCATTTGGTGAAAAGTAAGTGGATCATTGTTACAAGAAGGCCTTTCTCCATCTTGAAGAAAATCACCTACATATCACGCAATCGAGGTCAATCCATGTTTCCTAGCCCATTCTGAGGTTTTCTACGGAATGCGAAGGAGGAGGTATTATTGTTAGTATTTTACTTCCTTGTTAGTAGTGCATTTTTCCTAGCTTACAATGTCCAAAAAGCTTCATCAAAACCACTATCATAACATTCAAAAATCACTTGAGTACTTATATGTTTATATGGACCATGTGAGGCATTTTCATACCTGTAACTTTCCCTTGGCAGACTTCGATCTTGGTCACTGATTACCTTTTGAGATGATCTATTGATCAAATCAACACTTGAACATGCTATCCATTTTCACATAGCTTTTTCAACATACAAAGTGAGATATTAACATCTATAGAGCTCATGACATATGACTTGACGACCTACTCATACCAAAACTTATGCTCATACCCTTGAAATGACATTGCAATACCTCTTCGAAGAAGGAATGCACATGAGCTCAAAATGATCTTTTTCACTTCACGACACCTTCAAAGCTTCATACACATTATATACTATTAAATACACATGACCTAGAGACTTATGAACACCCTAACATCTCATATATAAAATATTATATAATAATACAAGACATGCACGAGATGACTCATATTTGACACCAAGAACCCCATAGACCACAGAATCTAGACAAATGAGCTAAACAAAAATTTTGACAACAATAATCCACTTCATATTAAATTTATGACAATATGAATCTCCTTATGGGACTTACTTATGATCCATGCACATATTATTTCATCATGACAAAACAAACTCATACCACAAAAGAGCTTAGACAATTATACATTACTGACTTGTATGCTTTGAGAAACAACAAGACATGACATATGACAAACACAACATGGCCAACTAATACAACATCATGAAAAAATTGAATGACTTGTAAAACATACCTCAACACCATTAAGAATACACATAATACTGATCAAGATATCTCCCGCTCACTCCAATGCTTCTTTTGCACCTATACACCTCTATGAAGCCTAATAGAGGAATATATCATCATGGATGAGCTTGATGAGAGACCTAAGTAGGTATCAAGCCGTCTTCTTGGACCTTGAATAATTCCTCTTTATCTGATTCAAATTTTTTCACAGTATATTCCTCATTTTTCTCAATAAAAATCTTGGAAACATCTTGACCACTTTCATGTGTTCCTTCCTTCTTTTTGTATGCTTGAGCTTGTGGCTTAGGTCTTTGAGTTTCTTTCTTCAACTGACCTGCATCACAAAACCTTGCAATGTGCCCTCCTTGTGGCACCTAAATCATTCCACTTGTCTCCCTTTGCACTCAAAATCCCTATGTCCATATTCATTGCAAGCATAGAAATAACCATTGAACTTTCTTACATACCTTCTTGTGTTTGATGGCCCATTTTTGCAATACTTTGCAAGATGTCCTCTCTCATGAAAATGATAACATTCAGCTCCATATCTTTGACCTAATTTTTTCTCCCTCTTGTCTTGAAATTCCTCTTCCTTCTTTCCTTCACAATGTTCCTTTCCTTTTCCATCATCCTTATTTTTAACCTTAGGACTACAAAAACTAGCCCTATGTCCATAAGTATCACATTTGTAACAATTTCCATGAAAAACACCATACCTATATGCATTTGGTTTCCTGATAGGTGATCTTCTAGGAGTTGAAAGCCTTGAAATCTCTCCCTTTCTTGGTTGCTTTCTTTCATTTGATCCTTGACTTGATTATTCTTCATTCTTCTTGGATGAATCCTCATTGAATCCTAGGCCTATCCTAGCACCATAAACCTTTTTCTTTCCTAACATCTTATTCAAATTTTCTGAACTCTCATGAAAAGATGATAACTGCTTGTTATGGTGGATAACTCTTTCTTCAGTTCCTCTTTCTTATCCTCAAGCTTGAGACATTATTCTCTCTTGATCTTCAACTTATCTTGAGCTTCTTCAAATTGAGTCTTAGAGAGCTTGAGTCCTTCCTCTAAAATTCCAACCAATTTCTACAGTTGAATTTCACACCCTCTCATGGACTAATAGGGATCCCCCATAGTTGTCCTCCAAGATAACCCTCTAGATTGTTAGGATACTTTCAAGGGCCTTTTCTGGTACCAATAATTGGAGGTGATAAGTACTTGGGGGTGAATCAGTCCCAATAAAACTTACTTACTTTTACTTCAAACCCTAGCCACACAAAATCATGCAGAACACATCAAAGCATACAAAATTTTATAATGAATTAATTTCAAATGTAAGGAACACAATATAATATAAAATACACATATATTTATTAATAAAATCATATACACACACTTATACATATGCTCAATCGATCACAAAATTAGTGTCTTCAACAATGAATCACAAGATACAATGAAGTGTTCTCAATACAATCAACAATGTCTCAAGACCACATATGAAGAAGTAAAACTATGAGAAGGTATTAAAATTAAATATCAGATATGAAAACACCTTATAAAACTACAAATTACATCAACATGCTATGAAGATAGCATCCAAATACAAGCACCCAAATCTGCCCTCCTTCTCCAACTCATTCTCAAAGAAACAACACCAAATTTGCACTTGCTAAAATTATCCTCATGAAAACTCAACCAATAACTATCCTAGAATGAGATTCCAGGTTTTTTGGGCTAGGCCCAAAGGGTTTTTATATTCAGAAAAATGATTCTTCAAAAGAATATAAAAAGGGGTTTCACAAAGCTAGAAACAATATGCCCATAACTTTAATTTTATAGCCTCTCCAAAGTTAAAATTCAAACATAAACATTTTCCCTCCTTTTTCTCAACCCATTCATCATAGAAAAATTCTAAATTAAAATCATAACAGCCACAAGTGACCCAAGTATGTCGTCCTATCCTAAACCATCATTTATTGTGCAAAAAAAAAAAGATCGCATCTCTTCTCCGGAAACCCCACTTCTTCTATACTTGGGAAAAAAAAAAAAAAAGGAGATCACATCTCTTCTCTGGAAACCCCACTTCTTCTATGCTTAGGCAAAAAAAAAAGAAGATCGCATCTCTTCTCTGGAAACCCCACTTCTTCTACACTTGCGCAAAAAAAAATCACATCTGCACGAGTGGAAACCCCACTTCTTCTACACTTGCGCAAAAAAATCACATCTGCTGTGTGGAAACCCCACTCTTCAACCAGTCTCGGGTTGTACGAATCGGGGCGACAAAGGGCTGAATCTCAGTGGATCGTGGCAGCAAGGCCACTCTGCCACTTACAATACCCCGTCGCTTATTTAAGTCGTCTGCAAAGGATTCTTCTCGCCGACCACTTGAAATTGTTATACAAGGTTTCCTAGACATGTGCTTAGGAGGTGTAGCTTGAAAATGTGAGCTTCTTGATTACTTGGGAATCATGTTGACATGATTTATAACATGATTTGAGGGTGTTTGAGCACTCACAATAGTGGTATGGTACAAGTATAGCTGGTTCACTTGGTTCAAGTGCTCATTGGGAGCAGTGTGACAACTTGAAGGTGTGATAGTGTAAGTTAGAGATAAATGATCTTATGAAAGCTTTATTTTATGTGTATCATGACATATGAGGTATGTTTGGGTCATTTTCAGAGGTTTCATGTTCATTTATTGCATTATTTCAGTTGGCCCTAGTTGTTATTATGAGGATCTAACATGCAAGCATAGGTAAGTCTTAGTGATTGGAGAGATGGGCTATGGAATTCACTTTTTGATGATTGGAAATGTTAAAAGGATTAGCGATGATGCTCTTGGAAAAATTTCAGGTGCCCATGATGTGAAATTTGCAAGATATGACTGATTTTTTTAGACAGGGTCAAAATCTAGTACATTTCATTTCAAGTACAACTTCGATTGCTCATTGTGAATAGTGTGATTTGCATGGAACCTTGTGGATTTTAAGGATTTTTTAATGTTATTATAATAAGGTTTCACAAAATAATCAAGTCATTTTATTTTCATGTTTTTATGAATGATTGTTAAGAAGGTAAAGAGGTGTAAAACCCTAGTTAAACCCTCGCTAGAAGCAAATTGGAAGAAAGTGACGTACACTAACCCAGCTTTTGATTGCAAGTGAAAATGTGATGATTGGATATTGTAAATGACTCCTCAATATTTCCAAAAAAATTATGGTTGAGGTCATGGTGATATGTGGGCCTCACCTACAAATGGCAGTTTGTAAAGAAGAAGGTTTTAGGACAAGATGGTCCAAAGGAGTAGAATTCAAAATTGATTGTGAATGATTATTGGGAGTTATTATTGATTTCCATGGAGTTTTTAGATAAATTTCATATAGGTTCATGGTGTTTTGAGGTCCAAACAAGTTGACTAGTCAAAGGGCAATTTTGGGATCTCAAATAGCAGGGTCTAGTAAAATGGTCATAACTTACGCTAAAGGTGGATATTTGAGATGATTCAAGTTGTGTTGAAAATCAGATTCATATATATTTATAGTGATATATGGATTTCCTCATGATGAGGTAATTTTACATGGTTTCAAGGTCATTATTTGAGTAAGAAGTTTTTTGGCAGTTCAAGACATCACCTATTTTGGTGCAAGTTTGATGTTATTTGAATCATGATATGGATTGTGTAACGCTTGCTAAAATATTCCAATTGAGACCTAAGAACAACATATGTTTAGTTAGAAAAAAATGGAATAACTTTTTTTTAAAGTGTTAACAACCAAAGTCTCAAGGAAAATTAAATTCAACTAATAAATTTTCCCATTATAACAATTATCAAATCACCTTACAAAACACTAAGAGAGTGAAAGTTATCCCGAGCACGGTAAAATTTCCCTTAGGTGATAATATAACTATTTAAAATTAGATTAACACTAATACAAACAATTCTTGATTAAACTCAGAGGGTAAAAAGATCCAAAACAATTAAATACCCTAGGTGTTTAATTCTATAAGGTTTCAACAATTAACAAGGTCTAATAGTCGGGGGAGAATACACATTTAAACTAACAGGGTAAATTCTCACTTACCCACTCCCAGAACTCTCTTAAAAGATTCAACATAATTTTTATTATATTTAATGCACTCAAAACTTCCTGAAAACATTCCCATTAGATAGGAAATTTCCTCACCTTTCCAGTGATATAAAGAAGTCCTTCTAACTCTTCATATTTCTCAAGTTATGGGCCGACGGGCCTTGGGGTGAAAATTTTCCCCAAGAGTGGGCCTGCGGGCTGGGGAGGAAAATTTTCCCAAACTCGGGCCTGTGGGATTCGGAGAAAATTTTACCTCGGCACTTTTGGGAGAAAATTGCATTTGAATTTCACGTGCCCACAAGTCAAGTCAACGTGGGTAGGGCTTCACGCATAAGAAGGGAAATTTTGAACTTGGGGTCTGCTAATGAAACGTGTCCAAAATCCTAGCCTCATTGGCTACGGAGGATGGCAGTCACCGGAGATAAGATGGAAATTTTGAATTTTATCTTAAAGAGTGCAAAGGTGAAAAAATACCTAAGCCTCCACTGATATCGCATGATACCACGTGTCAGACCCTCATTGCGTCATGGTCGTTGGGCTGGTCGGGAGGACATAGGAAAATTTGACTTTTGAATCACAAGGTTAAAATACTCCGCTCTTCCACCTACATATAAGGAAGCCAAGTGGAATTCCCTTCATTAGCCATAAGGTGGCAGGCCGATGGGGAGAATTAGGAAATTTTTCCAAAAAGATAAGCGTTAATTCTTAAAAAGATCCGCTCCTCCGTCGATGCCTCCTGAAGCCACATGGCAAACCCTAATGAATGTGGGCCAGGTGGGGGCGGGCCGTGGAAAAAGATTGAAATTTTTCCAAAATTTTGAAAAAGTGTTTAAGGTTAAAAATTGATCCGAGCATCCTCCTCGGCACCCAACGAAGCCACATGTTGATCAAGGATTAGCTATAGGGCGGTGGGGCCGTGGAGAAAAAATTGCCAAATAATGTTTTTGGATTTAGATCATTTTTAGACAAAAAGAAGGGGATTAGTGGAGTGGTGAGAAACTTCATGAATTTGCAAATTTTGGGAAAAAAGAAAAAAAGGAAAGTTTTAGCCCGCGGGTCCACCCAAGAATATTTTATTCATTTAAATTTGACAGTTAGATTATTTTGAGCCCGAAATGAAGTAAAAATTTAGAAGGCCATAACTTTTGATAGGGAACTTAGTTTTTGGAAAACGAGGACTTTCTAGAAATCTCACAACATGATATTTGCACAAAAACATTAATAATTTAATTTGGATGAAATTTTAAGGGTAAATTTTGAGAAAATGTTTTGCAGATTCTAAAATGTGAACTGGTATTTTTAACTTATAAATTTTTGTTCAATTTCGACATTCTTTCTTTCTCAACATGTCAAATAGACATGGAGGATTACACTTGCAGGAATTTAGGTTGGATTGTAAGGGTTAATTTGTTTGATTGATTTGCAATTCCAAATTACCAATTTTTATACAGCCAAATGTCTGTAATTTTGCCTTTGCCCAATTTGAAAGATTCTATAATAATTTCTTAAGTGTTAAGGTCTATTTGAGATCATTTTGATCATATAAGGTTCAATTTGACATTTAATTTTTATTCTCTGGTTTTTGCGAGTCGTTTTGTACATCATATGATTAATATTTTGTAGTTTTGAAAATATCTAACAAAGATCAAGTTCGAAAAAACCTATTTTTCATTTATCATCTTCTAAGTATTAAGATTCATTCCAGATCTGATCTAACACATTAAGTTGATTCAAATCAAATTATTCAAAGGCAAAAATATAGTTCTGATTTCTAAAACATTCATTTCTAAAGAATAGAGCATTATGACATTTCTCCAAACGTATTCACTTTTTGTTTATCTTTCCAATCAGAACTTCAAAATACATTCAACAATCAGATTTCAATACCTAATAATGCCATTTGAGAAAATTAATACAATATTTTATTGATTCAAAAAGATACCTTTAAAACTTCTTCTTTCATTCCTCAATTAACAAATACAAAATACCATTTTCTTCCACATTTATTCAAAAATAGAAAACAGTATATCTCTTTCACATTTCAAATTAAACTTTCATATCCAATACAAAACATCTTTCCATCACAAATAATATACAAGGTCATCCACTTCAAAGTGGGAAAAGGTTACAATAAGAAATAATCTCAACAAGGATGTCAAACTCATCTTTTTCCCATTCCATTTCAAAATATATCATACACTCTTTCCTTTCCTTTCACATTCAAATGGGATTTTATTTCCAAAACATAGTAAATCTTCAACGACAAAACATATTACATTTTCATCCACTTGAAGTGGGAAATGGTTTTACAAATAGAAATCTTAAAAGGGACTCTCAAACAATCTTCTTTCTCAGCTCTAGAACAACAAGTATGAATATCCTCCATTTTCTTTATTTCAATTTGATCACAACAGAATAGGGGAAAGGCAATGCTCTCCACCCAACCAAGATATCCAATGACAAGGAGAAGCCATTCTTCTTCATTGGCCCCCGAGCCCCAACCACAATGCAATAAGAAATGTTTTTCAACACATGACAACAACAAGCTTCCACAACATAAGACAAATTTCTCATTTAAAACATAGTCCAAAATAGAATGAAGTTTACAACCACATTAAAACATAACAAAAAAACTCAGGCTTCACCATGCAAGCCAAAGGAGCAAAAAACTATGGGGGATGTTGCTTATGTCTCCCAAGGGGAAATGGGTATCACCACCTGAGAACAAACCGCCAATAATATATATATATATATATATATATATATATATATATATATATATCATTTCAAATCTTTGGCATGCCCTTATACCTCCCCCAAGTACCTCTTATTCCTCACATTTACTTATGCCTCCCCAACCTCTTATGGCACCCCATAATGAGTAAAGAAATACAAGCTATTTAATTTTAAGTGGAAACCCAAATCCCAACTCCTCCACACTTATACCTCCCCAAAATATTTATGCTTCCCACAAAATACCCCATAGTCTTCTCCTACACCATCCTAGGCCATCTACCCAAATAACCCACACACATGCCAAAACATTCACAACAATAACATTTGCACAAATAAAAAAGAGCATTTCAAGAGCCAAGCTCTTACCTATCCATCATGGAGTTCGTTCCAAGTTCCAAACAAAAACTTTCCAATGCAAAACAACCCAAGATCAACGAAACACAGGTTTGTAAAAAGTCTACAACTTTCTCTAAAGAAATAGCTCCAAATAACAAAAAATTCACCCCAAAAGAAGTATGCAAAGTAAGGCAACCAAAAGAGTGTAACCCCAAAAATAAAATGAATTCGAATATATAGAAGGGGAAGAGAGAGGAGGATGAGGTGGATGTTTTTAGGATGCCACATCACACATCCTCAACTCTAACTCACAAGTCAACTTCAATCTCTAAGACATGAATAAATAAGTAGGTGAATAATATGACAGTTTACTTACTTGCACACTCAAATCAAGCCCATATCCCAAAGGACTGAAATGAATTTCAAGCAAAAAGTGCAATTAAAACATTCAACTAGGATTACAAAAATGCATAATGAAAGCTATATTTAAAATCTCCAACCATAGGTAAGGTTGGTATGTAAATTTAAGAGTTATGGGACAAGTTTAACTTGTCCCACAAGCCTCCAAATCAGTCTCCAAGGACAATTTCGAATTCCAAAGAAGATGAAGTGTTTCATACTCCATATTTTACTTACATATCTCTTACACATCACTTACACATTGCTTACACATATCTTATAACATTTAATATAAGAGTCAACCACTCCAATAATTATTTTCTTATGACCCAATTTGATTAATTTATTTTAACAATATGATTACTCACATTATATACCAAAATTTATTTAAATAAAAGGGATAAACACATCACTTAATAAACACATACGAACATCAATAAAATGGAACCAAATAAATAAATACACATAACCCTTGGTCACGTTTAAAGGTGACCCCTTCATGGGAATCCCTAACACAATCAAACACACAAACAAATACAAGTTGCCATGGTGAACTTGTTGAATTCATCTAGAATTCCAATGTGGTTGGTCTCCAATCCCCCGATGTTTTTTGTGATATTTTAAACCTGCAAAATACAAATACCTCCTTTGGCCTCATGGCCATATTAGAACATCCAAATTAATATAAATATAATTTTAAGATCATCATTTACATATATATGTGAATCACAACAATCATCAAGACAATCCATAAATATATATCACTTAGAATTTCATCCACATGCATCATATATGAGTCAAATTCAATAATAATCCATGATCGACATTCGACACCATACTAAATCAAAACTATAATAATGTCCATAATATAGTCAGCAATATCATGATCAATATCAAAAGTTTCAAAGGGAAGTGAGCACTACATCTCCCTTCCTTTGACTCGACTTCCTCCCGGAAGTCACTAGAAAGATAGATAGGACCAAATGCAATAGAAAAAGGATCACTCCCATTATGGGATTGCTTTCTTCAAACAAGTGTGGGTCTACAGAACCCAAGTTTATTCCAATGCAATTTTGCAAGAAGAAGGGAGATTGTAAGGGATGAGTTCTAAACTTTCACGCATGCAAGGCTATGAACATTTAGATCTAGAGAGCAACTCTACGCTATCAACCAGGATACAACACATAACAATATAACATGAAGAGTTCACAAGAGTCTTAAGAGTAACCACCAAGTAGAGGAATAATAAGGATAATTCCATAAGTTTGAGAAAGGCCACATAGTTTCCCAAGGAATACAACATACTACAGTAACAAAAATTAAGGTTCCCACTAAGGTTAAATTATGATTTCATAGTTCATTGTTTAGATGAGGCTAGAAGAATCAACCATGAACAAATTTGCATGAGGAACAAGTCTACTCAAGGTATCAAAATTTGAGGTCACACAAGATGAGGTTAATCAACAAGGAAGGACACCTAAATCAGCAAAACATTTAAAATCAAGGAACTATTCAAAAGAAGCACTTCCATAACTCGAGAGGGTACAATTAAATTTTCTTGGTAATACTAAGCGAATTCAAGACCACAAGGTTTCCTAAACCCTGACTTACACACAAAAAAAATATCAAAGACACAACACTAACCAAATTAGAGATGTCCAACATTTAGTAAACAACTCCACTAGTAACTAGCATAACAATGCAAGAAGCACCATACACTATAAGAAAATGGGATTTATTTATCTTATTTCCTAATCAATCTCGGAATAACTAAAAAGAGAGCATGAGAACACCAAGGAGCACTCAATGTCACTTGAGAGAAGAACAAGTAACACGGGGTACAACTACTATTCAAGGGTGTATCGTATCGTAGTGAGTAACATCATCTTGCACGTTCCATCCTAACGGAAAAGGGGCAACAACAATAGTGCATCTCAAGAAGAACAAGAAGAAAAGAAGACTTCCCAAATTTATTTTATATCCTTAACATATGTTTCCTTAAAATCACAATAACTTAGGTCTCCAAGGATAAGATAACATGCAAGGAGGTTGCTTCTTAAACAAGAGATAAGTCTCAATCCAAAAATACCATAGCTCACACTCATCGAGCTACGAAATGATAAGGGTATGATGACCCAAAATCTCACAATGAAAAGGCACATACATCTATGAACAAGAAATTACTAAGAAACTAGAACACATTACAATCCACCAGGTGTTTCATAATTCTGGGTAGGTGACAGAACTATAGGTTTAACTATACATTACACTCAATACACATAAATATAACTTATTTTATAACTCAACTAATTAATTTAAAAGTGGTAGTTTCATTTTCTAAGAACATTCCATCTCCTATTATGACATCACAAGTTTGTGTTATAAGGACCACTAAGGGGGCATGATATCTCGCCATTTTGTAAAGGCGGAAAAGAGAAAAGTATTTATTTTACTCCTAGGGGAGGTAGATGGACAAGGTTTTTCCCTTTCTATTCTTCTAAATGGTTTTTATTTCTTCTATTAATCTACCAAGGTTAAAGCAAGGACCATTTTCTCTTTCTATGTTCCAGTTTATTTGTTAAACTTCAAGGCCAAATCT
The DNA here is from genome assembly GCA_018340775.1 of Taxus wallichiana var. yunnanensis. Lineage (NCBI taxonomy): Eukaryota > Viridiplantae > Streptophyta > Pinopsida > Cupressales > Taxaceae > Taxus > Taxus wallichiana. Next base: position 108,336,887 of record CM031235.1, on the reverse strand, counting down.
CCTCAATTATAGTTTTATGATGTTTGGGTGAGTCAAATTGTCAATTAAAAATTTAATGAGAAGGAAGGGTAAACATATCACACTATTAATTTTATGGGAGAGAGAGGTAAATCAACGCATCACATTTTTAATTCTAAGGAAACAAGAGACATTCAACCTAGAAAACACATTATTAATTTTGTAAGAACTAGGAAACAATCAACCAACATGGATCAAAATAATATTTTTAGATTTGTTCTTCACTAATTACAAGTATCATAAAACATTCCTAGTGGGTTCTACAAGTTCTCAAAAGAATTTACAAGGAAGGCCCATTAAGGAAGCATAATTACTTTTACTGATCTACTAGGGTTTAACAATGTTTGTTATTTTGGCAAAAACATTTTACTCACATGATAAGACAAGGAATGTTTTGAAATATACACCCATATTACCATAGGATACCACCAACCAAGAAATTGAAATGAAAAGGAAATATTTTAACTATAAGAACACCACATACTCACTAGAAAGCATCAAATGTAAGCAGACAATCAACTATCTATTCAACATGGCTTTACGACCAAGAGTTACAGTTTTCACAAGAAGAATCACATTATAAAATACCACCGAGATTAAATTATCAAGGTCTAATTATACTAACATCACCAATGTCATGGTCCAAAAGACTCAAAGCATCCATAAGTGTCTCCACGTAATCCAAGATTAATAGGTCATAGAGTGTTATTCATAGTAACTTAAAAAGTTAAGGAAAGGGTAGACTTATTTATAGGTCGAGAGGGAAAACAAACACACTTAATTTACACACATTACTCGAATGGGATTAATTCTAACCATAATTACCAAGATGCATACAACTCTCAAGTCATTTGTTATCTAAAATGTGCCCCCTGCTCATTTTGTGGCTAACTCCCTTCATTCTTCCCTCTCTTGTGCCTCGTACATAATTTTTTTTTCTTTTCAGGCACTCAAAACTTTCTGAAAATGACACCATTGGATAGGGATCTCTCTCAGCTTTCCAGAAAGGTAAATTTTTCCTCCTAACTCCATGTATTTTTGAAGTTATGGCTCGGTGGAGGTTTTTGGGAAATTTTCCCCTGGAAGGCCCGCGGCCAATGAGATGCCACCACGTGTCCAAGGAAGTGGCGGGGGTCGAGGAAAACTTGGTTTTTTACCAAGTGTTTTGGAAAAATTTCAAGAGGAAGATTTTTCCCCACAAACCCATTGACGAATCAGATGATGCCACGTGTCCAGGAGAGAAGTTTGAAAAATTTGGCTAAGTGTTGCGCATGGAAAATTTTGAAGGGAAGGTCCGCGCCCAATCATAATGCGCCACGTGTCCTATGGCGTGGGAGTTTCGAGGGCGGAGGAGAAGTTGGATTTTTGCAAAGTGTTTCACCAAATTTCAAAGAAGGATTTTTGGCCCGCGCCCCGCCAATCAATCATGTTTCGACACGTGTCCCCGGGGGTCGGAGCCGTGGAGCGCGGGGGAATTGGGATTTTTTCCCAAAGTGTTGGCGTAAAAGAAAATATTTGCCCCAAGGGCCCGCAGCTAGTAATATGATGCCACGTGTCCTGGAATGGTGGAGGTGGGGAGAATTTGGGAAATTTTCCCAAAGGAAAAACGAAAGGAATTTTTCAAAGGGAAAAGCCCACCCCAAAATGTGAGCCAATGGAATCTCGCCACGTGTCCAGTGGCACCAAAAACTTAAGAAAAGCCCACATGAAAAATTTGAAGGGGAAAACCCACACCCAATGGGGTTATGCCACATGTCCAGGTCAAAAATGGTCAAAGCAGCCCGTAGAAAATTCAGGAAGGACAGGCTGCGCCCAATCAGCACATGCCACGTGGCCTCAACTCACCGGCCCTGGGGTTTTTTGAAAATTTTCCAAAGGGCAAAAAATGAAAAAATGGAGCAGATGGGCCCGCGCCCAATAAAAACATGCCACGTGGCACTTGGAATGGTGGAGCGTGGGGATTTTTTGGGAAATTTTCCCAAATGCAAAAAAGGTGAAAAATTCAAATTTTCGCCCGCCAATCCGATTTGGCCCTGTTTTGCCCTAAAATTTCAAATGGCCATATCTTTCGATCCAGAGCTCGATTTTTTCATGTTCTTTATATCAATGGAAAGATGGTGAAATTATCTACAAGATTCCGGGGTCATTTTTGCATTTTGATGGATTTTGGAGAGAGAAAATCAAAAACACCTCTGGCACGTGGTCATGGACAGAAATGACGTTTCAATCATCATTTTTTAATGAAGAATGGCTTGCATTCTCTCCTAGCATGGTTAAAAATGTCAAGGCATGGGCCTGTAAGGATGCCCATGCTTTTTTGATCATGTTTTGGTCAATGGTTGAATCCCTTCCATGTTTTCCCACGTTTCTCTCTCCTGGGCTCTTCCCTTGCACTATAAAAGCCAGATTTGGCTCATTTTCAAAGGGTTGAACATTTTTTGTGTATAGTAGGCTCCCTTTTTCACCTTGGAAGTGATTTGGTGGAATATCAGACCTTTTCTAAGAACTACAACCTATTTTTTCCTCTCAGGTGTTGTAATGCATGTATTTTGATATTAAAATGACAATGCAAGCTCATGAATGAGTTTCAATCCTCTCGCTTATGTTGTTTACTTCCTTTCTGATCTTTCATTACATGTCATCATTTTGTGCATGATGTTTTGTTGCATTTCCATGATTTGTGTCAATCTAGAAGTAAAAAATGCTCACCACTCCTTTGGTGCATCACCTTATTAGCATTAGTTTTAGTTTTTTTGCATCCTCTATCTTTTCCCCTTTGAAATTTAGAGTAGGAATTAGGAATATAAACCTCTGCAACTTGTAAGTGATAAATCTGATCAGAGGAGTTGAGGAACCAGCCTCTAATATGGAGATTCCTTTCCCATTTTACAAGTCCCACACTTGGGGAAAGGATTCAATGTTGTGCAATCACACTGGATGCTTAGGATGATCAAACTAGAAATCTGATCAACATCCAGGGGTGCTGCTAATTTGCAACAATAGTTTTGGCATGCCCACCCGGTGGGACCTTAGAGGTCTTCATCTTCATTGCAACAAAAATGATGTGCATTTTGTTGCAAGATTCTTGCTTAAAAGAGCCCTAAATTACACATCTGACACTCCAAGGAAGAAGAATCAGCTGGTTTTAGCAGTACAGGCCTGAAAACTCATGAGAAGAATCACCACAAGGTCAAGAGTTGGAGAAGAAGAAGTGTTGTTTGAGTATCTGCAGTTATCTCCAAGAAGAAGGAAAAGAGGGAGGAGAATTCAAAGGTCTCCATCTCCACCAAACAGAACTCTTTCAACTCCTCCACCTGGTAGGCCTTTCATTCAATCAACAAGGGTTCTAAGGCCAATCAGAATGGCACAAAACAACCCCTATGTCAATTTCACTGGTAGCAGCCCACTTGCTCTCAATGCACAAAATCCAATTCCAATTTAGCATTGAAGAACATCCCATACTTTACTGGAGAGAATCAAACTACTCCTGGTGATCATGTTAAGGATATTGCTAACATTTGTGCAATCCATGAGATCAATGAGATGCAAGTTGTTGTCAAACTTGCTGGCATCTTCATTCAAAGGGAAAGCTTTGCAATGGTTCAGGAGTCTTGCCTCAGGTTCTATTCAAAATTGGAACCAGCTATGTATAGCCCTCCATGAGCAGTTTGGAGAAAAGGGAGACAACTTGTCCCTTTTGGAGCAATTGACAACCATCAAGAGAGCTCCCAATGAGCAGCTGACTGATTTTAATTTTAGATTTCAAAGGACTTGGGAGAGAATTCCAGTGGTAGTCAGGCCAACAATAGTAGAAGGTGCTTTTCTTTATTACCTCAAAGCTTTAAATTCTGATATTTCTATGTTAATTCAATCCATGGGAGGCACAACTATCCCCATTGCTTATAGCATTGCTATTAGAGCTGAAAATTGTTTGATTCAAGCTGCAAGCTAGCTCCTAGGCCTCCAATGCCACTGTTTCCAAGTTTAGAGAGCCCAAACACTAATCAAACACCTAATTTAGCTCCTATTCCCACTCCTAGAAATTAGAATTCAAGTGAAGCTTCTACTTCATCTTCTAGTGCCTCAAATGAACTTCAAGAAGTCATGAAGCAATTGCAAAATTTAGGTAATGAGCTGGTTACACTCAAGAGGCAGCAAGCCCAAGGTTTTAGACCTCCTTCCAGCCTCAAGCTCAGCCTAACAGCAGCCATATCAACCCCAAAGACCACCCAATCTAGCTGTAAATCTAAATCAAGCAAGGCCTCCTGCCAATAGACCATTTCAGCCCTATAATCCCAATGCTACATCTACCTCTAAAGCATTAGTGCCAGTACAAAACAATATAGCTCAAGAGTATGATTGGTGTTTCCCATGCAATGAACCTCATAACCAATCCATGTGCTTCAACGGTGCCTTGAATCAAGCATTAATGGTGACAACAACTGGTGTGGAGGGTGAGGGTAGTCAAGAAACATTCCAAGAAACATTCCAGCAGCAGTCAACTCCAAATGATACCACACTTGTAAACTGGCAGGTAGAAGATTTTTGTGGCATGAATCAAATGGTTTCCCAAAGTGTTATAGCCAACACAAGGTCAAAGAGGAGAAATTTGGGTGAAGAACAACCATTAGCCCCAAGAAATCCTCAATCTTCTATCACTCCACAAACTATTGGCAAACAAAATTCAATCCCAAACACGCAAGGACTGCCCAAAACAGCTCCTAAGCCAACTCAAATGCTAGTTGCTGCTGCCCATGTGCAAGGAATGAATGTGTAGGCCAAGGGAAAGTAGAGATGCTTCATCTCCATTCAATATCATTGATCAGATGAAGAAGACAAATGTAAACATATCAATGTGGGAATCACTATCTATCCCAGGCCAAAGAGATTTGCTACAAGCTGCCATGAAGGACTGGTCAACTTCAAATCAGCAGTCCAAATGCAAGAGAAGGTGCTCACAAATGCTGCCCAACCTGAGGGGAATCATGGAGGACAACAAGGTAAGATGTTGAAGCCCCCTCCATTCTATGTTTCATTGATCATTGGGAATCAATTAGTACACAATTGCATGATTGATTCCGGGGCAAGTAGTTCAGTAATGCCCAAGCAAAATAGCTGATCAGTTGGGAATTCAGTATGAAGTCATATCCAAAGGGGTAGTGCAATTGGATGGGACAGCAGTAACAATAGTTGGAGTGATAAAAAACTTGAGTCTTACCTTGCATGCCTGCCCCAACATTGTTGTTTTGCAAGATGTCTCAGTAATAGACCTTCCACCACTCTTTTCCCTATGTTTGTCAAGGGATTTCACAGCCAAGATTGGAGGTTACTTATCTACTGATTGGTCACACATGTTGTTCAAATGAGATATGGAACCAAGGCCACAATCAGATCTGAACCTATTGCAAACTTTCACATTGAGCCTTACACTCCAAGCCAAATCAATACCAATTGTTCAACGTTTGATCAAGAGGATTATCCAAGCACTGATGAAGCTAACACCAAGGTTGGAAGTATCCCAGATCTAACTCTTGATGAATGGGAAAACAAGGTACATGCTTTTGATCCTTATCAAGAAATAGAAGAATCTGAGTTAGGAGTCTATTGCATGCATGAAGAAAATCAGCCTATTCCTAACATCACCAAGCCAGACCACAAGGATGACAATGAGGTATGGCAGTTGTTTTTTGATGGATCAAGGAGTAGACAAGGTGCAGGAGGGGGAGCTATGCTTGTTTCACCACAAGGAGTGAAGTATTATTCAGCTTTTAGATTTCAGTTTGCATGCTCTAATAACACTGCTGAATATGAAGCCTTGATACAAGGATTGCATTGGTCAATCAAGAGAGGAATAAAGAACTTGCAAGTCTTTGGTGATAGTGAGTTGATTGTCAACCAAGTTAAGGGGCAGCATGCTATCAAGAATGATCTACTCAAATGCTACAAGAATAGGGTGTGGGACCTCATTGAAGATTTTGAGGGTTTTGGCATAAAATTCATTCCTAGAAAGAGAACCAAGTCCGACAGCTTTGCAGCAGCTTGGGGGACAGCCTTTGACATTGTTGAAAGCATTCAAAAGACAAGGTACAGCCAAACATCCATGTGATTGTGAGGCCTTCAGTGCCGACAAACAATGTAAGTTGGCAAGTGTTTGAAAATGATCAGCAAATCATCCATTTCTTGCAAGAAGAGGCTAGTTCTCAGCTAAAAATCAGAAAAGTTGGAGCAGCAATATGGTGACCAAGTGGTGCAGCTGAGAACCAACAAACTACCAAAGGGACTTATTACTTTGGAGTCCATTTTCAATCCTAATGATCAGTTTAGGAAGGAGAAAGCAAACATCCAAGTCAAGGGAGAAGATTCAGTGTCCATCTCAGAAGAAGGAAAATCACTCCAAATTGGTAAGATGACAACTGAAAGCAAGAAAGGTATGAGTTCATACAACTTTGTCAAGAATTCCCTGATGTGTTTGCTTGGAGCTATGAAGATTTGAAAGGTTTCAATCCCGAGTTAGCTCAACATACCATTGAATTGGATCCAAGTACTAAACCCATCAGGCAAAAAAAAGGCCAGTCAACCCCCACATGGAGCCTCTCATGAGAAAAGAATTGAATAAGTTGATAGAATCAAGAATCATATTCCCTATCAAGCATTCTAGTTGGGTAGCCAACTTGGTTCCAGTAAGAAAGAAGAGTGGGGAAATCAGATTGTGTGTTGACTTCAGAGATTTGAATAGAGCATCTCTCAAGGATCATTATCCACTTCCTTCTATGGAGAAAATTTTGCAAGTTGTTGCTGCTCTCGAGAGGTTTTCATTACTTGATGGCTATTCAGGTATACAATCAGATTATGGTGAAGGAAGAAGATCAGTTCAAGACAGCCTTTACAACCAAATGGGGAACTTATGCATACAGGAAAATGCCATTTGGGCTGTCCAACGCTGGAGCTACCTTCCAAAGAGCAATGGACATGGCATTCAAGGATTTGATTAACAACATAGTGCTGATATATCTTGATGATATCACTATTTTTTCAAAAAATGCAACAGACCACCTCTTTCATTTGAGACAAGTGTTCCAAAGGTGTAGAAGATTTGGAGTATCCTTGAATCCTAAAAAGTGTATTTTTCTAGCCCATGAAGGAAAGCTCCTTGGCCACATTGTCTCCAAAGAAGGATTAGCAATTGATCCAGAAAGAGTTGAAGCCATAAGAGCACTACCATTGCCAAGCCACAAGAAGGCCCTTCAAAGTTTCTTGGGGAGAATAAATTTTGTTCGGAGGTTTGTCCCAAATTTTGCAGCCCTAGTCAAGCCTATCACCAAGATGTTAAAGAAAAGCATGGCTTTCAAATGGACAATAGAAGGCAAGGAAAGTTTTGAAGCAATCAAAGAAGCCATCTCTCAAGCCCCAACTCTCATCAACCCATTTCTCCAAGGATTTCATCCTCTATGCATTTGGGGGTGATGATACTATTTCTGCAATTTTGGTACAGCAGAACAAAGACAATGATGAGCAGCCAATTGCTTTCTTCAGCCAAAGCCTGGAGGACTATGAGGTGAGATATTCTTTCATTGAGAAGCATGTTCTTGCAGTAATCAGAGCTTGAAGAAATTCAAGCATCTAGTTTCAAACAATAAGGTCCAATTGCTGGTTTCTCATGTGGGAGTTAAAGACTTCCTCCTCAACAAAGACTTGAATGAAAAAAGGGCAGGTTGGATTACTCGTGTCATGGAGTATGACATTGAGATCAAAGTCACCAAGTTGGTCAAGAGGAAAAGGATTGTGTGAGCAGCTGATTTTGAGCAAACAAAAGGAAGCATGCAATGAGAAGGAGGTTGTTTTGGTGTTGCAAGACAACCATGAGAAAGGAAGCACTCAAGAGGAAAATAATGATGTCCCCACTCCTTTCTACTGGACCCAAGATATAATGCACTTCCTAAGCATAGGCCTATGCCCTCCAGAGATGAACAAGACCAAAAGAAGACACTTCAGATTGCAGGCTGTCCCATATGCCCTTGTTGATGGTGTTTTGTTCAAAAGAGATGTGAATGGAGTACTACTGAGATGCATTGGTACAAATCAGATTCATAGGGTGTTGGAAGAGTTCCATGGTGGACCAGCTGGTGGTCATTTTGCACCAAGAGTGACAACTCTAAAGATCATGAGGGCTGGCTATTATTGGCCCAAGATTTTCAATGATTGTTATGCATGGATCAAGAGGTGCAAGAATTGTGCATTCTTCACAGGTAAAGAGAGGCTAGCTGCCCTTCCATTGCATCCAATTTCAGTTGACCAGCCATTCATGCAATGGGGTTTAGACTTCATTGGAGTCATTAATCCCAATTCAAGCCAAGGGCACAAATGGATTCTAACAGCAACAGATTATTTCACCAAGTGGACTGAAGCAATAGCACTCAAGGAAGCAAATGAATCTAGCATCCTAGATTTCTATGAGGGAATAGCAACCAGATTTGGCATACCTACTACAATAATATCAGATAATGCATTGGCATTCATTGGGTCCAAGGTGACTAAATGGGATGTCAAGAATGGGATCTACCTAAGTACTTCATCAAACTATTACCCTCAGGGGAATGGCCAGGCCGAGTCTACAAACAAGAACTTGTTGAGGATCATTAGGAGGACTCTTGATGAAAATCAGAGGTCTTGGCATACTAAATTGAAATCAGCCTTATGGGCTGATAGGATAACTCCCAAGAGATCTACAGGTAACTCTCCATTCAAGCTTGTTTATGGAGAGAGGCAATTTTTCCCATGTCACTTGAGTTGCCAACATTGGAACTCATGAAATAGTTGGAGTTGTTGGAGTTTGAGCCCATGGAAGTCAGATATGCAGAATTGATGGAGCTCCAAGAAATCATGAATCAGGCATCCCAAGCAATGGAGAAGGATCAAGCTTTGATAAAGAAGACCTTTGATAGAAAGGCCAAGAATAGATCCTTCCAAGTTGGAGATCTAGTGTTAAAATGGGATGCAGATAGAGAAAAACCGGGAAGGCATTCAAAATTTGATGCCATTTGGAGTGGCCCATACATGGTCACAAAGTGTAAGGACAACAATGCTTTCTAATTGTCTTCATTGGATGGCGAAGAACTGCAGATTCCAGTCAATGGAATCCATCTAAAGCATTGCTATTGAAAGGAAATCTCCACCTTGTACATATTAGCTTAGGTTTTCATTCCTCCAAGTGCTTGTGCACATTGTTTTGTCTGTAGGTTAGTTTTTTTTCCCTAAGTGCTTTGGCACAAGCTTGTTGTTCCTGGAGATGTGTTTGCAGGCCTTGCTCCATCAGGTGATATTCCATCTTCCTCCTTGCAGTGTTCTAGTCAGTTGGGGTATCAAATAGAGAATTCGATGACTCCATGCCCAATGGATTGCTTCAGGCAACTGGTAATTTCATCCAGCAGGCAGATGACCCTCTCGAGTCACCAAAATTGTTATCCAAAATGTGCCCCTTGCTCATTTTGTGGCTAACTCCTTTCATTCTTCCCTCTCTTGTGCCTCAGACATAATTTTTTTCTTTTTAGGCACTCAAAACTTTCTGGAAATGACACCATTGGATAGAGCTCTCTCTCAGCTTTCCAAAAAGGTAAAGTTTTCCTCCTAACTCCATGTATTTTGAAGTTATGGCTCAGCGGAGTTTTTGTGGGAAATTTTCCCTTAAAAGGCCCAGCCAATGAGATGCCGCCACGTGTCCAAGGAAGTGGCGGGGGTCGAGGAAAACTTGGTTTTTTACCAAGTGTTTTGGAAAATTTCAAAGGAATATTTTTCCCCACGCAGCCCGCCGATGAATCAAATGATGCCACGTGTCCAGGGGAGAAATTTGAAAATTTTGGCTAAGTGTTGCGCATGGAAAATTTTGAAGGGAAGGTCCGCACCCAATCATATGCGCCACGTGTCCTATGGCGTGGGAGTTTCGGAGGGCGGAGGAGAAGTTGGATTTTTGGCAAAGTGTTTCACCAAATTTCAAAGAAGGATTTTTGGCCCACTGCCCCCGCCAATCAATCATGTTTCGACACGTGTCCCCGGGGGTCGGAGCCGCGGAGCGCAGGAGGGAATTGGGATTTTTTCCCAAAGTGTTGGCGCAAAAGAAAATATTTTCCCCAAGGGCCCGCAGCCAATAAAATGATGCCACGTGTCCTAGAATGGTGGAGGTGGGGAGAATTTGGGAAATTTTCCCAAAGGAAAAATGAAGGAATTTTTCAAAGGGAAAAGCCCACCCCAAAATGCGAGCCAATGGAATCTCACCACGTGTCCAGGTGGCGCCAAAAAACTTAAGAAAATCCCGCATGAAAAATTCAAGGGGCAAGCCCACACCCAATGGGGTTATGCCACTGTGTCCAGGTCAAAAATGGTCAAAGTGGCCCGTGAAAATTCAGGAAGGACAAGCCCACGTCTAATCAGCGCACGCCACGTGGCCTCAACTCATCGGCCCTGACGGATTTTTTGGAAAATTTTCCAAGGGCAAAACAAAGAAAATGGAGCAGGATGGGCCCGCGCCCAATAAAAATGTGCCACATGGCACCTAGAATGGTGGAGCATGGGGATTTTTTGGGAAATTTTCCCAAATGCAAAAAGGTGAAAAATTCAAATTTTCGCCCTAACCCGATTTGGCCCTATTTTTGCCCTAAAATTTCAAATGGCCATATCTTTCGATCCAGAGCTTGGTTTTTCACGTTCTTTATATCAATGGAAAGCTGGTGAAATTATCTACAAGATTCTGGGGTCATTTTTTCATTTTGATGGATTTTGAGAGAGAAAATCAAAAAAACACCTCCGCACGTGGTCATGGATAGAAAATGACGCTTCAACCACCGCTTTTTAATGAAGAATGGCTCGCATTCTCTCCCAGCATGGCTAAAAATGTCAAAGCATGGGCCTGTAAGGATGCCCATGTTGTTTTGATCATGTTTTGGTCAATGGTTGAATCCCTTCCACATTTTCCCACGTTTCTCTCTCCTGGGCTCGTCCCTTGCACTGTAAAAGCCAGATTTGGCTCATTTTCAAAGGGTTGAACATTTTTTGTGTATAGTAGGCTCCCTTTTTCACCTTGGAAGTGATTTGGTGGAATATCAGACCTTTTCTAAGAACTGTAACCTATTTTTTTGCCTCTCAGGTGTTGTAATGCATGTATTTTGATATTAAAATGACAATGCAAGCTCTGTGAATGAGTTTCAATCCTCTGCTTATGTTGTTTGCTTCCTTTCTGATCTTTCATTACATGTCATCAATTTGTGCATGATGTTTTGTTGCATTTCCATGATTTGTGTCAATCTGCAGAAGTAAAAAATGCTCACCACTCCTTTGGTGCATCACCTTATTAGCATTAGTTTTAGTTTTTTGCATCCTCTATCTTTTCCCCTTTGAAATTTAGAGTAGAATTAGGAATATAAACCTCTGCAACTTGTAAGTGATAAATCTGATCAGAGGAGTTGAGGAACCAACCTTTAATCTGAGATTCCTTTCCCATTTTACAAGTCCCACACTTGGGGAAAGGATTCATGCCATCGAAGAAAATCCACTACCGGACAAACACTTTTCCACTAACATCCACAGCCAACCAAAAGCAATATGATCCTAACATAATTCATCAGCCCACAATTAAACACCTCTACTTCGACGAGGTTTAAGCTCTTACCGATTGTAAGAGAATCACCACCACCGCTAATATACTACTAACTAGAACACACAACACAAGAAACTCTCTAACTAGCAAGGTCAAGCAATGAAAAATTCACTCTAAGATCCTAGACACACTCAAGGTTCCGTGCATCTAAAACCAAGGCATAACTTTAAGCACCTAAGAGAAATTCAAGACACCTAGGGTGTACCCCCATATGACAAAATGTCACAAGGAAACAAAGTGTAGGACCAACTCAACAACATGCAAGTGAGAATCACGTAACATTTAGCTAAGTAGCCAACAGATAATGAGCTCTGAGTCACCAGTCAAAGTAAAATCCAAGAAATATCGGCGATCAAGGAAAGTGGCTAAGTAGCCGCATTGCAAAGTCTGAAAATTCTCACAAAAATATAAATAACTAAAAGAGCCTCAGAGCTTCTCAAATCAATCATAAAATAAGATGCTGGTCCTTGATAAAATAACACAAGATTACGAATGTAAAGCACAAAAGTTAACACCACATTCACTCCGCAGCCCTTCATGGCCACCAATAGGGGTACTCTACCTCGAGGTCAGTTCTAAGGACACATATGTAGGATTGGGTCATAAACGACACCCAGAATTAATGTCTACTCTCCCATATAGGTAACAAAATGAAAAATTGACAACCAGACCATCTTTCCTAACCACCGAAGGAAGGAAGCTCTAAACAACTTCTAATTAACTCTTATCGACCCTAGAACACAACCACTATTTTCTAACCACAAGAATCACACCATACAATTTATCATTCCAAAAACTCCAATAAGGAAGGGTCTCAAAGGGCTTAACACATCATACAATTAGGACTTGTAAAATAACACATTTTCAAAGGGGAACCAAGTTTCCACTATGCTAGAAGTTCACAAAAATTAATTTAATTTGACATTATTAGTTACCCGGGTTTAGAAAAAATACTGCTAAGCAAGTACAACAATTCAAACAACTTATTATTTTATTTTTATTTTAATTCTAGCAGTTTAATTGAACAGAGTAATGTAATATTTTTTTATATATGTTTTTTCAATTTTCAACAAGGTTGTTTTCTAGATTTAAACGTGTGCTAGGTTTACAGTTCATGTCTCAAGTTTTATAGTGTGCCCAAGGGTCCAAGATTTGAACCCATGGCTCTGATACCAAGTGTAACACTCGCTAAAATATTCCACTTGAGACATAAGAACAACCTATGTTTAGTTAGAAAAAAATGGAATAATTTTTTTAAGTGTTAACAACCAAAGTCTCAAGGACAATTAAATTCAACTAATAAATTTTCCCATTATAACAATTATCAAATCACCTTACAAAACACTAAGAGAGTGAAAGTTATCCCGAGCACAATAAAATTTCCCTTAGGTGATAATCTAACTATTTAAAATTAGATTAACACTAAACCAAAAATTCTTGATTAACCTCAGAGGGTAAGAACAGACAAAACAATTAAATACTCTAGGTGTTTAATTCTACAAGGTTTCAACAATTAACAAGGTCTAATAGTGGGGAGAATACACATTTAAACTAACAGGGTAAATTCTCACTTACCCACTCCTAAAACTCTCTTAAAAGATTCAACCTAATTTTTATTATATTTAATGCACTCAAAACTTCCTAAAAACATTCCCATTAGATAGGAAATTTCCTCACCTTTCCATTGATATAAAGAAGTTCTTCTAACTCTTCATATTTCTCAAGTTATGGGCCGACGGGCCTTGGGGTGAAAATTTTCCCCAAGAGCAAGCTTGTGGGCCTAGGGAGGAAAATTTTCCCTAACTGGGCCTGTGGGATTCGGAGAGAAATTTTTCCCTTGGCAATTTTGGGCAAAAAGCACATTTGACTTCCGCGTGCCCGCAAGTCCGCGATGGGGCTTCATGCCTAAGAAGGGAAATTTTGAACTTGGGGTCCGCTAATGACACATGTCCAAAATCCTAGCCTTGGCAAAATAGCGGATCGCCGGAGATAAGATGGATATTTTGAATTTTATCTTAAAGAGCGCAAAGGTAAAAAACTACCTCGAGCCTCCACCAACATTGCACAATACCATGTGTCAGACCCTCATTGGCTAAAGGTCGTCGGGCCGTCAGGAGGACATAGGAAAATTTAACTTTTGAAGCACAGGGTTTCAAAACACTCCACTCTTCCACCAACGTCTAAGGAAGCCACGTGGCAGTACCTCATTGGCCATGGGGTAGCAAGTCTGGCGAGGAGAATTAGGGAATTTTTCCCAAAATTTTTCTAAAGGGTTAAGGCTTAAAAATATTCGCTCCTTCGTCGACGCCTCCTGAAGCCATGTGGCAACACCTAATGGTGCTTGGTGACGAGGGGTTGTGGAGGAAACTTGTAAATTTTTCCAAATTTAATTTTGAAAGCATTTAAGGTTAAAAATTTATCCGAACGTCCACCAGCGCCCAAAAAAGCCATGTGTCGATCAAGGATTGGTTGCGGGGCGGCGGGGCCGTGGAGGAAAAATTTCCAAATAATATTTTTGGACTTAGATCATTTTTAGACAAAAATAAGGCTTGTGGATTAGTGGAGTGGTGAGAAACTTCATGACTTTGCACCTTTTGGGAAAAAAGAAAAAAGGAAAGTTTTAGCCTACGGGTCCGCCCAAGAATATTTTATTCATTTAAATTTGACAGTTAGATTATTTTGAGCCCGAAATGAAGTAAAAACTTTAGAAGGCCATAAATTTTGATAGGGAACTCAATTTTTGGCAAACGAGGACTTTCTGGAAATATCTCAACATCCTCTTTGCACATAAACCTTAAGAATTTAATTTGGATAAAGTTTTAAGGGTCAATTTTGAGAAAAATTTCTACAGGATTCTAAATTTTTAACTAGTATTTTTAACTTATAAATTTTTGTTCAATTTCGACATTCTTTCTTTCTCAACATGTCAAACAAACATGGAGGATTGCACTTACAGGAATTTAGGTTGGATTGTAAGGGTTCATTTGTTTGATTGATTTGCAATTCCAAATTACCAATTTTTATAAGATGTCTATAATTTTGCCTTTGCCCAATTTGAAAGATTCTATAATAATTTCTTAAGTGTTAAGGTCTAATTGAGATCATTTTGATCATATTAGGTTCAATTTGACATTTCATTTTTCTTCTATGGTTTGCAGAGTCATTTTATACATCATCTAATTAATATTTTGTAGTTTTGAAAACATCTAACAGAGATCAAGTTTGAAAAGACCTATTTTCCATTTATCATCTTCTAAGTATTAGAATTCATTCCAGATCCAATCTAACACATTAAGTTGATTCAAATCAAATTATTCAAAGGCCAAAATATAGTTCTGATTTATAAAACATTCATTTCTAAATAATAGAGCATTATGACATTTCTCCAAACGTATTCACTTTTTTTATCTTTCCAATCAGAATTTCAAAATACATTCAATAATTGGATTTCAATACCTAATAATTCCATTTGAGAAAAGTAATACAATATTTTATTGATTCAAATAGATACCTTTACAACTTCTTCTTTCATTCCTCAATTACCAAATACAGAATACCATTTTCTTCCACATTTATTCAAAAATAGAAAACAGATTATATCTCTTTCACATTTCACATTGCAACTTTCATATCCAATACAAAACATATTTCCATCACAAATAATATACAAGGTCATCCACTTCAAAGTGGGAAAATGTTACAATAAGAAATAATCTCAACAAGGACTGTCAAACTCGTCTTTTTCCCATTCCATTTCAAAAGATATCATACAATCTTTCCTTTCCTTTCACAGAATAAAATTTCAGAGTATGTCCTTTCACATTCAAATGGGATTTCATTTCCAAAACATAGTAACTCTTCAGCACAAAACATATTACATTGTCATCCACTTGAAGTGGGAAATGGTTTTACAAATAGAAATATCACAAGGGACTGTCAAATTGTCTTCTTTCTCAGCTCTAGAACAGTAGTATGAATATCCTCCATTTTCTTTATTTCAATTTGATCACAAAGCACAATAGGGGGAAAGGAAATTCTCTCCACCCAACCAAGATATCCAATGACAAGGGAGAAGCCATCCTTCATCATTGGCCCCTAGAGCCCTAACCACAATGCAATAAAAATATTTTTCAACACATGGCAACAACATGATTCCATAACACAAGACAAATTTCTCATTCAAAACACATTCAAAATAGAATGTAGTTTACAACCACATTAAAACATAACAAACAAAACTTAGGCTTCACCATGCAAGCCAAAGGAGCAAGAAACTATGGGGGATGCTACTTATGCCTCCCAAAGGGGAAATGGGTATCACCACCGATAACAAACTACCAATATACATACATACATACATACATACATACATACATACATACATACATACATACATATATATATATATATATATATATATATATATATATATATATATATATCATTTCAAATCCCTGACATGCCCTTATGCCTCCCCAACCTCTTATGGCACCCCATAACGAGTAAAGAAATGCAAGCTATTTATTTTTAAGGTGGAACCAAAATACCAACTCCCTCTACTCTTATACCTCCCCAAAACACTTATTCCTCCCACAGAAATACCCCATAGTCTTCTCCTACACCATCCCTAGGCCATCTACCCAAACAACCCACACACATGCCAAAACATTCACAACAATAACATTTTCACAAATAAAAAAAGACCATATCAAGAGTCAATCTCTTACCTATCTATCATGGATTTTGTTCCAAGTTCCAAACAACAAGCTTTCCAATGCAAAATAGCCAAAGATCAATGAAACATAGGTCTCAGTAGAAAGTCTGCAACTTTCTCCCAAGCAAGAGCTCCAAATAGCAAAGAATTCACCCCAAAAGAAGTATGTGAAAATAAGGAAACCAAAAGAGTGTAACCCCAAACAATAAAATGAATTCGAATATATAGAAGGGGTAGGAGAAGAGGATGAGGTGGATCTTTGTAGGATGCCACATCACACATCCTCAACTCCAAATCAAAATTCAACTTCAATCTCCAAGACACAATAAATAAGTAGGTGAATAATATGACAGTCTTACTTGCACACTCAAATCAAGCCCATATCCCAAAGGACTGAAATTAATTCCAAGCAAGAAGTGCAATTAAAACATTCAGCTATGTTTACAAAAATGCATAATGAAAGCTAGATTTAAACTCTCTAATCATATGTAAGGTTGGTACACAAATTTAAGAGTTATGGGACAAGTTTAACTTGTCCCACAAGCCTCTAAATTCAGTCTCCAAGGACAATTTCGAATTCCAAAGAAGATGAAGTGTTTCATACTCCAGATTTTACTTACATATCTATTACACATCACTTACACATTGCTTACACATTGCTTACACATATATTATAACATTTAATATAAGAGTCAACCACTCCAATAATATTATTTTCTTATGACCCAATTTGATTAATTTATTTTAACAATATGATTACTCACATTATATACCACAATTTATTTAAATAAAAGGGATAAACACATCACTTAATAAACACATACAAACATCAATAAAATGGAACCAAATAAATAAATACACATAACCCTTGGTCACGTTTAAAGGTGACCCCTTCATGGGAATCCCTAACACAATCAAACACACAAACAAATAAAAGTTGCCATGGTGAACTTGTTGAATTCATCTAGAATTCCAATGTGGTTGGTCTCTAATCCCCCGATGTTTGTTATGATTTTTAAACCTGCAAAATACAAATACCTCCTTTGGCCTCATGGCCATATTAGAACATCCAAATTAATATAAATATAATTTTAAGATCATTGACATATATGTGAATCACAACAATCATCAAGACAATCAACAATATCACTTACAATTTCATCCACATGCATCATATATGAATCAAAGTCAATAATAATCCATGATCGACATCTAACACCATACTAAATCAAAACTATAATAATGTCCATAATATAGTCAGCGATATCATGATCAATATCAAAAGTGTCAAAGGGAATTAGGCACTACAGATTGTGTGATACTTCCTATCACCTGTAATATTATGAGGGATTAATTTAGAATACAATGAATCTATTTTTAGGTCTTTAATGTATGTATAAATGATTTTATGAGCTGACCTTTGAAAAAACATTTTTGGTAGGTTGATATGGTGAAGGCAAATGTTTCGTGGTTTGAAGTGAAGGATATTTCATGAATTATAAATTTCTTAGAAGTGTTCTAAAGGTTCTAAATTTATTTTAAGTTTTCACATGGCAATTTTGGTTGAGTAGAAGTGATATGGTGATCAAATGAAGTTTCCAGATGTTGTGTTGATATTAATTTGATTGGTTGATATTAATTACAACCATGTATGATGTTTAAATTTTAATTTAAACATGTGTGGTGATTTATGGGTCATAAATAAGGATGGTTTTTAAGTAAGGACATTTTTATCTTTGTGCCCATGGGGTTTTGAGCTAATTTTGGCACAATAAATGATGGTTTAGGCTAGGCTGACCTACTTGGGTCACTTGTGGCTGTTATGATTTTAATTTATAATGTTTCTATGATGAATGGGTTGAGCCAAAGGATGGAAAATGTTTGAGTTTGAATTTGATCCTTGGAGAGGCTATAAAAGTGAAGTTATGGGCATATTGTTTCTAGCTTTTTGAAACCCCTTTTTATCTTCTTTTGAAGAACCCTTTTTTACAAAGAAAAAACCTTTAGGCCTAGCCCAAAACACCTAGAATATAATTCTATGACAACTTCTGGTTGATTTTTCATGAGGATAATTTTAGCAAGTGCAAAGTTGGTATTGTTTCTTTGAGAGTGAGTTGGAGAAGGAGGAATATTTGGGTGCTTGTGTTTGGATGCTATCTTCATAGCATGTTGATGTAATTTTCAAGTTTTTCATGCATCTTCAAATTAAATATTGAAGTTTAAGACCTTATCATAGTTGTAATTATTCATATGTGGTCTTAAGACATTGTTGATTGTATTGAGAGATCTTCATTGTATCTTGTGATTCTGATTAACAAAAAATAAAGGTTTTCCTAGAATGGCCTAAGAGAATATCTAGGGTATTAATGTTAGCATAATGAGGAAGAATAAAACATTGTAGTAAAAACTCAAAAAGTAATAAGATAATATGAAATAAATGCAAGTAAACTATTCTAAGTGAAATTGAAACCTAATATGCAAGAGAGAGGAAGGAAATGGCTTAGTTGATAACATAAGACTATCGCATAGTGTTACAGATCTAGAAATGGAATCTAGAAGTGTAAACGAACCCTCAAGGACCATATGAAGAGTATATCTAGACTATTTGAGATGACACAGGCACTTGGCGTGTCTTTGGGGTGCCCTAGTCTACAATCTGGGTGCTCGAGAACACTTCAAATCCTCATAATCTAAATCTAGTATGGTCGTTAAATTTCTTAGAGTAATTCCCATCTATTATGTTGGATTCATTAGATGAACTGGAGAATGACCTATAATTCAAGGAGAAGTATCCAACCCTATAAAAATGAAATATGCATATGAATGAGTCAGAATGACTTCAGCCGCCAAGCTAGTGGACTTATCACTGAGCATTGGACTACATTTTGGACCTAGATTTAGTTATGGTATGCATGTGTGGTGTGCCCTAGGTGCTCTTGTACTAATCACACTTTGTGAAGTAGTTAGCAATAGTAGCTATAGAAATGTAAGTAGCATGTGTGTATGTAATATAATGGAATCCCTCCCCCTATGAAGTGTGTGTGATGTAGATCTCCTAGCTTGAATGCATGGTGCTATGTTGATGTAAGTGATGTAATGGATGCAATGTTAGATGGATTGATAGTAGTGATAAGATTCAATGACCTAGGACCCTTATTATGGTCTTATAACTTTATATTTATAGGGCTCTCAAGATTAATTTTGTAATTAATCTCGACAAGGCCAACTAATAAGAAGATAAGAATGACCAACAACTATAAGTGACCCAAAAATAAGATGAAGAGGTTTTCCATAGATTAGGACCATCCATAATGGGACCAGGGCACCTCAGGGTGCCCTAATTTTAGGCTAGAATGTTGGAAAGGTCATGAAATGGGATGATAGGTATCAAGAAATATTCGGGGAAAGATGAAATAAAAGATAAGAAAAATATGGAAAAAGGTGGGATTAATTAGCACTTTTACACTTGAGAACCTTCTAGATAGTAATATAAGACCGGGATAATATTGTCTAATGTGTAATATTTTGTCTACATTTTCCCCCACTTTATGGTGGTGAGCGAAAGCTCGGTAACATAAAGTAGATAGAGATGTGTACCTGATAACCATGTAGATTGTAGAAGAAGACGTGCCGATGGAATAGACTCAAGTGTGAAATGAAAAAAAGAAAAATGTGGGGGAGCATGGATTCTAAAGATGAAAAATGTGTATACAAAGTGATGAGAGTGAACATAGGGTGGAACACGTGTATAAAAACTACTATGTGTAGTGTATCTACATGGTTAGTATGAAAAGTACCATCATGTCTTTGTGTTGTTGTTTTCATTGTTATTATTGTTTATGCCCCCCCAATTTCACTTCACAACTTGTTTCTCATACGGCATGCACTGCAAGGAGAAAACAATCAAGTAGTCAAATATGTATGTATGTAAAAATGTTGTGTAAAGTATGCAAATGTAAAATACGCTAGAAAAAAATGTAAATGGAAAAATGAAACATGTGCACCCAATCCATGTCGAGAA
This sequence comes from Taxus wallichiana var. yunnanensis, assembly GCA_018340775.1. Taxonomy (NCBI): domain Eukaryota; kingdom Viridiplantae; phylum Streptophyta; class Pinopsida; order Cupressales; family Taxaceae; genus Taxus; species Taxus wallichiana. The sequence goes on along the minus strand of CM031235.1, from coordinate 108,316,487 downwards.
AAAGGGTGTAGAAGGATATCCTATAGTGTCGCGATTTTTTCAATCGATCTCACACCACCCTGGATGAAGAAGTATAGGAGAGAATCATGTTATATCCTCCAATATTTAACCACTTCTGCTAAAATGTTGGAAGAGATCTCTGTAATGTCTTAGTTGTGGTTTTTGGGTGATCTGACACCACTGGATGGAGAAGTGTAGAGAGGCACACCCATTGTAACCCCTGAGCCTGTAACCACTCCTTATTATTACCGAAGGACATCATGTCCTATTAAGGCCATTGTGTATGGAGTTCATAGACTGGTCTAAACTCACTTGTTGTGTGAACCAATGTAGATACGGTGTGTTAGTAAAACCCTCAATGATGCCCCCTCTTTGGGGGTGCATGCGATGACCCTGGAAGGAGAATGTGGCCCCAAAAGAGGACCAACCATACTCTGACTTGTAGAACTCTACCTTGGGGGGGAAAGGAAAACACTTGGTAGATACCAATGTGCATAAAAAGAAGATGGCTAGCTAATACAAGTGGTAGTATGAACAAATGCATGTAATAAGTGTAAAATATACATATAATGTAGAAAAACTACCAAGCACGAGAGTGTAAACACGTAAGAAAAAAATCAGACCATACAAAGTGGGTTTAAAACATGGGACATCACTCATGATGTCGTAAGACACGCAAGGTCATCATGGATGCAAAAATAGTCAAGTGTACACAAGAAAAGGTAAAATCTTGTAAACAATGGAAAACAACGTAGACAAGTAAAAACAAACATGTAGTCCTAAAAAAATTGCTGCACATGGAACACCCGTTAGCATGTTAGAGTGAAAACCAATGTGTCAAAGCGTGTAGAAGAAAGTAGTAAAAGATTTAAAGTACAAAATGAAACAATAGCTCTGGATCATATGAATATGGATGCCCCAAAGAATCAAGTATAGTAAGGGTAGAAGCAAGCATCCATGCATGTGAAATGTCCTATATCTATGATCACACTAAATAAAGGCATGAACATGCATGTGTGTATGATAATGACATATAGGAAAGCAAGATAACATGTTTAGTATAATGAACATGAAAAAACTAGTAAGTAAGAGTAAATGCTACCAAGATAATGTAGTATGTTGTGGATGGATGGAATGGAATACAATATGGAATGATATGAGCAACGTGCCCCCGAGTGGATGTGTATCCAAAGGAGGTTCAATTTTTTTTCCCTTCAATAGTCAAGAATGAACCATAAATGAGAGTGCATCATCGGGAAATGGTCAAGTAGTGTAGGTTGTGTCTAGTGCACTATGATGAGTGTGTATATGTGATGGTGATGAAATGTGACATGGGGAGATGATGTGCATGGAACCTATTGCGTAAGCATATACCATGACTTTTTTATCGAGGAGTGATGATTTATCCCTAAGCATATATCACTATAGAATGAGTGTATGGGAATGAGATATATGGAAAGATGCACGTGGACCCTATATCCCAAGCATATATCACAAATTGTTGAATGGGTGAGTGATGATTCATCACTATGGGATGGAAGAAGAAGGTGACGATCTAGCCTATAACATATGTCACTATGAGATGGGTGATGAGGGTGTATGAAGCATAGATGAGTAAGCGGTGGATAACGAAAGGTGGTGATTTTATCACTAAGCGTAGACCACTATGTGATGAATAAGGTAAGGGTGGTGATTTAGCCTAAAATTTTATACCACCAAGTGATGCATAAGGTGAGGGTGGTGATGTAGCCTAAAGAGTATACCACTGAGTGATGAGTAGGATAAATGATGATGTAATATAATGACGTAGAATATGATAATATAATAATGTGATGATAGGATGTAAGAGGATAATGAGAAATTGATGAAAAGAGTGGTAATTTAACCTAAGGTGTATACCACTACATGATGATAGAATGAAATAGTATGTATGGCTGAGCGGATGCTAGAATAACTAGAAATGATGAAGGAAGTGGTGATTTAACCTAAGGTGTATACCACTATGGCATGTGATGAGGAGTGTGGGTGACGATATAGCCTAGATCATCGGTCACTAATTTGATGAATGTGGTATGATGACATGTCACATGTAGGTAAGGTCCATTTTATTGGTAAACCCTTGGTAGTCGAGTATGAACTAAGGAACTAGAGTGTGTCATAGGGTGGTGAGTGCAGTGTGTAGAACAATGTAGTGTAGGTGACCAAATGGTGTATAGGATGTGTAAATGCGTGGTAAAATGTAGAAAGTGTGACAATAGATGTAAATAGAATATATAATGGTGATAGGTAAAGCTAAACCCATGGATAATGTGACCTAGCGTAGATATACAATGTGCTGGTATCCAAATTCATTCTCCCTTCGAAACTGAGTAGCATCACAGATTTAGCAAGACACTAAGAGACATACAGATCATATTATGAGTCATTTTGTAGCTGAGGAAGGGATTCGTCTAACTCTTTGTCACTTAGGCACCAGAGAAATGGATAGCACCTTCATTAAGGATTTGATCTATCCTCACTAATTTAGGTTGCACCTATTAAACAGGGTGAGAGGACCCATTTTGTAACCGTTGGCGGCGAAGGAGAATGAAGATATCCTTCTTTTCAAAAATTTGAAAGGGAACCACGAGAAAATATGATCGGTGCAATGCAATTTAACTCTCGGGAGTTGTCACTTCTAAAGAATGGTGATATTTTCTAAACATGTGGGGAGTAGGGTTACTAAAGACATTATGCAATCCCGATTGCTTTTGCATATTTTAGCTTGGAATTTATTCATTTGTGGACATATAAGGAAAACAGGGTAGTTCAGGTGGGATTCATTGTTTTGAATAATTTTGGTGGGAGATTAAGAAGGTTAAACTTGATTTTGCTATATCTTTGAGAAACTTCACAACAATTCGAAAAATAAATGACAGAATAATTGAGAATAGCTAAAATATTCCTTGAAGGGAAAAGATTCGTTAGTAGGAAAAAGTTTCTTTGAAGGAACTTAGAGCTTGTCAATGGTTGTACACATGCAACCAACTTGATGTGATTGAAATATAAAACATAGGAAATCAATAGGTTTCTCATATGGTCTCTCAGGAATATGAGCTTTCTCAAATTTTCTCTTAAAAATTCAACCCCGACCCTTTGCAAGAGTATCCTCATTGCATTTATACAATTTACTCACTCACTCATCCCAAATTTTCCCCCAAAAAGAATAATATTTGAGGAATCCTTTTCTTGTTACCAATTTGTCTTAGAAAGTGACATTTAACAAATTTACACCCACAGCTGCCAGGTGGAAAAATCATGAACTGATCACATTTCTTAGACCCTCAACTAATGACTAGGATGCCATGCCAAAACTTTTTGACAGTCCTTCTAATCATTCTTTTATTCTGTCATGCAAGAAATCCTCATTTTAATCATTTTCTGGTGGCTCTAGATAGTGAAGATCTCGATGAAATCTTGTTTACCCTTGGGGCAGGCACACCTTTTTCATCCTTTATGCCTACAACCTCCATCATTTCATCCTTTTCCCATTCTTTCCTCTGCAACTCTACTCTGCATCCAACTTCTCTAGTAATTCACATTTTTGCAAGTGCTTGAGTAATTCCAACTTCAAAATATCAACCTTTACAATCCTTGGACTCACAAATTAAGCTCTAAATCCATTCAATTGCACTTTACTGGACAAAAATGACAAGGGGTTTCATCAAAAATGATGAAAAACAATGTGTATTCACATCTCCAGGAGTCTTGGAGAAAAATGGTAGAAAAATCAGATGCAATGCAAAACAACCATTGATTTCATCATTTCTCTACTTTAGATTAGAGTTGTCCACACATTTCCTTAAATACATGCAAAGGTGAAGTACAGAGGCAAGTTTCCAAACAAGCATGGGCCTTCCACGTGCCCTGGGCCCAAGAAAATTACCTTTTGGCCTTTGAAAAGTCTCAGTATAAAAGGAGCTAGCGGAAGCCTCCACATGTCTCATTGACACACTTTTTATATGGTGCCCAAAAGCGAGACCCCAAAAAAGCGCAGGCTCACAACGTGTCACAGTCCGACATAGTTGTTGAAAACATTTAAGGATGAGTAGAAGGCGTCATGTGCCTAGGGTCTGAGAAAGTTTCCTTGGCCGTTGAAAAGTCCAAGCAAGGGTAGAGTGAGTGGAAACTTCCACGTGTCTCCATGGCACTCTTTCAAAATAAAATTTAGGGCAAGTCCCCAAACAAGCGCGGGCCCTCCACATGTCCTAGGCCTTAGAAAGTTGCTTAAAAAGTTTAAGTATAGAGAGGAAATAGCATAATTCTCCACGTGTCTCCCTGGCATAACTACTAAGGTAGGAATCAGAGGTCGATCCTAAAATGAGCATCGGACCTCCACGTGTCCATGGTCCGACAAAGCTGCACCGGCCACATGAAAAAATGTCTAAGTCATGCAAGGCCAGCAGAATTCGCATGTCCTCCCGGTGTACTTTTGATATGGTTCCCAAAAGCAGAGACTCTAAACAAGCGCGGGCTCACCACATGTCTCCCTAGGACAACCGCTGGTAGGACCCAGAGATGCGAGATCCTCAAATGAGCGTCGGTCCTCCACATGGACAAGCCTTGAGTCGAAGCGGGCCTTAGATTTAAAAATTCCCCACCAAACCACATCCAATCAGAAAGGACCATGTTTCCATAGATGCTAAGATATAAATTGATGGGGAAAACACACTCGTCAAACCATAAAATGCAGGAAAATCACAATTTGTGCCCGAAAATGAATCTTTCTTTAAGGACAGAGAATTTAGAAATGATATAAGGCCCAAATGTGATCCATGACCATGGAGAAAGATCTTTCAACATCATACAAACGAATAAAAAATTTCATGCATCCATTCATGGAAATAGAATATACGATAGAGCAAATGAGATTGAAGAATTTTTAAAGCAAATGGGGTGAGATCAAATTGAGTACCAATAGAATATATGGATGACATATAAAACTAAAATCATAAATGATGATGACTAGTGTAGCGTGTATGAGATATATGATGTAGAAATGATTAGTATATGAGGTATGTATAAGATGATGTAGGATGTGTGGTGTGTGGGGTTCAGTGTGATGGTAATCCCTCAATATTCCAGTGTAAACTAAAGCACTAGGTACGTCATCGGGTAACAAGGGTGTGATAATACGTGAAGGGATAGGTGGTTATGCGATGATGATAAGTGATAGAGATGAAGTGTAGGATGTAAAAGGGTACAAGTATGCAAAGTGAGGGGGGAGTAGTATGTCATGTGATATGCCCCCAATAGTAGTGTGAGAAGAGGCTATGTGAACTCATCAAGGAGATCATCATCCTCTGGGTCAAATTCAAATGGCTTAGGATTAGCAACATGGTAGGCTATAGTGTGAGGTTGATCATGTAATGAGCCAGTAAGGTGTAGACTATACATACTGTAGCATATTCTTCATCGGTGAAAAGGGATGTGGCCAATCCATGGGGTACGGTGAGGAGTGTAGTTAGGTGAGTAGCCAAGGAAGGAACTATTGCAGATGAGATTGTGACCAAAAGGCATAGGAATGAAATGTCAGTGTGACTAGGGTCCAAAGTGCCGCCAATGTAGGTAAGCCAAGAATATCCTAATGTGAGTGGAAAGGAACAAGGTGTACATGGTAAGTAGATGAGGAGATGGAAGACACGTAAGCCATAAGCAGCTGTAATAGTGATAAAGCCATAGTATAAGTGTGGAGCATGGGTGGAAGGTGAAGGTCCTCAAAAGTGAAACCAAGATGAGCGAGGCCAATAAGGGAACATATGGTTTCATCATGGGTGGGATCAAATGGAACATGGTCCCAAAATGAGTCATGGATAAAGAGGGTACACGTGAAGGGTGGTTGGTACATGGTGATAATGGTGAAGATGGGATGATAGTGTTCATGGAGGGAGGAGGAGGATGATATGGAACTATGGCAGTGGGAATGGGTGATGGAGGGGAATTGCATCTAGTAAACAAATAGCTCCCTCAAGTGGTGGTAAATGTGGTTGATCATCCAAAGGCTGAGGTTCATCGGTAGTGTTAATGTGAGGAATATGGATGCTAGTATGAGGGTCATGGACACAATATTGGAATGGATCATGATCTTGAAAGATGGTATACTCAACACACTCATGTAATAATTTGACGCAATGGTGGAGCTATGGTCTACCTAACAAGAAATTATATGAGACAAGGAAATCAATGACAAAGAAAATAGTGGGGAGGGTCTTAGGACCTACAGTTAAAGGCAAGGTAACGTGGCCTAGACATGGATGAATAGAACCATCATAAGCATGGAGTGAAATGGAAGAAGGGCTAATGTCATGAGCAGACAAACCTATGGCTTGGAGAAAGGACATAGGGAAAAATTAAGCGCAAAATCCATTATCGATAAGAGTATGCTTGATAACAACATTATAGATGCAAGACATGATGTAGAGTGGCGGGTCATTATCAAAATGGTGAATGTCAATGGGAGGGTTGCCTTAGAATGCTATATCTTGAGAAAATGCCTAAAAAATGTGTCATATAGGGAATCCGGATGCATGTCAATAGAAACATTGGTAGTAGCAAAGAGGGTTTGAACACGATGAAGCAAATCAGGGTGGGTAAGTAGGTATTCAATGATAGAGATATTCATGATGGTGGAATGAAAAATCCCTAGAAGGTGGTAGAAAGAGATGTCGGGTTCACCAAAATGATTAAAAAAAAAGGTTTTCCTAGAATGGCCTAAGGGGATATCTAGGGTATTAATGTTAATATAATTAGGAGGAATAATATGTTTTTCGTAAAAAAATAAAATAGTATAGGATAATATGAAATAAATGCAAGTAAACTATTCTAAGTGAAATTGAAACCCTAATATGCAAGAGAGAGGAAGGAAATGTCTTATCGATAATAAGACTTTCATAGATTTGGAAATGCAATCTTGCAAACAAACCCTCATGGACCCTACAAGGGAAAATCTAGACTTTCCGAGATGACACAGTTCTTGGGAGTGTACTAGGGGTGCCCCGAGGTTCCTAGTCTCAATTCTGGGCACTCAAAACACTACAAATCCTCATAATCTAAATTTGGTATGGTCACTAAATTTCTTTGAGTAATTCCATCTTTCATGCGTGGATTCACACATGAACTTGAGAATGACCCCTAATGCAAGGAGAATTATCCAACCCTAGAAAAATGAAAGATGCATATGAATGGGTCCAGTGACATCGATGCCAAGCTAGTAAACTTATCACTGAGCATTGCACTACATTTCGACTTGGATTTAGTTATGGCGTGTAAATGCGTTTGTGCTCTCTAGGTGCTCTCGTGTTTCACACTTTGTAGCGAGCAAGTTTAGCAAAGTAGTTATTTGAATAGAATGGAATACCTCCCGCTATGAAGTGTGTGTGATGTAGATATCCTATATTGAATGCATGACACTATGTGGATGCAAGTGATTCAATGGATGCAGCCCTAGATGGAGTGATAGTAGTGATAAGATGTAATGACCTAGGACCCTTATTATGGTCTTATAACTTTATATTTATAGGGATCTCAAGATTAATTTCATAATTAATCCTAACAAGGTTGACTGAGAAGAAGATAAGGATGACCAATAGCTAGAAGTGACCTAAAAATAAGTAGAAGAGGTTATGCATAGATTGGGGCACTGAAATGGGACCAGAGGCACCCCCATACATGTTGGGGCACCTAATTTTAGGATAAAATGTCAAAAATGTCATGAAATGGGTTGATAGGTATCATAAAATACGTGGAAAGATGAAATAAAAGATAATAAAAATATGACTAAAAGGTGGGATTAATTAGTACTTTGTACACTTGAGAACCTTCTAAATAGTAGTATAAGACTAGGCTAAATATTTTCTAATGTGTAATATTTGTGTCTAAAGATTCATTATTGAAGACACTACTTTTTGATATGATTTGAGCATCTATATAAGTTTGTGGATATGATTTTATTAATAAATATATGTTTCTTTGAGATCATATTGTTTTCCTTGCATTTGAGTTCACTTCATTATAAAAGGTTGTATGCTTTGATGTGTTCTACATGATTTTGTGTGGTTAGGGTTTGAAGCACAAGTGAGTAAGTTTTATTGGTGACTGATTCACCCACCCTCTCATTCCTTTTCACCTCCAACACACATGCTTCTACACACCATTACAACTCTCATGTGTGGCTAATAATTAGCCATTTTATCATAAAAACATTACCCCGCACTAGGGATATTTTCCATCCTCAGCAATACTCAAATCAAAAGAATGTGCTCCAAAGAACTAAAGAATAAATAATTGGAATATAAAATAATGGAGGGTATATACCCAATGAATCAAATAATTTCAGCCTTATTGATGTGTGTGTTCAAATTATTCCTAGGGTGGCTAGAGTAGTTATGAGAACTTTGTATTCAAGATATTTTCCATCTCTTCCCACCATGTAAGTTCCTTTGCACTTGCATCATCTGCAATCTCGACACTCCTTCGCTCAGTCACCTGTCAAATCTTCACCCTTCCCACCTTCAAGTCCTTAATCCCCACCAAGGAGTCCATTCTACATAACAATGAGACAAATTCTTTGATTCTTATCTCAAATTTATCCCTCACGGCCTTAAGAAAATATCTCTTCTACATAACTTCGACCATGATTTCCTCACACCAAACCTTTTTTATTTATTGGTTGCTTGTGCTTAGTTAAGTTTAGCTTCTTCCTAAGTAGTATGCACCCTCATGATGGGATCCCAGGAATTGAAGTTATCAAATGTGCACCATTCCTTCATTTTATCTTCTTTGATCATGGTGCTCAACACCTCATACTCCACTATCTTCCATGTGATTTTTCCTTATTATTTTCTTTCTTTGTATGTTCTCAACTCTTCCTCCGAATTCCTTTTCCTTGCATACTTTTTCTCATGTAGAATAATTATTACCAACTCTTCTAAATAATTAAACTCATATGGGTACTCATATTGGGATTTATCTACTAAGTCGAGGTGTGTAATTGTGATGGAATTTATTATCTATTCAACCTTATTATAGGAATAATTTGTATGCTTCTTTCCTTCCTCCAAATCCTCTATGAGTTGTTGTACCTCCTCTTCTTTATCATTATTATCTTCAAGAAACACTCTAATCATGCCCCCTTGTCTAGATTATGACACACAACTTCAAATTCCATCTTATTTAATGCATTTTTGTCCTGATCGTTGGTCAACTCTATAATTTTTATTGTACTTAGTTCCTTATTCATTTTGCACTTGACATATGCTTCATTGTTAATCTTGAACTTAGGTTCCTCTATATGGGTATGCATGCTCCATGAGAGCATCTTTCTGGTGTGCATATTTTCCCCTTCAGGATCAATCAACTCCTACCCAAAGAATTATTTTCTCGAACCGTGCTTTGGAACCTTTCACATAACACATTTGTTTTTCATCAATGTATCTCATATGTGGAGGTTGCATTTCTCCTCCTTATTTCTTCTTTTACCACCATAACCCTTCATTTGAGTACCCCCTTCTCAACACTTGGCTTGTGCACTGCTTCCATCTCCTCAAGTAGCTCTTACTCCTTCCCCTGAGGGCTATTCCTCATAATTTCCCTTCTCATCTTCTTCATCTCCTTCAGGGCCCCCAACATTCACATTGTGTATCTCTGGGTCAGGTTGAGTGATCTCGACCTTAGTCTCTTCCTCACCATGGGTTGGATATTCAATACAAAATACTTCTTCTACAAACTTATCATCATCACTATCTACAATGGTAACCAATTGTCACCTTATATTTTTCAGAGGAATTGTATTCTTTTCTAGGCTTCACTTAGAAGGAATTACCTTAGGTGACTTCTTAGGTGACTGTAAATTTCCTGCACATTTTTTCTATACTTTTGCCCCCTTTACAATTTTCTCCTGTAGGTATGGTCTAACATAATATCTTGTCTTCTATCTCCTCCTCATCTTCATCCTTTTCCTTGTCTTCTTATTCTTCCTATTGGGGAGGGGTCTCTTCACACGTCTTCTTTATACCCATAGTCTATTTTAACTTAGGTGGTTTTGGGAGGTAAAGGTATGTTCCATCAATACATTTCCCATTCTTCATTATGGGCCTTAAATAGATGTAAACTCTTACTGGCTCCTTTCCCACCATAAGAGTTACATGAGTAAAATCCATATTCTCTGACTCCATCACCTCTACATAGGTTGACTTAGAGGGGTATACAAATGTGGTGTGTAAAGTGTGGTAGTCAAATTCTACATTGTTAACATCAAAACTAACTTCTACTCTACAATCCTTAATCCTATTCACATTCATGGTGAAGTTTTGGGCCTTTTTCTCCAATGTTTAAGGTGAAGTGCTAATGCAATTTACACCATGGGCCTTTTTCCTCAATGCTTAGGCAGATTTGTACATTCCCCAAGATGAAGTGCTGATGCGCTTACAAGTTCTACAAACCATGAATACCAAGGGAAACTCCTCCTTGGGTCATGTACATCATTCTCAAATTATTCACGCATTCATTTGTACCATTTACCCACCAAGCTTATAAGTATTTTGTATAGTTCCATCACCCTTATACTTTATAAACCTTTATGTGAGGTGATTTGTTCTATATTAGATATATTCAAACTTTTCCTTAAGCCCATCTTTGAAAATTACCCATTATTTTGTGCCCTATAGTTCATGGTTCATTGATGTGCTATGATAAAACTTACTCAATATTTGTGCTACAATCATCATGGGCATTCAATTCTTCCAACTCCTTTCTCTAGTCTACCGTGTTCTCTTGATGCATGGTTTACGACATGTAACCTTGTGCCCTAGTTTCCTCGTGAACATGCAAGATGGAGTTATGTGAATCCAACTTTATCTTCAAACCCTAGTTTTGCAAATACAAACCCTCAAACCTCAATATTTATGTATTTACAACCTTCACACCTTATTTCCATGCTCTTACTTCCACTAAAGGAGATCCCTACAAGTACTGGGGGTATTACATCACTAAGAAGAACTGTCTATAACATGTCCTGTTCCAAAGATCCCAACTCAAGTTTCGTGTATGTCTTTCTTAGCACTTTTAACTTTATAGTTTGTTCCAAATCTTCCTTTTTTGCCCTATTTTCCAAAAACTTATTTTCACATATAATTTACACTTACCACTTTTCTAAATACTTAAATGTGTTTTTTACTTTCTTTGTGCATGAAAATTGTAACATTTTGGTGCACTATTACTTTCTTCCACTAAAGGATACAATCATCCTTACACACACTTCCCTACGCAACAACCCCACCTTCCTGCATTAATTTATCCTAGCCTCATACAAAGTAGTATATCCTATTCATCTTCTTCCCTCATGTTACACTGTGAGGCCTCTATGTGGTCTTCAACACATGAACAAATCCTTTCAAGCACCATCATTCCTAAACACCTGCAACATTTTATTTTTCTTTTACACTTACCTAGTTCGTATTCATCAAGTACCCTTCTTTCATATTATCCTGCACACCCTTGTGAAAATATAATAAACATACCAACATCACATAGTCTCTTTTGTGTGCACTCGCACTTGTTTCACCCCACACTAAAGGTATGTGTGGTTATCTATACATCAACTCATTAAGTATTAATTTTCTCCTATGCGTAAACATGTTTATTACAAAAAATAAACAAAACAAAACATGAATATAAATCTAAGCTAAATGGAAATACTACCATATTACATATATAAAGGAAGCTTATTTATAGTAGGGATTCAACCTACTCCCATTGAAGTAATTGAGAAACATGGTTCCATCTAACACTTGTAATTGACATGTGCATGATTCTAGTATCTTGGTCACTAAAAGGGTCCCAATTAATGGAATTTTAACTTTCCTAGATGGCACACAAACTTAGAGTCATACAAAAGTACCATTTTTCCAACTACAATAGACTTTTTCTTGATGTGTTTTTCATGCCAATCCTTCTATCTTCCCTTTTCTATCTTCTGAATCTAACATGTAATAACACGCTCTCATCTAATTTCATCAAATTATCAATGATCTCATTTAAAACCTGTTCATCATTGAATCCACTTGAGTATGTAATACACAGAAGGGTAACACAAATTACATAGGTAATATAGTCTTTGCACCAAACACCAAATAAAAAGGTGTTGCCTTATTCAAACGTTTATAGGTTGTTCTATATGCCCAAAGAATGACTGGATACCTTCTCATCCCAATCCTTCCTTCTAACATTACATATCTTTTTTAGTACCTATCCCAAGATCTAGTTGAAATTTTTAGCCGTTCCATTAGTTTGTGGGTGATAAGTGGTAGTCTTAATGGTGTGCACCATAAACTCGCTAATAAAATTCTAATTATCTCATGAAAGAAATGAGTCCCTCTATCACTAGTGAGGCTTAATGGAAATCCATACCTGTTGATAATGTTTTCCCAAAGGAACCTCATTATTTTTGTTGTCATGTAATCTTTTGTAGGTGTAAAATCTGCCCACCTAGTAAATTAATCAGATACATGTGATGATGTGACATGCCCAAGTCTTACACATGGGTAATGTAATAGGTCCTAAAAATGAATATCCCACTTCTCAAATTATTTTGCACTCGTAATGGGTCACAATGACATCTCATATCTGCTTCCAAGATTTCCAAGTCTCTAATAATGATCACATGCTTTAACAAAAAAATTGGTATCTTTGTAAAATGTCTCTAATCATAGACTTGCTAAAAGGATATTTCATGTGGTTTATTCTCCTACATAGTTTCCTCCTGTGATGCCTCCAAGTGCTTCCTCCAAAATGGATTTGCACTCATGCTCCAAAAAAAATCTGTGCAAGACCTCATCTCTACCCATTTTATATAGGTATCCTCTAATGATTTGATATGGCACAACATGAATTGTTTCTTTTTTTCAAGGTCTTTATTCTTCTAGTGTAATTCTATCGGTGCACAAAAACATGGTTATATCTTCCAAATCTTATCACATAGAGATTCATTCTAAACAATTATGCATCTAGCATAGTTTTTTTAATGCTTTTCCCATCCTCTCTAATTTTATCCAAGATAAGTGGTTAGGTAGCAAGTTATTCTTACCAGGATTTACTATGACTGTGAAGTCAAACTCCTGATAAATAAATATCCATCGAATATGCGCCCCTATAAAACTAATATATTGACCAAGTACTTCAATGCCATATGATATGTGTAAAATATAAAGGGTGTGGCCAATAAGTACTGTATGAACTTATGGAGTTCTTAGATCATTGATAACGCCTTGCACTCTGTAGTTGTATAGTTATTCTTCGTCGGTGCCAAATTCCTTATACAAAACAAATAGGGTGAGATCAACATTTTATTCTCCTCTTTGTGCCGATACTACTCCAATTACAAGACCAAAGATATCAATATATATATGGAATGGCTTATCCCAAAAAGAAAGTGCAAGATGGGTGCATTATTCAATCTTTCCTTTAAGGTTTCAAAATATTTTTATTGTGCATCGCTCCAGTAGAATTCTCCTTTTATTTTCAACAACTCTTCTTCAGGGCACAAAACTTTTGGCATGCCCTTTGATAAAATTTCTATAATAGCTAGTGTGCCCCAAGAATCCATGTACTTAAATCTGATGGATAGGTTCCTCTAGTACTAAAATGACTGTAATCTTAGCTGGATATACAAAAAATCCATCCTTGCAAATTATGTGCCCAAGCAAAGTACCAAAGGGTGTGGCAAAGATGCACTTCTTAATGTTGAGAGATAGATTTAGATGCCTAATTTTTTCAAACATGAGCCTCAGATTATCACAATGATCCTTTACTAACCCATAAATGATCAAATCATCCAAATATACCTACAAAAAATTATGAATAAATTCCTAAAATGCATGCATAACTATGCGTGAGAATACTGCAGGTGCATTATTCAACCCAAAAGTCATAACAATATATGAAAATATTCCCCATTCAGTGGAAAAGGTGGTATTCTCCTAATCCTTGTGCATAATGCACACCTAGTGGTACCCTCAAAATCCATTAGTAAATGAATAGATTTCGCCCAAAAATCCTTCAAGGATATCCTTTGTAAAAGGTGTAGAAAAAGGATCTATGAAACATGAAGCGTTGAGTACCATATAGTCAACATAGATCCTAATATGGCCATCCTTCTTTATACAAATCACTATGGGGATGACCCACTCATATTCCTCAATAGGTTTGATGATTCCTGACTTCATACATCTTGTTAATCTCTTCTTAACCTTCATGCATAGGTTTGGGTTCATCCTATAAGGCCTCTTCCGAACCATACATACACCATCTTTCAGTTTAATATTCATCTCTTCCAAGGAATGCCTTTTAGTCATAATTCCTTTTATGTCTTGGAAGTCACAAAATAACTCAATGATCTTTGAAACTAATGCTTATGACCAATAGTCTCCAATGATAACATCCTTAGGGGAATCTTCAGTCTCGATATTCCTTTTTAGTCTTCATATGAACATGGTATGTGCACACCTTTTCATTTGTATCTTCCATCACTTTGCGTGCACCATCTATATGGATAATATTCATATTCTCTAGTTCTTCATCTTTAATGAGGTAGACTAGCTTCCCTTTTTCATTGTATTTCCATGTGTGGCTTAATAAAATCTATTCTATCTCCAACACATCCTTGTGTACCTCAGTCTCAGGTTCTCCTAATAACTGAACCATGAGATATTTATTTTTTGTTATCTCTCCCACGATGTGCTTCATTATCTATAAGGCCTCATGTAATGGTGGCTTATTAGAAAAATAATCAAAATTTTGAGCCATACCTTTTATCATGTTGTGTTAACTTGTAATTTCTTGTTTCAACTCGACATGTACATACCAAGATCACGCGCATATTTGTAGAGTAGAGTATTATAAATTATGTACCCAAAGGGATGGTGGTATAGCCTCATGTGTTTATGCCCATTATCTCTCAAAGTTATGTATATGCACTAGAGCATGAGTCTTTCTTTATACTCATGTATAAGAGAGGAACATTGCTTTAGTAAACCTTGTTAATAATGATACTTTCACCTTACATCCTCCCAATAGATTATCTTTGTACATCATCAACCAAAGCTTTTTCATGCCACACAATGTATAAAAATCACATTATATCTATCTCCCTCATTCTTCCATTGTTTTTCTATGGTGTGTAAGAAAGAGTCAGGTTTTTCCTCTCCAGTAAACCTAGGTAGATGAGTTCTTCCCAAATGCCTAATCATGCACAACCTAATCATCCAAGTAAATCTTCCCTTAACCTCACATCCAACCATTTCATTTATATATTTCTAGTGTCAATGATAGATTGTGTGTCTTCCCACAAAAGTATGAATTATTTAGAGGGTTCCATGTTCTCGTGGTCGCACATTATTTGTGCATAGATTTGATTAAGCTCTTCTTCACTCACAAGTTGAATGTAGGGTGTGGCCTTCACATCATCTAAGGGTATGACTAGGTGCTCCTCTTTTTCTCAAAAATAACATATCTTTTGTTGAATCGCATGTTTGCATTGTTATCATGGCACCAAGGATGCCCAAATAGTGTTGGAAAATTATCTTCCTCAATAGCTCTAATACTTCAAAAACTCCCGTGAAATTTTCTCTTTGAATAGTGATTGAAGCATCCTTTAGTAAACTAATGGACATAGACCTTATTTTTTTTTCCATATAAAACACATTAGAAGATGGTTGTAATTGTGGCCTTCCCATTTGATACTAGGCATCCAAAGTGATAATTGTTGGTCGCTTAAATGTGCACCCATGTCTTGGATCTGGAAGATCTAAGCTGTTTGAGACCACAATGGAACTGTCCCAAAGTTGTGGGACCTTGTGCACTTGGGATGGATCTCTAGAGAAGGATAGTTTTTCTACCTACCTCTAATGCCATTGCTACTCTTAATGCTGAAATGAAAAACTAAGCTAATAATACCAAGGGACCAAGGATAAAAGGATGTGTAGAAATGGGAAATCATAAGCTAAGGAACGTGATAGTGCCAAGGAAGGGTTGGTATCACTCCACGAGTGGCAAAGGAAATAGAGAGGGCATGGAAAAAGAGGGCAAATGATGCGTGCCATAGATAAACACATGGGCTCGGCTTTCTAGCACGCAGAATAGATGAACATGGGGACTACAAGCAAGAATACACACAACATGCTAGAAAATGTAAACAGAGAGGTGAGATGCAATGAAAATGAGAAAGGGAAGACAAGAGTTTTAAAAACATGATTTTATTGCTTAAGGGACACACAATCATTTACATTCATGGAAAGAGGTGATAATACATTACAGAGACCATGCCAAGGTCTGAAACCCATGGGAAGTCGACCACCATTTTGGCATGGTGTCATTACAATAAAGAGTGATCCTTTTCTACAAAGTAGAAATATGTTATTTATAGAAGAAGAAGGAGAGAAGAGAAGGAGAAAGAGAGGGAAACTCGATTCAAATCTTCAACCACCAACAACTAGTGATAAATTCCTACAAATCCACCTACAAGGCTATCAGATGCACTTCCCCATGTTTGTTTGGCATGTAGAATAAGGAAGAAGGAAAGATCTGATTGAAATCTGGTGGTTGAGGTCAATTAGATATGTGCATTAATGATTAGAAATATGTTTCCTATTTTCCACCTACCAAATCCCGCCTAAATCTGATTTTGAAAATTCCAACATGTAGTTGATGTTAATAGCTTTCAAATAAGACCAGGCATATGGGAATATAAGCACTATAGCAAAATTTATGGCTATCATAATTCTACAGTCATTCGACACGCAATGACACGTGGCGCGCACTGATTGACTGAGGAAATCAGCCAACTATTCATCTAATTTGTCATTTCTACCACGTGTCATGAACCGATTGGTTGTCAAGATTCAAAACCTATTGGAATGCTTTCATAGGTTGCATGTATCACACTCAAGTCTGACATATGACGTGGCACAATGACTCGACGTAGAAGAAGGCATAAGGTGCGGAAGTAAGAGGCAAAGGCGTGCAAAAGGGAAACAGAGGGAAGGTGCTCACAAAATTTTGCACGCATGAATAATAAAAAAATACTTGTAGGGGACAAGTATGGGGAAGGGGCATGAGCATTCAACTAAAGGAGGGTGTGTGGTGAAAAAAAAAAAGTGGTGTGCAAGGGATCTTAGTGTATGCAAGCGCACAAGATAAATGCCAGGGAATTAGTCATTTTTGAAGTCTCAGTATAGGTGTGCATGGAAGTGCGTAATGGGATAGGAAAGAAAGTGGGCATGTAGGAGAAGGTGTAAGAGAAAATGGAAAAGGAGATAGAAAAATGCAAAGGGAGAAGTAGGAAGGTGTGCAAGGGCACACAGAGGAACTACAACCAAGTAAATTATGCCAAGGGAGCAAGCTCAAGTGCACACAACCTGAAATATGAAACATCAGAGTCATAATGAAAAACATAAGTTATCTAGATAACTAGGAGAGTTATTTGGATAACAATAATATTGACCTATACATCTGTGTCAATCAAAATATTACTCACCAGAAACCTTCTATCATCGCATCCAAGTGTAATTTCCTTATCATAATTGTGGTCTTGAGATGGTAAATTTTTATGAAGGATGTGGTACTCTCATTCAAATATAGTGTGTGGTACCTTCTCGCATAGCCATTATCCTATCAATGGGATGATGTTATATTGGTGTATCATCCTGCATACTTCCTTCAAACAATCTATATCCCTTTGTGGAATTTGAACATTCCTTGTGAGTTCCCTTTCGAGCACCTATTCCTTCAAGCACTGGATCTCACCCTACAATTCTTTGATGAATCCCATGGTCTCTTGGTAGACCTCTTTCTAATGAGCCAAATGTAGATACTTAACATGTATAATCTCCTCTTTTCTGATAAGGGAGTTTTCTTTAAGAGGCTCAAACACACGCATTGCTTCACGTATGTGTAGTGATTAACATAAGATGGAGCTCTAGATAAACCATCTTTTGAGGTGCCCATTGTTCAGGTTTCACACATTCTACCTTAATCATCTCATCACACTTGTCATTTTTTTACACATATGCTTATAGAGGTTTGGAAAATCCTCGACCTTGTGTGCCTTTCCACAGTAGGCACATGCCTGATTCTTGGGACACTTGCACTGGTAATGATCAAGGGACCCACAAGTATAGAAATTCCCACACATGAACCTTCCTCTACCACCATGGCCTTTTCTCCTATATCCACCTCAAAACCCACCTTTTCCATTGTTACACACTTCATTAGGTTGGGCTTCCCGTGTTGAGAGCTACTTACCACGTGGTTTGTCACAATCTAGTCTCACCGCTTAATGATTATGCTCAATCAAATGGTAGTCATTTGTATCATGAGTACGTGCATCATAATATTTTAGTACATAGATATGTTCTTTATTGTTGCACACTATAAAAGGGGGAAATTCTAGACATTATGATTCTTGTGAAAAATCTCACAATTTTGTAATAACACATCATACTCCCTCACATTTTTAGACAAGCCATGTTTGATATCCTTTACCGTGTTGATACTCTATTTCTCAAACTTAGGAATGTGAAATTCAGCCAAAAATGTAGCACACAACGCATCATAATCCACCACATTCTGATGTGGATTGTACTTTCTATACCAGCTATGTGTATTACTTTGAAGTGTGGTGGAAAATTGGCTTTCCTTTTTATCAGAAGTAGTTATGCCCTTAGCTCTCCATAAAAATTCAAACTTGTGCACATGCTCATCCACATCCTCCACACCTCTATACTCTGTCAAGTGAAGAGACATCTCAAATAAAACTTGAGGTGCCTTTTACTATGGTTGCTAAGGTGGTGTTTTGGATGGCTCTATGGTGGTTACATCCCTTGTCCTGAGATGGGGCTAGATCCAAAGCTTGAACCTCCACCAGATTTCCTCTGCGTGGTGGTTATTATGAACCACCCGAGCCTCCCATTATGACCTATGGTCCTATAGATTAACTCCATTACATCCTATTTGTTTTGTTAAACTAGACACCAATCGTATGTGTTATCACCGCACTATAGGATTACTTCTAGTGGGTTGTGCGCTAATGCTATGTCTTGGTGACATGCCCATGAGAATACCTCCAAAAGTACTTGTTCCAAAACTAGTGCTACTTGTGCTACAGTGTGCACATCCCTAATCTATCGCACCTCTTGAGTGGTAACTAAAATATATCTACATGTATCCCCTACCAAACATGGAGATTCTGCTTGCTTTCCTTCACTATGATGCTCTTTTATAGTTACATTTCGATCTTGAACACCTTTCGCAATGGCTAGGTAGCTAGGATAGGGAGATGCATACACACCATTCTCATAATCTCCTCATAATTACTCTCATCAGATGCCAAAGGGGTCTCTCTAATTCTCTTTCTCAATGTTGGGAGGACATTATCTTATGGTCCCTTGTCTTCAACGGTGCTCTCATCACTTCCACTTGTCATCATTCTTCTTGACCTCAATGCCTCAGCAACTACCCTCTATCACACATCATTATATCTTATTTATATTTCCTCTTTTAGTCTCTCACTAGAAGCATGTGTATCCACTAGGTCCCTCCTTTGGTATGCTTGAAAAGATGTTAACATGCATGTTTACCATATTCATGATCAAAACAACCATTCATGCAAATAGATACACCATAACATGAAAATTTAAAAACACATATAATAATGTAGACACAAAATCACGCACTTACTACTATTTACTATACCGCCAAGTATGTTGTTTTATATATGGATCTTGCATAAGAAAAATATTCACTGATGGCCCATTGTCTAGTCTATTGTTTTCTTGTTTATGTCTATTGTTTCATCTTTCACACTTGTCATTCATACACTTAGTTCTAGTCAGGTCATAGGGATCTCTATCTCTCAGTCTTCACATGTTTTTCATCAATTGTCTCTAGACACTAGCACCGAGGTGCTCCTGTCCATCCTGGGTGCCCATGTCCTCTTTATTTTTGATCTTATTTTTGACATTTGAGGTTGGAATTTTCATTTTTCCCACTCATATCTCGAGGTAGTAGTCATATTTTTGGGCCATTAGTGTCAAAATTCAAGCAAAAGATTTGTATATAAACACAACATATATACATACAATTATAATGGAAGGAAATTCTTATCAAGGGCTATCTATTTAATATATCAAATGACTACATTTAGGCACATTACTCTGCATACACACTACATATGAAGGTCTAGTTCATTTTTCCATTTAGGTGCATTACTATGCTATCTAAATACCTTTGCCTGCTATCTTAGCATCACCGGTGCAAGGGAAACCTAGGAGCACTATTGCACACACAATCAGATAGAGCTATATTGGGTCTGAGATGTAGTGCAACACTCATTCATAAGTTCACTAGTTGACATTTGAGGACAGTCTAACCACTCATTTTGCATATTTATTTTTTAGGATTTGATGTATTTTTTAGGGTTGTACATAATGATATTTGTGTTGCATATTTACAAATACTCCCATAGTCAAAGTGTGAATTTCAGATGATTAGTGGTGAACAAGTGTGAAACCCACAATAGTGTCGAAACCAAATCTCAAACTTTTTCACTTGTATACGATGCCCACCGGAGGTCTAGGGCACCCCCCCCCTATCCACGCACCTATGTCTAGGAGTTTTAAGCACCTCTATATTTTTTTGAGTGAGATTACAATGATATGTGTTTTTATTCTATCACATTCTCCAATGATAGACACACTTCACGATAAGTGAAATCAAGGTAAGTTCCCTATCTCTTATATTTTCTTTCATAAATAAATAAAATAAATTTCCTAGCATCTATATTTCATTATATATCAGTTGTAATAGTCATTGCTTTCAGATTTTAATAAAATATTCATATTTTATTGAATCATTTTGGTGAACTCGTAACTTAGAAATACTTTCCCCAGGATCCACTAATACCCTAATGGCTAAGGATAACTCTTTTCCTCCTAGGCTAGTCATGTCTCATGTGAGTATTAATCCTATTTATGATGAAGCAACCATAGTTGAACTTAGTGCTCTATATCACAACACTATTCTTCTATATGATACTCAAAGGCAATTGTTAGCTAATGAATGTCATGAACCAACTAGCTTTGATAATTCTACCATTAACATCGTTTGTGATCCAACAAAGATTTTATAGTTATATACCTTGTTATTCAATTAGCCACACTCCACCCTCTTATAATTCTACTTTGAAAATTTATATGATGCTATTATCAGTTTATGCTTAGCCTTGATGATGATACTTTAGATAAAAAAATGATGAAACTATATGTAAGCATGATGTAAATTCTACTACTAGTCAAGATGATTCTATAGTTGCATCTCATACTCCTTGCATTTTTGAAAATGTCTCCAATGATTATAATGATACATCTCATACTAGTTCTCCTCCTAATTCATTGTATGTTGATGATATGCTTAATGAAATCCTTGCATCTGAATCTTGTCGATATCGATGATACACATACTAGTAATGACTCTACTTCTTTGCATACTATTAAATGTGAATTCTCTACTCGATTTCATCTTCTTATGAGATTATATCTAGTAACATGCATGTTGATTCATCTTCATCTATTGATTCATCTCCTCCTATCTCTTCCAATGCTATTCCTAATGTCTCTATTGATACTCCATGTTCTTACCCACCTATTACTTCTTTGACACCTAATTTTTTTCCCTTAGCATCGACATCTTCCACTTATTCTATGGACATCCCCATGATCACTCATCATGGCAAGATTTAACCAATCAACACAACATTCACATCTTCCACAATTCCTTCACATGATATCTTATCACTCATACATGTTGATGGCCAACTACAATCTCAGGTTCTAATATCTCACTCTTGAAAGAAATTCCTACTATGATTCTATCAATAATAATTATTTACATGGCAATCTTATTCTGAAAAAGATTCACAATTCAAAATTTCCTAAGGATTTCATTATGCCTACATTTTCATGCTTTGATGGTACTGGAAATCCATATTTGCATCTTAAACATTATCGTTTAGTTATGGCTTCATACTCCAATGATAGATTATTTCTAAAATATTTTCACCATATTATTACTGATGACGCTCTTCAATGGTACACACATCTACCCTTTGGATCTATTAGTACCTATTGTGAGATGGAAGAGGCCTTCCTTCAATGCTTTATACTTAACAATGGCCCTAAAGTCACACATGATCACTTACCTAGCTTACATCAAGGCAAGAAATAACCTATTATTGATTAAATTTTTTATTTCAATGCTTACATGCATCAATTAGTATTTTATCCCATTAATTTAGAAAATCAATAAATCTTTTGTCATGTCTTGATTCTTGCTTTCAAGAAAAAATTGCAATATGCTACATGTGAATCATTCACACTCTTATGCTATAAGGTAATTGATTTAGAATAGGATCTCATTAATACACATCTAATAGATACTCCTATTTCTGCTACTACTAAATCCTCTATTACTTCTCCTCTTCCAAGTGTTCAATGTCCTCCTAGGTCTCCATCTCCTCCACCCCGCAAGCAAGATCAATATCATACATCACATAAGCATCCCTCATATCCTCCACCATGTCGGTCTTTGCCTAAGACTTCTCCATCTCCTCCATGGGAGCCATTACACTTTTCTCATGACGCTAGACCTCATGATGTGTTGCATGCTTTGCTTGATAAGTGTTTGGTTTTATTACCTTATAATCATCATCATCCACTACATTACTTGTAACATAAATGTGATTGACCTTATTGTAAATATCATCATATCAATGGCCATCATGAAAATGACCGTCGTGATCTCGTATGATTGATTACAACAATTAGAAGACAAGGGTTTCATTGCCTTTGGATCTCGCTCTCGAGAGTGGTCTATTTCTTCCATTCCACGTAATTGTGCATCTATTTTAGTTAACTCATCTCGTACACCTTCTCCTAATGTCACTACTCATCCACCACCACAAGTTATTATTCATGCACACCCTCATCTCATCCATCCACCATGCAATTCTCCTACTACACATTAGTTGCCTAAGCCTCCGAGTAAATGTGCTTCCCACCACTACACTACCCATCACCGGCACCATCTCATCTAGCATTCAATTTGGTTCATACACTCATGATCCTTATATTCCACATGCTTCCACCGCTCCATGCCCGCTTGGTCTTTGGTAGGTGATTTTCTCACCTTACCCCCTGATGAATCTCTCATGTTCTCATGGTTCTTATGTGATTTTCTAGGGATATGTTACACTAATAACCTCGCTTCATCTCTTGCGCTACACGCTTTATCAATCTATCAATCTAGTGCACTCTTTATAATCATTTCCCGATGATGCATTATTACTTTACGGTTCATTATTGACTACTGATGGGACTTATATAAATGAACCTTATCATTCACACACCGGGGTAATCCTATTCTCCTCCCTTATTATTCATCATCCTAACACATGCTTAAGTACACTTTTACAAAAATCTCATTCACATACTCTTTTACATTCTTAATTTTATACGTAAGCTACCATCCATCACATCTTTATTCATACATAAACTATAATTTTTCATCATATATGTCACATGGCATGATCACATTATATGTGTGTGTGTGTGTGTGTGTGTGTGTGTGTGTGTGTGTTTTCATACATTAGATCTATTATCACATACACTCTCATTACTTATTTATCCATGATCAAATTACACATCATTCGCCATTAGTTAGCATCAAATACTACGCAATGAAAAATCAAATCAACACATATGAGAAATGCTCAAATAAATCACACATCCATATAAAACAATGCAATAACAACAATCATCCATTATATCATCAAAATATCATAGTTACATAATACAATCACTAGGGAGAAATCCCCTACATACATATACATCATATCTCATCATCATTATTACTATATATAAAGCTGGGCGCCTACTAGAACTAGATTCTTTTACGCTCAATCTACGCCGTTGGTCGTGACCCCTATACCTCTCTACCTTCCTACATACTAGAGTAAGCTCAAATGACTACTCCGCAAAGTGGCCCTATAGCTCCAAGAACCTTGCAAATACATCCTGCATGCAAGGGGACATCCACCCACAAATTCTCTAGCTCATTACATCTCCTCTCATGCATCATCCCTATAACTCAATAGCATTATACAGTAGTCACCACTATCACCACTAGCTCGAACAAATGAACATGCTCACCTATAATGGAATCTACTCACTCTAACATCCCACATCTAATAAGCATGTTAGTGGGCACATTATGCATCAACATGTGGATGGAGGTTTCTACAATCAATGACCAATAAGCATCCCCTGCAACCATCCAAAACATCACATTATTTCACATGTAAGATATGACGAGAATCAAATCAATAAGCAACAATCCACAACAATCAATACACATATAATCATGCTTTTCTCTCATCGCCGCCACATCATCACCACCAGGGGTAAATTCTTATCCCTACTCTCCAACCACTCTGGGTATAATAAAGCACCCATTGGTTTGTTGTCAACCATCACTATACTTCTCTCAGTATAACTGCGTCATCTACCTATATTGGCCCTATGGCCACATATGACTCCTCCGGCCTAGGGGTACTAGTTGCACCCATATGGGCCCCGTCTCACTCCAAATATCCTTGGAGGCCTCATATCTCTCACCCATATATAAGGCTCCGACTGATGTGACACGCTCTCTCCTGAAATATCTTCACAACCCCAAGAAATATTTCTTCCCACCACATAGTGCGACGAATACATGGAATCTCCACCGTATCCTCACCCATCCACCATAGTCACATTATTGCCTCCAAATAATGACCCTTGGCCCCATGCAATCTAATATAGATCTATATGTATTAGTATCCATCCTCCTACCATGCACACCGACCCACCGCTTAGTAAATATACTCGGTCTCACCCACTCTCCACGTGGCCCACTAAGGGGCCTCAATATTACAATATTCTCATACATCCACACATATAACAAAGTGTTGTCTCCTAGTCCACCCCTATGCTCCTCCTATATGAATCTATACAAATCCCTATACAAATGGGCTAATACACATCGTTCCCATGCATATCTCATCCCATCCTCCTCTATATGATGAAAAATATCATACATCTTATACAATATGCATACACCACCTCCCTCAAATGCAATCGAACAAGTAAAAAATACTCTATAAATTTTCGTAATCGTAGAGCCCCGACCTTAGTATAGCATCAAGACTGATATGGACCTCAGTATGCACTCGGGTCCCTATAAAATACCACCTAGTAGCCCTCATATGTCTCTGTGCATCCTCTATGGCCATCACATGTACCCTCTCACCGATAATAGGCAATCGTAGTATGTGATATACATCCTCTAAAGTCACTATCATCTCTCCAAAGAAGTAACCAAAATGTGCAAGTATCTGCACACCATCTCTCATAAAAAGCTGTAATCATAGGCATATTATGGGCACATCTTCCATCCTCGCTATGTGCCACATGCCACCATGGTTTATTACACCCCACTCATCATATGAAAACCCCGATCCCATAAATGTACTC
Source organism: Taxus wallichiana var. yunnanensis (assembly GCA_018340775.1). Lineage (NCBI taxonomy): Eukaryota > Viridiplantae > Streptophyta > Pinopsida > Cupressales > Taxaceae > Taxus > Taxus wallichiana. The sequence goes on along the minus strand of CM031235.1, from coordinate 108,290,832 downwards.
AAATGGCGACCATCACGAAACTCTCTTGAATAAATATTTGTATGCATAAAGAAAACAACAACAAACACGACATCAATACATCATATACATGTAAAAACACCTACTAATAACATCAACAAGCATCAATTTTCACATTTACAATACTACTGGACTCAAGCCTATCCTTTTGGTTTGTTAAGGTCTAGAAGCGGGACTCAAGCACCCCGAGGCAACTCATTAGCACCCATTCCTAGGTTCTCGTGCCCCAAAGGTCATTAGCACCTTTGCGCTCTTGCCTAGGTTAAAACTTTGAGAAAATTAAAACCAAAATTTCACAATAATTCACAAAAATTCCCTAATTAAACTTAATTTTTGAAAAAATCACACTTACTAGCTCAGTTGTCATACATGACGCCACAACTATCACCACCATCTCAAATCAACTTAATCGTGCGTGCTCTCACTTGTGGCATCTTCACACACTTAGAGCTCAAAATCACACTCACGCAATGGTTAAATTAAATACCTATTCACTTTTCCTATTAATATTTATAGTAATTCTCCATTTCCTATCTCGTTATAGTCATTATTCACGCTTATTGTCTCAACTAATACACATCAAACGATTTCAGTCATATCTTGAGCATAACTACTCTGATGCATGCCTCGTTTACATCAATATCTTTATAACTCCACATAATTTTATATCAAAAACATTCCATCAATACTATATTCCTCCTCGACATAGATTCAACTCAATATACACTCAACTTTATGACATCTACTATATTACACATCGAACGTATTTACGTTAAATTTCATCTCATTGTTCATTCTCATCATCACTCTCCCTTTCATTGAAAGGGGGCATACAATTAGGGTCATCCTATAATTCCCCTCACATCGTTACACAATCATTCTACATTTCTAATTCAACATTATCAAAAATTTACTCGTACATCATGCAACATTTCACACCATTTTCTACCAATTCCCCCTAATGACCTAATATGGGGGCAACAAGCATAAAATATCTCCCTGATTAATCAATCAAACACATATCAACAACACAAATCTTATACTCACATTATTAAATTGACACAACACCACATTTTTCATCCCAGATGACCTAACTTGGGAGTTACATCATCACTTTCCCAAATGACCTAACATGGGAATTTATCTCCATATTTTCTATCACTTCCAAATGACCTAACATGGAAGCCATCTCACACATATTGTGGCACCCTTGGAGTGGGGGAAATGAGACGTCATTCCTTTCCAATATTGCTTCTATGTGGGTTATTCACATTTGATTGAAAAGAAAAATTTGATCTTTTGTCCATCTATAGTGGTTAGATATTTTTGGGGATGTAGTTAAAGTTGGAGGGTAAAACTATACCTCTCTCCCTACACTTTACATCTAGAGGTAAGACACCCAAATCCTTAGTTTTTCACACACACAAAATTAGGTTAGGAACTGATCACTCCCTACCCCAAATAAATCTCCACCAAAGTGACAATATCAATATATCCAATCACTCAAAATTTAAATCATCAAACTTGCGTAGTTTTCATCATAATGGTTCACCATATCTCTTTACGCCACATGGATCAACACATTGATTAATGGTTCACCATGTGACATGTTCTCATTCTTCACATTCTTTTGTAACATCTATGCGTAATTATGTGACAAGGCTTCTTTGAACTCTTCTCAAGTATGTTCCTTACTTCCTTTACACTACTTGAATTTCATTCAAATAGCATAAAGGGGGCACAAATGTAGACACAAAATAACACATATACTACTATTTACTATACCTCATAGAAAAATTGGTGGTTATCTTGCCAATTCTCTGGGAGTCTAGAGTCCCTCTACTTAACCGATGCAAATTCCGTACGTTCATGCGCGAGTAAAAAGTGAGTTTTTTTAATCTGGTGGCCTTTCGGCCAAGGATCCATGAGGGGAACTCCACCGATTGTATGGAAAATGCTTGTAGGTATCTGCAAGGGATGAATTTGCTATGAAGGCAGGAAAGGGGAGTTAGAATATATAGAAAGAAGAAACTAATGTTGCAAGTAGAAAATCAGAGACTTGCACACACCAGCCAAAAGTTTCATTACATGCACTTGAATATAGAAGAAAACAAATCTGCAAAACAACAAGAAGACTAAATAGAGTTTAATGAACACAAAGTACCAATAAAATCCTCAATCGAGAGGCTAAAATTCCTTCTTCCTTTATTGAAGCTCAAGCATAATTTGTGCATAGTGTGGGAAGTAGAAGACATTTTTATCGGAGAAATAAAAGAAACTTGCTATCTCTTGCTCTCTTCACAAAGATATCTCTCTCATGAAATTACAAAAAAATAGCTCCAAAATCTAAGAAGATTCAAAAGAAGTTTTAGAAGAAGTTAAAATGAGGAGCTTGCTTCAATTTATAAAAGAAGAGGAAACTCTTCATCTCCCAAGTGACTTTTTGAATACCTTAATATGACTTAAGATTGTTCATATTCCACCTTAAATATTTAAGTCCCTTTTATAATATCAAGGTGAATTAAAGTTAAATTATATTTATAAATTCACTTAAGTCATATTAAAAAGTGTAACCCTCAACACAAAAATATAACATTGAGGAGAGAGAGTGTTGTATGAGAAGAGAAGAGAGATAGAAAGAAGAGGAAGATGATGAAGAAGAAGAATTATGCTGAAGGATGAGTTGTTGCGATGGACTTGGCTCCGCTCTCTGACTACTCTCCACTTTGTGATCCTGAGAAGGATTCTATATTTCCAAGCTCTTGTTTGAAACAAGCTACTACTGGTTCTACTTTTTGGCATGAGGGATGTGAATGCAGCTCAAGGTTTCAATCCATCCATCGGTCACACTATTGATGTCCTTGCACTTCCCGAACCATGATGAATGTTTTTCTACGATAAGTAAAATGGAGGCTCAGATCTTTGAGAAGAAGTTGAGAGTATCCTTAGTGAAGGAAAATGGGTTGCCCACCCCTTTCTTGACATATTCTTCAAAAGGTCTAATCAACTCATCAACAATTGTATGTTCGCTCATTGCAGGTACTCCAAGTTTCTGAAATTTCTGATTTATACTATCCTGTAGCTTGTATGCTTGTTCTTCTTTCTCCTCTAGCTCTGTGAAGGCTTGATTGATTGCTTTAAATATGATTTCCAAGGCCCTCACACATACATGTGTCAAGTATTATTTAGGAGTTTCAAAGACCTTCATATCGATCAAATTATAACGATGGGTGTTGCTCATATCACTCACTACTCATCCCGTGAGGTTCCAAGTAATCTCTTTCTTTCCCCACATCCTCTTTGAGTGCTCACATCCCGTTGGTTGTGGCACACATGTACACAAAGAGCTTAACGCCTCTTAGAGAGCTAGCTTCCTTTTTGAAGATTGAGTCGATCCATTCATTTTTCACTCACTCTTGCATCATGAGCTCTTGCGTTCTTCTAATGGATTTTGAATCAAAGATACTGATGGGCACCAATTTCTTGATAGGAAGTATTGTAGTGCTTGGTTCCACTAGGTGTTGCACATAAGCTGAAAGAGTTTGTACTTGTTCCTCTAGTACCTCAGTATTCTCTTTATATTCTTTGTTCCTTACCACTATACAAGTAGAAGATTGTTGATATATGTACAAGTCTCCCTCATGAGTAGTTGTTCCCAATTGGATCATGTTCATCTCATAGTCAGTTGGTGTCATCTCATTCGGTGGCTTGATTAATTTTAACCAAGATACTTCAATGTATTGATTACCATTCTCCCCACTTGTATAATCTTGATTTTGTATGTGTAATATTTCTTGACCTTTTTCCTTTAGCCAATGAGACAATCACTGATAGATCAGGGGCCGCTACTTGTTGCACAGTGTGAGTGTCGAGGGTGACCATTTCCTGCATCCACGAAACATCTCATTAGATTCAGGCTCAATGATGGGTACACCAACCATTATTTGTTCTGAAGGAGGGGGAAAGTCTTGAATGAGAGGGGCATTGGTGTCAACAAGAGGCGAGACCTCTTGCAATGGTTCAAAGACTAGATCATGAACCATGTATTCATCATTCACATGTGCATTTTCTCTTTGGATTTTCTATTTACATCACTGAGATCACATCTTCCTCCTATGGTGATGCCAATGAACCTTCTCCTTCCCTAAATTTCTTGGGTGTCTTCTCGTGGGGATATTCTTCTAATTCCATGACTTTCCTTTTGAGATCTCTTGAGTCTTTAGAGCTTGAAGTCACCTCTACTTATTTTGAAGGCAAATTATGTGAAGCTTTATTTTGGCTTGGAGAAATTCCTTGTGACTGAATGATCATAGCCCTCTTCTTCTGAAACTAGTTCCTCATTCTCCTCACCACCTTTTTAGTTCTCTCTAATATATCTCCCGATTCATGAACATGCTAGTTGATTTGGAGCTTTGGGGACATCTTGACTGCTGCGCGTGACTCGGGGATCGAACATCTCTGTCCAATCATCATGAAATATGTCTTCGTACCAAGAGAAATTGAATTTCCTCATCTCACCGATTTTCATCCTCATGTGGTCCTTTTCACGTACTTTGAACTCGTCAATACGGGTTTCCCAGTAGTCCTCGACTTATGGATCATGTTGCAATCCTGTGACATAGAATGAGTTGATCTCTTCTCGGATGTCAAAGTTAGGCCTAGTGATTTATGAATGCAAAGTCGGTGTGAGAAAGCAGCCTCCAAGTGAGATAAGTCATTTGAGATTTTACACGTGAATTCCCCTAGATATATAGGGAATGAAATAAATTTCTTTCTCCTAATTCTAAGATTTTTATTCACCTAAGGTATCTACCTACGAGCTCTAATAATACAATCTGGTCACTGATGTACTTAGGTAGTTTCAGCGGAGCTTCGTTAAAGCCAGTGACTCGTATATAGGAGAATGTTGAGAATTTTATGAAGTACGAGTCATATTCCTTAATAAGGGATGCCATTTTTGGTGACATCCTAGCTTCAAGATCCCCTTCTAAGCTTTGGACTATGTACATGGTGAATGCATCGTTCATGTGGGTGAAATGTATTTTACTCTCCTCAAATACCAAATGTGGAAGTTTCTCAAATGCAGGTACCTTAGAAGCAATGTTCGTGTGAGAGAAAATCCCTTGAATGATCTCGAGCTTGCGAGGAGATAAAATAGGTAAGAATTCATGTGGAACTTCTTTGTCATGAGCACTTGGAGCTATTACAGATGGAGATTGTCATTGATGGTCTACCCCCATTCAATTCTTCGCTTCCTTCTATCAATTTCAAGATGAAAAGGCCCATCTAGTCCTAGAAATATCTTGTGCTTGCTTTACCCATAACTCTATTGAGGAGAGTGATGACATCAAAATACCCTTCTCGGAACTCACACCTTGGTAGATTCTTGGGCATCCTGGAAGGCTTTCTTCCTATTTTCAACCATGAGCCAAGTGCTACTCCTTAGACATATGAATCCATTGTTTCCCAATCATGCATGGCTCTTTCCTTTGAGATGATGACCATGTTGGGGGATTTCAGTATCTATAGAGAGATTGAAATGGTCCTAGGGTTGATGACCACCATTGTTGTACCATTTTCAGCTTGAATGGTTCATGTCTCGGGCTCATAGTGGAAAGAGTAGGCTAGGACTAGCTCGAGACTCTACACACACTGGTGTCCTGTAGCAACGGTGAACAAACCACTTGTGAATATCTGGTCTTAAATCCTCCTTCGGTCCTTGGAGGTGATGCAATGCTTAAGGTCATTTAGGTCCATGTATAAGACATTGATGTCTTCCACATCATACTCATAGGTGAAGGGTTATGTCGGCTTCTGACCCGTCCACTTTGGCTTCATGTCTCCCTTAGAAAAATCAACTTACTATTTTTAGTAAGTGTGAAAAATCAAGTCCCTGGAACTTCTACTGAGTGTTGTGACCTTGATTCCTCTTTCTCCCTGCATTCCTCATTCCTTCCGGATCAAATTTCTATTTTTAGAAGGTGCTTGTGGCCCACTTTCTATTTTTAGTAAGTGCCAAAATACTGCTTTTGGTGAATTCTCAGTTGTAGTGCACCCCCAATGTCTTCACCTCCTTCACAGGTCCTTTTGTCGATGGATTTCCCAAAATAGCAATCCCTATGTAGTAGACCTACTATTTTTAGAAATTTGGCTTCTAGAGGTTGGATTGACATGCAAAAAAGTTTTTTGATATGGGTTTTGCCTAATATTTCCCCTCAAAATTTCGAACCCCTCGCTTAATAGTCCAGGAGATTTTAAAGTTTCAATTTTTCAGACTTGATAGTGCTTCTAGATGTGATAGCGATTAATGGACCTCAAAATTTTAGGTCTTTTTTTCTCCTCCATTTGCGAAGAAAATTATATTTTTGATGTGGGTTTTTTCTTCTGGTGCTTCATGTGCGATCTTACTTCAATCCAAAAATCTGGTTTGACGGAAATCCCACTTCTTTCTTCGTTGAGCCGGAAAGGAGATTTCTTCATTGTGGATGCTCTGTTGCATGAGAAGAGAGTTTCAGGTTATTTTTTTATGGTCTTGGATAGAGGAACAAATAGAAGCAAACATTTTTTTGATTCGTGGATTGGTTAGCAAGCTTTGTTCATATTTCCATTTTTTGGTTATGGAAATTGTATTGTTTTCTTCTTCATTGTTCTTCATTTCTCCTTCTTAGCTTGATGAGAATTCCTTTTGATACCTGTGTATCACCATGGGAAAGTTATTTCAGTTCCTTGGTTTATGTGTTTTGATTTTTTTGCAATGGCGGAGTGATGGAAGCAAGTTGCAGAGGAAGGATGAAGTTTGTCTGTGCATAGGAGTGGAAGCAGCTAGAAGCACTGAGTGACAGTTAGATTTTTAAAATTTTGAATGCATGGAGGGGGAAGCTTGGGAGAAATTTTTATGTTTGATTTCCCTGACCTTAGGGATGTGAGGGACATCAAATTCCATGTTGGTCAAGAGGACGACATGCAGCGGTGGTCCGATGACACAAAATGAAGGTGAGAAAAGCTTCTTTAAAGCACTGGGAGCTGAAAGTTGGTCACATGGATGTCCAAAAGACTCCCCATAGGGGCTGGGAACATTTTTCCATGTATTATGTCCCTAACCTCAGGGAAATAAGGTAGATCAGTTTCCACGATGGTCCTAGAGCTGACATGTGGCGCTTGATCCGACGACAGGGAATGAATGCTCCAATAAAGCACCTGGGGGCTGAACTGTCAAGTTTGGAGGTCATATGAGGGTCCCAAAGGTCACATTGGGGATGTGAAAAATTTTAAGGGTTTGTGTACCTGACCTTAGGGACATGAAATCCCACTAGGTTCTTGATGCTAACACGTGTCCTCCCGAAAAATGACTAAGTCCTGAACTGCCTTTGAGAGGGTAACTTGGAACGATGATAACTTGAGCTCCCAGTGGGAATTCATTGGTAAATGTTTATATGATCTTGAATGTAAATGTCATTTTGAATCCACTGGTGTGGGTCTTATGTCTTGATTTAACTATTTTATCCCTAAAAATGGTTTTTTATTTGAGACTCCACTTATACCTGAGAAACACTACCTTTCAATCTTATGCGCCAAGGTGTTATGAAAAATATGATTTTACCATCATGTAGGTATTGGAATCATCTTTTTGAAGATGTTTTTTTTTACTACTAAATCCATCCAGAGCTCCCAGAATCATCTTTTGAAGCCCAACAGTTGATTTAGGCCTGTGTCTTGCTAGGCTTGTGAACCCCGTTTTTACTCGATCGCCCAAGTCTTTCAAAACTTCCCTAAACCTTCCAAAATCATTTCCATGATGTTTTAAGGTCTTAAATTCACCTCCATGTTGAATTTGGTCCTTTCATTATGCTCTAGGGGGTTTGATCTAGTCCCGGAAGGCCAGTGATAGCCCTTCCCACAACCGCCTAGAGTTTGTGAATGAACTCCTAAAATCACCTAGGGGGAATGAATGGAATTTCATAAATCACCTAGGGGATGATAGAACATTATTTAGGAGGTCACTTGGAATTACTGGATAGAGTTGGGGTGTCTTGGAGTGATAGACTTGAAAATTTTGGCACAGGGGTATATTTTCGTGCTCGGAAATTGTCAATTTCCCTGTTGCACTTTTGCACGAAAACAACCGGATCTCACTTGGGGACATGGCGTGGACTAATCATAGTGAAGAAACAACGTGGGAATCCGTAATATCAATTGTAGACCATATAATTCGTTGACCGTGCCTTATCCATTGGGCCTCCCAGAGCCATGTACAACTTCGAGAAAGAATGACTAGAAGAAGGAAACACACACACAAAATGACAGAAAGGAAACACACAACACACAAAAAAGGGGAAACATACCAAGAAATCACCTATGGTTCAAGGTGGGGGATAACCTACTTTCACCGATGATACAATTTTAGTTATTTCCCACCGTAAGGTAATTCTGGGGGCATTCCATCCAAATATGAGAGTAGAAAAGTGTTCATGCCACAAGCTTCACAAATCTGGAATGGGCCAAACCATAATGAATCAAAATTTCCATGGCTGACTTTTGGTTCCTTTCTCTTGTCCCATAGCAAGATGAAGTCTCCAAATTTGAATTCTGTTTCCTTGGCATTCTTATCAAAAAAATTCTTTAATTTCAATTGGTGCTCTTTGATGTGGTCCACTGCTCGGAGTTTATTTTCTTCTAGCTTCTCAAGAAAGAGTATCCTTTTGTTAATGGAATCCTTGTACTCTTGACCATCTTCTATTCTCTCAGTAGCAAATTGAGAGCCGACATCTCGATTGTGAGAGGAATTTCTTCTTTAACTCCATATAGTAGTTGGAATGGTGACATACCTATTGCCTTCTTGGGAGTGATCCTATCCGCCCACAATGCATTGTAAAAATTTTGTGCTAGATCCTTTGGTTCTAGTCTACAAGCTTACGGAAAATGGTCACAATGTTCTTGTTGCTTGATTCAGCCTATTTGTTTCCTTATGGATAGTAGTCAGAAGAATGAGATAGAGATATTTTGTAGCCATAGCAAAACTCGGTTAACTCCCTTGAAGATAAATATGTAGCGTTATCTCGCCACAAGATTTTGTGGCACTCAAACGCGTATCTTATGATATTATCCTTGATGAAGTTGCATATTGTTTCGGTGTTGGCTTTTTTAGCCGAGATAGCCTCCACCCATTTGGTGAAGTAGTCTATTTCGTGAGCACATAGGTGTGCCCTGTGCTTGAGTGATTATTCATAACACCAATAAAGTCTAGCCCCCACTGCTAAAATAGTTCTTCAATAACAACTGGCTTGAGCGATAGTGCAACAAGTTGTGGTCTTCTAACAAATTTTTGGCATGCTTCCAATTTGGAAACCCAATCTTGAGTGTTAGTAAAGAGGGTGGGCCAATAATATCTTCCTCGTAGGATCTTGTGTGTATTGACCATCGCTGAAAAATGTCCACCACATGCTTGGTCATGATATTCTTTAAGCAATTTTTCTTGTTGTTCTTTATCTACACACCTGAGGAAGCATCCATCTAGACCTCTCTTATAAAGTGCATGATTCATATTACAAACTTCGTTACCTTCAACTTGAGTGTTCTCCTTTTCTTGTAATCAAGATGAGGAGGAATTCTCCATAAGTTAAGTACTAGGCAATATAAACATACCACTCATCAGTAGTGGTTACAAAGAGAACCTATGGATTGTTTTCGACAAGTTGAGCAAGCACAATTTTCTTCATTGTGTTGAGCTTTGAGTGTTTCATCCTCAAAATCAACTTGCACAAACCATTCCCCCTTACCAAATTGGAGGGTCGAATCTCCAAGTCATATTATTGAGTCTTTGCAATCCAATTTCCTCTTTTAGCTTCGGGATCCTATTGTGTCAAGATGGACTTAATTGCACCTTTGCGGGACCATCACCACCGTATGAGAATTAAGGATATAAAACCTGAATTTTTTTGTAGCCTTGAGCACCGCATAAGAATTCTTTTCCAATTGGATGTAATTTAGTTTGTGCTTTTTCAACGGACAACCCATGAAATCAATAGGTGCTTCCACACCTTCATCATTTTTCTAAACGAGAACGGAAGAGAGTGTATGTTCTGATGCATAACAATACATGATGAATTCTTTGTTAAATCTTGAGATACAAGAGTCGAGCCTTAGCAATGGATTTTTATCTCTTAAAATTCTACCTTCCTTCATTGTTCCATTTGAATTTTGCTTGTGGTTTCATCATAGTGGTGATGTGTTTTGTTGATTCAAAGAAACTCGGGAACAAAGCGAGGAAGAAAATTCACCTTTTCAAGAATGAATGATCTCCTTTCTTGCTTGTGGGCAGAGATAATGCTTGAATGGATTGTTTTCTCTCATGATCAATGTGTGCTCCATGTTTTTCCAAAATGTGCCCCATTAACTTGCCTTCAATGACTCCAAAAATGCAGTTTTTGGATTTAGTGATTATGCCATGTTTTCTACACCTTGCAAGTACCAGTTCCAAGTGATGAATATGATCTCCCCTCTTCTTTGAAAACACCATGAGATCATCGAGATATGTGACAATGCAATTTTTAAATATTTGAATGCCAAATCCATCGCCCTTTGAAATGTAGCTCCTACATTGATTAGGCCAAAAGGCATTCTGTTGTAGGCAAAAGTGCCCCAAGGCGTTGTGAAGGTTATCTTGGTGTGATCCTCCTCTCGCCACTTTGATTTGATTATATCCTGAGAATCCATAAAGCAATGAAAGCATTTCTGATCTGGTGATTTCTTGTAGAATGTGATCCATGATATGGAGAGTATAATTGTATTTCAATGATGCCTGATTTAGGCTATAAAAATCTACACATATTCTTATTTTGTCATTCTTCTTCCGCACCAACACAATGTTGGCCACCCGTGTTGAATGGTGGATGGGAAAGATGATTCTTGCATTGAGCGTCTTCATTACCTCCTCCTTGATGGTATCAGTAATCTTCTAGTTATATGATCTTTTCTTCAGTCTGAATGGCTTAGCATCCTGCTTCAAAGGAATTGAGTGATGCATTTCCTTCGGTTGGAAGGATTTGAGTTCATCATAAGAGTAGGCCAAAACATTTGAATATTTCTTGAGCAATGCAACAAACCTTCTCTTCTCCTCGGGTGAGCAACATTTTCCAATATTGACCATCCTTGGCTCCTCTAGGGTGTCGATGTTTTCCTTATCAAAATCAGCTAGGCACCGAGAAGATCATTTTTCTTTCTCTTGAATGAATCTATCGTGTTTGTCAAAGAGGTCTTCTAAAGAAACTAGGCCTTTGGGAATCTTGTTCCCTTTCAATTTGATCACTCCATCATCAATACCTTCAATTCCTTCTTTCTCTTCTTCGAATACCGCTTCTCGGTGTGGATTTTTTCTTCCTTCAAATAAGAGATTATTGAAATTATCCCTTTGTTCCAAAAATGCTAGAATTTGGTTATCATCATTAAAGACTTTCCAATGATTTTCATTATCTCGTACACTATGCCTGAATACCATTTCAATGGTCACTTTGTCTTTACCAAAATAAGGATGAGGTGTCACTAGGGAAGCCGACACTATGAGAGAATCAACCTTTTCATCATTTTCTCTTGGGATGGTTTCAATGGAAAATGCATCAAAAGATTCAATACAGTCCCATAATTTGTTTCGCAATGTCGAGTCTTGGATTTTTCACCGATATTGTTTATGGACTTGCTTCACTATCACCTCTAAATCTCACTTCTTGATTCCTATATCTTCTGTTACACCCATGCCTAGTAGGATAGCTTCATACTCTTTCATGTTATTCGTATTATAAAATTGCAGCATGTAGGTAAACAAGTACAATTCACTGAACGAGAGTACAACACTACACCTGCTCCCGAACCTATGTTGGAATGACTACCATCAAATTCCATCATCCAAACTTGATCTTCTTCCTCTTCCATAATAAGTGGCAAGTTCTCATATTTTTCTGATGTGAGGAATTAGTTTCCTAGCCCACTATCCTAAAAATAATGTTTTCCTTTGGATCATCAGACTTTTGTACTTTGAACTTCATCTTTCTTACTTTGTGGTATCAAATTCTTCATCTTGCATTTCATTGGGATAGTTACAGATGACCAATCCATTTTTATTTCTTCACCCAGATCTCTACGTAAGATTCAGCTTAGTAGCATGCCAAAGGATGCTAGGATGTCCTCCACAAGGATGGTTAGGAGCACCTTCTTGTCTAGAAAATCAGCTAGCACTACCTGTGCATATTTGATTCTTCCTATCAATGACACTTGTTTGGATTCCATTGAATAATAGGTGTTATTTTCCTGGGTCAAGGTGAGGCCTTGAGAATTTACAACTTTGATGGGCATCACATTATCTAAGGTTCTAGAATCTACGATATAATTATTTAGTGGGGAAGCCTTTAATGAGGAGTAACAGTAGAAATTTTCAACCCTATTGGTTTTGGAGGCACCGAGGGATAGCATGTTTTGGGAAGGTGGTGTGGATGGTGTGAGGAGTAAGCCTTTGGAACTTGGACCCAAGGATATAGGGTTACCACCATGGACCACATTAATGAACCTATCAAACTGGGTAGGATGTGTTTATAGGTATTCTATTTTTAAGATCTGGAATTTGGTTTTGCTTGCGTGTTCCACAAAGTCAAATGGGGTTATGGTGGGCAAGGAAGAGGTTCTAGGAATTATGAAATATTTACATGGTGAAGGCTTTGCTACTTTGGGGTTGAATTTTCCTTTATGGGTGTAGTAACTGGATTGGAAGGAGGTGAGGGTGTAGGTTTTGATGGAACCTTAAATGTTTTTACAGGAACAAATTTGAAGGAGAATTATTCTTAGTAACCTTTGAGTTGGGAGAAGTATTAGATGACTTACTTGGTATAGCAATATGATCCTTGCCAACTAGCGAGTCTAGTTTTTCTTTGGCTGAATCCATAGAAGGTGGTAATGGTGATCCTCTATTGATGATTTTATTTTATGGGACCTCCAGAGGAGAATCTTATTTCTTCATTTTGTCCTTTACCGCAACCATTGAGGATGAAACACCTTTCTTGGACTTTGCAAGAGTGAAAACAACATAGTAGAAACTTGGATCTTCATCATCATCATCATCATCAATGTACTCAATTATGCCATTGTGTGTATCACCATCAACATCCTTGACCTCAAGATAGTTTTCATGGTCCTCCACATTTTCTTCTTCAGGTTCTTCAATTTCTGCTTCCTCCTCTAGTTCTTCAGAGTCATAGATGACATTGAGTGATGGTGCTTCAAGAGCGAGCTGATGAGGAGGTGGAACAATCCTTAGTATATTGGGAGGATTTGGCTTCCTTGGAGTGTTCCGCATTGTGATCTGGGACAACTGTTTCTTCAAGGAAACCAAGTCATTTGTCATTTTTGGAACATTGGGTCTGTGGTAACTGAGCTTGAATTCTGGCTTTTTTGCTTTCCATTTGGGCCTTTCACCTTTCCAGATAGGATTAAATCATCATCAGTCTCTATCACATGGTATTGAACTTCCCTCAATGTTATTGGTTGGGTTCTTCTAAGGAAGAAACCTACTTCTGATGGCAAGGCACTAATGAGGAATATATTCAAATTATTTTTAGGAGGCACCACATCTTTAGGAATTCTTCTTATTAATCTATTATATCTTTCTATGAAGTCCCTCATTGATTCAAATGTTTCTTTCTTCATTTGTACCAATTGGAACAAGAGATCCTGACAGTCTTCCATGGTCTTAAACTTGTGTTCGAATGCACTTCTTATATCTTCCCAACAGGTGATAGACCTCGGGGTAGCATGTAGAACCATTCAGCAGCCTTTTCTTGAAGTGACTCCACAAAGAGTTAGACTGACACATCTTCGTCCTCAATTCCCAATACACCAAAAATGGTGATAAATGCTTCTACATGTTCTTTGGGGATTTGAGAATTATTCCCTCTAAATTTTGGAAAGTTTTTTCTTGAGCCTCTCGGTAGCTTATGGAGTGGTTGAGGAAGAGCAAGTGGACCGGTGTTTCCTCCCCATGGTACATTAGGCCTACGGGCCTCACGATCATGCTCACAATCCCCCATTCTATTTTTTTTTCTAGCTTCCAACCTTGCTAAGGTTACGGTTTCCACTACTGGTCTTTCGTCCACCTTGGCTTGAAGTCTTTTAATTTCTTCAAGTTGAACTCTTATTTCCTCTTCCACTCTTTCTTCTCTTTCTATATCTTCTTCTTCGGTCTCTACATCAGTGAAATATTCAAGGTTCTCGTTGATGTATGGAAATTCACCATCCAAAGGATTGGAAACAATCAGGTTCCCAACATGACTAGTTGCTTGATGAAAAGGAGACCTCAAAATTATGAGCAGCTCTTATCTTCTTTGAAGCTCTTCCAAAATACGGTTGGTTTGTCCTCCTTGTCTCTTTTACCGAGTGTATCTTCTATCTCACCAACTTGGAAATTTATGATCTTCCTTGTGGTGCTGGAATTTGTCTTTGCCTCTCTAATTCAGCAACATGTTCTTCTTCAAGGTCAACAATTCTTATGGAAATGAAGTAGTGGTTGACACTTTGCCTGTTATGTCAGATAGCTTCTCTCAAATATGAAGCAATATCTTCTTGGATGTGGAAGATCAATTCAGGTCTTTCAACAGGAGGATTTCCCAAAATAGCCATGGTTTGTAGACATGTGGCCTTTATAGCCATTTAAATTCTAGAATTTTTCCTTTTTTGAATTTTGAATTTTTTTATTTTTTTTGGTATTTTTCCGACCTTCCTAGGTTGTATTCAGGTGAAGATGCTACAAAATATGACCCATGGTGGCTGCCAAAATGGTTGGTGACAAAACTTTTTGGGGAAAAATTGGTGGTTATCTTGCCAATTCTCTAGGAGTATGAGTCCCTCTACTTAACCGGTGTAGCTTCCGTACATGCATGTGTGAGTAAAAAGTGAGTTTTTAAATCCTGGAGGCCTTTTGGTCGGGGATCCAACAGGGGCACTCCACTGACCCTGTGGAAAATGCTTGCAGGTATCTGCAAGGGATGAATTTTCTATGAAGGTGGGAAAGGAGAGTGAGAATATACAAAAAGAAGAAACTAATGTTGCAAGTAGAAAATCAAAGACTTGCACACACACCAAATTAAGTTTCATTACATACACTTGAATAAAGAAGAAACAAAATCTGCAAAACAGCAACAAGACTAAATAGAGCTTAATGAACACAAAGTACCAATAAAATCCTCAATTAAAGAGGCTAAAATTCCTTCTTCCTTTATTGAAGCTCAAGCATAATTTGTACATAGTGTGGGAAGTAGAAGACATTTTTTAGTAGGAGAAATAGAAGAAACTTGTTATCTCTTGCTCTCTTCACAAAGATATCTCTCTCATGAATTCACAAAATCCAACATCTAAGAAGTTTAAGAATTTTAGAAGAAGTTCAAATGAGGAGCTTGCTACAATTTATAGAAGAAGAGGCAACTCTTCATCTTCTCGATGAATTTTTGAATACCTTAATATGACTTAAGACTGTTCATATTCCACTTTAAATATTTAAGTCCCTTTTATAATAGCAAGGTGACTTAAAGTTACATTATATTTCTAAAGTCACTTAAGTCATATTAAAAAGTGCAACCCTCAACACAAAAATATAACATTGAGGAGAGAGAGTGTTGTATGAGAAGAGAAGAGAGAGAGAGAGAAGAGGAAGAAGAAGAAGAAGAAGAAGAATTATGTTGAAGGATGAGTTGCTGCGGTGGACTTGGCTCCACTCTCTGACTACTCTCCACTTTGTGATCCTAAGAAGGATTCTATCTTTCCAAGATCTTGTTTGAAACGAGCTATTTCTAGTTCTACTTTGTCGGCATGAGGGATGTGAATGCAGCTCAAGGTTTTAGTGCATCCATCAGTCACACTGTTGATGTCCTTGCACTTCCCGAACCACGATGAATGCTTTTCTGCGATAAGTGCAATGGAGGCTCGAGATATCTGAGAATAAGTTGAGAGTATCCTTAGTGAAGGACAATGGGTTGCCCACCCCTTTCTTGACATATCCTTTGAAAGGGTCGATCAAATAATCAACAATTGTAAGTTCACTCATTGCAGGTACTCCAAGTTTTTGAACTTTCCAATTTATAGTATCATGCAGCTTGTATGCTTTTTCTTCTTTCTCCTCTAGCTCTATGAAGGCCTGGTTGATTGCTTCAAATCTTATTTCCAAGGCCCTCACCCATACATGTGTCAAGTCTTCAGTAGGAGTTTTAAAGACCTTTATGTCAATCAACATCTAACGATGGGTTTTGCTCTTCTCACTCACTACTAGTCCCAGAGGTTCCCAGTAATCTCTTTCTTTCCCCACATCCTCTTTGAGTGCTCATGTTCTGTTGGCCATGGCCCACATGTACGCAAAGATCTTGACTACCTCTTGAGCATTGGCTTCCTTTTTTCAGAGATTGAGTCAATCCATTCATTGTTTGCTTGTCCCCTGAATTATGAGCTCTGCGTTCTTCTAATGGATTACGGATTGAAGCTACTAATGGGCACCACTTTATCAATATGAAGTGTTGTAGTGCTTGGTTCCACCAGGTGTTGCACATAAGTTGAAATATTTTGTACTTGTTCCTCTAGTACCTCAATATTCTATTTATATTATTTTTTCCTTTCCACCATGCGATAAGAAGATTGATGATATATGTGCAAGTCTCCCTCATGAGTAGCTAGTCCCAATTGGATCATGTTCATCTCATAGTCGAATGGTGTCATCTCATCTAGTGGCTTGATTACTTTTGACCGAGATACTTTGATGTATTGATTACCAGTCTCCCCACTGTAGAATCGTTATGTTGTATGTGCAATATTTCTTGACCTTTTCCTTTAGCCAATGAGACAATCACTGATAGATCAAGGGCCGCTACTTGTTGCATAGTGTGAGTGTTGGGGGTGACCATTTCCCACATCCATGAAAACATCTCTTCGATTCAGGTTTGATGATGGGTACACCAACCATTCTTTATTTTGAAGGAGGGGGCAAGTCTTGAATGAGAGGGGTGTTGGTGTCAACAAGAGGCGAGACCTCTTGCAATGGTTCAAAGACTGGATCGTGAACCATGTATTCATCATTCACCTATGCATTTGCTACTGAATTTTTTGTTTACATCACTGAGATCAAATCTTTCTCCTATGGAAATGGCAATGAACCTTCTCCTTCCCCTGAATTTATCAAGTGTCTTCTCGTGGGGAAAAGCTTCTGATTCCATGACCTTCCTTTTTGAGCTCACTCCAGAGTGTTTAGAGCTGGAAGTCACCTCTACTACTTTTGAAGATGAATTATGTGAAGCTTGCTTTTGGCTTGGAGAAATTACTCATGACTGAATGATCATAGTGCTCTTCTTTTGAAACCAATTCCTTATTCTCCTCACCACCTTTCCAGTCCTCTCCAATATATCTACTGATTCACAAACATGCTAGTTGATTTGGGGCATTGGGGACATCTTGACTACTGCAAAATTAGGATCGTACATCTCTATCCCATCATCATATAAGATGTCTTCATACCAAGAGAAATTGAATTTCCTCATCTCACTTATTATCATCGTCATATGGTCCTTTTCCTTTTCAAGTACTTTGAAATTATCTATACAAGTTTCCCAGTAGTCCTTGACTTATGGCTCATGTTGCAATTATGTGACATAGAATGAGTTGGGATCTTCTCGGATGTCAAAGTTAGGCCTAGTGATTTAGTAATGCAAAGTCGGTGTGAAAGTATCCTCCAAATGAGATAATTCATTTGAGATTTTACACGTGAATTCCCCTAGATATATAAGGAATGAAATCAATTTCTTTCTCCTAATTCGAGCTTGTTATTCACTCTGAGGTATCTACCTACGAGCTCCAATAATACAATCTGGTCACTGAGGTACTTAGGTAGTTTTAGCAAAGCTTGGTCGAAGCCAGCGAATCGTATGTAGGAGAATGTTGAGAATTATATGAAGTATGAGTCATATTCCTTAATAAGGGATGCCATTTTTGGTGACATCCTAGCTTGAAGATCCCCTTCTAAGCTTTGGACTATGTACATGGTGAATGCATTGTTCGTGTAGGTGAAATGCCTATTGCTCTCCTCAATTACCAACTGTGGAAGTTTCTCAAATGCAGTACCTTAGAAGTAATGTTCTGCATGAGAGACAATCCCTTGAATGATCTCAAGCTTGTGAGGAGATAAACTAGGTAAGAATTCATGTGGAAATTATTTTCATGGGAACTTGGAGCAATTGCAGATAGAGATTGTCATTGATGGTTTTCCCCAATCAATTCTCTACTTCCCTTCTATCAATGTCAGGATGAAAAGGCCCATCTAGTCCTAGAAATCTCTCATGTTTGCTTCACCCATAACTCTATTAAGGAGAGTGATGACATCAGAATACCCTTCTTGGAACTCACACCTTGGTAGATTCTTGGGCATCCTGGAAGGCTTTCTTCTTGTTTTCAACCATGATCCGAGTGCTACTCCTTGGACATATGAATCCATTGTTTCCCAATCATGCATGGCTCTTTCCTTTGAGATGATGACCATGTTGGGGATGTCAGTATCTATAGAGAGATTGAAATGGTCCTAGGGCTGATGACCACCATTGTTGTACCATTGTCATCTTAGATGGTTCGTGTCTCTAGGCTCGTAGTGGAAAGAGTAGGTTAGGACTAGCTCGAGACTTTGCACAGACACTTTGGGTGTCCTGTAGTGGCAAACAAGCCACTTGTGAATATCTGGTCTTAAATCCTTCTTCTGTCCTTGGAGGCCATGCGATGCTTAAGGTCGTTCAGGTTCATGTATAAGACATCGATGTCTTCCACATCATACTCGCAGGAGAAGGGTTATGTCGGCTTCTGACCCATCCACTTTGGCTTCATGCCTCCCTTAGAAAAATCAACTTACTATTTTTAGTAAGTGTGAAAAATCATATCCCTGGAACTTCCACTAAGTGTTGTGACCTTGATTCCTCTTTCTCCCTGCGTTCCTCATTCCTTCTAGATCAACTTTATATTTTTAGAAGGTGCTCATGGGCCCACTTTATATTTTTAGTAAGTGCTAAAAATTCTCGTTCTGGTGAATTCTCAGTTGTAGTGCACCCCTAATGTCTTCACCTCCTTCGTAGGTCCTTTTGTCGATGGCTTTCCCAAAATAGTAGTCACTATGTAGTAGACTGCTGTTTTTAGAAATTTGGATTTTGGAGATCAGATTGACACACAATGAATTTTTTTGATATGGGTTTTTTCCCAATATCGCCCCTCTGAAATTTTGGGCATGCCCACTTAATAGTCCAAGAGATTTTAAAGTTTCAATTTTGGACTGCAATTTTTCTTGATGCGAAGCCATTAATGGAACTCAAAAGTGAAGGTCTAGATTTTTCCTTCATTTTCTAATAAAACTATAGTTTTGATGTGGGTTTTTTTCTTACGGTGCTTCACGTGCGATCTTACTTCAATTTGGTAATCGGTTTGACGGAAATCCCACTTCTTTCTTCGTTGTTGATGCTCTATCGCATGAGAGGAGATTTTTAGGTTATGTTTTTGATGGTCTTGGATAGAGTAACAAAAATCAACAAATGGTTCATTTATTTGTGCATTGGTTTGCGAGCTTTGTTCAGATTTCCATTTTTTGGCTATGGAGATTGTATTATTTTCTTCTTCGTTGTTATTTATTTCCCATTCTTAGCTTGATGAGAATTCCTTCTAAGACCTACATATCACCATGGGAAAGTTATTTTAGTTCCTTGGTTGATGTGTTCTAATTTTGTTTCAATGGTGAAGTGATGGAAGTAAGTTGCAGAGGAAGGATGAATTTTGTTTGTGCACGGGAGTGGAAGCAACTAGAAGCATTGAGCAATAGTTATATTTTTCAAATTTTGAACACATGGGGGAGAATCTTGGGTGAAATTTTTAATTTTTGATATTCTTGACCTTAGGGACATGAGGGACATCAAATTCCATGGTGGTCAAGAGGACGACACATGGCAGTGATCCGACGACAGGGAATGAAGGTGAGAAAAGTTGTTTTAAAGCACTGGGAGTTGAAAGTTGGTCACATGGATGTCCAAAAGACTCCCCATAGGTGATAGGCACATTTTTCAAGTTCGATGTCCCTCACCTCGGGACATCGGTTTCCATGGTGGTCTGGAGTTTACACGTGGTGCTTAATCGACGGTAGGGAATGGATGCTCCAAAAATGCACCTGGGTCCGAAAGTTGGTCACGTGGGTGGCCAAAGACTCCCATAGGGTCTAGGTGAATTTTTTATGTCTGATGTCCCTCACTTTAGGTATGTAAGGGACGTTGGTTTCCATGGTGGTCCTAGAGCTGACACGTGGTGCTTGATCCGACAACATGGAATGGATGCTCCAAAAAAGCACCTGGGGGCTGAACTGTCAAGTCTGGAGGTCACATGAGGGTCCCAGAGGTCACGTGGGGGCTGGACACATTTTTAAAGGGTTGGTGTACTTTCCCTTAGGGATGTTGGGGACATGAAATCCCACCAGGCTCCTAGTGTTGACACGTGTCCTCCCAAAAATGACTAAGTCCTAGACTACCTTTAAGAGGGTGAGTTGGAAAGATGATAACTTGAGCTCATGTTGGAATTTAGTGGTAAAATTTTATATGATTCTAACTAGAAATGAAAATTTTGGATCGAATGGTGGGGTATAATGTCTTTATTCAACCATCTAGTCCCTAAAAATTTGAATTTTGATTTGAGACTCCACTTGTACCTGAGAAACACTACCTACCAATCCTATGCACCAAGGTTTTGTGAAAATTATGATTTTACCATAATTTAGGTATTGGAATCCTCTTTCTAGTGATGTTTTTTTTAACTCCTAACTCCATCCGAAGCTCCCAGAATCTTCTTCTGAAGCCCAGCAACTGTTTTAGGCTTGTGTACTACCCTAGCTTGTGAACCCTATTTTTTACTCAGACTGTCCCAAGTCTTTCAAAACTTCCCCAAACCTTCCAAAATAATTTCCATGATGTTTCAAGGTCTTTAATTCACCTTCATGTTTAATTTTTTCCTTCTGTTATGCTCCGGGGTTTGATCCAGGTCTTGAAAATCCAATGATAGCCCTTCTCACAATTTCTTATAGTTTGCAAATGAACTCGTAAAATCACCTAGGGTGAATGAATGGACTTTCCTAAATCACTTAAGGGGATGATAGAACATTATTCAAGAGGTCACTTGGACTTACTGGACAGATCCGGGGTGTATTGGAGTGATATACTTTAAAATTTTGCACGAGGGTATAGTGTCATGCTCGGAAATTGTCAATTTCCTGTTGCACATTTGCATGACAACAACCACCAAGTATGTTGTTTTATATATGGATCTTGTGTAAGAAAAGTATTCACCGATGGCCCATTGTCTAGTTTGTTTATTTTTATTTCTTGTGTCTATTGTTTCATATTTCACACTTATCACACATACACTCGGTTCTAGTCGGTCATATGGATCCCTATCTCTCAATATTCACACGTTTTTGTCAATTGTCTTTGGACACTAGTTCCCGAGACTTGACACTACCGCCCATGATGCCCCGGTGCCCCTATCCTCTTTATTTTTTTACATTTGAGGTTAGTCTTTTCACTTTTCCCACTCATATAATAGTCAACAAGTCAAGTCATTAGTGTCAAAATTCAAACAAGATATTTCTATATAAACACAACATACATACCATTATAATGGTAGGAAATTCTTATTCAAAGCACTATCTATTTACATATCTCAAGAGATTTTATTTGGGTGCATTACTCGTAAACACACCTTTGCATATGAAGGGAAAGTTCATTTTTCCATCCCACACATTTCCATCTATCTAGCTACTACCCACTATCTTGGTGTCACCAGTGTGAAGGAAACCTAGGAGAACTATTACACACACAATCACATAGAACTACATTGGTTCTAAGATGTAGTGCAGCGCTTAGTCATAAGTTCAATAGTTAATATATGAGGATAGTCTAACCCCTCATTTTTCATCTTTCTTTTTAGGATTTGATGTCTTTTTGAGGGTTTTGAAGAAGGATATTTATGTTGCAGATTTATAGATACTCTCGCAGTTAAAGTGTGACTTTTAAGAGATCAGTCGTGAACAAGTGTGAAACCATAACAATAGTTTTAGAACTAGATCCTAAGATTTTTCACACTCTACGATTCCCACAAGAGGTCTAGGATGCCCTCAAGTGCCCCTACTCCTATATAGGTGCCGTGTCAGGAGTTTCAATAACCTATGCATTTTTCTCGATAGTGATTGTGATGGTCTGTGTTTTTTGTTCTATCACATTCTCTGATCTAGACATAATTTGGGATAAGAAAAATAAAGGTAAGTTCCCTTTCTCTTCTATTTACTTTCATAAATAATTCAAATACATTACCTAGCATCTGTATTTCATTGTATATCAATTATTACTGTCATTGCTTTGATTTTAATTAAATATCCATATTTTATTAAATTAAAGAAGAAAAGCATTCATAAATAATGAATATTAAGATCTGAATACCCATCAATCCATATTCAGACATAGAGATCTTTGTAATCCATACACAAGTTTCCATTAAAACCATAATTCGTATCATAACATAGAAACCAGTACATTACAATCCATTACATCAATGCGCTAAACTTACGCGCACTCCTACGTGAATCAAGAACACACCTA
The DNA here is from genome assembly GCA_018340775.1 of Taxus wallichiana var. yunnanensis. NCBI lineage: Eukaryota > Viridiplantae > Streptophyta > Pinopsida > Cupressales > Taxaceae > Taxus > Taxus wallichiana. Next base: position 108,268,135 of record CM031235.1, on the reverse strand, counting down.
CATAATGATATCTTATGCTCTATACTAACTAGTCTCTTCTCTCTCTAACTCGGACTCTCTAAATCCCTAAAACTATAGATCTAGTCTAAACAAAGATGCATTACATACATACATACATGCATGCATACATACATACATAAATACATACATACATATATACATGCATGCATACCTACATACCTACATACATACATACATACATACATACATACATACATACATACATGCATGCATGAATGCATACATACATACATACATATGTACATATATACATACATGCATGCATGCATGCTTACATGCATACATACATACATACATACATATATATATATATACATACACGGTGGGGACTTTCCCTTGACCACTTGCTTGTAAATTCCTAATAATAGGTGTGCTTACAAATAGATCATATGCTTTTACGAATTTTTCTTTACAACTATTCAAGCTATAAATAGCTTGCTTTAATTCCTATTGTTATCTCATTCTATGTGTTGTTTTTAACCTTACGCTGCATGTTCTTTCTTATCCTTTGCTTGGCCATTAATTCATCTTGTTTTTGTCTATTTCTGTACTTTTCTTGAGTGGAACTCCAACTTATACTTTTCTATTTATAGCCACGTATGGAAATTTGGCTAAGTCCCACTTATTGTCTATATGCACACAACACCGCACGCCGACATGTCCCTTCATGGTGCACGTGCCTTCACAAACTCGCTTACTCTTTCATTCTCCTCCTGCGTGCATGCTTTTGTGTACCATTCCAACTCCTACCCATGGATAGTACTTAGCCATTTTCTCAAACCAACTCACTTCCCAAATATTCCTTATTTATTTCTATCATCCTCATCCTTTTAGTCTCCAAATAATTATTTATTTGGGTCTTTTCTTTCATCTCTTCTAGCAAATCCTTATATTTCCCTTATTTGGATTTCTCATTATTCTCACTCATTCCCAAATACTTCTCATTTGGACCTTTCTTTCACTTCTTTCATTTGATCTTGTTTCATTCCCTTGGAATTATAATTTTCCCATTTGAGTCTTCCTTTTTGAAATCATCAAACCTTTCTCCTTTCGGATTTTCTCTCATCTTGATTTTATCCCCATTTCATACTAGTCTTAAACCTTTGGATCAATTTCCCAAAGTTTAAGATCTCATTCTCCCTTTCACATCAAGTCTTGAGTTGTGGGTATCCACGTCCTCGCTTGAGCATCTTCATTTTATGACTTACATCTTGACATTGTTACATTTACCTTGTCTTGAGAAATTCCTTCCCATCTCATCTTTCATCAAGATTCAATCTTGTCATCCTCCTCTTTCATTCTTTAGTTCAACATCATCCTTGTTAAACTATACACAATCATTTGTCTCACATATTTAATTTGAAAACCCCTTTGTTAAATTCTATACATCTTCATCATCTCTTTTCTCAACATTCAAGTCATTGACACTCAAGTATTAACGCTATCATCACTAAATTATCTTCCTTTCTAACATTCACTTTGTTAAAATTTGAGTACTTTAAAAATCTTATCCCCTCTTCCTTTCTAGCATTCACTTTACTATTGGTTGAGTGCAATCATATATCACAAAATCATCGTCCCATCTAGCATTTACTTTGTTAAAGGTAAAGTAAATTCATAATTTTTCTATCCTCGCTCTTCCATTATAGAATTCAATCTACTAGAGGTTGAGCACGTTTGAACCTTCATCTCTATAATCCTCCTACCATCTAGCATTCACTTCGCTAGAGGATGAGAACTTTCAATCACAAAACCATCTTCCACCTTGACATTCACTTTGTCAAGGGTTGATTTTATCATTAATTTTGCATGTTTCTTCCTTGGCATTCAATTTGTTTAGGGTCACATTATCCCATTCTTCTAAACACCTTGTCCATCTTAGCGTTCAATTTGTTAAGGGAAAAGTTATCATTAAACCTAGTCACAAAATCTTCTTCCATCTTAGAATTCACGTTGTTAAGGGTTGAGTTATCGTTCACATCTATTTTTTCTCCCCCTTTTGAAAATGGTGGGAAAAAGACGTAGTTTCTATATCCCTTTTGGAATAATTAAAAGGTCTGAAATCCTTTTAGACATTCCGATAGTGAAGATGACCAAAACCTTGATGATAATCAAAATAATATTTCTCCTGAAGAACAAGCCCACGTTGAAAATATCTTATGCATGAACAAAGACCATTTTTTGCTTTATCTCCTTAGGATGGGAGAAAAATTACCATTTGAATTTGATGAGGATGTTTTAAGAAAATTTCTTGGAAAACCAAAAAGGGTAACCCATTCATGTAAAATTACAATGATGATGGATCTAGAATTAACAACTCAAATAATGAGGATAAAGAAAAATCCACCTCAAACAACGACAATGATGCGGGATTGGGCCCAAGAAAATCAAATGCTGGGAATAAAGGAAAACTTAATGATTTATACCTCGATCCCAAAAAATCCTTAGTTAATCAAAGCAATGCAATTATGAAATAACTCACCCTTCTATCTTCAAAAGTCACTAGTGACACAAATGACAAAGAATCCAAGAAAACTAGTGATGACTCATCTAAGTCCATGTTGTGCTCAATAAAGAGAAAAAAATCCTAAGAATGATGGTTCATCATCTATGTTACAAAATGACTTGCCATTTTCTCATGAATGGCAACTAATGAAAGACACTATCTCGGGTATGAAAAACCAACGTAAACAATTCAACTTTGATAAATTGTGTCCTTACCCCTTTGATAAGGACATCTTACACATACCCTTTCCTAAATCATTTGAAACACCCAAGTTTGATAAATATAAGGGAAAGAATTACCCAAGAGATCACATCAAGGAATTTTTCACGGCTTTCCAATAAGTGGAATATGGTGATATCTTTCTATTGGGTCTCTTTCTACCTAGTCTAGGGGACAAACCTTGGACTGGTTATTACACCTACCCAAGGGTTCTATCCATACTTTTACGGACCTCTCAAAGAAGTTCGTTAGATATTTATCATTCAATATAGACTCGATATAATGATGATGACCTTGTATAATGCTAAACAACGTTCCAATGAAACCTTTGCATAGTTCTTACAAAGATGGCATGGAATCCCAAGACAATTCCCATGATAAATTCCTAAAAATAAACTAGTGAGTATTTTTGTTCCAAATCTCACCGAGAGAACTATTCTTTCACATGCAAATGCACCTTTTCAATACTTTTGAGGAATTTACTAAGAAAGGATCACAAATCAAAAAATCCCTTGTAACCAAAGGTTTGATCAAACCTCACTCAAAGAACAGTGGGAACATACTTTTACGGACCTCTCAAAGAAGTTCATTAGATATTTTGATTCAATATAGAATTTCATATAATGATGATGACCTTTTATAATGCTAAACAACGTTCCAATGAAACCTTTGCATAGTTCTTACAAAGATGGCATGGAATCCCAAGCCAATTCCCATGATCAATTCCTAAAAATAAACTAGTGAGTATTTTTGTTCCAAATCTCACTGGAGAACTATCCTTTCACATGCAAATGCACTGCCTCAATACTTTTGAGGAATTTATTAAGAAAGGATCACAAATTGAAAAATCCCTTGTCACCAAAGGTTTGATCAAACCTCACTCAAAGGACAGTGGGAACCACAACAACAATAACAATATATCTCACAATAATAAATCTAAAAATGTTAATCGAAAATGCAACGTTGTCAATGATAATTTCATATATAAATGAAATGTGCAAAATGTTCAAAACAATTAGGACAATCCTAATAAAGATAAACAAACTCCCGTTGTTTCAACTAATGAGGCTTCCTCATCTTACGACTCCAAATGACGTTGTTTCTCTCCTTTAGGAGAACCTATCTCAAGTGTCCTATGACAGCTTTCCACCACAAACATGGTGACATATCCTATTACAATACCTTAGGTTGAAGGAGAACTTAAACTTGGTATAAAGTCGACACTTAATGTGACTTTCATTCCATCGATGGTCACCAAACCGATCGATGTGTATGTTTACATCACTATATCCTAGACCTCATCGACATCAAGGATATTACTGTTGAAGAACCTTCAATGAATAAAACACAAAATGAATATCTCAAAGTGTTTTCAAACCAATTTCCTAAACACGGTGTTAATAGTGAAATGCTAATAAAGGCCACTCCTCAAATAACATTGATTCAACTCAATTATTTCATTTATTGAGGAAGTACCTCCTATAATCACCACCATAAAATTTAAACCTCCGGATAATGCCATGACTACACATCAAAATAAACTCGGGTTCTCACGAGAAAATCAACCATCTATGTCTTCTACAGAGCCTCAAGTGTCTAAACCCATAACTCCCTTAAACTAGAAGTCAACCTCCAATGTTAAATCTTCAACCTTTACTCAATATGAATTAATAAAATAGTTGGCAACCACACCTACACATATATCTCTAATGGAGATATTAAAAGAATCACCTAACTTTAAGGACATCTTCACTCATGATCTCCACAAAGAGCCTATTCCTACAACTCTTAATGTTCAACAATTCCAAGCTATGGTTTCCAACCTTTCATTTAAAAGTCCCATTTTATCTTTTAGCCCTCGAATATGTTAAACCCCAAACTTATTAATATCTATTTATACATCAAAGCCTACATAACAAACCATAAGGTCAAAATATTTCTTATAGACAATGGAACATCCCTTAACATATGCTCTATGAAAATGCTACATTGTCTTGGTCATACAAAGGAAGACTTAGATGTCAATCTTATTACCATTCATGGTTACGAAAATACCAAGCGACAATCCTCTGGTACTATCACCATTCCTATACAAGATGCCCCCAACTTTTTGACACCCTTTGTCATGTCGTAGATGTAGAAACATCATATAACCTCCTTTTGGGTAGACCTTGAATACACATGATGCAATTCATACCCTCCACCTTCCATTAGTGTATAAAATTCTTGCATAATGGTAGAGTTAATCATGGTTATTCATGATAAACCATTTGAGTAATATAAACTTCTAGAAGCAAGTTACAATGCATCTAATTATCATCCATCTACTGATAGAATAGCCAAACCTCATGTCATCCCTATTACTAGCAACCACATTGATCCTGAAACATTGTTGCAATCTCATGCCTATGTATCTTATTCGAAGAATATACACATAATAAATCACCTAGGATTAAATTCTCTCATAAAGTTCTTGGTGAGTACACACTTGAAAATGCATTTCTTATTGGCCAAATAACAATATCACCTTGTAGTTATAGGTTCACTAATGCTCCCCAATTATAAGAACCTCTAGTTTACTATTTGAGAAGTACTCTTTGGAGATGTTACACATATTTATAAGATGAATACATTCAAGGCTTTGATGACTCTTGTATTTATGATGATTGGATGGTTGTGTTGGTGCTTAATTCGGTCTCGCCTCGTTTTTACTTGAAATTCTTCGATTTGTGGGTTCTGTCATGTTTTCTATCTCCCGTATTGATGCATGAAAACTTATCCTCCATTTGGTTGCCATGATCAGTCCCTTCCTTGGTCAAGGATCACTTAAAGTCCATAATTTTTTTTTCATTCCTCTGTCCATGTGAAAAGAATCTGTAACTTGGTGAAAACTCTGGTTTTTCCTTCCTTCCATTTTTCCACAGTCACATTTTGTTGTCCCTCTCATTTTTGTCCCAAATATATGTGGAAACATGATTGGATGTAGCTCGGAGGATCATATTTGGGCCTTATATCATTTCCAAAATTCTCTATCCTTGAAGAAGGATTCATTTCTGGGCACAAATGGTGATTTTCTACATTTTACGGTTTAACAGGTGTATTTTTCTAGGACAAATTTATATCTTAGCATCTGTGGAAACGTGGCCCTTTCTGAGTTGGATGTGGTTTGGTGGGGCACTTTGAAAAATCTAAGGCCCGATTCAACTCAAAGCTTGTCCACGTGGAGGGTCGACACTCATTTGAAAATTTACCTTTGTTTGGCTTTGAGTTACACCGAGAGACACGTGGAGGTTTTTGTTGCCTTTCCTGCACTTAGAATTTTTTTTCATGTGGCCGATATAGCTTTGGTGAACCATGGACACGTGGAGGGCTAGTGCTCATTTGAGGATCCGCCTCATGGTCCCACCTTAATAGTTGCATCAGGGAGACACATGGAGGCTTCCGTTGGCTCCTCTCTATACTTAAAATTTTCAAAGCAATTTCTAAGGCTTGGGACACATGGAGGGACCATGCCTATTTGGGGACTGGCCCCTAAATTTTATTTTCAAGAAGCACCAGAGGACACTTGGAGGCTTCCACTCACTCTGCCTTTGCTTGGACTTTTCAACGGCCAAGGAAAACTGTCTCGAAACCCTAGACACATGGCACCTTCCACTGATCCTTCAAATTTTTTAACAACTCTACTAGACTGAGACATGTGGTGAGCCCACACTTGTTTGGGGTCCACTTTTGAGGACCATACCAAAGGTGTGCCAAGGCAACACGTGGAGGCTTCCCTTGGCTTTTTTTTACTAAGACTTTTTCAAAGGCCAAAAGACATTTTTCTTGGGCCCAGGGCATGTGGAAGGCCCACGCTTGTTTGGAAACTTGCCCCTGTACTTCTCCTTTTAGTTTTGCTAAGGAAACATGTGGATGACTCTAAATATAAAGTAGAGAAGGGGAAGAATCAATGGTTGTTGTGTGCATTTCATTTTTCTACCATTTTTTCTCCAAGACTCCTGGAGATGCGAATACACACTGTTTTTCATCATTTTTGATGAAATTCCTTGTCATTTTTGTCTACAAAGTGCCATTGAATGGATTCAAAACTTAATTTGTGAGTCCAAGGATTGTTAAGGTCAATATTTTGAAGTTGGAATTGCTTGGGCACTTGCAAAAATGGGAATTACTAGAGAAGATGGATGTGGGGAAGAATTGCAAAGGAAAGAGAGGGAAAAGGATGAAATGATGAAGGTTAGTAGGTAAAAGATGAAAAAGGTGTTTCCTCAAGAGTGAAAAGGATTACCTATCAGATCCAACTATATAAAGCCTCCAAAAAATGATTAAAATGGGGATTTCTCGCATGACAAAATCAGAATGATTAAAAGGATTGTCAAAAAGGTTATGGCATGGCATCCTAGTCATTAGTCGAGGGTCTAAGAAATGTGATCAGTTCATAATTGGTCCACCTGGCAGCTTTTGGATGTGAATTTGTTAAACGTCACTTTCTGAGGAAAATTGGTAACAAGCAAAGGTCCCTCAATATTCTTCTTTTTTGGGGGAAATTTTGGGATGAGTGAGCAAGTGAAATGTATAAATGCAATGAGAATACTCTTGCAAAATGGTCAGGGGTTGAATTCTTAAGAGAAAATTTGAGAGAGCCCATCTTCTTGAGAGACCAATCCAAGATACCTGTTAATTTCTTCTATGTTAGATTTTCTATCATGTCAAGTTGGTTGTAGATGTATAGCCATTGATGAACAAGCTCGAGATTGATTCAAAGAAACTTTCTTCCTACTGATGAATCTAATCAATTTTGAGTTAATTTGTGTCAATCTTGGAGCAATTTGTGTCTGCTTTGTTTCAGAATGTCTGCAAGTAGTTTTTCTTATTCCTATTACAATCTTACATTGAAATCTTTGTGAAATCACATAGATCTCATCCCTATGATATTTTAGTGGCATTTGCAATTTCATTTCAAGAAGAGCCTTCATCCTGTGATGAGATAAAAAATTTAAAATCACTTCACTATCATTTGTTGATAAATATTGTTTGTAAGCCTTTGGGTGTACCTTAGGCATGATTGATCAAAGATTTTGGTGTTTAATTGAGTCTTTTAACTTGAGCCTTTGTGTTAGATTCTCAAATATTGTGTGAAAACATGTGTATCTGGGCCTCCATTGAAGCACACCTTTTGGTTGAAGGAATATCTTAGCTATTCTGAAGCTTTCTGTCATTTAGCTTTCCAATTGTTGTGAAGTCTCTCAAAGATATGGTATAATCAACTTTATCCTGCTTAATCTCCCACCAAAATTATTCAAAAACAATGAATCCATCCTGAACTACCCTGTTTTTCCATGTATATATCACAAAGGAACAAAATCTATTTACTAAAATATGCAGAACAATCAGGATTTCATAATGTCTTCAGTAACCTTAGCCTTGTTTTGAAAGTATCTCCATCTTTTAGAAGTGACAACTCTTAAGAGTTAAATTATGGAGTATTGATCATAATTTCCCAAGGTTTTCTTCATAAAATTTGTGCAAAAGAAGGATATCTCCATCTCCTTCATCAAATAGAGGTTACACTATGGGTCCTCTCACCCTAGTCAAAAGGCACAACCTAAAGTAGTGAGGATAGGTCAAATCCTCTTGAAGGTGCTATCCATCTCTCCAAAATTGAGTGACAAAGGGCTAGTTAGATCTCATCCCCAGATACAAAATGACACACATTATGATCTATCTATCTCTAAGCTCCATGTCAAATCTGTGATGTTTCATCTTGAAAAGGAGAAAAATTTGATACCAACACTCATGGCGCCATTCCGGGACTATTTTGTGCAACAAACAAAGGTTTTACACACATACAATACATACCACTCGTAATGTTTCTTACATGATCTAAGTGCAAATACATTTCTGAAACATCATTATCTGTCAGATCTATAAGAATTGTTCAAAGTTGTAAGTTCTTGAGTGCAATATTTCTAGCTTATACAGTTATTGCACTAAATTTTGTATCATCATTGATAAATTTGGGTAGAAGAAGAGTAGATCTTGTAAGATTTGCATGAATCTGGTATTGACAGACATTTGATAGGTCTTTCATAGTGCATTTACACAAACTAAGGTGAAAATCCTTAGTGGCGACTCCATGTTGTTTAAATTCTTAATAAATACCAGTGTCTTAACATATATCAAGTAAGATTTGTCATTAATCTCTATAAAAGATCTGGAAGGAAGAAGATATTTCTTCACCAAGGACCCTAGTAGAAGGTTGTTTCAAGAGTTGGGAAAGTCTAATTTAGAAGGAAGAAGAATTTGGAAGGTTGTTGGAGATCAAGCATCAAGAAAAGAGATCTCCATTGGTGAAACTGATCAACCTGTGATTGAAGATTGCAATACTTCCTCAAGTGAATTCTAAATCAGTAGTCTCTTTTTTGAATTGAATTCTCCATCTGGAGAGGGTCCTTCTTTTGTATTTGAAAATTTTCTTCTCAATCTACCCTTGTATTTTCCAAATTTGATAGAGTTTTCCAAGAAACAGAGCCTTTAGAGGGTAGTCATTCTAAGAATTGCATCCATGTACCACATAGACCCTCTCACTCCTCATCATTTTTTTCTCCTAAGATCACCTCCTCAAAATAATATGGCTCAGCCTCCACCCAGACCTCCATTTGTTGTTAATACTTTTGGTCCCATCAATTTTAGAGGTATGGTTGCTATCCAAATGTTGTGCCACAAGATGTAAGAAATAGATTTCCTAAGTTTCAAGGAAATAATGCAATCACTAGTGATCAAAATTTGAAGCTCTTTTTCATCAATATGATGGAGGAATTTGAAATAGAATTTGAGGATGTGTACATTAAATTGTTTATCCATACTCTAGAAGAAGATGCAAGGGACTGGTATAAATCTTTTCCAGATAATTCCATTGATTCTTGGACAGAGATGAAGAATGCTTTTAGATGTAGTATGGTGATAAAAAAACCCTAGGTTTCTTTTATCAGAATTTGAAAATATAAAAAGAATCCTAATGAATCAAAGGCATGATTTCAATACAAGATTTAAAAAAACATTGAGAAGACTTCCTGTTAATTTGAGGCCATGTGATGAATCATGTCTGATAAAGTATTCAGATGCATTTGATAAGAAAGTTTTGCTTACTATTTGAGGGATAAGAACCCTGAACTTTGAGGCAGGCCTTTACCATGGCTCTACAAATTGAGAACAACATTAAAGCAGTTGGAAAACCTCCTAAGAGGGAGGGTGTTAAAATGATCAACCCAGAGAAGCCTCAATCAAGTAAGGTTGTGGATCTTGAGGAAGTTGTAAAGACTTTGGCCGGAGCTATCAAAGAAATCTCTTACAAGCTAGCTAGGGAAGAGAAAGGAATTGGACAAGGTTCTCAAGGTCAACATAGGAAATAAGGACAAGACAGATTTGTAAATCATCCTAGAAATGATCAGAGATCTGATGACAAGAGGTAAAGGACCCATGGGAGCTAGACAACCCCAAGCTAGGGAAAATAGAGTAGTGCCTGATCCTCTAAATGCCAGAGTTGTTGTTGTTGAAGAGACAAATGAAATTGATTGGTGTGACAAATGTTTCTTACCCCACCCGCCATGTGAAGTAGATCAAAAAGTTGAAGAAGCTGATGATGATGATGATAACACTGATGATGATGCATGCATGGTGGACTTCTCTACAAGCTCACAACAAGGAGAAACTTCAACTGAAGTAATAAGTGCAAGAACTGCTGCAAGTTTTTGGGATTGCATTCACCGGGTACCTCTTCTTCCTCCCTCTCATACTTTAGAAATAGATATGGTACAAGATTTTGAACTTCCTAATAATGATTTTGAGTACCTAAGATCTCTAATGATTAAGAAGTATGATGGAGGAATCCCATCAGAAGAGGATAGACAATTATTAATGAATGTTTTTTTGTTTCCCAAGAAAAAGAGTATAACACAAGAAGTAAAGTTGTCAAAGGGGCAGGGCCTCAAGCCAAACCAAAACCCCAGTTCTCACCAATGTCCCAAAAGAAACTCCAAAGAAAGATGCATCTGGTAAAAGGCCTTGTTGTCTCAAGTAGAACTAGTGTTCCCACCCATGCCCAAAATGTGAAAAATCTTGTGCCATCCGATGAGTTTGTCAATCTTTCTCCAAATGTTGCTTTTCCCAAATACATTCCTTATGACATTGCCCAAGTCTTGAGTCAGATCAAGATTTATGTTCCAATTGTTGAACTGCTTAGGATTCCTGAGCACAAGAAGAGGGCCTTTGAGTATTTGGGATTGGAAGAAGATAGGAGTACCCAAGGAAGAAATATAAATAATGTAAACACTCCTCCTCCAACCATTACAGACCTAGAAAAACCACCAAAATTAGAGGAGATAGGTGAACCACCTAAAGTTTACTTGGGAACATCTTTGGTTGAGTCTCAATTAAATGTTGATCCATTTTTTACAACACTGATTATTAAGGACAGACTATTGCACAATTGTATGTTTGATTCTAGAGCATCATGCAATGTTATGCCTCTAGAGGTCATGAATGAATTGAACATTAAAGTGACAACAACTTATGGCAAGTGTACTACAATGGATTCTAGAGAGGTGCCAATTGTAGGGATGTGTAAAAGGTTTGGTGGTACAACTTGCAACTTATCCGGGTAAGAACTTGAAACTTGATGTTGTTATTGTTGATTGCCCTGCCAAATGGGGCATGTTGTTATCAAGAAAGTGGGTTGCAAGTGTTGGTGGAAGTGTTCATATGGATATGTATTTTTCCACCATTCCAATTGAAGGCAAGCCTTGTAAAGTTGTATGGAGAGAAGAAGATGTTGCACCTCATTAAGATCCCAATAATGCTTCTTATGAAGTGTTGTATGCTGATGTAGATGTTGATAACTTTGTTGGATTTGTTGATGGAAAGAGCACAAGATTGATCAATGTAAATGTCTTGAACAAGTAGGTTTTCCTTGACCTTGTTATTCATGGAGCTTGTTCCAAGTTTGGAAATGGTGTTGGTATTGTTCTGATTTCTCCAGGCCAGAAGAGTTTTTTTTTTTTTCAAACTCAACTTTGAATGCACTAACAACATTTTTGAATATGAAGCATTGTTATTGGGTTTGAGAATTACATGGAAATATGGTGTAAAGGATATCATTGTCAAAGGAGATTCAAAACTGATTGTCAAGCAAATTAGAAAATTGTATGCTACTAAAAATTAGAGAATGAAACAATACAAGCATGTAGTTTGGGATTTGATTGAAATGTTTGACTCATTTAATATTGTGCACCATGATAGAAAGTTTAATGTTATTGCAGACAAGTTAGCAGTGCTAGGATCTAGATTTGGAATTTGTATAATATCTCCATTTTGTGAGTATGATGTTGAAATACTAACAAGGCCATCTGTCCCTGACAACATTAAAAATTGGCAAGTGTTTGATGATGATGCCTAGTGAAAATGGTTTCTATAAACCAAGGTGAGTTTTCTGACCAAAATATAGATTGGGAACCAATGGTGTGTGTTTCTAAAGGAAAGGAAACTTTATTTGGCAAAGACATCATCCAAATTGAAGACAAACATGATTCCCAGAGGTTTGGTGGCACTTGAATCAAAATTTGATAATGTTGATTGCATTATTAAAAGAAGTATGTTGGTTTCAAGAGATGTGGAAGAGCACAACTTGGGCACAAAGGAAAACCATGTAAAATCTATGGTTAGGAAGCAATCTGAGCAAGGAAGAGAAGTAGTCCTATGTTCAATTGTTGAAGAAATATCAAGACTACCTAGCTTGGTCTTACTCTGAGTTGAAGGCATACAGGAAGATTTGTTCCAACATGAAATTCCTCTTGAATCTAATGCCAAGCCTTTCAGGAAAAAATAGAGGCCTATCAATCCACTCTCTTTTCTTTGAAGATGCAAGAAGAATTGAAGAAGTTGAGGGATGGAGGGATCATTCAGCCCACAAGGTACTCATCTTGGGTTGTAAATTTAGTACTTGTCAAAAAAAAATGGTGATATAAGGTTGTGCGTAGACTTTTAGGAACTTGAATAAAGCATCATTGAAAGATAATTACCCTCTGCCAAACATGGAGAATATGCTACAATTGGTAACTGGTTCTTGAATTGTTATCCACTTTGGATGGTTTCTCTAGCTATAATCAAGTTGTTGTGAAGGAGTCAGAAAGAATAAAGACTACCTTTACCACTCCTTGGGGAACTTATGTCTATGTCAGGATGCCTTTTGCTTAATGAATGCTTGGAGAAACTTTCCAAAGAGCAATGGATGTAGTGTTTTTGGTTATATTAATGATTTCATTGTTGTTTATCAAGATGATGTAACTATGTTTTCCAAAAAAAGAAATGATCACTTGCAACACTTGGAGAGAATGTTGTTAAGGTGTAGAGAGTATGGCATATCATTGAATCCCAAGAAGTGCCATTTTGGAGTGCAAAAGGAAAAGTTGTTTGGTCACATTGTATCAAAGGAAGGGGTCATGATTGATCCCGAGAGAGTGGAAGCCATCAACAAGGTTCCAATTCCAAGAACTAAGAAGGGAGTTCAATCCTTCTTTGGAAAATAAACTTTATCAGAAGATTTGTGTCTAACTTTGCTGAGATGACCATCCCCATTACTAGCATGCTAAGAAGGACCAAGTTATCAAATGGGAAGAAGCTTCCATTCAAGATTTCAATGGGATCAAAGAAGCATTAAAGCATGCCCCTATTTTGGCAGCTCCAAATTACAAGAAGCCTTTTCAAATGTTTTCTTTTTCTTCATAAAAACACCATTGCATCTATCTTGTTGTAGAAGGATGATGAAGGGGCTGAGAGACCAATTGCCTTTTTCAAGTAAGGCATTACAAGGAGCTGAGTTGAAGTACACCATCATGGAGAAGCAAGCATTTTCCTTGGTGAAAGCAAAAAGGTTTTTAGACCTTACATCTTGAGCTCTAAAGTTGTTTCTTATGTTCCCCACACCATGGTGAAAGATATCTTATCAGAGATGGAGGTCTCAAGAAAAATATGCAGATGGGTAAACAAGTTGTAGGAATATGACATGGATATCCAAACCATGAAATTGATAAGAGGTTTGGGCCTAGCTAAGCTTATGGCTGAGAGAAACTTGCAAACTATTGAGGTGAATGAAGTAGAAGGAGAAAGGGTGGATGTCCTTGAAAATTTGGTAAGCTCTGAATGGTACAAAGATATAATATTTTATCTCAGACATCTATGCTTTCCCTAACATTTGAGTAAAAATCAAAAAAGAGCTCTTAAGTTAGCCTCTCAAAAATATGTCATTACTGATTTTGGGTTAGCTTGGAAGAACCCAAAGGGAGTGCTCTTAAGATGCATTGCTGAGGATGAAGCCCCAAAGGTAATTGCTGATCTCCATGGAGGAGTTTTTGGGGGACATTTTTCTGGAAGAGTTACAACATAAAAATCTTGAGGGCTGTTATTGTGGCCAACTCTCTTTCAAAGATACAACTCTATTGGTTAGGAAATGTGAAAGTTGCCAGCATTTTTTCTGGAAGAATGAAAGCTTCAAGGATCCCTTCCTTTGCATCATGTGTCAATTGAAGCCCCATTTAAGCAATGGGGAATGGATTTCATTGGAAAATTTCATGATCCTTCCAGTGCTGGTCATAAATGGATTCTTGTAGCCACTGATTATTTCACTAAGTGGGTGGAAGAAATCCCCACCAAGAAAGCAACACACCAAGTTATCATGGACTTCATGCTGAATCAAATCATATGCAGATTTGGAGTGCCAACTAAGATTGTTGTTGATAATGCCATGAGTTTTAGAGCCAAACCTTTGGTGGCAAATGTGCAAAGAGTATGGAATCAATTGACATATGCTTCTAACTACAATCCCCAAGGAAATGGACAAGTTGAGTCCAACAATAAAAACTTGTTGAAGATCATTAGAAGAACCTTGGAGCTGAAAAAAAAAGAAGTGGGGTGAGCAACTGAAGTTTGTTGTTTGGGCTGACAGAATCACTATCAAAAGAGCTACTAGGTAAAAGCCCATTTGAGTTGGTATATGGAACTCAAGCTTTTTGCCCCTTCATTTGCAATTATCTTCATTTCAGTTTGTTCAACAAATTGAAGATCAAGAAGTTAGTCCATATGATGCTCGAATCAATCAGATTATTGAGTTAGATGAAGAAAGAAGGGCATCCCATCAAGGCATGTGAAGTTCAAAGAAAAGTTGAAGAAGTTATTTGATAAGAAGGTGACTCCAAGAGCTTTCAGCATTGGGGATCTTGTGCTATTATGGGATAACATGCATGAAGATAAGGGCAAGCATGGTAAATTTGATGCATTGTGGATGGGCCCTTATTCAATTGACATTCAAATTGGTGAAAATACCTTCTTCCTAAAAGACTTAGATGGGGAAATTTACTTGAATTTCCTATTAATGGTAGGCATTTGAAACATTTCCTTGATTGATTTCTCAAAATCAAGGTATACTCCATTATACAGTGTATAGTCTTTTGGTTTCTTTCTACTTTCATGTTTTTCTATTTTTGTTTGTCCTGGTCCTTGGTGGCCATTTTGTTGGTTTCTCTCATTTGTCCTTAGGGAGTTGGTTATTATTGTTCTTCTCTCTACAAGCTTATTCTTTGACTCCATTGCCCAATGGTTTGTTTTTGGCACTTGGTCTACTATTTGTTCTTGTGGCACTCACAGGAGTGCCCATCCCCGAGTCGAGCCGATGTTGGTGCTCAATTTGATCTCACCCCATTTTTCCTTGAAATTCTTCAATTTGCAAGGGCTCTCTGTCATGTTTTCTATCTCCCGTATTGATGCATGAAAACTCTGTCCTCCATTTGGTTTCCATGATCAGTCCCTTCCTTTGGTCGAGGATCACTTAAAATCCAGAATTTGTTTTTGTTCCTCTGTCCATGTGAAAGAATCTGTAACTTGGGTGAAAACTAGGTTTTTTCCCTTCCTTCCATTTTCCACAATCACATTTTGTTTTCCCTATCATTTTTGTCCCAAATATCTATGGAAACATGATTGGATGTGGCTCAGAGATCATATTTGGGCCTTATATCATTTCCAAATTCTCTTCCTTGAAAGAAAGATTCATTTCCAGTGCAAATGGTGATTTTCCTACATTTTACGGTTTGATGGTGTGTTTTTCCCATCAAATTTATATCTCAACATCTATGGAAACATGGCCCTTTCTAGTTGGATGCAGCTCGGTGGGGCACTTTGAAAACTCTAAGGCCCAATTCAACTCAAAACTTTTCCACGTGGAGGGCCGACGCTCATCTAAAAATTTGCCTTTTGGTTTGACCTTGAGTTACACCGGGAGACACGTGGAGGTTTCCGTGCCTTTCCCACTTTAGAAATTTTTTTCATGCATGATACATCTTTTTTGCGGACCATGGACACATGTGGAGGGCCAATGCTCATTTGAGGATCTGCCTCAAAATCCCACCTTAACAATTGCATCGGGGAGACACGTGGAGGCTTCCGTCGCCCCACTCTATACTTAAAATTTTCAAAGAAATTTTCTAAGGCTTGGGACATGTGGAGGGACCGCACATGTTTGGGGACCAGCCCCTAAATTTTATTTTGAAGAAGCGCCAGAGGACACTTGGAGGCTTCCGCTCACTCTACCTTTGCTTGGAATTTTCAATGGCCAAGGAAAACTGTCTCGACCCTAGACACATGGTGCCTTCCACTTGATCCTTCAACTTTTTAACAACTCTACCAGACTAAGACACGTGGTGAGCCCGCACTTGTTTGGGGTCTCCGATTTTGGGGACCATCTCAAAGGTGCACCATTGAGACACGTGGAGGCTTCCGCTGCTCCTTTTTTACTGAGACTTTTTCAAAGGCCAAAAGGCATTTTTCTTGGGCCCAGGGCACGTGGAAGGCCCGCGCTTGTTTGGAAACTTTCCCTGTACTTCTCCTTTTTGTAGTTGTGCCAAGGAAACACATGGATGGCTCTAATATAAAGTAGAGA
This sequence comes from Taxus wallichiana var. yunnanensis, assembly GCA_018340775.1. Classification (NCBI taxonomy): domain Eukaryota; kingdom Viridiplantae; phylum Streptophyta; class Pinopsida; order Cupressales; family Taxaceae; genus Taxus; species Taxus wallichiana. The sequence goes on along the minus strand of CM031235.1, from coordinate 108,251,408 downwards.
AGGGTGAAATCAATGGTTGTTGTGCATTTCACTTATTTTTCCCCATTTTTTCTCCAAGACTCCTGAGATGCAAATACGCACTATTTTTCATCATTTTTTGATGAAATTCCTTGTCATTTTTGTCTACAAAGTGCCATTGAATGGATTCATAAACTTAATTTGTGAGTCCAAGGATTGTTAAGGTTGATATTTTGAAGTTGGAATTTCTCAGCACTTGCAAAAATGGGAATTACCAGAGAAGATGGATGTGGGGCAGAGTTGCAGAGGAAAGAGAGGGAAAAGGATGAAATGATGAAGGTTGTAGGTGTAAAGGATGAAAAGGTGTTGCCTCGAGAGTGAAAAGGATTACCTATCGATCCAAATTTATGTAGAGCCTCTAAAAATGATTAAAATGGGGATTTCTCACATGAAAAAATCAGAATGATTAAAAGGATTGTCAAAAAGGTTGTGGCATGACATCCTAGTCATTAGTCGAGGGTCTGAGAAATGTGATCAATTCATAATTGGTCCACCTAGCAGCTTTTGGATGTGAATTTGTTAAATGTCACTTTCTGAGGAAAATTGGTAACAAGCAAAGGTCCCTCGAATATTCTTATTTTTTTGGGGGAAAATTTGGGATGAGTGAGTAAGTGAAATGTATAAATGCAATGAGAATACTCTTGCAAAAGGTTGGGGGTTGAATTCTTAAGAGAAAATTTGAGAGAGCCCATCTTCTCTGAGAGACCAATCCAAGATACTTGGTTAATTTCTTCTATGTTAGATTTTCTATCATGTCAAGTTGGTTGCAGATGTATAGCCATTGACAAGCTCTAGATTGATCTAGAATATTTCCCTTGCTAATGAATCTAATCAATTTTGAGTTAATTTGTGTCAATCTTGGAGTAAATTTGTGTCTTCTTTGTTTCAGAATGTCTGCAAGTAGTTTTTCTTATTCCTATTGCAATCTTACATTGAAATCTTTGTGAAATCACATAGATCTCATCCCTTGATGATAGTTTAGTGGCATTTTAATTTCATTTCAAGAAGAGCCTTCATCTTGTGATGAGATAAACAATTTAAAATCACTTCACTTGTCATTTGTTGATAAAGATTTTTTGTAAGCCTTTGGTGTATCTTAGGCATGATTGATTACTAGGGATTTTTGATGTTTTAATTTAGTCTTTTAACTCGAGCCTTCATGTTAGATTCTCAAATTGTGTGAAACTATGTGATCTGGGCCTCCATTGAAGCACACCTTCTAGTTGAAGGAATATCTTAGCTATTCCAAAGCTTTCTGTCATTTAGCTTTCCAATTGTTGTGAAGTCTCTCAAAGATCTGGTATAATCAAATTTATCCTACTTAATCTCCCACCAAAATTATTCAAAAACCATGAATCCATCCTAACTACCCCTTTTTTTCCATGTATATCCACAAAGGAACAAAATCTATTTACTAAAATATGCAAACAATCAGATTCCATAATGTCTTCAGTAACCTTAGCCTTGTTTTGAAAGTATCTCCATATTTTAGAAGTGACAACTCTTGAGAGTTAAATTATGGAGTATTGATCATACTTTCCCAAGGTTTTCTTCATAAAATTTGTGCAAAAGAAGGATATCTCCATCTCCTTCATCAAACAAAGGTTACACTACGGGTCCTCTCACCCTGGTCGAAAGGCACGGCCTAAAGTAGTGAGGATAGGTCAAATCCTCTTGAAGGTGTTATCCATCTCTCCACAAATCTGAGTGACAAAGGGCTAGTTAGATCTCATCCCCAGGATACAAAACAACATACATTATGATCTATCTATCTCTAAGCTCCATGTCAAATCATGGTGATATCCACTTATTATAAAAAGGTGCATAAAATGATGAAAAATATGAACTTAAAAGGGAGAGGACTTGGTCCACAAGGGAAAGGAAATCTTGAAAATTTTGTAATTCAATCTAATCTCTTCATGCATGGTCTAGGATATGAAACATTTGATAAGAGGCACATAGTATTTGATGTATTAACTAGCGATGAGGAATAAGACTCTAAAGTTAAGATCGGTTTCACACAAAGATATTTAAGAGCCATGAAAAAACTACCATCTGTCTTAAACATTTATCTATCTCATACCCTTGACATTGTTTTCCCTTCACTCATTGATCAAGACCAACAATTTCATGTTTCCATATACCTATTTCAAAATGATGAGGCCATACAGAGTTCTCGAGGCTCAAGATTGTTTCCCATGTCATATCACAAGAAGGGTTTCAATATTAACCTTGATGCTACTACTTATTTCGGTGAGGAACTTAAAATCTCTAGTCCAATAATAAAAGAATTTAGAAATAGGAAAAATAAAAAATCATATCTTGCATAGGGAAAACCTTTCTGAGGAGTTATACAAGCAAAAAAATGAAAAAGAAAGAAAAAAAGGGATGTATCTCCTAGTGAAATCCTTTTAGAGGCACTAGAGAGGATATTCTCAACCGAAATATCTAATGATCTACAAAAATGTACAATGTAATTTTAAGATGATTACACTTCAAATTTGTTGGTGGAAGCAACAACAACTATCAACATCATGACAAAGGACCAACCTAAAATGCTACATCTTAGTGTTAATCTCTAAGAAACTAAAATCAAATCCTTCACGGAGCTTCTAATATAGTTTCAAGATCTCTTTTCTTGGTCTTATAAGGATATTCTAAACGTATAACTTTCTCTTGTGGTTCATCACCTAGAGGTGCACCCAGATGCCAATCATGTTAAGTAAAAGTTACGTAAAATGCATCTCAAAGTCATATTTCTTGTCAAGGTTAAACTCCAAAAAATGCTAGATGAAGGATTCATATGGTCTAATGACTATTCATATTGGATATCCAACATGGTACCAGATTGCAAAAATACCCCTATAATTCAAATTTGCACAGATTTTCGTGACATTAATAAGGCATGTCCTAAAGATGAATTCCCTTTTCCCAATATCGACATGATCGTTGATTCTATTGCAGGCCACAAGTGTCATCTCTTATAGACAGCTTTCTCGTGTTATAATCAAATTCAAATTGCTAAAGAAGACCAAAGACAAGATCGCCTTCACAACCCTATAGGGAAATTATGTTACAAGGACGTTCCTTTTGGCCTTAAGAACGTTGGTGCTACCTAGTAACATGTCATGACTATCATTTTCCATGACCTCCTTCACAACATTATGTAGGAATATGCCCATGACATCCTTGTAAAATCAAAGACTATATTTTATCATCTAACAGTTCTTAGGTGCATCTTTGAGAGATTAAGGGAATACAAGGTTCACCTTAATCCAAAAAAATGTCTTTTGTGTCACCTCGAGTAAACTTATGGGATTTGGGATTTATCGTCTCACAAGGGGGAATAAAAGTGGACCCTACTAAATTCTAAACCATAATGGATATGCCACCTCCTCATAATATACATCAGTTAGGAGGATTATAGGGTAAGATATGGTCTATTCGATGTTTCATCTCTTAACTTGTAGAAAAATGACATTATTTCAACTAATTACTTAAGAATGATTTGCAATTCAAATGGACACGGACTGCCAAGACTCTTTGCCAAGTTGAAAGAATATTTGTCCACTCCGCCAATACTCATGTCGCAAGTACAAGAAAAGCCTATGTTGTTGTACACTTCACGCAATGAGAACATGCCATTGGGGCATTATTGGCGAATACAATGATAAGCATCGGGAACAAGCTATGTATTACTTGATCAAGACTCTTCTTGAGCATTAAACTAAGTACTCACCAGTTGAGAAATCTTACTTAGCGATCATGTACACTTTCCAAAAGTTGTGACATTACTTATTAAATCATACTACCAAGATCATTGAAAATTTTGTCCCTCTCAAATATCTACATCAACACTAGTGATAATGGGACAAATGTCCAGCCCTATTGTGCCCCTAAGAGAATTTGATATTGATTTTTTTAATAAAAATGCTATAAAAGGTCAAGCATTAGTAAATCAATCGGGTTTTGTGCTACTACATGGTTCACAACCTCTAAATGTTAAATTTCCATATGAAGACATGTTATTTGTCGACACAATCTCCTTGTGGAATCTATTATTTGATGGATCTTGTAGCATCCATGGTTAAGGAGCTAAAATTATCCTACATACACCGATAGGGATATCATTCTTGAATCTTATCACATCATCTTCCCTTATATAAACAACATAGTTGATTATGAAGCATTGATAATAGGATTAGGCTTCGCCATCTCCTTTAACTACAAGAGTTGATGGTCTTTGGTGACTCCATTATCATCATCAAACATGTCAATGGTGAGTATCAAGTAAAATATGAGAAGCTTCTAAGATACAAATACATGGTTGATAGTCTCAAAGGGTATTTTCCTATTATCACTTTTGAGTTCAAGTTCCTCGTATACCAAAAAAAGTAGTGGATGCTATGGAAACTATCGCATCCCTTCTTGTATTTGAATATAATAAAACTCATAATGAGTTCCTCATTGAACATATTTTGGTGCCCGCATATGATTTTTTGGAGTCCACCATGGTCTATGAGATTTTTGGTTTAGATCGTCCCCCGTATCATGATATATACACCTTCATTCAAACTAAAGAATATCCTTTCAACATGAACTCAGCTAATAAAATATCCTTGACACAATTTACCTTGCATTACACTATCCTTGCTGACACATTATACTTGAAGAGGATATGATGGGACTCTCTTAAGATGTCTCAATCAAGATGATGTTAATCAAATGCTAGCTAAAGTACACTCAAGTATATGTGGTGACCAATGGAATGATCCTTGCAAATAAGATCTTATGTTTGGGATACTACTAGCCTAGAATGGAAATGGATGCATGCAACTATGTAAAAATATGTCAAGCTTGTTAGTAGCATGGTAATATAATTCATGCACCTTCCCAAGCCTTATAGCCTATCACCTCACCATGGCCTTTTTCTAAATGGGGACTCAATCTAATCAGAAAAATAAATCCCACCTCCTTCAATGGCCATACTTACATCATAACCACAACAGAATATTTCACTAAGTGGGTTGAGGCTATGCCTCTTACTTATGTTTCTAGGTGCAATATTTATAAGTTCATCTTTAACCATATCATATGTCATTTTGGAATTCCCACCGCCATCATCACTGACAATGGTGGATCCTTCAAGAATAAGAATACCAAAGTGTTAGCTAAAAAATACCATATTAACCTCAAATGGGCCACACCTTACTACCCACAATGAAACAAATAGTCTGAAGCTTCAAACAAGGCTATCAAATCCATCTTGGAAAATAAAATCAATAAGCATGGATGTAACTGGAATACACAATTAAACTTCACCCTCTAGGCCTACCAAACCTCCTTCTACACTATGATCAGAGCTACTCCTTTCTCCCTCATATATGGATTTGAAGCCATGTTACCTATTGAAGTAAAAATACCCTCACTTCATGTATCCCTCCAATATCTCGTGCATGAAGAGGATTACCATCGTGAACACTTTGTAGAGCTTGAACTTCTAGATGAGAGATGCATTCATGCTTGGGATCATCTTCAAGTATACCAGAATTGACTCAATCATAATTACAACTGAAATATTTGACCATGAAAGTTAAAGATTGGTAACCTTGTCCTGAAATAAAATCAGAAGAATAAAACCAAGCCACATGAAAAACAATGAAAATTCGATCCTAATTGGTTGGGTCCTTATATTGTCACTACAAAATTTAGATCCAGTGCATAAAAATTATCTACTAAGGATGAAAAAGGGTTAAAATATCCTATGAATGCAATTCATCTAAAAAACTTATACCCTTGAGTCTCTAAGGAGTAACGCTTGTATTAGGGGCATATTAGCGTGCTCATTTTCTTCATCATTTTTTCTTGTCTCCTATTTGTTTTATTCCACCTTGTGTCACATGTTCTCCTTTTCGATTGTCATGTCCATAGTCTACCACTTATTTTCACTTCTTGACATGCTTCCATTCACCTTATTCATGTATAACGTGTTGGTTATGGTTTGGGAATCCCTATTCTCCCTTATTTGGTGTGTAGTCTAAAATTCAAAATGTCTCACAAAAACCCAAAAAAATTAAAAAAATTCAAAAATATAAAAATGTAAAACATTTCAAATAAATTACAAAAACATTTGCAACTATATAACTTAGTTCACCAATTTCATCATTTGATTGTTCCAAATCATTTACATTCTTCAAATCAATCATGTCACCCTTCACAATAAAACCGTGCTTGGGGAAACACTCGGCTTTGAACTCATACAGATCATGCTTCAATGGGATCCAACATAATTTAATTTTGATTATATAAGCATCACTCTACTCTTTGGCATGATTTAATCCTCTTGTATTCTAATCTATCACCTAGGGAAATCAGAATATGTCTTTCTCTTCACTGTAGGACACATTAGGGGTGTCTTTGGACATTGTTAGTGTGAATTGTGTTATATTCTTGCTTACGCGTTAGGTTTAACATTAGTACTCCTTGTTTTCTTACTTTCTTGTGGCTAAATTGTTTTTTATTTGTACATATAAATTGTTTTCTTGTATGTTATTATAATAATCTCTTGTTTGATTAGTTAGATTAGTCAATATTCTCGTGTATCTGAATTTTTACAATCATAGACCAACTACGTAAAAATTAAGAACATCTTAGTTCATATATAACTTTGGTGTGAGTTAATACTGTTCATATTGGGTTGGTTTGTTTGAATTGCTTTATTTTACATTTTTAGTGTTATTCTTGTCTTGGTTTATTATATAATCCATGATTTTAATTTTCCCTTTCTTTCTAGAATGTGTTTGTTTTATATATTTAAAAATATTTCTTATACTTTTATTAATTGTGTGTACTTTGTTATCATCATCACATTTATCTATAACATTATCATACATCATCAAAATAAATGATAAGCTATCAACATATATGCTAAGTCACGTTATCATCATCATCTATTTTTCTCATGGCATCATATCATCTACTCATAATAAAACATGTGATAAGTAAAATATCTCATAATCAAAATGAGTATAACAATTTTCCATCATATATATAAATATCAAAAATCATAATGTCCATATTCCAAATGTGTCTCGAAAAATCATATATATGTCGATTCATCATGGAAATTGATAAAAATGTGCCTTCATCATGAGGTATATACAAAAAAATTCACATCATATATCATCTCGCCACGATTCATCCCGACTCTCCCTACGCTAGGACTTCCCAACCTATAACTCATCAGGGGCATATGTACTAATCTATCTCGATATCAAAGGTCAGTCAACCTTGTAGATCTGCTACTTGATATCTAATCGAATGTAGGCACTCTCTTCCCCTCTGGTACAACCGCTTGGTATAAACTCCTATAATAGCCTACCTCTCTAGATGCTGCCATTGGCTATCACCACATGCTATAGAGAATCTTGTTGTGATGAAATATACTACACTTGGATCCTCGGTTGATCCCTCTTTATAGTGACTTGATCTCACTCTACAATGCGCTGTTGTAATTGATGTCTAAGAGAAATATGCTATATGGCTCTTTAATCCAGCTTGCCTCGAAATGTTTGCACTTTGTGATAAGTGTTACATCTCCCTGCAACATGGTCCTGTCCCTTTATAACTATAATAAGGGAATTGATGGCCCACATGCTAGTCCTGAAACCACTACTTGTGGTGTTCCCTATAGTATCTCCACTCCATCTCCTCCATCACCTCCATCCCCCTATTCTCAAAAGACACCTAGACTAACTAATCTTGGTGGAGATGATGATATATGTAAAGTTACCTATCTCGGTACCTACCTTTATAACCTGGAACCTATTATGGTACCTCTTGTAGTACTGTTGTACTACCTACTATACTATATGATGTACATGAACTTACTAGACAACCTAAACCATTGGTATCTACATGTGCACACCCTGACCTTAGGATTGTCCTATTATTTTGCCTCTACCTCTTCTTTACCAATTTGGGCCCTATATCTCAACCATTGTCCCCCACCCCCACCGACATCGATACTATCCCAACTATTATAGTTGTATGAGGAATGGTGATCCTCATTGACATGATCATCACATACCATGTGGCATAGTTAGTGGTCATACCGGATCCACAATCATGTTGAGAATCCCATGCCCGTGGAATAACTCTAAAGAATATTTTTCTCGCTAGCGATACTCTAATCTGAGGACCAACATCAAATTTCTCTCGTGACAATGCATGCGTACCAACACTCTCTACCTAGTATCCCAGTATCACACCTAGGTTGTGTTGTACTCTATCCACCATATACCACTCCATAATGTGGCTACAACTTCCTATAATAACTTGATCTACCTATGTTTTTCTCGGATCAAACTCATATACATGTCAACGATATAACCGATATTATATCCAAGTTACCATTTGTAGAGCTGTTGTTATCCAAAAGATCCCTAGATATTTTGATAACTTACAATTTCATATTAGAATTGGGACAATGTAATTGATCAAATACAGTAAATTCACGTTTTGGAAAAGTTGCAGGTGGTTCAAGGAAATTATTCTTCTCTTTGAAAATTCATTCAAGCTCATACTTACCTAAAAACCCATTTTCTGCAAAAATTCTAAAAATAGGCTAAGTATTAAAAATTTCCTTTATGTTGGGCTTTCAGGTAATTCATACATCGAGAATATGTTGATCCATTAACATATTCCATGTTGTTTGTTTTTCGCCCCAAATCTCAAATTTCCTTTGTTTCAGGTTTTCCAATGTGTAAAACAAGGTCAAAGTTCCACCATTTATGTCAAGTTTTTCGGGTTTCACTTGCATCGAACATCACAGAAAACTACATGTTATATGCAATGTGTTCTCCGCTTTGAAACCTGATAGTATACAAGTGTTTCAGGTTTTGGGTTCCTTCAACATCGAACATCATGACTCAAACGCATGTAAATTGTCACTTACTTTCCGATCTCAAAACCTGATTTCCTTTGTGTTAGGTTTTCGAGGTCAACGTAAGCCAACGATGCATCATTTCATTCAACCTCTGATTCCTAAAAAGTGTATCCCTTTGTGTTAGACTTTGTAAGGTGCGTTGTAGCTCCCAAGTTCTACTATTTTATTTCAGAGGTCAACAAGTGCAAATCAAGGTCAAACTTCAAATTATCATTCATTTCAAGTTTTCGAGACTCTTCTACATCGGAACATGGCAACCAAAATGCATGTATTTTTCCACTTGTATTTCGATTCCCAAAACCCAATTTCCTTTGTATTGGGTTTTGAGTTGTTTTGTAGGGTTGAAGTTCCGACGAAGGCATGATTTAACAGTTCAACCACTTGCATTTATTGCAAGTATGGCACCTTGAACTTCAAATGACCATAACTTTCTCCCAGAAGCTTTGATTTTCACAAAATTAGAATTTTTGGATTTCTTAATTTTAATAAATTTAAGTATTTTAAAAATGGGAAATAGAGTCCACCATTTAGAGGAAAATTTCTAGGTATTTCAACCGCGAAGATTTATGATGCATGGGGACCATTCCTTCTCCTACAAGCAAAGTACCATGGGGATGTCCTTAGCAGGGTATCCATACCTATTTTTAGGCATTCAATGCATGTTGTTGGTGGTTAAAGGTGGAAATATGAGTTCCCTCTCTTCTCCCTCCTCTCTCTCTCCCACTCTGATATATAATGTAAAAATCTCTCATTTTAAAGGGGGATGTTATAAAATGTAAAGAACCTCTCACAAAATTGTTTCTAAGCAATTGTGAGTTGTAGACCTTCATTTGGGCTTGGAAATGTGTTATTGTGCCTTTTTCTTCACATGTAATGGTCTATGCATATTTTGAAAGCAATAAAATCTTTGTTTTGTGGTGTTTCTCTCAACCCTAATATTTTTTTGCATTTCCTTTCCTTTCCATTCTTTTTTTTGTATTTTGTGCATATATTTGTCACTCGCAAGTTCATCTTGTTTTGTTTCATAGAGAACATATAGTAAGTGAAGTCTTGGGTCTATTTCACCTTTGTTTGGCCTCTCTCATCTCCATTTTCCTTCTCCCTTTTCCCTCATGAGAGTGTCTTTACCCTTTTCTCAGGTCTTATCGCTCTCTTTTAGCTTAGGATTTTACATTTCTTTCTCTCTCCTTGGTCCCTTGGATTTTTAGAATAGGATTAGATAATTGTATTTCCTTCTTTTGGATTAGTTTTAGAATTAGGAATAGGTAGAGGAACCAACCTTTTTTGGAGGTTTGTCTCAAGCATCAAGTACCACAACTTGAGAGACAATTCCAAGCTACCCAAAAACACTGGTTGCTCATCCATCCATTCATGACAAATCAGAGGGTGTTGTTTTTGGTGATAACATCTATAAATCATCAAAGGCTCACATATAAAAGGTGATATCCCTCATATGGCCTCTATGGCATGCTCTAAACATCTCCCAACCCCTGCATGATGGATTTTCATGCTATTTGTTTCTCATCACTCCTAATGGTCACCCGATGGTAATGTGATCCCATGACCATATCTGGAATAATGTAGTATAACTCAAACCTCATGCCCCTATATGCCATCAAATAGAGATCCATGTACAAATGTGTTAGGATACACTATCCCCATGTAAAAATATCCTCCCGCATCAGTCTCACCATAACTCCAATCAATATGAGCTGGAAGTGTGTACCCATCTTATTAGGAAGCAAGTAGCTACTTATAAGAGCCATCAATTATATAGGAAAATGAGTTATCCTCCTATCATCAAAACATAGGTACAAATGTATTGCCATCACCTCTTGTGGTATCTCATGTTACCGTAAAATATCCCGAGATATGTCCTCGTATACAAGCCACATTCCCATCATACTCAACTAAACTACCTTATATCGGCACTCATAGGATCTAATACACATTCTCCAGTGTGAATGTCATCTCCCCAAGAAGCAGCCAAAATGTTTGGCTCTTGTTGTGTCATTGCTCTGCCAGTGCAATCATAAGCTATGATTTAGAATGATATGTGGCATCTCTACTATATATGCCAAATATGTCACCTCCAATAGCATAGCTAATCCCCTCTCCTTACATCGATAAAATGTCCTCTAAAAATCCTAGAGCCACTCATAGAGCTCCCGAATGTCCAACGTTAGTACTCTCTCCTAAAAATCACTCAAAAACATCAATTAACACTCATTTCTTCCCTCCTAAACTTCTCAAATCTTCCTAAAAAGCCTACAATTACACTAGCGCACCCTTTGGTATGCTAGCATGTGCATTTTCTTGATAACACATCTACTTTGATGCTAGTGCATTCAATGCTAACATGTCTTTTACTTTAGCACTAGTGCATGCACACTAGCACATCATCGGGATACGATAAGACACACAAGTGCATGCACTAGCATTAAAATTTGAATTTCTTCATATGAAAAATGCAATAAATGGACTCAAAAGTAAAAAAATTGACACGATTACCATGGAACCATTAGCTAGATTCAAACCATACTCAAGAATGTGATCCATATGATGTTTCTTCCGATGTTATAGCGCCATCTCTCTCAAAATCGAGCTTGAATCTCTCACAAATAGAAAAAGAGGGATAATAGCATAAATGGTCATGATGATTTTTAACCCTCCCCTTCTATTTATAACCTACCTAACCATGATTTATCATTCTTCTTGACCTGCATCTTCACCATTCATTTTTCCTCTCTTTTGTCCTACAACACACTTGTGTTTCGTTGCGATGTCCCGTTTATTTAAATGGTCCTTTTCCACCCATGTTTTCTCCTTATAGGGGCATATTGATGCTTCTTCCTGGGAAAATTCGGTGTAACGAACACATCACTTTCCTCTTTTGACTTGCATTCTTCCCAAATGCCATAAAAAAATGCATAATCACTAAAACTTCCAAAAATTCAAATATTTGTAAAATTCTTAAAATTGTCCATTTTTTCAAAATTTCAACATTTTGATAACATTACATTTTATCTATTCCCTAATGATCATTGCAACCTTATGACCATCCTTCAAATCATTTCCTCCATGATATAACTTCACTTGGGGAAAATTCTTCGTCAAATTGTTTTTACCTACGGGTCTAACAAGAGTGTCACAATGAGTTTATAAGTATCCTCTCGCTCTTGATCGACCCTATTCCCATGCATTTCATAAATTTAGTGTTTGGGAGAATTTTCATCTATTTTCTTTTCATTGTGGCACATTCTGGGGCATAGATAAATTGTCTTCTTTTACAATATTGTGTTGCATTGTTAAAATTTTATTTTTAGACCAATTATCATTAGTGTGATCACATCTTGGTTTCTCTATAACCTTGGTGCCTACACACATACTCGATCATGTTGGGTTTGATTTTCATTTTTCTCTTTTATTTTTCTATGTCTATTTTTTTGTGTGCATCTGGTTAAGCATCTTTATTTCCTAATAATCATGGTGACCAATCTATTATGCAACAAAAATATAAAGGTTTCTGTTATACAAATAAATCTATTAGTCATTTTGATAACTTATATTTTATATCCTAACTCGATGTTTAACACTTCAGGTTGTGTGCACTCATTTTGTTCCCTTAGCAATCTAGCACGGTTGCATTTCTTATGTGTTCCCTCGTACACTCTTATTACTTCTCCCTTCACATCCCTTTCCTTTAATTTTTCTTGCACTTGTTTCAAGTGCCTCTCCTTCCCTCTCGCATTCATCTATCTATTTTCATTTCCCCTTCATGTCTTCCTTCATGCACCTAATTTCACTCCTAGATTGTTGCAAATCCCTTATGTGCACCTTTGACTTGCCTTCCAAAATGGCTAAATCCCTGACTCCTTCGCATGCCCCCTTTTCTTTCTACCACTGCACACCTCTCTGCTAACGCTCACACCCGCTTGCATACTTGTCTACTCTTAACTATGAACCTTACTTCCACGCATAGATTTTTGTGTACCCTTCTTCTACACCTTTGTGCACCTACCTCTTGTAGTCTCTCACCTCTTGCTTTTGTGCCTTGCGCCTTCTTCGTGTGGTCACTACTATGCCACATCATTCTCGTTAGACTTGAGTATGATGCACACAACTTATCAAAGTGCGCAAAATCTTGATAACCAATCGGTGCATGACACATGGTAGAAATAAAAATCGGATGAACAGATTAGCTGATTGCTTGATCAATCAGGCGCATGTCACATGTCTTGTGTGTTCAATATTCATTTTAAACTTTTGATAACCATAACTTCTCTGTAATTCTTAGATTCCCACATACCCAGTCTCATTTGAAAGCTACGACACCAGCTATTACACATTGGAATTTTGAAAATCTTATTTAGGCATGATTTGGTAGGTGGAAAAAAGGAAACGTCATTTTGGTCATCAATTCACACATCTAATCGACCTCAACCACCAAATTTCAATTAGATCTTGCCTTCTTCCTTCTTCTACACGCCAAAAATACATGGAGAAGCACATTTGAAAGCATTGTAGGTGGTTGAATATTTGAATCTGAGTGTCCCTCTCCTTCTCCTTCTCTTATCCTACTTTTTCTATAAGTAGTAAAGTTCTCGCTTTGTAAAAAGGATCCTCTTTGTGGTAACGAAACCATGCCAAAATGGTGGCTGACATCCCATGGGTATCAGACCTTGGCATGGTCTCTACAATGTATTCTCACCTCCTTCCCTAAGTGTAACTAATTGTGCATCCCTTAAGAAATAAAATCAAGTTTTGTGGAACTCATGTCTACCCTTGTCTCATTTCTTGCATCTCACCTCTTTATTTTCATTTTTGGTGTGATGTGCATATTCTCGCTTACAATCCTCATGTTCATGTGTTGTGCACGTTGGAAGGCCAAGCACACATGTTAATCGGGCTTGCATCATTTTCCTTCTTCTCTCATGCCCTCTCTATTTCCTTTTCCACTCATGGAGAGAGATTGACCATTTCCTTAGTGTTATCACCTTCCTTAGCTTAGGATTTCCCCTTTCTGCATATCCTTCTATCCTTGGTCCCTTGGCATGTTTAGTCTAGGATTTTCTTTCAGCATTAGGAGTAGTAGTAGTGTTAGAAGTAGGTAGACAATCCAAACTTCTCCCAAGATCTGTCTCAAGTGTGTAAGGTCCCACAACTTGGAGATGGTTCCATTTTTGTCTCAAACAACTTGGTTCTCCCATATCTGAGACGTGGGTGCACGTTTGAACAACGAACAATTTCTTGCATGCTCGATGGGACTAGAGTGAGGATTTTTACATCTTTATCTCAGTAGGTTTGATGTGTTTCTACTAATATCCAGCCTTTGGAGGTAGTTTTCAACACATCCGGAAAATCCACTAATCCAAATTCACCCATTAACTCATTCATAGACCAGTCTCCCCCGATTCTTCCATTCATTTCTCCTTTTCATCATTCCACCCTTCTCCTTTTAAATTTGTGCAATCTTGAATTCTTTCCCTTCCTAAACTTCCCATTTGTAGGAGTAGAACTATTCCTCTCCATCCCCACAGTTTCAAAATCCTCTTCCAAATCATTTTTTGGAGCCCCATTAAGAATATGCATATAACCCATCCTCCACTGACCCATATGGCTATTTTTCTAACCAAAATGTTTATGGAGAATTAGTTTATGCATATGATTGTGGAAAATCCATGGCAGAATTTGATTTTGAGAGGAAAGTACAAAAGATGGAGATGGACATGATGCATCTCAGAGTTAAGTGATCCATAAAGGTAGCTAGAGTTGGCTACAAGGTCCCTTGTCCATGGGTAGGCCCTATACCAAGCTAGTTTAACACCCAACAAAAGTTGTAGTTTATTGTTGAGATGCTACCTCAAGTTACAAAGTGGGTGGAGCTAATGGAGGCTCACAAATCTAGCGCGAGAAACCATGTTGATGGGGCAACCTTGCATTACCATCTTACCTCCTTCCCACTCCTCCATGCCAACTTACACCATCACACCCACTTCCCATGTCCCCAACTTTCTACACACTACTCCCACTAAGAATTCCATTGCTTTACCCTACTCCCTTCCACCCCACCTTCACATCTCCATCATCCTTCCTCCCACATGCACTTCCACTCCTCTTGCACGTGCACCTTCCACACCTTCCGTGCCCATCCTCCCATTTCCTTCGAGTCCCCTCTATATAACTATGAAAAGAATGAATAGCCCCTTACCTTTACACCATCCCAGTCCAACTTCATGATGTTCGATGACTATAGAATTCTTGAAGAATGGTTTTACTCGATTATGATGATGAGATCATCAAGGTGCCTGCACATTTGAAAGAAAATTAGTTGGTTCTATAGGGCACGATTACAAGGAAACCGATTCATTTTAGAGGAAAGAACCATACATGATCTAGACTACAAGTGCTCCCCTTCCGAGGTCATTCCGTATGAGGATCTCATCTATGGGATCAAGCTTCAAAGTAGTGGGAAAATCACAAGAATTGGGCCATGCCCAATCAGATATTTGTCTATTCTAGAGCCAAAGACAGAGTTACCACTAGTCAAGCTCACTTCAGAGCATGAGGATAAGCTTAAATACACCAAATGTCAGTAGCAACACCTCCCAAATCAAAGCATAGATAAACTTTAGGAGGTATATTTTGTTGTTGTTGATACTTTGAGGATAAGGGTGAGAAACTAATAACAAATCAATTTTTCACTCTTACTATAGACCATGTCCAATGCCAAATCAGCTACATGGTCATAATTTTTGAGGAAAGGCAAATTCTTCTCCCTGCCTATTGCAGGTTTTACTTGAGCACCCTTTGCCTTTGGTTAGTTTAGGTTAGAGTAGGTTTTCTTTTAGTAAAACAAGTGCTCATGCACACTCTGCATGTTCCCCTTAGGACATGTATGATTTTAAGTTTTGTACATAGTGTCGTGCTTACATTTTGGTGTGCTCCATGTGGAAACTTTCATTTACTATTTCACCCATGCACCACTTTTATTTCTCTTTGGATGACAGATTTAGTTTTAGCGAGAGCGGTTCAAAAATCATGTATATTTCCACTCTTAGAATCTAAGTTAGAATATCTTCATGAGAGCATAGTTCAATTTAGAGTTCGGATGGTGTTTTCAGTGACTCTAAGGGTGTTCTTCAAGTTGTAGATCAAGTCTTCAAAGTTATGGGCTTGACTCCATGCCTAATGGATGCTTCTAAGGCTACTTTGGTATCTTCATTTAGCAGATGATGACCCCAAAATTTGTCAAAGCATGTTATCCAAATAACTCTCCTAGTCATTTGGATAACTTATATTTTATATCCTAACTCGATGTTTCACACTTTAAATTACGCGCACTCAATTTTTTTCCTTAGTAATCTGCACGGATTGCATTTCTTCCACGTGCCCTTGTGCACCCTTCTTACTTCTCCCTTCACGTCCCTTTCCTTTACTTCCTCTTGTGCTTGTTTTGCATGCATCTACTTCCCTTTGCATTCATCTATCTATTTTCATTTCCCATTCATGCCTTCCCTATGTGCACCCACTTTCATTCCTATTTTTACACATCCCTTACACGCACCTTTGAATTTACTTCCAAAATGGATAAGTCCCTGGATCCTTCGTGCACACCCTTTTCTTTCCGCCACTACGTATGTCTCTCTGTTGATGCTCGCGCCCACTTGCATACTTTTCTACTCCTCAAAATATATACAATGCTTCGTGGGGACATTTTTGCACGCCCTTATTTTTCACCTTTGCACACCTACCTTTCACAATATCATGCCTCTTTCTTTCATGCCTTACACCTTCTTCGTGTCATTCTATCGGACTTGAGTGTGATTCACGTAACTTATCAAAGCATGCATGCCAAAGGCGTCGAATCTGACAACCAACTTGTTGCATGACACGTGGTAGAAATGAATAATCGAGATGAACATTTGGCAGATTCATTTAGTCAATCAGTGCATGCCATGTGTCTTGTGTGTTCAATCTGCATTGTAGACTTCTAATAGCCATAACTTCTATTACAGTTCTTAGATTCCCATGTGCTCGCTCTCATTTGAAAGCATATGACATCGTCTACATGTTGGAATTTTTAAAATCAGATTTAGGAGGGATTTAGTAGGTGGAAAACAAGGAAACATCATTTTCGTCATCAATGCACACATCTAATCGACCTCAACCACAAAATTTAAATCAGATCTTACCTTATTCCTTCTTCCACATGCCAAACAGACATGGGGAAGTGCATCTGACAATATTGTAGGTGGTTTACGAGACATTTATCCCTTGCTATTAGTAGTTGAAGATTTGAATCCAAGTTTCCCTCTCTTTATCCTTCTCTTCTCTCATTCTTCTTCTATAAATAGAAAAGTTCTGCTTTGTAAAAAGGATCCTCTTTGTTGTAATGACACCATGCCAAAATGGTGGCTGAATTCCCATGGGTCTCAGACCTTGGCATGGTCTCTACAATTTATTCTCCCCTCCTTCCCCGAGTTTATCTAACTTTGCATTCCTTAAGCAATAAAATCATGTTTTGTGGCACTTTTTCTGCCATTGTCTCATTTTCTTGCATTTTGCCTCTTTGTTTTCATTTTCTAGTATGTTGTGCATATTCCCACTTACAGTCCCCATGTTCATGTGTTGCGCACAATGGAAGGTCGATCCCGTGTGTTGATATGTGGCGTGCACCGTCCGCCCTCTTTTATTGTGCCCTCTTTGTTTCCTTCACCACTCGTGGAGAGTGATCAACCCTTTCCCTGGCGTTATCACCTTCCTTAGCTTAGGATTTCCCCTTTTTGTATATCCTTCTATTCATGGTCCCTTGACATGTTTAGTCTAGGATTTGCTTTCAGCATTAGGTGTAGCAGATGGCGTTAGAAGTAGGTAGAGGAAGTGGCCTTCTCTAGAGATCCGTATCAAGAACGTAAGGTCCCATAACTTAGAGGTTATTCCATTTTTGTCTCAAATAGCTCGGTTCTCCCAAAATCGAGATGCGGGTGCACATTTGAATGACCAAAAATTTCTCTTCTAAATTTAAACTCTACAAATTATCTCTTGCTACGAGATCACTCTTTCCTATCCTTAATTACATTCCGTATTTTCTTCCTATCAATCGGTTGTCCTTCACCTTGTTTCGTCACCCACCCACTTGAGGGGGAATTCCCTTACCATTCTACTCATTGGAGCTTCTAAATGTTTCACTACTTTCTGCTCACTCATCTACATGTGTCTACTATATTTAAAGCACTATTACTTCAAAATATCAATTTAAAGAGGGGAAAATGTAGACATCCTAAAAATATATATAGATTTCTATCCTGCTTTTATCCAATTAGAATTAATTAAATTAATTTTATCTTTCCGTAATACACCCCTTTAGAATTAATTAAATTAATTATACCATTTAAATACATCCTTTTAAAATTAATTAACTTATTTCCTACACCCTCCTAGCTAATATAATTAAACATTTAATTAAGTAAATGGTTAATTATTCCCTCACACTTAAATACTAATTAAATTAGTTAAGGTGTTTACCTTAGCTCATGTTCACCTAGGTACTTTATTTACCTTTATTGTATTTATCCTCACCCAATTATGTGTGTGGATATTTATTTTTATTTATTTAGATATTAGGGGGATATTATCCTTAGTCCTTGGTCATATGAGGGCTTAAAGCTTGTGATTCCTACTAGTAGGTGTTTAACTCCATCCCCCTTTCATTTTATTTGTGTGGTGAAGGCAAGAGAATTTTATTCTATTTAAGTGGAAACTAAAATAAATAGTAGAGCATAATATTGAAAAGCTTGTAACTTTTGTTCGGTAAATCGGATTTGAGTGTCATTTTTTTAAAAAAGTGCTTGTTTTTTAATGCTCTTTCCATTGGAAATATATATATTTTGAGAATCACACTATAATTATAAAGTGTCATATTGTGACACAAACTCATTATAAAGTGCCAAAATTGCTTAGTTCTTGCATTTATTTTGGTAATTTTTTGAGGATGACATCTTTATCTACTTCTACATTAGATCATGTTGAGCCATTAACAACACATAATTACCACACATGAAAACCAATAATGGAAACAATAATTAAGTAAAAAGGATTATGGACTTTAACTTCTTCAAAACAACCAGAGTTCACTAGA
Source organism: Taxus wallichiana var. yunnanensis (assembly GCA_018340775.1). Classification (NCBI taxonomy): domain Eukaryota; kingdom Viridiplantae; phylum Streptophyta; class Pinopsida; order Cupressales; family Taxaceae; genus Taxus; species Taxus wallichiana. The sequence continues at coordinate 108,232,302 of CM031235.1, read as the reverse complement.
GAATATGAGAAATTTCAGTACCAGTGTGAAAATTTGATGAGTGTATGGGTTTGATAGGAACTTATGTAAGTGACAGTATTTTGTTTCATTTGGAAAAATGTGACTCTCCTTTAAAATTTTGGGAGAAATTGGAGTATTTATTTGGTAAGGTGGATCATATGAGAGCCATGCAACATGACATTGAGATCACCTCTCTTAATCCTAAAGATTTTCCAACAATTATAGACTATCTTACCAAGTTCAAGAATTTGTTGACATATTTGAAGGGGAGTGGAAGAGATAAGAGAGATGAAGAGTGTGTTTACTTGATTCTATCCAAGTTGAGAGGACCATTCCAAAATTTTTCTTTTACCTTTTTCTCTGGCATGGATGCCTTAGGTGACACATTCAAAATGCCTAACTTAGAAACATTTTGTGAAAGACTTACTAGGGAAGAAACCAAATTATCTCACCTTGAGTATTCTATCTCTCAAAAGGCACTAGTTGCATATAATCCTAAGGGCAAGGTAAAACCAAACAAGTAAAAAAATCCACACCTTCTCCATCTCAAAATTCTTTTAAACCTAAAGAAAACAAATCAAAACCCCAGGAGTCTTCTAAAACCAAGAATAATTCTAGCCATTCATGCTCTTTTTGTGGGGGTAGTAATCATGAAGAACATAGGTGTTATAAGTGAATGCAAGCCTTAGAGTATGCAATCAAGAAACCAAAAATATATATCCACGCCACCTACTTCTAATCAACATGAAAAATCACTTAATTTTGTTGGGAGATCTCAGTCACCACTTGAGATAGTTAGGTTATAGATTCCGTGCTTCTCATCACATGAATTTTTCCGAGGAGTCTTTTGTTTCTCTAGGTTTGAGTTCTACTTCCAAAATTGATGTTGGATATTCTTCCTTTCTTTATGTTAAAGGAAAAGGTGATATACAACCTCATGGTGGTAGTATCCAAGATGTATTATATGTTCCTAACAACACTACAATGTTTCTTTCGTATATCAAATTTGTCATTCAGTCAAGGAAAAATAGTGACTTTTACACCACATGGAGCATAATTACAAACTTTTTGGAGCCTCATTCACTTTGGTTGCTCAGGGTATTTTTATTATAGTTCTAGACTGTATCACTTACGTGGTTTTGTTGACACTTTGTCTATAGGGACAGGATTGGTTTCTCATGCAAATTCGAGAATAATATTTGGCATGAAATATTTGGACATCTCAATTACATATATTTGAAGGAGTTGAGCACTCATGGTATGGTAGATGGTCTTCCTAGAGTTTCTTGTCTTGAGGGAGTTTTCATGGTTGTGAATTAGGAAAAAACACCAAGATCCTTTTCCTAAGAGTTTGTCTAAGAGAGCTTCTTCACCACTTGAGCTTGTGCATAGTGACTTAATGGTTTTTCCTAACCCATATTTCAATGGAGCTAAGTATGCACTTATGTTTATTGATAATTTCTAGAGGCGTACTTGGGTTCGTTTTCTCAAGTAAAAAAGTGATGTTTTTCACTCTTCAAATTCATTAAGGCTTTGGTCGAGAAACAATCTTCTAGTTACATAAAGAACCTTCATATTGATAATGGGGGAGTACTTCAGCAATGAGTTTTCTGACTTTTTGGCAACTCAAGGCATTATTCACCAACATTTTGTTCCTCATAATCCACAACATAAAGGCTTAGAAAAAAGGAAGAATAGAACTTTGAAGGAAATGGATAACTGTATGATGCATTCTAGAGATTTACCTCCTATCTACCGGGTAGAAGTAGTTGATTGTGCTAACTACATTCAGAATTACACACCCCACATAGCACTTGAGAATTTGAATCCAGAGGAAACTTGGTCCAAAACTAAGCCTGATGTCTCAATTTTTCAAGTATTTGGGAGCCATGCTTGGGCCTTTGTGCCAAATAAGAAAAGGAAAGCTTTGGATAAGAAGAACAAATCCTTGATCTTTGTAGGGTATTGTGAGGACATGAGAGCTTATCGACTTTTAGATTCTGATACTCATGATGTTATTTTTCGAACACATGTTCAATTTGATGAGTGCTTCAATCCTCATGATTCTTCATCTTCTTCCATGCCTCCTTCTTCATCTCATCTTGAGGATCCTTTCTTTGAGGAGGTTATAGATGTCATTGAGGATCTTATTCCCATTGATGTTGTCACTATGCTTAACTACGATTGTACTACGGTTTACGAGGTAGCACCTTTCATAGAGGATATTCCACCCACTAGGTATTATCATGCACATTCTACAGGCTTTGGAATTTTGTGTCGATAGTTTCGAGAGGATCCAAATTTTTTTCAAAGGCTCATGGGATGGAGGAGTGGGATGATGCGATGGAAATTAAGTATTCTTATTTGATGAAGAATCATACTTTGGATTTGGTATCTCTTCCTAAAGGAAAAAATATGGTTAGGTGTAAGTGGGTATACTGAACCAAATACACATTGATGGGTCCATTGACAAGTATAAGGCTCATCTTGTTGCAAAGGGTTTTTCACAAGTTGAAGGTATTGATTACTCTGAGACTTTTACACCCATTGCCAAGATGGATTGTGTACACCTTGTCCTTGCCCTTGCTACATCACAGGGGTGGCCCGTATACCAGATGGACATGAAGAGTGCCTTCTTACATGGAGATCAATAAGAGGAAATATACATGGAGCAACCGGCTAGATTTTTTCAGGATTCTTCTCTTATTTGTAGGCTCCGAAGGTCTCTCTATGGTCTCTCAAACAAGCAAATGGATTCTTTTTCTTCTATCTACTATTTTTTTCATTTTCACTTTGATCATACATTGTATCTCTAGCATGTTGGTGAGAATATTGTGATACTTGTCTTGTATGTTGATGATATGTTACTTATTGGAAGCTCTTCTTCCTACATTCGAGTATTCAAAGGACTCTTTCTACATAGTTTAAAATGACATATCTTGGGTTATTGCATTATTTCCTTGGTTTTTAGATTTCTCGATAGATTCGAGGATTCATTTGAGTCGGAAAAAGTACACCTATGATCTTCTTTGGTGCTTTGATATGGCTGATTGTAAGCTAAGTCCATTTCTTTTTCAGTTTGGGGTTAATCTTACTTCCACATGTACCACACCACTTTTTGATCCTATGTTGTATAGGTAGTTGGTTAGGAGTCTCATGTACTTGACCCATACTCACCCCGATATTTCATTTGCGTAGGGCTTGTATCTTTGTTTGCACATTCTCCTCATAGTAGTCATTGACATGGCTACTAACAATATTTTACGCTATTTTCAAGGAACTTCCCACTTTGGCCTACACTACACTAGGGGTTCTACTTATTTTCTTAGGTATATAGATTCGATTGGGTAGGTTCTATTGATGACATGTGTTCCACTTCTGGATATATTTTTGTCTTGGTTCTTCTCCAATTTCTTGGGCATGCAAAAAGCAACATGTTATTTCACTTTCATCTTTAGAGGCAAAGTACGGAAACAATTACGAGTCAATGATTCTTTATCTTTTTAGTTATTGATAGAGTTTGGATTCCCATAGGATTCAACGAATGTACTTTGGTGTTACAACTAAAGTGAAATTCATATTTCTCGTAACCCAATTGAGCACCAGCGGACCAAGCATATTGAGATACACATTCACTTAATTCGTCAATACATTCAGGATGGAGTTCTTTGCTTGGAGTACCTTTTGACTCAGAAGGGTTGCACATCTTTATGAAGCCTTTTTCATCACCTTTCTACCTGGAGTTGCATGGAATGCTTGGGGTTTTGGAAGTTGTTATTGGGGGTGTTCATGAGAACATCTTCCTTCTTCTTCTTCTTCTTTCTCTTTCCTTCTAGTAGGATTCTTTCCTTCTTTTGGTTCAAGATTTCTTCATGGATATATTGTACATGAGTACCTCATTAGGCCTAGTTTCGAGACTTATATTGTGGACATGCCACTTCTACTTTAGCCCCTAGCTTCGCTTGAGGGGGTGTTAGAGTAGGTATTTACCTTAGCTCATGTTCACCTAGGTACTTTATTTGCCTTTATTGTATTTATCCTCACCCACTTATGTGTGTGGATATTTATTTTATTTATATAGATATAGGGGGATATTATCTAGTTTTTAGGTATAGTTATTTCCTTGATCTATGGTATTGACTAGTTCTTTCCTTGATCTATGGTATTGACTAGATCCTTGATGTCTAGTTCTCTCATAAATCTATGGACTTAACTAGTTCTTTCCATGATTTATGGCTTGATCTATGACCTTGAATGGTTCTCATATTGTTATTCCTTACCTATATAAGCGAGGCCCATTCTCATTGTATTTCATTGAGTTCCATAATAATATATGATATTTCTACTCATTTGTTTACAAAGGTTTATGTAAATTTATTTTGGTGAATTACTTTCATCTTATTGATTGTGGTGTTTGATTAGCATGTATGTTCATGGCTTGGTATGATATGGTTATCGTTCCTTTTAAACTCAACTTAAACTCCACTTCTAGATTCCTAGAAATGAGGGGGCTTTAGAGTTGTGCGTAAACCAACTTTCCAAATGTAACTTCTTCTATTCCAAATGTCTACTACCCCTATAAATCTGCAACTACTATATTCAAGTCTACTTGTTAACCCAGTCATTCAACCATTAACTTGGAGCTTAGTCAAACTTTCATCCACTTTTTATGGCTCTACCATTGGCTATAAAAGTAAGCCATTTCCTTTGTAAATACATCCATAGAGCTTTGATAAATTTGAATCCAACTTCTTCCAATTTGACTTCTCGCATCCTTGTGAAAAAAATTTCAAAGAATTTGTAAACACCTTTGGAGAAGTAATATCAAAGATCATATACAATATAATATTCAACAGGATCTAACAAGTTTAAAAGCTTCTATGGTCCTACTTGAAGTTTGCAAGAGATTACAAACAAGGTATAATTTATTATTTTATTTATTTATCTTCTGGTATCTATCAATTTCCTTGCATACATTCAAGGTGTTGTAGGAGGTCATTGATGTCAAATGAAGTAAGAAACATGAAGATTGATTAGTAGTGTCAGTTGAGTTGCTTGGTCTTAATGATGTTTCATAGGTTCTTGAGTAGGTATAATGGCTTAAAGTAGCTTGTAGTGGTGTTGTAGTGTTTTGGTGATTTTTTTATAATTTCATGAAGTGTGATGAAGGTACTTACATTTTGACATGTGTGGCAGAGTGATGAGGAGGTCAGCTTTGGTGATGTAAGCATGTTTAAGGTACTTGTTATTGAGACCTAATTAATAGGTATAATATGTCATCATGGAGTACATGTATGCATGATATGTTTGACCTTGGTGAAAGCATCAAAAACATGTAGATGTGTTGTAGAGACACTCACAAGTGTCTCAGAGTGCAAGTATAGGGCTAAGTCATGCTTTCTAGGTCTACACTAGACCTATTCTCAAGCCTTAGGTGACCTAATGAGGTAAGTTGGAGTGTTTTTAGCTTGGAAATGAAAATATGATCTATTTCAAAGTTGTGGAAAGTTTTTTCTAGCATGTTTTTGAATTTTAAGGTCAGTACTTTGAATCATATTGCATAAAAAGGGAGTTTTAGCTTTTTTCATAGATCTAATCTTTGAAAAAGCATGCCCTAATGAAGTAGATTCATAATTTTTCAATTTATTTGATAAAATGTAAGTATTTGAGATGTGTTATTAGGTTGATATGGAGGTTTTTTCCAAATTTAAGGTTGTAATGCTGAATATTTTACAAGTTATGTCATTTTTACTCCTACTGAGTTTCTAGAAGTGAGATTTCAAGGTCAATTTGGAATTTTTGATGCTCATTGGCACATGAAATATTTGAATGGTGGTCCAATATCATCATGTTAGTTAGAGAATGTTCCTAAGATTATTTTCCAAGAATAATTTTAGACATTAAGGGGTAGAAATTTATGAACAATTGTTAAGAAGCTAAGCAAATTCTAAACACTTCTAAAACCCTAGGTATGAAGCGATGGAGAATAAATTGATTGAATTAAAATATAATTGATTTTTTGACCTATTATGATGATTGGAGGTTGTAGAGGACTCTCTCAGGTTTCTCTAGGTGTAATTTAGGTGTCATGGATGTGTGTGGACTCCACTCAAAAATGAAAGTTTCTTAAGAAGTTTTTTTTATCTCATGTTTTTCCTTGGACCTATTGACTAATTTGGTTTTGGAGGAATTATGGAAGTTATTATACATGTACATGGTGATTTCATATCATTTTTATCCCTTATGAGGTATTTTTAATTCATTCTTGCATAACTGGTTTTGGGGTAGTTTCAGTGATTTGGTTTTAGAGGCTTTTGGAGGTGTTGTAGTCGACTTGAGTTTTTGTAAGAACTTGGTGATGATCCCGAGGTCATGATATTTCCATTTATATATCACACTTTCATGGATGAGGTGATTTGATGAGGTTTTGAGCTTCATTTTTTAAGACTATTTTTTAGGCATGTTGGTTCTCCTTTCTCTCAAGTGGCTTCATGAGGTGAGATGATGGTGCAGAGGTGTAATGATTTTACTTGAATAGAAATGAAAATATTTCTGAATATATAATATATTATTAAGCCACTTCAAGGGGGAAACCTCCTAAGTCTTACAATAAGACACTAACTCATACTCTTCACACTTATGGGGAGGAATTACTCACCCATATATATAGGTATGATTGTGAAAGGTCATACCCCTTCATTATTATTAGTTTATACCTAATGAATAACTAACTAATGAATATAAGTATAAATGTTATATAAGTCATATGTTAGCCCACACTTAGACATATAAATGGTATATGTTAGGGGCATAACATGCTCCTCCCCTTCAAAAAAACATCATCCTCGATGTTTGGTTAGTAGTGGAAAAACATTTACTCAACCATTGTCCACCCATTGCACCTCCTTGTATGTCTGACATTGTTCCTTGATGAGATCAATTGTGATCACCTTCATTTGTAACCTCTTAAGCCGAGTTTGGGTAAGTAACTCTAGTGCTATGATGATTATATCTGGTGGTACTTTCACATTTGAATATATATCTTGAATTTCACTTGAAGAATATGCCTTATCCATTTGCTCTCGAGAAATGCGCAATTGTGGCTCAACATAATTATTAAGGTTGCACATTTTATTCAAGGATGTAATGGACCTTCTAGTAGAATGACCTTCATAGCCACTATATCTAAGGTTTTGACATCCAACATGTGCATGATGTATCTCAATCATCTTAGATAGGGTGTGATTAAATATTCCATTAGTAGGCATTTTCCCTATAAATTTTTCATTGCATTGGCCCAAAATAGAGCTCACATAGTGTTGCTTGACTTTCCAACATTTTGGTTGTATCTTTTGTACTTCTTCCACACTAATTTTTTTTAACATCCAACCTAGGATAAAATTTAATTTCCATATCTATGTTTACCAAACCCTTGTCACAATATTCCAAGTTAATCTTATTGTATTCAATAGATCCATCCCACCTGTTGTTTTCCATTCTTCATCCATATTTAGTTCAACATTTTGAATTGGACTTGTCAAGTAAGATTCGTAATGAGCATGCCTCATCATGGCATATTCCATGTCATCTTTAGTTGTGACAATACATGATTCTTAAAAACCATAGGATTTTCACCTTGGCTATAAGATACATGTGGAGGATTGATTGAATTCTTTTGAAAATGAAAAATTGATTAAGTATTTTCTCAAGCACATATAATCATTGATTTATTTTGGTGAAAGAAACTTGTAGGTCCCTCATGGTGGAAGTACCTCCTAGTTCAAAATTAGATTTTATTTTATCTTTATAAGGAGTATTCCATGGTATGTATGATTTTTTCTCCCATCCTCTAGTTTGTGGACTTGTCATAACAAGGGATTGCCCTTACACAATTCAATTTTCCTTGTTTGACTGAATTTGACCAACAAATATCTCAATGTAGATGACCTAAAATTTGAAAATGTAAAGAATGGACCTATATGGAAATTTGAAGATATTTCCAAAAATATAAAAATTTCAGAAAAATTCTGAAAAAGTCGGCATGTAGGTCAATTTTATGAAAAATTGTATATATGCAATAAATTTCACAAAATAGCGAAAACAATTATGAAATTTTATTGAAGATTTATAATATATATATCCAGATGTGGTTAAACAATATTTGAAAAAATTACAACTGTTCTTGATATATAGAGAAAAACAAGTCATTGTTGAAATCAATGCTCTGATACCAGATGTAATGAAATTACTTGAATATAAATGCAAATATATCAGAATATATAATATATTACTAAGCCACTTTGAGGGGGAAACCTCCTAAGTCTTACAATAAGACACTAACTCATACTCTTCACACCTATGGGGAGGAATTACTCACCCATATATATAGGTATGATTGTGAAAGGTCATACCCCTTCATTATTATTAGTTTATACCTAATGACTAACTAACTAATGAATATAAGTATAAATGTTATATAAGTCATATGTTAGCCCACACTTAGACATATAAATGGTATATGTTAGGGGCATAACAAGAGATGTATGAGCTTACTCAAGGTTTCTAGTAGGATTATAAAACATGTCTAAGTGGTCCCTGAAGTTTTAGTGAAGGTGGTTATTTCTCAAGAACATTCTATTTTAGTGAGAAGGTATTTTTGTGCAATTAGGATTCTCGAGTCCTAATGAAGGAATGATGGTTCTAGATGGTATTTCTGACCTATATATTCCATAGTGTAATTTTTTCATGATGTTATTATGATATTCTCACGTAATTTTCATTATTAATGTCAACCTAGTTGTATTAGGATCATAGGTCATGTATAAAAGAAAGTTGTATTGCGCATTTGAGTTATTTGAGAGGGTAAGAGAAAGTGCTAGCTAAAGGTTTCATTGAAGAGGTGAAGGAGGTAATTGTGACCATTAAGAGAGGGAAAAGAGTGTGTGGAGATGTTCTAGAGTGTGTGCATGTGTTGAAGTGATAGGTCATTAGGCCTAATTAGCTTGGTGATGAAAATATTGAGCAATTTGACCTAGAGAGAAGATTTGAAGAAGCAAGGAAAGAGAGATTCATTGAGTCATCATTAGTTGTTAGTGCAACCTTTTATAGGTGACAAACATATCATGTGGATTTGGTTGGTGTTGAGTCATCTAGGGGTTTGTGCTCAACTAAATTTGATTCATTTCTTTAATAAATCTCTATTTTAGTAGGCTTCCTTCCTCTTGATGGTTTCCAACTTACATCTTGTGTTCTTGTGTTGATGTTCTCTCATTTTCTCTTATATGGTTATGTTCTTGTGGATGCATGTTTAATGGTTAATTGAATGGTTAATGGATGAAATTTCTTAAGTGAATGAAAAGTTTTATTTCTCACTAATTCACCCCCTCTCAATGATTGTGATTTCAACAATTGGTATCGAGTAGGTCCTTCAAGAAAGATTAACAAGCTTGAGGTGATCTTATGAAGCACATAAATGGTAAGTCAACAAAGCGGTTCCTTTATAAGTAAATCTCTTATGTTTTATGGGATAAAATATGTTTTCTAGAGTATTAGGATAAGAAATCCCATTATGTCTTTGGGATGTGATATATGGCAGCCAATTGTAGATGGCCATATTGTTCCTCAAAACCCTCTAATTGATGCAATAGATAAGAAGGATAGTAATGATAAATCTAAATCTATGAATGTTATTTTGTGTGGATTGGTTGAATCAGAGTTTTTCAAGGTGATGCAATGTGCTACTACTAAGGCTATGTGGGATAAGCTACAAGTGATCTATGAAGGTGACTCCAAGGTGAAGTTGGAAAATCTACAGACCTATAGGAATTAATTTGAAAGTTTGAAGATGAAAGAATAAGAAACCATTGTTACATATCTTCTCAAAGTAGATCAAGTGGTCAACACCATTAGAGGATTAGGAGAAGAAGTGAAAGAAGCTTTGGTGGTGCAAGAAGGTGCTGAGATCTCTCACTCATAAATTTTACCGTAAAGTATAAAATATAGAAGAAGCCAAAGATCTAATTACTTTGTTGATGGATGAAATCCATGGTATATTTACTACTTATGATATCGGAGACAGGTGTAGATAAACCTCCCAAGAAGGAAGTAACCTTTAAATTTGAAAAAATTCAAAAGGTAAGAAGGTCTTGGACGATGATGTTTATGTTATTGATGATGATGAATTGATTTATATGTTTGCTTTAGGAAGTTGAAGACAGTTCGTAAAAGTATAAGGTTAATTTTCCCTTCAAGTGTTGCAACCGTGGAGATATTGGACATTGTTCAAACAAGTTTCCACACAAGCATAAGGGAAAATAAAATGATCATGATCATGATGATGAAAAAAATTTCCATAGGTCTAATAAAAGTAAGAATAAGTCTAGGAATTTTGAGGATAAGAAGAAGCTAAAGAGAATATTTTACTCCAAGGAGGATTGTAGCTCATCGAGGTAAGTAATGAAGCTGGTGTTTCTAATTCTAATTTTGATTATGATCATGATAATGTAGGAAATGAAGTAATATTCATGACCAAAGGAGCTGAGAGTACTAAAAATAAGAAGAGGGTGATCTTGAAATTGAACTAATGTGTATTCAAGAAGAATTGAAGCATGCAAAGAAGAAGAACAAGAAACTCAAGGCACAAGTCAAGGATTATGAAGAAAAGATTAATCTTCTTGAGGAAAAGCATTTAAATGACACTAAAAATTATGATGATATTATTAAGTAGTTAGAAACTTGATTATATTTTGTAACAACAAGTTTAAAATCTAAGGAATAATTGTGCATCACGTATGAGAGAGGGATTGAGTCTCGAAGGTAGAATTGATCAATCGTCTAGTAAGGAAAAAAAAAAATTAGAGGTTTGAGAAGATATCCAAGGATCTAAATTATCTCTTAGATAGTCATAAAACTATATGTGATAGGACTTGTTTAGGGTTAAAGGAAGATCTAAAGGGTAAATGGGTGATTCAAGAGGATGCTACTCAGAGTAAGGAGATTCTTGTCCTAAGTCCCAATCTAGACAATCTAATGCATCAAGGTATTAGAAGTCATTTAATTGTTGTTGTTATGCATTGGTTTTGGACATAGGGTAAAAGAGTGTATAAGGTCATCTAAGTATGTAGACTTATGGAATCATGGAAGGAGTTTCAGTTCATACCAATCAATAGGTACGAATAAATTTGTGTGTTATAACTGTAATCATGTTGGTCATATTACAAATCTTTATTATCATGGTTCTTAAAGGAAAAACAGGAGGTTTCATGCTCCTAGAGTACATGAGAAAAGGAAAGACAAGTAATGGGAACCAAGATTCAATCAAGATAATCTAGCCAAGTTAGTTGTTAGAGAAAATAAAGGATGTTCACAAAGTTCTTTGATCCGAATAAGGGTGGAAATGTTGAGGCACGAGTTCTAAGGAGGTATTGGAATATCTTGATTTTATTATTCTAGATCCCCATAATTTGATATGTCTCTATTAATATTTTTAGATACATTAATATATTAGATAAAGCATATAGTTAGGGGGCTTAAATAGTTGTAATGAAAATGTGGAGTTGTGTAACAGGTTACGATAATGGGGTCATGGAGCTCATAGTGGATCCTCTGAGGCCTATATAATATCTAGATCTAATTTAGATATAGTCATGAAAATTACAAGGTATGATTGATTATTTCAAATTACATTCATTTCTAAATGATGCATTTCAAGAATGTTTGAGGATCAAGTAGACTGGTTGAATTTTTCCCATTAAGTATTATGAACGATGTTGAAGATTTGGTCACCGAGTGTGAAGAACAAGTGAGGGTTTAGTAGGTTGATAGAAGTATTAACAAGGTTGAATTCATGTTGATGGCTCAAAATTTGTTGTGAAGAGATGGTTACCTAATCAAAAATGCATTACAAGGTATGAATCTATGTGCTATTTGTAACTATGTTCATGATGAGCATATAGAGGGTTTATAAAGGATTATTAGGGAGATATAAATTTTCTATAAGTTCATCAAAGGTGTGAGGAAGATTGGCTGGAAATTATAGTGTGCATGAATGAGTGTAATATTATATTTTGAGGCCTATTATAGGTTTGTTTTTGAAAGACCAATATGTCCTTGGAATCTAGAAATCATATAATCATATGAAGACCCAAGTGAACTATTGGTGTGTACCATGGTTGAATGCCATGTGATTTATGAAGGCTCTATAATTTTTAGAGTATATCATCAATCATGAAGGAATGTAGGTAGTCTGTGCAAAGAAGTGACTCAAAAAGGAGTTTGAGGGTCTTATATATGTTTGTAAGATGTAATAAAGTTACAGTGAAAAATATGTATTCTTTGTGGTTCAAGAAAGAGTTTCAACTGTTCTCATTAGGTGATGAAGGATTGCGGGGTTGAGTGAAAAGTTAAAGGGGTTGTAAATCTTATATAATATGCACAAAGATCAGATTAACTGCATGAGAGTTAGTATAATAGGTGACAAAGTTGTGGTTACTAAGCATCAATTAAAACATAATAAGTTGAGTATAAATATACATGATTACACTTGACCTAATGGAACTACTAGAGTGATTTCAATAATATTTTATTGACCAAGGACCATGGTAACATGACAAAAGAAAATGAAATATGGGTATGTATGATTTGTGCATAAGACCGAGGTATGTAACCTTGCATATATTGGTATATTGTCTCATGGACTTCAATAGAAGTGTCAAGTGTTTCTTGGGAATATAGAAGGCTCGATAGTGATAGATGATAAGAGTAAGATGAATATGATGAGCTCAAGTTTGTGTCTTAAGACCTAGTATAGGTCTGCGCCGCTTACGATCAAGTATGTTGTAGTAAATTGCAAGAGTTTTGATGCTTAATACTATGAATTTTTTTGTGAAAGGTAAAGTGATTGAGTGTATATAGAGGTCTAAGGTATGATTCTTATACTTTGGTTGCATATGGTGTCCTAGTTGGAATTATAATTCATGGTAGAGTTTGACAAATTGAAGAGTTCATTGGTCACTTGTTGGTTCAAGGTCTTAAGATGGTCGATTTTGTTGGTAATCTTGATTCATTTGTTGATTACATGCTTTGAAGACCTTGGTAGTGTCACAACCCCGCTAAAAGAGGTCCTACACCAGTTTCATCATATAGGCAAGTCTGTGTTGGTATATTGATGTCTTTAAGGTATCAAGAAGGAAAGAAGGTTAGAAAGCATATAAAAAGAAGTTTGATACATAATAATAAGGTATATTTGTGATGTTTTGTGTGTAATGAAGACCTAAGTAGTTCTACAAATTTGGTCTTTCTTTGAAGATCATGAAATTAGACAATTTGAAAAGTTGAAGAATATTATATGAAAAGTTTTAAGACAGCTTTTTTGTGCTTGTGTTTCAAATAATTTATCGCTAGGAAAAATTAGTTGATTTTCACCAACACTCTAGGATTAGATCCCTCTTATTTAATGGGAATTTCCATTATTATATGTGAAATAAAAACAAATATGTGGTTGGACTACAAGTTGGAGATACAATAGGCACACTCCACTCGCACCTATGACAAATGCTTACGATTTTGTGCAATGGAGGAATTTTCTAGGAAAGTGGGAATGTGGGAGTGGGGAAATTAGAGAAGGGATTAATACTGCAAGTAGGGAAAATTCAGATTCTTGCAATTATTAACCAAAAATATCAACACACACAATTGGAAATAATAGAAAATTTTCTAACAATATCAAGGCAAGATGAAACCATGAGCATAAAATCCCACTTATTCAAGTCATATATAAAAGCTGAAACTCCTTTCTTTATTGACATTTTCACAAAATTGTATAATAAAAGATAAGGAAGAAAACATTAGAGAGGGAAATAGAATATTTTTCTATCTTTTTCTTATTCTTGTTAGGTATCTACTCCTAAACTTACAAAATTGACAACATCTAATGAGGAAGTCATTACAATATATAGATTTCAAAAAGACTCTTCACCTACCCCCATATGACCTTTTATATGTTTTTACAAACTTGTGATTCTTCGTATTCCTAGGAAATAAATTAAGTCCCATTTTTATTAATTAAGGAAAATTTGTTATATTTTCAACTATATTCACATTTAAATGAATAAGACAAAAATGAAAAGTGCAACCCCCTAATGAAGAAATAGAACATGGAGGAAGAGAAGGAAAGGGGAGGGAAGATAGAGAAAAGAAAAGGGATAAATACGAAGATGAAGATGATTCCCGTGCTGATTGTGCTTCACTCTAAGATGGACCTTCGCTGATTACCTCTAGGAAAATATCCATTTCTTTGAATTCTTTTTTATATCGAGTCACCACAGTGCAACTTTCTCACACAGGGGAATGTGAACAAATCTCAAGGACTTGAGCCAATTATCATAGATGGCATTGATGTTTTTACATTCCATGGACCACAAGTGATATCCTTTTCCATTTCTTAATGTTATATCCCTTATCTCTATGAGAGACTCCATTGTGTCCTTGTTGAAAGAAAAGGTATCCTTGACCTCTTTCTTGATAAGTTATTCGAATGACTTCAATAAGTCATCTGCTGAGGTATTTTCATCTATTGCAGACACTCCAAGCTTTTATATCTCAGTGTTGACATCATCTTGCATCTTAGAAGCACGTTCCTCTTGTGAATCTAACTCATCCAAATCACAGTTGAGCATCTCATACCGGAAAAAATAGTTCTATCCCATACTTGATACAAATATTCGAGATAGAGAATTGAATACCTTTTTATCCACAAATATGTGATAGTGGGATTTCCCCATTTTCGTCACTAATGGAAACACTTGATTCCAGTGTTCCTTTTCTTTCTTGATTTTATCACTTTTTTTTATGACCTTTATAGCTATCACACTCATGCATATCCCCTTATTCGTGGATGCTCTAAGACATATGCGGAAGGGGTGAGGCTTTCATTGCTTAGTATTCTAGGTCATACATCTCTCGTGTCATCATCTTTGATGCCATCCTCATACCAATAAAAAATTAATCTCCTCATTTTCCCAATCGTTGTCCTCATATGATCTCTTTATCTAACTTCAAAATCATCTAAAAAATTCACCTAGTAGTCTTGAACTAGTGGAACATGATGTAATTTGGGGAGGTGAAATGTTTTAGGATCACTCGAATATCAAAGTCTACTACTCTTGGGATATATTAATATAGGTTCGCGGAGTGAAATAAGATTCCAAATTAGTATCCTCATGAGTAATTTTACAGATAAAATCCCATGAGGAATAGGGAAAGCAACACCTTTCTTCTCGTTGGTTCTTAAGCTTACTATTGACATGAACAAGCTACCTACACAACTCGAACAATACAATCATGTCATTGTGATACCGTGGAAAATTTCTTGGAAAAAGATCAAAACCAGACACTCGGATGTTGGAAAAGGTTGAAAAATGTATGAAGAAGTACACACACCTTTTGATTAAAGAAGCAACTTGTGAAGACAACCTTGATTAAGGGTTTCCTTCCAACAATATGATGACAAACATAGTGAACACATCGTTCACTCTTGCAAAATGATGATTACTTTCTTTAAGGATCGACGTGGATATTTTTCATATGCAGGAGCCTTCTGAGAAATATTTTTGGTGAGTTTCAAACCTTTGAATGTTCTTGTGATTCCAAGGGCATAGACCAAGTATGAAGTCATTGAAAACTTTTTGGTATCCGACACTAGTTGATGATGTAAGTTATCACAAATTATTTTCCCCACTTTGTCATCTATTTTCCCTCAAAGATGGTGAGGATGAACAATACCATCCAATCATGGAAATATTTTGTATTTTCTTCTCCCATTAGCTGACTTAAGAGGATGATCAAATCTGAGAAGCACTTGTAAAATTCACTTCAGGAGAGATATTTTGGCATATGTGATGGCTTTCTACCCTATTTCAACCATAAACCAAGTGCAAGGGCTTGGATTTATGACTCGGTCTTAGACCACTCACCTGATTCAAAATATTTTTTGATGACAACCATGTTGTTCCAGACTGAAATTTACATATATTGAAATATTTCTTTGGGTGTGAGTACCATCTTTGGGTGTGAGTACCACTAGAATCGAGTTATCAATAGCTCCTATGATTTGATTATCTAGCTCATAATAGTGGGAACATGCCTATACAAACTTTTTGATTTGAACATATATGCTATTACTACCCACTACATACAACCTACTTATGTAGAATTTCTCTTCCACATGTTCCTTGGGTCCACCTAGCATCATGTTCTTGAGATCTTCTAGATCCATATGGGTAACATCACTATCACCCACACCTGAGTATTCTAATGATAGAGCTGAAGAAGGCTTGAGACTAGAAAATTTTAACTTCATACTTATGAAAATCAACAAGATGAGCCAAAATGGAGATGACAACAACTTTCTACACTTGAAACAGAGACTTTCTATTTTTAGCAATTAGGGTTCATGAGCTGCTATTTTGGGAAATACTACTTTTTTACACTGAATCAATTTTTGGAACCCCTAACATGTTGAAAACACTTTCTCATATGTTTCTTGATTTTTTGGACACTTTCTATTTTTATAAAGTTGCTTTTTTGTTTTTACTTTTTTTTTTTGCTTTCTTGTTCCGAACTGCCTAATTTGTCATCTTTGTTATTTTTTGAGTGCATTGTTCTAAGAGGATTAATTTTTTTTAGGAAAGTTTCTATTTATAGTAAGTGAGGGTACATATGCTTACTATTTTTAGAAACTACACTTTCCCACCTTAGATTGCGATGAAAACAACTTTGTTGGAATAGGATCGACTTCTAGATTATGTGTTCAAAATTTCATTTTGATCCACTTGTCGATGATGGGAAATTGAAAAGCATGAGATAGGGTAGAAAATTAGGGTTTGCTTCTATTGAAAAATTGTGGCACCTATGAGTTTTTGTTACTTTATTCTTGAATGTGCTTGGGACGAAGGAAGACTATGAAAATCTCATTTATTTTTTTCACCGGATTGAGAGATGTGATTTTTTTCTAGTTTTTGAGCATGTAGTCAATCTGGGTAAAATTTGGCATGGTGTCTAGATAAATTACATATTTATTGGGTGTTTTGTATTATTTTTCATGAATTCATGGAGAAAAATGGAGTGAGGAATGAGTTATGATGGATTTAATAATTTTCCTTGCGCCCTTTGCATGCAAAGAAGAAATATGGAGCGACAAATTAAAAAAACGTATCCAATTTTTGGTTTTAACCAACTTGGAATGGGGAGCATTTTTTTCCCCAATTTTCCCAAAGGGACAAGACAGATGGGTTAGAAAAATGTTCCCTCATGTGAGCATGAAAGGTGGAGATTAGTGATTTCTCGGTGGAAGAGAGAGAGAGAAATCAAACAATTAACACCCGAGGACCGAGACTGGGTCATATAAAGAACCATGACAAGGGTTGGAATGGGGAAAAAAATTGTCCTAGATTTCCCAAAGGAATTGTATATATGGGGTATAAAAATGCACCCTCATATTGGAGTGACAAGTGGTGGGAGGTGATTTGACAAGGCACATAGGGAAAGGGCTAATATATGGCTTGCGATGCCTTCCCAAGGTCATGTGGATAACCAAGAGCCCAGACAAGCATGGGGTGCATTTTTGTGTCCCAACTGTCCCAAAGGGATAGGATAGATGGGGCATAAAAAATTTGACCTCGTCCTAGGTTGACAAGTTTCAAGTTACGATTGCATAACAAGAATGGCTAGAATGAGGTGAAAAAGATCTTAACTTGCATCACAAAGCTTCATCGAGGTCATGTGATGGTCCATTTGGCTTAACTAGGGTTAGGTGCATTTTTGTGTCCCAACTTTCCCAAAGGGATGGGATATAAGGACAAAAATGTGTGCCTTAACCTCATGTTGACATGTGTCCACCTATGAAAATGGCTAAGTCCCAAAAGATTATTGATTTAATAAAATCAATATTGTATTAAAATCTAATTTTAGAAATTATTATAATGATATATAATAAGATAAAAATTCTAATAACTTATATAGATGTAACTATATAAGAAAATGAGGGAGATAGGGAACTTATTTGATTTTCACTTATCCCAATTACACCTAAACCGGAAGAACTGATGAAAATTCTAGGTAGAATACTAGAAATGCTCGATGTAAATTCTAGAAATTGTAGGTTGGTCATCACACGGGTTCTTGGGAAGGGAAAGGGTTCCTGAGGTGCCATAGACCTTTCTTGGGAACTAAAGTCTTCAAAAATAAATAAAGATGCAAATGGGGAGTTAGACTATTCTCGCTAGTCACCCAAAAGTGGTGAACTTACTATTGAGTGTTACACTACATCATCTTAGACTCCATGTAGTTCTATGTGCTTGTGTGTGTGTGAATAGTGTTCCTAGGTTTCCCTCACACCGGTGATACCAAGATAATGGGTTGTAGCTAGATAGAATGTAAATGTGTGGATGGAATTCAAAAACTTCCCCTTCCTATGCAGTGTATGCAAGTAATAATCCCAAAATGATAGTCCTTTGATAGTATGTAGATAGATAGCCCTTGATAAAATTTCCCACCCTTATAATGGTATGTATGTTGTGTTTATATAGGGATCTCTTGCTTGAATTTTGACACTAGTGACACGACATGCAACTAGGACCTCGGGATAGGAGTAAGAAAACCAAAAAGGCCAACCACAAATGTCAAAAATGTGAACAAAAACAAAGAGGACAGAGTGCCCAGGTTGGACAGGAGTGCTTGGGCGCTAGTGTCCAGTCTAGGCACTAGTGTCCTGAGACAACTAACAAAAATGTGAGAAGACTGATAGAAATGGATCCCTGTGACCTAACCAGAACTAGGTGTAGAAGTGACATATGTGAGAGATAAAAAAATAAAAAATAATCAAAGCAAACAGATGGACTAGGAAGTGTGTCACCAGTGAATACTTTTCTTACTCAAGATCCATACATAAAAACATACTTGGCGGTATAGTAAATAGTAGTAGTATGTGCATGATTTTGTGTCTACATTTTCCCCCTTTATGTTATTTGAATGAAATTCAAGTAGTGTAAAGGAAGTAAGGAACATACCTGTGAGAAGTCTAGAGAAGCCTTATTATAGAAGTACACAAAATATGAGAACATATAGTGTGGCAAAACCATGGATCAACATGTCGATCCATGTGGCATAAATAGAGATGGAAACTATTGTAAGGAGAACACTTGAGAAATTGATGATTTGATTTTGAGTGATTTGGAGATTTTGAATTGTCACTGATGGAGATTTGAAGGGGTAGGGAGTGATCAATTCCCAACCCAATTTTGTATGTGTGAAAAACTAAAGGATTTGGGCATCCTACCACTAGAGGAAGAGTGTTAGGGAGAGAGGTCTAGTTTTACCCTCCAACTATGACTACATCCTCAAAAGGTCCAACCATTATAGAGATGAAAAAAAAGACCAAATTTTGTTCCATTTCAATCCATGTGAATAACCCATATAGAGTAGTATAGGAAAGGAAATGACATCTCATTTCCCCCACTCCATGGGTGTCACGATATGTATATAGTGCTAGATGGCTTCCATGTTAGGTCATCTAGAAGTGATGTATATAAAGTGATTCCCATGTTAGGTCATCTAGGAAAGTAGTGATGTAACTCCCAAGTTAGGTCATCTGGAGAAAATAGTAAAATACGTTGTGTTGTATTGATTGATTGATTTGATTCAAATATTGAAATTGTTTTGAGA
Organism: Taxus wallichiana var. yunnanensis; assembly: GCA_018340775.1. Lineage (NCBI taxonomy): Eukaryota > Viridiplantae > Streptophyta > Pinopsida > Cupressales > Taxaceae > Taxus > Taxus wallichiana. The sequence continues at coordinate 108,212,583 of CM031235.1, read as the reverse complement.
TTGAATGTATATGATAGATTACTCATGGAGATATTTTTCACTTTTTTTCCCCCATATTAGGTCATTAGGGGAATAGATAGAAAGTAGTAGAAAATGTCACATGTTGTATGAGAATTTTTTTGATAATGATGTATTAGAAATGTGTAATGATCGTAGTATCTCTGAGAGGGATCATAGGGTGATCCTAATTGTATGCCCCCTTTTGGTGAAAGGGAGAGTGATAGTAAGAATGAACATTGAGCTGAAAGTAGATGTGAAATGATGTAATAGTGAGAAAAATGAAGTATAGTAGATGTCACAAAATGTGTGTATATATGAGTTGAAAATGTGCTAGATTGGAATATAGCATGTTGTGGAATGTGTATATATGATAGTAGGAGAATTTAAACCAAATGGCATAGATGAAGGGAAGAAAATAGAGTAGTGAAGCTCAAGATATGAGAAAAATGTGTGTGTGTGTATTAGTTGGAAAATGAGCGTCAATAATGACTATAATAAATTGGAAAATTTTTAAAAAGTGTTATATATAGTAATGGTAAAAAGTGAATAGTGACTTCATTTGAACCTTGATTGATTGTGATTTTGAGCTCTAGCTTGTGAGGATGCCACAAATTAGAGCAAAAGATTGAGCAGATTCGAGATGGTGGTGGTGGTCATGGTGTCATGTCATGATGACAACATGAGTGAGTTGGTAAGTATGATTATTTTTTTAAAAAATTGTTGAAATGAGTTTATTTTTGTGAATTTTTGCAAAATTTGAGTTTTTGAATTTCTAGGTGTTTCTGACCTGGAAAGAGATGGCAAGTCAAGGCTAACTAACATCCTTTGGGATGCCAGCACCCAGATCTAGGCATTGGTGACCTACTCTAGGCGCCGCATGTCTCTGCTCTTGGGTTGTTGGCAACCCAGGAGGGTGTTTTGACCCCAGAACGTGATAAATGTGAATTTGATGCATTTTGGTATTATAAATAGTTATTTTTTATGTGTATATGAGGTGTTAATGTCACATTTTTTTGATTTTTGTGTGTTGTGTAGAGGGATATCCATTCGAGGAGTTCCGTGGAGGTCGACACTTGAGTACATTGTTGGGATTGGGCTTTATCGATGCTAGAGTGGGATATACTAGACCATGTCGACCTACATGACACATAGCGAGATTGGGGAGGTACCCCATAATATGTATGATCACTACATTATGCATGAGAGGTGGTGTGTAAATACTTGTACTTTTTGGTTTCCTATTGGGGAGATGATTGTGACCCTAGAGGATGTATATCACATATTACGTGACTACTAGTTGTGGGTGAGAGAGTCCTAGGTGATGGCCATAGAGAGGATGCTCGAGGAAGATGAGAGTAGTTAGGTGGTATTTTATAGGGACACATGGGTATAGATAGAGACCCATATTATCTTAGATGTCATATTAAGATCAAGTGTTCCATGATTGTGGAAATTCATTGCAGTTGTTATTACTTCATTAGTGGCAATGGAGGGTGGTGGTGTGGGCATCTTGTATAAGATGCATGATATCTTTGGTGTATAGAGGAGGATGGGACTAGATATGCATGGGCATGATGTGTATTAGCACATTTGTATAGAGATCTATATAGGTTCACACAGAGAGGACCATGGGGGTGGACTTGGAGCCACCACATTGTTACATGTATGGGCCTTATGAGCACATTATGATATTGAGGCCACTTAGTGGGCCACGAGCCGATTGGGTGAGGCCCAGATATTTTACAGCAGAAGATGGACATAGGTACATGAAAGTAGGAGACTTGATACTACTACCTATAGATCTATGTTGATCATATGGGGCCAGGGGCCATTATATGGAGGCCATATCAAGCCTATGGAGGATGGTTAGAGGATGGAGTAGAGCTATGATGTATCCATACGTACTATGTGGTTAGAGGATCGATTTCTAGAGTGGTCCGAAGTTATTTTAGGTAGAGCATGTATCACATGATAGTTTGGTATGGCTCAAGATGTGCCCCAGAGCCATATGTATGGGTGTGAGTGACTAGAGCACCGAGGAGGCCGAGAGAGAGACCGAGACCTACATAGAGCACAACTAGTGTCCCCATGTGTGATGTGAAATGAGATGGATGTGACCATAGAGATAATAGGTGGATGATGTAGGATGTACCAAGGCATATAGTGCATGGTGGGAAGTGCACCGATGGGTGTTATTATTTCTAGTTGTTGTGGATGTGGTGAGAGCACCACTAGTTGGAGGAGTAGAGGGGCAGGAACCTTCCCTCGATGGTGATGGTATATAGCAACAATAGGATAGAGCATGAGTATTTGTTTGTTGATAGTTGTTGTTTTTACTTAGTTGTTTTTTGTATCATGTTTCATCATGTAAACTAATGTGTGTGTATATGGTTGCAGTGATGCTTATTGGTGGTCATTGATCATTGATTCATCAATCCACACATTGACATGGAATGTACCTACTGATGTTCTCATGGGAGGTGGGATGTTGGAGTGAGTAGATGCCATTATGGGTGAGCATGCCCACTTGTTTGAGCTAGTGGCGATATAATAGTGGTGGCTATGTGTACCATATTTTATTGAGTGAGTGTGACGAGGCATGGGTGGAGACTCAAGTGAGCTAGGGAGGTTGTAGGTGGAGGATCCCTAGCATAGGATGTGTTCACAAAGTATGTAGAGCTATAGGGTCAGGTTTGTTTAGAAGTAATTCGATCGAGTTGGCATTATTACGTAGAGAGGATAGGAGAGATATAGGGGCCACGACCAACGATGTAGATTGAGTGGTGAAGCATCTAGTTCTAGAGCTCCCATAGTTGTATATATGATAGTGATGATGATGATATGATGATATGATATGTATGTGATGTATGGGGGGGATTGCCCCCAATTTTATTTTGTAACTATGATTTTTGATGATATATATATATGGATGATTGATATTATTGTGTTGTGTTGATGTTTTTGATATGTGATGATGATGATTGTTTTTTCATGGTTTTTGTGTGATTTGATTTGTGTAAATGATTATATTGTGGTATGGATGATGATGATGATTAGATGACATAGATAGATAGTAATGTAAAAATGAATGGATTGTATGAATAAAGATGTGATAAATGTGAATAGATGATGTATGATGAATAATGTGAAATGAAATGATTGATTGAAATGATAATGTATGTAATGTGTAATGATGATGAAGAATGGATGAAGAAGGGGAAGAAGAGATGCCCCCAACGTATGTGTGAGAAGATGAGGTTCATTTATATAAGACCCCTCAACAATCAAGAATGAACCATAGAACAAGAGTGTGTCATCGGAAATGGTTTGATAGTGTACACTATAGATAGATAGATCAATGAAGTGTGTAGTAAAAATATGGAGTGGGGTTCTTATTGTAACAGATCCCTCAATAGTCATGTAAGAACCATAAGAACACAAGTGCATCATCGGGTAGTGAGGTGAGAAAAATCACCTACCAAATATGAAGAGGGCAGGAGAGCAGGATGGAAGCATGTGAAGTGGTAGTAGCATGAGTGTATGAGCCAAACTAAATTGTCGATGAGATGGTGCCAATGATGGGAGATGTAGTGGTAGGAAGCACAATGTCGATGGCTTAGGAATCCAATGTGAAGTAGGAGCATTATGTGGATGAGATGATGTAGTGGTGGATGATGAGTGAGGTGGAGGTCATGCATGAATAATGATTTTAGGTGGTGGAATGAATGACAACCTTAGAAGTGGGAGAGAGGAGACAAGTGAACTGAAGCAAGCATGCTTGCATGTGAATTGAGAAAATACTACTCACTCAGAGAGAGAGAGCCAAAAAAATGACACCCTTTTCTTCTAATTGTTGTAATTTTTCATGAAGGGCATGCAACAATCATTATCACATGGCCATTGATGCGATGATAATTGTAATAAGGATGATCATGCTGGTGATGCAAGAAATGATGTGAGGAGGATGATGTTGATTAGAAGGCAAGTGAATTAAGTGCTTATCAAGAAAAGCAACATAACACATCATGAGGCTTAGCAGCATGTGAGAAATGTAATGGCTCCCAGAGTAGGAGATGGTGAAGACTTAGGTGGAGAGTGATGCGATGGTGGTGGAGATGGAGGATGCTTATGTGATGAGGGGATGGAACATGCTTTGTGAGGTGGAGGAGATGGAGACCTTGGAGGATGCTTAATAGATGGAAGAGGTGAAGAAGTAGAAGATGATGAAGTAGAGAAGAAGTAGAAGGAGGATCTATAACATGTGTAGTAATTAAATCTTGTTCTAGATCAATGACCTTATAACATAAAAGTGTAAATGATTCACATGTATCATATTGTAATCATTCTTTTAAAGAAGAATCAAGCCACAAAAAAGATAAATTGATTTTCTAGATCAATAGGCTGAAATACTAATTGATGCATGCAAGAATTAAAGCATAAAATGTAATCTAAGAATAGGTTCTTTCTTTCCTTGATGCAAGCTAGGTAATGATCATATGTGACTCTAGGACCATTGTTTAGCATAAAGCATCTAAGAAAATCATCTTCCATTTCACAATATGTACTAATAGATCCAAAAGGTAAAATGAGTGTACCATTGAAGAGCTTCATCAACTAAGACTATGATGGAAAGGATTTTAGCAATAATCGATCATTCAAATAAGAATCCATAGCTAAATGATAATGCTTAAGATGTAGATATGGATTTCAATGTCATCAAAACATGAAAATGTAGGCATGATGAAATCCTTAGGAAATGTTGAATTGTGAATTTTCTTTGGAATAGGATTTCCATGAAGAGAATTATTATCATAGAAGCATAATAGGCTTTCTTTCAAGAGTGAGAGATTGAACTTGAGATTGTAATTGACCAACAACATGCATGAGTGATAAAATATCATGTGGAGGAATCATAGAAGATGTGAGAGGCACATTGAGAGGTTGAAGCTTTCCATTATGAGTGATCATAGGAATGTGAGAAGAAGAAGCAGAAGATGAAGATGTTATGGGAACACTAGATGTAGATGTAGAAGAAATAAGAGAGGTGGTATACTAGGAGAAATAGAAGAATCAACATGAACATCATCAGAGAAGAAGAAGAGGAAAGAAGAAGAAAACATGGAATATTAGAGGAAATACTAAAGAATAATCAATAAGAAACCATAAGAGGTGAGCTAGTAGGAATGGAAGAATCATCATGAATGCTCCATTAGAAGAAACCTCAAGTAGATGAAAGTGGAGTGGAAAATTCACATTCAATAGTCTTAAGAGAAGTAGAATCATTACTAACATGTTCATGCTCAGAAATATATCAGTATCAGACAAAGTTTCACATGCAAGTATTTCATCAAGTGTGTCATCAACATATAGTGAAGTAGGAGAAGAACTATCATGAGATGTATCTTTACAATCATTAGAAACATTTTCAGAAATAAAAGAAGCATGAGATACAACTTTACATTCATCTTGACTAGTATGAGAAATAACATCATGCATGTACATTTTCATCATGATTTTTTTCTATAGTATCACAATCAAGACCAAGCATATAATCGATAATAACATCATCAAGAGTTTCAACAAAATAGAAGAAGGTGGAGTAGTCCTAGTGCCTATGGAATAACAAGGATTACATCTAGAAAAATTTGAGTGTTAGGAACAATGTTGAGAGTAGAGTGTTCAAAACTAGTAGGAACTTTGTGTTCATTAACATCAAGCAATATTTGAACATTATCATCAAATTGAGCATAACGATAAAGATCAAGCAATTCAGCCTCAACAACATCATCAAGGATAGGATTAACACTCTCATGATGCATAACTTTCCTAGAGAGAGAAGATCTACTTTTATCCATTAGGGTTTAGTGGATCCTAGGGAAAGGAGTTCTAAGAAACGGGTTCACCAAATGATTTAATAAAATCTGAATATTTTATTAAAATATAATTTCAGAAATTGCTACAATGATATACAATAAGATACAAATGCTAAGCACTTTTATAGATGTAACTATGTAAGAAAATGAGGAGAGATAGGAACTTATCTTGATTTTTTATTATCTCAAAGTACACCCGAACTAGGAAGAACTATGAAAAGGCTGGGAAGAATGTTGGAAATGCTCGATATAAATTCTAGAACTTGCGCAAATGGTTGGGACACGGGCACTAGGGTAAGGGATGAGGGTGCCTGGGGCATGCAGAGACCTTCTAGGTGCACTGAGAGTTTGCAAAAAATCTCGAACCTGATTTCTTCAATGTCACAAGGTTTCACTACCCTTCGTTTTTTTGATCACCTGTAGGTCACTAGAAGATCACCAAATTACATTGATAAATACAAAACATAAATAATATCCTACAAAACCCCAAACTACATCAAATCCTAAAAAATAAAGATGTAAAATGGGGAGTCAGACTTGTCCTCGGTGGTCACCCAACAGAGTGAACTTACGACCAAGTGTTGCACTACATCTCAAACTCCATGTAGTTCTATGTGCTTATGTGTGCAATAGTGCTCCTAGGTTTCCCTCGTGTCAATGATGCCAAGATAACGGGTTAGTAGCTAGATAGAATGTAAATGTGTGGGATGGAATTCAAAAACTTCCCTTCCTATGCAGTGTGTATGCAGAGTAATAAGCCCAAAATGTAGTCCCTTTGATAGTATGTAGATAGATATCCCTTGATAAAATTTCCCTCCCTTTATAATGGTATGTATGTTGTGTTTATATAGGGATCTCTTGTTTGAATTTCGACACTAGTGACACGACATGCCGACTAGGACCTTGGGATATGAGTAAGAAAACTAAAAAGGCCGACCAAAATGTCAAAAATGTGAAAAAAACAAAGAGGATAGAAGTGATATATGTGAGAGATAAAAATATATAAATAATAAAAAAGAAAGTGGATGGAATATGAATGTTTCACCACTAAATACTTTTCTTACTCAAGATCATACATAAAACAACATACTTGACAATATAGTAGAATAGTAGTATTGCAAGCTCCTTCACCTTCAAAACCCGCTTTCACTAAACTTGTTCATAAACCTTAAAATATTCCATAAAATTTCCTAAATCAATTTAAATATGTTATTATCTCCTCAATACCACTTCCTGATGAATTTGGGCCTTCAAATTTGTCCTGGAGGGTGCACACTTGTCCCAGAAAGGCTAGAAATAGCCTCTCTAGGTTTATCAAGAATCTTCCTTGAAAGAGCACGCATCGGAAGAACTTCATGAACTTGTTTTAATACTTAAAACACTTGGGAACCGTTATTACAACACATATGAGAAATTGGAGGATTGGGATAGGTGTGAAACAGAGGGATAACTGATCCAAGGAAGTGCCTAGGAGGTTTACAAGCAAACATTTTGACACTAGGGTAAAGTTGTCATGTTTTCAAATTGAGTTTTTCCTTGCAAAAACACATGACAATAGTTGAATCTCACTTGATGACTTATTCTCGGATTGAACAAAGTGAGCATATGATAAACATGAACTCAATAATCACAATATACAACATAGACCGATGCCTTATCCATTGGGCTATAGAGTCTCAAAGATAAACAAAGATAGATAGAAAAAGAAATTACACACACAACAAAAGGGAAACACACCACACTTGGAAAGGGAAAAACACACACAACGGGAAAGGGAAACAAAAAAGGGAAACACACCACACTCACAAAGTGAAAAACACCCACAATGGGAAAGAGAAACACACATCTTAAATTCACCTATGGTACATGCGGGGACAACCCACTTTCATTGTTTGTACAACTTCAAGTATTTCCCACTACGAGGAAATTCTAAATGTGTGCCATCTAGATATGAGAGGTAGAAATTTTTTTCTCCTCAAGCTTCCTAGATCTGGAATGGTCCTAGCCATAGGGAATCAAATTTCCCATGATTTCTTTTGGATCTCTCCTTTTGTCCCATAATAAGACAAGATCTCCAACTTTGAAATCTCTTACTTTTTTTTCTTATCAAAAATCTTCTTGAATTTCAACGATGTTATTTTATTCGATCAACAACCTTTATTCTATCTTCACTCAGCTTCACATGAAATAGTATCCTCTTGTTGAGAGAGACATGACATTGGCCATCTTCAACTTCCTTGACGAATTGAAGGGCTAGTAATTCAACGATGACTAGAATCTCAAAGATTGATCCTATAAAGCAACCTGGAATGGTGACATACTAATTTCCTTTTTCAGGGTAATCATGTCTTCCCATGATGCATCATAGAGTTTCTTATGCCGCTTTCTTTGATTCTCGATCTAATAACTTTAAGACAATGATCAAAATGTTTTTGTTACTTGACTTGGCCTGACCATTCCCTTGTGTGTAGTATTCCAATGCATGCAAAAGTGAGATTACATAACCATAGAAAAAAATATCAACTCTATTGAAGAAAATTATGTTGCATTATCAACCATAATCTTATGAGGAATTCCAAAATGAATGATGATGTTTTCCTTGATGAAGTTACATACCGTTTCAGAATTTTCTTGTTTGAATGAAATCACCTCCACTAACTTTTGGAGTATTTAGTTTACATGAGTACGTAAGAATTCCTTGTGCTTGAATGAGGATTGAGAACTCTAATGAAATCAAGGCCCCATTGTTGGAAAGGTTCTTTAATAACCACCAATTGGAGAGGAAGTGCAACAATTTTTGGTATTCCAACAAATTGTTAAAAAGGTTCACACTTGGAAACCCACTCTTGAGCATTTTCGAACAATGCATGCCAATAATACCTACCATGAATAATTTTATGAGAACTAGAAGTCACCATGGCAAATAAATTCCCACCATAAGCCTAATCATGATAAGATTTGAGAAAATTTTCTTGTTTCTCTTTTTCCACACACCTCAAGAAGCATCCATCTAATCCTTTTTATATAACACATGATCCCATATGACATAATTAGATGCTTTCAGCTTGAGATTCCTTCTTTTATTATATTCAAAATGAGTTGGACATTATCCATAAGTGAGGAAGTATGAAATATCATAATACCATTCATTGGTGGTATTTACAAAAAGCACTTGGGGTAGGTCTTTACTTACACATTCATAACATAGACACTCCTTTGCATCCTTTTTAGTCAAGAGAGCTTCATCCTCAGCCATCAACTAGAAAAATCCATTCCCTCATACCAGATTTGAAGGTTGATGTCCAACTCATACTCTTGAATATTGGCCACCTGATTTCCTTTTTTGGGTCTTGGATCTTGTTGAGTTAGGATTGATTTGATTGTGAAGCCCATAACCATCACCACATTATGGGAGTTGAGGATGTAGAATTTAAAATTCTTCATAACTTTGATGACAACATAGGCATGTTTATCCATTTGATTATATCTCAACTCATGGTTTTTTAATGGGAAACTAATAAAAGAAATAGGTGATTTTATGCCTTCTTTATTCTTCTCCGAACTAAGATGGTTGAAAGCGTGTGTTCAAGCATAGAAATACAAAATGAACTCTTTGTAAAAATTGGGACATACCAGAGGGGATCCTTGGATATTTATTCTTTGATTGCATCAAATGTTTATTTTCCTTCATTATTCCATTTGAAACTTGATTGAGGCTTCATCATGCTAGTGATATGCTTGGTCAATTTTGCAAAATCTGGGACAAAGCGATGGAGAAAGTTTATCTTGTTGAAGAAAGAATGAACTCCATTTTTGCTTGTGGGAAACAAAAATTCTTGAATTTCCCTTATCTTTTCTAGATCAATTTTGGCCCCCTCCTTATTCACAATGTGTCCAAGGATTTTTCCCATAATACCACAAAAGATGAACTTCTTGGGATTTAGATAGATTCCATGTTGTCAACAGCTAATCAACACTTGTTATAAATGTTTTATTTGATCTCCTTGATTCTTTGAAAAGACCATGAGGTTATAAAGATAGATGAAAATGCAATGTTTGAGATATTTTAAGGCTAGATCCATTTCTCATTGAAAATATCCTTATGTGTTGATAAGACCAAATGGCATCCTGCTATAGGAAAAAGTGCCCCATGGAGTTATGAAGGCCATTTTGCTTTTATCTTCTTCCACTACCTAAATCTGGTTATACTTGAAGAATCCATCATGAAAAGAGATCATATCTGATCCTGTGACCACCTATAGGATGTGATTCATGATAGGAAGTGGATATTTATCCTTCAATGATGCCTAGTTTAAAATTTGGAAATATACACAAATCATTCTCTTCATTCCTATTCCACACTAGAATGATGTTTGCTAGCCATGTGGAGTGGTGAATAGGAAAATAATTTTTACTTTTATCATTTTCAAGACCTCTTCCATGATTGTGTCTCGTAATTTTGGGTTATACTATTACTGATTTTTCCTAAAAGGCTTAGCTTCAGCTTCGTGGGATTGAATGATGGATCTCTTTAGGCTAACATGACTTGAGCTCATCAAAGGAATATGCCAAAACATTAGAATATTTTCTCAACAATGAGATGAATCTTCTCTCTTCTAGTGAATGACACTTTCCAATGTTTATTGTTATTGGCTATTCTACAACACTAATATTTGATTTCTCAAAATCAGCAAGACACCGAGAGTACTATTTATCTTTCTCCTTGATAAATTTGTCATGTTATCAAACACATCCTTGAGAGACACGAGACCTTTTGGAATATTTGTTCCCTTTAATCTGATGACACCTTCTGAGTCAACTCCATCTATCCCTTCCTTATCATCATCCACAAAAGATTCTCAATTGTAACATCACTTCCCTTGTACAAAACATTGTTGAAGTTATCTCTTTGTTCCAAGAAAGAGAGAAGTTGACTATTGTCATTGAATACCTGCCAATGATTTACATTATCCGGAACACTTGGCCTAGAACACCATCTTAACAGTCACTTTTTCCTTATTGAAGGATGGGAGCAGAGTCATCAAGGAATATGAAACTGTGAGAGAGTCATCTTTCTCATTTTTCTCACAGGGAACAGATTGAATAGAAAAAGCATCAAAAGATTCAATTCAGTCCCATACTCAGTTCCTATAATGTTTGAGCCTCGTGTTCTTGACCTAATATTGATTCCTTACTTTCTTGACAATCACCTCAACATCACCAAGACATTTCATCTTCTTGATACCCATGGATTCAACAACATCCATCCCTAGAAGAAGGGCTTCATATTTTGCAGTAGTTATTGGTATTTTCAAACTACATTTTGTAAGAAAATGGGAGAGACACACTTGAAGGAGAGGTTAGCACTACATTTTCTATGGAGAAACCACTAGAATGACTTCCGTAAAAATCCATTTTCCATAGATGATTTTCATCCTCCTCCATAAGGAAAGGAAAATTTTCATCCCTTTTAGAAGTCAAGAAATAGTTACCATGTCCATCATCTTGATAAATAATATCAGATCTAGGATCTTCTGATTTTTACACTATGTACTTTGTTTTTCTCCTCAATAGAAACTTTTTCATTTGGCCTTTGACTAGAATATTTTATAAAGACTGTCCATTTGAATTTCCCTCATAAATATCTACGTGCTTCTACTCAATAATATTCCATATGAGGCCGAATGTCTATAACCAAGATAGTCAATAAGACTTTCTTCTTAGGAAAATTAGCTAAAGCAACTTGGGCATCTTTTATTCTTCCCACAAGTGGGACTTATTTAGTCTATATGGAATAGAATTGTCCTTTATCCCGTGTTAGGGTGAGACCCAAAGCATTAGCTACTTTGATTGGAATTACATTATCAAAAGCACCAGAGTCTATGATACAATTGTTTAATTGGTAGCCTCCAATGAGAAGAGAAAGATATAATGGTTTAATCTTGTCACCTTTGGATGAACTTAATGCAAGAAATTTTTGAGATGACGAGGAAGGATGAGTTGGTAGTAACCCTTTAGAAGAGGGTGTGATAACATTGGGATTTGCGTTACTACCTTTGATAGAATGAACTAGTTTATCAAACTGTTTGGGATGAGTTTACAAATATTCAGCTCATAAATTTGGACTTTAGACCATTTGACATGATCTATTATATCAAATGAAGACAAAGTAGATGTCTTCGGATTGATGGGATCTTTAGGAGGAAAAGGGGAAGTAATTTGGGAGTAGGGGCTGCATTGGAAATGGGGGTTATTTTTCTAATAGAGGTGGATTTATTAGGCACATCAAGGGTTTTATTAGGAACATTCACTATCTTGAAAGTAACATTAGGAGAATTAGAAGAAGAATCTTTAATGTAAGTAGATTTAGTTAAGGTCTTCTTGGCTATAAAAACAGCTCATTTTTCTTTAGTAGAGTCCATAGTAGGAAGAAGTGCAGATCCTCTATTGATTATATTGTTAGGTGGAGTCATTATGGGAGGATGTGCACGTTTCTTCTTCTTGGGAGAATTAGTGACAGTAAATTTTCTTTTTGGATTAAGAACAGTGAACACCGCATAATAGAAGCTTGGTGTCATCTTCTTCACTTTTATCCCTAGATGAGTACTCAAAGTACTTGATTTCAACATCATCTTATTTTATTTCAATCCCATTCTATTATTCATCATCATCATCATCTTGTTCAACAATGTCTTATTCATCATCATCATCTTCTTCAACACAAGAAACATTAATAAGGGGAGCCTCTAGAGCATGTATTTGAGGAAGTTATGCAATTATTCTCTTATTTGGAAAATCATTCTTCCTTAGAGCATCTCTCTAAGTACTTTTTTCAAGTTGTTTCTGGAGTGTAATCACATAATTTTCCAATTTTTCAACCAGAGGATCCATAGAGGAAGAATTGGAAATTTGACCCTTTTGCTTGCCACTTGGATTTTTTAATTTTCCATATAGAATTAGATCATCTTCTACTTCAATAAAATATTCTTGAGCTTCTCTAAGATTCCTGGGTAAATATATTTAGAGAATGAATCCTACCTTAGAAAACTGGGCATTGATGAAGAATCATTTCACGTCATCATCGGAGGGAATAGCTTCAAAGGTTATCCTCTTGAGAAAACATGTTATAATGAGCCAAGAAGTATTTCATAGTCTCATTGGTATCCTTTTTAATTTGCACCAGATATACTAGGAGATATTGATAATATTCATTGGATTTGAATCTAGTTTTGATGTCATCCCAACTAGTGATGGATTTATCTGGCAGAGATAGAACCACTCCATTACCTTATCCTACATGGATTCCATGAACAACCTCACCGACACATATTTTTGTTTTAATCCTAATACACCACGTGATGGGATGAATGTTACTACATGTTCTTCCAGGAGTTGCGTTTTGTCACCTCTCGAATTTAGAAAAAATCTTACAATATCCTTTGGTAATTCATGGATGTGTGCATCCATGAATATTAAACCTATGTTTCTTCCCCATGACACAATTTGTGGAGACCTCTCTCTTTAATCTGCCATTCTTACTTCTTATTTTTCTTCCAATTTGGTTTCTTCTTCTTCGTAAAGTCTTCAAATTCTTCTTTAAGATCTAGAAATTCTATATCCAATGGATTTAGAGAAATTGGAGAAACCTAGGATGAAACAAGAGGAGTGTGATTAGGATTTTCAACACCACTTGATCTGCCAATATGAGAAGTCACAGAGGAAAGGGATAATGAGAAATTTTTATTTTGTCTTATCATCTTTGAAGTTATTCAAATATAGGGTTAATGTTTTCTCTTTTCCTATCAATCGTGGTGTATCTACAATCAAGCAACTTGTAAAATTTAGATAAACTCAAGCTCTCCTTTACTATATTTGAACTTGTCTTGTTCTTTCCAAAGCCTTGGCACGTTCTTCTTCGGAATAGAGAACTCTTGTAGCATATAATTAATGAGAGAAATTTTCTCTGTCATGTCAAATAGCCTCCTCAAGTCTGATGTAATGTCTTCTTATATATGCAAAAGAATTTTAGGTCTAAGGACTGGGGATTACCAAGAATAGGAATTGGTGGAAGACATAAGGTTATTGAAATTTTTAAATTTGATAATTTTTTGGTTTTTTGGATATCCATTTTTTTTGTTTTTTTGGAATATATACGATATCAGAATAGAAAAATATTCCCCATGGTGGGGGTCAAAAACTTTTGGCAAAATAATTTTCCCCTAGGAAAAATTATTTGATTTTCACAAATGCTCTGGAACTAGGTCCCTCTTCTTGAATGGGCAGATCCATTATTGTATGTGAAATAAAAACAAATTTTTGGTTAGACTATAGGTCAAGGATCTAATAGGCACACTCCACTGCACATGTGGAAAATTCTTGAAATCTTGTGCAAGGGAGGATTTCTCTAAGAAGGTGGGAATGTGGAAGTGGAGAAATTAGAGAATGGATTAATACTTGCAAGTAGGTAAAAATCATATTCTTGCAAGTATTAACCAGAAATATTAACACATACAATTGGAAATAACAATAATTTGATAACAATATCAAGACAAGATGAAACCATGAACATAAAATCTCACATATTCACTCATCCAAAAAATCTGAAACTCCTTTCTTTATTGACATTTTCACAAAGTTGTATAATGAAAGAGAAGGAAAAAACATATAGATAAAGAAGTAGAAGAAATTTTTATCTTTTGCTTATTCTTGGTGGCTATCTACTCATGAAATTACAAAATTGACAACCTCTTGGAACGAGGAAGTCATTACAATATATAGATTTGAAAAGACTCTTCACCTACCCCCACATGACCTTTCATTTGTCTTTTACAACTTGTGACTCTTCGTATTCCTAGGAAGGAAATTAAGTCCCCTTTTTATTAATTGAGGGAAAATTATTACAATGTCAACTATAGTCACATTTAAATGAATAAGACAAGAATGAAAAGTGCAACCCCCTAATGAAGAAATAGAACATGAAGGAAGAAAAGGAATGGGGAGGGAAGAGAGATAACTATGAAGATGAATAAAATGCCCTTACTGATTCTATTTCACTCTTGAATGGAAATTTTCTAAGTAAATTTTGTAATATATCCACTCCTTTGAATTCTTTGCTATATCAAGTCACCACAGTGTAACTTTCTCAACTTTGGGAATGTGAACAAAGATCAAGGACTTGAGCCAATTGTCTAAGATGGCATTGAGTTTTATACATTTCTTACACCATGATTGATGTCTTTTCATGGTGCTTGATATTATAGACCTTATCTCGGAAAGAGACTCCAATGTGTCCTCATTTAAGGAAAAGGGATCCCCGACCTCTTTCTTCACAAGTTCTTCAAATGGATTCAACAATTTATCTATTGAGGTATTCTCATCTATTACAGGAACTCCAAGCTTTTGTATCTCAGTGTTGTCATCATTCGTATCTTTGAACAATGTCCCTCTTATGAATCCAACTAATCCAAATCACTATTCATCATCTCGTAATGGGTGACAAGATTTCTATCCCATACTTGAGACAAATCTATGAATGGATAATTAAATACCTTCTTTTCCACCAATATGCGAGAATGGGCTTTCCCCATTTTCATCACTAGTGATCTCGTTGTACCTTTTATTTCTCAATTTCATATCGTGTCATTCGACCTTTTTGGTTGTCACACTTACGCATATCCCCTTATTCATGGATGCTCCAAGACACTTATAGAAGGGGTGAGGTTTTCACTTCTTGGTATTTTGGGTCATACATCTCCATGCCATCATATTCAATGTCATCCTCATACAAATAAAAATTGAATCTCCTCATTTTCCCAATCCTCTTCCTCATATGATCTATTTATCTCGAATTTGAAATCATCTGCACAATTCACCCAATAGTTTTCAACATGTGGAACATGATGCAAGTCATGGAGGTGAAATTTTTCAAGATCACTCTAAATATTGAAGTCTTCTCTTGGGGTATTGAATATAGGTTCACAGGAGTGAAAGCATATTCCACATTAGAAGCCTCATGATTACTTTTATTAAAATCCCGAGATAAATAGGGAAAGCAACGCCTTTCATATTTTGGTTCCTAAGATTAATATTGACATGAAAAAGTTACCTACACAACTCAAACAACACAATCCTATTGATGAGATACCATAGTAGATTTTGTGGAGAAAGATCAAAACCAAACACTCAGATGTAGGAAAAGGTTGAAAATTGTATGAAGAAAGAACCATACCTTTTGAGTTAGGAAGCGGTTTGTGAAGGAAAACTTGAGTTAGGATTTCCTTCCAACAATGTGATGACAAACATAGTGAACGCATCATTCACTCTTGTAAAATGATGATCACTTTCTTTTAGGATCAGCTATGGATATTTTTCATATACAGGAGCCTTATGATAAATATTTTGGGTGATTGTCAAACCTTTGAACAATCTCGTTCTTGCAAGGGCATAGACCAAGTATGATCTCATTGAAAAAAAAATTTAGTAGCCGACACTTGAATTAGTTGGTGACGTAAGTTATCATTGATTATTTACCTCTAGTCTATCATATGTCAGGTCCTCGATGATGGTAAGGATGAACAATGCCATCTAATCATGGACATATTTTTAATTTTCTTCTCTCATTATCCAGATTAAGAGGATGATCGTATCTTAGATGCCCTTGTGAAATTCACTTTGGGAGAGATATTTTGGCATACGGGATGGATTTCTACCCTATTTCATCCATGAACCCAAAGTCTGACAAGGCCTTAGAGGTATAACTTGGTCCTAGAATACTCACCTGATGTAAACTCTTTTGTGATGATGATCATGTTGTTCCAGACTGAAATTTTCATATATTGAGAAATTGCTTTGGGTGAGAGTATTGTGAGAAATTAAGTTATCATCATCTCTTATGATTCGAGTATCTAGATCATAATGGTGGGAACATGCTAATACCAAATCTTTGATTTGAAAGGATATGAGATGACCACCAACTGCATATAACCCAGTAGCATAGAATTTCTCTTCCACAGGTTCCCTGGATCCTCCTAACATCCTATTCTTGAGATCTTCCAAATCCATATGGGTAACATCACTATCACCCACACCTGAGTATTATGATGAGAGAGAAAAATTTGGCTCACAACCATAAAATTTAAACTTCATACTTATGAAAATCAACAATATGTTCCAAAATTGAGATGACATCATAATTTTTACACTTGAAATGAAGACTTTTATTTTTTAAATAGCGATTAGGGTTCGAGCCGTCATTATTTTGGGAAATACTACTTTTGTGACCTAGACTTAGTTTTGTGGAACCCCTAACATGCTAAGAAAATTTTCTTATTGGTTTCTTTATGTTCTTGGGCATTTTCTATTTTTAGAAATTTTCTTTTTACTTTTTTATTTTATTTTATTTTTGAATTTTTTGGTCCGAACAACCTAGTTTTTCATCTTTGTTGTTTTTTTAGTGCAATGTTCTGAGAGGTTTTGATTTTTTAGTAAATTTTTTTATTTATATTAAGTGATGGAACCATATACTTACTCTTATTAGAAACTAAACTTTCCCACCTTGAATTGTGATGAAAAAATTTTCACTGGAATAGGCTCGCCTTCTAGATTCTGTCAATTTCAATCCGATCCACCCACTGGAATGATCGAAATTGAAAACAAATGAGTTAGGGTAGAAAAATAGGTTTTTTCCATTAAAAATTATGTAACCTCTGAGTTGTTTATTACTTACTTCTTAAAGGAACTTTGGATGAAGGAAGATTGGAAATATCACTCGCTTTCGTTCCAGATTGAGAGATATGAATTTTTCTAGTTTTTGAGCATATAGTAAATTTGGGGAAAATTTGGCATGGTTTCTAGATAAATATCAGGTTTATTGGGTGTTTTTAGTAGTTTTCATTAATTCATGGAGAAAATGGAGTGAGGAATGAGTTATAAAGGATTTTATAATTTTATGCGACAAAGACTTCACACACACACAAGAAAAGAAAGAATAGCAACAACAACTTTAAACACTTAGCCAATTTTTGGTTTTTAACCAACTTGGAATGGGGCACATTTTTTCCCAACTATCCCAAAGGTTAAAGTAATATGGGGTAGATAAATTCACCCTCATGTGAGAATGACAAGTGGGAATCAATGATTTCTTGGCGGAGGAGAGAGAGAAAGTAATAAATTAACATCTAGGGGGTTGAGACTAGGTCATATGAAGAACCAAGACAAGGGCTAGAATGGGGTGCATTTTTTTGTCCCAATTTTCCTAAAGGCCTAGGACATATGGTGTAGAAAAATGTGCCCTCATGTGGGAATGACAAGTGGAGGGATGTAATTTGACAAGGCGGAGAGGGGAAAGAGCTAAAAATGGCTTACGGAGCCTTCCCAGGGTCATGTGGAAAACCAAGAGCCAAGACAAGCATGGGGTGCATTTTTGTGTCCCAACTATCCAAAAGGGAGGAGATAGATGGGGCAGAAAAAATTTCCCTCACTCTTGGTTGACAAGTGTCAAGTTACGATTGCACGATGGGAAGGGCTAGAATGAGGTGAAAAAGAGCTTAACTTGCATCACAGAGCTTCATCGGGGTCATATGATGGTCCAAGGGGCTTAACTAGGATTGGGAATTTTTTTGTCCAACTATCCCAAAGGTATGGGACAGAAAAGTGTGCCTCAACCTCATGTTGACATGTGTCCACCTGTGAAAATGGCTAAGTCCCAAAAGCTTACCTTGAGGAGATCCTTAAAGATGAAGTTTCGAGCTCCGCGAGGACAATTTTGCACTTATTTATGTGAAATTGACTCCAAATATCCTTTGTATATGAATGAGATGGTTCTTATGATCTAATCATTCCTAAAAACCCTTAAAATAGCCTTTTTCTTAGGACCGTAGAGTGTGTCTACCTGAAAATGGGTTGTGAAAAGAAGCACCCGAGTCTTGTGAAAAATATGAATGCACCATCATTTATATAATTTAACTATATTTTCAATGATATATTGTTTGAACTCTAAATCCTTATGGAACTCTCGAAATCATCTTCCGAAGCTCAGACATAATTGTGAACTGTAAGCTCCTTTACCTTCAAAAACCACTTTCACTGAACTTGTTCCTAAACCTTCAAATATTCCCTAAACTTTCTTAAATCACTTTCAATATTATCTTGGCTTCTCAATATTACTTCCTAATGAATTTGGGCCTTCAACTCTGTCCTGAGAGGGTGCACACTTGTCCTAGAAAGGCTAGAAATAGCCTTTCTAGGTCTACTGAAGAATCTTCCTTGAGAAGCACTTGCATTAAAAGAACTTCATGAACTTGTTTTCATATTTCAAACACTTGGGAAAGGTTATTACAACACATATGAACACTTGGAGGATTGGTAAATACATGAAACAAAGGGAGAACTGATATGGGGAAATGCCTAGGAGGGTTTAGAAGCAAAAATTTGACACTAAGGTAAATTTGTCATGTTTTCAACTTGAATTTTTCCTTGTAAAAACACATGACAACAATGGAGTCATCAAGGAAGATAAAACTTTGAGAGAGTCATCTTTCTCATTTTTCTCATAGGGAACAACTTGAATAGAGAAAACATCAAAAATTCATGCGAGTCCCATACTCAAATTCTATAATGCTTGAGCCTCGTGTTCTTGACCTAATATTAATTAGTTACTTTATTGACAATCACCTCAACATAACCAACAAATTTCAGCTTCTTGACACGCATGGATTTAGCAACATCCATCCCTAGAAGAAGGGCTTCATATTCTATGTTGTTATTGGTATTTTAAAACCGTAAGTTGTAAGGAAATGAGAGAGACACACCTAAAGGAGAGATTAGCTCCACACTTTCTATGGAGCCAACACTAAAATTACTTCCATCAAACTCCATTTTCCATGGCTGATTTTCATCCTCCTTTGTACGGAAAGGAAAATTTTCATCCCTTTTAGAATTCAGGAAGTAGTTGCCATGTCCATCATCTTGATAAAGAATATAGCTTTAAGATCTTCTCGAATATTTGTCAAGACCACCATCTAAATTTCCCCTCCCATATCATACGTAAGATTCTACTCAACAATATTAAATATGAGGATGGAATGTCCGCAACCAAGATATTCAATAATACTTTCTTCTCTAGAAAATTGGGTAAAGCAACTTGGGAATCTTTTATTCTTCCCACAATTGGGAATTATTTAGTCTCCGTGTAAAATAAATGGACTTTAGCCCATGTTAGGTAAGACCCATAACATTAGCTACTTTGATTGGCATTACATTGTCAGAAGCACCAGAGTTTATGATACAATTGTTCAATTGGTAGCCTCCAATGAGAAGAGAAATATAGAATGGTTCAATCTTGTCGATCTTGGATGCACTTAATGCTAGCATGTTTTGAGATGATGGGGAAGGAGGAGTTGGTAGTAACCCTTTAGAAGAGGGTGTGACAACATTGGGCTTTGGGTTACTACCTTTGATAAACCAGACTAGTTTATCAAATTGTTTGAGATGGGTTTGCAAATATTCAGACTCAGAAATTTGGACTTTAGACCATTTAACATGATCTATTATATCAAATGAAGAGGAAGTAGATGTATTTGGAGTGATGGGATATTTATCAAAGTGAGGGGAAAATGCTTTAGGAGTAGGTGCTTTGCTTGGGAAACAGGGGTTGTTTGGGTAACAAAGGTGGGTTTACTTGGGTACCTCAGGGGTTTTTCTAGGAATATTCACTATCTTGGAAGTATCATTAGGATACTTAAAAGAATAATATTTAACAAAAGTAGATTTAGGAGACTTACTTGTTTCAACTGAGGTCTTCTTGGCTACCACAATATTTGGTTCTTCTTTAGCAGAGTCTCAGAAGGGGGAAGTGAAGTTCCTCTATTGATTATTTTGTTATTTGGAGTCTTCATGGGAGGATATTCATCTTTATTATTCTTGGGAGTAGTAGTGGGAGAACTTTGTTTTTGGATTCGAATAGGTGAACACTACACAAGATAATATTGGTGCCTCATCTTCTTCACTTTCATCACCAAATGAGTACTCAAGTAACCGATTTCAAATTATCATTAACTTATTTGATTTCAAGCCCATTATCTTCTTCATCATCATCATATTGTTAAACAATCTCTTCTTCATCATCATCTTTTTCAACAAAGACTAAATTAATAGGGGGAGCTTCTAAAGTAAGTCTTGTAGGAGGTGTTGGAATTCTTCTCTTATTCAGAAAATTATTCTTCCTGAGATAATCTCTCAAAGTAGTTTATGCAAGTTACTTCTTGAGTGTAATCACATCATTTTCTAATTTTTGGACTAAAGGATCCATAGAGGAATAATTAGAAGTTTGACCCTTTTTCTTGCCACTTGGATTTTTTACTTTTCCAGATAGAATTAGATCATCCTCTACTTCAAGAGCATATTCTTTAGCTTATCTAAGATTCCTAGGTAAATATATTTGGAGAATGAATCCTACCTTGGGAAATTGAGCATTAATGAAGAATATTTTCATGTTGTCATTGGAGGGAATAGCTTCAAAGGGTATCCTCTTGAGCAACATGTTATATTGAGCTACAAAGTCCCTCATCCCAACTAGTGATGGATCTAGCTGGTAGGAGATAGAACCACTCTGTTGCCTTATCTTACAAGGATTCCACAAACAACCTCACTAAAATATCTTTGTGTTCTAATCCTAATACACCACATGTTGTGATGAACGTTGTTACGTGTTTTTCTAGGATTTGCATTTCGTTGCCTCTCGAATTTAGGAAAAAAATTACAACATCCCTTTGGTAATTCAAGGATTGGTGCGGTGAGGCAAGAAGACACGTGTTTCTTCCCATGGCACAATTTGCGGAGACCTACCTCTTTCATCTACCATTCTTACTTAGTCTTCTTCTTCCTTTGCTTTTGCTTCGCAAAGTCTTTTTATATGATGAAGTATTGAGAGAAATTTTCTCTATTATGCCAAATAGCCTCCCTCAATTATGATGTAATGTATTCTTGGATATGGAAAATAAGTTTAGGACTAAGGAGTGGGGATTACTAGGAATAGCCATTGGTGGAAGACATAAGGCTCATGGAATTTTCTAATTTTTAGTATTTAGAATATCTGATTTTTGTATTTTTGTGGGAATATATATAGATGTAGAATAGCAAAATCTTCCCCACAATGGGCACCAAAATTGTTAGCAAAATAATTTTTCGCTAGTAAAAATTAGTTTATTTTCACAAACTCTCCGGGACTAGGTACCTCTACTTGAATGGGTAGATCCATTATTGTATGTGAAATTAAAATGAATTTATGGTTTTCCTATAGGTCGGGGATCCAATTGGCACACTCCACTACACCTGCGGAAAATTATTGAAATCTTGTGCAAGGGATGAATTCTCTAGGAAGGTGGGAATGTGGGAGTAGGGAAATTAGAGAAGGGATTAATACTGCAAGTAGGGAAAATTCAGATTCTTTCAAGGATTAACCAAAAATATAAACACACACAATTAGAAAGAATAAAAAAATTTCTAACAATATCAAGACAAGATGAAACCATGAACATAAAATCTCACTTATTCACTCATCCAGAAAATTTGAAACTCCTTTCTTTATTGACATTTTCACAAAGTTGTACAATGAAAGAGAAAGAAGAAAACATATAGAGAGGGAAATATAATTTGCTATCTTTTGCTTATTCTTGGTAGTTATCTACTCATGAACTTACAAAATTGACAACCTCTTGGAATGAGGAAGTCATTACAATATATAGATTTCAAAAAGACTCTTCACCTACCCCCCACATGACCTTTCATTTTTCTTTTACAACTTGTGACTCTTCATATTCCTAGGAAATAAATTAAGTTCCTTTTTATTAATTAAGGGAAACTTATTACAATGTCAACTATAGTCACATTTAAATGAATAAGACAAAAATGAAAAAGTGCAACCCCCTAATGAAGAAATAAAACATGAAGGAAGAGAAGGGGGAAGAGAGAGAAAAGAAGAGAGATAACTACTCAGATGAAGACAATTCCCTTGTTGATTCTTCTTAAATATTAGATGAAACTTTTTTGCGTACTTCTAGGAAGATATCCACTCCTTTTAATTCTTTTCTATATTGAGTCACCACAGTGCAACTTTCTCACCAGAGGAATGTGAACAAATATCAAGGACTTGAGCCAATTTTTTGAGATGGCATTATAATTTTTACATTTCATGAACCATGACTAATGTCCTTTCATAGTGATTGATATTACAACCATTATCTCGGTGAGAGAATCCAATGTTTCCTTAATGAAGGAAAATGGATCCCCAACCTATTTCTTGACAAATTCTTTGAATGGCTTCAAGTCATCCGCTAAGGTATTTTCATCTATTTCAAGCACTCCAAGCTTTTATATCTCAGTTTTGACATCATCCTGCATCTTAGAATCACATTCCTCTTGTGAATCTAAGTCATCCAAAGCATGGTTCAACATCTCATACTTCGGGCAACAAGAGTTATAGCAAATACTTGACAAAAAAATTTGGATGGAGAATTGAATACCTTCTTGTCCACCAATATGTGAGAATGGGATTTCCCCATTTCCATCACCAATGGAAACACTTAATCCCAGTGTTCCTTTTCTTTCTTTATTTTGTATCATGTTATTGTTACCTTTGTGGTTGTCATGCTCATGCATTTCCCCTTATTTGTAGATGCTCCAAGAAACTTGTGGAAGGGGTGAGGCTTTCACTACTTGATATTCTAGGTCATACATCTTTGTGTCATCATCTTCGATACCATCCTCATACCAATCAAACCTGAATCTCCTCATTTTCCCAATTTTCATCCTTATATGATCTCATTCTCTAACTTCAATTCATCTCGCACAATTAACCCAAGAGTCTTTCAACATGTGAGACATGATACAAGTCGGGAGCTGAATTGTTTTAGGATCACCCTAAATATTGAAGTTTTCTCTTGGGGTATATGAATATAGTTTCATGGGAGTGAAAGCAAGTTCCACATTAGTAGCCTCATGAGTACTTTTGCAGAATAAAATCCTGAGAGAAATAGGGAAAGTAACATTTTTTGGTTCCTAATCTTACCATCAACATGAAGAAGCTACCTACACAACTCAAACAACATGATCTTGTCGCTAAGATACCGTGGAAAATTTCACATGGAGTAAGATCAAAACTACGCACTCGGATGTAGAAAAAGGTTTTTAAATGTATGAAGAAGGACCCATATATTTGATTAAGGAATTAACTTTCAAAGACAACCTTGATTGAGGGTTTCCTTCCAACAATATGATAAAAACATAGTGAGCACATCGTTCACTCTTGCAAAATGATGATTTCTTTCTTTCAGGATCAGTTGTGGATATTTTTCATATGTAAGAGCCTATTGAGATATATTTTGGGTAAGTGTCAAACCTTTGAATGGTATCGCTCTTACAAGGGCATAGACCAAGTATGAAGTCATTGAAAAAACTTTTGTAGCTAACACTTGAAGTATTTGGCAATGCAAGTTATCACCGATTATTTTCCTCATTCTATCATCTATCTACCCTCAATGATGGTGAGGATGAAAATGCCATCTAATCATGGAAATATTTTTTAGTTTCTTCTCCCATTATTCATCTTAGGAGGATGATCGCATCTAAGAAGCCCTCATGAAATTCACTTCGGGAGAGATATTTTGGCATGCAAGATGGATTTATACCTTGTTTCAACCATGAACCCAGTGTAAGGCCTTAGAGGTATGACTCAGTATTATACCACTCACTTGATGCAAACTCTTTTGTGATGATGACCATGTTGTTCTAGACTAGAATTTACATATATTGAGAAATTGCTTTGGGAGTGAGTACTGCCAGAATCAAGTTATCATCAGCTCTTATGATTTGAGTATCTAGCTCATAATGGTGGGAACATGCCAATACCAAATTTTTGCTTTAAATGGATACGAGATGACCACCCATTTCATATAACCCACTTGTGTAGACTTTATCTTCCACATGTTCCTTAGGTCCACCTAACATCATGTTCTTGAGATCTTCTAGATCTATATGGGTAAGATCATTATCACCCACAACTGAGTATTATGATGATAGAGTTGAAGTGGGCTCAAGAATAGAAAATTTAAGTTCATCCTTATCAAAATCAACAAGATGATCCAAAATGGGGATGACAACAACTTTCTGCACTTGAAACAGATAATTTTTATTTTTAGCAGTTAGGGTTTAAGAGATGCTATTTTGGGAAATACTTTTTTAATCCGGAATCAGTTTTGTGGAGCTCCTAACATGATAAGAACACTTTCTTATATGTTTCTTGATGTTCTTGGACATTTTAAATTTTAAAAAGTTTTTTTTTCTTTTTGGTTTTTGTGTTTTTTTGGTCTAAATTTCCTACTTTGTCATCTCTCGTTGTTTTCTCGAGTGCAATGTTTTGAAAGGTTTTTAGGAAAGTTTATTTTTATAGTAAGTGAGGGCACCAGATACTTACTATTTTTAGAAACTATAATTTCCCACCTCATATTGCGATGAAATCAACTTCACTAGAATAGGCTCACCTTCTAGATTCCATGTTCACAATTTCACCGATCCACTCACCTGGAATGATCAAAAATTGAAAAAGCATGAGATAGGATAGAAAAATAGGGTTTTTTTCCATTCAAAAATTTGGGAACCTCCAATTTTTCTATTAATTTCTTCTTAAAGGTGCCTAGGATGAAGGAATATCGTGAAAATCTCACTCGCTTCGCTTCACCGGATTGAGAGATATGAATTTTTCTAGTTTTTTAGCATGTAGTCAATCTAAGGAAAATTTGGCATGGTGTATAGATAAATTGTAGGTTTATTGGGTGTTTTTTAAATTTTTAATGAAATAATATAGAAAATTTTAGTGAGGAATGAGTTAAAGTGGATTTTATAATTTTCCAAAGAACACTTCATACGCACGGGAAAAGAAGAAAGAAGCAACAAATTTAAAAACTTAGCCAATTTTGTACTTTTAACCAACTTGGAATGGGTTAAATTTTTTTTCCCAACTATCCCAAAGGTATGTGACATTTGGGGTAGAAACATTTTCCCTCATGTGAGCATGAAAAGTGGCTATCAGTGATTTCTCGGTGGAGGAGAGAGAGAAAACAATCAATTAGCACTCGTGGATTAAGACTAGGTCATATGAAGAACCATGGCAAGGGATGGAAAGGGGAAAAAAATGTCCCAAATTTCCTAAATGAACATGATATATGGGGAACAAAAATTTCCCTCATGTGGGAGTGACAAGTTGTGGGATGTGATTTGACGAGGCGGAGAGGGGAAAGGGTTGAAAATGGCTTCATGGAGCCTTCTCGGGGTCATGTGGAGAACAAAGAGCCAAGGAAAGCATGGGGTGGTTTTTTTCCAATTATCCCAAATGGATTGGATAGATGGGGAATAAAAATTCACCCTCACCTTGGGTTGACAAGTTTCAAGTTGTGATTGTGTGACGGGAAGGGTTAGAATGAGGTGAAAAGGAGCTTAACTTGCATCATGGAGCTTCATCAGGGTCATGTGATGGTCTAAAGAGATGAATTAGGCTTGGGCACATTTTTTTGTCCTAAATATCCCAAAGGGATAGCATACATTGACCAAAAAGTGTGGCTCAACCTCATGCTGACATGTGTCCACCTTTTGACGAGGTCACCCATTTGATGGTGAGATACATTTCTCTTGAGGAAGATTTGTCATAGTGCCTTTGAAGCATCTTGTGTTCCTCAATCACTTCCGTAGAAATTACATGGTATGCTTCCCTCATTATTTGCTTAATTCTCTTGAGCGTTCCATCTTGGAGTTTCAAAAACATGCTCATGTGGTCCCTTTACATCAAGGTCTCATTTTCTTGTTGCATAAACTGTGTCTTCTTAAGCTTCCTGGCATCTTGACCTCCCCATCTTTGTCCCTTCTTTTCCCAACACCGATGCCACTACCACTCCTTCTATCCCCGTCACTGCGGCTACTACCCCTTTGACTTTCTTCTCAGCTCCCCCTGTCATCCCTCCCACCTCTGCTTCCACCCCTTTCACCTCCACCTCGAAAAGACCTATTACTATATCTTTTAAAAGGCTACCTTTTTCAGGGAACGCACCTCAAGATTTGGAGGTTTCTCATAATATCCTACACATTAGCAGCACGGGTTCTCAGGAGACACACGCTGAGAGCTCCACTAAAAGGTTGGAAGCTTTAGAAACTGACATGTTGCTGCTGAAAGAAGAAGTAAAAAACTTATCTAAGCAAAAAGGTAAGAGAATGAAGGAGGAGGAGGCTGATATTGACAACAATCAGGTTGAGGATATTTACAAAAACTTTACTCCCTGGACAACCGACTTGGAAAAACCAAGACTCGCCATGATCATAATATGGCTATTTTTAGTGCAATTGAGGAGTTTATTGAGCAGCATGTCCACTGCATCTCTAATCTCAGTGGCATACCAGCTACTCTTTGGGGATCGAAAAAGAAAGCAAACAAACCATTCAATAGCTGGACACTACTGACCCTTCTCACATGACGGCATTGGCTATGTTCACCTCCTGGCAGACTATCAAATCCAGAATTGCCAAATCTACCAAGAAGTAATTGTGGACCTGCGATGTTCTTTCTGACTTCTATCATGGTTTTTGCTATTTTTTGTTGTTTTTGGCTGCTCTTCTGCAGTGTTCGAACTGGTTAGTGGTTTTGGGGTAACTGCTCTTTGGATGCACTGGATTCTTATGTATTATCTAGATCTTGATCCTTCTTATATTGTTTTTCACTCCTATTCTGGCTTCTAGGCCCCTTTTTGTATACAAGGGTATAGTCCCTTTCAAAAAACTATTTACCAATAATTAAAAAAAAAAAAGACATGTCCACCTGTGAAAATAGCTAAGTCCCGAAAGCTTTCCTTGAGGAGAGCCTTGAAGATGAAGTTTATGGAGCTCTAGGAGGACTACTTTTACTCTTATTTATATGAAATTGAATCCAAAAATACTTATGAGATGAATGGGATGGGTCCTATGATCTAATTCTTCCTGCAACCCCTCAAAATAGCCTTTTTTCTCGAGACCGCAGGTGTGTCTCATGAAAATTGATATGTGGAAAGAAGTGCCCGAGTCTTGTGAAAAATATGAAAATACCATCATTTATAGAATTTAATTATATTTTCAATGATATCTTGTTTACCTCTAACTCCTTATGGATCTCCTGAAATCATCTTCCGAAGCTTGGGCACTATTTTGAATTGCAAGCTCCTTCACCTTTAAAAACTCACTTTCACTGAACTTGTTCCTAAACCTTCAAATATTCCCTAAAATTTCATAAATCACTTGAAATTTTTCTTATCTCCTCAATACCACTTATTTATGAATTTGGGCCTTCAAATATTTCTCGATGGTGTACATGTGTCCCGTAAATGCTAGAAATAACCTTTCTGGGTCTCATCAAGAATCTCGCCAAGAGCACTCGCATCGGAAGAAATTCATGAAATTGTTTTCATATTTCAAACACTTGGGAAAGGTTATTACAACACATATGAGAAATTGGAGGATTGGGATAGGAATGACATAAAGGGAGAACTGATGGGGGAAGTTCTAGAGGGTTTACAAGCAAAACACATGACAATAGCTTGGAAAGGAAATATAGTATGATATCTAGTGGTTAGTAGAATATGTGAGTTAATCAGTGTCTATAATTTAGGAGGATTTGTAGATGTTTCCATTAAATCCATTGAATAGGTTGTAATGCCAAGAAGGCACAAAGAATTATGCAGATAAGGATGGATGTTACAAATAGTGTTGTTGGTAAGGTAATTTGTTTATTGTCATTTGATAATAGTTGGTAGTTTGGATTGAAATTAGACATATGTGAGTAAGGAGTATCTTTAGCATCAAGGATTTTTTGATCTAGTGGTATCAAGACTAGGTGATTAGTCTTATGTTCTTGAGAAAGAGTGTTTTAGGTCGGGGAGTTAGTCCATGAGTAGGTAAAGTGGTACACATGTTATGAAACATGAAGAGGATGTTGAGGGAGCTGAGAAATGGTATATGGAAGGTAAGAAAGTTGTCCATTATTTATGATTTGATAGCAAGTAGTTTTTATGCATTAGTCTAGTGGTGTTAAGGATTCAAGGGAAGTCAAGTCAAATTTCTTCTCAAGAATTTCTTTGAAGACATGTATTTTATAAGGGGGATCTTTATTGCTCTAAGAATTCAATTTAGAATGGAAGAAGGTCAAATGAACCTTGTTTTATTTGGTTTATGTTTCTAAATAAAAGGTGAGCCTAATGTGATGAGAGAAGAAGTGGAATGAGGTGTAGTATGTATGTGTCTTTTGTCATTAATGTCAACAGGGGAGAATTAGCTAATGGCATGTGTGTACTTTAGAGGATATTGAGCGTTGTGTGTTTTGTCATCAATAGGTTTTCCATAAATAACAAAGGGGGATATTTTTTCATTGTGTTTCCATTGATTTCAAAGTGTGATGCTTTCAGTTTTATCTAAGTTCATTGATGTCAAATGAACTAAGAAACATGAAGGTTGATTGGTAGTGTCAGTTGATTTGCTTAATTTTGGTGATGTTTCATGGGTTCTTAAGTAGGTATGATATCTTGAAGTGACTTGCAAAGGTGTTGTAGTGTTTTGGTGATTTTGTGATGATGTCATGAAGTGTGATGAAGGTTCTTTCATGTTAGCATGTGTGGCGAGTTATGAGGAGCTCAACTTTGGTGATGTAAGCATGTTCAAGGTGTTTGTTCTTGAGACCTAGTTAGCGGTATGAAAGGTCATGATGGATTACATGTATTCATGAGATGTTTGATCTTGGTGAGAGCATGGGTAGCATGTAGATGTGTTGTAGAGACACTCATAAGTGTCTCAGAGTGCAGGTATAGGACTAAGTCATGTTTTCTAGGTCTACACTAGACCTATTCTCAATCCCTAGGTGACCTAATGAGGTAAATTGGATTATTTTCATCTTGAAAATGCAAATGTGATTTATTTTAGAGCTGTGAAAAATTGTTTCTAGCATTTTTGTGAAGTTTTAGGTTAGTAATTTAAAGCATATTGCATAGAAAGTGAGCTTTAGGTCAATTCATAGACCTAGTCCTTGAGAAAGCATGCCCTAATGAAGTAGAGAAATAATTTATGAGTGTATTTGACACAATATTAGTATTTGAGATGTATTAATAGGTTTATATGGATATTTGGTCCAACTTTTAGGTCCTACTGTTGAATATTTTGCAAGTTATGTTATTTTTACTCCTAATTAGTTTCTAGAAGTCAAATTTCAAGGTGAATTTGGAATTTTTGATGCTCATTGGCACTTTAAATTTCTGCATGGTTGTCCAAGATATTAAATGTAGTTTTGGAAGGGTCTTAAGATGATGTTTCAAGCATTATTTAAGACATTAAAGGGCAGAGCTTTATGAACAATCGTTAAGAAGCTAAGCAACTTATAACCCCTTCTAAAACCCTAAGTATGAAGCGATGGAGAAGAATTTTATTGGATTGGCCCATAAGTGATTGGTTGACCTATTATGATAATTATATGTTGTATAGTCCACTCTCAAGTTTCTTCAGTATCATGGTTGTGTGTAGACCCCACTCAAAAAGTCAAGTTTCTGAATAAGTTCTATTTGCCCTCAAGTTTTGCATTAGAATTGTTGAATAATTTGGTTTTTTATGAATTATGGAAGTCATTATACATTTCCATGGGGGTTTCAAATCCTTTTGAGCCCTTAGGACGTATTTTGAATTCATTCTTGCATGACTAGTTTTGGGGTAGTTTTGGGCGCTTTCGGTGTGACCTAGTTACGAGGCTTTTTGAGGTGTTTCATTCGACTTGTGGTTTTTAAGCATTTGGTGATGATCATAAGGTCATGATATTTCCATTTATACATCACACTTGAATGAATGAGGTGATTTGATGAGGTTTTGAGCTTCATTTTTGAAGACTAGTTTTTGAGCATGTTGGTTGTCATTGTTCTCAAGTGGCTTCATGAGGTGAGGTGATGGTAAAGAGGTGTAGGAGCTTGCTAAAGGTTACCAGTTGGATTTAAAAACATGTATAAGTGGTCCTTGATTTTTTAACATGGTTTTTCTCAAGAACATTCTATTTTGGCAAGAAGGTGTTTTTGGTGTAATTAGGCGTTTTGAGTCCTAATGAAGGAATGATGGTTCTAAATGGTATTTCTAACCTATATGGTCCATTACGTGATTTTTTTATGATGTTGTTATTATATTATCATGTAATTTTCCTTATAAATTCTGAGCTATTTGTATTGATCATTTGAGTTAGTTGAGAAAGTAAGATAAAGTGCGAGCTAAAAGGATAATTGAAGAGGTGAAAGAGGTATTTGTGACCATCAAGAGAGGGAAAAGAGTATGTGGAGTGGTCTATAGTGTGTGCAGGTGTTGAAGTGATAGGTAATTATGCCTGGTAAAATTTTGGAAGAATATCTTGAGCAAGTTGACCTAGAGAGAAAATTTGAAGAAGAAGGAAGGAAAGAGAGCTTCATTGAGTCAAAATTAGTTAGTGCAACATTTTAGAGGTGAAAAACATATCAAGTGGCTTTGGTTTATGCTAAGTCATCTATTTTGTTATTTCCTCCTTGTAGGGTTGGTTCTCTACTAAAACCATGGGTTGGTGCTCAACTAAATCTGATTCATTGCTATAATAAATTTGTGTTTTAGTGGGTTTTCTTCCCCTTGAGGGTTTCCCACTTATATAGTGCATTTTTGTGTTTAAGGTTATGCATTATTTTCTATAGTTGGTCCTAAAAGGACACTCATGGAATAGTAATTTCCAAGTGTAGTATCAACATATCCCATTACAATTAAATCTCTTCAGTTAAAAAATCTCCAAAAACCATTTAAATGTTTATTAGCCCCCAAATTAATTAATTAAATTAAATTATCCTATTCCCAAGTTAGAGAAATTCAACCCCTTAATTTCAAAAGTAGGAATAAATTTGGGCCATTGGAATAGGTGATCCTACACCCTATATTCTCTAATTATGCTCAAAAGTGCTAATTTTCTCTATGGACTTGTTAAATTCTTGTTATCACAAAAATATTGCACCCTAGGATTTGTTTGTTACATATTCCTACTTTTTTCTAACATGGGATGATCTGATAAGTGTAGGACTTAAAAAGTGAGATCAACCTCTAGAGAATGTTGGTTCCTCTACCTAATCCTAATGCTAAACTACTCCTAAGAAGGGAAATGCAACTATCTATCTCTACTCTATGATTCCAAGGGACCAGGGTGAGAAGGAGATGCATAAAATTAAATCCTACACTAAGGGGAGGTGATATCACCAAGAACATAGGTGAAGACACTCTAATGAGGGAAAAATGGAAAATGAAAATGGATAAGGAAGAGGTCAACTATGAGTGACACAGATCCAAAATAACATTATACCTTTTATTCTCTGTGAGACATAACCAAATGGACCTACAAATGATAAATACATGCACAAAATACAACGAAAAGAATAGAGAGGCAAGGAAATGCAACAAAATGTAAGTTAGGGCTGATAAACACCATAAAAAAAAGATTTTATTGCTTTCAAAGTATGCATAGACCATTACATGTGAAGAAGAAGGCTAAAGAACACATTTCCAAACTCAATTGGGGGTCTACAACTCACAACCGCACATGGAAAATTTTGACATAGTTCCATTTACATTTTAGAACATCATCACCTAAAACTGAGATATTTTTACATTATATATCAGAATGGGAGAAAGAGACCAAAAAAATTAGAACATCCTCCCCTAAAAATTTTGACATAGTTCCATTTACATTTTAGAACATCTTCCTTCAACCACTAAAAAGATGCATTAAATGCTTGAAAATAGGCATGGGTACCCTACCAAGGCCATTCCCCATGGTACTTTTCTTGTAGGAGAAAGAATGGGCACCATACCTCATTAAAATTGGTGGTTGAGAAATATGAAAATGTTATTTTAATGTGGCGATTGTATTTCCTTCTTTTCAACAATTTGAAAAAATCCAATTTTGTGAAAATCGGAGTTATAGGGTGAAAGTTATGGCCATTTAAAGTTTAGGGTGTCGTACATCAATAAATGTGTGTAGTTGAACTATTAAATCAAGCCTCTTTTAGGTCTATAACCTTGCAAAACATCCTTGAAAAAATGAAACAAACAAGAAATACTATTGGAACTTCGACCTTGATTTCTACCTTAGGTAACTCAAACACTATCTAAAAACTACACATGCCAAACACCTTGCAAATTTTAACACAAAGGAATGTTCTTTTCAGAATCGAGGTTAAATGACATGAGGTATCATTGACTTGTGCCAATGTCATTAACCCTTGAAAACCCAATACAAAGGATATCGGGTTTCAGGATCGGAAAAAAGTAGCATATGACATGTAAATGTGTCGCGATTATCCAATGTTGAAGGAACCCGAAAACCCAAAACATTGAATACCTTCAGGTTTTGGAATCAGAAAACACATTATAAAGAACATTCATTTGGTTTATGATGTTTCGATGGAAGTAAGTCCTAAAACCTAAAACAAAGGGTAGAACTTTGACCCTATTTTACATGTTTGAAAACCCAAACAAGGGAAAGTCGGGGTTTGGAGGCGAAAAAGAATTAATATGGAACATGCATTTAGACCACAACGCTTACGATGCAAGCAAGTCTCAAAAACCCAAAAATATTAAAAATTGAATTCCTCGGCTTTGACTCATATAAATTTTCCTAAGTAAAAATGGGATTACATGTCATCAAAATAGCCTTGTGTGGGTTATTTTGGATAACAAGTCTTGTTTTCTTTTTTCTCTCATTTTCTTGGTTTTTTCATAGGTAAGAAGATGGAGCTCTAGTAGATGCTTCTCAATTTTAGGGCATGTGTTTATATCATGAAAAATCTAAGGAAAGGTAAATAAATTCATTAGTACACACAAGACTCTTCAAATAATTTTCAAGCTAGTATATTGCATTGCAAAATTAAGGTATTAGATTTTTCTCTTGATTTAATAATGCAAATATTTGAGTGTGCTTGTCTATTTTTGTAGGTAAATTAGGGATTCTAGATTCATTTTAGTTCATTTTTATTGTAGACACCTAAATATATCTACGTATTTTTAACACTAAAATTTCACTTCTTATCCTCTTTTCTATCATTTGGTTATAACTAACGTCTTTCTCATTGATTAGCTAACACTCCCTTCATCTCGCTTAATTAACGACACTTCGATAATTAACTAGTACTGCTTCATTCGGATGCGAAATAACATTACTTTGTTAGTTATAATCCTATTCTAATTAATTACCTAATTGACTAATGTTGATTAATTAATCCTCTAAACGTGAATTTACCCTCTTATTAGGTCATTTCTCCTTTTTTGATCCTTCAGAATCCATCAAATTCTCTCCAATTGGATTTTACAAGCCTAACTTGGTCTACTAATCAATCTAACTAATTAATTTAAATCACACCCAACTCACTCAAGTTGGAAATTATAATTAATTTTCCCTAATCATACTTAACCTTTTCTAAACATGTTTATCACTTGATAATCCATAAAATTGTTTTATCCCACATTCATGAGGATGATAGTTTCTCCAATATGGAATAATATATAAAGAGCCCTGCCCCCTCCCTTCTACTTTTACACCCGCACACCATGTCCTTATAAAACATTTGCATATGATAAGAGAATTTCTCAATTGGAAGGCTTATTGATCTAACAACTCACCCCTTTTCTACTTGGCAAGAGTAGTAAGATAAGAACCAAAAATGGCAACTAAGCCATATTGGTGATATCTCTTCCTCTTCCTTGGAGAAATAATTTGATCACACGTGGCTATGTACATCTCACTATAGGAATTTTCTACAATCCAAATCCCGCCAAAAACATCAAAGGATGGTTTAAATTTCATGTTTTTAATGTTAGATGCATTAGTTTAAGCTTTCCTTTTAATGGATTTATCTTAATGTTTATGTTGAAATAGCTTAGTTATTGAATATACTTGGTGTTAGGTTCTAATAATTAGCCTAACCTTGTGTATCTTGCATACATATGGCATGCATGATGGGAAACTCCTTTTTCTCACACGCATTTATTTATGTTGAGTTTATTTCTTGCATACTAACCCTCTCTTTTTGCATGTTTTAAATTAACTAATGTTTCTTAACATTTTTTGTTGAGTTTTCATGTGTTAAGTATCTATTATCACCGGATCACAAAGCACCCTTATGTTTACACAAGTGCATATACTTGAACTCACGGTGTGATTGGATAACATGGGTATTATCTCCAAGTTGTGGGACTTGCTACTTGAGATGCAGACCTCCGAGAGAAAGTTGGTTCTTGCTCCTAAACTACCCGCCACAATCTACTCTAATGCGGGGAAACTAACTATTCTAATTTAAATTTTCAAGGGACCAGGAGAGAGAATGCATAAAATGAAAGCCTACACTAAAGCGGTGATACACCAAAAAGGAGGGTGAGAGTAGTCTTCAAATGCGTGAAATATAGAAAGCAAAGCGCACACTAGAACAGTGATGACAGCTTCTCCATAATCTAGCAAAATGCATTCACAACAATATTTCAAACATACACAATGATAATGGATCCCTGTAAGAACATAATAATAGACACAATATTCTTGTAATCAAGGTTGAAGGGGCAAGAAGAATGCAAGAAAACACAGCTAGGGGAAGATGCATCCACAAACTTATATTTTATTGCTTCCTGATATGCACAGTTCAATTGGTTACAAGATAAGGGCTTAGATCACCATGCAAGGAGTCCACAACAAGGGCCTGTAACACATTGGCTTCACAAAGAAATTTTGGCAGAGCTTTGCTACAAAAACTACCTCTCTTTACAATGAGCCCAACACTCCAATTTATAGAAAAAATGAGAAGAGAGAGAGAGGGAAAATGGAAATCCCGAAATCTATCCTTCAACCACTTGTAAGAGGCATTAAATGGAGTAAAATTATTGTATATTACTTGTAAAAGGATACCCATACTAGCCCAGGTGCTGCAGCAGAGAAAGAATGGTGACCATGCCTCTTAATTGCACTCCCAACCACCAAATGAAACACTATTATGAACCCGGCCACGTTTTATAAAAAATCCCCACCAATTTTGTCATCAAATCTAGAATTTATTGATTGCTTTGTACGTTGGGCTTGGAGCCACAATTCCAATGGTAGCAATTTTATGTGATTTCATTGAGAAATGCAAAAGTTATGGCCTTCTGAGTGCGGGTAGCTATTCTGGGTCTGGTAGGCGTTTTCTCATTTGACGGGAATGAGCATTAACTAACTGGAGCCGAATATGTTTCTTTTATTTAAATATATCTACCCTCATTAAAAATAATAAATCCAATTTTTTTGGCGTAGAGGATGTCGTGCTCGTTCCAGAAAGTCCAATTTTGTGAAAATCGGAGCTCGAAGTCAAAAGTTATGGCCGTTTGAAGTTCACGAGTCAAACGTTGACTTTCTTCTTTCTTTGCGGCTATTTCAGATTTTCGCATCCCACGTGTACCACACATACTTTTGTCCCGGCTGTCCCGGATGAATTCTCCCACATCGGCCGATTTTGGCTTCCTTGTCCCTTTGCGGCCTTTTCACCTTTTCACGTCCCACGCGTCCCGCGCGTACTTTTGTCCCGGCTGTCCCAGATGAAAATCTCTAAACTGCCCATGATAGACCATCTTGGGGAA
The DNA here is from genome assembly GCA_018340775.1 of Taxus wallichiana var. yunnanensis. Lineage (NCBI taxonomy): Eukaryota > Viridiplantae > Streptophyta > Pinopsida > Cupressales > Taxaceae > Taxus > Taxus wallichiana. The sequence goes on along the minus strand of CM031235.1, from coordinate 108,176,014 downwards.
AATCAGCTGATTCACGTCCCGCACATACTTTTGTCCCAGCTATCCCAAATTGCATGAAACAAAAACTTGACGATTTTATTACCTTCGGCCATTTCGGCTTTTCGCGTCCCGACATCCCAACTGTCCCTGCCGGACATCGCCAGACAAAAATGTCTGACTTAGCTGATTTTCTTTATATTTCAGCCCCAAACTTGGTAAGATGAACCTCGGTACAACCCGCACTGGTACGATCTACACCCTTCGAACTGAAATTCCTTAGAACAATCCCCGCAACCTTATTTTTTGTATTTTTCCACTTTTCTAACTCGTTGGGTTTTCTTCTTGGATGGGAGAGTTAGAAAGAAGCCGAGGGGCCCCAAAACACAATTTCAGGCCTTGAATCAATCTATTTGCTCGGGACTGAAGAATTTGATACATGTTATCAAAATTATCTTGAGGGGTGAATTTTGGATAACAAAGATCTCTTGCAGTGATAAGGAGGTAAATTACTACCAAATTTGGAGCTCATCATCGAGAAAACAAGATTTTTGAAAAAATTGTCATGTTTTTAAGGAAGTACAAGTTGTCTACACTAGTGTTGAGTATGTCCGCACTAGCGTTAAAATTTACTACATCTACCTTAAACTTCCCGTGTTACCATTTAATTTCATTTGCTAGAGCTCACTTTGTTTGCATCTATGATTGACTTCACGCTCTACCATTGTGCTCATCGGCACTAGTGTTCTCTATTTTGTTATCTTCCTATGAAAAGATCCTTCACGCGCTACCATTTACCTTACACGCATTTGCGTCATCCTTTTTCATGTTTTTGTTTTCCTTCACACACTAGCGTAGGCTTTGCACGCGCTATAGTAAATTTTGCATGCACCTAGGTAAATTCTAGCTTTATAGTGCATTTCTACTTACACGTGTCAAGCATTATCCATCCACATGTTAGCGTTCATTCCATGTGTTAGATTTTAAACTTCACGCACTAGCATTCTGTAACTTTTGGCTCAAATTTTGAGATTTACATAATCTAATTTTGGTTGCTTTACTTTTTTACAGGTTTTTCTAACTTCTAATGCATATTTTTATTTAAAAACATTTTTGGGGTTAAAACACTTAACAATACTTTGATTAATTTTTTTCTTTCCATTTCTTAAGTAGGGTCAAAAGTCATGTATGTTCTTCTCTTGTGCTTTTGAGAGAAATTGAAAATCAAAAGTGACCTTGATCCTCATTCTAACACTTTGGTTTACATGGATTAAACTTGTCATTTTAAAATCAATGCTCTTTTACTTATTTTTAATTATATTTTTCCCATTTTTGCTTAGTTGGATTCAACATTGTGTATGATCTTCTCTCACTCTTTCAAGAAATCTTGAGAATCAAAAGCAATTGTAATCCTCTTTTACATGGAAAAACTACTAAACATTTATGTGTAGGACCAATCGATTGTCAAAGATCAAAATTGAAAAAAAACTAACCACAATGTGTGTAGGATTCCAATGGTGTCCAAAACCTCATTAAAATCAAGATTAAAAATACACACCATTCACTCATATTTTATGTGTAAGTGTGATTGAGAAAGATATTTCCCAATTTCTCTAGCTGTTGGAAGTAGTTTGGCATAAGCCATAAAAATCATTATAAGATTTACCATAGGAATCCCAAAGTATTCAACACCTTGAGGGAACTAGTTGACAAAATGGGAAGTTCCTCACCACCTACTTGACTAGAAAAACTCATGAGGAGTGCTAAATGTTGTCTGTATGAGGCCTCTTTCATTAATTTTATTGTGAGTTAATGGCCCTTTGTCTAGTATTTATTCTAGAAAAGTGTACCTCTCTCAGACAATTTATTAGCCAGAGTGTTGAGAAAAAAATCTTAGGGAGGCATTTGGCATCGGGGATAACTTTACCATTATCCAAATTCTTGTTTCAAATATATATTACAAAGAAATACTTCCTCCGAGTCATAACCTTATTTTTTGAACAAGGTGAGACTCCATTTTAGTTATGCCTCATATATATTTCATCATGGATTGTACTTAGCCAAACTTCCTCAAATTTAAAACCTTGTTGTTCGAACAAGGAAAAACTCTTCTGAAGTTACACTAGGTACTTTTCATCACCACTAATACATTCCGTTATTGATTTTGGAATTATTTGGTCAAAAGATAACACCTCGAAGTGCTGCCAAAATTCTGTCAACCACTTTTACACTCACTTAAAATCTGTTTTTCCTTAAAAACAAGATTTAAGTGTTGAAAGTGTGTTGGTGCGTATTCATATTTTTGATAGTAGTCTTAAACCAACATTGGTACATTTCACTCCTAGGATAGTTTCCTCTCATGGTCATTATGTTGCTTGCATTGTACCAATCCCTTTTTGATACTTACACCTTATTTCTTTGAAACTTGATCTAAGTATGGGCATTGTATTGTTACGTTACTCGCATTATATCAACCCCTTTTGGTACTTGGACATTGTTTTCCTAAAAACTTGATTTAAGTCTTAGAAGTATGTTGTTATGATGTCCACATTGGCATAGATATCTTTATATATTCCTTGATTATATATCCCATTTTATTAGAGATTTATCACTTTAGCATCATTATGTTTCCCCTTTTATCTTAGATTTTTGTGATGTTTCCACACATTCAAACATCCTTGTAGAACGCTTTGTGAGTCCAGGGTACATCAAACTCAAGCATGTTATAGGAAGTTTGTTTATAATCTCCTTATAAATCCTATGTTTTCCTCTTCTAAGGATGACCAATAGCTTGTTGACCATAGTACTAGTAGTAAGCGGAAATACCTCAAAATACCTTTACAGAGAACTCTACTCATATAGACAACTACTTATTTCAAAACAAGGACCAAGTATTATTGCATCTTGTGGAGTTAGGGGCTAGATTTCCCTCTAATTTTGATCCTAATTTCCTTTCTCACATGATTGAAATGAAGAGTATAATTTTCCCCCACCTCTTAGGATTGATGAGGACATTTTAAATTGTGAACGAGCCTCTGTTTCCACTCATCCTAAAAGTCACAATGAGGATGTCAATGTGTCTCCAACTAGAACCCATCATCATATACCCTTTATCAGGATGAATCCATTTTATAAAGTAGAGGATGAAGTCCCATGTGATGCCCGTTAAAACAACCCACTTGAGACCCAAGAAACAACCGAGGGTTAGAAAATTATGGAATTTTTTTTTATTAGAAGTGTCTACAACCAAAGGTTGCGAAATCAGTTTTCACTAATAGGTTTTGGAACAATTCTAAAATTAAAAGAACAAATTATACATCTATTAACAATTAACAAGATCACCTGGTCCAAATTTTAGGGTTAGAAGTTTCAGGTTAGGATCGGGGAGCAATTTACCCCATACCCACTCTTTAGAAGGCTCGAGTTTCAACTTGATTTTTGCACACTTAACGCTTTCCAAAATTTCCCTAAATCATTCCCATTGGATAGGAAATTTTCTCACCTTTCCGGTGATATAAAAAAATCCACCTAACTCCTTGTATAACTCTAGTTATGAGCAGGCGGACTTTAGGGGTCAAATGTTTCCCCAAGGGGACACGTGGCGAGAGGGGAAGAGAACCCCTTTGACGAGGTTGGTGGGTCATGGGGTGGCATTAACAATTTTTCCCTCACGTGGGCGCAAAGTCAAAAAAATCCCCCACACCTCTTGCAGGTCCTTCGGTGGACACGTGTCACCAAATGAGCCAAAATGGGAAAGAAGAGAGGGAAGGGTGGAGCGGCGGGGTTATTTGGTGGAATTTTCCAAAGGGAGGGAAAGGGGATAGGTTGTTGCGTGGGTCCGCGTGTCCGCGGGAGGGTCATCACCGAAGCAGGGTGGGAATATGGGGCCATGGAAGATTTAAGGGAAATTTTCCCAAACAAATTTCAAAAGCAAAAAGGTTATGTGGGTTCTGCCTCTCCACCAACATGCCATGCTACCACGTGGTAGCCTATGATAGGCCACAGGCTAGCGGAGCAAAAAGGTAAGATTTTCCAAAATTATAAAAAGGTCCCAAGGACAAAATAATGTTGCACCTCCGCTGCTGCCTCGTGAGGACACGTGGTGCCCTCGATTGGCTACGGACTATAAATTTGGTCGAGTTTTGCTAAAAATCAGACTTGTAAAACATAATAGAAACACTTGAATATAATAATACTTCAATTTTTTTCATTCAGGATTTTATTTCAATATAGAAGATTACAATATATAGATTGATAGTCTCCTACAAAGGAGGAGTCAATCATGATCTCCTAGAGTCTCTCTATCTCACAAAAATATCTCTAACAATTCCTAGTATCTCTCAACCTTATCTATGAGTTGTATATGACAACTCATTATTGCACACACATAGATTTATCTAATGTTCACAATAACTAAACTATTCCTAACATTCACCCCCTTAGTGTGAACATGGGAAAAACATACACACTCTTATCTGCAGTATGCTCTCCTCTATGGAGCATGTCAATACTAATGAAGGGAGCAATGCTCAACCTTCTATGGTTTTACAGGTTTACCACAAACCTTGACGTGTAACAGATCCATCGCCTATCCACCTCTTGTGGTTTTCTGGATCTCCCACAAACCTTTTCAAGATCCATGAACTATCTTACTGTGGTGCTTTTGTTCACCTATTTCATTACATCAGGAGTTACATTCAGAATTTTATACATTACAATTGAACAATAATTTGTTCTTATTCTCACAAATGTACGCTGAAAGCAAACACACAACTTAAAAACTTGGCCACTAGTTCAGTTTTGCGGCCTCGTCGATGGTGCCTGACAAGAGGTTGCTGATCAACCTCCTTCCTCTATTGCCTCCAACCTCCATCTTGTCACTACTTACTTAGCAAGTTTTGCAATGAAGCTCTTTAGAGAATAATACACCCCCTCAATTGAGACGTTGATTTCAACCGATAATGCGTCTTTTTTTTTTTAAGGGTGCGGTTTCGCTGAAAATTTGTTCGTAAGGTAATTTTTTATTTTATGGACATTTACAGTGACACTTTCAAAAACAAAAGACTTGACAACAAATTTTAATGAGATGGATGACAAAACTTTACAATAATAATGGATGACTCAAAAATGACATAGACATATAATGACTCTTGATTGTTACAAAATGACACATAACAACATTATATTGAACAATATTACTTTTGACCGATAAACTATTGCAAAATAAATATAAAATTAACAACACAGACATTCAAAATTAATACAAACACAAAATTATAAACTTACCGAGCATACTTATCGATGTTCAGTGTTTGGTTTGACTGGACACTGATACACGGATTTGCATGATGACTTGACACAAGGATCAATAGAAGAACCCTGTCACCTCTACCCTTTGGAATCCACAATTGTTTTTGTATGACCCATAATATGAATGATTTATAGAAACTCCCAGGCTTGCACGTGGAGATCTTCACCTTCATTTAGTCCAATACATACCAATCCTTAGAGTGTATCCAAATCAGTCCTAATTAGCACCATGAATCGGCACATTGTGATCAAACTCACAAATATGTGAGTGCAGGAATAATGGAACGTGGATGGCATTCCAGATCTGTTACTTAGACACCATTCACCGAGAATATAAGAATCCAAAATTGTAGGTTCGTGGAAATAATAGACGTGTCAAGTTATGCACATAAAGATGCCAACCAAGTGTAAATGTACAAGATTAAACCATGAATGTTGATCCACTGTAGATTCGAAAATATCTCCACTAGACACCAAAAGAACTCGTAAATAATGTTAAAACCTCTTGAACATATTGAAAATATACTCCATAATTGTTACAGCAGGCCGTAAGGGAAAAAATCAACATAAAATCCCTTTCGTATTTTCCACATTTCTCCACATCTAGAATGTGGGTTCAGCTGAAATTCGGATAGTATTTTTCTTAAAAATAACTCTATAAACCCATTAAAAATTAGAGAAACCCAGATCGTAATATAGAAATTACGACATGTTCTTTAGAGCAGTTCTAACAGATTCAAGCAATTGCAAAAAGGTAGATGATAATCATAAAGCAAGGCAATATACAAATCACATAGAACTACCATTCCTGCTCTGATACCAAATGTAAATTTGGTCAGAGTTTTGCTAAAAATCAGACTTGCAAAACATAATAGAAACACCGAATATAATAATATTTCAATTTGTTTTCATTCGGGATATTATTTCAATATAGAAGATTACAATATATAGATTGATAGTCTCCTATAAAGGAGGAGTCAATCATGATCTCCTAGAGTCTCTCTATCTCACACAAATCTCTCTAACAATTCCTAGTATCTCTCAACCTTATCTATGAGTTGTATATGACAACTCATTATTGCACACACATAGATTTATCTAATGTTCACAATAACTAAACTATTCCTAACATGGGGTCATGGCGGAGGAAAATTCAAAAAAATCTGAATCAAAATTTTAAAATTTTCCTAAGGATTTTAACGGGAATTTTTCGGGCCATGGGCCTGCCAGGGAAAAATTTCCCAAATTTTCCCGCCAAGGCATAAAAACTTCAAAGTGCCATAATTTTTCTAGGAAGCTCAGTTTTGGGAAAATGAGGACTTTCTAGAAATATCTCAATTCCCTCCTTACACAGGAAACATAAATTTTATGTTTTAATAAAGTTTAAGGAGTAAATTTTGTGAAAAGTATCTGCAGACTTTTAAAAAGCCAACTGGTAATTTCCAACTTTAAAATTTGATTAAATTGGATCTCCTCCTTCACTCAACATGCCAAACAGACATGGAGGATTGCTCTAGGGAGGGTTTAAAGTGTTTTAGGAAGGTAAATTTGTTCAAATGATTTTAATTTGAAAATTTCCAACAATTGACAAAATGACTGTGAGAAGGATTTGGCTCGAATTAGCAATGTTTAAAATTGTTTTCTTAAGTGTTCTTTGTCAATTGAGTTCCTTGATGGCTTAGCATGCTAACTTATATTGTTTTCAAGTTTTTTATTATGTGCAGGTCCAAACTATACATTTTTATTAAATTTAATTCCCAGTTTTGAATATTTACAAGAGATCAAATCAAAAGAGGTTCATCTAACTTTTCATTATGGAAGTAAGGAACTTCATTTCCAATTTAATCTAATACAAACAGCTATTTTTAAACAAACCATTCTGAATCCAAAGAAAATACTAAATTTCATTTTTACACATTCCCAAAGATACAAAATGCAACATCATTTCCACGTACATATCTTCTTTTTCAACAGAGATCTAACTATCTCTTTTTCCATACAATGAAACATTGAATTGAATTCAACAATGCATATGAGAGAATGTCTTTCAATTCTCTATTAATTCCAATTATATACTTCAATGTTTGAAAGCAATAACAACATTTTATTTATTTCTTTCCAATGTACAGAGCATAATGTAAATGTCTTTCACAATTCGAATATATATTTCCATAATCAATTACAACATCATTTCTTCACAAGTATACATTACAATTTCCATCCACATCAAGTGGGAAAGGATTACAAATGAATTTTTTTCACAAGGGACTATCAAACTACATTTTTCCTTTGCTCCAGGACAACAACATGCACATTTTCTCTTTCTCCAAGTTGATCACAACAAAAGAGGGGGAAAGGCAACACTCTCCACCCAACCAAGACATCCAATGAAAGGAGAATCCTTCCTTCATCATTGGCCCCCGAGCCCCAACCAAAACACAATAAGAGGTGTGATTCAACCCATGGCAACAACTAGCTTCCACAACACACAACATTCTTTCACATGCATAATTCAATATAAAACATAGTTCAACACAAAACAACAGTTTACAACTGTAATAGAAAACATTCAAATCAAAACTCAGGCTTGATCATGCAAGCCAAAGGAGAAAGGTCTATGGGGGAAGCTACTTATGCCTCCCAATTGGGAATTGGGCATCCACCAATAACAAACCACCAAAATAATTCATCACACACATATCCTTATGCCCCCACAAATCCCTCCTTATGCCCCCCACAGATTTCCTTATGCCCCCACAAAGTAAGAAATGCAAGCTATTTCTTTTCCATGGTGGATCCCAAACCCAAACTCCCTCCACAAAATCTAATGCCAATGGCATTCCTTATGCCCCCACATGGATTCCCCATAGCCTTCTCCTACACCATTCCTATGGCAGTCTACCCAACTAGCCAACAAATACAATAAAACATGCACCATACACACAACACAACAAGAAAATAATAGCAATAAAAGAAGGAATAAACACCTACCTTTCCATGGTAGCTTTTGTTTCCAACAAAGTAAGCTCTCAAAGCCAAGAACACAATCCCAAAACAGTAATGCCAAGTATGAAGTTATCTCCAATTTCCTCCACACTCCACAAGAGCTCTAAAACACCAAAAATGTGCCCCAAAGAAGCATGCACAAAGTTTCAAAAACCCAAAACAAGCAAGGAGTTTGAATTATATAGAAGAGGGAAGAGAAGAGGATGATGTGGATCCATGTAGGATGCCACATCACAAATCCTCAAATCAAACAAAAATACAAAATCCATTCTCCCAAGCACAATAAAGAGGTGGGTAAAAATATGACAAGTTACTTGCACACTTCCAAAAGCCCACACCTCAAGGGACAAAAATTAAATAAAATGTAAGAGAGTCCAATCAAAACATGAAACATGATTAATAAAATTCATTATAAAAGTCAAAATCACATCTCCAACCATAAGTATGGTTGGTAAATTAAATTTAGAGGCATGGGACAAGTTTTACTTGTCCCACAAGCCTCCAAAAATAGCTCCCAAGGACAAATTCAAATTTCGAAGGAGGTGGAGTATTTCATACTCCAAAATCATACTTAAACATACTCTTACACAACTTACACATCCCTTACATATTTAATACAAACAACCAACAACTTCCATTATTACTTTCCCATATCCCAATTTGATTTATTTAAATTTTAACCATATGTTTTCTCACATTAATCTATCACAACTTTAATTAATTAAAAGAAAGGAACACCTTACTAATAAAATACATACAAACATTAATGAAAGGAAAACACATTAATAAAATACACAATACCCATGGTCACATGTAAAAGTGATCCCCATGGGAATCCCTAACAAAACAACACACAACACAATAAAACAAGTTGTCATGATGACCTGTGTCATTTCACCTAGAATTCTATTATGGTTGGTCTCCAATCCCCAATGTTTGCTGTGATGATTTAAACCTACAAAACACAAATACCTCCTTCGGCCTTATGGCCATATCAAAACATCCAACATGATATAAATGAAATCACAAAACCAACTATATAAATGAATCACAACAACATCGAAGTAACAACTACATCATTTGCATTTTTAATCAACAACTATATCATCATCATAAAATATCCATTTTCTAGATCTACTCATAATATCCAAAATCACATGTCCAACAACATCCATGTCAAATAGTATATCATCATCCACATATGAGTGTCTCTAATAATCATCGTGCATCATAACCAAATCCAGATCAACAATAATCGATTATCAAATGTCTAACATCACACTAAGTCAAAACATAATAATTTCTATAATGTAATCAACTGTATCAAAATAGGTATCAAAAGGTGTCAAAGGGAAGTGGGTACTACATCCCCCTCCCCTTAGACTCGACTTCCCCCTAGAAGTCACTAGAACAATTATGGAAACTGAACTTGTAATGAAGTAGCATCCTCCCATGTAGCTGCAGTCTCATCATACCTATCCCACTAGACCTGAACCTGATCAACCTCTATGCCTCGAAGGCCTAGGGTCCTGTGATCTAGGATGTGAATGGGCTCCACCATCACATGCCCCTGATCCTACACCTACAATGATGTCCAATCTAACACATGAGAAGGATCTGCAATATATCTCCTAAGAATTGAAACATGAAACACATCATGTACACGAGACAAGTTAGGTGGCAATGCTAGATGGTAGGCCAAAGGGCTGATACACTCCAAGATCTCAAAAGGACCAACAAATATAGGAGCTAACTTAGAACCTTTTCCGTAATGGATAGGGCTCTTGTGTGGCCTGACACAAAGGAACACCTTCATGCCCACATCAAAACTATGGTTGATCCTATGTTGATCTGCATACTTCTTCTACCTATCATGTGCCTCCTATAATCTCTACCTGATCAACACCACCTACTGCTCCATGTCCTACAAAATATCTGGTCCAAGAGATACCATGTCCTCTAGCATGTCCCAACTAAGAGGTGTCCTGCATTCTCTACCATACAAAGCCTGAAAAGGAGCCATGCCTATGGAACTCTGAAAACTATTATTGTAGGAAAACTCCACTAAGTACAAGTACTCCTCCCACTTAGACTACTGATCCATCACATACATCCTAAGCATGTCCTCTAAAATATAATTCACCCGCTCAATCTGTCCATCTGTCTCAGGGTGATATGTTGTGCTGAAGTTGATTCTCGTCCCAAGGACATACTACATGGTAGTCTAGAAATGTGAAGTGTACAAAGGATTATAGTCACAAATGATCTTCCACGGAATCCCATGCAACCTGACAATCTCATCCAAATATACTCGTGCCACTACTCTAGCTGTATAAGTGGTCTTCACCAGAGAAAAGTGAGCCACTTTTGTCAATTTATCAACCGTGACCATAATGGCATCATGGTGATATCTCGACATCGGTAGCCCAACAATGAAGTCCATGGAAATGGTGTCCCACTTCCATTCCAATATAGCATGAGGATAAAGAAGGCCTGCTAGATGTTGATGCTCGGTCTTAACCCTTTGGCACTCTAAACACCGTGACACAAACTGGGCCACATCTCGACGAACTCCTCTCAAATAATACTGTTGTCTCAAGGTGGCATGCATCTTCTTCACCCCAGGATGGATGAATAGGGTGCATGATGTGCATCTACCAAGATGTCCTTCCTCAAGACTCCATCTCTGGGAACATATATCCAGCCTCTCGTGCTGCCTCGAGAAGACCATCTACCTCTAAAGAAAAACCATCAAACTTCCCCTCAAGGGGTCTCTGTGACTCAATCTCTTGCTCAAAATGTAATGTAAAAGTTGTCAAGAGGAAGTTGTTGAAGGATTCTACTTCACAAATATATGCTCACTAAGGTGGCTATAGCCACATTCTCCTTCCCTTTCACATGCTCTATCTTCATATCATACTCACAAAGCAAAGCCATCCAACGCCACTGACGAGCATTGAGATTGGGCTGCATAAAAAGGTGATGAAGTCTTAAATGGTTTGTCTTGAGTGTGAATCTCTTGCCAAGAAGAAAGTGCCTCCATCTAACCAAAGCATGCAAAACTACCACAAGCTCAAGATCATGGGTTGGATAATTAAGCTCGTGATCTTTGAGTTTGTGAGACTCAAAAGCCACTACTTTACCCTCCTACATCAACACACCTCCAAGGCCTACTAACGAAGCATCCAGTGCAAACAAATAACTCACCCTGTGGATCCGGCACTGCAAGAATAGGTGTTGTAGTGAGGCATTCCTTCAGTGTCTTGAAGGCCTACTCGCATCTATCTGACCAAAAAAACTTCTTCCCTTTCCTCTGAAGGGAAGTGATAGGGTGTGCAATTCGAGAGAAGTCCTAAACAAATCTCTGGTAGTATCCTACTAATCCCATGAAGTTGCGCACCTCGGTCACTGTAGTGGGTGTTGGCCAATCCATAATGGCTCTAATCTTGGAAGGATTGACAGCGATACCTTAACTAGAAATGATATGACCCAATTACTATACATCTGTCTAAAAGAAAGCACACCTCTCAAGTTCTCATAAAGTTTCGCCTCACGAAGACGCTCAAGAACTTGACAAAGGTGCCCTCATGCTCCTCACATGTACGTGGGTATATCAAAATGTCATCTAGGAAGATGAGCACGAAGCGATCTAAGAAGGTCCTGAATACCCCATTCATCAAACTCATGAACACTACGGGGGCATTAGTCAAACCAAAAGGCACCACTGTGAACTCATAGTTCTCATATCTCATGCGGAAGGTAGTCTTATGAATGTCTACCTCTGAAATCCTCAATTGATGGTATCCTAACTTAATCTCAACCTTAGATAAAACTGTGGCTCCTTCATCTGATCAAACAAGTCATCAATACGAGGAAGAGGATAATGATTCTTGATCGTTACCTTATTCAGCTGGTGGTAATCAATACACAACCGTAAGGATCCATCCTTCTTCTTCACAAAGATCACCAATGCACACCAAGGGGATACACTAGGATGGATAAGGCCTTTCTCTAGAAGGCCCTCAAGCTGCAACTTGAGATCACAGAGCTGGGGTGGTCATCCGATAAGGTTCTCGTGAGATAGGCTCTGCTCTAGGAACTAGATCTATATGAAAATCAATCTCACGTGGGGGTGGTAACCCTAGTAGCTCCCCTGGAAAGACATCAAAAACTCTCTCAAAATGGGATGATCATCTAGCGATGGTCCACTAGACCCATCCTCTGATCTGTCACTGACTGTAATAGCATACATCTAAAAACCCTGTTACACACACTATTTAAGCTGTATAGTAGAGATGGTGCAAATAGAAATGGGTCTCCTAACCCATAAAATCACCGACTCTACTCACAAATCATCTACACAAGATATAGTCTTGTGGTAACAATCCATCTTGTCCCTGTGTGCAAATAACCAATCCATACCCAAAATGACTCCATACAATCCCAAAGGAAGGATATGGAGATCTGAGGTAGTGGTGAAAGGTCCCAAATCCACTACACACTCCTTAACCAAGAATTCTAAAAAGATATTTTCTCCGAAGCCATTTAACATCCTAACTAAGACCCTTCCTAACTACCACCGGCTTGCCATTGCTCTACTAAAGATGGTACAATGAAAGAATCAAAAGAACCGAATCAAATAATACAGAGGTAGAGATACCACTAATGCTACCTGTGGTCTCAATCACCGTGCTCGATACTCTACCTAGTGGTTCTCAACCGCTGCATAGATCTTGTGGTTGCGTCCCATGTCACCAACCATATGCTTAGACATCTGTGTCTTACCCTTCTTATTAGGGTTCTGTGGGAAATATCTCCAAAATGTCCAAGAACACCACAACCAAAACATCCTTCTAATCCTCCCCAATGAGTAGCACCTCCGTAGGTGCCCTAGAGGTATATGGTGTGGATCTCAATGATCCGGCTACATCCTGGCCGAGGTCTCTCTTGTGCAAGCTCCCGCAGACTGAGCTCTAGGTCCACCCTATGTCCTGATGGGACCCCTAGGAGGAGGCCCCATACTCTTACCTCTCTTTGCATCATCTCTCTGTGGAGGTCTATGAGATGGGTGGGACTGCGCTGCTATTGCGTTGGCCTAAAGGATGATTGTGTTGTACCACGACCACGATGAGGAAGAGGCGGACCCCCGATCTACCATTTTACATCTATCAGATGCAGTCCGACTCGAGTCTCTAGTCTTTTCGGTTTTCCCGAGTTTCCTCTACTATATAGGCCTTCTCAATGGCCTCACTAATGTCTATAGACAATGGATCTGTACTATACCTCTAATATCTAGATTCAAGCCCCGGATGAACCTATGAATCCACACCTGCTCATCCTGCATATACTCTACATACTAAAGTAGATCCATAAATCTACTCTCATACTCTACTACTAAAAATGAAGCTCATCGGAGGTCATGGAACTCGTCAATCCTCTCGCAATATGAACCTCCATGACAAATACCTACTCGAATCTCTCCTTACAAAGCTCCCAACTCATTGTCTCTGAATCTACATGGAGCTTCTACTCCTCTGTCCTCCACCATACTCCTGCTCCATGCCTCAGTAGATGGATTGTAACACGAGCTTTCATGTTGCTAGAACAAGGAAAAATCTTGAAGCAACCGCTCAAGCTCTCTATCCAAGCCTCTGCCTGAAATCCATCTCTCATCCTGATTAATGTGAGGGTTGAAGCTTCAAGATCTCCCGATGTGATCTCGTAGCTATGGTCCGACAGCCCTCTAGGTCTCTACACGCTCATTCCTAAGCCTAGGTCTCGAGACCTCTCTCTAAGCTATGGAAATATGTCAACTTTGTCCCCTAGGTGGTGACTCTACTCTGGCTAACTCCGTATGGGAATTCTCTCCTCTGTGCTCCTCACTAGGTCAAGGAGATACATGACCCTCAATGGAAGGGACTTTGTCATGACTAGCTGCATGTCCTCCTCATAATCCTCCATGTAAAGCAGCAATGACGTCCTAAAGGGTCTGCAAGATCTATGGTAGGATAAAGCAGCCTACACCCCCGATCTCGGTGGTGGTGGTGGCAAAGGTGGTAAGTTTGAGTCTATGTGAAGGTTTCTCTCACTCCATCTAAGCCTCTTGCACAGACCAAAGTGAGAGTTAGTTCATTTTGCTAAGTTTTACACAACTTCCATGTTTTTTAAAATATACAAATTATAACTGAGTTGTTTTCTAGATTTAAAATTGTGCTAGGTTTAAGTTTGATGTCTCAAGTTTTCTAGTGTGCCCAATGGTCCAAGCTTTTGAACCACAAATTTGATACCAAAATGTGATGCCCATTAAAACAACCCACTCGAGACCCAAGAAACAACCTAGGGTTAGTTAGAAAATTATGGGAAAAAAATTGTTTTTCATTAGAAGTGTTTACAACTAGGTTGCAAGACATCAACAAGTTTAAAATTACAAGAACAAAATTTACATCTATTAACAATTAACAAGGTCACCTGGTCCAAATTTTAGGGTTAGAAGTTTCAATTAGGATCAGGGAGCAATTTACCCCCATACCCACTCTCTAACAGTGCTCGTAGTTTCAACTTTATTTTTGGACAATTAACACTTTGCAAAATTTCCCTAAATCATTCCCATTGGATAGGAAATTTTCTCTCCTTTCCGGTGATATAAAGAAGTCCTCCTAACTCCTTATAGAACTCTAGTTATGAGCAGGTGGACTTTAGGGGTCAAAGTTTTCCCCAAGGGGAGGCAAGAGGGGAAGAAAACCCCTTTGACTGGTTGGTGGGTCACGAGAGCGGCATTAGCAATTTTTCCCTCGCATGGGCACAAAGCCCAAAACTCTCCCATGCCTCTACAGGTCCTATGGTGGACACGTGTTGTCTAACAAGCCAAAGTGGGAAAGAAGAGAGGGAAGGGCAAAGCGGCGGGGTTATTTGGTGGAATTTTCCAAAGGGAGGGAAAGGGGATAGTTGGTCATGCGGGTCTCGCACATCCATGGAAGGGTCATCACCGAAGCGGTGTCAGCAATGTAGGGACACGAAATATTTAAGGGAAATTTTCCCAAACAAATTTCAAAAGCAAAAAAGTCACACGAGTTCCACCTCTCCGCAAGCATGCCATGTTGCCATGTGGCACCCAAAGTGATATGCCGTGGGGTAGTGGGGCAAAAAGGTAAGATTTTCGAAAATTCTAAAAAGGTCCCAAGGAAAAAATAATGTCACGCCTCCGTTGTTGCCCCCAGTGAGGACGCGTGGTGCCCTTTGATTGGTTGTGGGCCGACGGAGGAAAATTTTAAATTTTTCCTGAACGAAAATTTTAAAATTTTCCTAAGAATTTTAACAGGAGTTTATTGGGCAAGCAAGCCCGCTGTGTGAAAATTTTCCCAAATTTTCCCGCCAAGGCAAAAAAACTTCAAAGTGACATAACTTTTGCTAGGAAACTTAGTTTTGGGCAAACAAGGACTTTCTAGAAATATCTCGATGCCCTCCTTGCATAGGAAACATAAATTTTATGTTTTGATAAAGTTGTCGGTGTCAATTTTGCAAAAAGGATCTGCAGGCTTTTAAAAAGCCAACTAGTAATTTCCAACTTTCAAATTTTATTAAATTGGATCTCCTCCTTCACTCAACATGCCAAACAAACATGGAGGATTTCTCTAGGGAGGGTTTAAAGTGTTTTAGGAAGGTAAAATTTTTCAATTGATTTCAATTTGAAATTTTCCAACAATTGACAGAAATGACTATGATAAGGATTTGGCTTGAATTAGCAATGTTTAAAATGTGCCAAAACTGTAAAAATGTGCCCCAAAGAATCATGCACAAAGTTTCAAGAACCCAAAACAAGCAAGGAGTTTGAATTATATAGAAGAGGGAAGAGAAGAGGATGATGTGGATCCATGTAGGATGCCACATCACACATCCTAAAATCAAACACAAAAGACAAATTCCATTCTCCCAAGCACAATAAAGAGGTGGGTGAAAATATGACAAGTTACTTGCACACTCCAAAAATCCCACACCTCAAGGGACAACAAATTAAATAAAATGTAAGAGAGTGCAATCAAAACAATGCAACATGATTAATAAAATTCATTATAAAATTCAAAAATCACTTCTCCAACCATAAGTATGGTTGGTAAATTAAATTTAGAGGCATGAGACAAGTTTTACTTGTCCCACAAGCCTCCAAAAACAACTCCTAAGGAAAATTCGAATTTCCAAGGAGGTGGAGTATTTCATACTCCAAAATCAGACTTAAACATACTCTTACACAACTTACACATCCCTTAAATATTTAATACAAAAAGCCAACAACTTCCATAATTACTTTTCCATGTGCCAATTTGATTTATTTAAATTTTAACCATATGTTTTCTCACATTAATCTATCACAACTTTAATTAAATAAAAGAAAGGAACACCTTACTAATAGAATACATACAAACATTAATAACAAGAAAACACATTAATAAAATACACAATACCCATGGTCACATGTAAAGGTGATCCCCCATGGAAATCCCTAACAAAACAACACACAACACAATAAAACAAGTTGCCATGATGACCGTGTCAAATTCACCTAGAATTCCATTGTGGTTGGTCTCCGATCCCCGATGTTTTTGTGATGTTTTAAACTTTCAAAACACAAATACCTCATTTGGACTCGTGGCCATATCAGAACATCCAACGTGGTATAAATAAAATCACAAAACCAACTATATAAATGAATCATAACAACATCGAAGTAACAACTACATCATTTGCATTTTTAATCAACAACTATATCATCATCATAAAATATCCATTTTCTAGATCTACTCATAATATCCAAAATCACATGTCTGACAACATCCATAAAACATTAATGTCAAATAGTATATCATCATCCACATATGAGTGTCTCTAATAATCATCGTGCATCATAACCAAATCTATATCAAGAATAATAAATGATCAAATGTCTAACATCACACTAAGTGAAAACATAATAATGTCTATAATGTAATCAACCATATCAAAATACGTATCAAAGGGAAGTGGGCACTACATCCCCCTCCCCTTAGACTTGACTTCCTCCCCGATGTCACCGGAACAAATGTTGAAACCGAACTCGTAATGAAGTAGCATCCTCTTATGTAGCTGCACTCTCATTATATCTGTTCCACTTGCACCCAAACATGATCAGCCTCTCTACCTCAAAGGCCTAGGGTCCTGTGATCTAGGATGCAAATGGGATCCACTATCGCTTTCCTTGATCCCGCACCCGCAATGATGTCTAATCTAACAAATGAGAGGTATCTCGTAATATATCTCCTAAGAATCAAACATGAAACACATCATGTACACGAGACAAGATGGGTGGCAATGCTAGATGGTAGGCCAAAGGGTTGATACACTCTAAGATCTGAAAAAGACCAACTAATCTAGGAGCTAACTTACAACATTTTCCATAATGGATAGGATTCTTATGTGGCTTGACAAGAAAGAACACCTTCATGCCAACATCAAAATTATGTTGATCCTATGCTGATCTGTATACTTCTTATGTTTGTCCTGTGCCTCCTACAATCTCTTCCTAATCAACACCACCTATTGCCCCATGTCCTACAAAAGAGCTAGTCCAAGAGATACCATGTCCTCTAGCTTGTCCCACCTAAGATGTGTCTTAAAATCTCTAACATAAAAATCCCGAAAAGGATCCATACCGATGGAACTCTGAAAATTATTATTGTAGGAAAACTCCACTAAGTACAGTACTCCTCCCACTTAGACTCGCTAATCCATCACATACATCCTGAGCATGTCCTCTAAAATCTGATTCACCCGCTCAATCTCCGTCCATCTGTCTCATGGTGATATGTTGTGTTGAAGTTGATTCTCGTCCCAAGGACATACCACATGGTAGTCCATAAATGTGAAGTGTATAAAGAATCCAGGTTACAAATGATCTTCCACGAAATACCATGTAACCTGACAATCTCATCCAAATATACTCGTGCCACTACTCTAGATGTATAAGTGGTCTTCATCGAGAAAAATGAGCCACTTTTGTCAATTTATCAACCGTGACCATAATGGCATTGTGGTGATATCTTGACATCGGTAGCCTAACAATGAAGTCCATGGAAATGGTGTCCCACTTCCATTCCGGTATAACATGAGGATAAAGAAGGCCTGCTGGATGTTGATGCTCATCCTTAACCCTCTGGAACTCTAAACACCGTGACACAAACTGGGCCATGTCTCGACGAATTCCTCTCCAATGATACAACTATCTCAAGGTGGTGTGCATCTTCTTCACCTTGGGATGGGCTGAATAGGGTGCACGATGTGCCTCTACCAAGATGTCCTGCCTCAAGCCTCCATCTCTGGGAACATATATCCGGTCTCTGTGCCTGAGAAGACCATCTTCCTCTAAATAAAAACCATCAAACTTCCCCTCAAGGGGTCTCGTGACTTGATCTCTACTCAAACTGTAATGTAGAAGTTGTCAAGAGGAAGTTGCTAAAGAATCCTGCTTTGTAAATCTATGCTCATTAATGTGGCCATAGCCACATGTCTCTGTCTGCTACCACATTCTCCTTCCCTTTCACATGCTCTATCTCCATATCATACTCACAAAGAAACTCCATCCAATGTCACTGACGAGCATTGAGATTGGGCTGCATAAAAAGGTGACGAAGACTTAAATGGTCTGTCCTAAGTGTGAATCTCCTACCAAGAAGAAAGTTCCTCCATCTAACCAAAGCATGCAAAAATTTTGCAAGATCAAGATCATGGGTTGGATAATTAAGCTCGTTATCTTTGAGTTTGCAAGACTCAAAAGTGACTACTATGCCCTCCTGCATCAACACACCTCCAAGGCCTTCCAATGAAGCATCTGTGCAAACAAATAACTCACCCTATGGATCTGGCATTGCAAGAATAGATGTTGTAGTGAGGCATTCCTTCAATGTCTTAAAGGCCTGCTTGCATCTGTCTGACCAAAAAAACTTCTTCCCTTTCCTCTGAAGGGAAGTGATAGGGTGTGCAATCTAAGAGAAGTCCTAAAAAAATCTTCGGTAGTATCCTACTAATCCCATGAAGCTGCACACCTCGGTCACTGTAGTGGGTGCTGGCCAATCCATAATGGCTCTAATCTTGGAAGGATCGACTGTGATACCTTCCCCAGAAATGATATGACCCAAGTACTGTACCTCTGTCTGAAAGAATGCACACTTCTTCAAGTTCTCATAAAGCTACTTTGCTCATGAAGACACCGGAGAACTGGAAAAAGGTGCCCCTCATGCTCCTCGCGTGTACATGAGTATATCAAAATTTCATCTAGGAAGATGAGTGTGAAGCAATCTAAGAAGGTCCCGTTATCCAAAATGTGCCCCCGCTCATTTTTGTGGCTAACTCCTTGTGTTCCTACCCCTCTTGTGCCTCAGTCTTCATTTTTTGATTTTCAGGCACTCAAATCTTTCTAGAAATGGCACCATCAGATAGAGATCTCTCTCAGCTTTCCAGAAAGGTAAAGTTTTCCTCCTAACTCCTCATATTTTTCAAGTTATGGCTCGGCGGAGTTTTTGTGGGAAATTTTCCCTTTGGAAGCCCGCAGCCAATAGGAAGCTGCCACGTGTCCAGGAGCCGGTGGGGTTCGGAGGAGAACTTGGAAAATTTTCCAAGTTTTGGTCGGAAATGCAAAAGGAAAATTTTTGCCCGCGGGCCCGCCGGGCGAATCACAGTGTGACACGTGTCACAAGGGGAGGCGCAGTAAAAATTGGCTAAGTGTTTTTGCCGAGTTTTTCAAAGGAAAATTTTGGAGGATTGGCCCAAGCCAATAGAAACATGACAGGTGGCAGAGGTGGCCGGGGAGTTCGTGGTGCGGGGGAAAAAGGAAAAAGTTGCTAAGTGTTCGGTGAAATTTTCAAAGTGAAAATTTGGAGCAGGAGGCCCGCGGCGAATGGAAATAGGACACGTGTCCTATGGTCCCGGAGAGTTCGGAGCTCGGGTGGAAAATGGAAAATTTGGAAAAAATTTCGCCAAAAATTCAAAGGCGAAGGATGAGCCCGCGCCCCTGTCGTCCAACCAAATCATGCCACGTGTCCCGAAGTGGCAGGCGCGGGGAAAAAAAAATGGGAAATTTTCCCAATGAAAAAACAAAGAAAAATTCTAAGGGATCGGCCCGCCCCATTTTCACCGGCCAATCGCATGCTGCCACGTGTCCAAGTGGCACAAAAACATCAAGTGCCCCACGAAGGAAGGAGGAGGGAGGAGTCAGCCGACCAACCAGAGAGTGACACGTGTCCAAGTCGCGGGCCCGGCGGAGGTTTTGGAAAAAAATTTCAAAGGCAAAAACAAAGGGAAAGTAGTCAGGAAGGGCCCACGCCCAATTAAATCGTGCCACATGGCACCCAAGTGGCGGAGCGTGGGGTTTTTTTTTGAAAAATTTTCCAAATGCAAAAAGGGTCAAAATTTCAAATTTTTGCCTGCCGATCCGTTTTTTGGGCCGTTTTTGCCCTAAAACTTCAGACCTCCATAACTTTTGATCTAGAGCTTGGATTTGCATGTTCTTTATATCAATGGAAATATTATGAAATTATCTACATGATTCCATGGTCAATTTTGAATTTTGGTTCATTTTGGAGAGAGAAAAATCAAAAACACTTCTAGTACGTGTCCATGGCCAGAAATGACATTTCAACAACCAATTTTAATGCAAAATGGGTCTCTTTTCTCTCCAGCATGGTCAAAAATGTCAGAGCATGGGTTTGTAAGGACCTCCATGTTGTTTTAATGAAGTTTCATTTAATAAGGGATGGCTCTCATGCATTATGCATGTTTTCTCTCTCCCGGGCTCGACCCATGGACTGTAAAAGCCAATTTTGGCTCATTTTTTTAGGGTGGAACACTTTTTTGAACATTAGAATTCTTCTTTCACCTGAAAACAAGTGAATTTTGTAAGTATCAGGCCTTTTTCAAGGATTGTAACAGGTTTATACCTCTTTTATGGTGTAATGCAAGGGATTTTTACATGGAAATGACAAGTCAACTCGTGAATGCTTTCAATCCTCTATTTGTATTGTTTTTACTTCATTTTCAGATCTCTTATTACATCTTATCAGCTTGTGTATGTTTTTCATGTTACATTTCATGGATTTGTGCCTATTTTTATGAGCAAAAATGTTCACCACTCCTTTGGTGCATCACCATCATTAGGTTAGTTTCATTTTTCTGCATTTCTTATCCCTGTATACTTGCAAATTAGGGTAAAATTAGGATCTAAACCTCTGCAGTTGTGCAAATACTAGATCTAATCAGAGGAGTTTGAGGAACCAACCTTAAATTTGGAGATTCCTCTCTCATTTTCACAAGTCCCACACTTGGAGAGAGGTTTCCATGTTGTGCAATCACACTGGATGCCCTAAACATCAACTTAGAACCTTGATTTGCATCCAGGGGTGCTGCTGATTAGTAACAACAGTTTTGGCACGCCGGTGGGACCTTAGAGGTCTCATTTTTATTGCAGCAAAGTTGATGTGCATCTACTACAATTTTCTTGCTTGAAAAGAGCCATAAATTGCACATCTGGTGACTCCAAAGGGAAGAATCAACTGGTTTCAGCAGTGCAGGCCTGAAAACTCATGAGAAGAGTCACCACAAGGTCAAGAGCTGGAGAAGAAGAAGTGTTGTTTGAATACCTGTAGTTATCTCCAAGAAGAAGGCAAAGAGGAAGAAGGATTCAAAGGTCTCCATCTCCACCAAACAAAACTCTCTCAACTCCTCCACCTGGTAGGCCTTTCATTCAGTCAACAAGGGTTTTAAGACCAATTAGAATGGCACAAAACAACCCCTATGTCAACTTCACAGTAGCAGCCCACTTGCCCTCAATGCACAACATCCAATTCCAATTGCAGCCTTGAAGAACATTCCATACTTCACTGGAGAGAATCAGACTACTCCAGGTGATCATGTTAAAGATATTGCCAACCTTTGTGCAATTCATGAAATCAATGAGATGCAAGTGGCTGTCAAATTGCTGGCATCTTCCTTCAAGGGGAAAGCATTGCAATGGTTTAGGAGCCTTGGAGCTGGTTCTATCACGAATTGGAACTAGCTATGTATAGCACTTCATGAGCAATTTGGAGAGAAGGGAGACAACTTGTCTCTTTTGGAGTAGCTGACAACCATCAAGAGAGCTCCCAATGAGCAGCTGACTGATTTCAACTTCAGATTTCAAAAGACTTGGGAGAGAATTCCAGTGGCAGTCAGGCCAACAACAGAAGGTGCTTTTCTCTACTATCTCAAAGCTCTAAATTATGATATTTCTATGTTGATTCAGTCCATGGGAGGCATAACTATCCCTATGGCTTATAGCATTGCCATTAGGGCTGAAAATTGTTTGATCCAAGCTGGCAAACTAGCCCCTAGACCTCCCATGCCATTGTTTCCAAGTTTAGAGAGCCCAAACACTAATCAAGCACCTAATTTGGCTCCTTCTCCCATTCCTAGAAATTAGAGTTCAAATGAAGCTTCTACTTCATCTCCAAGTGCCCCAAATGAGCTTCAAGAAGTCATGAAGCAATTGTAAAACCTAGGCAATGAGCTGGTTACTCTCAAGAGGCAACAAGCCCAAGGTTTTAGACCTTCTTATCAGCCCCAAGCTCAGCCTAACAGGCAGCCATATCAACCAAAAAGACCACCTAATCCAGCTGCAAATGTGAATCAAACAAGGCCTCCTGCCAATAGGCCATTTCAGCCCTATAATCCAAATGCCATATCTGCCTCTAAAGCATTGGTGCCAACACAAAACAATGTTGCTCAGGAGTATGATTGGTGTTTTCCATGTAATGAACCTCATAACCAATCCATGTGCTTCAATGGTGCTTTGAATCAAGCATTAATGGTGACAACTACTGGTGTGGAGGGTGAGGGCAGTCAAGGAAACAACCAACAACAAGAAACATTCCAACAACAATCAGCTCCAAATGACACCACACTCGTGAATTGGCAAGCAGAGGATTTTTGTGGCATGAATCAAGTAGTTTCTCAAGGTGTTGCAGCCAACACAAGGTCAAAAAGAAGGAATTTGGGTGAGGAACAGCCATTAGCTCCAACCAATCTCCAACCTTCCATGGCTCCACAAGTGGTTGGCAAACAAAATCCAATTGTAAACGCACAAGGGCAGCCAAGAACAGCTCCTAGGCCAACTCAAATACCAGTTGTTGCTGCCCACGTGCAAGGAGTGAATATGCAAACCAAGGGACAACAAAGAGATCCTTCATCACCATTCAGTATCATTGATCAGATGAAGAAGACAAATGTAAATATATCAATGTGGGAGTCCCTATCTATCCCAGGCCAAAGAGATTTGCTACAAGCTGCCATGAAGGACTGGCCAACTTTGAATCAGCAAGTTCAGATGCAAGAGAAAGTGCTCACAAATGCTACCCAACCTGAAAGGAATCATGGAGGACAGCAAGGTAAAATTTTGAAGCCCCCTCCTTTCTATGTTTCGTTAATCATTGGAAATCAGCTAGTGCATAATTGCATGATAGATTCCGGGGCAAGTAGCTCAGTGATGCCTAAACAAATAGCTGATCAGCTAGGGCTCCAGTATGAAACCATATCCAAAGGGGTAGTGCAGCTAGATGGGACAACGCAGTAACAATAGTCGGAGTGATTAGAAACTTGAATCTTACCTTGCATGCATGTCCAAATGTTGTTGTTTTACAAGATGTATCAGTCATAGACCTTCCACCACTCTTTGCCCTATGCTTGTCAAGGGACTTCACAGCCAAGATTGGAGGATATTTGTCTGCTGATTGGTCACACATGCTTTGTTCAGAACAAGGTATGGAACCAAAGCTACAATCAGGTCTGAACCTATTGCAAACTTTCACATTGAGCCTTACACTCCAAGTCAGATCAATGCCAATTGTTTAGCATTTGATCAAGAAGATCACCCAAGCACTGATGAAGCTGACACTAAGGTTGGAAGCATCCCGGATCTAACTCTTGATGAATGGGCAAACAAAGTACATGCTTTTGATCCTTATCAAGAAGTAGAAGAATCTGAGCTAGGGGTCTATTGCATACATGAAGAAAATCAGCCCATTCCTAGCATCACCAAACCAAACCACAAGGATGAGAATGAGGTATGGCAGCTATTTTTTGATGGATCAAGGAGTAGACAAGGTGCAGGAGGTGGAGTTATGCTTGTTTCACCTCAAGGAGTAAGGTACTATTCAGCTTTTAGGTTTCAGTTTGCATGCTCTAATAACGCTGCTGAATATGAAGCCTTGGTGCAAGGGATGCATTGGGCAATCAAAAAGAAAATAAAGAACTTGCAAGTCTTTGGTGACAGTGAATTGATTGTAAATCAGGTCAAGGGATAGCATGCTGCCAAAAATGATCTACTCAAGTGCTACAAGAACAGGGTGTGGGACCTCATGGAAGATTTTGAGGGTTTTGGCATCAAATCCATTCCTAGGAAAGAGAATCAAGCTGCTGATAGGCTTGCAGCAGTAGGGGCAGCCTTTGACATTGTGGAAAGCATTCAACAAGACAAGGTACAGCCAAACATCCATGTGATTGTGAGGCCTTCAGTGCCGATAACAATGTCAGTTGGCAAGTGTTTGAAAATGACCAACAAATCATCCATTTCTTGCAAGAAGAAGCTGAGTTCTCAGCTAAGAATCAAGAAAAATTAGAACAGCAGTATGGTGACCAAGTGGTACAGTTGAGAACTAACAAGCTACCCAAGGGACTTATCACTTTGGAGTCCATTTTTAATCCCAATGATTAGTTTAGAAAGGAGAAAGCAAACATTCAGGTCAAGAGAGAAGATTCAGTATCCATCTTGGTGGAAGAGAACAAACCATTGCAAATTGGAAAGATGGCAACTGAACAAGAAAGGTATGAGTTCATACAGCTATGTCAAGAGTTCCCTGATGTGTTTTCTTGGAGCTATGAAGACTTGAAAGGTTTCAATCCCAACTTAGCTCAAATACCATTGAATTGGATCCAAATACTAAGCCTCATCAAGGCGAAACAAAGACCAGTCAATCCACACATGGAGCCTCTCATGAGGAAAGAATTAAACAAGCTGATTGAGTCAAGGATCATATTCCCAATCAAGCATTCTAGTTGGGTTTCCAATTTGGTTCGAAATGAAAGAAGAGTGGGGAAATTAGATTGTGTGTTGACTTCAGAGATTTGAATAGAGCATCTCTCAAGGATCATTATCCACTTCCTTCCATGGAGCAGATTTTACAAGTTGTTGCTTTGCTCCGAGAGGTTTTCACTACTTGATGGCTATTCAGGGTATAATCAGATTATGGTGAAGGAAGAAGATTAGTTCAAGACGGCCTTTACAAATAAATGGGGAACTTATGCATACAGGAAAATGCCATTTGGGATGTCCAATGCTAGTGCTACCTTCCAAAGAGCAATGGACATGGCGTTCAAAGGTTTGATTAACAACATGGTGCTGATTTACCTTGATGATATCACTATTTTTTCCAAAAATGCAGCAGACCACCTCTCTCATTTGAGACAAGTCTTCACGAGGTGCAGGAGATTTGGAGTGTCCTTGAATCCTAAGAAGTGTATCTTTCTTGCACATGAAGGAAAGCTCCTTGGCCATATTGTCTCCAAAGAAGGATTAGCAATTGATCCAGAGAGGGTTGAAGCCATAAGAGCACTACCATTGCCAAGCCACAAGAAATCCCTTCAGAGTTTCTTGGGAGGATAAACTTTGTTCGGAGGTTTGTCCCAGATTTTGCAGCCCTTGTCAAACCTATCACCAAAATGTTAAAGAAAAGCATGGCTTTCAAGTGGACAGCAGAAGGCAAGGAGAGTTTTGAAGCAATCAAAGAAGCCATCTCTCAAGCACCAACTCTCATCAACCCGGACTTCTCCAAGGATTTCATCCTCTATGCATTTGGAGGTAATGATACTATTTCTGCCATTTTGGTACAGCAGAACAAGGACAATGATGAGCAACCAATTGCTTTCTTCAGCCAGAGCCTAGATGACTATGAGGTGAGGTATTCTTTTATTGAGAAGCATGTACTTGCAGTAATTAGAAGCTTGAAGAAATTCAAGCATTTAGTCTCAAACAACAAGGTCCAGTTGCTGGTCTCTCATGTTGGGGTTAAAGACTTCCTCCTCAACAGGGATTTGAATGAGAAAAGGGCAGGTTGGATCACTCGTGTCATGGAATATGACATTGAGATCAAGATCACCAAGCTGGTAAGAGGAAAAGGATTGTGTGAGTAGCTGATTTTGGGGAAGAAAAAAGAAGTATGCAATGTAAGAGGAAAAGGATTGTGTGAGCAGCTGATTTTGGGGAAGAAAAAAGAAGTATGCAATGAAGAAGAGGCTGTTTTGACAGTTCAAGACAGCCATGAGCCAAGTGGCACTCAAGAAGAAAATAATGTTGTCCCTACTCCTTGCTGACCCAAAGTATAATACATTTCCTAAGCATAGGCCTATGCCCTCCGAGAGATGAACAAGACCCAAAGAAGACACTTTAGATTGCAGGCTGTCCCATATGCCATTGTTGATGGAGTTTTGTTCAAGAAAGATGTGAATGGAGTGCTGCTGAGATGCATTAGCACAAATCAGATTCATAGGGTGTTGGAAGAGTTCCATGGTGGACCAGCTGGTGGTCATTTTACACCGAGAGTGACAGCTCTAAAAATTATGAAGGCTGGTTATTATTGGCCCAAGATTTTCAGTGATTGCTTTGCATGGATCAAGAGGTGTAAGAATTGTGCATTCTTCATAGGAAAAGAAAGACTTGCTGCCCTTCCATTGCATCCAATCTCAGTTGACCAGCCATTCATGCAATGGGGTTTGGACTTCATTGGAGTCATTAATCCCAATTCAAGTCAAGGGCACAAATGGATTTTGACAGCCACGGACTACTTCACCAAATGGACTGAAGTAGTAGCACTCAAAGAGGCAAATGAGTCCAGCATATTAGACTTCTATGAGGGGATAGTAACCAGATTTGGCATACCTGCTACGATAATCTCAGATAATGCATTAGCATTCATTGGATCCAAGGTGACTGAGTGGGCTGTCAAGAATGGGATCTACCTAAGTACTTCATCAAACTATTACCCTCAAGGTAATGGCCAGGCTGAGTCTACAAACAAGAACTTGTTGAGGATCATTAGGAGAACTCTTGATGAGAATCAGAGGTCTTGGCATACCAAGCTAAAATCAGCCTTATGGGCTGATAGGATAACCCCCAAGAGATCCACAGGTAATTCTCCATTCAGGCTTGTCTATGGAAGAGAAGCAATCTTGCCCATGTCACTTGAGTTGCCAACATTGGAACTCATGAAACAGTTGGAGCTGTTGGAGTTTGAGCCCATGGAGGTGAGATATGCAGAGTTGATGGAGCTACAAGATATTAGAGATCAGGCATCCCAAGCAATGGAGAAGGATCAAGCTTTGATCAAGAAGACCTTTGATAGGAAGGCCAAGGATAGATCTTTTCAAGTTGGAGATCTAGTGTTGAAATGGGATGCGGATAGAGAAAAACCGGGAAGGCATTCAAAATTTGATGCCATTTGGAGTGGCCCATACATGGTCACAAAGTGCAAGAACAACAATGCTTTCCAATTGGCTTCATTGGATGGTGAAGAACTATAGATTCTAGTCAATGGAATCTATCTCAAGCGTTGTTTCTAAAGGGGAATTCTCCATCTTGTAAATATTAGCTTAGGTTTCCATTCCTTCAAGTGCTTGTGCACATTGTTTTGTTGTAGGTTAGTTTTGCTTTCCCTAAGTGCTTTGGCACAGCTTGCTTGTCCCTGGAGATGTTTTGCAGTCCTTGTTTCAATCAGGTGATATTCCATCTTCCTCCTTGCAACATTCTAAGTCAGTTGGGGTTCCAAATAGAAAATTTGATGACTCCATGCCCAATGGACTACTTCAGGAAACTGGTATTTTCATCTAGCAGCAGATGACCCCTCTGAGTCACCAAAATTGTTATCCAAAATGTGCCCCCTGCTCATTTTTGTGGCTAACTCCTTGTGTTCCTACCCCTCTTGTGCCTCAGTCTTCATTTTTTGATTTTTAGGCACTCAAATCTTTCTAGAAATGGCACCATCAGATAGATCTCTCTCTCAGCTTTCCAGAAAGGTAAAGTTTTCCTCCTAACTCCTCATATTTTTCAAGTTATGGCTCAGCGGAGTTTTTGTGGGAAATTTTCCCTTTGGAAGCCCGCAACCAATAGGAAGCTGCCATGTGTCCAAGAGCCGGCGGGGTTCGGAGGAGAACTTGGAAAATTTTCCAAGTTTTGGTCGGAAACACAAAAGGAAAATTTTGCCCGCGGGCCCGCCGGGTGAATCACAATGTGACACGTGTCACAAGGGGAGGCGCAGTAAAAAATTGGCTAAGTGTTTTTGCCGAGTTTTTCAAAGGCAAATTTTGGAGGATTGGCCCGAGCCAATAGAAACATGATAGGTGGCAGAGGTGGCCGGGAGTTCGTGGTGCGGGGGAGAAAGGAAAAAGTTGCTAAGTGTTCGGTGAAATTTTCAAAGTGAAAATTTGGAGCAGGAGGCCCGCGGCGAATGGAAATAGGACACGTGTCCTATGGTCCCGGAGAGTTCGAGCTCGGGTGGAAAATGGAAAATTTGGCAAAGTTTTCGGCCAAAAAATTCAAAGGCGAAGGATGAGCCTGCGCCCTGTCATCCAACCAAATCATGCCACGTGTCCCGAAGTGGCGGGGCGCGGGGAAAAATGGGAAATTTTCCCAATGAAAAAACAAAGAAAAATTCTAAGGGATCGGCCCGCCCCATTTTCACCGGCCAATCGCATGCTACCACATGTCCAAGTGGCACAAAAACATCAAGCGCCCTGCGAAGGAAGGAGGAGGAGGAGTCAGCCGACCAACCAGAGAGCGACACGTGTCCAAGTCGCGGGCCCGGAGGTTTTGGAAAAAAATTCCAAAGGAAAAACAAAGGGAAAGTAGTCAGGAAGGGCCCGCACCCAATTAAATCATGCCACATGGCACCCAAGTGGTGGAGCGCGGGTTTTTTTTGAAAAATTTTCCAAATGCAAAAAGGGTCAAAATTTCAAATTTTTGCCCGCCGATCCGTTTTTTGGGCCGTTTTTGCCCTAAAACTTCAGACCTCCATAACTTTTGATCCAGAGCTCAGATTTGCATGTTCTTTATATCAATGGAAAGCTTATGAAATTCTCTACATGATTCCATGGTCAATTTTGAATTTTGGTTCAGTTTGGAGAGAGAAAAATCAAAAACTCTTCTGGTACGTGTCCATGGCCAGAAATGACATTTCAACAACCAATTTTAATGCAAAATGGGTCGCTTTTCTCTCCAGCATGGTCAAAAATGTCAGAGCATGGGTTTGTAAGGACCTCCATGCTGTTTTAATGTAGTTTCATTCAATGAGGGATGGCTCCCATGTGTTTTGCATGTTTTCTCTCTCTTGGGCTCGACCCATGGACTGTAAAAGCCAGATTTGGCTCATTTTTGAGGGTGGAACACTTTTTTTGAACATTAGACTTCTTCTTTCACCTGAAAACAAGTGAATTTTGTAAGTATCAGGCCTTTTCAAGGATTGTAATAGGTTTATACCTCTTTTATGGTGTAATGCAAGGGATTTTTACATGGAAATGACAGTGCAAACTCTGTGAATGCTTTCAGTCCTCTGTTTGTATTGTTTTTACTTCATTTTCAGATCTCTTATTGCATCTTATCAGCTTGTGTATGTTTTTCATGTTGCATTTCATGGATTTGTGCCTATTTGTATGAGCAAAAATGTTCACCACTCCTTTGGTGCATCACCATCATTAGGTTAGTTTCATTTTCTGCATTTCTTATCCCTGTTTACTTGCAAATTAGGGTAAAATTAGGATCTAAACCGCTGTAGTTGTGCAAATACTAGATCTAATCAGAGGAGTTTGAGGAACCAACCTCTAATTTGGAGATTCCTCTCTCATTTTCACAAGTCCCACACTTAGAGAGAGGTTTCCATGTTGTGCAATCACACTGGATGCCCTAAACATCAACTTAGAACCTTGATTTGCATCTAGGGTGCTGGCGATTAGTAACAACAGTCCCGAATATCCCATTCATCAAACTCATGAACACTACGGGTGTATAAGTCAAACCAAAAGGCACCATTGTGAACTCATAGTGCCCATATCTCATGCGAAAGGTGATCTTATGAATGTCCGCCTCCGAAATCCTCCACCGATGGTAGCGACTTAAGATCAACCTTAGAGAAAATTGTGGTTTCCTTCATCCGATCAAACAAGTCATCAATATGAGGAAGAGGATACCACCTCGGATCGTTACCTTATTGGTGGTAATCAATACACAACTACAAGGATCCATCCTTCTTCTTCACAAAGATCACCGGTGCACCCCAAGGGGATACACTAGGATGGATAAGGCCTTTCTCCAAAAGGCCCTCAAGCTACAACATGAGATCATAGAGCTCTAGGGTGGTCATCTAATAAGGTTCTTGTGAGATAGGCTCTACTCCAGGAACTAGATCTATATGAAAATCAATCTCACGTGGGGGTGGTAACCCCGGTAGCTCCCCTGGAAAGACATTAAAAACTCTCTCAAGATGGGATGATCATCTAGCGATGGTCCACTAGACCCATCCTCTGATCTATCACTGACTGTAACAACATACATCTGACAACCCCGTCACACACACCACTTAAGCTACATAGCGGAGATGGTGTGAATAGAAATGGATCTCCTGACCCTGAAATCATCGACTCTACTCCCAAATCATCTACACAAGATGTAGTCTTGTAGTAACAATCCATCCTAGACTGTGTGCCGATAACCAATCTATACCAAAAATGACTCCATACGAGCCCAAAGGAAGGATACAAAGATTTGAGGTAGTGGTGCAAGGTCCCAAATCCACTACACACTCCTTAACCAAGGAGTCTACAAAGATCTTGGCTCTAGAAGCCATCTCAACATCCCGACTAAGACCCTACCTAATTGCCACTAGCTTGCATCGCTCTACTAAAGATGGTGCAATGAAAGAATCAGAAGAACCAGAATCAAACAATATAAAGGTAGGGATACCACCAATGCTACCTGTGGTCTCAATGACTATGCTCTGAT
Source organism: Taxus wallichiana var. yunnanensis (assembly GCA_018340775.1). NCBI lineage: Eukaryota > Viridiplantae > Streptophyta > Pinopsida > Cupressales > Taxaceae > Taxus > Taxus wallichiana. Next base: position 108,144,624 of record CM031235.1, on the reverse strand, counting down.
GCTCTACCTGGTAGTTCTCAACTACTACATAGATCACGTGGCTACATCCCATGTCACCAACCGTAGGCTCAGACATATGTGTCTTACCCTTCTTATTAGGGTTCTATGGAAAATCTCTCCAAAAATGTCTAGTAACACCACAACCAAAACATCCTCCTAATCCTCCCCAATGAGTAACACCTCCAGGTAGGTGCCCTGAGGTCTATGGCATGGATCTCGATGATATAGCTACTGGCTGCTGAGGTCTCTACTTGGTGATATCCCACAGGCCGAGCTCTAGGTCCACCCTGTGTCTTGATGGGACCCCAAGGAGGAGGCCCTATACTCTGACCTCTCTGTGCATCAGCTCTCTGTGGGGGTCTATGAGGTGGGCAAGACTGCTGCTATTGTTGTGGCCTAAAGGATGACTATGTTGTACCTTAGCCACTATGAGGAAGAGGTATTGACCCCCTCGATCTACCGTCTTGCATCTGTCAGTATGTGGGTCTGAACTCGGTCCATAGCCTGCTAGGTCTTTCCCCAAGTCTCCTCTGCTATATAGGCCTTCTCGATGGCCTCATCTAATGTATGTGGACAATGGATCCACACTGCACCTCCAATATGTATATTCGGGCCCTAGATGAACCTCTCGAATCTACACATGCTCATCCCGTATATACATCCTTAGATCTAGAAATCTACTCTCATACTCACACTCGAAAGAGAACCTGTTAGAGGTCATGGAACTCATCAATCCTCTATTATATGAACCTCCATGGAAAATACCCGCTCCCGAATCTCTCCTCAAAACCTCCCGACTCACTATCTCGAATCTACATGGAGCTTCTACTCCTCTCATCCTCCACCATAATTCTTCTCCATCCCTTAGTAGATGGATAACAACATGAGCTTTCATGTTTTTAGAACAAGGAAAAAGCTTGAAACAACCACTCAATCTCACTAGTCGTGCCTCCTCGCCTAAAATCCACTTGTATCACCCGAGTAATGTGAGGGTCAAAGCTTCGAGATCTCCCTGTTGTGATCTACAATTGTGGTCTGACGGCCTCTAGGTCTCTCTACATGCTCATCCCTAAACCTAGGGCTCCAAGACCTCTCTCTATGCTCTGGAACTCTGTCATCCTATCCCCTAGTTGGTGACTCTGCTCTGGCTAACTCTGCATGGGAGTTCTCTCCTCTATGCTCCTCACTCGGTTGAGGAGATACCTGACCCTAAATGAAAGGGGCTCTATCATGACTAGCCGCATGTCCTCCCCGATCCTCCACATAAAATAGCATTGACATCTTGAATGGTCTGCAAGATCTGGGGTAGGATAGCTGATATTTTCTGATCCGGTGGTGGTGGTGGCGATGGTAAGTCTGAGTCTCTGTTAAGGTTTCTCTCGCTCCGTCTGAGCCTCCTGCACAGACCAAAGTGAGAGTTAGTTCATTTTGCTAAGTTTTACACAACTTCCATGTTTGCTAAAATATACAAATTCTAACTGAGTTTTTTTCTAGATTTAAAAGTGTGCTAGGTTTAAATTTGATGTCTCAAGTTTTCTAGTGTACCCAATGGTCCAAGCTTTTGGACTACCAATCTGATACCAAAATGTAATGCCCGTTAAAACAACCCACATGAGACCCAAGAAACAACCTAGGGTTAGTTAGAAAATTATGAGAAAAAAATGTTTTTTTTATTAGAAGTGTCTACAACCAGGTTACAAGACATCATTTTTCACTAACAGGTTCTGGAACAAGTCTAAAATTACAAGAACAAACTTTACATCTATTAACAATTATCAAGGTCACATGGTCCAAATTTTAGGGTTAGAAGTTTCAGTTAGGTTCAGGGAGCAATTTACCCCCATACCCACTCTCTAACAAGCTCATATTTTAAAATTGATTTTTACACACTTAATGCTTTCCAAATTTCCTTGAATCATTCCCATTGGATATGAAATTTTCTCACCTTTCCAATGATATAAATAAGTCCTCCTAACTCCTTGTAGAACTCTAGTTATGAGTAGGCAGACTTTAGGGGTCAAATTTTTCCCCAAGGGGACACGTGGTGAGAGAGGAAGAAAACCCCTTTGATGGGTTGGCAGGTCACGGGCAGCATTAGAAATTTTTCCCTCGTGCAGGCACAAAGTCAAAAACTATCCCGCACCTCCACGGGTCCTCTGGTGGACACGTGTCACCCAATGAGCCAAAGTGGGAAAGAAGAGAGGGAAGGGTAGAGCGGCGGGGTTATTTGGTAGAATTTTCCAAAGGGAGGGAAAGGGGATAGTTGGTCGCATGGGTCCACGCATCCGCGGAAGGGTCATCACCGAAGCAGGGTGAGAATGCGGGGCCGCGGAAGATTTAACGGAAATTTTCCCAAACAAATTTCAAAATAAAAAAGGTCACGTGGATTCCACCCCTCCGCCAACATGCCATGCTACCATGTGGCAGCCTGTGATAGGCCATGGTCAAATGGGCAAAAAGGTAAGATTTTCCAAAATTCTAAAAAGGTCCCAAGGACAAAATAATGTCGTGCCTCCATCGCTACCCCCATGAGGACATGTGGCACCCTCTGATTGGCTATGGGCCGATAGAGGAAAATTCAAAAAAAAATTTGAACCAAAATTTTATAATTTTCCTAAGGATTTTAAGTAGAATTTTTTAGGCCACGGGGCTGCCAAGGAAAATTTTCATAAATTTTCCCACCAAGGCAGAAAAACTTCAAAGTGCCATAACTTTTGCTAGAAAGCTCAGTTTTGGGAAAACAAGGACTTTCTGAAAAGCTCTCGATGCCCTCCTTGCATAGAAATCATAAATTTTATGTTTTCATAAAGTTTATGGGGTCAATTTTGTAAAACTATCTGCAGGATTTTAAAAAGCCAACTGGTAATTTCCAACTTTCAAATTTGATTAAATTGGATCTCCTCCTTCACTCAACATGCCAAACAAACATGGAGGATTTCTCTAGGGAGGGTTTAAAATGTTTTAGGAATGTAAATTTTTTCAATTAATTTCAATTTGAAATTTTCCAACAATTGACAGGAAAATGACTATGAGAAGCATTTGGCTCGAATTAGCAATGTTTAAAATTTATTTCTTAAGTGTTCTTTGTCAATTGAGTTCCTTAATGGCTTAGCATGCTAACTTATATTGTTTTCAAGTTAGTTATTATGTGCAGTCCAAACTGTACATTTTATTAAATTTAATTGCCATTTTTCAATATTTACAAGAGATCAAATCAAAAGAGGTCCATCTAACTTTTCATTATGCAAGTAAGGCACTTCATTTTCAATTTAATCTAATACAATCAGTTGTTTTTAAACAAACCATTATGAATCCAAAGAAAATACTAAATTTCATTTTTACACATTCCCAAAGATATAGAATGCATCATTTCCACGTACATATCTTCTTTTTCAATAGAGATCTAACTATCTCTTTTGCCATACAATGAAACATTGAATTTAATTCAACAATGCATATGAGAGAAGGTCTTTCAATTCTTTATTAATTCCAATTATATACTTTACATACTTCAATGTTTGAAAGCAATAACAACATTATATTTATTTCTTTCTAATGTACAGAGCATAATGTAAATGTCTTTCACAATTCAAATATATATTTCCATAATCAATTACAACATCATTTCTTCATAAGCATACATTACAATTTCCATCCACATCAAGTGGGAAAGGATTACAAATGAATTTGTTTTAAAAAGGGACTGTCAAACTTCATTTTTCCTTTCTTTGTCAGAGACAACAACATGGACATTTTCTCTTTCTCCACATTGATCACAAAAAAAGAGGGGGAAAGGCAATGCTCTCCACCCAACCCGACATCCAATGAAAGGAGAATCCTTCCTTCATCATTGGCCCCCGAGCCCCAACCAAAACGCAATAAGAGGTGTGATTCAATCCACGGCAACAAGTAGATTCCACAACAAACATTATTCTTTCACATACATAATTCAATATAAAACTTAGTTTAACACAACACAATAGTTTACAACTGTAATAGAAAACATTCAAATCAAAAATTAGGCTTGATCATGCAAGCCAAAGAAGCAAGGCCTACGGGGGAAGCTACTTATGCCTCCCAATTGGGAATTAGTCATCCACCAAGTAACAAATCACAAAAATAATTCATCACACACATATCCTTATGCACCCCACAAATCCCTCCTTATGCACCCTACATATTTCCTTATGCCCCCACAAAGTGAGAAATTCAAGCTATTTATTTTTTCATGGTGGATCCCAAACCCAAACTCCCTCCACAAAATCTGATGCCAATGGTATTCCCTTGTTCCCCCACATGGATTCCCCATAGTCTTCTCCTACACCATTCCTATGGCGCTTACCCACCCAGTTGATAAATATAATAAAACATGCAATATTCACACAACACAACAAGAAAATAACAACAATAAAAGAAGGAATAAACGCCTAACTTTCCATGGTAGCTTTTGTTTCCAACAACAAGCTCTCAAAGCCAAGAACACAATCCCAAAACAACAATGCCAAGTATGAAGTTATCTCTAATTTCCTCCACAATCCACAAGAGCTCCAAAACAACAAAAATGCACCCCAAAGAAGCATGCACAAAGTTTCAACAACCCAAAACAAGCAAGGAGTTTGAATTATATAGAAGAGGGAAGAGAAGAGGATGATGTGGATCCATGTAGGATGCCACATCACACATCCTCAAATCAAACACAAAGGAAAAAATCCATTCTCCAAAGCACAATAAAGAGGTGGGTGAAAATATGACAAGTTACTTGCACACTCCAAAAAGCCCACACCTCAAGGGACATCAAATTAAATAAAATGTAAGAGAATGCAATCAAAACAATGCAACATGATTAATACAATTCATTATAAAATTCAAAAATCACATCTCCAACCATAAGTATGGTTGGTAAATTAAATTTAGAGGCATGGGACAAGTTTTACTTGTCCCACACGCCTCCAAAAACAGCTCCCAAGGACAAATTCGAATTTCCAAGGAGGTGGAGTATTTCATACTCCAAAATCAAACTTTAACATGCTCTTACACAACTTACATAGCCCTTACATATTTAATACAAACAGCTAACAACTTCCATTATTACTTTCCCATATCCCAATTTGATTTATTTAAATTTTAACCATATGTTTTCTCACATTAATCTATCACAACTTTAATTAATTAAAAGAAAGGAACAACTTACTAATAGAATACATACAAACATTAATAAAAGGAAAACACATTAATAAAATACACAATACCCATGGTTACATGTAAAGGTGATCCCCCCCATGGGAATCCCTAAGCAAAACAACACACAACACAATAAAACAAGTTGCCATGGTGACCATTTTGAATTCACCTAGAATTCCATTGTGGTTGGTGTTCGATCCTCGATGTTTTTGTGATTTTTAAACCTGCAAAACACAAATACCTCCTTCAACCTCGTGGTCATATCATAACATCAAACGTGATATAAATGAAATCACAAAACCAACTATATAATGAATCACAACAACATCAAAGTAACAACTACATCATCTGGATTTTTAATCAACAACTATATCATCATCATAAAATATCCATTTTCTAGATCTACTCATAATATCCAAAATCACATGCCCGAACAACATCCATAAAACATCCATGTCAAATAGTATATCATCATCCACATATGAGTGTCTCTAATAATCATTGTGCATCATAACCAAATCCAGATCAACAATAATCCATGATCAAATGTCTAACATCACACTAAGTCAAAACATAATAATGTCTATAATGTAATCAACCATATCAAAATAGATATCAAAAGGTGTCAAAGGAAGTGGGCAGTACATCCCCCTACATGAGGAATTATAGCATGAGAATCACAATGAGGACAATATTGTGCAATGAAAAATTAAAGCCCTTAGTCGGAAAATATCAAAGTTAGCTTCTCATGTCAATCAAAACATAGGTAGAGCTCCTAGGACTGAAAAACCTAGAGTCACATTTGTTAAAAGCTATACTAAAAACCATAGTGGCTAAGCCTCCAAATCTAACTACTCATAAATATTGGCCACACCATTGTGCAAATGCCAAATTTTTGACCAAGAATGGAAGTATATGAAATATTTCCTCATATGTCTACAGAAAATAACCAAGGGTGTAATAATAAATATTAGTTTGAAGAACTATGCCCTTACCCTTTTGATCGAGAAAATTTTACGTGTTCCTTTCCCACCAAGCTTTAATTTCCCTAAATTCAAAAAATATAGGTGAAAAGGTGATCCTCGTGACCACATCAAGGACTTCTTCATGGCTTGTCAAGAAGTAACATACAATGATAATTACCTCATTCACTTATTTCCTAGGAGTCTTGGATGGTAGGCACTTGAGTGGTTTCTCCATTTCCCAAAGGGGTCCATCACTACCTTTTTAGACTTAGGTAGAAGTTTTTTTCATCACTTTTCATTTAACATGTAAAGTGATGTCACTATGATTGACCTTTGTAATGCAAAACAAAGAAACGATTAAAACTTTGTTGGTTTCTTACAATGATGGCGAGGGTTAGCTAGTTGTTTCCCTTAGTCTATCCCAGAGAAATATCTTGTCGAGATCTTTGTACCAAACTTATACCCCGAGATATCCTTATACTTGTAAATGAATTATGTTGGCTCATTCAAAGAGGTCATCAAAAATTTAGTCAAATTGAAAAAAATCTCACTAAAGTGGTTTTAAGCCCTTTCAAAGAGACAACTATGACTCGAAACCTAATGACAAAGATAAACTATTTAACAAGAACAAAAATGTTGTAGGAGATGGAATCATTGATTCTAAACATGTAAAAATGGTTCAAAGCACTCCACACTTAAATCTCATGCATGCACCGTCTAAATCCATAGTGAAACGTAGAGAATATACTCCACTCGCGGAGTCACTATCATCTATCCTAAAGCAATTGAATTTATCTAGTATGGTTAGTTCCCCATCACTACATCTTTTTTTGATGACACACCTAAACCATCATGGTACAATGACCATGAATATTGTGATTATCATTATGTTAAAGGTCACGCTACAAATAAATGTATGAAGCTTAAAAACTTCATTCAAGATATCCTAGATCAAGGAGACATTGAGCTTGATGCCCAAGAGTCCTCTAAAACTTCTAACAAATAGTTGGGAATTTATAAGGAACCATTCCCAAGCATAAAAATACAGAAAATAATTCGGATCGAGGTTATTCCTCTCAAGGAAAGAGTACCAACCATGTTGTTGGCCAAACTTCCAATCCCTTTAAATCATTATTGGCTATGTTTATCCCATCAACACCCACATACATACCATCATAATCAAATCTCAATATTGTGTCGTTCAACATAACGCAATCGTCTTATTTTCCCAGACCCCCTATGTTTACTCCTTCATACAATCATTATGATCTCCTTGAATGCTTGAGAATACGATTCTTGCTAAGATTTCTATCTTGGACCATCTTAAGATATATATTGTTCATAAAGATATCCTCTATGAAGCTCTTTAGAGTAAATATTTCCTTCTTACATTAACACTTTGCATATCTAATCCTTGGTTGCGAAACTACTCCATTTAATCATATTGTTTTTAGCCAAAACGAGATTCCATTGGATAATCAAACACACAATCTACCCCTATATATAGAAGTGATAATTACTCATAAAAATATCAAAAGGGTGCTTTTGGATAATGAATCAAGTCTTAATATATGACATAAAACATGTGAAATAGTTGGGACATACTATAGTAGAGCTAGAACCTAATGTGATCACTGTCAAAGAATATGACAATGCAGATAAATAGTCACCGGAATGATTACTCTTCCTAAGGAAGTTGGGCTTATCATGCAGTAAACAAGATTCCATATCATTGATTTGGACCTTCATTATAATTAGGACATCCCATCCACTTTTCATCATTGTATCAAGATCCATTACCAAGGACAAGAACTTACCATTCCTCGTGACTCATAACCCTTTACCCATTGCAAAAGCATTAACAAGTTATGCTTAGGATAATTATGAATGTTCTTCCAATGAGTTATTCGTTGACTTAAATAAGAACCCCTCACCTCTCGCATAGATCCGGATACATTTTAACCACATGAAGGTGTTACTTCCACCTCCATATCCCCATTTTTGTATGGGAAATGAAAATCCTTCATATCGATTGTGGAGAATATGACCTTCAACAAGCCCTACTTGTGTCTAATCTTCCATTATCTCCTAAAATTTTGGGTAGGCCTAACTTTTGACCACAAAGAGATCAAATTCTGCCGCTCTTGATAGTTTTACTAATGGTGGTCTCTTAGGCGATGAAAGATTCAGAAGTAATTCCACATGCCAATCTCCCGATGAATGGATGGCCTCTTGATATCAATCTCTTGAATATATCATCCCTAACAATATTTTGTATGCCATGGTATACCAAGGATATAGATGTAGCATCAATGACCAAGGACTACGAGAACCCCTTTCAACACATGAGAAAATGGAAAGATATGCCATCATTATTCAACCCTATGGGTCCCCTCCTACATAATTTGATGCCATCTCTTATGAACATGAGGATATTTCTTCTAGTTATGATAGAAAAATAGAGTCCCTTTGTAGCCTTTACAAATACCTTTCTTCCACGAACCTATTTACTGATACGATATTCTAATCTTATCCCTCTCTATCCCTCAAATAAACCTTATACATTTATCCCACATAGATTGGGACAATCATTGATGAAACAGATAGGGTAACAGCGTAGGAGGAATACTGTTCAAATGTTGGTTGATGGGTTGTTACACATGTATGACTTCGAATCTATAGCTAACCGTGAGAGCTTCCTTTTAGCTAGAAGGAACTACTGTAATGAAAGAAAAACCACCAAAAAGAGTTAAACAATATGGGCAATGAACTACCTAGCATGATCTAGATCTGGGAAGTATGGTACTTCCTAGATGGTCATTTACTCCACTCGCTTTAAACAAATTAATGTTGAAAACAAGGTAAATCCTATTGTTATTTTGAAATGATTTAGGTATCTCACTTAAAAACACAATAAGAAAATAGATCTAATCTAATAGGCTAAGCTAGAATAGAATCCATGGGTCAAAGGGTTGGTTCTGGGTTCTACAGGTCTGATAGAGGTCTCGGGTAGGTCACAGGTGAGTGAGGGTGAGGTAAAATTAGGTGGATAGGTCTCTATGTTTAAGATTGTGTAGGTAAACACAGAGATTGGCGTCAATCAGGGGATGACCGACCGCGGTTAGGTATAACCGGCGTCGCCATTCTTGTGAAATTTGGAAACGTCACGAAACTACGTTTTGGTCTCCTTTGTGGTCACACAAAGGGTTTTGGTTGTTTGGGAAAAGGTATTGGGTGATTGGAATGGAATTTTTACAAGGTTTTTATGGGCTATGGAGGTACAAAATGTTGGATATGGTCAATAGGGAGCAAGATAAACAATGGATGATAAAATAATGATAGAATGAAATAACCAGGAAAGTATGATGTTGTACTTACTTGGATTTCATTCCTAAAAGTCTATGTGTGAAGGATGGAGGTACTAAGGATGGGATTGAAGGCTTAAGTGATCACCAACTAAAGAGAATCTTCTGCATGGGCTGCATGCACACTCCTCTTTGCTTGGATAGATTAGAATGTGGCTGGGAAGGTTGTGCAGGAGGAGCTCCTCAATCTCCTTCCTTAGATGTCAGTTCTTGCTGGAATTGGCTCTTTGAAGATGCGTTATCTCTCTGGGATGTGTTCTTGCTCATCAACTTTCTCCCAATGTTTTCCAACTTGCTTCCAACTTTTAACCTCCAAGTTCCAACCTTGAGAATAAGGTTTTTTTGGGTTAAAAGGGGTAAATGATGGTGGTCCAGCTTAACCAACGATAGTTAGGGGTAACCGACGTCGGTCAAGGTGGGATTTTCTAGGTTTACTAAACTTAGGGAGATCCTCCTGATTTCCTTGATCTTGTGTCGTTATCCCATGGATTAGATTGGGAGCTTCTTGTGAGCATATGGGAATGTGGTTAGAGGGAATGTAGGCATTGATTTTTAGGGTTTGGGTAATTCTTAGTTAGTTATGGTAACTTGCTAAGAATAGGTCTTAGGTTGAGTTAACTTGATGAGGTGTCTAGGTAGGGTGCATGTGTGGATATTATTTAAATTATATTTAAATAATAAATATGAGGATAATAATGAATTAATTTAATTAAATTAATATTAATGGGGTGAAGGGGGATGGCTAGGTGAATGTGATGAAGGGTGCTTATTTGTTGAGGGACCAAAGGGGAGTGTGACCTAATTTTAGTGTCTACATTTTGCCCCTTTTTGTTGTGTAGCTTGTTGTATTGATAAGAATGCTAAAAAAATAAGATGTGGTTGCCCCATGTGAGGGTGAAGGTGATCCCCTCAAACCAAAACTAACGAGAGTAGCGAGGTTGAAGTGGTGAGTGGTTTGATAAAAGGTAAATGTGAGGAAAAGGCAAGGGGTAGTGTAGGGAAGAAGAGGTGAAAGGTCTACTCGGGTGATCTAGGTAATGGGTCGAGGTCAAAGGTAGTAGCAGCAATCATAAATGCGCACACGTATAAACCTGCAAAGACGCTACCGGGTTGAAGAGCGGGAAAACTCTACATCATCTAAATTCGATAGGTTTATCCAAACAAGGTGAAGTGAATCCGGTTCAAGGTATAGGATAAGGTCGTCAAACACAACATAGGTTAGGTATAGGAACATTTAGGTATGTTCGGTACACCAAAGGTAGGTCGGGATAAATGGTCATGGCAATAAAGGCTAGGTAAGGTCATTAGGTCAATCAACACGTAATAATATGTACACAGGTATAGCGAACACATGAGGTCAAAAGGTCACTAGCAATGGTCTAGGTTCAAATATCTAGGTCATGGCATGGGTAAGGCCGAGGTAGGGGTAAAATTAGGAGGCATCGACAGTGGACGCGGTGAGGTTGAAGAAGGTGGAGGGCCAGAAGCGAAGGTAAAGTGGTCTAGGTAGGTGTATGGAAGGAAAAAGAAAGGGGAGGTAAGGAAAATGAGGTAAATGTGAGGGCAATGAGTAGGCAAGATAACCAACAAAGTGGTGATCGAATGAACCGATGATGGTGGAGAGGAACTGATGATGGTAGTCTAGGGCAAATGCACCGGACTAGCGGTGGTCAAGGGTTAACCGACGTCGGTCGGTCGGGTAGGTATAAAAAGTGAAAAACCCATGGTTTGAAACTCATTTGTGCATTGTGAAAAGGAGAAAAGGACAAAAGAGAGCATCAGAGGAAGAGGTCAAAAGAGTATTGTAGAGAGATTAGTTGGTGAGCCACATAGGTGAGAGTGGTTGAGTGAGAGGTGGGGCCGCGAGATCAGGTGGCACGATTCGTGTGGTGGAGGATTGGTGAGAGAAGTTGGAGGTCACGTGAGGATGGCGGAGGCCGAGAAGGCTCAAGAGGAGTGGCACGAGGCCGAGAGGTTCCACCATGATGGTGGCAGTGAGATCAGGTAGTGGGATTTGAACCTTTGGTTTTGATTTTTGAGTTAATGTGTTGTAAAATGTAGAAAAAAATGAAAAAATGGGGTTTGGGGGAGAATGTTCAAAATGGGAAACATGGAAGGTAATGGGCATGGGGAAGGGTAGGGGGTAGGGTAAAATGGTAAGGTAGGAACAAATAAGGGTGTAAAGAGGGATTTAGGTGGGTAGAGTGTCGAGGAAGGAAAAAGTAGGGTTGGAAAGTCGGGTGGGTGCGTTACATGGCAACGACGTTGGTCGATGTGTGGCCGATGTCGATGGTGGTAGAGACCGTATCGGTCATAAGACATGACCAATGCTGCTCAAGGGGAGACCGTGGTCGGTTAAGGGATAACCGAGGTTAATGAGTTGATCTAAGGTTTGGGTAAATTGGGGGTGAGTATTAGGTTAGATTTGAGTGAGGGTTAGGGCAGATAGGTTCGGTGGGGAAAGAGATTAGGTCAGGATGTGGGGTAAAATAGATGAGTTGGGAAAGGTATACTAATACATTGCTTTTATGGGATGTAGGTGAGAGACGAGCTATGGATGAGAGCTTAGGTGCCACCCTTGTTATTGAGAGTACGGGTGAGTGTGACACAGGTGGAGTGGCAGCATGTTGCAGAGGTGGGATTGATAGGGGTGAGGCACTACCAGCATGTAGTCCGAGAGGTGAGTCTTATGGTTTCCCTCATCGATAGATGGGACTCGGTGACCAATACCTTCCATTTTCCGAATGGGTGAGATGATGATCACCTTGGAGGACATCTACAGGATCCTACGGTTGCCCATATTAGGGGCCCAGGTTTATTCTATCTCTTCAAAGGCATCTGAGGAGTTCTCGGCACCCTTTTTTGGTGAGGGTGTAACAGACCTAACATTCCATAGTGCTAGCATGAGCTATGGAGTGATGTATAGAGCTCATCCAGAGGAGATGAGGTTAGTGGTACTTGTGATGGAGGTAGTGTGCTGCTTTGCATTACCGCCAGATGCAGAGGGGGGGAGATTCCCGAGGTCACTGATGGGAGTCCTCCATGACATGATGATGCATCGGACATGGTTCACATGGGCACTACATTGTTGACACAAGTGTATAGAGAGCTATGGGCCTACGGGTGACTACGGAGGTTTAACATCTACTTGCATCATACTACTTCATTATTGGGCGTATGAGCACATTGTTTATGTTCGACCAGTGGGGACCCAGAAGATGCATTCCCATGGAGAGTTTTGAGAGTGGGGTATAGGCGGTGGGTACCGGCCATGGGAGAGGCCCAAGGTGCCAGAGCTACGCATGATGTAGCTTATTACAGGAGGTTGTTGGAGGGGCTATCCAGGGGTGGACGTCATTTGGAGGCCGTATGTGGGCTTCCCTTCATACAGATAGATGGCCATGGAGCTAGCTGGGCTATAGATACATCTGTGGATAGAGGGGAGGAGAGTGGGAGAGCATGAGCGGATACCCGTAGAGCGGGTTAGATGCCAGTTTGGATTGGTCCAGGGTGTACCACCTCCGTTCCCTCAGTACTCGGAGAGATGATGTGGAGAGACCTATGTCTCCACCATGACCCATAGTGCCAACTGGGTAGGAGGAGTAGCCAGTAGATGTATAGATTGATGATGCTGGTTGCAGATGGATACATGTAGTGGTGGGTGGCACATCTGAGAGCCATACCACCGGCCGGTGAGGGCATCCAGACTTAGCCACCCTCACGGTTCAAAGAGACACCCTACAAAGGTCGGTGGCTACTTTAGTGAGAATCTTGGGATCATACATGGGCATAGGCGACAGTGTAGAGAGCACAAGTTGCCACATTACAGCCTAGATAACAACACTGCAGGCTTAGGTAGGGTAGGGACAGTACCACAGGGGAGGTAGGGGATGGATATGGAGAGGAGGTAGGTAGAGATGGAGGGTAGATAGCCACCCTATAGGTGCAGGTGCAGGCTTTACAGGGCCAGTTGGCCATAGCGCAGGGAAGGTTACGGGTCTGTAGGGCCAGGTAATAACAACACAAGCATAGATTACTACCCTGCAGGCCCAGCTACAAGCACAAGCATAGATTCCAAGGCCGACTCAAGCTGAGGACCAAAGACAGGGCTCGGTGTGGGTTCGAGGGACGGGTCCCATTATAGTACCCCACGCAGGTAGTGGGACCCATGGCACCTCCACAGATAGTGCCCATGGCTAGGTTCAGAGATGCCCTAGGAGAGGCATGGTATTACCAAGATCATTTGTTAGTTGCCAAGCTAGATGTGCCCTCCTATGCCGAGTACAAAGCACAAGAAGGCCTCCAATGAGAGGACTAGATCCCACACTCACAGTGTGGAGAGTACAAGGGGCCGCGAGCCTAGGGACAAGGTCATGGTGAGGCCACTAGTGTGCAAAGCCATCCCTCGGTGAGGGGCCATCAACAGAGGTGAGGCAGGTGTCGGGTCCTAGACAAGTGTGACAGAGGGGTCGGGAGAGACACAGGCATAAGGAGCATTCCCTGACATCAGATGGGGAGATGATTGACCTATTGTGGACTAGCCTGCATGTGCCAAGTCATTTTTGTATGTATTATATATGAGACCGGCTATGCGTCGAAGATATTTTGTATTTATTATTGTGTTGTACATGATACCGGCATGCGAGGCTAAGATATTTTTGTATTGATGGTAGCGGCCTGCGAGCTGATGATGATTATTTTGAGATACACATTTATGTGATATAGGTGTACATTGTATTGATACACACATGTATATATGAGGAGATACATGGTATTTGGTGATGTGTTGATGTGTTTATGAGATATTGGTTTATGGCTTGTGTTAGATGAGATATGGATTTGTTACTTTGTATTAGATGAGATATGGGTTTGTTGGTTTGATATGGATGGAAATTAGGTGAGTTAGGCATGATGGAGTCAGGTTAGTTTAGGCATGGATCGAGTCGGGTTTTAGGATGGATCGGTCAAGTTGTTAGGCATGGATTGAGTCATGGTTGAGTTAGGTTATGGCATGGAGAGTCAGGGTTATAAGCATGGTGGAGTCAGGTTGTTTTAGGCATGGATGAGTCATTTCAGTATTTTGGTAATAAATGGTAATATAAATGTATAAAATGGTATAAAATGTGGAAAATGTTGGTTATGTTATGAAAATGTGAAATAATATAAGTGCCACAAGTTATGTAGTATATGGTTTAGATGTCAAGGTTTTTGAGATGAATAAGAAATCAGGTAAAAGTGGGGAAAATGGTTAGGGTAAAGAGTGGTCGAGCTAACCTTCCAGGGCCCCATGCCTTGGAAGTGCTACCTATATAGTCCCGAAAAAAAGGGACCTCAGACCGATGTAGTTCTCCCATAAGCTAGGGATGAATATGAAAATGAGTTGGTAGGTTTGTGGTCATGTTGTGGGTTTGGGTTTAATAGGTGGGGGTAGATGATGGTAAAAATGTTACAGGTGAGGGCGACTATGGCAAAAGGGGAGGATGACCCCAAAAGGTAAGCATCAAGGACCAAGTCCTATATAAGAAGATCAAAAGGTAATGAAGAAGAGAAAAGATAAGAGGGGGCAAGAAATCCACCCGATTGGCAAGGATCAAAATGTATGAAACACATCATATAGATAGGCTAATGAACGTAAGACCCTAAAGACATTACATGATTGATAATTCTAAGAGTGATGAATAGTCACATGATCACCAAATGTCATAGGTTCAGCAGGTCCCTTGAGGTATGAAGTGAAAAGACAACGGGTAAAGAGGTGCAGGTAATTGGGTCATAAAATGGGAAGTAGAATGCATCGGGAAATAGAGCCAAGATCACAATAGGCAAGTCCATGATGAAAAATATTATTTTTATTTTTCTTTTCTTTTTGACTTTGTAGATAGACTGATCGATGTAGGAATTCTATACGGGAGGAATATATGTCTCCTTGAGGTCTTCATGAAGCTAATCGATGCGGGAAGCTTCTGAATTTTGATTTTTGAGAAAATAGTCCTCTTTTTGGAAAGACTATGTAGAGAGTTGCGAGATTTTTATAGCTTTCCTTCGAGGGAGAAGTCTACTTATAGTGATAATGGAAGGTGGAAGATGTCCTTTTGAGGGATTCATCTTTTATATTGGAAGTTTGACTCAAGGAGTTAATCCCTTATTTTGGAAGATGTCCTTCTGAGGGATTCATCTTTGTTTTTTTTTCTTTTTGGCTTTTAAGTCATGGACGAGACTATAATGAAGCATTTGGTTCTTGTTGACAAGGAAAGGGTGAATGACCATGGGATCTCATCTAAAAGAAGATGAAAAATTATCCATGAGAATCATGCCATGTGCGAGAGTGTGGTGCACATATTTAAGATAAGGTAAAAGGGTGATAGGTAATCACATGATTCTTGTTTAATCGTTAGGGAGATGGATGAATGGATAGCACTCGGGGACGAGCCTATAAAGAGACATGGGGTGAGGTAGGACAATGAGTCAACAATAGAATGGTCAAAGATGTAATGTGTTAAGGGGCTCAATTTCGGGTTTACCCTCAAGAGATGATAAACGGTAGGCACCCGATCCATAGGTATGAGTGATGATGTATGGTCCAAGCCAATTAGAGTGAATTTTCCTTGTTTACTTTTTTCTATTTGGTTACATGTTGATTTTCTTTCAAAACAAGGTCACCAACTTGGAAGGTTCGTTCATGAACACATTTTTCATAAGCACATTTGATACGTTGTTGATAAACTTGAAGGTGATCCAGAGTGTTAAGATGATGTTCGTCTAATAACTCTAGTTGTGCTTAAGCGGTCTGAAAAATTCATCATCAATAAGCATGTCATGGAGAGAAATGCGAAGTGAGGATATTTGGACTTCAAGAGGCGAGAACAGCCTCGGTACCATAGACCGAGTGAAAAGGTTGTGTAGCCGTGTGGAAGTGCGAATACTAGTGTGGTAATCCCATAGGGTAAAAGGAATGTGCATATGCCAATCCTTCCCAATATCGTCAACCACTTTCATGAGAATTTTATTGAGGGTTTTGTTAGTGGATTCAGCTTGGCCATTGGTTTGTGGGTAATAAGGTGATGAGAAACTAAGCTTGAATGCTAAAGGTGTCTTAAATTTTTTGCAGTGTTTTTGTTTTTGAATTGTTTTCCATTTTTAGTGATGAGGCGATGAGGGACACCAAAGCAAAAATGATGTGATGGTTAATGAACTCACATATTTTCTCATCTTTCGTGGAGATGAGTGGTATGGCTTCTACCCATTTGGTGTAGTATTCGGTAGCAATTATGATCCATTGATGGCATTGGGAAGAATGGGGGTTAATCTCACCAACAAGATCCAAACCCCATTGAGAGAAGGGCCAAAGGTCACGAGTGACCTGTAAGGCATGATTGGGTGTATGATGAAGGTTGGAATGTTGTTGACATTTCACGCAGCATTTGACATAGTCGCAACAATCATGGTTAAGGGTTAGCCAGTAATAGCCTAGGTAAACAATACACTTAGTGATAGTAAGGCCACTAAAGTGACCTCCACATATGCCATCATGAACCTCCTTGATGGTATAAGGAATTTCAGAACTTGTGAGGCATCGTAAGAGAATACCATCAAAGCCACACTTATAGAGGAGTCCCCTAGGATAATGAAATGGGAGACCTTCTTAAGGAAGGCATGTTGTCTGTTACGGGTGAGATCAGGAGGTAAGATGGAGAGGGAAATGTAGTCGGAGTATTATTTATACCAAAGGTCACTCGGGTCAGGGGTGTCAATTCCGATTGAGTAAACATCGTGAGGTAAATAAGAAGGTGAATGGAGGCATTGTACAGTGACAAATATTTTGGAATCGGTAGGGGAAGTGGGTATTTGGGAAGCTAAGCAGGCCATAGTGTCTACAAATTTGTTGGTTGACCATGGGATGGTTTGAAGGGTGTAACGATCAAAGGTGGTCAAAATTATGTCTACATGATGTTTATACTTTTGAAGTATCTCATTATGACATTGGTACATACCATTGACTTGGTTTATGACCAATTATGAATCACCAAAGATGTGGATTGATTTTATATCAAGGGCATAGGTGGTCTGGAGACCTAATATGAGAACTTCATACTCGCAATATTGTTGGTGCATTCAAAGTCTAATTTGAAAGACAAAGGCATGGGTTCTCCATCCAGAGGGATGAGGATAACACTAGCTCCACCCCCATGCTACACTTGGAACCATCGAAGAATAGTGTCATTTGGTAAGGGGGTTCATCCAGGGAAAGGGTAGTAATGGATTCATCGGAAAGTCAAAATTAGAGGGTTGGTCCCCGACAATAGGTGCGTTAACCAGTTGGTCAGCTATAGCTTGGCCCTTGATGGACTTTTGGTGAATGAATTCGAGGTCAAGGTCAGCTAAAATCATAAGCCATCACACGGTGTGCTGATTTTGATAAGGTTTGCCATATATAAAGTGTAAAGGGTCGGTGTTGGTCACAACATAGGTTTTGTGGTTGAGTAGGTAATGGCGGAGTTTAGTGGCAACAAAAACTAAGGCTAAGAAAGCTAATTTGGGTGGTTGTATCAGGTTTCATAGTCCAAAAGATTACATCTTATGTAATAAACCACCTACTCCCTATGTTGTTCATCGTGATGAGTGAGCATGGCTCCCAAGGAATGATCGGTAGCTGATATGTATAGGTAAAAAGGTTGATCATCTTTCGGTGGAATGAGTACGGGTGGTTAGAGAAGGTATTGTTTTAGGGCCTCAAAAGTGTTGTGACAGTCATCATCCCATTTAAAGGAGACATCTTTCCTAAGTAGATGATGAAATGGTTGACACTGATCCAATAATTGTGAAATGAAACGGCGAATGGATTACAATTTACCTTGTAGGCTATGGAGTTGTTTGAGGTTCGTGGGTGGAGGAATTTCTAGAATGGCCTTGACTTTAGTGGGGTCAACTTCTATACCATGGAGGGAAACAATAAATCCCGGAGTTTTCCTAAGAGAACCGCAAAGATGCACTTTTTAGGTTGAAGGCGAACACAATATTTAATGAGGCAATCAAAGATGGTTTTGAGGACATTGAGGTGCTCGAATGGCATTTAGATTTAGCCAAGAGATCATCCACATAATCTTCCAATATGCGATGCATGATATCATGGAAGATGTAAGTCATAGCATGCTTGATATGTAGCACCAACATTTTTAAGGCCAAAAGGCATGACTCGATAGTAAAAGGTTCCCCAAGGGGTAATGAATGCGGTCTTGTGCTGATCTTTTGGGAAAGCAAAATTTGGTTATAACCCAAGAAACCATCCATGAGTGAGAGCATCTCGTGACCCATGGTAAGGTCAACCAACATTGATCAATACCGGGCAAGGGAAAGTCATCTTTTGGGCAGGTGAGGTTGAGGTCACGAAAGTCCATGCAAATGCGAGTCCCCCTATTGCTTTAGTAATAGGGACAATGTTAGAAATCTAATGAGGATAATCAATGGGTAAGATGAAGGAAATGTAAAGAAGATGTTGAATTTCTTCTTTGACAAGAAGAGCAATGCGAGGGTGCATTTTCCTCATATTTTGTTTGATAGGTTTGGCATCGGGAATGGTTACAATATTGTGGACCACTATGGTGGGGTCAATACCGGGCATGTCTACGTAAGACCAAGTGAAAGTGTGGTTATGATCTCGAGAAAATAAGTGATGGCTTCTTGTTCAGTAGCATCTAAAGATTGTCCGATCTTTAGGATGTGCGGGTCATCTTGAGTATGAATGTTGATCTCAATATTTGATTCATTCAACATGGTTTGTGTCTCAGAGGGTAACGACCGATGAATATATGAGTCTTCTGAACCAAGGTAGGTGAGTATGGATTCATCATCCTGACATTGAACGACATTAATTATAGGTGTGTCATCATCGATCATCTCAGGATACAGGAATGGAAGAGTGGAAGGGCCTCGTCTTCACATTGATAAGTCAAAGTCCCCAAGGAAATGTTGTTTATGAAAAAAAAAATTAGGAGGGATAGATTCAGGATCCATCGACTCCGTCGGTGAGGGTGGTGATGAAGCTGAAGAAGGGCTAGGGTCCTCAATGAGTTCAATGTAGGCCTATCTAGTAGAGGTTCTGGGAAGCCGATGCCACTACAGTCATTATGTTTTGGGTGGTACATGGAATAACGGTATGGTGACCTTGTTCGTAAAATCCAAAACCAAAACCCTTCCATGCACAACGGTGTAGGAAGGTGTGGGTGAAATGGTGATTGGTAAGTGATTGGAAGTCTGTGGAAAATGGGCAGGGTTGTGATGGTGGTTTAGGTGTGTAGGTGGTAGTATCAAGTCCCCCATAAGTGAGACTAGTATGAAGATGAGGAGGACCATAAAGGAGGTGTTCTCCTATACGGTGATCATAGCGAGGGTGTTGGTGAAGGCTTCCATACTCGTGTGGAGTAAGGAAGGTGTTGACACTATATAGGTGGTACTCCCCCAGAGTGAGGCATTGAAAAACACCTTCCAAGGGATCAATGGTTGGTATGTGGGTAGCTAGTATGGATGATGTGTCGGAGGTCGATGCGGAGGTGGTGTTAATGGATTGGGAAGCTAATGGGTCAGCCGTGGAGGTGATTGCGGTGGTAGGAGTAGGGGAGGTATGTATGGTAAAAGTAGCGGTGGTACTAGTAGGTGTGGGTGTAAGTGTAGGTGAAGCAGTATTGGTTGCGGAAGTAGATGGCTTGACCGGTATGAGTACATCGTTGGGTTGGTAAAGCATGTTACATGTTTTGAAGGGTGATGGGTCAGCTGAATGGTATAAGTGTGTCCTTCATGTTCAAACTTTACACAATGGTGAAAAGTGGAAGGAACACAACCCATGACATGGATCCAGGGTCTACCAAGCAACAAGTTATATTGGAATTCCCCTCCAAAACATAAAACAATTCTGGAATAGTGTGGGGGCCCACGCAAATGTGAAGGATGACAATGCCTAGTGTAGAGGTGATAGCGTCATTGAATGAACGCAACATGACCAGATGTTTATGCATGTAATTTTCAGGTATGCGCATTTGAGAGAATGCATGGGATGAAATGATGTTAATGCTAGCACCTCCATCAATCATCACATGGCACACTCGTATGTCATCAATGTGGACAGAGATGAAGAGGGCTGGGTCTAGGTCATCGTTTTGGTATGGCACGATCTCTGCCTCTGAGAAGCTGAGGGAGGCCACTTGGTGAACAAGGTGAGGTGGGGATGAAGGTGGTAATTTGGTGAGAGAGGCCACATGATGGGGTGTGATAATGGAGGCTACGAGTGTAGGGTCATTGGGTAAAACCTTGATAGATTGAAGAACCTCCATGAGGGCTTGACGATGGGATTCCGAGGTTTGGATGAGGTCATATAAGGAAATTTTGAGGGGATATTAGTGTAATTGTTTGAGAATGTTGCGATGTGTGACGCCATAATAAATGGGGTATGTGGGGCCGCGGATAGTTATTTTAAGTATGGGGGTAGATGGTATGTTGGGTATAAGATTGGTTGGTGGGTTAGTTTCCTTTTCTTTACCCTTCTACGCACACGTAGTGATGTGTACCATGTTGATTTGAGGGAATTTTCAAATGGAGAAGGTGTAGGGTAAGTGGTATAATGACATGAAGGGTAAAACCTGCTGGAGGAGAAAAGCCTTGTGAGGTCAATTGGGTGCAAACATTTGGGTGGTGGTGTGGTAAGTTCTCTGATGTGAACCATATTAATTTCAAACTTTGTGTGTGGTTCTGGGAGCTGTGAGGGTGGAGGTTGTGGTTGTTGAGTGGGTAGTGTGGGAATGGGTGTAGGTGAAGCAAGGTCCTCATCCAGAAGGTCGTCATCATCAAAGTTGGTTTTCGGTGGACACAATTAGATAAGGACGATTTTCAAGGCCTTGCAGTTCTCCACATCATGCCCTAACACATGATGGTATGCACAAATTTTAGTATCATCAAACCCTTTTGGCTTGGGTTTGAGGGGGTCATAAGGCCTAAGTGGTGGTAATGTGATGATAGAAGTCTCAAGGAGGTTAGTTAAAATTTTGGCATAAGACCCTACTAGTGGATCACAATGGGAAGTGAACGTGGGTTTGGGTGTAGGTGTGGTTGATTGTCGAGGAACTATTTTTGGAAGAGTAGGAATGGGTCGAGTTACGGTTTTAGATGTCGGTGTGGTTTTAGGTATCGGTCGTGTTTTTTTAGGTAGGGGTATAGTAGATGGACGGGTAGGAGGGTGTGTGGTTGTTTTGACTACCTTATTGTGGGGTAGTGAGGTTTTATTTTTGGGTTGCACCTTCTTGGGTAAAGGTGATGTGGGTGTATGAGGTCTAGACGAGAAAAGTGGATGGAAGAAGAGGGCGAGTTACCCATGGGGATAACGGGGTGCTTATGAAGGTAGATGACGTGGGTCATACTTGGGGTGTGAGGGACAATGAATGAAGTGTAGTGGGTAGTGAAGCAATGGCTGAAGGTATGGAGGTATTGGTGGTAAAGAGACTGCAGGTGTGGGTATGAGTCGTGTTGTGTTCCTGGTAGGTTAGAGATTTGTGAGGTAGGAATGGGTGGTTGTGTTATTGGTTTATGGATGGGTGAAGGGTGCTTAACCATGTTGGGAAACCGAGGTCTTAAGGTAGATGAGACAAGTGCAGGTGTGATTGGTGCGGTAGGGGTATGAGGTTGATGAGTTTGTTTCTTTGGTTTGGGTGTCGGAGCAGGTGTGGTATTAACATTGGAGGATGTAGCTAAATCCAGTTTAATAGGTGGATGAGTAAGGCTGGTGGTCGGGTGACCCCTAAAGTGGTAATAGGTTTAGTGGAGGTAAATGTTGTGGGTATAGGTTTGGATTTAGGTATAGGTCGGGTTATGGGTAAGGGTGTGGTGTGAGTGTTAACGGGTATCATGGAAGGGGCTGCGACAATAGTGGTTGTATGTGGTTTGATGGGTGGAAATGTGCTTGGGTAGATAGTGGAGGTGTCATCGAGGGATCTCTGCATTTGTGTTGAGATAGGGAGTAAGAGGTGCCCCCATAACAAAGCTCTATCCACATAATCTAAGTGATCAGCCAAACGTGAGAATGGCATGTTTGTGGGTGGAGTTGGTGAAGACCTAATGGGAATTCCTATAAAATGCATCTTAGAGATGGGGAATGGCTAGCTTTAGCTTCTGTGGGTAAGAGAGCTGAAAGTAGGTCTATTGGATGTTGGGTAGCTGATGGAGAATGCTCGCCAAGAGGTAAAGGTATCTCTACCGGGTCTATGATAGGTGGAAGGGATGATGGGAGTTCCTCAATAAGTGGAGAAATGGATAGGTGCTCCTCTGTGGGTGGAAGAGGTAATGGGTTCTCCTTTGCAGGGGAGAAGATAATAGGTGCTCCTCTATGGGTGGAGGAGGTAATGGGTGCTCCTCTATGGGTTGAGGAGGTATGGTAGGTAAAGGCTCTCTAAGTGGAGAAGCTAGGGGTGAGATGGTCTCAATGTTAGTAGAAGTCCTCCATAGGTGATGTAGGAGATGAAGGGTGTTCTTCTATTGGTGAAGGAATAGTGACGATTGGTTCCAATGTGGAAGGAGGATTTCGAGCTAGGATTTCCTCTATGGAAGGGATGTGAGGTAATTGAGAGGTGACCGGTACCTCGTTAAAGATCGCATGAACCTCACGAGTATGGGTATCGTGAGTGGATGTCTCACCGATTTGATTGGATGAAGGGGCATGATTGGGAAATGGTTTTTTAAATATTTGTAGATTTTGGTTAGGGGTGACATTGGGATTGTCCACAGTCAACTCTCCTTTCTCAAGCATTTCTTGGACAATATTCTTAAAAGTGATACAGTTTCCATCTATGACCTTTCACTCGGTGATAGTTATAAAAATCTTGTTCCTTATACCATGCGAGCATGGGGTGAGCAGGGTCAAAACCAGTGTGTGGTTTTATGGGTGGAAGAGTGATGGCACCAACTTTGATAAGCTTTTCTAAGATAGAAGAGTAAGGTTCCCCAATTGGGGTATATTTTCACTACTCTTGTCTAAATCAAAAGCCTGAATGGGTGATAGATTAGATGAGGGTGTAGCTTGATTGGATGGATGAGCTGGGCTGGCCTTGAGTACCACTATGTTAGCGGTACCTTTAGCCTTTGAATAATTAGTTGGAGGTTTGGAAGAAGAGGAGGTTTCATTCAACTTGAATGTTGAATTCTTATTTCGTAATTGGATTTTCTTCTCTTTGATGGCCCGAATCTCTAGCTTTCATGCCATAGTGAATGCCTCATTAAATGTTCTAAAAGTTTGGACTTGTAAGGTCGGGAGATATGTTTGGCACAAGCTCGAGTGAAGAGCTCGATGAGTTTAGTTTGTGGCAATTGAAAGGTAAGTTGATTGATCAGGCTGCGCCAGTGAGTGACAAAATTTGTGATAGATTCATCCTCGTACTTGACGTGTGGAATATAGATCAGTCATGGTAACTTTCTTGGTGATATTGATGGAGAAATGATCCAAAAAATCTTGGGCTACCTGATTGAATGAAAATATGGAGTGTTTAGGTAACCCACTATACTAATCTAATGTTGGTCCAGTGAGGGACATGGGAAAAGTTCTCAAAAGTAAGGCATCATCATGAGCAATCAGATAACACCCATGTTTGAACAAGTGAAAATGTTGTTGTGGGTCTTCCTTACTATTGAAACAATTGAATTTTGGCATTTCCCAATGCACAGGTATGAACGGATGGGAATGGATGGGTGAATAGGCTCGTTGCAAATCTCATCATAAGTAAGAGTGTTGTGGGAGCTGAAAACCGATGCCTCCAGTGTTTGCATCTTATCCATCATCAATTTAATTAGGTCATTGGTGGGTTGTGATGATTGGATGCCTCCTATAATGTGAGGAGGTTGGTTTTGGGTGTATAATGGGAGTGGCATTCCAGTGTATGGGGTTGCCATGTAAGGTGGTGGAGAAGAAGGTAATGAAATAGGGGTACATACATTCGAAATGAATGATAGATGAAACAGCAATGGTTGTTGTTAATATGTATATGGGGGTGGAAGGGTCATGGTAACCCTAGTGGCAATAGGGGCTAATGATTGTGGAATAGAAAGAACCACATTCTGAAATGGGGTAGGAGTCACCAACACTGGAGGTGGTAATGTAGCTACGGGTATGTATGAGACATTAGGGGTGGATGAGGTCATGTTTGGGGTAGTCATCGAGGGTATGGTGGATGTAATGGGTGCTACAGAGGTAACAGACGCGGCAGTCATAGCAGGTATAGGACCTAACTATGAAACGACTAGGGGTAAAGTGGAAGCAGCAAACACTGAGCCGAGATGGAGCCGATGCAAAAGTGGGTGTGAGGGTCGGGGGATAGATATGGGCATGTCATATATCAACTGACCTGAGGTGTCTCTGGTGGATGAGTGGGAGAGGTAAAACTACAATGTGGTAGGGTTCTGGTCAAGGAGTCATGTGAATTCCTCATCTCCGGTAGCGATATTAGTAGGCTAGATAGGATCCATGGCTGGTGATAAAATAGAGGGTGGTGAAGGACTAGGTGGGAGTGGCTAGTAATAGGCGTGGAACATGAGGGAGTTCGATTGTCTTCGGTTAGTACCATGTGAACCAAGATCTTGATCGGGGTGGGGTTGCTTCTCTGTAAATGGTACGAGAGAACAAACATGAAAAAAATGGATGAAGTAACTAATAGGTGGGTGGAATGTGAAATAGGATAATAGATGCCGGCTAGGAAAAACTAACACGCGTTGATCGGGGGTAACCACTTCCGGTCACACTTTGTAGAAAATAGGTAGTGAGTAAACAATGAGGCAGAAGGTGAAATCTGACAAGTATGCCAAATCTGGGATGTGTAAAATGTCAATGGGAACAAAAGAAAAGATAGTGACAGAGACTACAAAGTGGAAAAAAGTGAAGTAAGAATGTCCTTTTGAGTAGGTTAACAAGAGAACCTGGAACCGATGTCAGTTGGGTTTAATCGATGGCGGTCAGGGGTGACCAATGATGGTTACTATGAAATTGAAACAGTGATGAGAAAAATGGTTGTGATTTAGAAATCTAGTGTTGAATCAAACCCAGAAGTCTGAGAATGATGTAGATGTGGTCTAAACACACTCAAATGAAGTCATAATACACCGACTATGATTGGGAGTGTGTGAGGAAAGACAAAAATAATGATCAAAAGCTCTCACCTCAAAATGTAAATCAAGCAGAACACTAAGAAAGAACGTTCCTAGAGTGCCTATTCTATTACATTTGTTCAACTTATGCTATTTGTGTGGACTGACTGTTATGAATAAAATAGAATTTCTTGGTGAGGAAGGCTTCCTACGAAGAAAGAGATCTAAAGGATGAGGTTTTGGTTTTTATGGTGGGGGTGGGCTTCACTCAAGTATGACTCGACAGAGCGATGAGTAGGTGCCCAATATGCATGATCGTGTGATCACCTATAGCTTCTTCCAGGTAAGATGTTGTTTAAGAATGTATGTATTTGAATTTTTGTGTGGTTTGGTAAGACTCAGAGAAAGAGAAAAGGATAGAAGTGCTTTTCTATGATTCGTTTGTCAACCATCAGCTGGTAATGACCTCCAACATATAGGTTGCCCTCATTTAATGTGAGCTAATGCAGAAAATCGAATGAAATGTGATGATTTTAAACCCAAATCAAAAATATGAAATTGGATGACACAATAAGATGAAGAGGAAGAGGGATGCTCTTTCACTAAAATGCAAGAAAACATGAAGAAATGATTCTTTTTAAATACACCAAAAGAAAAGTTTCCTTTAGAGAAAATAGAAAGAAGAAGTGGATTACCAGGGAAGAAAATTAGTATGTATGCTTTTAGAAGGAAACAAACACACAATTTTTTCCTAGGAATGAATGAAATGCAAGGAACCCCGAATGGGTCCCACCGGCATGCCAAAATGTTTCACCTTTTTCTCAGATTATTTCTTTGAATCGTTGACAAAATAGATAGGGTAACGGGTGTAGGAGGAATACCTGTTCAAATGTCGGTTGATGGGTTTTACGTGCGTATGACTTCCGAATCCACAGCTGACCGTGAGAGCTTCCTTTTGGCTAGGAGGAACTACCTATAATGAAAGCAAAAACACCAAAAAGAGTTAAACAATATGGGCAGTGAACTGCCTAGCATGAACTAGATTCGGGAAGTATGGTACTTCCTAGATGGCTATCAGTCCACTGTTTTAAACAAATTAATGCTGAAAACAAGGTAAATCCTATTGTTATTTTGAAATGATTTAGGTATCTCAATTAAAAACACAATAAGAAAATAAATCTAATCTAACAGATAAGCTAGAATAGAATCCACGGGTCAAAGGGTTGGTTACGGGTTATGCGGTTCGATAGAGGTCTTGGGTAGATCACAGGTGAGTGAGGGTAAGGTAAAATTAGGTGGATAGGTCTCTGTTTAAGACTATGTAGGTAAACACAAAGACCGGCATCGGTTAGGGATGACCGACTACGTGTTAGGTATAACCGCAGCACCTTTAATTGTGAAATTTGGAAACGTCACAGAACGGGGTTTTGGTTTCCTTTGTGGTTGCACAAAGGGTTTTGGTGGGTCGGGATGAGGTATTGGGTGACTGGAATGGGTTTTTACGAGGTTTTAATGGGGCTATGGAGGTACAAAATGTTGGAGATGGTCAATAGGGAGCAAGATAAACAATGGATGATAAAATAATGATAGAATGAAATAACCAGGAAAGTATGATGTTGTACTTACTTGGATTTCATTCCTGAAGTCTATGTGTGAAGGATGGAGGTACTGAGGATGGGCTTGAAGGCTACAAGTGATCACCAACTGAAGAGAAGCTTCTGCATGGGCTGCATGCACACTCCTCTTTGCTTGGATAGATTAGAATGTGGCTAGGAAGGCTGTGCAGGAGGAGCTCCTCAATCTCCTTTCTTGGATGTCAATTCTTTCTATAATTGGCTCTCTGAAGATGTGTTATATCTCTGGGATGTGTTCTTGCTCATAAAATTTCTCCCAATGTTTGCCAACTTGCTTCCAAATTTCAACCTCCAAGTTCCAACCTTGAGAATAAGGTTGTTTTGGGGTTAAAATGGGTAACCAATGACGCGGTCTAGCTTAACCGGAAATGGTTAGGGGTAACCGATGCGCTTGGTCAAGGTGAGATTTCCTATGTTTACCAAACTTAGGGAGATCCTCCTAATTTCCTCGGATCTTGTGTCATTATCCCTCGGATTAGACTGGGAGCTTCTTGTGAGTATGCGGGAATGTGGTTAAAGGGAATGTAGGCATTGATTTTTAGGGTTTGGTTAAGTCTTAGTTAGTTATGGTAACTTGCTAAGAATAGGTCTTAGGTTGAGTTAACTTGATGAGGTGTCTAGGTAGGGTGCATGTGTGGATATTATTTAAATAATAAATATGGTGAGGATAATGAATTAATTTAATTAAATTAATATTAATGGGGTGAAGGGGGATGGCTAGGTGAATCTGATGAAGGGTGCTTATTTGTCGAGGGACCAAAGGGGAGTGTGACCTAATTTTAGTGTCTACACAAACAATGAAACATACCAATCGATATTTTTCAGAATGAAGAAGCTATTGGAGAATTCATAGGGATCCACGATGATATTATTGATGGAGATAATAAGAAATGTTTCTCTATTGACCTTGATACCTATGCCTACTTTGGAGAGGAGGCTGAGTTTTTGGTCAAAAAAGAGAAAAATAGGTCCACACACCTTCTATCAAATCAAAGAATAAGAAATCAAATTCCTATAGTCGGTGAGAATTTAATAGAAAAAACTATTGAGGAAGATCTCAATATCCCTCTTGATCCTACTCAGATGGAAGATGGTTCTAAACTATAAGTTGAAGAGACAATTGAAGTCAACCTTGGTACAAAAGAGGAGCCCAAAATCATCAAACTTACGGCTTCACTTACATCATAGGAGTAGAAGACCTTTACTACACTCCTTAGAGAATTTGTGGACATTTTTTCTTGGTCTTATGCAAACATGCAAAGTTTAGATCCTTCTTTAGTAGTGGAAAGTCCGGTGGTACATGAATATGCAAATCCTATCAAACAAAAATTAAGAAATATGGATCCACACATTACTCTTTTGGTAAAAGAAGACTTGGATATATTGTTATCTTTTAGTTTTATTAGACCTATCGATAATTCAAAGTGGATCTTGAACATAGGTCATATTCGTCAAAAACCAGTAGGCATCAAGATTTGCACATATTTCAAGGACATCAACAAGGCATGTCCTAAAGATGACTTTCCTCTTCCCAACATCGACATGATCGTTGATTCTATTATTGGTCATGAAATTATATCCCTCATGGATGGATTTTATGGCTATAATCAAATAAATATTACAGAATAATACCAACAAAAAAATAGATTTCACTACCCCTTGGTGTACATTTTTTTATCAAGTCATGTCGTTTAGCCTCAATAATGAAATTACAACATATTAACGAGCTATTATTGTCATCTTCAATGACATGTTACATGATATATTGGAGGAATATGTTGATGATATCCTTGGAAAATATAAGATTAGAGTAGGATATCCCACAATATTATGTCGTATCTTTGAATGATTAAGGGATTATTAGGTCAAGGTTAATCCAAAGAAATGTGTCTTTGGCATGATTTTAGGAAAGCTACTTTATGGGCTTCATAGTTTCTAGAAGATAAATTGAAGTATATCAAGAAAGGTCACTACTAATATATAAATTCCTCCTCCCAAGAGCCTCAAATAGTTTCATAGCTTGTAGGGAAAGATTCAAGCCATCCACATAATCATCTCCCAACTCGCAGATAAATGCCATTCCTTTAGTCATCTACTTAATAAAGATGTTGATTTTCACTAGGAATGTGATTACCAACAAGAATTTTC
This sequence comes from Taxus wallichiana var. yunnanensis, assembly GCA_018340775.1. Lineage (NCBI taxonomy): Eukaryota > Viridiplantae > Streptophyta > Pinopsida > Cupressales > Taxaceae > Taxus > Taxus wallichiana. The sequence continues at coordinate 108,115,221 of CM031235.1, read as the reverse complement.
CTTACTCGTGGATTATTTGGCTAGCCCTTCTGTTCTTGTACAACCTACCCTAGGTTAACCCCTTTTTTTATATATTTTTTCTACTCAATTTTTTATTGGTGCACTCTTAGCTTAATATGATTTAAATCACAAAGAGAGATCCATATATTATCTTAGCTACACATTGATCACTTATGAGCTCAATTATCCTTTAATTGAAAAGGCATTCTTGGATATTGTCTTCACCTTTCAGAAACTCCACCACTACCTTCTAAATAATAAAACAAATTTTATATCTAAAGTTGACCCACTCAAGTACCTTTTATCTAAACCTATGCTTACCAAGAGGATGTCCAATAGGATCATCTTTCTTATAAAATTTTATATTGAGTATATGAACAAGAAAGTAATCAAAGGAGAAGTGCTCACTAATCAACTAGCTAAAGGTCCTCTACCCGAAATGAAACCATTGAGTCCGGATCTACCATATGCTTCTATTGTATATATTACATAATCTTTCACTTATCAGATATACTTTGATGGGTCATTCAACTCTAATGGCTTCAGGGAAAGCATTGTTCTTATCACCCCCATAGGTGATCTTAACCCTTAGTATTTCATACTTGGCTTCCCATGTACCAACAATATTGTTGATTATGAAGCTCTTATTATAGGACTAAAATTCATTATAAGATGGAATATCAAACAAGTTAAGGTTATTGGCTACTCCCAGCTGATCATCAAACATGTTTATGATGAGTATAAGGTCAAGGATGCAAAGCTAATTCGATATAAATGGATGGTAAACGCATACAAGGAATACTTCATTCAAATTACCTTTTGATAGGTCTCAAGAGCATATAACCATTTGGTGGATTTCGTGTCTACCATTGGATCTTTGTTATGATTATCTCCTGATATTAGGGACTTTTAGTTCCTTATTAATCATCTAACGCTACCAACCTATGACATTCTAGAATCATGTTTGTTATGTGAATTTTTTGGTCCATTTTCCCCCTGGTACATTGACATCTTTAATTACCTAAAAGATGGTACTTTCCCTCCTAATATCGCCCACTCCTAGAAATGAACCCTTATCCAGGAATAGTGCATTATACCCTAGTTCGGGCGTGCTCTATCATCTAGGATAAGATGGGACTTTGTTACATTGCCTAAACTTGAAATAAGTTGTCTAAGAAATCAAAGAGGTGGAAGGCATCTTAAGTGCTCATACTAGTGGCATGGTCATCACAAAAAAAAATTACATGTAGGATACTATTGGCCTACTATGGAGATATATTGTTTTTAGTATGTAAATAAATGCATACTATGTCAAAAAGATGTTGATCTAATTTCTTGTTCATGTTCATGTTAGTGAGCTAGTACTATAGAAAGTTAAATAACTTTAAAATGTAAGGGTTTAAGGTACCTCGAAGTGTAATGGATGAAAATGGAAGGGTGTAAAGTGGATGACCTTGCTGCAAATATAATGAACCTACAAAACAAAGGAAACTAAGATTAAAATGGATTAGATGATAGATGGGGGTTTCCCAACGAATTCAGATCCAAGAAGTGTTAACTTCCTTGGAGGATGTCAACCCCCATGTTTGATAAGATAACAGGATAATATGCATAATATGAGGCACATAAAAACTAAAAATGTAGAAATGTAAGGTACATACAAATCTAATCTAAATTAACATAAAATAAAGTTTACCTAGCAAGGTCAACAATGACCAAGGCTGCAGAGAGGTCTAGTTCATGGTGATGAGAGGTATATGCATGAAAAAAAAATTGTAAAACGTAGATATGAATATTCTAGGTGCTGACTCGAGAATTTTGGAGCTCTATACTAATTGGTAGGTACATGCAGAGATAAATTACGATCTTGATTGAATTATAAGGGTGTGAGGAAATAGGGAACTAAGTGGTGGATATAAAAAACAAATGTTTGGTCAATGGTGAGTGGGATAGTGACAAGATGAATCCGAGAAATAGAGTGATGATAGGCGGATCTAAAAATTGGGTGAGCATTGGAACAAAATAACAGGATCCGAGGATCTAGAAAATAAAGGTACAAAGGCAGATGGATACAGGATCAACGATGACCTAACATGGTTGATGGAAACCCGATCTGAATGAATTAAACCGAGAGTGGATAGACTAAAAAAAACATGCAAGTACGAGGGATGAAAAATATAATTGAAATGAGGTCTATAGAGATGATCTAGTCCTGTAAAATGTTAGATGAAAACAAGACAACGATAATATGATAATAATTGAATAAAAAACACAAAATTATGGTAATCTCATGAAGGATGTTCATGAGTGATGCAAGAAAGTTGAAAGGAGATCCAAGAGGTCTGTAACTATTGTAGGGATTCTCGGGCACGAGAAAAAGTTTGCAAGTCACAAGAAAGCTCAGATATTTGCATGCATACCTCAAGAGGAGGGGGGATGAATGTAATGTTATAGGGTCGATGGCGACCCAGATGGGTCATCGCCGACTATGGGAAACCTTTCATTGGATGGTAAAATCACTTATTTACTTGAGATATGAGGCTTTTAGGGATTGGGATAAGTGTTTTAAAGCATGTAGGTGGGTAAGGGTTTCCTAGGGAAGTGTTATGAGTAGGTATGAGATAAAGATGGGTTATATAAAAGCTACAAAAAGTGTAGGGATGTGGATTTAGGTGGTTAGGGATAAAATCATCCCAAAGAAATCCAATTAGAGGTAATTATCTAATTAGGAGAGATGAAAGATAATTATGGGTAATTAGCTAATTTAGGTTAATTAACAAGAATTAATTAGGAATTAAAGGTGATGGACTAATAGATGGGGATTTAAATAAAAGAAATGAATTAAATTAAGATGGATTTAGATGGGACCATGGTGAAAAATTCACATGCAGTAGCAATCGAGAGTAAAGAATACCAAAAATTTTTGTCTACATTTTCCCCTTTTTTATTGTGTGGTTTGTACTAATAAGCCATGAGACAAAAACGATGAGAGATGAAGACTAACATAAGATTAATGATGAGCTCCCCCTCAAATGAGGGATCGATAACATAAAGGGAATCGATGACGAGTTTGAAAGAGGTAGATGTTGAAGGGTGGGTGGGAGAAGAAAGATGGGTAAAATGATAAGGCGAGGCAAGATGCCCCAAGAAAGAAGGATTTAAACAACAATAAAACCTATGGTGGTGATTTTGATATCACGTTGGTAGGGAACAAAAAAATGATCTCAATGGAGACGGTGGAGATGTTATACAAATCAGTGAGTGGGTGAAAAATCACTGCAAATGGAGGGAATCCAATGGGAAACCTCTCAAATGGATGTGAGCCATGAGGACCAATGGGTCATAGGAAGACATCAAACTATGTGCAACCAAATGTGAAAATAATGTGAAATCCTTCGTATGTGAGGAATTGATAAAAATGTATTTATACGCAAAAGATGAAGATGTGAATAATGGTGCCCCTACAAAGGGCACAAAAATGGCCTAAAAGGCAAAATATAAAAATTGATGATACAAAATTCCCCAAGGGGGAATAAATATGGCCACAAAGGTGGAATTTGAGAGAAAACATGGATTTATAGATGAAATGGCGCCCTAGAAAAATAACAAAAATATGGCCAAAAAGGTGAGATAATAAAATTCATGATATGATTCCCTAAGAGGGAAAACAAAGATGGCCACAAGAGTGTACTTAAGATGCGGTAGACTAGATAAGATTTGTTGATATTTGATGAGATAGATAAGGTGTAATCAGATGATAGATGAGACAATATATGAGATGAGATAATAGATATTGATCAAAATAGATGTGACCAAAGGGTACAAATAATGCTACGTCATATCAAGGAGTGCATGGGAAATAATGCCACCAACCACATTAGAGGTAAAAAAATAAGGGGATCCAGGTAATGCAAGGCACATCCAACTAGAACATATGTTAGCATATAACAAAAATAGTTATATCATAAATCATGGAAGAAATGTGAAGAAATGAATTCATAAACCTAATTTTGACATGACAAAGGGGGTTTTTGATGTAACTTGTATGTAGGAAGGTAGATCTCCATCAGTGGTGTTCCCTAAATCTATGCCCAAACTCTGGGAAGGGGAAGAGTAAATTGATCAATTTAGGAAGTTTGTTATAAGAAATTTGATCAATGTGGGAAGCTTCCTTAGATACTTGTAAAAATGGAAGGTCGATCAATGTGGGAAGCCTTTAATGCCATGATACAAAAGAGTAGCCATCCTTCAATGGTATGGTCTACTTTATACATGATAGTTTTCCTTTGAGGGATCAGTTTATTGATTTTGATTTCTTTTGATCTTTTTTTTTTGAAATGAACAGTTGTCCTTTGAGGGAGCAATCTATTTTTGATAACTTTGATTTTTGATAGAATCATCCATGAACTTTTATTTTAACATGGGGAAGAGATGGGAATATCTAGGTAGACCACTTAGGAGGGGATAAGGAACGTACAAGAGACGCCCATTGACCCTTAGTGTGATTCCAATAGGTAGATAAGAGGGTGATGGATGTAATGATTGTGGAGTTCTCACCGAGAAGGGAGAACCTATCCATAAGGAAAATGTTACGGACATATTTTTGGTGCCCATATTTAAGGTCATGCCGAGGAAAGTAATGGTAGACCACATAGTTCCAAATCATTATAATGATAGATGGAAGAGGGTAATGATGGAGGAATGATATAAGGATATGACTAAGTGCTCATTGGTAAACATGTTAACAATATAATGGTCATAAGTGTAATGCGTTAAGTGGTTCTACCTCCAATTTTTCCATCAAGGGAGGCCAAACAATAGGATCCCAGCCCATAGTTATGTGTGCTAATGTATGGTCTGATCTAGTTGGGGAAAACTTTCTATGTTTTCTCCTTTCAGAGTAGTGATGAGGTCACGATGTTAGAAGTCACATCAAGATAGGATGATGGTTTTAAATTGATTGGATTAAATGAGATTGATGAGTGAAGATAAAAACTATGCGTTACCTTAAAGGAAGCAAAAGTATGCATTTCTAATGAGAAAAAGATATGGCCACAAGGGTGGACTTAGGATGAGAAAAAATTGCCCTAAAAGAGGCACATATATGGCCACAAAGGTGGACTTAGGATGAAAAATATGGTGCCCCAAAAGAATCACAAATATAGCCACAAAGGTGGAATTTGGATGAGATTATATGGTGACCCAAAAGAGGCAAAAATATGGCCACAAATGGGGACTTATAACAAAAATATGGTTCCCCGAGAGAGGCACAAATATGGCCACAAAGGTAGACTTTGATGAAAAATATGGTGCCCCAAGAGAGTCACAAATATGACCACAAAGGTGGAATTTGATGAGAATATGGTGCCCTAAAAGAGGCATAAATATGGCCACAAGGGTGGAATTTGGACATGATGAGATGATAAATCGATTGGCTGGCTAAGATGAGATAATAAACTGGATAAGACTAGGAAATATGGGTTGGATAAGATAAGACAATGTCAAGGATGAAAATGAATTAATCCGCAAACAAACCGATTCTAGAATGAAGTCCCCCAACGTCAAGGGAGTTATTTGATGGATAGGGGATAAATTTATGTGGATAAGATGTGAGGAAGAGGATGAAGATGTGAGAGGATAAAAATGGGGAAGATGTTCCCTAGTGAAAGAGACTATGTTAGATTGGTTAACTTAGATATGGATGAGCTAGTGGATGTCGAAGGAGATTGGATGGGGTTTTCGAGAGGAATGTCGATGAAAAATTTTGAATTTATATGGGATAGATGGTTAGGGAATATAGTGTTGATTGGAAAGGAAAAAATATTAATAAATAAGGTAGGGTCCTCTTTAGGAGGCCTAATATGTGGATGAAGGAGGATACCTAGAAAATTTGATGGATGGGGATGTAGGAATAGGAATTGGATTGGTTGTGGTGAATGGAGAAGGAAGATCCTCTTGGATGAGGGATTAATATTCCTTAATAAGGTTATGTATGAGGTTTAGAGGGCCTTACAATGTTTAGTGTCATGACCTTGAGTATGATGATAAGCACAAATGCAATGGGGTCAAACCATGAAGGTTTCTTAATATGAGGATCAAAATATTTAATAGGAGGAAGTGTGATGGAATATGTTCAAATTAAGTGTTGAAGGGTATCTATGTAGGACCCGATCAAAGTGTTAAGAGGATGATAGCTCTTATGGGTTTTGATAGGATATTTTGACTTGGATTTAGGGGAATGAGTAGATGTAGATTGGATGCGTAAATTATATTTCTTAAAATATGAATCAAATTTGGGAAGAGGATTAGATTATTTGGATTTGGATTTATCGTTGGGAGACATCTTAGATAAAGGTCCTAGCCCTAAAATATATGGGGGTGTTATTAGTATGAATTTTGTAATATTAGATTTTAAAGAAGAGGGAAGACTTAATTTCTTACAAGGATGTATTAGAGACCTTTAGGGATGCTTACCAAGAGTCTTAGATTTTGATCAAGAGGATTTACCCTTAGCATGGATGACAATAATCTCAACCGGAGGATCCAAGGTTGTGTGGTTGGTATTAGTGGAGGAAGTAACTTTTGTTTGATAATGTCTAAAGAAGATGTGGAAGTGTCTGATTATGAGGATGATATGGGAGAATCATTTGAATTCAAGGTGAGTTGGAGTGCTTTCAAAAACTCTTCAACTGATAAAAATATTTAGGAGGAGAAGGTGAAGTTGATGTAGTCACAATAGTTGATGTGATTGGTGCGAGTAGAAGTGAATAAAGAGGAATTGGGATTGATTCCAAGGATGGTATAATAAGGGGGAATGGATGTAGATGAGGTAGTGGTCAAGTTTGATGAAGTAGATATGACAAGTGGAAAAGTAGGTGTAGGTATAGGATGAATGGTGGGTGTAGATGTGGATGCAGAAAGAGGTTTTTATATGATGTGATTGATGATGTCTATGTGAGATGTGGATTGTGTAGGTTTTGGATTGGTTAATGTGGAAATAGATAGTTTGGTAGAGGAAACATGAATACCCTTTGTGTTTGTCTTAGGTTGGGGTGTTAGTTTTAAATTTTTTTGAGAGGTTTCATTGATATGTTTGTGAATCAAGAAGATGTGATTGGTGTGGTAGTGGGTATAGATGTGAAAATGGTAGATGTTGGAAGATTAGAAGATAAAAATGGAGGTATATGTGATGAATATGTCAAGGTAGATGTAAGTGAATTTGTTGATATGGTGGATATAGGGATAGTTTAAATTGATGATGAGATAGCTACAATTGGGATGTTTAGGGATGCAAGTGATGTAATGATGGCTGTGTTTGATGTGGATGTGGGTAAGAGGTTAGATATGATAGGTTTGGGCATAAGAAATGTGGATGAAGTAGTAGGTATTGTCGAATCCATGTGGATGTGGTAAAGGTAGGAATAGATGTAGATGTAGGAAAAGTGGTGGAAGTTAATGTGATAGGTGTAGAAGTTGTAGGCACAATGTCTAAGGTATGAATAAATGATGAGGTAGATGAGATAGGTAAGGATGGAGGTGTTTGATGTATAGTATTGATTGCATAAGGATTGGATGTGTAAGATGTGGAAGGTAGAAATTGATTTGTCGGTGGTGGATTAGGAAAGGGTTGCTTGAACATGTTAAGGGGTGATTGTAATATGAGGCAAGATTGTCTATCTAGAGATACCCATGATTTATAAATTGTTGAACACGATCTTTAAAAGAACGAATTTTTTTCAATGTCATGACCTATGACTCGATGATATCTACAGTAGTGACCCTCATGATACCAAGTGGGTTTGGGGTGTAAGTTGTCAATAGGTCGGATGGGAGGAAGTATGAGGAGGTGAGTTGCCATCAACTTATCAAATATTGAACTGTATGATTCCCCCAAGGGGGTATAATTAGAAGATGGTTTTAAAAAATTGTTAAGGAAGAGTGTATGAGGTAAATGATTTTGGCAACAAAACATGAGAAGTGGATGGATAAGGATGTAATTTTTGATAAGAGGGGATATAATGAAGGGGTGGAGATTGAATAAGAATGTGACGAGATGAGATAGGTTGCGATAATGACTGTTGTTGAGAGATAGGGATATTTGATCGTTTAGTATTAGGATATTGAGATGGTTGGATTGGAATTTTAGTGATAATATAGGATAAAGTAGGGATAATGTTGATATGAGGTGGTGGGGTTGGAACATAATCCACCAATTGACTAGATTGATAAGATTGAGATACTGTGGGATATCTATGAAATATGAAGTCATAAATGGGGCTAGAAAGATGCCCGGGAGTTTCTAAAGGATTAGGAGATGGAATTTTGGCTGGTCAAGGGATATAGATTGAGGGAGATAGGAGATTTGGTTTCAAAAGGGGGATCAATTTAGATGACATGGTATTCACAAGGTTGAGAGATCCAATGTGGAATATCAATATCTTTGGAGAAAGGATTATCATTAGATATATTATATTGGATCATTGTTTGAGAAGATGTACCAATAGGCATAAAATGGGGCAAAAATTATGAATTTTATTAACAAACAAATCAAGCAATGATTTTTTTACTAACATGATTAATTAGTAAATGTGAGAAATAAAAGAGGGTGGATAGTGACAAATTCATAAGAAACAAAATTCTAAGATTGGTTTTAGGTAGTTATGGCTAGGTTTCCTCAATATACCCAAAGGTACATGAGGCTTGAGTCTGTGTAGGATTTCTAACGTGGCCAGAAAACCATAGTAGCTTCCTGTTGGGTGATGAAATCCCAATCAGTCAACCTGGTAGGAAGATGTCTGGAATTGTAGATTAATGTGTGAATTTGATTGTGTGGGATAGAATGTGAGATGTAACCAATTAATCCCTACTTAAGCTATTTTTTCAAGCATAGATGGAAAAGGGTTCTTTTTAATCCAAATCCAAATGTGAAATTTTGATGAGGACAAACATAGAAGAAAGGGAAAATGCGATGCAAAAAGAGAAAATAAGACAAAAAGAAGAATACATGGAGAACACTTTTCCTTTTTATCTGATCTTTAAGAATATGCAAGTGAAGATCGATCCAACCAACTCGAGAAACCTAACATGAACAAACAAAATCAAAAAACTTCAACCGCAACGTTAGTGGAAAATAAGAAAATGAAAGGAAAATGTAAGAGACTCACCTAAAAGGTCCATCCCACTTTGTGTGTCAAGAATCTTGATCTAATTTCTTATTCATGTTCAGTTAGTGAGCCAAATAATAAAGAAAATGAAATAAATTCAAAATGTGAGGGTTTAATGTACCTCAAAGTGTAATGGATGTAAATGGATTGGCGAAAGTGGATGACCTTGCTAAAAAATTAATGAACATATAAAAAAGTCAACTAAGAGGAAAATGGATCAGATGATAGATGGGGGATCCCTAACGAATTTGAATCCAAGAAGAATTAACTTCCTTGGTGGATGTCAATCCCCATGTTTGATAAGATCGGATATAAGTAATGATAACAAAGAGGATAATATGCTAAATCTAAGGCACATAGAAACTGATAATGTAGAAATGTAAGGCACATACAAATATGATATAAATTGACATAAAATAAAGTTTACCTGGTAGGGTTGATGACGACCAAGGTTGCAGAGGTCCAATTGACGGTGACTAGAGGCATATGGATGAAACAACAACTATAAAATGTATATCTGGATATTCTGAGTGTAGACCTAAGAATGTTGGAGCTTTGTACTAATTGGTAGGCACACCGTAGAGAAGTTATAAGACTGGAAGAAACAAAAGGATATGAGGAAACATGGATCTAAGTGGTGGATACCACAAAGAGAGGTCTGGTCAAAGGTGATCAAGATACTTGACAAGATGAATATGAAAAAGAGTGATGACAGGGGATCGATGATAACTGGGTGAACAATGGAAAAAAATAAAAAGGATCGAGGATCTAGAAAATAGAGGCACAAAGGCAGATGGATACAAGGTCAGCGCGACGAGTTGGACTGAATTAAGATAAGAGTGGATAGACTAAAAAAGTAACCTGCAAGCACGAGGGATGAAAAGGATGATTGAAAATAGGTCTGTGGAGATGATCTAGTGCTGAAAAATGTTAGATATAAACAAGAAAATGATAATAACATAATAAAACAACACAAAATTATGGTAATCTCATGAAGGATGTTCATGAGTGATGAAAAAAACTTGAAAGGACATCCAAGAGGTGCAGAACTATTGCGAGGATACTCGGGCACGAGAAAAAAATTTCAAGTCAAAAGAAAGCTCAGATATTTACATGCGTACCTCAGGAGGAGGGGTGAATATAATTTTATAGGGTTGATGGTGACCCATATGGGTCGCTACCAATTGCGGGCATCCTTTCCTTGGATGGTAAAATCATTGATTTACTCAAGATATGAGGGTTTTAGGGATTGAAATAAGTTCTTTAAATCATGTAGTAGGTAAGGGATTCCTAATGAAGTGTTATGAGTAGGGAGGAGATAAATATGGGTTAGATAAAACATAGAAAAATATTGGGGATGTGGATTTAGGTGGTTAGGGATTAAAACATCCCAAAGAAATCCAATAAGAGGTAATTGGATAATTAGAAGAGATCAAAGCTAATTAGGGGTAATTAGCTAATTGAGGTTAATTAACAAGAATTAACTAAGAAGTAAAGGTTATGGACTAGTAGATGGGGATTTTAAAAAATAAATGAATTAAATTAAAATGGGTCTAGATGGGACCATTGTGAAAAATACAAACGCAGGAAATCAAAAGTACCGATACAAAATTTGGTGTCTATACTAATACATACTCCATCACAATCTTTGCAAACTATCACTACATTGTGGCCATTTTCAAAATGGGGACTCAATCTCATAGGGAATCTCACACCAACTTCCTCTAATGGCCATAAGCACATTATCAATTCCACTGAATAATTTACCAAATGGGTGGAGGTTTTTCCTCTCACCTATGTCACTAGTGTTTAGATATCCAATTTCATCATGAATCATATCATTTTCCACCATGGCATCCCTTCTACCATTGTATCTAACAATGGAAAATCCTTCAAGAATAAACAAGTGAAAGCACTGTGCCAACACTTCAAAAAAATTCAAAAGTGGTCTACCCCTTATTACCCTCAAGGTAATGGACAAGTTGAGGCTTCCAATAAGACTCTTGTTTGGATCATGGAGAAAATGTATAATAAAACCGGCCTTAATTGGCACCTTAAGATCCATCCTACACTTTGGGCCTACAGAACCTCTATTCACACACCTACATGTGTAACCCCATATTCCCTTATATTTAGCACTAAATCCATTATACCCCTAGAGATCGAGCTTCCTTCTTTGTGGATATCCTTGTGAGACTATCTTGATAATGATGAGGATTATTGAGTGGATTTGTCTAGCAGAGTTGGAACTACTTGATGAAAAAATCCTTCATGCCTTAGATCATCTCAAAGTGTATTAGAATCGCGTTCACAAAAGCTACAATAAGCACATCATCCCTTCTAAATTTTAGGTGTGAGACCTTTTCCTTAAGGAGAATCATTTCAATACCACCACGGAGCGTAAAAAGAAAGGCAAGTTTGAGCCTAACTAGTTATGGTTATACATTTTGGTGGCTAGATTCGATTCTAGTACTTATAATCGTTATTATCCTGATAGTGATAAACTTCAAGATCCCATGAATGTCATGTACCTCAAGATATTCTATTCCTAAGCACAGAGACCTATTAGAAAATTCATAAAAATCAAAAAATAAAAAAGTAAAGAGAAAAAAATTATTCCAAGTGTGAAAACCACACAATTGTGGCACTTTAGACAAGTCCTTTGGTGAAAACTAGTTTCCGATGCCATAGGAGGATTCTATTTTTCACAAGCATCTCATCTTTGGGGTAGGGTTACTTATTCCTAGCTTCCCCATTCATTATTTTTGTCTTATATTGTTGAACCTATTTGTCTTGGCCTTGATCCAGCCTATCCTCTTCTTGTATATATGTGTGGGATTCTCCCTTGTATATTCTCGCCTCTCACTTGGGGAATCTTGGTACTATGTTCTTCCTCTACATAGTTTCAAAAAACCTTTCAAAAATCCAAAAACATTCAAAAACCATTGAAAATCCTAAACACTCAAAAATCACAAAATCCAAAAACAATGAAAAACTCAAAAATACTAAACATTAGAAACTATACTACATAACATCTTCCTTTAGTGTTTTTTTGTTCTAGCACACGACATGCAAATTATATTGATCTATCTTCATTAACACAACCGATTTTCTTACTATGTATGTCTTCCCTTGCATATATTATTTATTGGGAAGTTTCATAGTGCACATTGCTTTTCATGGGACTTTTATGTCCTTCGTATACTCCCTTGCATGTATCCTTGCTTGGGGCATCATTTTAACCCGTGTCATATAACTTGAACACTTGGGAACTGAAGTTAGATGATAAAAACATCATTTCAACTTTCTTGTGCATTGTTTGTTTAAGTTTATATGTATCTATTTGTTTATTTGTTGGTTTGTTTGTTTACTTTCTTGTACTACATTAATTTATGTATTTTTCTTTGAGTTAGTTCTTTAGCATAGAACAAAAATCAATATTATGGATTTTCATGTCATTTTACCCTTTTGTTGTGTGCTTATATCAAATAAATAGCTACTTCCAAGCTAGGATGGTACTTCAACTACGTCACAATCTTCTCATTCCCTCGTCTATCTTATCTTTCATTATACCTATCATTTTCTTCCCTCCCGACCCTCCCTTGTTTCTTTCTCACAAAGAGCCTCATTATCTATTTCTAATCATTCAATTTGAACAATGGCAAACCAGGCCTAATTAGAATCCATTTTGTCTCTTTGGCCCCCTTTTTCTATAGGATCTATTAAGAAAAGCATACCTTACAATCTACAATGGTGACCTTTTGAACTTACTAAGAAAATAGTTCATACTAGTATATTCATACGTGGTATATCGTCATCTATCTCGTCACTATGATGGGATTCTCTCCACCACCGTGGTATTTTCTAATCTCTTTATTAGCATCCATCGACCTCTTCTATCACCCCATCGACACTTAAGGGGGCATCCTCTATTCTACTAATTTTTCTTCTACTATTACAAAATTTAATTGTCTATAATTGTCTACTATATTTGAAGTGGTGTCGCTCACGCTACACCACATTAAAGAGGGGGAAATGTAGACACCTAAATCTAGCTACATAATTTTAACACTAAAATTACACTTCTTATCCTATTTTCTATCATTTGGTTATAATTAGCATCTTTCTAGTTGATTAGATAACACTCCCTTCATCTCAATTAATTAACAACACTTTGTTAATTAACTAGTCCCCCTTCATTTTGGATGTAAATTAACACTACTTTGTTAATTATAATCCTATTCTAATTAATTAATTAATTGACTAATATTGATTAATTAATCCTATAAACATTAATTTACCCTCTTATTGGGTCATTCCCCTTTTTGATCCTTCAGAATCCATCAACTTCTCTCCAATTGGCTTTTACAAGCCTAACTTGGTCTATTAATCAATCTAACTTATTAATTTAAATTACACCCAACTCACTTAAGTTGGAAATTCTAATTAATCTTCCCTAATCATACTTAACCATTTCCAAGCATATTTATCACTTGCTTATCCATAAATTTCTCTTATCCACATTCATGAGGATGATAGTTTCTCTAATCAGAAACTATATAAATAGTCCTATCCCCTCCCTTCTAATTTTACACATTTACACCATGTCCTTGTAAGAAATTTGCATATGATAAGAGCATTTCTTAATTGGAAGGTTTATTGATCTAGCAAATCACCCCTTTTCTACTCAGCAATAGTAGTAAGAGAAGAACCAAAAATGGAAATTAAGCCATATTGGTGATATCTCTTCCTCTTCCTTAGAGAAATCCTTTGATTGCACATGGCTACGTATGACTCGCTAAAAGAAGTGTCTACAATCAAAATCCCATCAAAAACATCAAATTATGGCTTTCATTTCATGTTTTTAATGTTAGATTCATTAGTTTAAGCTTTACCTTTAAATGGCTTTATCTTGATGCTTATGTTGAATTAGCTTAGTTACTGAATCTACTTGGTCTTAGGTTCTAGTAATTAGATTAAGCTTGTTTATCATGCATACATTGATAATACTCGTGATAATTCTCAAGTAGAGTCACCATTTATTGTTATGCACAACATGTCCCTAATTTCACAAGTGAAGTCATGGAGCCCTTTTTCCTTTCTTAAGGTATTGTGAATTTTCACTCAAAACGTGTTTTATCTATTGTACAAATCATTGTGTTTAAGTATTAACATGCCTTATTGTGTTTTCATGTTCCCTTTAACTTATTTTCATCACTTGTTTCCTTCGAAAATACATTTTTGGCATCGTATAAATCTTACACACGATGCCCCACAAAATTCATTATACATTCTCTTATGGTCCTTCATATTTGCCTTAGCACTACCCATTCATTCCTTGAGAATCTTGTAGCCTTATACATTCAAAATATCCTTTCAATTTATTAATAAACCACATTAAGAGTCATATGGTACCCCTTGTACTTTGTGAAGTTCCATTTTTACTAAGTAACTTATGTAAAAAATTAATGTTTCATAGCCTTTCATGGATTTATAGTAATTTACAAAAATATATTTTCTATACTATGTCACCCACTCGGGTAATCTAATACCGACACTTGGATTTTTAAATCTTTACATTTTGAAAATATCATGCATGCATTCATGATATCTAGAATCATTGTGCAAATGAAGTGTTATATAAATTTTTTTGAATAATACCACACATAAGCTTGTTTAAAAACATTGATGCACTATTTATCCATGTAAAACTATAAACCATAATTTGGAACTTACAATGCATAAATGTGTGAAAATTTGAATTATCGAGAGTGTTCACTCACATGTGTAAAATCAATAAAGAATAGGAACAGATATAGTTTGCACATGAAAGGTTCATATTTCTAATAATAATCTAATTGGTTATTTTCGATTCTAATTCTTTTCCTTTTCACTTTTTTGCACAAAAATATAGCATACACATTCGTAACACCATAAAAATGCATAAGGTAGTGATAATGTACAAAAGATGTAAAGGTTGTGAAATTACATTGAGGTTACTTGTGTGTATCATGCAATGAAGAAACCTTTTCCCCTAGTACAAGAGTAAGCATGCACCCATTATGCAGAACTATGAATCCCACACACAACATTGGATTGAAGATGCGCTAAATGATAAAAAATTAGTACATTAGAAGACCGACTACAAAATATTTGAGATTTCATAATTTTTGTTAGAAAATATTTAATCTCACCCACCTGCAAGACTTGAGCTAATAAATAAGCACCCCTATACATGTCATGTTTGATAAAAGGTAGAAAAATCAATGTAAAATATTTACTTATGCATTCAATATCATCATGCACTCTACAAAGCCTTCAATGCCACTAACTAGATTAGAGTGATCTAGGATTATTCTAATCCTTGGCCAAAATTAATGAATATATTCAACACAAAAGAGAATATGCAAGCATTTCAAACACTTCTAGAAGGACTACTTGGAATTCAATTTGAATGGATTGTGCATCCACTTCGTAATTAATTTATCAAATCTAGGCTATGAATTAACTTATTACTACTAATGTTTGTAATAAAATTCCATGCTTGGGTATTCCTATAAAACCCAGTGGAACACTTTATAAAGGTCCACATATTTGGAATATAAAATATTATGAGAGTTTCCTTATGAATTTTATTTATCTTGTTTTAATTTATAAGTTTAGGTTTACATTAGTAATCGCAAGTTCTTTTTTTAATCCAACCGAATGTTAAAGGATCCCATTTTATATATGGCTTGAAATATCTTTTGATTCAATTATTAGTGGAGTTAGAACATTTTCCATACATTTCTAACAACATTTACTCACCTCTTGACTTCTTAGTTGATTCCTTTAGACCTTTACACATTCATATGTCTTGATCGAGTGCATATTGGTCTGTGCATAGGTATGGTTACTAGATATTGGCATTAAAATGGATTATAGATTGCATTGCATCCTACATGTTATTTCATTTTATTACCTAGCCTACTCATCTTTTTCCCTTTTTAAATCCATTTTAGACGAGGTTAGCATAGGAATAAAGCTTGCAACTACTCATAAAGATTTATTCTAGCTTGTTGTAAGTGAAATTCATAGAAGAATATTTATTTATGACTTTTATGCACTAAATAAGCTACGAAAAAGGTTCTAATTAGTGTTTATTTATAACATAATACTTCAAATGATACCTTGTGTGTGATTCCTAAGCCATAGATTCCATGCTAGATACGAACTAACAAATGCCCTCAAAACATAAATAAACATGTGTCGGGCCCTTGACCTATTCCCAATAATATGTTATGACCATCAAGACCTAGTGAGATTTAACCTTAAGGAAATAAATTGCACAATGCATCACATATGCCTCCTTTAAAGAGAGGAAAAGATCCACTCCTTTACACAACTATATCTGGGTTTCTTTCTTCTTTTATAGCATCAACATATTTGGTGCTACACAGAGAAAGAGGTGTATCGCTCATGGAGATTAAAAAAACACTAGAAGTCCAATCTACAATAGAATACCTAATAAGAGGCCTAGGAGGAAGAGACCTAATAGAAGTATCATGTGTAATAAAAGGTCTAGGAGGTGGCATAGGAGGGAGAGACCCACTATAGATAACATGTGTAGATGTAGTATACATAGAAGTAGATCTCATATATTTTTGACCGAGGAGCTTAGGTATTAGGGCCTTGTATGGGATACCCCGACCATAACGAATTGTTGATTATAAGTGAACTCGACACATTGATTTAAGATATATGGTATAGCTTTAAAAGCACACAATTAAAGGAAACTTAGGCACATATCATATGAGCTAAGAGAAGTAGTTACCAAAAGAGGATATCCATAGTAGTATAATAAACTATAAAATGTATAACAACATGTCCAAGATTGTTCTTAGTATCAAATGTCACATGTCATTTATTATAACCAAGATAATAAAGTAGCTTACAAGTACACATGTAATGTTTAACATTATTTTCAATTATAACACTATGTATAATATGTTGGACAACAAAAGTATGAATGTATAATGTATCTAAAATGATATCATAAGCCATATTAGTGTCATCAATTGTGATAATGGGTGTAGGAGGTGGCATATTAATAATAGCCCTAATCATATAATCCAATTTATGATCATATGGAGGAGGCATAGAGTAATATACATGATGTACTTCTAAATTAGATGTAACAGTTTTGTGATCGGAAGTGATTAATTAAGAATCTCAATATTTGTATTATCATTAATAGGATTGGATGATTCAAAGTGAATTTACCATTAAATAGTATTAAAATCAATAATATCTTCTATCATACGATGAATCTTGTCACATCGATTAGAATGGTCAATAATATCTTATATCATGTGACAAATCTTGACACATCTATCATAATGGCCAATACATTTATGATAATCACAAAAGGCATCAACATCGAAACATTTAGCATGAAGCTTGTTTTTACGAAACTTGAGATCCAAAGGGAGAGATAAAAGGTTACACTCAAGTAATTGTTTAAGCATTAGGTGATATGTACAAGGTAATTGTGTGAATTTACATCAAGGAACTTTACACTAAATTTTATGGATTGAGATACAAAATTAACAAGGTAGCTTTAGCATCATTTTTGGTGCCATTAGATTTTCCTTTGAAATTAAGTTTTCTATAAAACTTACGATGAAATTTGTTTTAAGCATTGATAACATTTTTAATATTGTTCATGTTGTTAAAAAAATTTCTTCATGGTCTTTTAATGTGTGATGTAAATGATCACTTTAGTAAAATACATCAAATATAACTGATTCTTACAAAGGGGCAAGAAAGATTTGGATGAAGAGATCTTAGATCTCGTTATCATCTAGAATAGTGTTCATCTTATTAAGCATAGTCTTGTAGCGCATAACACAATCATTTATGTGTTCATTAGAGCCTTGTTGTATTTGAGCATAGGAAACCTTGTCCCTAATCTTCATAGAGAATTGTGTGAGAAATTGATTAGCTAAAGAGGTAAATTCCTGATCCGAGTGAATGGAAAGATCATATAACCATTGTAAATAAAAA
Organism: Taxus wallichiana var. yunnanensis; assembly: GCA_018340775.1. Lineage (NCBI taxonomy): Eukaryota > Viridiplantae > Streptophyta > Pinopsida > Cupressales > Taxaceae > Taxus > Taxus wallichiana. Next base: position 108,097,012 of record CM031235.1, on the reverse strand, counting down.
TTCTTAAGAATTATAGTAAAAATATTTATAAATAATGTGTCGTTGTTAACATAATCCAAATAAGTGGTAATTAAAACACTAAGGTTATCTTCGGATTTCATTTTCCATAATAATATGAATCTTAGGAGTGATAAAACCGATAGGAAAGGGATATGAAGCCACATTAGGTGTAAGTGGGTTATGAATTAATTGAGTAGAATCCATGATATGATAAGAATTAGATGCACCTCATTATATCTGTAAGATTTGAGCTTGCAAACTATGAGCAAGGATTTCAATATTTTATGTGATAGAATAAGAATGCAAACCACTTAGGTGTGTGTGTGTGTGTGTGTGTGTGTGTGTGTGTGTGTGTGTGTGTGTGTGTGTGTGTGTGTGTGTGTGTGTGTTTGTGATGTAGGAATACTAGTGGACATAAGAATAATCATAGTAACATTGTGAGGTTGGGTATTAGTTTCCCTACATATATAGGCATTGTGGATGTAGGAATAATTTATTCTCATTAGAGGTTTGATCACAAGATAGCTTGGTTACAAGAATAATCTTGATAATATGCTCAATATGATGAGGGTTATCATGAAGTTGTGAACAAAAATTAGATAGAATCTTAACTGGTTAGATTCCACACCATCATCCTCATCATTAGAAAAATCATAGTGGTGCTCGCTATTGTTTTAATGGTATTTAAAAGTGCTTCACGGGCATCGTGATCAAGTATAGAAGGGATGCATTGTACATGACTTAGGAGAATTTCTTAGGGACTCAAATTTTGTGAGTAGGAGTAGAAAGATTGGTATGTACAATAATTTGATGATTAAGTTAATATTTATACCTAAAGGGCATATAAGGAAAGCATATGCAAAGATGAAAATGAAACTCTATGACACTTAGGGTATGGGAAAAAGTGATATATTTGATAAAGGGTTGGGTTCACCAAATGTTTACACTCTAAAAATATATAAACGTGTATATAACTAGGTGTAATAATGTTACAAGTGGGATATTTTCAATAAATTAATCCACGTTGACTATACAATCCATAATATAGCTATTACTATAGTAAATGATGATAAAATGATGCAATAATAGTGTGAAATTCATGAAGAGATGAATACTTAGACATGTAGAGGTATAAAAGTGATATGGGAGTGTAGATCGGCTAAAAATATAATATGAACTTGGAATGTTTTGTTCTTGAGATTGTCATCAAAAAACCACTCCTATACGAACTAAAAATATCTAGCTAAGGCCTAGTATGGTATGGTCCTTCATAGAATTTCAAACCAAAACATGGTTTAGCTCAATGAATTCACTTCCCAGTAAATATTCATAATTGTATGTCACTAGGGTTCACACACCTTCAACACCACCTATAATAACCTACAACAAATATAAAACCTTAGATACCTACAATAAACTTCATGAAATGATTAAATAATAAAAGGGGAAATACATGTGTGGGTAACGATGGAATAACCTTAGTAGTCAATCCCTACTTAACTAGTCCACAAATTGCACTCTTTTATTAGAGTACGTATTTACCTTAGCTCATGTTCACCTAGGTACATTATTTAGCTTTATTATATTTATCCTCACCCACTTATGTGTGTGGATATTTCTTTTTATTTATTAAGATATTAGGAGATATTATCTAGTTATTACGTATAGTTCTTTCCTTGATCTATGGTATTGACTAGTTCTTTCCTAGATCTATGGTATTGACTAGATCCTTGATGTCTAGTTCTCTCATAAATCTATGGACTTGACTAGTTCTTTGATGACTAGTTCTTTCCATGATTTATGGATTGATCTACAACCTTGACTGGTTCTTAGATTGTTATTCCTTGCCTATATAAGCAAGGCCCATTCTCATTGTATTTCATTGAGTTCCATAATAATATATGATATTGTTGCTCATTTGTTTGCAAAGGTTTTGTGTAAAGTTATTCTGGTGAATTGCTTTCATCTTATTGATCATGGTGTTTGATTAGCATCTATGTTCTTGGCTTGGTACGATCTGGTTATCATTCCTTTTATGGTATCAGAGCAAGAGATTGCTATTGACATTCATCTATAAGTTTTATTTTACAAATAAATTTTTATATATTCATATATTTCAGGATTTTCTCATATTTTGTTGCTACATGCATTTTTATGTAAAATAGAGGCTTCCATTGATCCGAAGGTGGCAAAACCCTAAGATCAACTGTAAACTCGACCATTTCGGGAGGCAGTCATTTTTTGGTTTTTTGTTGTGCAGCTAGATTCGCCTCGGGATTCGCACCATACGGAAAAGGAAATCTAGAAAAAAATTAGGTTTTGCTCGATTTCTTGAGATCTGATCTAGGTTTTAATTTCTGTGATTGTACCATTCTCGGCAAGCATGCAACAGGTTGTTTTAGGAAAGACGTTTCTTTCCTCTTTTGGCAGGGGTCCATGGGCAATTTGCTATTTCGGGAAAATCCGCATGAAGGTCATTTTCAACACAGATCGAAATAGCATTTCTTAGCCCCTGGTCATATGAGGGCTTAAAGCTTGTGATTCCTACTAGTAGGTGCTTAACTCCAGCCCCCTTTCATTTTATTTGTGTGGTGAAGGCAAGAGCATTTTATTCTATTTTAGTGGAAACTAAAATAAATAGTAGAGCATAATATTGAAAACCTTGTATCTTTTGATCGGTAACTCGGTTTTGAGTGTCATTTTTTTGCAAAAGTGCATAGTTTTTATGCTCTTTCCATTGGAAATATTTATTTTGAGAATCACACTATAATTATAAAGTGTCATATTGTAACACGCACTCATTATAAAGTGCCAAAATCTGGGGGCTCTTGTTACATTGTTTGGGGGTCTAAGATGGCATCTAATTCTACATTAACTCATGTTGAGCCATTAACAACACATAATTACCACACATGGAAACCAAGAATGGAAACAATAATTAAGCAGAAAGGATTATGGGCTTTAACTTCTAAAGAACAACCAATGTTCACTAAAGAATATGAGAAATTTTAGTACCAGTGTAAATTTGATGAGTGTATGGGTTTGATAGGAACTTATGTAAGTGACAGTATTTTATTTCATTTGGAAAAGTGTGACTCTCCATTCAAAATATGGGAGAAATTGAAGGATTTATTTAGTAAGGTGGATCATATGAGAGCTATGCAACTTGAAATTGAGATCACCTCTCTTAATCCCGAATATTTTCCAACAATTATAGACTATCTTACCAAGTTCAAGCATTTGTTGACACAAAATGAAGGGGAGTGGAAGAGATAATAAAGATGAAGAGTGTTTTTACTTGATTCTATCCAGGTTGAGAGGACCATTCCAAATTTTTGCTTCTACCTTTTCTCTCTAGCATAGATGCCTTAGGTGACACTTCAAAATGCCTAACTTAGAAACATTTTGTGAAAGACTTACTAGAGAAGAATCCAAATTATCTCACCTTGAGTCTTCCACCTCTCAAAAGGCATTAGTTGCATCTAATCCTAAGGGAAAGGGAAAACCAAATAGTAAAACCAAATCCACACCTTCTCCATCTCAAAATGCTCCTAAACCCAAAGAAAACAACTCAAAACCCAAGGAGTCTTCTAAATCCAAGAATAAGTCTAGCCGTGCTCTTTTTGTGGGGTAGTAATTATGAAGAAAATAGGTGTTATAAGCGAATGCAAGCCTTAGAGGATGCAGTCAAGAAACACAAAATTTCTATCTCCACTCCACCTCCTTCTAATTAGCATGGAAAAGTACTTAATGTTGTTGGAAGATCTCACCACCACTTACAAGACAATTGGGTTATAGATTCCGGTGCTTCTCATCACAAGACTTCTTCCAAGGAGTCTTTTGTTTCTCTAGGTTTGAGTTCTACTTCCAAAATTGAGGTTGAGATTCTTCCTTTCTTTCTATTGAGGAAAAGGTGATATACAACTTGATGGTGGCAATATCCAAGATGCACTATATGTTCCTAACATCACTACAAATTTGCTTTCTCGTATATCAAATTTGTCATTCTGTCAATGGAAAATGTGACTTTTACACCACATGGGGCGTAACTAAGAACTTTGTTGGAGCCTTTTTCACTTGTTACTCAGGGTATTGTTGATCATAGTTCAAGACTATATCACTTTGAGGGTTTTGATGACACTTCTTCTAAAGGGACAGGATTGGTTTCTCATTCGATTCGAGAGTAAGCTTTGGCATGAAAGATTTAGACATCTCAATTACAGATATTTGAAGGAGTTGAGCACTCATGGTATGGTAGATGGTCTTCCTAGAGTTTCTAGTCTTGAGGGAGTTTTCTCTGGCTGTGCATTAGGGAAACAACACCAAGATCCATTTCCTAAGAATTTGTTTAAGAGAGTTTCTTCACCACTTGAGCTTGTGCATAGTGACTTGATGGTTTTTTCTACCCCCTCTTTCAATGTAGCTAAGTATGCACTTACATTTATTAATAATTTCTTGAGGCGTACTCGGGTTTATTTTCTCAAGTATAAATGTGATGTTTTTCACACTTCAAAGTCTTCAAGGCTTTGGTCAAGAAACAATCTTCTAGTTGCATAAAGAACCTTCGTACTGATAATGGGGGAGTACTTCAGCGATGAGTTTTCTAAATTTTTGGCAACTCAAGGCATTATTCACCAACATTTTATTCCTCATACTCCACAACAGAATGGCTTAGTAGAAAGGAAGAATAGAACTTTGAAGGAAATGGCTAATTGTATGATGCATTCTAGAGATTTACCTCCTATCTACTAGGTAGAAGCAGTTAATTGTGCTAACTATATTCAGAATCGCACACCACACAGAGCACTTGAGCATTTGACTCCAAAGGAATCTTGGTCCAACACTAAGCTAGATGTCTCATTTTTTCGAGTCTTTGGGAGCCATGCTTGGGCCTTTGTGCTAAAGAAGAAAAGGAAAGCTTTGGATAAGAAGAGTAAACCCTTGATCTTTGTAGGGTATTGTGAGGACATGAGAGCTTATCGTCTTTTAGATCCTGATACACATGATGTTCTTTTTCAAACACATGTTTAGTTTGATGAGCGTTTCACTCCTCATGATTCTTCATCTTCTTCCATTCCTTCTTCTTCTTCATCTCATCTTGAGGATATTTTCTTTGAGGAGATTGATGAGGAGGTTATAGATGCCATTGAGGATCCTATTCCCACTGATGTTGTCACTATGCCTAAGTGGGCTCGTACTACAGTTTCTGAGGCAACACCTTTCATAGAGGATCTTCCACCCACTAGGCATCATCACGCACATTCTACAGGTTCTGGACTTTTATGTCAAGCAGTTTCTAAGGATCCACAGTCTTTTCAAAGGCTCATGGGATACAGGAGTGGGATGATGCGATGATAGCTGAGTATTCTTCTTTGATGAAGAATCATACTTGGGATTTGGTATCTCTTCCTAAAGGAAGAAATATGGTTAGGTGTAAGTGGGTATACCGAACCAAATACGCAACTGATGGGTCCATTGACAAGTATAAGGCTCGTCTTGTTGCAAAGGGTTTTTCACAAGTCGAAGGTATTGATTACTCTAATACTTTTGCACCCGTTGCCAAGATGGATTTTGTATGGCTTATACTTACTATTACTACATCACAGGGGTGGCCCGTATACCGGATGGATTTAAGAGTGCCTTCTTACATGGAGATCTGAAAGAGGAAATATATATGGAGCAGCCGACTAGATTTGTTCAGGATTCTTCTCTTGTTTATTGGCTCCGAAGGTCTCTATGGTCTCAAACAAGCCCCTCGGGCTTGGTATGAGAAGATGGATTGTTTTCTTCTATCTACTAGTTTTGTTCATTGCCACTCCGATCATACAATGTATCTCCAGCATGTTGATGAGGATATTATGATACTTGTCTTGTATGTTGATGATTTGTTACTTACTGGTAGCTCTTCTTCCCACATTCAGAGTATTCAAAGGGCTCTTTCTACATAGTTTGACATGACAGATCTTGGGCTATTGCATTATTTCCTTGGTTTGTAGATTTCTCAAACAGATTCAGGGATTCATTTGAGTCGAAAAAATACACCCATGATCTTCTTAGGCACTTTGATATGACTGATTGCAAGCTAAGTCCATCTCCTTTTCAGTCCAGGGTTACTCTTACATCCACACGTACCACACCACTTTGTGATCCTACATTGTATAGGCAGTTGGTTGGGAGTCTCATGTACTTGACCCATACTCACCCTGATATTTCATTTGTAGTAGGGCTTGTATCTTGGTTTGCACATTCTCCTCATAGTAGTCACTGACAGGCTGCTAAAAGGATTTTACGCTATTTGCATGGCACTTCCCACTTTGGCCTACACTACACTAGGGGCTCTACTCAATTGGTTGGGTATACAGATTTAGATTGGGTAGGTTCTATTGATGACAGCCTTCCACTTCTGGCTATCTTTTTGTCTTGGTTCTTCTCCGCTTGCTTGGGCATGCACTTTCATCTTAATCTTCAGAGGCAGAGTACAGGGTAGCAGTTACAATGAGTCAGTAGATTCTTTGGCTTCACCAGTTATTGACAGAGTTTGGATTCCCACAAGATTCATCGACTGTACTTTGGTGTGACAACCAAAGTGTAATTCACATTTCTCGCAACCCATTTGAGCACCAACGGACCAAGCATATCGAGATACACATCCACTTCATTTGGCAGCACATTCAGGATGGAGTTCTTTGCTTGGAGTACCTTCCGACTCAGCAGTTGTAGACATATTTACAAAGCCTTTTGCATCACCTCGCTACCTTGAGTTGCGTGGAATGCTTGGGGTTTCGGAAGTTGTTCTTGGGGGGTGTTCATGAGAACATCTTCCTTCTTCTTCTTCTTTCTCTTTCCTTATAGCAGATTCTTTCCTTCTTTTTGGTTCGAGATTTCTTCATGGATATATTGTACATGAGTACCTCATCAGGCCTAGTTATCGGGACTCATACTGTGGACATGCCACTTCTATTTTGGCCCCTAGCTTCACTTGAGGGGGTGTTAGAGTATGTATTTACCTTAGCTCATGTTCACCTAGGTACATTATTTACCTTTATTATATTTATCCTCACCCACTTATGTGTGTGGATATTTCTTTTTATTTATTTAGATATTAGGAGATATTATCTAGTTGTTAGGTATAGTTCTTTCCTTGATCTATGGTATTGACTAGTTCTTTCCTAGATCTATGGTATTGACTAGATCCTTGATATCTAGTTCTCTCATAAATCTATGGACTTGACTAGTTCTTTGATGACTAGTTCTTTCCATGATTTATGGCTTGATCTACAACCTTGACTAGTTCTTAGATTGTTATTCCTTACCTATATAAGCAAGGCCCATTCTCATTGTATTTCATTGAGTTCCATAATAATATATGATATTGTTGCTCATTTGTTTGTAAAGTTATTCTGTCGAATTACTTTCATCTTATTGATCATGGTGTTTGATTAGCATCTATGTTCTTGGTTTGGTACGATCTGGTTATCGTTCCTTTTAACTACATCCCCTCAAGAGAGAGAAATCTCCATGTAGTTCTCTTAGTGTTGGTGCGAGATAGTGTATACAATCCAATTCAACCACCTATACCGCCCTCATGTCTCTTGGCACAAAGAATAATAGGCATAGTTATATAGAGAGTAAAAATTCACCCAAAGATGGTGCTATTGTGGTGTGATGTCATTCATATACTAAAATCAACTCCCTTTGTTCTTTAAGACCTTTGACAATGCTTGGAGTGACTTGTTCTTGCTAAAACATAGGTCTATGACCTTTGAATGCTTAATGATGGAGGAAGCTAAACTCTTGAACCTAGTTTAAGTTCTTCGAGCTATGTCATGATGCTCTAAAGGATGTGCCTCTACTTTAGGAATATTTAGATGAGCCTTGAGTGCTTTAGTGTTGATATTTTTCTATGAGAGTGTTTGATAATGTTAGATGAGTTATGAAGTGTATTTCACTTACTTATATAGGCTTTTGATGGTTAACTATCACATTAAGACCAACCTAGGGAAGATTATATGATGCACATAAGAAATTTAATTTAAGAAAATAGTCATTGGAAGAGAGGGGGTGATACCACACGAGTTGACTTAGATTTTAGTACATCTTGTCATTTTTGTACAATCCCATATAGGAATTTAGTGATGATCGATTCATATTTTGGGAAAGATCAATGAGGATATAACAATTTTCTAGATAATTAATAGTACATGAATGAAAAATAGAGTGGTGTGTAAAGATTAGAAATTCGTCCAAAGAGAGAAATGGATATGCCAATTGAGCTTAGAATGTGAGTGTACGTCTTATTATATGAATGAATTCAAACTTGTCATTGTAAAAGGATGAGTTACCAAATTTGAGTGTTTATAGATTACAGGAAATTGCATGGGGATAGGAATAGAGTGTAGAGAAGCAACATGGGATTTTGAAACATAATAGGGAGAGAGAAATCAAAACATAGTTAAGAATGACACTATGGTCACCTAGGAGATTTGGGTTGAAATTTCTTGTCTAAGAAAAAATGTGCAAGGAAAATAGAGTACAAAAAGACAAAATCGAGAGAATCCAAGACTACAAATGTAGTCAAGAAATCATACTGAGTGATCGACTAGGTGATTTAGAGTGGGCTTCCTTATCTAAGAAAGAGAGTGCATGGAAAGTATATGAAAAGGAGGAAAAACAAGAATGTGTAGAGACCAACAACTCAATTAAAAATCACACGGGATTTTCCTAGGTAATTTGTTAGGAAATATTTAATTAGTGCTCCATTAGTAAACAATAATTACGTGAAGTAATTATTATGTTGTAAGTATGTGTTAGTAAATTGTTATTAGTTGTTATATAAAACAACAATAACAATTATATTTGGTTAGTGTGTTAGAAACAACTCACGTAAGTTAGTGAGTTGTTATAAACTACTTCCTATTATTTAGGGAGTATATTTCCTATATATGTGTAATCAATATTGAAGAAGATTAACTGAATATCATTTGTTATTATTATTTTGACTATTACCTGCAACTATTCTGATATGCTCTCTTCAATTGGTACCAGAGCAGGCTACGGCTCTATGATGAAGCGACTGTGATAATGACTAGGATCTGTGCATATGCCGTTTAGTGGAGATTGTCTATGGCTTGAATTGTCATGTCTGCCTTTGAATTCAAACAAGCTTAAATTGATTGTCAGGCCGTTTGATATCATTCGCATATCTCCTCTTGCAAAGAAATCCTGATCAATCTCGTTGTGGTGACTCCCGAATTTCCTTTGGTCGGCCAATGAATATTATGCAGTGGATCGTCTTTGTAACCTCGACACTATCACGATGATCATTTTGCTGTCAAGGATTCAATCTGACCTGTAGTATTTGTGATTTAGTTTTATTTTCATTGGGCATGCAAATTAATGGAATTTGTGGTCTTCGAGGATAGACACTTATCAATTCGACCTCTGCAGCTATTTTGATCTGTTCTTACCACTTTGAGGACAGTTTGGCATCTGAATCTAATCTCTTGGCGTCGAATTCATTGGATGTTGTGGATGGAACATGAAAACTCGCAGTCCCTGCCACGTACAGGTCTCTGCCAGATTTGTCTATATCCGTAGATTCTTTGACGTTTATCACTCGATCTGCGTATGCTATTATTCAGTTGTGCGTTGTCTTTCCTTCAACGAATGCAAATTATACTCCATTCCACGCCATTTTCCAAAGGAAACTGAGACAGGTCATACAACCGTAATGTGAGTCTATCTAAAAAGTTATAGTTTATGTTTAGTTCTTGGTATTGAACGGTTTGTCCTTTTATATGTTTGAGAAAATTGTCCTCTTGTCAAATATATTGTGAAGTGTCTCATTGTCTAAAGTCTAGTCTTTATGTGTTTCATTTGTCTATAAAATTAAAGTATTAATGTCAAGTCAAAATTAATATGTCAAATAGAGCATGTTGTTACAGGTTTATTAATATATTTTTCATCATTGTATCGTCAAAATATGTTTAGGTGAATAATAGGTTGTATTTCATATAGGTGATTTTAGGATTTTTTTATCGAAAGTAATCAAAAGAATCAAAGTTGTCATCATTTTTCAAGTTATTATTGTCTTGTCAAACGTCAAAAGTGTTGTTAGATTTTTTTCCCCATCTCACAATGGAAGTCCCTCTAGAAAAATTCAATGGGCTCAATTTTCATACTTGGAAAGTGAAGATCCAGATGCAATTGATGAATAAAAATCTCTGGCGGATAGTCGATGGAAAAGAACCAAAACCTACAGATCTGACCAAATTGGTAGAATGGGAAACGAGAGATGATAAAGCCAAAGCCATTATTGGTCTTGCTCTCTCAGATACTGAGCTACACTATGTTGATCTCGAGAAATCGTCTCATGAAATGTGGGAAAACTTGAACAAAACCTTTGGTGCTAAAGCAGTGAACGCAAAATTTTCTCTCAAATTGCAGTTGTTCAAGTTAAAAATGGGTGAAGGAACTACAATGTCCAGTCATATTAATGATTTACGGTCTCTTCTCCGACAGCTAGCAGAAGTAAAAGCTCCTGTAGACGATGAAGATGCAAAAGCTATTCTGTTAAATAGTTTGCCTCCCAAATACAGTAATATTGTCTTCACACTTGGTCAGATGCCTTCCAACTCATTGGAAGATATGATATCAGCTCTTCTAGCTGAGGAAAAAAGGACTAAAGAAGGTGTAGAAGAAGAAACTGCATTGTACTTAAAAAAGAAGTACAAGAATTTCTCCAAAAATAAGGAGGAAATTGAATGTTTTTACTGCAAGAGAAAGGGGCATAAAACTCCATTTTGTAAAAATCGAGCTCGTGATCTTCTAAATGGAACAATCAAAATGGAAGAAGCAAATATGGGCATAGACGATGAATCTGATTATGAGGAAGAACAAGTAAATGAAGACAGTGGCTCTGAAGACTTCTTGTTCTGAGCATGAAACCGGAGGCAGGAGGCATCGGAGGTTGGAGGTCATTCAGCGACCTCTCGTCAGTTGCCAACGACGGGGCCGCATATCAGCTTTGGTGACAGTGTGTGTGCGCTGATTTTAGTGCTTCCAGTGTGGTGTGCCTCAGTTTGCAGTGATCCTGTTTTCAATAAGTGGAAATTTCACATTGAGGGGGGGAACATGATCCAATGTTCCATTTCCAGTATGTCAGCTTTTTCTATGTATGTACGAGCAATGATTTTTAGAGAATTTCCTATGTTATTCCCTGCAGTGAGATAGTGATGAGAGTTGTTGATACTACTGCATCATCATGATATCGTGGTTGTTAGTTATCTAGAAAAACTATCCAGAGGTTGTTGGTACTATCCTCAAAAACCATCTATTGTGTGGTTGTTGGTTAACCACTTGGAAAACCATCCAGAGGTTGTTGGTATTGTCCTTGAAACCATCTAGATCATGAGCATGCTACGTAGCGGCACGTTGCAGTACAAAGGCAGGTTTTTCCCATGTTCGCACTAAGGGGGGGAATGTTAGGAAATATTTAATTAGTGCTCCATTAGTAAACAATAATTACGTGAAGTAATTATTATGTTGTAAGTATGTGTTAGTAAATTGTTATTAGTTGTTATATAAAACAACAATAACAATTATATTTGGTTAGTGTGTTAGAAACAACTCACGTAAGTTAGTGAGTTGTTATAAACTACTTCCTATTATTTAGGGAGTATATTTCCTATATATGTGTAATCAATCTTGAAGGAATTATTGAAGAAGATTAACTGAATATCATTTGTTATTATTTTGACTATTACCTGCAACTATTCTGATATGCTCTCTTCAATTTGGACTATATTTAGTGGTCTACAATGAATGTGCAAGTTGAATAGAGTATTGTGAAACAAAATTGGGTGCAATAAAAATTAGAAATGTAGTAAAAAAATGCATTGATTCCAAGTGGGTGATTTGCACTAAATTTGAAGGTCTAAAATAGAATGTGGAAGGAGTGTGAAATGGAATTGGAGGAAGACAAAAAGTAAAAAAATGTTTAAAATCATAACGAATATTTTCATGTCTAAGACAAAGTTATGAGCTGATTAGAATGAGGTACATGATCGAATATGAAGTCTATTTAGTATTTGGTATGATTTAGAGGTCACATGAGTGAGTTTGGGTTTGAATAAGGGCTAAATAGATATTGAAATGGATTACATGTGGTATTATATCGTAATTTGAGACAAAATAAGATAAGACAAGACAAGGTTATATGGTATTATATCGTAATTTGAAACAAAATAAGATAAGACAAGACAAGGTTATATGGTTTTTATTTATTTATTAGAAAGTTATATTTAAAAATTTGTCTTTTCAAGATTTTTGAGTTTAACAAATATGGGGAAACATAGAAACAATGGAACCTAAATATTAGTAAAATAAGTGTGTTCTTGTTTGGTATCCTACCAATATACCACAAGGGTAGGTGGGGGTATCTTAGAGAATTTTATCTTCTTGCCACTACCAAACAACTCATGGTAAAAATGCTAGTTAAACTAGGATAAAAGTGTGGTGTCTAGGATGGAGTCCTATATATACCTTACAAGTAAAGAGGTTCAATTTTGTATTAGAGGAGTATTGTCTAAGATGTGGGTATTGAAGGGTAAAATATCCCCTCACTTCACCCTATTTAGTTTCATTGAAGTTTCATGAAAATGATTGTTCCTTCCTTGAATTTATATAGTCTATCAATATACATACTCTAAACTATGAACTCTTGGTGATGAAATCTAAGTAACCCCAAAAGGACTTAAATTGATTAATTCCCAAAATCACCTTGTAGTGCAAAGGAAGAGCATACATATTTATAGTTGGGAAGATGCATGGAAGAAAAACATAGAAACAAAAAAGTAAAAAAATAATAATTTTCACAGCTTAGAAAATTGTAGAGAAATTGCCTAAGTAATTAACTTGTAATTTTTGTGATATTATTTTTTATTTGTTTGACTTTCCAACTCTAAGTTAGACCTATAAAATATTGTTAAACAAAACATAAATTTAGAATATTAAAAACCCGATAAATTAGAAAAACAAAAATAAAGTAATTGGTTGGATTCAAAGAAAATATGCATATAACAAGATCAAGACCTTACAATGGTCACCAAAAATATACAACAATTAGAGCTCACATGCAAATGTTAGAATATTAGAAACCAAATAAACTTTATTCTAATTAATATGCTTGATAAATGAGTTTTATTGAATCATTGTTAAGTGTTATGAGACAAAGTATCAAGTTCTTCCGAATAGGTAAACAATCTCTCTTTGAATCTGCACAACTTACACTAGAAAACAAATTAGTTTTTTTAGTGGTTAGGGAATCTATCCTAGTAAGATCCCTAGCCTTTTTTAAGGTTGATAAAATAATTTACATAATAAATTAATCAACAAGATAAAGTAAATAAATAACAAAGTAATTAATATACTTGATTCAGGGCCTCACGGAGACCCGAGTGGTATAAAATTGATTGTGGATAATTGTATGTGATTTAATTTGGCGATGATAAAATCACAATAGAATTGAAAGCTAATCACTTGGGTCATTTAGTCCTATATGAAAATTTTACAATTTATATTGTTGCAAACTTGTACATGTTTCTTGCAAATTGAACTTTTATTTAAAAAACCTACAAGAAAATAAACGTGAAACTATATAAGAAGTCTTGGTGTTGTAATAATGGACAAAAACTTATTTTATATAATTTCATGATGGAGGTGGATGCTTACATGCTTTAAGAATTTAGTTTTTTTCATATTTATTTTATTATTTTTAGTTTATTGTATTTTAGGATTATCGGGATAGTTTATGATTTTTATTTATTTTTAATATATTTCTAGATTTAATGAGAATTTTTAGAGAATTTGTATTGTTTTTGTATCATTTATTAATGTAACTAAGGTATTAATATTACCCTATATGAAATGTGCATTTTGGAATGTCTACAACATTGATTAATACAAGAAACCAAAATTTAAATTAAAAACCATTTATGGAGGAAGATGTGAGAAGTTATATTGATTCCACAATGGATAAAGTTTTGGAACTAAGCGACCTTAAAAGATTAAATAAACCCAATCAATGGTTTATGGGAGAATAATTAGTACAACTTATTAAAATATAATTTATTTATTTATTGTTATTATTTTTGTTTAGATATAAAATTAAATATTTATAAATTCTTCAATATTATATAAAGAGCTTTGATATTTAATATTTGTTTTTTATTAGATAAGGTAAAAATAGGGATCAGCTCCCAGGGACCATTACAAGACGAGGAACAGAAACCCATGAACAATAAGGAAACAAAAAATTCCAAGAAAGGAGTTAAACATTTTTAACTCTTATAATGAAGAACCAGACTTAGTGCCAAAGTGAGACAACCAGAGAGAAAAGAGAAACAAACTCCAAAACAACAAAACAAAAGAAGATCGCAAAAATTCTACCAACAATCTAGCAACACTAGCTAATTTTTGGAGATCTTTCACTTCCACCATCGTAATCGCTTTCTTTGATCTTGTCACCCTCAGCACCCTTAACATTAATATCTTCCTCCATCTCATCCTTGGAGCTACTGATGCACAAGTTAAAGTTCCTTCTTTTAGTTCCCTCCTCCATCCCTTCCATCCTATCACTCAGCTTTTTGACCTAGTCCTCCAGCTCCGAAACTTCTGCTTGGACTTCACCTGAGTAAAGACAATTTACTTAGAAGTGTTAATGACATCCAACATTGTTTCCCTTTAACCAGCATTGGTTTCCTCCATCACCTGAAGCACCCCTTCTAAGTACTGGACCTTTCTACTCAAATCCTCGAAACCCTTTAAATTACCATCCCAATTTCTTTTTCTCAAGGTGCTCACTTCCCCACAACCATCCTCACCCATTTCTTTACTAGAATCCTCCCCCACATTTTTGCATTTCCCAGCCTTCATCTTAGTAAGGCATTCCGCGAGAGTGAGGTCATCCTCATCCACCTTATCTTTCAAGGAAGAGGACAAAACATGTTTCCCATTTTCAAATAGTAGAAGAATGATCCCTTCATGCAGAGGCATCTCAACTTTCTCTTACTAGAAAGCCATCAAAGAGTTAGTCAGAGACATAAACAAAAAGAAAGGGATGCTCACCATGACCTTGAGCGGAACATATTCAGAAGGGTCATATGGTGGGTATATATTTTCGTTATTTTCCTTTCAGAGTGATGTACTTCATGATTTGAAGGCACACATCTCTCCATATACCCGAATACATGACCTAGTGATACCATCTATAAAGAAAGAGCACCTTTCCTTGCCCACAAAGAACAACTCAATTTCATGTTCTCTACGGGTTTTGTCCTTATAAAATTTAATCCCATCCATTTTCATGTTCGTTGTCAAGGAAATGGTGGACTCAGAAACCTCAATTTCCATACCTCTGACCTCAAACTTATCCTCTTTCCAAGATTTTCTGAAATCCTTAGATAGGAGGGGTCATGACCGTGTAATTTGGCTATGAAATTACTAAAACCCCCAATCCTAAGCTTGTTCCACAGAGGCTGATTAAAAGCTTCAATGCTTTGGCTAGTAGGTTCAACTCTAATCCTATCACCCCCATCTTCACAAGTCTTAACTTCCTCTGTTTGCTACTACTTCTCAAAAATAGACCCCTTTCACACTAACAGAATTATGGAGAACAAGATATTAAGTTGTCGCAGCCTCGGGGCTCACTCGTGCAAACATCATCAAAATTAGTGCCTTTTACCTCTATTAATGGTTTCATTAATGTCCATGTGGATAATTTATCAACTTTACACTAGATCTTGTAATCATTAAAAATGATTCCATAATTAGCCATCTTATCCACACATTTGTTCCCTTAATATAAGGTATGATTATAAGAAATGCTATAAAAAATTGAAGTTTCCTTCACATCATTGAGGATATTTCTTATGGCCCAATTAATGGAACCTTGATTATTAAGGGCATTAATTAAGAGGAGAGAATCACCTTCAATCTGGATGTCCTTGAAGCCTTTTTCTTTAGCCAATAAAACCCCCAAAGAAGAGCTCTAGCTTCCACCATGTTGTTGGTTTGTCGACCTAACGGGCCCACGTAGGAAAAAAACCAATCTCCTTCACTATTTCTTAGAATTCCCCCTCCCCCAGTAGGACCTGGATTCCCTTTTGAAGCTCCATCAAAATTTAACTTAACAACATTTTCCCTAGGCCTAATCCAACTGGAATTCTTTTTAGGTATGTGTAATTCCACCGGTCCAAGGGTGAACTTGTCAAGAACTATTTGCTCACTTTTCGTAGGGTTTCTTGACTTTTCCTTTAAAGAGTTTAATGTTTTCCTTTATGGCATTCAAAAAAATTCTTCTAACTTTCAAGAGAAGAGATTTTTGATCACGAAGATACCATCATTCCTGGCCTTCCATAAACCCAAAAAAAAATGAGGGAGGGAAATATTCCAGCCCAGATCAAAATGGGAAAACAGAAAGGAATCTCCCATTGAAAAAAAAAGTCTTCAATTCTCAAGGGAAAGATACATTAGATATTGAATGATCTAGAATTGAAGTAAAGACTTCATGGGAGAAGAAACAATGAAGGAAAAGATGGCTGACATTTTCCTCCTCTTTCCTACAAAGAGAACATCTATTGGGAATCTTCGTTCCCCTTTTCCTGAGATTGTCCACAGTTAGGATTTTATTTTGGGCAGCCAGCCAGAAAAAGATATTAATCTTTGGGGTAATATCCTTCATCCAGAGTTTTCCCCAATAGTCCTTATGCAAATCAATCTTGAAATTTAACATATAGGCTGATTTAACCGAGAAAATTCTAGATTCTTCTTCTTTCCATTTGATGGAATCCTCCTTGGTTTGGAACATGGGGATGTGGAAATCCCTTAGTTTATCGCTGAGATCCCAAAATGGTTTCCCATCTAACAAAATCTTCCCGGATCAAAAATTTTCCTATTTCCTTGTAAAACTATGCAAATTCTTTCCGATTTCCAAATTTTTAAGGGGGAATCCTCAATCCAATTATCATACTAGAAAATGATTCTAGAACCCTTGCCAATATCCCATATAGAACCTTTGGTTAAAATATCTTTGGAGGCCACTAAATATTTCCAATATGGAGACCCTCTAGGGAGGCTATTTTGATTAAAAAAGGATTCCATTCTGCCTATATTCCGCAAGTATTTCATCTTTATAATTTACACCCAAAGACCTTCCTCTCTAGCAATCCTCCAAGACAATAAAGGCCTCATTCATAAGAGAAATATTTTTAACCCCAATCCTCCACATAGCTTTGGTTTTGTGACTTTATCCTATGCCACAAGAGGGAATTTGAACTTCTCACCAGCTCCCATCCAAAGGAACCTCTTTTGTATTTTCTCTAAGGCTTCCTTAATTTTAGCAGAAGCATGAAAAGAGACATCACATAAATGGGAATTCCTTGAAGGGAGATTTGGAGCAGTTGAATCTTACCATCCTAAGAGAGAAAGAGACCCTTCCAAGATGAGATTTTACTATTAACTCTTTCTAGCAAAGCATTCCAAACCGTGAGGTCATGATTTTTATGGATCAGGGGCATACCCAGATAAGAATCTATAAAATGCTTAATCATGCACCCCAAGATGCAAGCTAATATGGCTTGAACCTAATTCTCCACATTAATGAAAAAAATAACACTTTTATGGAAATTAACCATCTATCCATAAACATGTTCATAATCATTAAGAACCACCTTAAAATTTGAGGCCTCATGGACAGAGGCCTTACCCATCATAAAGTTATCATCCACAAACTGATTGAGGCATATAGAGGGAATAAAATTAGAGATTTTAATACCATAGATATAGTTGGAAACCATGGAAACATATTATACTCAAGGATTCAGCCATTATGACATAAATGAAAGGTGAAAGAGGATCACCTTGTCTCATCCCTCTACCAACTTGGAAGAAACCTTTCAGTTTTCCATTGACCAAATCAAGAAACTGGTAGTGGATATGCAATTCATAATCATATTAACCAAAAATTTATCTAAACCCACCTTTAATAGGATAGCCTAAAGGAAATACCATGTTATTCTATCAAAGGCTTTATGCATATCCAAATTGAGAAACATAGCCAATCTTCCAGAGCTTTCAATGGAGTGGATGGCTTCTTGAATCACAATAATGCTATCAGTAATTTGCCTTCCTGGAAAAAAATCCCCCTGATTCCTAGAGATAAAGTTAGGAAGAACCATTTGAATCCTCCCAGCTATGATTTTAGTCAGAATTTTATAACTGGTGTTGCGCATGCTTATAGGTATGAAATCCGTAACCTCCTTAGCCCCTGCAATTTTTGGCACCGAGAAAAGAAAAGTTTTATTCATTTTCCTCAAAAGATGGCCATTGTTGAAAAACTCTTGGACCATTTCAATGACCTCATATTTTATCACCTCCTAGAATTTTTGAAAGAAAAGGCAGGAAAGTCATCCGACTCCACGGGATTTCTTTGGTTTCATATCAAAGATCACAAAACATATTTCCTCCTCCGAGGGACTCCTTAAGATATCTCTATTTTCAAGAGGGGTGATAACATTCTAGAAAATATCCAAGACTTTATTCTGAACCAACTCCTCCGAACTCTACCCCGTTTGAAAATCTCCTTGAAGTAATTTATTATAGTGGCATTGATGTCCCTACTATCCGTAAAGGACTCCCCATTTTCACCTCTTATTTCATTAATCTTTAGGATATTAGCTCTGGAAGTAGCAGAGAAATGGAAGAATTTAGTATTCCTATCCCCTCCTTAAGCCATTTAACCCTAGATTTTTGTCTCCAATACACCTCTTCTTTAGCCGAATTTCATGGTAATCAGACAAGAGTTTTTGTTCTTGATCCTTGAGAACCGGTTAAGACCAACGTTCTCCATAAGTTCCTCAATATTTCTTAGATCTTCAGCAATTCTACTTTTTCCTGGAAAATATTTCCAAAAGTCTCCTTGTTCCATATTTTAAGGTTACTTTTGATGTGCTTCAGTTTAAAACACAATCAAACTAGTTTAAAATTTAATATTTGTCATCTAAAGTTTAAAATTTTGTTTCTAATTTATATTTATATAAAAATATATATCTCACTAGAAAATGTGTCAAAGAACACATTAAAATTATTTATTATAAATTTAAATTTATTCTATCTTTATCATGGTCTAATTTTTTAAATAATAAAGAAATTTAAATAAAGTTAAAAAAATATATGTAATGATTTTTAAAGTAAATGAATTGATTATTATATTATTTAAAAATTAAAAATAATATCACAATGATCTTACCAAAATAAAGACCAATTAAATATAAAAAAATAATCTAACTTCAAGATAATTGTAAATTTTTTAATGATATCAACTTTTTCTAAATGTTTCTCATATTAGTCACAATGTAATTTCTATACAAAGTGTATCAATGTGTTGACATGATGTCAATTGTCACGCTATTCAAAAATAAGATTTTTCTCGTATAAAATAAATGGAAGATGTAAACCATTACATTGCTTCAAAGAGAAACATATTTGGTCAATACATGTCTTTGTGGTGGTCTCCTATCATTCAATTTCAAGATCGTTGTCTAGTTGAGGTGCCTTAGATTCCTGATCTCTACCTCGTTAAGTGCAAAATTCACACTATCCAAGATTATTTTTGTAAATGCACTCATTCTTTCCTATCCCGGAAAGAGCCCAAAGTGACTTTCAAATTGCTTCAGCCTATAGACACAAAATCATGCACATACTACTATTTTACTATACCGCCAAGTATGTTGTTTTATGTATGGATCTTAAGTAAGAAAAGTATTCACTGGTGACACACTTCCTAGTCTATCTCGCTTGCTTTGATTGTTTCTATTTTTTTATATCTCACATTTGTCACTTCTACACCCATTTCTGGTCAAGTCACAATGATCCATGTCTATCAGTTTTCTCACATTTTTCGTCGGTTGTCTTAGGACATTAGTTCCCAGGAATGGAGATTAGCGCCCAGGCACTCATATCCAACCTGGGTGCTCTTGTCCTATTTGTTTTTGTTCTCATTTTTGACATTTTGGTCAGCCTTTTCAGTTTTCTTACTCCTATTCCGATGTCCTAGTCAGCATGTCGTGTCACTAGTGTCAAAATTCAAACAAGATATCCCTATATAAACACAACATACATACTATTATAAGGGTGGGAAATTTATCAAGGGATATCTATCTACATACTATCAAAGGGACTGTATTTTTGGGCTTATTACTCTACATACACTGCATAAGAAGGGGAATTTCTAAATTCCATCCCACACATTTGCATTCTATCTAGCTATATCCCGCTATCTTGCGCCATTAGTGTGAGGGAAACCTAAGGACATGATTCTACACACACCCACATAGAACTATATGGAGTCTAAGATGTAGTGCGGTGTTTCAATCGTAAGTTCACTCTATTGAGTGACCATCGTGTCATCTCAATCCTTATTTTGTATATTTTCTTTTTAAGACTTAATGTGTTTTAGGGTTTACAGATAATATATGTTTTACAAAGTTTACCAATGAATTCGGTGATCTTATAAACTACCTATAAGCGATCAATAACGAAGGATAGTGAAGCCCTAAAGCAACACCAAAAGAATTAGATTCCAACCCTTTGCATAGTCACAGCACCTACAAAGGTCTATGGCACCCAGATGCCCTCACCCTAGCCCGCATGCCCCTATCTAGGCCATTCGTGAGTTCTAGAATTTATGTCGAGTGTTTCTAGTATTATGCCCATCATTTTCATCGCTTGTTCTAGTTCGTATATACTTCAAGATTAAGTGAAAATCAAATAATTTCCTATCTCTCTCATTTTCTTACATATTTACATCTTTAGAGTGCTTAGCATATTGGTAGTGATAATGAAATTAGATTTAATATTCAAATTTTATTAAATCATTTGGTGAACCACTCTCTTATAACTCCTTTTCCTATGGTCCACAAAAACCTAATGGCTAAAAGTAAGTCGTCATGAGAGTATCAATCCTATCCTTGATGGTGTTGTTGAGGATGAACTTATTGATCTTTATTGTAATGTTCAATTTGATCACAATGTTCAAATATTGCTTGATGCTAACGAACACAAGGTTCCTACTAGTTTCTCCAATCGTGCACTCTAAGAATTATTTCTAAGGACCAAAACGCTTTTGGATGTAATCCTTATTATTCCATAGTCACCAAGGCTACTCTAACTTCTCCTCTTTCTATCAGAGCTCTTGATGATGCTATTATCAATTATATATTTGGTATTGATTGTGTTACTATAGATAGAAATCATGTTATTTCCAACAATGAAAATGTACATGCCCATGATGATCTTTCTCATACTAGTCGAGATGAATGTAAAGTTCTATAGCATGCTTATTTTCTTTCTAAAGATGTTTCTACTAATTGTAAAGATATATCTTATGATAGTGTTTCTCCTACTTCTCTAAATGTTGATGGATCACTTGACGAAATAATTTCATGTGAAGCTTTGTCTGATACTAATTATATTTCTAAGCATGAATATATTAGTGAAGATTCTACTTCTCTTAAGACTGTTAAATATGAATTTTCCACTCCTCTTTAATCTACTGTTGAGGTTGTTTCTAATGGCATTCATGATGATTCTTGCATTATTATCGGCACACCTCTTATGGTTTATTCTCATACTACTGTTAGCATTTTAGTTAATATCTCATGTTCTTATCCACCTCTTTCCTCTTTTTATTCTCTTAATGTAATTCATGTTGCTTCTTCTATTTCTCCTAGTATACCACCTCTTATTTCTTATGCATTTACATCTAGTGTGCCCATAACATATCCAACTTCTGCTTGTCCTTCTCACATTCCCATGATCACTCATAATGGAAATATTCAACCTCTCAATGTTCCTCTCACATCTTCTATGATTCCTCTGCATTATATTTTATCACTCATGCATGTTATTGTCTAGTTGCAATATCAAGTTCAATCTCTCACTCTTGAAAGCAAAGCCTATTATGCTTTTTTTTATAATAACTCTCTTCATGGAAATCCCATTCCAAAGAAAATTCACAATTTAGAATTTCCTAAGGATTTCATCATGCCTACATTTTCAAGCTTTAATGGCACTAGCAATCCATATCTACATCTTAAGCATTATAGTTTAGCTATGGATTCTTATTTGAATGATCGAATATAGCTAAAATCCTTTCACCATAGTATTTTTGATGATACTCTTCAATGATACACTCATTTTCCTTTTGATCTATTAGTACATATTGTGAAATGGAAGATTCTTTTACTATATGCTTTATGCTTAATAATGGTCTTAGAGTCACATATGATTACTTACCTAGCTTGCATCGGGAAAAAATCCCATTCTAGTTTACATTTTACTCTTCAATTCTTACATGCATCAGCTTAGCATTTTAGCCTATTGATCTAGAGAAGAAATTTATCTTGTATCATGGGTTGATTCCTACTTTAAAAAAATAATTGCAATATGCTACATGTGAATCATTTATACTTTTATGTTATAAGGTTATAGATCTAGAAAAATATTTAATTTTTGCACATGTTATAGATCCTCCTCCTACTCCTACACCGCATCATCTCCTAGTTATTATCCTCTTCCATCTATCAATCATCTACCAAGCCTCTCCATATCCTCCTTCTCGTAAGCATGTTCCATCCCCTCCACCGCATAAGTGTCCTCCATCTCCACCACCGCATCACTCTCCACGTAATTCTTCCCCATCCCCTACTCATGAGCCATTGCATTTCTCACATGTTGCTAATCCTCATGATGTTTTTTGTGCTTTATTTGATAAGTGCTTAATTCACTTCCTTCTAATCAGCATCATCCTCCACATCACTTACATCGCCAACGCAATCATCCTTACTACAATTTTCACCACATCAATGGCCATCGTGAAAATGATTATTGCGCCCTTCATGAAAAATTACAACAATTAGAAAACAAGGGTTTCATTTCCTTTAGATATCTCTCTCATGAGTGATTAGAAAACAAATTCCACACAAGTGTATTGCTACTTTGGTTAACTTGTATCCTCCTCCCACTTTTAAGGTCATCATTTTTCTACCACCTAAATTCATTATTTATGCACGGCCTCCACCGTTGCATCATCTCATTTTCTTTATAGTGACCCTACTTGACATTAGCTTCCTAAGTTTTTGGCATCTTTTTTTCTTACCATCGCATCTCCCATCATTGGTACCATCTCATCTAACATTCACTTTGGATCTTACACTCATATTGCTACATCTTTCACATGCTTCCATTCCTCCTCGTAAGCCTTTCGTAACTCTAGTAGGTGATTTTTCTCACCTCATTACCCAATGATGCACTCATGTTCTTATGGTTCTTACATGACTATTGAGGGATATGTTACAATAAGAACCCCACTCCATATTTGCACTATAAGATTCATTGATATATCTATCTAGCATACACTATCAAACCATTTCCTGATGACGCACTCTTGTTCTATGGTTCATTATTGATTTTTGAAGGGTCTTATATAAATGAACCTCGTCTTCTTACTCATACACTATGTGACATCACTATTCTTTCCTCCCTTCTTCATCATGCTTACACGCAATTACATACATTTTTATGATCATTTTAATCACATTATTCATGTCATACATACATCTATTACCTTTAATCACACATTTATTCATATATACAATCCAATTTTCACACATTACCTATCTATCTATGTCCTAATCAACATCATCATCCATTTTTCAATATAATCATTTACGCAATACAAATCAAACAACTACATATGAACAACCATCGCATCACATATCAAATAACATCAACACAACACAATAATGTCAATCATCCAAATATATATATATATATATATATATATATATACATACATATATATATGTATACATATACATATACATATACATATACATAGATATATATGTATACATATACATATATATCTATATATATACATATGTATATGTATACATATACATATATATATATAGACATATGTATATGTATATATATACATATACATATATATAGATATATATGTATATGTATACATATATATATATATATATATATACATACATACATATATATATATATATATACATACATATACATATACATATATGTATATATATATATAGATATATATGTATATGTATACATATACATATATATATATATATATATATGTATATATGTATGTATACATATGTATGTATGTATGTATATACATACATACATACATATGTATACATACATATATACATATATATATATATATATATATATATATATGTATATGTATACATATACATATATATATATATATATATATATATATATATATATATATGTATATGTATACATATGTATGTATGTATATATATATGTATGTATACATATATGTATATGTATATATATATACATACATATATATACATATATACATATATACATACATATATACATATGTGTGTGTGTGTGTGTCTCAGTATATTCATCCAAAATCATAGTTACAAAAATACAATCGATGGGGCAAGCTCCCATGCCTCGCTACGTAATTATATATCATACATCATCATCATTATCACTATATACAATTGTGGGAGCTCTAGAACTAGATGCTTCACCACTCAATCTAAGTCATTGATCACGGCCCCTATATCTCTCTAGTTGTTTACGTAATAAATCCACCTCGACCAACTACTCTACAAATCGACCCTACAACTATACAAACTTTGTAAACACATCCTATGCTAGGGATCCTCCTCTTACAACCTTCTTAGCTCGTTGATTCTCTCGCTTGTGCCTCGTCATGCTCACTCAATAATATGGTATATGTAGTCACTTTTACAGCCACTGGCTCGAACACATGGGAATGCTTTCCCACAATAACATCTACTCACTCCAACATCAAACCTCCCATTAGCACATATGGAGGTATAATTTTTGTCGATGTACGATGGATTAATCAATGACCAATGACCAATACGCATCACCTACAACCATATAATGGCACATTAGTCACTACACATGATGAAAACAATAAAATAACTAACTCGAAATCAATAACTAACAATAAACAATAGTTACGATCCTAGTAGCACCACATTTATCCCATCGCCATCAAGGATAGGTGCCAACCCCGTGCTCCTCCAACTAGTAGTGCACCCACCACATCTATGACAATTGTAAATAATAGCACCCATTGGTGTGCTTCCCACCACGTGTTATAGGTCTAAGTACATCTTGTATCATCCACCTTTATCTCCTCTATGGTTGCATCTATATAATCTAGGATGGGAAGAAGTAATCAGTGTGCCCCTATTGGTCATGGTCTCCTAAGCACTCTAGTGGCTCACACCCATACTTATGGATATGGGGGCACATTGTGAGCCATACTTGAACTTTTGTAACACTCGCTCTACCTAAAATAGCTCATTTACCCCTGAACCGGTCCTCCAATAACATATCACATCAGATACATTGTATCTCTACTCCATCCTCTAAACACCCTCTATAAGCTTGATATGGCCTCCATATAATATCACCGGCCCCATGTGATCAATCATATACCTATAGGTAGTAGTATACAATCTCCTACTACATGTCCCTTTCCACCTCACCGTAAAATATCGGGCCTCGTCTAATCATCCTATGGACAACTAAGTGGCCTCAATATCACAATTTTCTCATAAACTCATACATGTAACAATGTGGTGGCTCCAATTCCACATCCACATTCCTCATGCGTGAACTGATATAGATATCTGTACAAATTTTCTAGTACATATCAAGCCCATTAAAATATAGTCCCATCGTCCTCTATGTTCTGAAAAATATCATGCATCTTATACAAGAAGCCCACTCCACCACCCTCTACTGCCAGTGATGAAGTAATAACTACTGCAATGAACTTCCACAATCACGGTGTTTCACCACATAAGAGTACCATGTGAAAAAATGATTTAAAATAGGTAGATGGTAAGGTATGTGAAGAATACCTAGATGCTGTGAAGAGGTTGTGCACCATTGTTGAATACCAAGCCGATTGTAGAGAACTCATTTATTTCTAGGAAGGAATACTTAAAATTAAATTAAGACCACAAGATAGAATTAAAAGCATCGATTGGTGGATTACCTAATGGAAGCTAGATTCAGAAGCTAGGTGTTTCCTAGACGGTTGTCAATCCAAGTTTTAAAATAAATCAATGTTGTTAAAAAACATGAAATAATAGGTCCTATTATAGTTTTATAATTTAGGTATTTCACACAAGCATAGTAATTCAAATCTAATCTAAATAGTGAATTTAAGATTAAATCAAAGAAGGGTGGTGGGTTTTCAACATTTATAGGTGTGACAGAGGGTAATATGAAGGTCTGGGAGGAGTTTTGGGAAGTTTGGGAAGGTTTTGGGTAGGGAAATGAGCTTTTAGTCCGAGAGGAAACTATCGTGCACATGGACCGATGTCGCTTATGTGACCAATGCCAGAGATGGTTATAGCCAGATCGGTGAGTAACCAGCCATGGTAGGTTAAATTAGGTTACAAAGGTAGAAATGAATTTGGTTTGGGCTTATAGTGATTGCACAGAGGTGTTGGGAAGGCTTAGGCAAGGTGTTTGAATTTAGGTGAAGGCTCAACACGGGTGAAATGAGTGGTTGGAAGGATAAAGAGGCTAAGATTGACAAGGTGTTAGGTAGGTGGTCTATGGAAGGTACTCAGAGAAAAAAATAAGTAGTATAATAGAAAACAATAAGAGATCTAAGACCAAAGTTAAGAACTTACAACCCGGTTAAGATACTTATCTGAAGATCTGGAGATTGGTAGATGACGGTGGTTGGTGGGTGCTCGTAGAAGAAATGGGTCTAGATCTAGTGTCGCAAACACGAATCCTATGTGTTTCTCCATTAAAATGATCTCGAGGCTATGGAGTGAGAATTTTATTGCTGGTGAAGAACTTGAGTGCTTTGGTGTTGTCTTTGATCATAGGATGCTTAATCGAATGTCTAGATGTGAATGAATAATCCAAAAGCCAACCAAAAGAAGAACCCGGGAAAAGAGTTGGAAAATATTATGTAAAGAAACCAATGGTGGTTCCTTGACCGGCGCCGTCCGAGGAATAATCGTGTCGCTTAGGGAGAAATAGTCCAATTTGTTTAAAATAGTTTGTTTCTTCCTTTTTGGCGTGGATCAATATTTGATTTTGGGCTAGGATTCTTAGTTCATCTTTAAACCTACGGGATTTGGTGAAAAGGTGGTGTAACAACCCAAAAATCACACACACGAACAACACAAAGAAAAGACAGATAATTTTTTTGACTTGCTTCACACATAACACGACACAACATAACTCTAGGAACCACTTGTTACGGGGATGACCACAAGGTCAGCATGGAAACGTTCACACCTAAAAGGATAATACACTTTTTTTCTTTTTGACAAGACAACATAGAAGTCCAATCACAGAACACACTTACAGTTAGGGCCAACCACAATGAGATATTCTTGAGGGTTATTTATTTTAAAAGGACATCTTGTAATTCTTAGCTTACGTTTTCAAGGAGGCTCAAGATATAATTCGTATAATTCAACTTGCCAAGCTAAGTTTATTCCTTTGACACTGAGTAATTATCTTTAAATCTTCTCTATTATGACATTTATTTACTTAATTCATTTATCAAGAAAAAGGAGTATTTAAATTCCACAAGGCCATCTGCTCACCACTAACGCTACTAAGATTCGTTCTTGCCCACAAGACAACATGGTTTTAAGTTCAACACACTTAAGAGAAGAGATACAAGGTGCCTTGGAAAAGGGTTAGAGGGAGAAGGTCGAGATGAAACATCTTTAGGACCTCATTAGTTATTGCCAGTATTTAATTGAAGCTAGGGCTCTTAACTAGAATTATCAACAACTTTACTTAGGCTTCGCTAAAAGTATTAACAAGGAGTAAAAATTTACTTTCCAAATGGTGGTGAGAAAGATGGTGAGGTCTCCAATTTGTTTTCTCTAGCTTATTAAATCTTATCATCTTCAAACAACTAACAGTTCATTTCACCTTAGGGTCATTTTACAAATTTCACCATAAAAGGAATAATGTTCACTAGAGGAGCTAGGGTTATCATGTTATAAAGTTTACCTGCAATGATAGTCTTGCCCTTGATTACT
This sequence comes from Taxus wallichiana var. yunnanensis, assembly GCA_018340775.1. Lineage (NCBI taxonomy): Eukaryota > Viridiplantae > Streptophyta > Pinopsida > Cupressales > Taxaceae > Taxus > Taxus wallichiana. Next base: position 108,068,801 of record CM031235.1, on the reverse strand, counting down.
TAAATAATTTCTTGCTCTCAAGTTGGTGACCCCTACGTTACTTTATTTGAATACAACTTTTAATTTAACTTCCAGAAGTATTAAACAATCCTATGTTAGTTTACTTATGACACTTTATTACTAAGTCATAGCAAGGTTTAACTCAAAATTTATTCTCAAGGCAAAATTGTAGCAACACTCAATTACAAGAACAAAACAAGATTACATCAATTCTTAAAATACTGATGCTCCAACAAAGTCACTCAACAACAATAACCAAATTTTCTTATAATTTCAAAGATGGTCAAACAATACAAGGTTTCCAAAGTTCAGATGACAAAGTCCACAATACATTATACTAAGACATTAATCCTCTTCTAAACTTTCCACTGGACGTTAACAATAGTTGAACAACATAAAAAAAGGTTTCGAGCAAAGGAACTTCTCAACTGAGGTTGATGACAAAAGTCTACAAGTCTATCCCTCATCTACACGCAAAATCCATCTGCAACAAATTTTCTACAAGAGTCAGTTCACGAGAACTGAGCAAGATAAGGCTACACAAACCCACCATAACTGTTATCTATCAATACCATGAAAAGAATCACTTTATTACAAGAATTTGGGTCAAACCTCTAAACACTATCAACACTTCAAGTTATAATAAGTTTCCACCATGCCAAACAAGGAAGAAGACCATGTACTTCCGTTAGGAGTAAAGACAACGAAAATATAACAACCGAAAGAGAAAGGCCCTTGGCCCTATAAGGAGAAATAACCAATCTAACAAAGCAGGATTCCCACCAAGTAAATAATTAAATAACAATCACAAGAGTGCGATTTGATATAAAGTACCAACCATCCAGAATTTTATCACAGGTACCAAATGCATAGGTTATAATATTATATTTCTAGAAGAACAAGAGTTGATCGGCCCAAGAAAAGGGAAACCACGGTTCCAAGAATTAACACAAAAAGCCATGTATAAATGAGTTTCAAACCTGAAATCACATAGAGTATCCACACAACATAAGTTTCGAAGCATAAGCAAAGTAAACTAGTTTTGGCCACTAACTCCAAGAGATTTCCCAATCATTCAAGAAGGCCAATGCCTTGTAGGCTAGTAGCAATCACGCGAGAGAAGAAAAAGAGTCCGTCAACCAAGAGTATACGAAAATGTCATCAACAACTTTTATAACCCTAAAAATTTACAACACTCCACATCAATTATTAGAGTTCAGTTAATTTAAAATAAATTTCCTATTTCCCAAAACAACAATATTTTTAAGGCAACCCTTGGTAACATAAACAACCGTTCAAACAAAGGTACAACATAAACTACTAAGTTCCATTATCAAAACAACTCCTTCTGCTATAGCTCCATCATACTATTGATTGCAAGAAAGTTTTTCCCAAGGTTGACAACATTCAAGGCAATTTTCATCACAAAACATTAAGGTACATATGTGCATATAAGCTGTCCAATCCTAATTAACAACACAGTCATAATAAATGGGAGGAAACACAAGTTAGAAGACTAGATTATTTCACCAACAATCTTCCGAGAGGGAAGAAGACCAAAAATAATTCCAGAAATAGCGGGGGTACTAGAGTTGCACAATTAAGACCTCGAACATAGCTAATAAAAAAAAACTAGTTACGATTCAAGATGAAGGGGGCAGTCAAAGTACCTCCTAAGAATGGCTATAAAACCTAGGAACCAGGCTGAAGCTACGTAGGAGTCTAAACACTCGAGGTTGAAACACGATGCACGCAAACTAAAACATTCTAAAAGTTTTAACACCGAATCTCTAACCTGAAATAGTCCAAGCGTTGATTACACTAATCCTACAACCTTTCCTTTTCGATGCCAAAAGGGTTGTTAGGTGGCTTGAGAGATCATTAACAATATATGTCAAAAGACAAAGAAGGACAACCTTGGTTGATAGGAAGGAACTTCATAGTTATTGCACGCTTACAATAACGACTGCTAAAAACTAGCTGGAACAAATAATAACTGGAACTCTATCGTAGAGAAGAGTACATATATATATAAAGGAAGATCGATCACTCGAGCCAGAAAAAAAAAATACACCCAAGGAAGAGAACACTTGCATGCTTTCCACTAACATACAGGCAATGATAATAGCTAAACAAGAAGAAAGCAAGTAGAAAGGAGAGACCGACTGAAAAGAAGACAACCAATTCAAAGAAATGGTGGTTCGATTTCACGATGAAATAAATATAGCAACAGTAGAAAAGTGTAGGAATATCTTGCCTGTTTCTCCAGCTTCAACAGGTCGTACAGACTCCGCATGGGTCAGCATAAGAACTGTAGGTACTGGAATCCGGTGCACCAGTTCTAAGCGGTCCACATTCACGATCCGCGAGACCATGCAATTGAAGAGGATTTTTGTCAAACAGTTCACGAGCATTGTTGTATTTGAAGTGACTCCATGCACTTGTGCTCAACTATTGCTTTCCTTGAGCTTTTACTTCTTGTGGGATTCAAAACCAACTCACATACCCTATACGTGCTACCACAAACACAAGTGATCTACACAAGGCTGGAGGAGATATTTTCAGAGAAGAACCTAGCAAGGATGTCACGGAAAGCAAAGGTTGTAGGAGATGGATTTACCCAAGTTACTCAGATTTGTTTCAACTTCCTATGCCTCCTCAACAAACCCATTCCAAAACATATCATGCAATCCTTGCTGTCCTTTGGCCATATTTCACTCAGGCATTTTGTCAAATAGTTTGGGTGTCTTATGCTTGCTTCCACTTTGCATATGTATCTACCAACGCACCGGCAAACAAAGCATTTGACACAGCCTTGTCCCTTCTCCATTATTTTCCAAGTTTCCAAGGTGTCTCAACCCACCCAATTTGTCCACAACCAACAATCATTGCTGTCCAAAAGACCACATTTCTTTCAAGTTTTGCCAAACCATCCGAACACTTTGTTGAGCATCCAGATCAGGAGTATAAATCCGTCTTAAGACAGTTATGCACCCAGGACACTAGCAGATACAACAAGCAACAAAAATCTCTTTTTCAAATGCATTGGAGAACGTCCATGCCCTGTTCAAACACTCCCACTTTGGTATAGGCGTGGAGATGCTATCAAAGGTTGTGGAGTTTGGCTTTACACCTGCTCTTTGCATTTGCTTGTAAGTTTATAAAGCCATTTCAACATATCCATACTATACAGAGCCTGCAGCATGAGCCACATTTCTTCCACATAGTCCCCAGAGAAGCCCCAATCCCTAGAGGCCTTGAGATTTCCCAAACAGAGCTTGTTCTGCAACCCAGTTTTGATCCACCCCACAGCCCTGGTGATCTTTTTGGTGACGAAATTCTCACCTCTCCTGGGAGACTCGTGATTGAAGAGGATCCCATTGCAGGAAAAGAGGCCATAGGCTTCCCTGTAGTTAACAGTGTACCAGTGGGCTGCAACCTTGGAGGTGGCATAAGGGCTACGGGGGGAAAGGGGTGTCCTCGTTCTGAGGAGGAGGGGTAGAACCATACATTTCAGAGGATCCAGCCTGGTAATACTTGATCTTGCACCCTGTGGTCTGGACATGGATGCGGACGGCCTCTAACAGACTGAGAGTGCCCGTGGCGACTACATGGGCGGTGTAATCTGGGTTTTCGAAGGAGACTCCGACATGAGACTGCATTCGATACTGAACAGATAACAACATAGTTGGACAGCCTGCTACACTAGCTTGTAGCTTCATCTAACCACCATATCGAACCCAACATTCACGCAGCAACCAAGAGGCAGAGAAAACGTGCCAGGAGAAAGAAATGCCCATACGCAGAGGAGGAGAAAACAAAAGAAAGAAGAAGGTTCGTGGCAGGGAACAGGAACAAAACGACACTCAAACACGTTTCCCTCCTTCCAATGCCTGCAGCCCAAGAAAACGTGCCCAACACTCCACCTATACGCATTGAAAGAGAATCAAAATGAGATCATGGTGAAGGAAGTCAAGACTCCACCGACTCCCACTGTCTCACGCCAAACAGAAATTACAAGTTCATTTAAGAAGTGACAAGAAATGTCACCCATCCGCCAGCTAACCAGGGAGAAAAATGCGCTTCAACCACTACCAAAAAGAATAAAAAATACAGTCTATATAAAATAATAATCATTAATCTTCTCCTTGATTACTTAAACTAAGCTCTCCTTGTTTAGTTTAATATTCTCCTCCTTGATGATTAAAAATTTTAAACTACACTCTCCTCATTTAGCAATTGGAACACAATGATGGAAAAATATAAAGCAAGGAGGACATTCATGCTTAGCTTTGCAAACAAGAGAATAAATGGCACGTGATGTTACACCACACCACACCACATATGAGCACAAATAAAGCAGAAGCGTTCCATGCTTAGCAATCGATCACCGAAGGATGAACAGGTGTAACGTAGAACAGGGCATTACAGGTGGTTAGTAATTAATATTAGGTTTATAAGAAGTCTTAGTTGGTTAGGGGAATGATTACTTATTATTGGTTTTTAAATGGGTTTGGAATGGGTCTAAGGTAAGGTGGAGAGGTGAGGTAGAGGGTGAGGTAATAATTAACCTAATATTGATAATCGATTAATAAAAATGTGTGAAAGGGGTCATAGTAAGGGGGTATGTTGATTGAAAGGGGCCTAAAGGGTTACGACCCAAGTTTAGATGTCTACATTTTCCCCTTTTTCCATGTAGCTTGTACTAATAAGTAGTGATGACAAAAACAAGAAGTAGGTTTCCCTAAATGAGGGTGGAGATGATCCCTCTTAAACCAGGAATTGATGTAGTGGAAGGAAGAAATGGTGATGGGTTTGATAAGGTGGTAGGTGATGAAAACGGGGTAAGGTTTAGGTGTAAGTGTAGGTAATGGGTGTGATAAGGTGGAAACATTCAAATGCATGGCACACGTCTAGAATGAAACAAGGCACAAGGTTTAAGAGTTCACAAACTCGCATTATCAAAGGTCGATATTTTATCCATACAAGGGTGATGTGGTCCTAGTATCAAAGGTATATGATGTGATCGGAAAAAACAACGGGTCTAGGTGTAGGAATGGGTATAAATTTATTCCAAAACACAAAAAGGTTTGGTTTGATTGAGATAAACATCACGAAATAAGTCAAGGAAAGATCGGTAGGCAAAACAACATAGGTAGCATCATCACAAGGTAGAGTGAGTAAGTGAGTTTAATTGTCAAATAGGCAAGGTCGGGCCGCAATGGGTATAGAGGTGAGGCAAACGTTCCCCTAAGAATATTGAGGGAGGTGTGAAGTGGTGAGGTAGGTAGGTGAGTCTGTCTGGATGTTATAGGGTTATGGAAATAAGGAAAATGCACCATACAAAGTGAAGATTAGGTCGTAAGGCTAATTGGGTAATTTTTAGGGTGAGCAATGTCGATTCAAGGGGAACCAATACTAGTAGCATGACCGGTATGATGATCACCTAGGGTACAACCCGACCAATGTGGGTCTCTCAAACGGTAATTTGAGCATTTCGTAATTTGGAAAGTGTTGAGGGGAGAACATATCTATGATAAAATGATAGATAGGCCCGAGAGTCAATTGGCGAGTGATTATTAGTGAGGAGAGGTGAGTTTGAGGGCCCTCTTGTAACCACCTTAGTGATTGTGATCGATTGAGAGCTTGGAGAGTCATTTGACATGGTGGAGGTAGGAAAAGGAACAAGGGGTGCTCTAGTGCACGAGAGATAGAGGCCAGTGAGGGTACAAGAGAGAGTGGTAAAGGTGTCGGGCCCTCCTAGGGATGATTTAGATATTTAGATGTTGTTTATTTTTTATTTTTGACTTATATATACCGGCTGCGTGTTAAAGAGGCAAGATGTACATGAGATTTTTTGAGAGACTTATTTATATATGTATTTACAAAGTGTATTTACATATAGAACTTCTAATATAGAGATGATGAAACTTATTTATGTTGTGTTTGGTTTCATTTCCATTGTATTGTTATCATGGAAAGTAGATGTAGGCATGGTTGATGATGTATGCTTTGTTTGGTTTAATTTCCAAGCTATTGATATTATGGAAACTAAATGTGTCGGCATGGTCGATGTCATGGTTTGGTTTGATTTCCAATGTATTGATATTATGGAAACTAGATGTGCAGACATGGTTATGGTTTAATTTCCAAGTTATTGATATTATGGAAACTAGATGTATAGGCATGGTTTGGTTTAATTTCCAAGTTATTGATGTTATGGAAACTAGATGTGTAGGCATGGTTTGGTTTAATTTCCAAGTTATTGATATTATGGAAACTAGATGTATAGGCATGGTTATGGTTTAATTTCCAAGTTATTGATGTTATGAAAACTATATGTATAGGCATAGTTATGATGTATGGTTTGTTTGGTTTAATTTCCAAGTCATTGATATCATGGAAACTAGATGATAGGCATGGTTATGGTTTAATTTTCAAGTTATTGATATTATGGAAACTAGATGTATAAGCATGCTTTGGTTTAATTTACAAGTTATTGATACTATGGAAACTAGATGAAAATTAGGTAGTAGGGAAAAATAGTGGCAAAACGGTGAAAGATGATATAAAATGGTGGCCAAGATAACCTCGCAAGACCCCATTTCTTCAAATTTCTACCAACATAGACCTTCCAAAAGGGGCCTCGAGCCGATGTAGTTCTCCCATAGGACACGAAAGAATAAGATAGTGGTAGGTAAGGTAGGTAAGGTTGGGCAAGGTAGATTGGGAAGATAAATTGGGTAAGGTAAATTGGGTAAGATATATTGTTGTTAGGTAGATTGGGTAACATTGGGTAAGGTAAATTGTGATTATGTAGATTAGGTAAGATTGGGTAAGGTATATTGTGGTTAGGTAAATGTATGATGTGATTTGATTTAATGTCCAAGGTATGATGGTATGATGAGAATTAGATTATGGGTATAGGTGTGGGTGAGATGAGAAGAGAACCCACATATCCGATGTCGATGGTCTCATTATGCGTAAGAACTAATAAGTAGTTAAAGGGGGAACTAAAAGAAGTGAAATGCTTCATATTTGGAAAGGACCTTAACGGGCATACCAAAGAGGCTTATAAACATAAACCTCTTTAAGGCATTACATGATTGATATGTCTATGGGTGAAATAAGTTGCATATAATAGGGTAGAGTGGAGTGGTTTGTTTAATGTAACCTTATTGTGAGATAGCATGCTCCTTCTTCAAGATACCCAAAACTAGCATAGGAAGTCCATGACAAAAAGTTTGTACTTTTCTTTTTTTTCTTTTGATTTTTACTTTTTTTGCATTTTTTATTTTTCATTCATAAACCGATTGATGCAGGAAGTCTATATTGGGATGAATAGTAGATTCTCCTTGAGGTCTTCGTGAAGTTGATAAATGCAGAAGCTCCAATATAATGGTTGGTTTAAAAAGATAGAGCAGTCTTTCATTTTTTTATAGACTAAGTACAACATGTGGCCAACTTTATATAGTTTTCCTTTGAGGAGTAGTCTACTTATAACAGAAATAGAGAGAGAGATGTTCATTTGAGGGAAGCATATATTTGCGATAATTTTGACTCGAGTATAATTTTTGTTATCCCAAAAATTTTGCATTATTTTGGACTTGTAGTCATGGACAAGACTATAAAGGAGTATATGCTTCTTTTATGAAGTAAAACCATAACACAAAAAAGGTTAGCTATGAAAGAGGGTTTTCAAGTGACAAATGACCATGGGATTCCATCCTGAAAAGGAAAAAAAAAGTATCCATGAGAATCATGCCATGAGTAGAGCCATGGTACTCATATTCAAGATAAGGTTGAATGGTGACAGATAATCACACAATTCTGTTTGAGTCATTGGTCCTTAAAAGAGGTAGGTGGAAGGAGAGATTCGCTCAAGGGAAAAACATAGATGAGACATAAAGTGATGTAGTATTGTGTTCAACAATAGAAAAGTTGAAGATGTAAGGCATTAAGGGGCTCATATTCGGGTTTACCCTCAAGAGAGGATAAACGATAAGCTCCAAATTCATAGGTATGGGTGAATATATAAGTTCCAAGACAATTAGGATAAAAATTTACTTGTTTACTTTTCTCCATTTTGGTTACATGTTAATTTTCCTTTAGGGCAATATCGTTGATCTTGAATTTTCTTTCTTAAACTCGTTTTTCATAAGCACGTTTAATGCACTTTTGGTAGATTTGGAGGTGGTTGAGAGCGTTAAAATGACATTCATCTAGTAGTTCAAGTTGTGCAAAAGTTCTTGGCAAAAATCATCATCGAGATGAAATGTTTAAGAGCTATACATAGATATTTAATTTTGACTTCAAAAGGTAGGACGGTCTCCGTACCATAAACCAAAGAGAAAGGTGTAGCAGTGTTGGAGGTGTGAATGCTGGTATGATAAGCCCATAAGGCAAAAGGAATGTGCATGTGTCAATCCTTACCAGATTCATTCACCACTTTCTCAAGGATTTTGTTGAGGGTTTTGTTAGAAGATTTGGCTTGACCATATCCTTGTGGGTAATATGGTGAAGAGAAACTAAGTTCAATAATGAATTTGTCACATAATTTGCGTAGGGTTTTATTTTTGCATTGTTTACCATTATTAGTGGTGAGGTGATGAGGAACACCAAAGTGACAAATAATATGGTGGTTGATAAATTTAATAATTTTCTTGGATTTCATAGAAATGAGAGGGATGGCTTCCACCCATTTAGTGTAATATTCAGTCATTGTAATGATCCAGCAATGACGTTGTAAGGAATAAGGGTTGATCTCCACAATGAGATCCAAAGCCCATTGAGAAAAGGGCCAAAATTATCTTGCGCATTGTAAGGTGTGAATAGGAGTATAATGAAGGTTAGCATGTTTCGAAAATTCACACAACATTTAACATAGTCACAACATTATTGGTTAAGGGTTTTCCAAAGTAGTAGGTGAGTCGAAGGATACATTTTAAAACAGCAAGGCCACTAAACCGTCCCCCACAAATCCCATCATGAATCTATTTGATGGTGTACGGGATTTCATAATCGTGAGGAATTACATGAGGATACCATCAAAGTCATGTTTGTAGAGAATACCTCTCATGATGACATAATGAGAGACACTTTTAGGAAGGTCTATTTTCCATTACGAGTGAGATCCGAGGCAAGATTAAAAGTGATAAGTAGTCAAAGAAAAACTATTTATACCAAATGTCACGTGGGTCAATATCGATGCTACACAAAAAAATTAATGCCAAGGATACTATAAGAAGGGGACTGCAATAGTTGTATTGTGAAAAATATTTTTGATTCCGAAGGTGAGGCAAGTATTTGAGAAGTAAGACAAGCCATGGTATTTGTGAATTTTTTGGTGGATCACGAAGTGACTTGAATAAGGAAATGATCAAACGTAGTCAAGAGTAGATTGACATGATGTTTATACTTTCTAATTTCATCGTTACAACACTGGTATGAACCATTAACTTGGTTCACAACCAGTTGAGAGTCACCAAAGATATTAATGGATTTAACATCTAAGGCATTGACATTTTGAAGACCTAACACAAGAGCTTCATACTCGGCCATGTTATTATTTGTGCGGCAATGAAGTCTAGTTTGAAGGATAATGGCATAGGCTCACCATCAAGGGTAATGAGGATGACCCCTAAACCTCCCTCATGGTGACATATGAATCCATCAAAGAATAATGTCATTTGATAAATAATGTCATCAAGGGAAAGGGTGGTTATAGATCCGTCAGTAAAATCAAATTTTGAGGGTTGATTCCCAAAAAGAGGAGCATCTGTAAGTTGATGCATGATGGTTTGTCCTTTGACAAAAATTGGATGAATAAACTCCAGCTTATAAGTCAACAAGAAGCATGAGCTAATGATTGGTGTGTTGGTGTTGATAAGTTTTGGTGTACATGTAATGAAGAGGGTCGATGTTGGTAACAAAAAACATTTTTTGATTGATAAGGTAGTGGTGAAGTTTTGTGGCCACGAAGACTAGGGATAAGTATAGATTTTTAGTGTGAGTATACTGAGTTTCATAATCTAGAAGAGTACAACTTACTTAATAAACTACTTGTTCCCTATGTTGCTCATTATGATGAGTGAGCATGGCACCTAAGGAATGGTCATTAGTAGAAATTTAAAGGTAAAAAGGTTTATCATCTTTATGATGAGTGAGCATAGGTGGCTAAAGAAGGTATTTCTTCAACGCTTCGAAATATGTGTGACACTCATCATTCTAATGGAAAGAAACATCCTTTTTAAGGAGGTCGTGAAATGGTTAGCATCGGGCTGAAAGTTGAGAAATGAAGCGTTGGATGGATTGTAATTTTCCTTGCAAGATAAGAAATTTTTGAAGGTTAGTAAGTGGTGGCATTTCAATAATTTCCTTGATCTTAGTGGGATCCACTTCAATACCCCGAAAAGAGACGATGAAACAAAAGAGATCACCCGAGAGGACTGCGAAAATGAACTTCTTTAGTGTAAGGCAAACACAATATTGGATAATGTGGTCAAAGATAACTTTGAGAATGATCGTGTGTTCAACGCAATGCTTGGACTTACCAAGAAGGTCGTCGACATAGTCTTCTAATATCTCATGCATGATGTCATGGAAGATGTAATTCATAGTGCGCTGATAGGTAACACCATCATTTTTCAAACTAAAGGGCATGGCATGATACCAAAAGGTCCCCCAAGGGGTGATGAAGGAATTTTTGTGTTGATATTTTAGAGCAAGTAATATCTGATTGTAACCCTAAAACCCATCCATAAGAGATAGCATCTCATGTCCGGGTCAGTAAGATCAACTAGTTGGTCACATCTAGGTAGAGGAAAGTTATCTTTTGGATAGGCAAGGTTAAGGTCATGAAATTCAGTGTAGATACGAAGTCCCCTGGTCACTTTCATGATAGGGACAATGTTAGATACCCATTGTGGATAATTAATAGGTTAGATGAAGGAAACAAATAGTATACATTGAATTTCTTCTTTCATAAGAATAAAAATGCAAGGATGTATTTTACGAAGCTTCTATTTCATAGGTTTGGTGTCGTGGTTAGTTACAATATTGTGAAGCATAATATTAGGGTCAATACCTGACATATTATTATAAGACCAAGAAAATGTGTTGCTACGATCATGAAGAAAAGCGGTGAAATATTATTGTTTCGTGGAGTCTAAAGATTGGCCTATCTTTAGAATTTGTGGGTCATCCTGAGTGTGAATGTTGATTTATATGGTAGATTCATTCAACATGTTTTATGTGTTAGAGGTTAATAAACTTTGAATGTAAGAATTATATATACCTAAATAGCTCATAATAGAATCATCGTCCTAACATTGAATGATGTTTATAGGTGTATCATCATCCAACATGTCGGGGTAAAGAAAAGGAAGGGAAGAGGGAGCCTCACCATCACATTGATAGATCAAAGGTTCCAAGGAGATGGTGTTCACGAAAAAAAATCTATACGAGTAAAGGATTTGGGATCCATATACTTTGTGGGAGAAGGCAACGTGATAGGTGCAAAAGGTGGGGAAGGATTTTCTTCTTCTACGAGGGTGATTCGGACCTTCTTAGGAGGAGGTTACTGAGGAATCCAAGAACATGATGTTCTTTGTGTTTCCTAGTGGTGCATGGTATGATGACATGACGACCTTGTTTGTAACAACCAAATTCGAAGCCTTTCAAGGCACAACGATGAAGAAAAGTAAGTGTGAAGTTGTGTTTGGTGAGATAGGAGAAATCAGATGAAAAAGGTTTGGTTTAGAAGGGAGGTTCAATGGAATAAGAGGAAGTGTCAAGCCCCCTATAAGTTAGGTTAGTACGAAGGTGGGGATGGTCCTATGGTATGACCTCTCCTATACGATGATCATAGCGTGAGTTTTGGTGTAGTTTTCCTTACTCCTGAGGAGTAAGGAATGTGTTAATACCGAGGAGGTGATATTCTCTCGAGTGAAAGGTGTTGAAAAACACCTACAAGGGGGTTTGTTATTGGTACTTGGGTAGCAATAATTTATGAGCTATCTGAAGTTTGAGAAGATGAGGCATCAATATAGGTTGGATTAGGAGGATCGGTAGGTGGGCTAGACAAGGAAAGTGAAGCGGAAGAAGTGGTAGGTTTGGTAGATTCCTTAACTAGGATTAGGATATCATTTGGATGGTAAATCATATTACATGTTTTTAAGGGGGAGGGATCTTCCTGAATAGTGTAAGGTTCCCCTTCATATTTGAATTTGATGTAATGGTGAAGGGTAGAGGGTACATAAGCCATGGCACAAATCCAAGGATGTCCTAGAAACATGTTATACTGAACTCTCCTTCGAGAACGTAGAAGAGTTCGGGTATAATTTGAGGACCCGCATGGATGTGGAGGAAACCAAAGCCAAGGGTAGTGGTCATGGAATCATTAAATTATCAAAGCATGATGGGATTTATAGACATATAATTAGGCGGTATGCCTATTTTTTCATAATTATGAGAGAGATGGTTTTGATGCTAGCACCCCCATCAATCATAATGTGTTTAATGTGAATGTCATTAAACTAAGTAGAGATGAAAAGAGCGATATCGGGATCATGAGCTTGTGAAGGGAAAATATATGATTTGGAGAAATTAATGGAAGAAATTTCATGAGGGAAAATGAGTATTGTGATAGGTGAAGTGTCATTAGGTGGTATCACGATGGATTATAGGACCTCAATGAGGGTCTAACAATGAAAATCGAGAGGTTTAGATCAATTCAAATAAATACATCTTCAACAGGATTGGTGAAGTTGTTTGATCATTAAACGATGAGTAACCCTAGAAGAAGTGGGTGGTATCATCCCAAGGATGGTTATCTTTGGGGAGGTTCATGTGAAATGGTGATTAAAGGTGAACTAGAAGGGTTACCAACCTTTTCCTTTCCTTTGTCTTTCATTTTTGTGATGAGTGGCCACATGCACCATGTTAATTTCAAACATAGGAGGAACCTGGGCATATTGTTTATCTGTTCCTCTACCCCTAGGTGAATGTGAATGTAAAGGTTATATAATGGGTTTAGGGCTAGGTTATTGGTGATGGGTGAAGAAATAATGGAATACTCCTCCAATAGATCATCTTTGTCAAAGAGATCATCATAATGACAAAGTCAAGGAGAATGGATTTAAGAACCTTACAAATCTCGACATCATTCCCTTGTGAGTGGTGATAAAAGCAATTTTTTAGTCATTAAACCCTACTAGTTTAGGTTTGAGAGTTTTGTAAGGCTTGATAAGTAGAAGTGATATGGAATATGTCTCTAACAATTAAGCAAGGATGTTAGAGTAGGATCCTGCAAAAGATCACAATGACAGTCAATGTTTTCTTAGGTGAAGGGGTAGGCACCTTCATGAGGGAGGCGAGGTGAGAGATTGTGTTGAGTAACTACATTTTTGGTAGGTGGTGAAGGTTTGGGTTTAGGTTGTGCCTTCTTGGGTAAAGTGGAGGAATAATGCGCGAGGAAAAAGGGAACTCATGAGGTGTAGGTATCTCGAGTAAGCCAAGGCGAAAGTGGGAGCGTTGGCAAGAGTGAGGGTAAAGGTAGTGAAGAAGGTGTGGGAAGAATGGGAGGTGAAGGTAGGGGTATAGGATATCACACCTTGGATTTTCCTTGCTAAAGGGGAGGTTAACTAAGGTTGAAGGATGTGGACCCAAAATAGATGGTATAAGTGAAGGTGAGTGAGAAAGTTTGTGGGATACTAGGGTGTAAGCCCTAAGAGGTTGGGTCTTCCTCTTAGGCGTTGGAGTGGGTTTTGTGATTGTTGGTGAAGAATTTGACAAGTTTAGTTTCACAGAGGGTGTAACAAACTTGGTTCCATAAAACCCCTAAGGTGGTAGTAGGTTTTTGAGTAGATGGAATCCCGAGTGGAGGGAGTGTTGATGAATAGGGGCTAGAACCATGAGATTATTCTTAATTGCTTTAAATAATTTGGAGTAAATGGTCGAGGTATCTAGGGATAACATCTACATTTAGGTGGAATCGAAGTCTAAGGTGCCTGTTGTCAAAATTTCACCCCCCAGGGTAAATTTCGATAACATGCATCAGAGTTTTGCAGTTCTAGGCAAGTAGATTGGACAGAAAATCACGAAAAATGGCTAAGTCCTAGTCCTAGGAGCAGTCGGGACATTTGGGACATCTAGGCGCGGATCAGCCGAAAAGCCTCCAGGTGGCCCGTGAAGTAAAGGGACATCTGGGCCACAGGTACGCGAACGATGCGAAATGCCCGAATCGGCCGAAAGAAGGAAAAATTTCCCCAAGTCTTCATCCGGACAAACAGACACAAGTACGCTGAAGTACTCGAACCGACCGGGTTCGGCCGAAATGAGAATAAACAGATTGAAGCAAATGGGACATCTCGGGCCGTGAGGACGTGAACCACCCGAATCGAAGCGACCGGAAGAATTTGTCCCGTGAAGCAAAGGGACAAATGGGACAAGAGTGCGTGAAGGACATGAACCGGCCGGTTCTACGAAAAGGGGAACTTTCGCACTAAGCGGTTTGGGACATTTGGGACAAATGGACGCGAATCCTTCTGCATTCGGCCGAAATAAGAAACTTCAAAGACAAGGAAAATGGGACGAAGGGACACGCGGACGTGGATCACCGCAGAACCCGTTGACCAATCAACGCATGCCACGTGTCACAAGGAGAAAAGTCAAAAAGTCAAAGGGGCGAGTTTTCGAGCACTGATCCGAACCAATGAAATAGTGCCACGTGTCCCACCTAGGGCCCACAAGGAAATTTCAAAAGATAGCCCACCAAGAGGTGGAGAAGAGAGAGTTTCTCGGCGAATCGAGCTTGCCACGTGTCATCCAGTGGCGAAGCGCGGGAAAATATTTCAAAATCCGTTTTGGTCTGTTCCGTGCCCTAAATCCTCAGATCGTCATATCTTTTGATCCAGAGCTCGGATTTGCACGTTCTTTATATCAACGGAAAGCTTGTGAGATTCTCTAAACGATTCCGGGGTCAATCTTTCATTTTTGTTCAGTTTGGAGAGAGAAAATCAAGAAACGCCTCTGGCACAAAATAACAAGCAGAAGTAATGCTTCAACTAACAACTTTAATGCAGCAGACAGTTCGCCGCTTCGCACATTGGACACGGCTGCTTTTGCCAGATCCGCCGCTTCTGCCATAATGAGATGAACTGAATGCAACCTGGAGGTGGTTGGAGTAGATTTGGCTTCCCCCTCTCTCTTTCCTCTCTCATTCTTTCTATATATTGTAAAGAGGAGCTTCTTTTCAGTGGAACATTTTTCTCGCTTTTGCCTCTCCCTTCTTCTCCTCGGAGTGAATTTGTGGAGTTCGAACCTCTCATTTGAACTGTAATACTATTATGCCTCATGGCATTCTGTAGTGTATTGTATCAATCTTTGGAGCAAGTAATGCATGTCTGTGGATGATTCTCAGCCCTCTCTGTGTTCATTTTTGCATCCTCCTGGTCTTCACTACAGTTTTCATCTCAGTGCATGATCTTATATCACATTCAAATGGTCTGTGTTCACTGGAAAAATAGGTGTTCTTCATTCCTTGGTGCATCACCTCTATTAGCTTAGATTTATTTTATGCATCTTCTTACCTTGTCTCCTTGGCAGATTAGATTAGGTTTTGAGAAAACCCTCTGCATATTTCATGTGCATCTGAACAGAGGAATAGGAACCAGCCTTCTCTGGAGAATCCTTTCTCATTTTTTCAAGTCCCACACTTGGAGAAAGGATTCAATGTTATCCAATCACACCGGATGATAAAGTGATCAACCTAGAAACCTGATCTCGCATCCGTGGGTGCTGTGATTTTTCATCAACAGTTTTGGCACGCCCGGTGGGACCTAGAGGTCTCATTTTTATTGCAGCAAAGTTGATATGCATCTGCTGCAATTTTCTTGCTTGAAAAGAGCTATTATTCGCATATCTGGTGACTCCAAGAGAAAGATCAACTGGTTTCAGCAGTGCAGGCCTGAAAGCTTATGAGAACAATCACAAGGTCAAGAGTTGGAGAAGAGGAAGTGCTGTTTGAATACCTGCAATTATCTTCAAGAAGAAGGCAAAGAGGAAGAAGGATTCAAAGGTCTCCATCTCCACCAAACAGAACTCTCTCAACTCCTCCACCTGCTCGGCCTTTCATTCAGTATTCAAGAGTCCTTTGACCAATCAGAATGGCGCAACCACTAAATCCCTTTGTCAATTTCACCGGCAAAGAGCCCACTTGCCCTCAATGCACGAATCCGGCCCAATTGCAGCGTTGAAGAACATTCCATTTTTCACTGGAGAAAATCATACCACTCCTGGTGATCATGTCAAAGACATTGCTAACATCTGTGCAATCCATGAGATAAATGAAATGGATGTAGTTGTCAAATTGTTGGCGTCTTCATTCAAGGGGAAAGCATTGCAATGGTTTAGGAGCCTTACAACTGGTTCTATCACAAATTGGAATCGATTATGCATAGTTCTCCATGAGCAGTTTGGGGAAAAGGGAGACAATTTGTCTCTACTGGAACAATTAACAACTATCAAGAGAGCTCCCAATGAGCAGTTGACTGACTTCAACTTCAGATTTCAAAAGTCTTGGGATAGGATTCCATGGCGGTCAAAGCCAACAAAGAGGTGCTTTTCTCTACTACCTTAAAGCTTTGAATTCTGATATTTCTATGTTAATTCAATCAATGGGAGGCACAACTTTACCTGCTGCTTATAGCATTGCCATTAGAGCCGAAAACTGTCTTATTCAAGCTGGTAAATTGGCTCCTAGGCCTCCAATGCCATTATATCCAAGTTTAGAGAGCCCAAGTGCTAGTCAAGCACCTGTCTTAGCTCCTATTCCCACTCCTAGAAATCAGAGTTCAAATGAAGCTTCCACTTCATCTCCAAGTGCCCCAAATGAGCTTCAAGAGGTCATGAAGCAATTGCAAAATCTAGGAAATGAGCTGGTCACTCTCAAAAGACAACAAGCTCAAGGTTTTAGACCTTCATATCAGCCTCAAGCTCAACCTAATAGGCAGCCATATCCGCCTCAAAGGCCACCTAATCTAGCTACAAATATGAATCAAACAAGGCCTCCTATCAATAGACCATTCCACCCTATAATCCAAATGCCATATCTCCTCTAGGGCATTAGTACCAAAGACAAAACAACATTGCCCAGAATATGATTGGTGTTTTCCATGTAATGAGCCTCATAATCAATCCATGTGCTTCAATGGTGCTTTGACTCAAGCTTTAATGGTAACAACTACTGGTGTGGAGGCTGAGAACAGTCAAGAAAACAACTAACAACAAGAAACATTCCAACAGCAATCAGCCCCAAATGACACCACATTGGTAAATTGGCAAGCAGAGGATTTTTGTGGCATGAACCAGGCAGTTTCTCAAGGTGTTGCAGCAAACACAAGGTCAAAAAGGAGAAATTTGGGTGAAGAGCAGCCATTAGCCCCAGCCAATCCACAACCTTCCATGGCTCCACAAATGATTGGCAAGCAAAGTCCCATTTCAAATGCACAAGGGCAGCCAAGAACAGCCCCTAGGCCAACTCAAATGCCAGCTGTTGCTGCCCACATACAAGGAGTAAATGTGCAAACCAAGGGACAGCAGAGAGATCCTTCATCACCATTCAGTATCATTGATCAGATGAAGAAGACAAACGTCAATATATCTATGTGGGAATCCCTATCCATCCCAGGCCAAAGAGATCTGCTGCAAGCTGCCATGAAGGACTGGCCAGCTTCGAATCAGCAGATGCAAGACAAAGTGCTTACAAATGCTGCCCAATCTGAAGGAAATCATGGAGGACAACAAGGTAAGATGTTGAAACCCCCTCCTTTCTATGTTTCATTAATCATTGGAAATCAACTAGAGCATAATTGCATGATTGATTCTGGAGCAAGTAGCTCTGTCATGCCTAAACAAATAGCCGATCACCACGGCTTCAGTATGAAACAACATCCAAAGGGGTAGTGCAGTTGGATGGGACAGTAATAGCAATAGTTGGAGTGATTAGAAATTTGAGTCTTACCTTGCACGCATGTCCAAATGTTGTTGTTACCTTCCACCACTCTTTGCCCTATGCTTGTCAAGGGACTTCACTACCAAGATTGGGGGATATTTGTCCACTGATTGGTCACATATGTTTGTTCGACGAGGTATGGAACTAAGGCTACAATTAGGTCAGAACCTATTGCAAACTTCCACATTGAGCCCTACACTCCAAGTCGATTAATGCCAATTGCTCAAAGATTTGATCAAGAAGATCACCCAAGCACCGATGAAACCGACACTAAGGTTGGAAACATCCCGGATCTAACTCTTGATGAATGGGCAAGCAAGGTACATGCTTTTGATCCTTATCAAGGAATAGAAGAATCTGAGCTAGGATTCTATTGTATACACGAAGAAAGTCAACCTATTCCTAGCATCACTAAGCCAAACCACAAGGATGACAATGAGGTATGGCAGCTGTTTTTTGATGGGTCAAGGAGTAGACAAGGTGCAAGAGGTGGAGCCATGCTTGTTTCACCTCAAGGAGTAAAGTACTATTCAGCTTTTAGATTTCAATTTGCATGCTCCAATAACACTGCTGAATATGAAGCCTTGGTGCAAGGGATGCATTGGGCAATCAAGAAAAAAATAAAGAACTTGCAAGTCTTTGGGGATAGTGAATTGATTGTAAATCAGGTCAAGGGACAGCATGCGGCCAAAAATGATCTACTCAGGTGCTACAAGAACAGGGTGTGGGACCTCATGGAAGATTTTGAGGGTTTCGGCATTAAAGCCATTCCTAGGAAAGAGAATCAAGCTGCTGACAGGCTTGCAGCAGTAGGGGCAGCCTTTGACATTGTAGAAAACATTCAACAAGACAAGGTACAGCCAAACATCCACGTGATTGTGAGGCCTTCGGTGCCGGATAACAATGTCAGTTGGCAAGTATTTGAGAATGACCAGCAAATCATCCATTTCTTGCAAGAAGAAGCTGAGTTCTCAGCTAAGAATCAAGAAAAGTTGGAACAGCAATATGGTGACCAAGTGATACAGCTGAGAACTGACAAGCTGCCCAAGGGACTTATCACTTTGGAGTCCATTTTTAACCCCAATGATCAGTTTAGAAAGGAGAAAGCAAACATTCAGGTCAAGAGAGAAGATTCGGTATCCATCTTGGTAGAAGAAAACAAGCCATTGCAAATTGGAAAGATGACAACTGAGCAAGAAAGATGTGAGTTCATACAGCTATGTCAAGAATTCCCTGACGTGTTTGCTTGGAGCTATGAAGACTTGAAAGGTTTCAATCCCAACTTAGCTCAGCATACCATCAAATTGGATCCAAATACTAAGCCTGTCAGGAAAAAACAAAGACCAATCAATCCACACATGGAGCCTCTCATGAGGAAAGAATTGGACAAGCTGATTGAGTCAAGAATCATATTCCCAATCAAGCATTCTAGTTTGGTTGACAACTTAGTTCCAATCGGAAGAAGAGGGGAGAGATCAGGCTGTGTGTTGACTTCAGAGATTTGAATAGAGCCTCTCTCAAGGACCATTATCCACTCCCTTCCATGGAGCAAATATTGCATGTCGTAGCTGGTTCAGAAAGGTTTTCACTACTTGATGGTTACTCAAAGCTTCAATCGATTATGGTGAAGGAGGAAGACCAGTTCAAGACAGCCTTCACAACCAAATGGGGCACATATGCTTACAAGAAGATGCCATTTGGATTGTGTTGGTCTGAAAATCATGCGCCTGGACAGATCTATGGATAGACGAGCCAACGGTGTGCGGGCTTAGCCCCTCTTTGAGTCAAAGAAAGTGAAACTGGTTTATTGCTATTCTACCAAAGCGAGGAATCTATGCAAGTCTCACAGATTCGCCTTCGGGGTTGGGATCTCATCCAAGTAGAGTGTTTCAGTTGCGAAAAGAAAGGAATGAAAGAGGGAAAAGAGAAAGAACAGATCCGAAGGAAGAAGAAAAGAAATGAATTCCAAAGCGAGAAGGTCGGAAGATTTATGTTTTTGGGTTGGTAGTAAACAGAGCCAAACCTACTTACATAAATAAACAAAGCAATACTTGATGAGCAAATGACGAAAAAAGTAGATATGAATCCAACAGATTAAACACATACAAATCTAACGTAAGGAAGATCTAATGCATAACACACTATTGAGCACAAAGTCTTAATATTTGTATTCTTTTCTTTCTTCATTACAAGAAAGCTCAAAGTCTTTCTCTCCTCACTTCTATTTTCATCTAAAAAATGTTC
Source organism: Taxus wallichiana var. yunnanensis (assembly GCA_018340775.1). Lineage (NCBI taxonomy): Eukaryota > Viridiplantae > Streptophyta > Pinopsida > Cupressales > Taxaceae > Taxus > Taxus wallichiana. The sequence continues at coordinate 108,048,544 of CM031235.1, read as the reverse complement.
ACCCCGAATACAACAAGTATTCCAGTATTTATAGAAGAGAGGAGAAGAAAAGCAAAAAGGAGCCAACAAATATTTACAAAGATATTTACAAAATATCTAAAAGTCATGTTGACTTCTTGACAACTTGATGGATGACATCATCCCATGATGCAACATGGATGATGTCATCATTTGTGCCAACACACTTTAGACATTTCAACAAGAAAGTCGGAGAATAGAGAGAAGAAGAAGAAGAAGAAGAAGAAAAAGAAGCAGCTACTCGTCATCGTCATCCTGCGGCCGAAAGGGGGTTGCACATCGCTTCGATCTTTCTCGAGAGATGATATGTGGAACTGAGCGCGGTATTCCAAAAACTTGTTAATCATGGGCCCAAATTGATCCTGTGATGGATCCTTGTGCCGTTCGCTGATTGCTTCGCAAGTCTCCCACTCGCTTATGAGCTTTTCTAGGAGTTTAGAATAATCTTTCTCCGCCTCGATGAGGAACCCGATGAAGTCCCTACAGCCAGGCGGGTTGTTGATAGATTCAGTGTCAAATGTGACCTCTGGCCCCGTTCCTTGAGAAGCGATCTCCTTGAAGATCCGGATAGTTTCATCAGCTGATCTCATGGTAAAGGAAGGAGTGAGCAGCCCTGGAGACATGTTAAGAACAATTCGCTCCATTTGATGCATCGCATCCAGGGCCTCTTCCTTCACCTTGTCTATCTTTTCCAGAACAAATTCCAGCTGATCTATCCGATAGTCCAGAGTGGACATGGTTTTGTTGAGGGCCCTTGGATGGCCGAAAACTCCGAACTTGACCAGATCTTCGACTGAACAGTCGAACATTTGTTGAAAGGTCTCATGTTGGAGTCTAGCATGATCTAGCTCTTCTGATATGGGACCCGCTAATACTTGGAGTTCCTTGTTCACCTTTTTGATGTTTAGATATGAATTGACATACTCGGCGATCACTCTTTCACTATCCTTGAGGATCTGGCTCCTCCAAGCAGAAACGGCCATACCCTGCTCGCCGATCTTTGAATATTCATTGATTTTCTCCTGGCTGAGAAGCTCAGAAGTCTCGGCGGTAGTCGTGGGAGGTGCACTACCCATCTTCTGTAAGGCTTGAAGCAGATATTTGTTCTGCTCCTTCAGTAGCCTTTTCTCTTCTTTTATTCCTTGAAGCTTTTTGCAGAGGGCATCGACTGCGGAAAGAGCTTCCCCCTGGAGACTTTCAGAAGACGTCCCCATTGTGACTTGAGTCACAGTAAAATCTGTCGAGAGACAGATCTTTTTTCTCCTTGAGGGGATCAGGGTATGCTATTTCCATAACTCTCTCACCCGCAGCACTTTGAGAGAAGCGTGTTACAGGCTTTTGCTTCTTTGCCCCTTTGGCTGGAATCACTGAAAAGTCCATCGGAGTGATGGGAACTTTCCTCTTTTGTTGGCTCAGCTGCTGAGAGATCCAGGCTGGTCCCATAGAAGAAGGACCAGAGACAGAGGAGGAGGGAGCAACAGTAGAAGAGGGGAAAAACGTGGAGACACGCGGCGGTGGCATTGAAAGCATAGCCGAAGAAGTGTCCACGGGAGGAAGGGAAACCGCAGCTGCAGAAGACAAAGGAAGGGAAGGGAGCCCGGAAATGAGGGAAGAAATGGAAGAAGATAAATCAGTGAGGGAAGAGAAGATAGACGAAGAGGCAGGGGAAAGAGTAGAAGAAGAGGCGGAGGACATGACCAAAGGGATGGTCGCCTGAGTTACTTGAGGAGGAGAAGGAAGAGAAGAAGAAGGGATAGAAGGGACTTCTGTGGTTGTAGCAATGCCGACATCCTGAGTGGATGGGCGTATGGGACTATCCTCCGCTGCTTCTTTCTCTGGCGAATCCAGAGTTATTACCTGTTCTGGCGCTGTGGAAGGAGGACTTCCAGGGGCTTCTTCCTGAATGGTGCTAGGTTCACCTTCTACACCTTTGCCTTTTAGCTGCTTCTTGGACCTTGGAGGTGCATTGCCCAATGGGGAGGTTGTGAAATCTACCCCGAGGTAGATCAGCCCGTTCATGCGGCACCAGTGCTCTGTTCTGCGCATAGTCTCCTTGACCCTCTCCTCAATTGTTTGAGGAGCCTTGCTTCTGTCAATGGCCGGGAAGGGCCAATCATCCCCTTCCGTGTCATTATACACCTTGTCTACTTCATCTTCCATAGTTTGGAAGCCTTTGGGGACAATGGCCACTCCGTATTGGATAATTTCTCGCCATGCTAAGTGAGAATGATCCTTTCTTCTGAGTTCCACCTCGTGGATGACGTCAATGTAAATATCCTCAATTTGAGGGACATGGATCGGATCAAGCTTAGCCCTTGGCAGGCAGCTCCTTGGGTCAAAGGTAGGCCTGGCTGGGAAGTCATGTTTCAAATTGAGCAACTCCAGCTCTGCGAACATTTCCTTCGCCTTGTGATGGGAGGAGCATGTGTACCGGCCCACTGTGAGGGGGAAAGGAGTTCCGCCCTTCTTTCTTTTGAGGCATTTCTCATGGTATGTGACCAGCTGCCTTGATAACTCTAGTAGGATTAGCTTAGGTCCAGCATACCTCGGTAGCCTGGTTGGCTCGCCCAAGAAGTTGACCACCCTCAGATAGGTAAATGTGGGAAACTGGGTGAACAGGGCCCCCCACTTCTCCACGGTTGACACAATGTTTTTGGTCATGCGACCATGAGTTAGATTTGGCCTTAACAGGCAAATGATGTGATAGAAGAAAGCATCATTAATTTTGGTGAATTGAGGGATGCTATTCTCCAGCCTTAGTTCTGGATAATATTCATATATTTTGACCTGAGGCCAAATTCCACTTCGGTTTAGCCCTGGATAATCCCTTTCCGATGCTGCAGTAGACTACGTAGGAGTTCATATGGAACACTCCCGTTGTGGCGAATTGTTGTAGCTGCTCGGAGATGGTGCTGCTTATTATTTCTCCCCAGCAAAAGCGCTGCTCAGGCACATTCTTATTCATTGTTTCCAAGTACCTCAGCATCCATTTATGGAAGTAGTGGGCGTCAGAAAGCCCGAAGACCCTGCTCAGGAAAGTAATAGTATCGCTGAGCTCTTCTGAGAAGTCACTGCGGTGGATGATTTGGGGCCACCGGGTTACCACCTTCTTGTTTTTCAAGTAGACTTCGTTCATTAGTTGCATGCATTGGTCTTCATTGTCTTCCCAGGCCTTGATGCACTCTTCTTGGCTGACGGCCACAAAGTGCCGGTGGTGAGGGATGCCGAGCATTATCTCAAAATGACGGGCAGTGAGGTTTATGACTACCTCACCCTTGCTATTTTCGACACATCTTGTGTCCTTGTTGTAAGATTGTGCAATCACCATCATGAATTCATTGTTGATGGCACTGACGGGGATTCCTCCGGTGAAATGCAGGGCACTGCCTATTAATTTTTCCATCCACGGACTTCTTGTAACCTTCTGAGTCCTAACCCAGAATTCTTCCATGTCAATGTGACCTAACTCTGAGTCCCTGACATCCATACTGCATTCAGCCTGTGATTCGGGCATCCTGACCCTTTGATATTTGTACTTCATCTCTTCCTCTGTAAGCTTAGCCTTTCCTTTTGATTTGACGGGTCTCTTGCTGGATGTAGACATATGTTCTTTCGAATTCAGTTGCTGATCTGCATGAAGAAGAAGCGAGACCCAATCCAAAAAGGTTGAATTAGCCATTTGATCTTCCATCGGAATGTTAGCAGAAGAAAGAGTTAGAGATTTTAAGGCTCAGGGCGCGGGGCGCATGAAAACTGCAGCTAACAGGGCTAAATAGATAAGGCGCACAGAAAAGGAGTGCTGCAGAGGTTAAATTGGCGCCAAAGGCGCATGGCGCATGGATACTGCATATTGCATTTGATATAGGGCGCATGAGAAGCGCGTGTTACATTGGGACAGGATGCGCCCAAGGGAATATGGTGCGGCGCACGAAAAACTCACACAACATGGTGTTATTGCAATCGGGGATGCGCCTGCGCCTTTATAGCTTCATACTTATACTTAGCGAAAAAAACTTTTGTTGCATGGAAGCTGGGTGCGCCATGGGCGCATGGAAAAAGGATGCAACATGGACGGATGGTGCGCCATTGGGGCACAGTTTCAGCACTTGTAGCACGCGGAAAAGGTGCGCCTTGAGGGCGCATGAGCTCATGATGCAGCAGGCCGAAAGGGTGCGCCATTGGCGCGGATTTTTCTTTTTTGTAACAGGCGGGTAGATGTGCCATGGGGCGCAAGCTGTTCGCTCTTAGTGTTGCAGGGGTGACAGACGCGCCAAGGAGAAAAACAGAAAACCAAACTCTTAAAGGGGGTTATACATGATTCTTAGATTTCTTCTCCTCTTTGTTTTTAACATGCTCAGTGGGCAAACGAAACGGTTAAAACCAAGAGGATTACAACCATGGTTTCAAGAAAATGACCTTCTCCAGCAGATCTGGAAAGAGGAAGGATAGCATGGGGGCAGACAACAAACGGAGGAGGCTAGGCCAACACATTTATATATAAACAACCACCCAACAAGCAAGAACCAAACCAGGAACACACCAGGAACTGAAAGCACAAAACGCACAAGAGAGAAATAACACCTCTTACCTGGATATATAGCAAAAGTTGCAACGGGTCCACAGGACGATGAAAACGATGGAGCAGAGGCTGACAAGTTCAGAACGATCACGTGCTCAACAAAAGTGAAAATGACATTTGGGAGCGCACTCACATATATATAGAAAAACTGGTCATAAATGCGCCAACCACTTTTTCAAAGGTGCATGAGATTTGTTGTCGACAGGAGAAAGTGTGCACCCTTTGGCGCACGAGAGTATTTGACAATAGGAGACGAAGTGCGCCTTTGCGCACCAAAAGCATTGTCGACATGAAGTTATGTGCGCCCTTTGGCGCACCAAAAAGTGGAGCAACAAAAGTTGTGTCAACAATAAGGCGCATGCGCCTTGGCGCACGCAAAAGAGACTCAACATCCTTTGGCGCACCGAAAGATGTGTTAACATGGAAAACCATGCGCCAAAGGCTTTTAAGGGGCATCAAAAGCTAGTGTTACAAGGATATTTCATGCACCCAGCCAAAAGAAGGCTCAGAAAGACTAAGTTCGAAAACTAGATTTCCCGGGAAGGGATTTTACAACGCGTTTGAACGCAAGGATCCCGAACGAGGATCGGAACAAAATTTTCGTATGGTTATCGGTAAAATTGCCCTTGTCAATTTTACGGGATAACAAATTGCTCTTTGGGGACTATCCTGAGCGAACTCGGGGGTAGAGAATCCCAGATCACTTGTGCCTGTCCATTGGGTAACGGAGTCAAAAACAAGGGCGACCGGAGGAAAGAAAGAAAACACACAACAAACCAAAAGCAAACACACGATGGAAACAAACACACAACAAAAAGCAAACTGTACAAAGCAGAGAGCAAGCTCTACTTCCTGAAGATCTTTAGATGCTGCCCGCTATAAGGAAGCGGGAGTTCGGTTCCATCCAGATATGAGAGATAGAAACTATTCTCTCCGTTGAGTTGCTTGATCTTGAAGGGCCCTCTCCACAGGGAATCAAACTTTCCATGCATGCCCTTTGGTTCTCTTCGCTTGTCCCATAAAAGGACGAGATCTCCCACTTGAAAATCCCTTTGCTTGGCTTTCTTATCAAAAAGCCTCTTAACTTGATTCTGATGTTCAGTGATCCTATCGACCACCTTCACTCTCTTTTCTTCAAGTTCTCGCGGATACATGATTCTCTTTTCAAGAGAACTTTGGAAAGTTTCATCTTGAATGGCTCGTGCAAAGCGCAGAGAGCGGGAAGTTCCGCGAAAATGGGAAGCTCAACATCAATGCCATATAACACTTGAAAAGGTGACATGCCGAGAGATCTCTTGGGAGTAATACGATCCACCACCCACAAAGTGTCGTATAAGGACTTGTGCCACATCCGCTGATTTGATTCCACCGGTTTTAGTATGATGGCCACTAAGTTCTTGTTCTTTGGATTCCGCTTGACCATTTCCCGAGGATAATAGTCGGATGCGTGAGCCAAGGTTATTCCATATTCATAGCAAAAACTAATAACTTCTCGTGAGGAGAAGTTAGAAGCATTATCAATGCAACGATTTTTTTGGAACGCCGAACTCCGACAATGATATTTTCTTTAATGAAATTGCAAACCACCTCGAAGTGGCATGCTTGACGGTATGGCTTCCACCCACTTGGTGAAGTAATCCATTCTTTGTAAGGACATAGCTATGTCCAAAGACTCGATTGAGGATTGAGTGCGCCAATAAAATCAATTCCCCATTGCCTGAATGGTTCATTGATAATGACCGGCCTTAGGGGAAGGGCAGCCAGCTTGGGCTTGCCAACAAATTGTTGGCAGGGTTCACATTTCGCCACCCAGGTGGCTGTATCTTGAAAGAGCGTCGGCCAATAATACCTGGCTCGAATGATCTTGTGTGCAGTTACGGATGAAGAGAAATGCCCTCCACAAGCTGAATTGTGAAAACTTTCCAGTAGTTTTACTTGCTGGGGCTTGTCGACACATCGCAGGAAGATGCCATCTATCCCGCGCTTATATAAGCCGTCATCCCAGATGACATATTTAGCCGCCCTGAGCTTTATAGTGCGCTTCTCCTTTGCAGTTAGGTGCATCGGGCATTCACCGTAGGTAAGGAAGAAAGCGATGTCGGAGTACCACTCATCACTAGTTGCAACAAATAGAACCAGAGGCAGAGAATCAGGCTCTTCCTGCCGGTCCCGTGTTTCATCGGTATAGTCACCCCTTTCACCAGGGTTTTCTGAATCTTTGTTTTCAGCCATTAGCTGACACAGGCCCTTGCCCCTTACCAGCTTGGTTGGTTTAATGTCCAGGTCATACTCCTGGACCTTTGCGATCCAATTTCCCCGCAAACTTCCTAACTCCTGCTGAGTTAGAATTGATTTCACCGCCGTGTCAGGGACCAGCACCACCGTATGCGAGTTTAGAATGTAATACCTGAAATTCTTCACTGCTTTGACAACGGCAAAGGCGTGCTTTTCCAATTGAGTCATCTTTAGTTCGTGAAGCTTGAGGGGAGAACTCATGAATGCAATCGGGGACTCAATGTCTTCTGAATTCTTTTGCATTAAGATTGCAGACACAGTATGCTCAGATGCATAACTATACATGATGAAGTCCTTGGAGAAATCGGGACATACCAGGACTGGTGCATGAGCAACAGAAGCTTTTATTTCTTCAAATGACCTTTTCCCCTCTTCACTCCATCTGAAAGTTGGTGACCCCTTCATCATGTTTAATATGTGATGGGTCTTCTCGGCAAAGTCAGGAACAAAACGCCTGAGAAAGTTCACCTTTCCAAAGAAAGAATGAACACCAGTCTTGCTTGTAGGCAGAGTAAGGCTTTGAATAGCCTTAACTCTTTCGGCATCTATCTTTGTTCCTTCTTTGCTAACCACATGGCCTAGCAACTTCCCTTCCGTGACTCCAAAAATAGAATTTTTTGGGTTTAGGGAAATCCCATGTTCTCGGCACCTGGCCAACACTTGCTCCAAATGATCACAATGATCATTTCACTGCTTAGAGAACATGGTTAAGTCATCTAAATAAACCACAATGACTTTCCCCATCATACCTTTGAACGCGCAAGTCCATGGCCCATTGAAAAGTGGCACCAAAGATTAGTTAGGCCGAAAGGCATCTGCTTGTGTAGGCAAACGTACCCGAGGAGTAGTGAATGCTGTTTTAAACTCGATCTTCGGTGAAACCTCAATCTGATTGTAACTGAAAAACCATCAAGCATGGACAAAGATCTCGATCCGATTCTACTTGCGAACTTGATCCATTATCGGAAGAGGGTAGTTGTCTTTCAGCGAAGCTTGATTCAAATTTCGAAAGTCTACGCAGATGCGTATTTCACCATTTTTCTTGCGCACTGGCACAATATTTGCTACCCAAGTACTGTGATGGATAGGGAAGATGATTCTTGCGTCTAGCATCTTCTGAATTTCGGCCTGGATGGTACCCGAAATCTTGGGATTATAGTGCCTCTGCTTCTGGCGGAAGGCTTTGGCATCGTCTTTCAACGGAATATCGTGCTGAACGTCCTTTGGCTTGAAGGACTTTAAATCGGCATAAGACCATGCCAATACATCCATATATTTTTTCAGCAACTTGACAAATTTTCACTTTTCTTCTGGCGTGCAACATTTCCCGATGTTCACAAATTGCGGATGTGCCTCCGAACCTAAATTGACTGGTTCGGTCTCTGGGGATGAGTCAGGATCATCCCGCCTCTTCTTTCTTACAAAACGGTCATGCCTGTCGAACAGGCGTTCCAGAGAAACCAGGCCCTTTGGAATTTTATTTCCCTTGAGCTGACATATGCCATTGTTACCTTCAGATTCATTGCCTTGGTCGGTGACTGACTCACCAAAGTGGAAGTAGATCCTTCAAAATGTAATTCTTTAAAATTTTCTGCCTTCTCCAGAAAGGCAATGAGTTGATTATCATCATTGAACACCTGCCAATGCTGAGAATTATCTGGCACGCTCGGGCGGAAAACCACCTCAATGGTGTACTTGTTCGTTTTCAAACCTGGATGTGGGAGCATGAGAGATGCTGAAACAGCCAATGAATCAGCCATGTCATTTTGGGCTCTTGGAATCGCCTCTATTGAAAAAGCATCAAATTCTTCGATGTTGTCCCATACCGCATTACGGTAATGTCTGAGCCTTTCATTCTTTACTTGGTAAATCCTTTTGACCTGATTTACAACTAGCTCAGCATCGCCTTGTACTTTTAAATTTTTAATTCCTCTTTCTTTTGCGGCTTGCATACCGAGTAAGAGAGATTCATACTCAAGCAAAGATTGTTGGTGTTGAAAAACTGCAATTTGAAAGAGAGAGGAATGACTTCATCCTCAGGAGATATCAACATGACCCCAGCACCACATCCACTAGTTGCACAGCTCCCATCGAATTGCAATGTCCAGATCTTATTAAGATCTCCTTCCTGAACGAGAACAGCCCCTGTTTTATCCGTCTCAGTAGATAAGAAGTAATTCCCCATCCCTGATGATTCAAAAAGGATTTGAGCTTTGGGGTCTTCAGAGTTGGTAACCAAGTATTTCTTTTGTGATTCTGGCTCCAAAGTCTGCATTACGCCTTTGACTAGAATTCTAGCTTTGGACCAGTCCATATGAATTTCTCCACCAACTTCGCTGCAAAAACTTCTTCCCAGCAATATTCCATATGCTGCCGGAATGTCAGCAACGAGGACTGTCATTTTTACTCTTTTATCCGGGAAAGCCGCAAATGCAAATTGCGCGTCTTTGATTTGGCCAACCAACGGAACTTGCTTAGTTTCCAAAGAATAACATCTGCCGAAAGGCTTGGTAAGAGTGAGGCCCAAAGCATGGGTGACTTTTGCCGGCATGACATTATCAGAAGCCCCGGAATCAATTATGCAGTTACTCAGCTTGTGTCCATTGATCAGAAGAGAGAGATAGAAAGGCTCTATCTTGCCTGACGCAGATGTTGAAGCAACATTTATATGGGATTCAGGGGGAGTGGAAAGGATTCCTTTTGGGGAAGCCTGATTAGGTATAACAGCTTGACTTTGGATATACTTAGTTAATCTTACAAGCTGTTCGGGGTTTGACTGAAGATACTCAGCTTCAGACATTTGGATCTTGGTCTTTTTTGCATGATCTATAATATCAAATGCGGCCAAGGGTTGCGTTGGTAAAGGAATGAGTCCCTCACCTCGCGATGATGGAATAGGATTGGTGGTCTTAGTAGGAATGTGAGAGGACTGATTTGGAGGAGAGATAGGGGAAAATATTTCTTTGTAAAAGATTTACCGGGGAGTTGAGTAGGAAGAGGATTACCTCTTTTAGCAATGATCGGAAGCACGTTTGACACAAATTTCTCTCCGCTGGACATGGGTAGCAACTTCCGCTTCTTTTCCTTGCGAACGAGTAAAAACAAGATATGATGCCCGCTTGCGTACCCACAGGTACCCTCTTCCTCATCGATTCTTCCTCATCAAATTCCATATACCCGATACTAGAGTCGCCACGATCGGTTCACCGACATCTTGATCATCTTCGCCTTGAGACGAAGGTTCTTCATATCTTGCTCTTCTTCTTCAATCTCGGCGAGCATTGACCGAAGGGGCCTCAAGTGCCAACCGTGGAGCAGGCTGTAGGTAAGCGCGGTCTTTGTGAAACATTATTAGGAATGAAATTCCTCCGCGGAATATCCGGTATGAGGAACCGGGAGAGGCTGGGCCAAGCTGCTTCTTCAATGCAAGCAAATCGTTCACCATCTTTTGGAATCTTTGGATCGACGAAGTGGTGGGTGAAGGGCCCAAAATTTAGGCTTGGTGATTCCTTTTTAATTCACCGGATATTATCAGATTATCCTCTATGCGAATGGCAGCGGCTTGGGCGAGAACCAAGGTGGCAACTCGTTCCTGAAGGAGCAAGAAACTAACTTTCGAGCTCATAGCGTTTACGAAGAAACACTTTTGATTTTCCGGCGTTGGAAGCATGGCAACAGGGACACGGTTGATTAGTGCATTGAACCGGGTGACAAAATCGCGCATGGTCTCATTCACCTCCTTCTTCAGGTGAGTGATTCGTGATAATAATGCAAATGCATCCTCTGAAGGCTTGTACCTATCTTCAAAAGCATCCCGCAAGGTGGCCCAACTGGTGATAGATCCGGCTGGCAAATGCTGAAACCATTCGGCCGCAGGTCCTTGTAGGGTTTCCAGAAAAAGGTGAACCGACACATCTTCGTGGGTCACATCCAAAATACTGCATGACATGATGAATGCAGATATGTGGGAATCCGTGCTTTGATTTCCACTCCCGTCGAATTTGGGAAAATTCTTTCGATTTCCGTGAGGGAGAGCGTGAACTGGATGTGGTAAAGCCAAAGGACCCATCGCGTTTCCCCATGGTACCGCCATCTGAAAAGCCGGAAAGAGAACACGAGCTGGAATTGTAGTTCCGCTGAGTAGCAAGGCACTACAAAGGGATGTGGATGCCCCCTGCAAAAGACTTTTTCTTCGCGAAGGTGAGACACTCCTGGATGACCGGCTAGCCGAGCTTAGTGCTTTGAAAAACACGGTGTTACGTTGAAATTGTGCCTTTGAAGTATATCGAAAGTAGGATCAGCTTCTCCACGGGCTCTCCTGCTGCGCGTAAAAGGTTCACTCGCCAGTGTTCCTTCCAGATCTGTAATGTTATGGCACAGATTTAAACTTTCTTTTTGGTTGTACTTGCTGATTTTCTGGTTTTTCTGTCAAAAACCAGCAGCAGGCACTTTTCTAGATATTTAAAAACTATCCTCTTCAGAAAACCGATTGCGGTTAAATGACAAATTACAACGAGGATAAGACGGCAGGGAAGATTAGTAAGCTGATTTTCTGATCTGATTTTAACTTTTTAGAGGGTTTCAAACTTTTTGCAAACAGTCAAAAACTCAGATCTATGGCAAAATACTGATTTTTTCAAAAACTCAGTGAACTAAAGATCTTTAACTGGACCAGATCTATGACTCTCAGAAGAAAATTTTTCAATTTGAGCACTTTTGCAAATTTTTGGATTTTTAACAAAAAGTTCAGATTTGCAAACAGGCAGCAATCCTTTGATTTTTTCTGATTTTTTATCTTACTACCATCATAGATCTGACAGATCTATTCGTTCCCCAGCGGAGTCGCCAAAAACTGTTGGTCCGAAAATCTGTCACCTGGACAGATCTATGGATAGACGAGCCAACAGTGTGCAGGGCTTAGCCCCTCTTTGAGTCAGCAAAGTGAAACTGGTTTATTGCTATTCTACCAGCAGGAATCTATGCAAGTCTCACAGATTCTGCCTTCGGGGTTTGGGATCTCATCCCAGTAGAGTGTTTCAGGCTGCGAAAAGAAAGGAATGAAAGAGGGAAAAGAGAAAGAACAGATCCGAAGGAAGAAAAGAAATGAATTCCAAAGCAGAAAGGTCAGAAGATTTATGTTTTTGGGTTGGTAGTAAACAGAGCCAAACCTACTTACATAAATAAACAAAGCAATACTGATGAGCAAATGACAGAAAAGTAGATATGAATCCAACAGATTAAACACATACAGATCTAACGTAAGGAAGATCTAATGCATAACACAGCTATTGAGCACAAAGTCTTAATATTTGTATTACTGTTTTCTTCTGTTACAAGAAAGCTCAAAGTCTTTCTCTCCTCACTTCTATTTTCATCTAAAAAATGTTCACCCCGAATACAACAAGTATTCCAGTATTTATAGAAGAGAGGAGAAGAAAAGCAAAAAGGAGCCAACAAATATTTACAAAGATATTTACAAAATATCTAAAAGTCATGTTGACTTCTAACAACTTGATGGATGACATCATCCCATGATGCAACATAGATGATGTCATCATTTGTGCCAACACACTTTAGACATTTCAACAAGAAAGTCGGAGAATAGAGAGAAGAAGAAGAAGAAGAAGAAGAAGAAGAAGAAGCAGCTACTCATCATCGTCATCCTGCGGCCGAAAGGGGGTTGCACTTACTCGATGCTACTCGAGAGATGATATGTGGAACTAAGCGCAGATTCCAAAAACTTGTTAATCATGGGCCCAAATTGATCCCGTGATGGATCCTTGTGTCGTTCACGATTGCTTCACAAGTCTCCCGCCGCTTATGAGCTTTTCCGGGAGTTTAGAATAATCTTTCTGCCTCGATGAGGAACTCGATGAAGTCCCTACAGCCAAGCAGGTTGTTGATAGATTCGGTGTCAAATGTGACCTCCGGCCCGTTCCTTGAGAAGCGATCTCCTTGAAGATCCGGATAGTTTCATCACCGATCTCATGGTAAAGGAAGGAGTGAGCAGCCACGGAGACATGTTAAGAACAATTCGCTCCATTTGATGCATCGCATCCAGGCCTCTTCCTTCACCTTTGTCTATCTTTTCCGAACAAATTCCAGCTGATCTATCCGATAGTCCAGAGTGGACATGGTTTTGTTGAGGGCCCTTGGATGGCGAAAACTCCGAACTTGACCAGATCTTGATCAACAGATTGAACATTTGTTGAAAGGTCTCATGTTGGAGTCTAGCATGATCTAGCTCTTCTGATATGGGACCCGCTAATACTTGGAGTTCCTTGTTCACCTTTTTGATGTTTAGATATGAATTGACATACTCGGCGATCACTCTTTCACTGTCCTTGAGGATCTGGCTCCTCCAAGCAGAAACGGCCATACCCTGCTCGCCGATCTTTGAATATTCATTGATTTTCTCCTGGCTGAGAAGCTCAGAAGTCTCGGCGGTAGTCGTGGGAGGTGCACTACCCATCTTCTGTAAGGCTTGAAGCAGATATTTGTTCTGCTCCTTCAGTAGCCTTTTTTCTTCTTTTATTCCTTGAAGCTTTTTGCAGAGGGCATCGACTACGGAAAGAGCTTCCCCCTGGAGACTTTCAGAAGACGTCCCCATTGTGACTTGACTCATAGTAAAATCATTCGAGATGCATCTTTTTCTCCTTGAGGGGATCGGGGTATGCTATTTCCATAACTCTCTCACCCGCAAAGACTTTGAGATAAGCGTGTTACGTGTTTTTGCTTCATTGCCCCTTTGGTCGGAATCATCGAAAAGTTCATCGGAGCGATGGGAACTTTCCTCTTTTGTTGGCTGGCTCACCGAGAGATCCAGGCTGGTCCCATAGAAGAAGGACCAGAGAGGCAGAGGAGGAGGGAGCAACAAGCTAGAGAAGGGGAAAACGTGGAGACACACGGTGGTGGCATTGAAAGCATAGCCAAAGAAGTGTCCACGGGAGGAAGGGAAACCACAAATGTGCAGAAGACAAAGGAAGGGAAGGGAGCCCGGAAATGAGGGAAGAAATGGAAGAAGATAAATCAGTGAGGGAAGAGAAGATAGACGAAGAGGCAGGGGAAAGAGTAGAAGAAGAGGCGGAGGACATGACCAAAGGGATGGTCGCCTGAGTTACTTGAGGAGGAGAAGGAAGAGAAGAAGAAGGGATAGAAGGGACTTCTGTGGTTGTAGCAATGCCGACATCCTGAGTGGATGGGTGTATGGGACTATCCTCCGCCGCTTCTTTCTCTGGCGAATCCAGAGTTATTACCTGTTCTGGCGCTGTGGAAGGAGGACTTCCAAGGGCTTCTTCCTGAATGGTGCTAGGTTCACCTTCTACACCTTTGCCTTTTAGCTGCTTCTTGGACCTTGGAGGTGCATTGCCCAATGGGGAGGTTGTGAAATCTACCCCGAGGTAGATCAGCCCGCTCATGCGGCACCAAAGGTGCTGCTCGCTTACTGCGCATAGTCTCCTTGACCCTCTCCTCAATTGTTTGAGGAGCCTTGCTTCTGTCAATGGCCGGGAAGGGCCAATCATCCCCTTCCGTGTCATTATACACCTTGTCTACTTCATCTTCCGTAGTTTGGAAGTCTTTGGGGACAATGGCCACTCCGTATTGGATAATTTCCGCCAATGCTAAGCAAGAATGATCCTTTCTTCTGAGTTCCACCTCGTGGATGACGTCAATGTAAATATCCTCAATTTGAGGGACATGGATCGGATCAAGCTTAGCCCTTGGCAGGCAGCTCCTTGGGTCAAAGGTAGGCCTGGCTGGGAAGTCATGTTTCAAATTGAGCAACTCCAGCTCTGCAAACATTGCCTTCGCCTTGTGATGGGAGGAGCATGTGTACCGGCCCACTGTGAGGGGGAAAGGAGTTCCGCCCTTCTTTCTTTTGAGGCATTTCTCATGGTATGTGACCAGCTGCCTTGATAACTCTAGTAGGATTAGCTTAGGTCCAGCATACCTCGGTAGCCTGGTTGGCTCGCCCAAGAAGTTGACCGCCCTCAGATAGGTAAATGTGGGAAACTGGGTGAACAGGGCCCCCCACTTCTCCACGGTTGACACAATGTTTTTGGTCGTGCGACCATGAGTTAGATTTGGCCTTAACAGGCAAATGATGTGATAGAAGAAAGCATCATTAATTTTGGCGAATTGAGGGATGCTATTCTCCAACCTTAGTTCTGGATAATATTCATATATTTTGACCTGAGGCCAAATTCCACTTCGGTTTAGCCCTGGATAATCCCTTTCCGACGCTGCAGCGTAGACTACGTAGGAGTTCATATGGAACACTCCCGTTGTGGCGAATTGTTGTAGCTGCTCGGAGATGGTGCTGCTTATTATTTCTCCCCAGCAAAAGCGCTGCTCAGGCACATTCTTATTCATTGTTTCCAAGTACCTCAGCATCCATTTATGGAAGTAGTGGGCGTCAGAAAGCCCGAAGACCCTGCTCAGGAAAGTAATAGTATCGCTGAGCTCTTCTGAGAAGTCACTGCGGTGGATGATTTGGGGCCACCGGGTTACCACCTTCTTGTTTTTCAAGTAGACTTCGTTCATTAGTTGCATGCATTGGTCTTCATTGTCTTCCCAGGCCTTGATGCACTCTTCTTGGCTGACGGCCACAAAGTGCCGGTGGTGAGGGATGCCGAGCATTATCTCAAAATGACGGCAGTGAGGTTTATGACTACCTCGCCCTTGCTGTTTTCGACACATCTTGTGTCCTTGTTGTAAGATTGTGCAATCACCATCATGAATTCATTGTTGACGGCACTGACGGGGATTCCTCCGGCAAAATGCAGGGCACTGCCTATTAATTTGTCCATCCACGGACTTCTTGTATCCTTCTGAGTCCTAACCTGCAATTCTTCCATGTCAATGTGACCTAACTCGAGTCCCCGACATCCATACTGCGCATTTAGCTTTGTGATTCGGGCATCCTGACCCTTTGATATTTGTACTTCATCTCTTCCTCTGTAAGCTTAGCCTTTCCTTTTGATTTGATGGGTCTCTTGCTGGATGTAGACATATGTTCTTTCGAATTCAGTTGCTGATCTGCATGAAGAAGAAGTGAGACCCAATCCAAAAAGGTTGAATTAGCCATTTGATCTTCCATCGGAATGTTAGCAGAAGAAAGAGTTAGAGATTTTAAGGCTCAGGGCGCGCGCGCATGAAAACAAGCAATGCTAATGTGGCTAAATAGATAAGGCGCACAGAAAAGGAGTGTTGCAGAGGTTAAATTGTCGCCAAAGGCGCATGGCGCATGGATACTACATATTGCATTTGATATAGGGCGCATGAGAAGCGCGTGTTACATTGGGACAGGATGCACCCAAGGGAATATGGCGCGCGCACGAAAAACTCACACAACATGGTGTTATTGCAATCGGGGATGCGCCTGCGCCTTTATAGCTTCATACTTAGCGCGGAAAAAACTTTTGTTGCATGGAAGCTGGGTGCGCCATGGGCACATGGAAAAAGGATGCAACATGGACGGATGGTGCACCATTGGTGCGGATTTTGCTTTTGTAACAGGGCGGGTAGATGCGCCATGGGGGCGCAACTATTCTTAGTGTTGCAGGGGTGACAGACGCGCCAAGGAGAAAAATAGAAAACCAAACTCTTAAAGGGGGTTATACATGATTCTTAGATTTCTTCTCCTCCGAGAATTCCGGAGATGGACAATGCTATAATCGTCTCCCGAGATCAAGCACGAGCTATGTTCGACCAAGACAAAGTGACAAATACAAGGCGCGAGTGGCGAAGTCTTGGTTGAAGAACCCTAAGAAAGGCGCTTCTCGCCTAACCAAAACCATCTTCCGAGCAGATTTCAACGAAGAACTGCCGAGACTTCATAATCCTCACTGGCTCGGGTTATGGGTTTGCCCTCCACCAATGAGTTTCATTTCTGGATGTGCCCGCCATCAAAGCATGGTGTGCCAGGAACACAAAATATCAACTGGCGAGATCATCGGTATGAATTTGGCGGAGCAGCTTATCCAAAGTCCAGCAAACAAAGAAGTTCTATATGACTTCATATCTGATGTATACCCTAGCGGCATCCAGGCAGTGGTTTGGTTTCTCCTATATAGATGCACACAAAGATGATCCAGTGTATGCCTATTGCCCTTGAGCTTCACCTTGAGACCAGCAAACCGCAATTTCGTAAGGGTCAATGATGCTTTCACCATGTACGTGGTCGATTGCTCGAAGGTGATACTGCTAGAAGGTTTTCGAAGAAGCCATGAACTCGATATCGCAAAGATGGAGCCTATTTCATTCAATTCGGAAATTTTCCTATATCAAAGCTTCACGCTATGAAAGCACTCCTCTGCGGCTTCCCATGTTCTGCAATGACAAAATGGCTTTAATTGAAATATGTAGGCAACTAGACAAGTTACACAGAACTTGCAGAGACAAGAAGATTTCTGGCTTGCACTTTCCCATCTCTCTGGGAAACTACACATGCAAAACAACTCTGGATGCTCAGAACATAGAAAGAGCCCTGGTCCCTATCACTGTTCATTTCTTCAAGCCAAGAACCTGTTTTGACTTGAAGAATTTCATTAAACAGAGAACATCAAAATAGTCTATCATCATAGGGCGGATACGAGAAGACTCTTGAAATGGGCCGATGTGCGAGATGATTTTGAAGCCGAAGAATGCATTGTGGCGTGGTTCTCCCGCACTTGATCCAAGAACTCGGTCACTGCAAGTTCTGAAGGTCTCCGGATGACAATTCGAGCTATACTCTTATGAGTATGAAAATGTGATTAAGCACACCCCTCGGAGGACCTAGATTGGAACAAGAAAGAGAGAGATGATCTCGGCTGAGATTCTTGCTCCGGTCTTAATCGGGACTAGGTCCTGTGCAGTTCGGAAGAAGATCCGAGAATTCAAGAGGCACTCAGGAGAATCTAGCTCCAAGGATGATTCGACACCCATAAGAGAGGCATCAGTTCCAGAGTCTGGAACACCAGTGAAAACCCCTCCTGCCTCAACAGCTCGGGACCTGTAGAATCTACTCCTTCTCCATCTACCCAGGTATACAAGAAGAAACTCAAAGAGGTAAAGAAGGAGCCTGCAGAGAATGATCCTCCAAGAAAACAGGTAGAGTTGCCTATAGGGCCAGAGAACATCGTTGTTCTCAGTGAAAGTGAAGAAAGTGAGATGCCAACTCCTGCAAATGTTCCTGAAGATCCAGCAGATAAGGACAAAGAGGTCCAGAGCACTGAACTTCCGGGTACTACTGATTCTTCTACTGCCATTGCCTCCAGTGCTCTACTCACGTCTCAGCTTGAGTCAACAGCTGCGCAGACCCTGAGTGTCATGAGCTCCCTGTCTCTTGGTCCTCTTGCCCCTCCTGCAGATTCTTCTTCCTCTTTTGCTTGGGTGCAACCTCTGGTCGACAAAAGGAAGAGGAAATCCTCCTCTCAAAGCTTGGGACCAAATTTTGATGCTGTAGCAGCCTTGTTGGGCACCACTCCTTCTCGTGCCAAGAAAGCCAGAACCACCTCCAGAATTGTGTCTGATGCCCAAGGTCAGCAATTCTTGGAGATTGCTAAGCCTACAGTAGACAAATCAGAATCAGACTTGCTGACATCTGACTTAGAGCTTTCAAGGATCCCCATGGGAGAGTCTACTCCTGAAGGTGAAATTCACAACCTCCAGGAAATAGTCACAAGAGTCATTGGAAGGGTAGAGAAAGGGCAGCAGACTATTGAACAGCTAGAAGAACAAGCCCAAGTTCTCACGAGTTTTATCAAGTCACTCTTGTCTAAGGACAAAGTTTTGGACCCCACCCCCTTGACTGCTCTACCGCCTCCTGTAATTCTAAGCCAAGATGAAGTGCAAAGTATCAAAGATATGCACAAGTATTCTGTCTATGGCAGAGCTATTGAAGCCATGGTGGATGACATGCTTGTTGCTGGGCTAAACTTCATCGATGAAGCTTTTAAACTACATGGAAAGGTAGACAATTTGCAATAGAAGCTATCCTCTACTATTGGGGTTATGGATAAAGAGCTTAAACTCTGGAGCAGTTGCATTGTAGACCTTCGCCTCATGGGACAGACAGATGAGAACATCTTATTGGCAAACAAGATTTTCGATGATGCCAAAGACAATCTATCAAAATCCACGGGTCAACAGCCAGAGTGGAAAATCAAAGTCTTGGAGGAAGTCGTGGGAGAAATGAAGAACAGATTGCGATGAAGAAGCTTTCAAGACACCGGCATTGCGCTTTCAAAGATATGCATTGTCATCTTCAAGATGAAAACTCGGTGCTTCCTTGTCCTTGCAAGAAATCAAAGCTCGGCCTTGAGCTTTTGTCAAAGATCATCTATTCAAGGAAAGCTCCGTCTCTAAGGAAAAGATGAAGGAAATTTGTTCTCTTCAGTCTGCCATTGAAGAAGCAAACAAAGATTATCATACTCACGTCGAGTTTGATAAAGAGATGGAGAAATGTCTGGGATTTTGGACTCAGTCTGCAGCCAACACGTCAGTCCCTCGTGGCAGAGATATAGCTGAGTCATTGAAGAAATTCAGGTAGCGGATTCTCGAAGACAAGGGCCCCTCCCAAAGAACCGGCCACCGTCTCCTCCTTCTCCTTTCTTTCCTCTTCTTCCCTTTCTTTTCGTATTCTTTGTAATCAGTTAAGGTATTGTAACCGGCGGTCCTTAACTATTCTTTAGTTAAAAGAAACGGTTACGAAGAGTAACTGACTTGTAAGCTATATAATGGCCTTTCCACGCCATTTTGGAAGGAGGAAGAACTTGGAATATTTGCTGAAAGTGTAAATAGATCTTAAAGAAATCAATACAAAAGGGCTTTTCATTCTTTGTCTATCTGATTCTCGTTATCTCTGTGTTTTCCTTTAATATTGTGAGGATCATTTTGTTCTTAACTCGTTAGTCTCTCTGATTGCATACTGTTCAGTTTTGCAAATACAGTGATCTTGTACAACCAAGAAGGAACTTTGTGTCCTTGATTAATAAATCTGAAGAAGGTTATTTAGGGAACTTTGTGTCTTTGAATTTAATCTCATTCAGCCAACGCAAATGATCTTGTCTTAAATTCTTTGAAGCTTCGCATACAGGAGGAATTATTCTGCTATCTATAATTCTGAATGTTGCTATTCTGCTCATCTCCTTTTTCCCCTTCCTCAGTCCTTGCGTGATTGATGATCCTTGTGGAAAACACTTTCGTAAAATCCAAGTTTGACCATAAAACAATGTTCTGTACATTTGTAAATAAGTTCGTTTCGAATAAGGGAACCTCTCCCATTAAAGAGGAGGGACTTCTTGTCCCCTGACTGTTGCTCTTCTAAAAAGTCCTATTTGACGACCAACAGTTTTTGGCGACTCCGCTGGGGAAAATCGCATTCCAGTACTGCATTTTTTTCGATCATCCTTTGATCTGGCGACTCCGCGTTTCACTCGAGGGAGAAGGACCCTTGGTATTGAAGATTCTCAGTTTCAGCTTTTGGAGCAACAGGGTTTTCCTTTCCCTTCAAATAGAAGAACTCGTTCGACGAGCACTCCGCCTGTTCAAGATAGAAGTCCTACGGGTGGTATTCCTTCAGAGCCTGCTAGTCCCAATCTACGAGCTTTGATCCTTGCTGGTGTTAAAGTTCCCCTCCAAGCCGTATTTCCAAGAATGGCGGCACAATTGCCATGGGGTCAACGTGTCGGGCCCCTGGCCCTTACTCAACCTTTGCATGAGTTACCTAGAGGTAACCGAAAGAACTTCCCCAAGTTTAGAGGAGATGGCAAAGTACACCCTGATGAACACATTGCAGCTTTCATAGTTGCATGTGGAGTCTTGGGAGTTGAACATGAAGACGTCTCAGTAAGGCTGTTCGTTGAGACGTTACAGGATAATGCTGCTGACTGGTTCTATCACCTTCCGGCTGGTGCCATCACCGACTGGAATACAATGAGAACTCAGTTCGAAAGCCGTTTCAAGCCGGCAGAAGATGTGCATGCACTGCTTGCCCAAATTTCTCAGATAAAGAAAGATCCATCAGAACCCATGAGAGAATTTGTGGCTCGGTTCAACAGACTGATCAACAAAATTCCTGTAAATACTCGACCGGTTGATCAAATTCAAAAATGTTTCTTTCTAAATGCTCAAACGCCCAAGGTCAGTTATGCTCTAAGAAGGGCTAATCTTGGAACGTTAATTCTGGATCAAGAACTGGCTGTTAGTGTCGAGGATGACCTGATCATGTCAGGGAAGTTGAAGAGAGATCCTCCCAAATCTAAATCTGCTGCTTCTTCCTCTTCCACCTCTGGACCCAATACTGATCCATTAGTCCAGAAACTTGCAAATGATCTAGTAGCTATAAAGAAACAATTGGCCCAGCATGCCCCGTACGCAGATGTTCCAAGAAGAAATTTTCAGCCTAGAAATCGGTTGCCTGCTCCTCACACAAGGCTAGCACTTGAAGGCCCTCCTGTCAAAGTTCCCGTGAACGCAGCCTGTGAAGTTGAAGAGCCCGATGATGATGTGGACGACGAAGCTCGTGAGGAATTCCTGGAGGAATTTGATGATGAGGCGGAAGAACTCGAAGGATCTCGGGTTAATTTCTTTACCACCGAAGGCACTGATGATGGAGATAACTATGATGAAGTGGTAGCAGATATGAACAGTGAATCATTTGCTGTCATGACTCGAGAACAGACGAGGCAGAAGGAGAAAGTAACACAGCCCACGAAGAAATCTAAGGAGCAACCAGCAACTATTCCTGTAATTGCCAGAAGAGGATCTCCTATCCCTACCTCATCTGCACCAAAGGTAAGTACTGTCAATCCTGCTACCAAAGTTGCTTCTTCTTCTTTTTCTCCTAAGGTTGATAAGCCTAGAATTTCAAATGATGATGGCCCATCCACCTCTGGATCCTTTGATATTGTGGATCACCTAAAAAGGACCAAGGTTCAAATTTCAGAAGCTGAATACTACCAGACCCATCCCAAAGCTTTTGCCAAGATGATCCAATTTGTAAATTCCCATTCCAAGACCACCTCTAAAGGCCTTTTGCCCACTCCTCCTTCTATACCACAGCCTAGTCTGGTAGCTGCTGTCACCTCGCCTGGTGACAAAATCAAGCCTTTTTATGTAACACTTCTTATAGCGGGCCATAGGCTCAGTAACTGTGTCATAGATTCCGGAGCCTCAGATAATGTGATGCCTGCTAAGGTAGCTCATGCTTTAGGCTTGACCCTTACTCATACTTATGGATCTTGCTACTCCATGGAAAGTAAGGAAGTACCTTTGGTTGGAAGGATTAAAGATGCACAAGTGGCTTTTGCTGCTTTACCTGAAAAGAAAGTCTTGGCCACCATCCTAGTAGCAGACATTCCTCCTTCTTACGGAATGTTGCTAAGTCGGAACTTCTGTAAAGATGTGGGTGGGGAGATTCAAATGGATTGGTCACACACCCTCATACCAATGGACAAATGAAGAAGTTACTCCTGAAAGCAGCCTCAGAGTATATTGTGCAGAAAACAGATGATCCTAAGGCACAAATACTCTATGAAGACATAGGTCATGGTAATTACATGATTCTGTCCCCTGATGAAATCCAACCCTCCAAAGTATCACCCAAAGATCCCAATGGTGTTTGGATCTTAGAATTTGATGGAAGTTGTTCCTCGGCTGGTTCTGGAGCTGGCGTCCTGCTAGTGTCACCTGAAGGCTGCCTACACCCTTTTTCGTTTAAGTTGCAGTTCGAAAACACTAACAATACAGCAGAGTACGAGGCTCTCATTCTTGGACTGCAAGTGGCCAAAGAACGAGGTGTAAAAAATCTTCTGGCTCGTGGTGATGCGAGAGCTGATTGTGAAACAAGTCGGAGCATTTTTCGTAAAAATGGGAGGTCAAGCATTACCGAATCAGTTTGGGATTCAATTGAATTCCTTGATGCCTTCTCTATTGAATAAATTCAGCAATGGATTCTGAAGACAGTGGGTCCCTCCCAGTAACCGGCCACCTGTCTCCTTCTCCTTTCTTTCCTCTTCTTCCCTTTCTTTTCGTATTCTTTGTAATCAATTAAGGTATTGTAACCGGCGGTCCTTAACTATTCTTTAGTTAAAAGAAACGGTTACGAAGAGTAACTGACTTGTAAGCTATATAATGGCCTTTCCACGCCATTTTGGAAGGAGGAAGAACTTGGAATATTTGCTGAAAGTGTAAATAGATCTTAAAGAAATCAATACAAAAGGGCTTTTCATTCTTTGTCTATCTGATTCTCGTTATCTCTGTGTTTTCCTTTAATATTGTGAGGATCATTTTGTTCTTAACTCGTTAGTCTCTCTGATTGCATACTGTTCAGTTTTGCAAATACAGTGATCTTGTACAACCAAGAAGGAACTTTGTGTCC
Source organism: Taxus wallichiana var. yunnanensis (assembly GCA_018340775.1). Taxonomy (NCBI): domain Eukaryota; kingdom Viridiplantae; phylum Streptophyta; class Pinopsida; order Cupressales; family Taxaceae; genus Taxus; species Taxus wallichiana. The sequence goes on along the minus strand of CM031235.1, from coordinate 108,025,286 downwards.
TTGATTAATAAATCTGAAGAAGGTTATTTATGGAACTTTGTGTCTTTAAATTTAATCTCATTCAGCCAACGCAAATGATCTTGTCTTAAATTCTTTGAAGCTTCGCATACAGGAGGAATTATTCTGCTATCTATAATTCTGAATGTTGCTATTCTGCTCATCTCCTTTTTCCCCTTCCTCAGTCCTTGCGTGATTGATGATCCTTGTGGAAAACACTTTCGTAAAATCCAAGTTTGACCATAAAACAATGTTCTGTACATTTGTAAATAAGTTCGTTTCTGAATAAGGGAACCTCTCCCATTAAAGAGGAGGGACTTCTTGTCCCCTGACTGTTGCTCTTCTAAAAAGTCCTATTTGACGACCAACAGAGCGCACTCACATATATATAGAAAAACTGGTCATAAATGCGCCAACCACTTTTTCAAAGGCGCATGAGATTTGCTGTCGACAGGAGAAAGCGTGCGCCCTTTGGCACACGAAAGTATTTGACAACAGGAGACAAAGTGCACCTTTGCACGCCAAAAGCATTGTCGACATGAAGTTATGTGCGCCCTTTGGCGCACCAAAAAGCGGAGCAACAAAAGTTGTGTCAACAATAAGGCGCATGCGCCTTGGCGCACGCAAAAGAGACTCAACATCCTTTGGCGCACCGAAAGATGTGTTAACATGGAAAACCATGCGCCAAAGGCTTTTAAGGGGGCGCATCAAAAGCTAGTGTTACAAGGATATTTCATGCGCCCAGCCAAAAGAAGGCTCAGAAAGACTAAGTTCGAAAACTAGATTTCCCGGGAAGGGATTTTACAACGTTTCGAATGCAAGGGATCCCTAACGAGGGATCGGAACAAAATTTTTGTATGGTTATCGGTAAAATTTCCCTTGTCAATTTTACGGGATAACAGATCGTCGAACGCGGAGCAACATTCCAAATGAGCTATGGATATGGCATTCAAAGGCTTGATCAACAAGATAGTGCTTTGGTATACCTAGATGATATTACTGTCTTCTCAAAGAATGCAGCAGACCATTTCTTTCACCTCAGGCAAGTGTTTCAGAGGTGTAGAAAGTTCGGAGTGTCCTTAAATCCTAAGAAGTGCATCTTTCTTGCACATGAAGGGAAGCTCCTTGGCCATATTGTCTCCAAGGAAGGATTAGCGATTGATCCAGAGAGGGTTGAAGCCATAAGAGCTCTACCATTGCCAAGCCACAAGAAAGCCCTTCAGAGTTTCCTGGGAAGGATAAACTTTGTTCGGAGGTTTGTCCCAGATTTTGCAGCCCTTGTCAAGCCCATCACCAAAATGTTAAGGAAAAGCATGGCTTTCAAGTGGACGGCAGAAGGCAAGGAGAGTTTTGAAGCAATCAAAGAAGCCATCTCCCAAGCACCCACTCTCATCAACCCAGACTTTTCCAAGGATTTCATCCTCTATGCATTTGGAGGTGATGACACTATTTCTGCCATTCTGGTACAGCAGAACAAAGATAATGATGAACAGTCGATTGCCTTCTTCAGCCAGAGCCTAGATGACTGCGAAGTGAGGTACTCTTTTATTGAAAAGCATGTGCTTGCAGTAATCAGAAGCTTGAAGAAATTCAAGCATTTATTCTTAAACAACAAGGTCCAGTTGCTAGTCTCACATGCTGGGGTTAAGGACTTCCTCCTCAACAAGGATTTGAATGAGAAAAGGGTAGGATGGATCACCCGTGTCATGGAGTATGACATTGAGATCAAGATCACCAAGCTTGTAAGAGGTAAAGGTTTGTGTGAGCAGCTCGCTTCCAAACAACCAGACAACCTAGAAGATGAAGAAGACGTTGTCCTGCTATTACAAGATGATCAAAAACAGGAAAATGATGATGTGTCCACTCCCTGTTGGACTCGAAATATGATACATTTCCTACATTTGGCAGCATGTGCCCTCCGAAATGAGCAAAGCAAACAGCGAGGTACTTCAGATTACAAGTAGTTCCATATGTGCTTGTTGATGGTGTTTTGTTTAAAAAAGACATCAACGGTGTTCTATTAAGATGCATTGGGACAAGTCAGGTTGAGAGGATCTTACACGAGTTCCATGATGGGGAGGCAGGAGGCCATTTCACCCCACGAGTAACAACTCTCAAAATCATGAAAGCTGGTTACTATTGGCCTACTGTATTCAATGATTGCTACTCATGGGTTAAGAAATGCAAGAAATGTGCATTCTTCATAGGGAAAGGAAGGTTAGCAGCACTGCCCCTTCGTCCAATTTCAGTAGATCATCCATTCATGTAATGGGGATTGGACTTCATTGGAGTCATCAATCCCAATTCGAGTCAAGGCCACAAGTGGATTCTTACAGCGACAGACTATTTCACCAAGTGGACCGAAGCAGTAGCGCTCAAAGAGGCAAGTGAGTCTAACATACTAGACTTTTATGAAGAAATAGCAACCAGGTTCGGTGTGCCGGCCACCATCATATCAGATAATGCATTAGCATTTATAGGTTCAAAAATTACAGAATGGGCTGTCAAGAATGGAATCTATTTGAGCACTTCTTCAAATTATTACCCGCAGGTAATGGACAGCAGAGTCCACAAACAAGAATTTGCTAAAAATCATCAGAAGGACTCTGGATGAAAATCAAAGAACATGGCATACAAGGCTAAAATCAGCGTTATGGGCTGACAGGATAACACCAAAGAGGTCTACAGGTAATTCTCCCTACAAGTTGGTCTATGGGAAGGAGGCAATATTTCCTATATCATTAGAATTGCCAGCCTTGGAGCTCATGAAGTAGTTTGAATTATCTGAGTTCGAACCAATGGAGGTCAAGTATGCGAAATTGATGGAATTAGAAGAAATCGAGAGAACATACGATTCGAGACGATTGAAAAGGATCGAGGCCTTAGTAAAAGATGGTTTGATAAGAGAGCAAGAGCAAGACCTTCCGGAAGGGGACCTAGTTCTGAAATGGGATGCGAGATCGGGCAAAACCAGGAAGGCATTCCAAGTTTGATGCTATCTAGAGTGGTCCCTACATGGTCACGGGATGTAAAAATAGTAATGCCTTCCAATTGTCTGCATTAGATGGAGAGGAACTTCCGATTCTGTTAACGGAATCTATCTTAAACATTGCTACTAAAAACAAAAGGTTTGCCCTTGTAAATATTAGTTTAGATTTTCATTCCTCCAAGTACGTGTGCACATTGTCCTGTGGTAGTTAGGTTTCTATTTCCCTAAGTGCTTTGGCATAGGTTTTTCTGCTCTCAGGTTGTTTTCTACGAGTGTTGCTGGAGAAGAAGTTGCAGTATCAGGCTCGTTTCAGGTTATTGCTTATAACTCCATGCCCAATGGATCGCTAAAAGGCCACTGATATTCTACCTAGTAGGCAGGTGACCCCGCTGAGTCATCAAAACTGTTGTCAAAATTTCACCCCCAGGGTAAATTTTGATAACATGCATCAGAGTTTTGTAGTTCCAGGTAAGTAGATTGAAACAGGAAAAATCACGAAAAATGGCTAAGTCCTAGTCCTAGGAGCAGTCGGGACATTTGGGACATCTAGGCGCGGATCGGCCGAAAAGCCTCCAAGCGGCCCTTGAAGCAAAGGGACATCTGGGCCACAGGTATGCGAAGGATGCGAAATGCCTGAATCAGCTGAAAGAAGGAAAAATTTTCCCAAGTCTTCATCCGAGACAAACGGGACACAAGTACGCGAAGTACTCAAACCGGCCGGTTCGGCCGAAATGAGAATAAACAGTTCGGAAGCAAATGGGACATCTGGGCCGCGAGGACGCAAACCGGCCGAATCGGGTGAACCGGAAGAATTTGTCCCACGAAGCAAAGGGACAAATGGGACAAGAGTGCGCGAAGGACGCGAACCGGCCGGTTCGGCCGAAAAGGGGAACTTTCGCACCAAGCAGTTTGGGACATTTGGGACAAATGGACGCGAACCGGCCGGTTCGGCCGAAATAAGAAACTTCAGCACAAGGAAAAATGGGACGAAGGGACGCGCGGGACGCGGATCGCCGGCAGACCCGTCGACCAATCAACGCACGCCACGTGTCACAAGGAGAAAAGTCAAAAAGTCAAAGGGGTGAGTTTTCGAGCACTGATCCGAACCAATGAAATAGTGCCACGTGTCCCAGCTAGGGCCCACAAGGAAATTTCAAAAGATAGCCCGCCGAGAGGTGGAGGAGAGAGAGTTGCTCAGCGAATCAGAGCCTGCCACGTGTCGTCCAGGTGGCGAAGCGCGGGAAAATATTTCAAAATCCGTTTTGGTCTGTTCCGTGCCCTAAATCTTCAGATCGTCATATCTTTTGATCCAGAGCTCAGATTTGCACGTTCTTTATATCAACGGAAAGCTTGTGAGATTCTCTACACGATTCCAGGGTCAATCTTGCATTTTTGTTCAGTTTGGAGAGAGAAAATCAAGAAACTCCTCTGGCACAAAATAACAAGCACAAGTAATGCTTCAACTAACAACTTTAATGCAGTAGACAGTTCACCGCTTCATTGGACATGCTGCCATTTTGCCGAGATCCGCCGCTTACGCCATAATGAGATGAATCAATGCAACTTGGAGGTGGTTGGGGTAGATTTGGCTTTCCCTCTCTCTTTCCTCTCTCATTCTTTCTATATATTGTAAAGAGGAGCTTCTTTTCAGTGGAACATTTTTCTGTTTTGCCTCTCCCTTCTTCTCCTCAGGCGAATTTGTGGAGTTCGAACCTCTCATTTGAACTGTAATACTATTCTGCCTCATGGCATTCTGATAGTGTATTGTATCAATCTTTGGAGCAAGTAATGCATGTCTGTGGATGATTCTCAGCCCTCTCTGTGTTCATTTTTACATCCTCCTGGTCTTTCACTGCAGGTTTTGTCATCTGTGCATGATCTTATATCACATTCAAATGGTCTGTGTTCACTGGAAAAATAGGTGTTCTTCATTCCTCGGTGCATCACCTCTATTAGCTTAGATTTATTTTATGCATCTTCTTACCTTGTCTCCTTGGTAGATTAGATTAGGTTTTGAGAAAACCCTCTGCATATTTCGTGTGCATCTGAACAGAGGAATAGGAACCAGCCTTCTCTGGAGAATCCTTTCTCATTTTTCAAGTCCCACACTTGGAGAAAGGATTCAATGTTATGCAATCACACTGGATGCCAAAGTGATCAACCTAGAAACCTGATCTGCATCCAGGGGTGCTGTGATTTTGCATCAACAAGTGCCCCTAGAGGGTAGAGTAATTGACATACTCCATGCGATCAACCAAACAAGAGAAGGGTTTTGAAGTAGATGAAGAGGAAGAGGAATTGGTGTTAATTCCCATGATGAGCTCTAAGGTTTTGAAACAAGGAAGGTCTTATCCTTTGACTCAAGAGGTAAGATTGAGGTAAGAAGAGAAATTGGATGTTTTAAGACCTTCGGGGAGTTGTCACCAATAGGAAGAGGAGATAAAATTGGCTCCTTTATGGGTTTAGGAGAAGGTCAAGTGGGTAAAGTAGACAAGGTTAGCTCCTCTATGGGTTGAGGAGAAGGAAAGGTGGGTGATGTATACAAGGTTAGCTCCTCTACGAGTTGAGGAGAAGGTAGGGTGGGAGATGTAGACAAGGTTGGCTCCTTTATGGGTTGAGGAGAAGGTAAGGTGGGTGATGTAGGCTCTTCTATGGGTAGAAAAGCTAATAATTATGGTTCCTTTATGGCTAACATGCGAGGTGGGTTCCTCTATGGGTAAAGGAACTAGTAAGGTGGGCTCCTCTGTGAGTAGGGGAGTCCATGCAAGAATTTCCTCAATAGATGTTATAGGAAGTTGCTTAATAGAAGGATCAGATGTTGTAGTGAAGATTGCATGAACCACATGGACATTGGTTTCTTCTTTAGATGTCTCACCAGTATGATTTGATGAAGGGGCATGGTTAGGAAACAGTTTTCTAAAAATGTCCAAGTTTACATTAGTAGGCGTGTTAGGGTTGTTGATGATGAGATCACCATTATCTAACATTCCTTACACAATGTTTTTAAAGGTTTTACAATTTATTTCACTATGTCCTTTTACACGGTGGTAATTACGAAGTCATTTTCCTTATACCAAGCCGGTATGTGGCAAGAAGGAGGATAAAAATCATTATGTGGTTTGATGGGAGGAAGAGTGATGGCTCCTACCTTCAACAGCTTGTCTAATACATAAGAATATGGCTCTCCAATGGGAGTGTAACTCCTCTATTCATATTTATATTAAAAAATTTGATGGGTGAGAGATTACAAGGAGTTTTAGACTGATTGGATGGATGAGAAGGGTCAGCTTTTAGAACCACCTCGTTAGTGGATCCTTTTGGATTAGGATGGTTGTTGTGTGTTTTGGAGGAAGACTCGTTTGATTTGAAGGTACCAGGTTTGTTACCTACTTTTAATTTGTCTTCTTTGAGGGCATGGATCTCAAGCTTCCGAGCCATAGTGAAAGCCTTGTCAAATGTATGAAATGTTTGAACCTAAAGAGTTAGGTAAATGTGTCTAGCACACATGTTAGTAAACAAGTCTATAAGCTCAAAATGTGGGAGAGTGAAGGAAATTTGATTGATTAGGCTTCGCCGCCGTGTGATGAAATCAATGATAGACTCGTCATCATATTGATGAATAGAATATAAATATGTCATGGAGACCTTATTAGCAATGTTTATCGAAAATTGATCGAGAAAGGTTTCTGCCAATTGATTAAAGGAAAATATCGAGTTCTTGGGCAAATCACTATACCAATCTAAGGCGGGTCCTAATAGGGATATAGGAAAGGTACAAAGAAGCAAGGTGTCATCATGGCCTTTTAGTTAACAAGTGTGCCTAAATGCTTGCAAGTGTTGTTTTGGGTCCTCCTTACTATTGAAGTGGTTGAATTTAGGTAGCTCCCATTATGTGGGATATGGATGAATAGGTATAGAGGGATGGATGGGTTTGTTACAAATCTCATCATATGTTAAGACATTATAGGACCCAAAAACTGAGGCCTCAAGCATCTGCATTTTTTCCATCATCATTTTAATGAGATCCATTATGGGGTTTGATTGAGGGATGCCCCTTGAAATGAAATGGGCTTGATAAGATGAAGGGGTTGTAAAAGGCATACCAGTATGTGATGGTTCCAAGTACATGAATTGAGGCGTAGGAATGTAAGAAGTGGTAGAAGAGGAGGGAAAATACCCTGAATATGAAGTGGAGGTGATAGGTTGTGTCTGAGGTAGGGTGTAGGTGGGAGGATCTTGTGGAAAGATCCTCGTAGTGATGGGTGGAAGAGTTTGGGGAATATAAACAAACAATATGAAATGGGTTGGAAGAGTTCGAGGTAACCAAAGAATTACATAGGAATAGTTACTGAGAAGATATTGATAAGGATATGATGGGGGTAGTGGATATGGGTACTATAGATGTCGGTGGGAGAGAAGATGGCAAGGATGTGGAGGTTACATGAGAAGTAGGTTGTTGCAAAACGGGAGTAGGAAATGCTAGATTAATTTGGGTGGCCATACTAGCATTCCCGAAATGGCAGAGGTGGTGGAAATCGGGGGCATGGAAGTGGGAATTCCATAAAGAGGCTAGCTTGATGAGTCACGAGATGGAAGGCGTAACAAGGTAGTGTTGCAAGGCCTTGGTGTTATGATCAAGGAATCTAGTGAAATCCTCATCACCTTCAGGCATGGTCACAGTGCATTGGGATCCATGGGAGATGAAATGGAAGGTGGTGAAGGGATAGAAGGTAAAGGTATAAAACTTGTGTGAGAAGAAAGAGTTTGTGCATATGTGCATGTTGACGAGTCTAAACCATATAAAAGGTGGATAATAGGTACTCTAAGTTCTTCATAAGTAACAAGAATTGAGAAACAAAATTTTGAAAGATTTTTGTAGATAATTATAGGTTGTTGTTTTTGACATAAATTTAAAAACACAAAGACCAATGTCGTCCAATGAACCGGTTCTCGTTAGATGAAAGGACCAATATCGGTTATTGAACTGATATTAGTGGGAAGGTAAATGATGTCGGTTACTTATGAAAATGAAGAAATTTGAAATTTCTGAGTTAGATTTGGTCAAAAGAAGCCAAGAAAGAGGTTGTGTATAGAAAATCTAATCTAACACACTCAGAGAACCAGAATTAACTTATTGTGATGGTGAGTGTGAAAAAGAAAGCAAAGTGATGAAATACAATCTCACACCTCAAATAGTAGAATACTAGAAAGAAATTCACAAATCCAACAGAAAAATCTAACAAACACATTTTCCTATTAATAATATTTTAGTGTTTCGATGGCTTAATCCTTAGGACTGATTGTGAATATATAGAAAGGAATGGATATAAGCTACCTAGAAGCCAAATATGGATGGTTTTAGGAATTTTTGTGGGGGATTCCTTGATATACCTTTCGGTACATGAGGTCCAAGCTCGATAAGACAATACAGCCGAACACCATTTGGGGCCCACTATCAACGGGTTTTTAAATCCTTGATAGCTTCTTCCTGGGATTTGGGGAATGTTTAAGAAATTTGTTATTTGTTTGAGTGATTTGGAAAAGTGTGTGGAATAAGTGGAATATGCTTAATTACCCAATCATCAACCGGTCATGACCTCCATTATATTTGATTGATATTTATACTATGTGAGCTAAATGCAAGATTACACAAGATGTAATGCAACAATTTTAAACTCGACTTGAATATTGAGATTGGATGAGAGTAATAGTGAATATGAATAGAGTATGAATTTCACTAATGCAAGAAAGAAAGAAAGAATGATTCATTTTAATTTGCACCAAATGAAGTGTTTCCTTTAGAGAAAATAGAATAAAGAGAATGTTACCAAGGAGAGATTTTAGTGAATATTTCAGAAAATAAACAATCGAAATGCAATCCTAAATGAATATAATGAACCCATAAATGATGAGGGTCCCACCAATCATGCTGAAATGTTGAACCACATAGGATTATTGTATGAAAAAATAATTTAAAAGAGGTATATGGTAAGGTACATGAGGAATACCCGAGTTCATTGTTAGAACTTTGTCACGTGTCATATGTGTTGTCATTGATGTCAAGTTAGATCCGTAGATGTCAAGTTGCATTGATGGCAAAAGGAGTGAATTGGTAAAGTGATCAAGATGAAAAGATGAAGGTTGATTGGTAGTTTCAGCTCACAGAGGCTTGGGATGACTAAGGATAAGTGCTAAGGGACTTAGTCAATATTTGTGCATGTCGCGGACATGAGGAGATATAAGCCAAAGACTTGGAGTAACCGCCTTGAAGTCTGCAGTAAATCCATGGCACTCCGATGAAACCACGGAAGGCAAGTGAATACCGCGGATAAAGGGATGAATTTGTTAAAGCAAAATAAATCCAAAGGAAAATCCATGAGAAAGGTAGGTGAAGTCATGGATGTGTAAGAAAAGCTACAGAAATCTACAAAGAACTAGAGAAACCACTAAGATAGAAGGCAATCATGGAAGACTACAAAAGCCACAAGTAAAAGAGATAGAATCACATACATGGAACAAAGCAGAAAGGAAACAAATAAGGAGGATAACCGTGAGACATTAAAAAATCCATGCAAGAAGCATAAAATAGCTACAGATAACTAAAAAGCCTCTGAGGAAGGAGAAATTTTGTAGAACAAAGAAACAAGCCGCGATACAAAGAAGCAAGTCGAGAAGCTAAAGAAGCCATGAAATGATGGAATATGGATTGACAAGGGTCGAAGGCTATCAAATTAAGTCAAACTTGGACAAATGAAATTTTTTCTCCAAAATCAATGGTAATTTGATTTTCGGATGATTGCGCTAGATGCATGACTTGAACTTCATAAAGAACAAAGAAATCTATTGTTCCAGTGATGCAACATTTAATACTTATTGACTTTTTAAAATTACGTTACATTCTCCATGAGATCCTGAGTTTCAAGGCAAAATAAAATAATGAAGAAGGAAATGGCTTTCTCATCTCTGTCACGTTGCAAATTGTAAAAATTTGGGAAAATCTATTTTTGGTATAAGCTAATAAATAGCTTCTGGAAATGCATGGAAAATGGTGTAATCAAGTCAAACTTAGAAGGAACAAAATCTGGTGTTAGTTGCATTCATTTAATGGGCCAAATTCTTAGGTGACCAAGCAGGAAGTTGCACGACATGCAACTCAAAGTAATAATTAGGTCAATTGTGAATATAGTTTGAATTTGAACCATTTTGAGTGTTGCTTTCAAGTAAGAAAAGAAGCATTTAGCCTAAGGAAGAGTTGTAAAAGAGAGAATATGATGCAATCAAGCTAAGAAAGAGTGACATAAGAAAAGAGAGAGGAAATAGGAGAGCATATCAATGAATCATATATTCATCGATGAAAAGAGCTCAAGGCGGAAAATTGATTGAGGATAGATGAGAGTGAAAAGAAGAACAAAAATAGATACAGAAAGGTGATCATAATCTATTGCAAAAGTAATTGTTGTAACTAGATGATCAAAATGTATATGTAAATTAATTCTAAGTTGTAGCTTAGCATATTTGGGGGTTGGTGCTCCTTTTGGGGTTAGTGCCTCACTAAATAAATCTCTTGTGATGCGTAATATTCACTTGAGTTCTTTTTTTGTGTAATATCAACAAAGGTGTAAGGGGCCAATGCTCCTTGTGGATTTGGTGCTCCTTGTGGGGTTGGTACTCCTTGTGGGGTTGGTGCCTCACTAAACAAATCTTGTAGGATGTGTAATATTCTTACAAGTCCTTGCTTTGTGTAATATAAGAAATGGTTTTGGTGGGTTTTTCTCCCAAAAGGGTTTCCCATGGTAATCTCTGTGTTCAGTGTTATTGTGCATGACATATGTTTTATTGACTACTCATAGTTTAAATCCGCACATCATTAAAGGGTTTAAAATTGACATTAAGTGAAAAAGTTTTAATCTACACTAATTTACCCACCTCTATCGTGTTTTTGATCTCTAATAATTGGTATCAAAGCAACATCCTTATAACATAAGCTTAACATATTCAAGGAGATCCTCCTATCACAAACATGATAGCAAAAATCAGGCACAAGGCGGTTTGTCACTGTCAAGATCACCTCTCTTCACTAGTACAAATTATGCATTCTGGAGAATAAGGATGAAGACATATTTGATGTCACTTGGTTTTGATATCTAGGAATGCGTTGAGAAAGGATACAACCCTCCAACCACACCAATTACTACTTCCATAGATAAGGCAGAATATGAATGTAACTCAAGAGAAATGAACGCCATTCTATGCGGCTTGACTGAAACATAATTTGTCAAAGTAATGCACTACACAACAACAAAAGAGATATGGACCAAACTAGTAGAAGTATCTATGAAGGTGATGAAAAGGTCAAGCTAGCAAAATTACAAACCTATAGAGCTCAGTTCAAAAATTTGAAGATGAAAGATGATGAGAGCATAACGGCCTACATGTAAAGAATAGATGAAGTCATAAATATGATCATAGGTCTAGGAGAGAAACTAGAAGAATATTTCATAGTGCAAAATATTTTGATCTCTGACTGGCAAAAGTATGATGCAAAGGTATCAGCTATAGAGGAAGCCAAAGACATGAATACTCTCACGATGGATGAATTACAAAGCACTCTTTTAGCATACGAGATGAGGACTATTGGATCCAAAACTTCTAAGAAATAAGTAGCATTCAAGGTCAAGAAAGAAACCCAGTCCAAACAAGAAGAAGAAGAAGAATCAGCTTCAGGAGATGAGTTGGATGATGAAAATATTGAAGCAATGTTTGTCAGAAGACTAAAAAGAGGTTCAGGTAAGTATAAAGGAAAACTCCCATTTAAGTGTTTTGCATGTGGACAAGTAGGTCATTTTGCTGGAAAGTTTCCAAAAAAGAATAAAGATAATCAATTTAAACATGAAGAGGACAATCATAAACACAACAAGAGAGAGACTGGATATACAAAGAAAAATAACAACAAGAAAAGGTTCTTCAAGAACAAAAGGAACTTCTATTCAAAGGAAGAATCAAGTGACTCTAAATCAAGCAATCCTGGTATCTCTAAAAATGAAAATGATGAAGATCAATCAAAATGTTTGTTTATGGCCATGGATGCAAATAAAGCAGCTCCAAAGGGAAGAACATAGTTGATGTTGAAGACTCTGATGAAGAAGAAGCTGAAGTAAATCTTGAAGTAGAATTAGTATGTTCCCTTGAAGAACTGAAGTTGTGTAGAAGAAAGAATCGAAGATGAGATGCACATTAAATGATTATGAAGAAAAATCCAACTTTTAAGGAATACAATATCAAAGAGAATAAGAAGAGGAAAATGAGCTCAAGGAGTTGGAAACACAATTGGAAAAGATTTCAAACTCCTACAAATCAAAGGAGGATGAGTGCACAAAGCTGAACTCAGAACTGGAGAAAATGAAAGCTGAGATGGAACAAATGAGCAGCAAGCTAAAGGTATATGAAAAACTTGAAAAGGGCTCAAGTGTTTTGACTAATATACTGAGTAGCCAACATGATGCAATGAAAAGTCTGGAATTGGTTTCAAAGAAGAAAGTAAAGAAAAGGAGCCTACAAAGAATGAAGAAAACAAGGTTGCATCAACATCTAACACCTCATCCGCCACAAACAAGAAGGTTATCAATGCCACAAGAGAAGAAACTTATGCTCCCAGAATCACATATGTTATGAGGTACACATTCTTTTTATGGTTATTGTTATTCATGTAATCAGTTTGGACATAAAGCCACCAAGTGTAGGAAATTCTCTAGAGGCTATAGAAGAAACTTTGGCCCATCTTACACAAACTATAATGGTGTCCAACACAATTATCATAAGAAGAGTAGTGTGGTTTCAACCAAAAACATGAACCACCTAAACAAAATAAATGGGTGTATGTTGCAAAAGAAATATGAGAACAAGAGAAAAGAGTCATGCTCAATTGTACAGACAACATTTCATGTGCAAAATGAAGATAAAATTTGGTACTTGGATAGTGGATGCTCTAGCCATATGATAGTGACAAAAGTAATTTTATTACTTTGTCTAACAATGCATCTAGTGTTGTGAGATTTGGTGATAACAACTCAAAGAAACATAGTTGGAAAAGGAACCTTGAGTCTAGATAATGGAAAGACTATAACTGAAAATGTTTTATATGTTGAAGGTCTCAAACATAATCTACTGAGTGTGAGTCAAATGTGCAAAAGGGGATACAATGTAATATTCCATGACAAAGGTTGTGACATTATAAATGGAAAAAAGAAATAAAGTAGCAAAGGCCAAGCGGACAAAAAGAACAACATGTATGTTCTAAATGAGATAAACAAAGAGAAATGCTTCACAAGTAAGATAGATTACAGTTGGTTGTGGCACAAGAGATTGGGGCATGTGAGTTTTGAAAATATTGTAAAGATAAGTGAAAAATGTTGTGTCAGACATATGCCAACCATTGTAAACCCGCATATATACACTATACAAGCCATGTTTACATGGAAAACAAATAAGGAGATCATTCAAATAAAAAGAGTATTCTATAACCAAGCCACTAGAGTTGATTCATATAGACCTCTGCATGGACCCACCAGAACTGAAGGTATAAATGGTGAAGTATAATTTATGCTTCTAATAGATGATTACACTAGAATGACATGGGTAACATGTTTGAAGAAAAATTTAGAAGCCTTAGATAGATTCAAGAAATTCAAGGCACTAGTAGAAAATGAGAAGAACAAAAAGATCAAATGCCTAAGATCAAACAAAGGTGGAGAATTATGGTCAAATGAGTTTGATGAATTTTTGAAGAACATGGAATTAGAATAAAATTATCATCCACAAGAAACCTCACTAAAAAGGGGTTGTTGAGAGGAAGAACAAGATTATATAGGAGATGGCAAGAACCATGCTAAATGAATCCAAACTCCCAAACAAGTATTGGAGTGAAGTAGTGTACACCACAGGTTTATATTTTGAATAGATCCCAACTAAGAATAAACAATGACAAAAATCCCTATGAGTTGTGGAAGAAGAGACCAGCCAATGTAAAGCACATAAGAGTATTTGGAAGAAAATGCTATATCAAAAGAGATGAAGACAATTTGGGAAAATTTGACTCAAGATGTGATGAAGGGATATTCCTTGGTTACTTAGCGGTCAATGCAGCTTACAGATGCTATAATAAATGGTTGCAAAATATTGTTGAAATCACAAATGTAAAGGTGGATGAGACATAATATGCAAAAACCAGCACTCAACATAATGGCGGTCATGAAGAACAAGAAGATGATGAAGATTTTGATAGTCCATGTGAAGAAGAAGATGAAGAGGAAGAAAGACTAGACACTAAAGGCACCCTCTAAGCAAGTCAAAAGGACCATCCTTCAAATCAGATCATTGGAAACAAAGATGGTGGCATTCTCACAAGAAGAAAGCTAAGAGAGAACATAACCATGAAGACATAACACTCATGTCAATGATAGAACCCAAGAATGTTGCAGAAGCAAGCAAGGATCAACATTGGGTAGACGTCATGAATGAAGAGTTAGATCAGATTGAAAATAATGAGACATGGGAACTAGTACCTAGATGCGGAACAAGAATGTGATTGGAACCAAATGGGTATTCAAAAAAACTAAATGAGAAAGGAGAAGTGACAAGAAACAAGGAAAGGCTAGTGTGCAAAGGATACGCGCAAAATGGAAGGAATTGAATTTGATGAAACATTTGCACCAGTTGCAAGAATGGAGGAAATAAGGCTATTTCTAGCTTATGTGGCATACAAGAAGATCAAAGTATTCCAGATGGATGTGAAATCAACTTTCCTAAATGGTTTTCTAAATGAAGAGGTATACATTGAACAACCTGATGGATTTTCACTAATAGAAGATAAAGACTATGTGTGCAGGTTGAAGAAAGCTTTGTATGGATTAAAAAAAGCTCATAGCTTGGTACAATAGATTGGACTCATACCTCATTGAGCAAGGATTCGAAAAGGCATTGCTGGATACAATAATCTCTACATCAAGGAAGAAGGAGACCACTTGCTAATTGTCATTGTGTATGTAGATGATATCATATTTGGTGGAGACCATGATAAGATGACATATGAATTTGCTGATATGATGAAAGAATAATTTGAAATGTATATGCTTGGATTTCATTATTTTTGGGTTTATAGATTAGTCAAACAGATCAAGGTATATTCATATCCTAGACTAAGTATATCAAGGAGATGCTAAAAATATTTAGAATGGAAGACTATAAACCAATTTGGACACCAATGGAAGTTGGATGCAAGTTGAGCAGAGATGATGACACACCAAAAGTAGAAAAAACATTGTATAGATCCATGATAGGTAGTCTACTCTACTCCACCACATCTAGACCAGACATCATGTAGGTGATAGGTATTGTTGCAAGATTTCAAAAAGATCTAAAAAAACACACCTCAAGGCGGTTAAAATAATTATTAGATACCTCATGTGAACAATTGAATATGGAATATGGTACCCCAAAAGTAATGATTTAAACATCAAAGCATATACAGATGTAGATTAGGCAAGCAATGTTGATGAAAGGAAGAGTACAAGTGGAAGAGCATTCTTTGTTGGAAATTGCTTGGTATCTTACCTAAGAAAGAAAAAATCATCAATAGCTATCTCAACATGTGAAGTAGATTATATAGTTGTCATGATGTGTTGCACTCAAGTTCTATGGATGAAGCAGACATTGGAGGATTATAAGGTAAAATATAAAAATCTAATTCCTTTGTTGTGTGATAGCACAAGTGCAATAAGTGTCTCTAAGAACCCTATGTTCCACTCAAAAACCAAGCACATACCAATCAAATATCACTTCTTGAGGGAACAAGTAAATGATAGGAAGATCAGTTTAGAATATGTGAGCACTAAAGAGGAAATTGCAGATATAATGACCAAGCCACTACCAAGAGCAACATTTGAACACCTAAGGAATGAATTGGGGTCATTCCTGATCCCACCAATAACTAGAGGGTGTGTAGACAAGGCAAGGGAGCATTCTCAAGAAATATCAGCTCCTAACATTGCCAAAGTAAGGGGATCTAATCTATTAGCTCAAATTTATCAAAGTATTCATCAATCTGGGGAGCATTGCCACGGACACACTAAGACAGATGTATGAGAAGCATAAGCCTAGGGGGATTCTTAAGGTAAGAACATGTTGTATCTAGCTTACCAGAATATTCAGTTTTATGTGGCATAGTTGGCCCTTTTCATTGTTGTCAAAGGGAGAAAAGCTGATGAAGTCGAAACCAACTTGCTCAAATGTCAAAAGGGGAAAATCAGATCTATCAGATCGAAAAGGGGAAACCAGTTATGTAACAAAAAAAGGAAAAGAAGAAGACATGGTGTTACCAAAAACTAGGTATGGAAAAAATTTGCCATCAAAATTTATAGGTTTCTAATGTGGTATAGATTCGTTAAGGTGTTTCCATCAATGACAAAGGGGGATTTTTGGACCTTTTTCATGTGTCATATGTGTTGTCATTGATGTCAAGCTGGATTAGTTGATGTCAAGTTGCATTGATGGAAAAAGGAGTGAATTGGTAAAGTGAGAAAGCTGAAAATATGAAGGTTTATTGGTAGTGTCAGCTCACAGAGGCTCGGGATGAATAAGGATAATTGTTAAGGGACTTAGTCAATGTTTTTGCATGTCTCATACATGAGGAGATATCCACCGAAGACTTGGAGTATCCGTCGAAATCTTTCAAATCCACGGAGCTCCAAAATAAACCGCAAAAGGTAAGTGAATTCGATAGATAAAGGGATGAATTCACCAAGAAAAATGAAGCAAAAGGAAAATCCATGAGAAAGGTAGGTGAAAGTGTGGATGTGAAATAAAATCCATGAGGATGAAAGAAAATCTACGGAAAGCCACAAAAAGAACTAGAGAATCTGCTAAGGACAAAATATAGTTAGAAAAGACTACAAAAGCTACAAGTAAAAGAGATAGAGTCGTGGACATGGAACAAAGCCATGGAAAGGTATAAAAAAAAGGAGGATAAACATGAGACATTGCAAAATCCATGAGAATCATAGAAGATCCGTGGATAACTAAAAAAGCCACCAAGTAAGGAGAAATTTCACGAGAAAAAGAAAAGAACCGTGATACAAAGAAGGAAGTCGAGAGAAAGTTAATTACTAAGAATCCATGAAATGATAGAATATGGACTAGAAAAGGGTTGAAGGCTATCAAATTATTAAAAATTGGAAAAATTAAAGGTAGTTCTCCAAAATCAATGGTAATTTGATTTTGAGATGATTAATGGCTAGATGCACGACTTGAAATTTTCAAAGATGGAAGAAATGTACTATTTTAGCTACCACATTTAATGCTTATTGACTTCATGCAAATGTAGTTAAATTCTCCATGAGATCCTAGTTTGCAAGGAGAAATAAAATAATGAAGAAATAAAATGGCTCGCTCATCTATGTCACGTTGCAAATTGTAAAAAGATGGGAAAATCTATTTTTTATATTGGCTAATAAATAGCTTCTGGAAATGCATGAAAAAAGCAGTGTAATCAAGTCAAACTTAAAGGGCACAAAATATGGTTTTATTTACATTCATTTAATGGGCCAAATTATCAGGTGAGAGAGTAGGAAGGTACACTGCATGTAACTCAGAAGTAAGAATTGGGTCGATTGTGAATATAGTTCAAACTTGGAACCATTTGAGTGTTGCTCAAGTAAGAAAAGAAGCATTCAAGCTAAGGAAGAGCTGGAGAAGAAAGAATATGATGTAAGCAAGATAAGAAAGAGTGACAGAAGAAAATAGAGAGGAAAGAGGAGATAAAATTGATGAAGTAAAGATTTGTCGATGAAAATAGCATAAGGGCGGCATATTGATTGAGTAGAGGGATCGAATTAGATGAGCATAAGAGAGTGAAAAGAAGAACACAGACAGATATAGAAAGGTGATCATAATCTATTACAAAATAAATTGTTGTAACTAGATGATAAAAATGTATATGTAAATTAAGTCTAAGTTTTAGCTTAGCATATTTAGGGGTTGGTACTCCTTGTGGGGTTAGGTGTCACTAAAGAAATCTCTTGTGATGCGTAATATTAACTTTAGTTATTTTTGTGCGTAATATCAAAAAGGTGTAGGGGTTGGTGCTCCTTGTGGGGTTGGTGCCTCACTAAAAAAATCTTGTAGGATGCGTAATATTCTTGCAAGTCCTTGCTTTGTGTAATATAAGAAATGATTTTGGTGGGTTTTTCTCCTAAAAGGGTTTCCCACGGTAATATTTGTGTTCAGTGTTATTGTGCATGACATATGTTTGATTGAATGCTCACAGTTTAAAGTTGCACATCATTAAAGGGTTTAAAATTGGCATTAAGTGAAAAGTTTTAATCTACACTGATTCACCCCCTCTCAATGCTTGTGATCTCTAACATGAAGAGGTTGCACACCATTGTTGAAGACCAATCCAATTGTAGAGAACTCATTTTTGTCTGGGAAGGACTACCTGAGAAGCAAAGCAAGACCACAAGATAGAATTAAAAGCATAGGTTGGTGGATTACCTAGCGGAAGCTAGGTGCTTCCTATAAGTTTATCAATCCATGTTTTAAAACAAATAAATGTTGATAAATAACATGAAATAACAGGTCCTACTGTAGTTGTATAATTTAGGTATCTCACACAAGAACAATAATTCAAATCTAATCTAAATAGTGAATATAATATTAAATCAAAGAAGGGTAGTGGGTTGTTAAGGTTTGTATGTGTGAAAGATGGTAATATAAAGGTCCTGGGAGTATTTTTGGGAAGTTTGGGAAGGTTTTGGGTAGGGAAATGAGCTTGTTGGTCCGGGAGGAAAATATCGAGCACGAGACCGATGTCGGTGTTTAGAAACTAAAATATATCTCAAGGATGGAAATGTATAAGGATTTGGAACATTAGAACAAGGCATGTTGGAAGGCGCAGAGGTATAGTAGAACAGATTGTGCCCGAAAAAGGTGGAAACGGACTTAGCCTCTTTTACAAGTCAAGACTATTTTTGACATTGAGTGTGGAGCATGTTTAGTAGAAAACTTACAAATCATGTAAAAGTATGGAGACTTCTAGGTTACGCCAATTCTATTTTGGAGAATTGGAATATTGAGCGTTATGCGAGTTTTTGGCTATATCTGTACTAGGAGTTAACTTTAGAAGATCTATTATTAGCACTTCCATGATTTTTTATTCTCTTGTAAAGGCACATGGCTATTATTAGCATGTAGCCTATTTTTGAAAGGTGCATGGGCGGTGAAGGGAAATTCCCCACCCCTATATATTTATATTTATATATATATATATATATACATATATATATATGTATATGTATGTATGTATGTATGTATGTATGTATGTATGTATTGATTTTCATGGTTTGGATATACCATTTGATTGTAGAGTTATGTTGTCGGTTTATACATACGCATGACTCATGGTGACATTAATATGATGTATGAAGTTTCTGTGATTTATAGTAATTAATATAATGGATCATATTGGATGAATATTGGTGTTAGATATGATTGAGTATGGTTATTCTATGGTAAATCTCATTACAGTCATTCTTTAGTCGACCTTTCATATGGTTTAGATCTAGATCTGGTTTATGCATTGAGGGTTAATTGATTATTTGTTATGGATTTGAATTATACTTAAAATCATGCTAACATCTTAAACATGATACTATAAAGAGGGACCTAGTACCCTTTCACACTTTGGTGAGCGCTCGATTCAATATGTATGATATGTCATTGCACCTTGGGATATTTGCGGTGAATTCTAGGCCACATCATTTGTTTCATTGTCAATACCTCTTTCTCAGCTATTTTTCAGGATGTTGCATGATAAAGACATACCAGTTGACCTTAGCTTGAAGTATTGAGGAGTGTTTAGAAGATATGGAAGAAGAATATGCACATAGATTCAGCATTGGAATTGGTTTTAATGCATGCACGTGGGTTAAATAGAACTGTATCACAAGTTATATGAGATGTTCTTTTCTTTCTTCCTTATAGAGTTGTATGAGTGGCTGGTTGTGTACGTGTCTAAGAGGAGTTGGAGGTTTCACATGTTTTTGATGCGGGAAGAATTCTAGGTCTTGTATGATGAAGATCTGATTTAGACGTGCTTTGCGGATGTTTGGTTACATGGTGTTTTGAACAACTATATTCTAGAATACATAGTTTCGACTTACTCTTTCCTAGAGGTTGCTGAGTTTTAGTTTTTCTACGAACCCAGAGGATTGTATTTTCATGGTATTCCACTGGCGATCAAGATCCTGATTGTAACCCTGGATTTGGAAGAGAAGTTGATGGCTAACTAAACCCCACCATGCGCGGGGAAGGAGTAGGATTGGTGAGGATGGAAGACCTCGTGGTAGAAAGGAAAAGAGAAGAACAAAGGCTAAAGTTTAATGAGGTGCATAAGAGGGATTTAGAGAGTGGCGTGAATTCTGACGAATGGATGGCGTTGTGGAGAGAGATGCCTTGTGAAGGATTTAGAGCTCACATAGAAGACGTGGAGCCAAAGAATCTGAACTCCCCATTTGGGAAATCATGGTAGGGAACCCTCTTTAGCCTCAGATGAGAGAATTTAGGTAGAGATGACATGGGCCATGTGTGCGAATCTTAATCTACCTGCCAACCTATCCCTTGTGCTTGGTTTTCCATTTTCTACAACATTCGAATCAATGAAGCTAGTGTGAGCATTAGAGTTGCAATAAATAGAGTTAATTTGTAGTCAAGTTTAGGAGTGAATCATATAGCTTATTCATATATGTTATTTTGAGGCCCAGTTGGAGGTATCTTTTATGTCGCATCATCGGCATAGAACGTGGGCCGTAGAACATTGGACTAACATCTAGGATTAGTATAACTTCACGATAGTTGGGGTTCAATTTAGCACAATCGTAGGGATGTAAGTGTTATCCAAAATGTACCCCTTACTCATTTTGTGGCTAACTCCTCTCATTCTTCCCTCTCTTGTGCCTCAGTCACAAAATTTTGCTTTTCAGGCACTCAAAACCTTCTGGAAATGGCACCATTGGATAGAGCTCTTTCTTAGCTTTCCAGAAAGGTAAAGTTTTCCTCCTAACTCATGTATTTTTCAAGTTATGGCTCGGCAGAGTTTTTGTGGGAAATTTTCCCCTAGAAGGCCCGCAGCCAATCAGAACTCGCCACGTGTCCAGGCCAAAAATATCAAAGCGACCCGATTTGGCCCTGTTTTGCCCTAAAACTTCAAATCGCCATATCTTTCGATCCAGAGCTTAGTTTTTCACGTTCTTTATATCAATGGAAATCTGGTGAAATTATCTACAAGATTCTGGGGTCAATTTTGCATTTTGGTGGAGTTTGGAGAGAGAAAATCAAAAATGCTTCTGGCACGTGGTCATGAACAGAAATGACGTTTCAACCACCGATTTTAATGAAGAATGGCTCGCATTCTCTCCCAGCATGGTTAAAAATGTCAGGGAATGGGTCTGTCAGGTCACCCATGTTGTTTTGATGGAATTTTGGTCAATGGTTGAATCCCTTCCACGTTTTCCCACGTTTCTCTCTCCTGGGCTCGTCCCTTGCACTGTAAAAGCCAGATTTGGCTCATTTTTCAAAGGGTTGAACATTTTTTGTGTATGGCAAGCTCCCTTTTTCACCTTGGAAGTGATTTAGTGGAATAACAGACCTTTTCTAGAAACTGCAACTATATTTTTGCCTTTCAGGTGTTTGAATGCAAGTGATTTTGATGTTAAAATAACAATACAGGCCCTGTGATTAGTTTTTATCCTCTGCTGGTGTTGTTTGCCTAATTTCTAACACTTCATTATAGCTATCAGTTTGTGCATGTTGTTTTTGTTGCATTTTATGAACTGTGTCAATTTGCAGAAGTAAAAAATGCTCACCACTCCTTTGGTGCATCACCTATTAGCATTAGTTTTAGTTCTTTCTTTTTGCATTTTCTATCCTTGTCCCTTTGAAATTTAGAGTAGATTTAGGAGTTTAAACCTCTGCAATTGTGCAAGTAAAATAGCTGATCAGAGGAGTTGAGGAACCAGCCTCTAATCTAGAGATTTCTCTTCCATTTTTGCAAGTCCCACACTTGGGAAGAGGATTCAATGTTGTGCAATCACACTGGATGCTAGTATGATCAAACTAGAAATCTGATCAACATCCAGGGGGTGCTGCTGATTTGCAACAACAGTTTTGGCATGCCCGGTGGGACCTTAGAGGTCTTCCACTTTATCTTTGACAGGTTGGTGTGTTCCTGTTAAAGATCCAGCCTTTTGGAGGCACTTTCAAAAGCACATCTGGCGACTCCATCTGGTAAACAACTCATTCTCTAAGTTGCAGACCTGTTTTCCATTCATTTCCATCCATTCTTCTTTCCATCATTTTCATTCTTTTCCATTCCATGAAGTTGTGCAATCATGACTTCATTTCCATCATGGAATTCACATTTACAACAGTAGTATATCACACCTCCAACATGTTTTACAAATCCTCCAAATCAGCATTTTGATCAAATTCAAAATCAGCATGTCTACCCCCATATGAGCAGCGGTGCAAAGTCAGTTTGGATATGAAGCATGTCAAGCACAAGGGTATGCTGGTTGTGAGGGCAGTCAAGAAGAAAATGCAGATCTGCTGAACAAATCCAAAATATGGAGGTAAACATGGTGCAATCTAGGGCTCAAGCACAAATGAAAGCATTTAGAATTGGTTGTAGAGCACCTTGTCCATGGGTGGGACCTTTTCCACAGGCATTACAGACCCTCAAGAAAGCTAGACTTCATGATTAAAACACTACCATTGCTTGCAAAGTGGATGAAGGAATAAAGGTGTATGAGAGGAGTATTCAACAACCTTTTCAAGGTAAGCACACCATTTCTCATGCCTTTTCTCTCCCTCTTTCCCAATCTATTTTATCTCAGCAGTGTCAAGTTTTAAACTCTCCATCTGTTGTCCCAAGTGTTGAATCCATTTCTCCATTCCCTAGTCTTCCACCCCATCTCAATTCTTCTGTCCTTTTCCCTTCCAAACAGCCATTCCCTCCAAAGAAACAAGAGTTCCTACCTCCTCCACCACCACAAAAAATTGCAAAATCAATTGAGTTACAATCCACTTCTCCTCTTGCATTCCCAAATCCATGTTGGGAGGATAAAAATCAGAATGCCAATCAAGGAAAACAGCAGCAGAAAGAAGAGCCAAACAAGGATGAAGAAATTCAAAGTCTGAAGAGTTGGGCTCTTAAATTTGGGATGACAAAGATCCCCTTGATGGTTAAGCCTTTAGAAAAGGTTGGAGTTGGAAAACAAGTGGTGGTTAGGACTGAATTTGCTGCAGGAAGAGAAGAGCAAAAAGAAGAAGCAGATCAGCAATCAGTTTGCTCAGAAAGTAGTTTCCATGTTAGCATTCTATTTGAAGAGAATGCTGATTCAATTCAAGTTGCACAATCAGCCATGGAGGAAGAAAGCTCTGAAGAAGATCCTACAGTCCCAACTTGTCCTCTAGAGCAGCAGATCGAAGAGTTTGACTTAACAAACTTTGTGCTAGAGGAAGAGTTCTATCAAGAACAAGATTGTCTTCAAGTAGTAGAAGAGGGAGAAGCTGCTCCAAATCCAAAAGAAGAGGAGCACATTCTAGTTGTGGAGGAGAAAATTACAGATCCAAGGGCTTTGAACACAAGGCAGGCTACAGGAGAACCTTCAGTTCTTCTTTCTACTTCATCCCTCTCGTGTTCTAGTGCTGAAGAAAAGTTTGATCTTTCAAACTCAATGTTGGAGGATGAAAGAAACCATGATGATCAAGTTACAGATCAAGAGGAAACTATGGAGGAAGTTGAGCATTTGCATCAGGACAACCATGAGGTAGTGTATCTGTCAGATTTGGAGGACTGTTTTGATGAAGAAGAACCGGTTGAGTTTCCACCATTCTCTCTTTCATCTTCCACATCCCAAATACTTGAGCCTGTTGTCATGAAGGAGAGCATTCATTTGCAGTAGCCTGCATCTTATAGCAGCTCTTTGGAACCAAGATTGGAAGATTTTAATCTTTCATGTTCTTCATTGGAGGAAGAGAAAGGGCAGAAAAGTCCTACCATTGCTTCCACATCACCCACCCAAGAAGGTCTACAAGAAGACTCCATTTTTGGAGTTGAAAATCAGGGCAATGGGTATACTCAAAGGACCATACCTTGCCCAATCAGGTATCTGGCTTCATTGGAACCAAAGGAGAAGTCACAATCAGTCATGCTTGCTCCTAAGCATGAGGATGAGCTACAAAGAACCAAGGATCAGTTGTCATACCTCTCCAATCCAAATGCAGAACAACTAAAAGAGGTATTGAATTTGCCTTCACCTGATACCTTGATGATTTGGGTGGAAGACCAGCTTCTTGTTGATTTTCCATTCATCCAATCAGCCATGTTCAATGCCAAATCAGTTGCATGGTTGCCAATTTTGAAGAAAGGAAGCTATTTTGCACAACCAGTTGCAGGGTTTGTTTAGCCCACTTTTGCTTCCAGTTAGAGTAGGATAGGTAGTTTTGCTTTCAGTAAAAGAAGTGCTTGTGCACACTCTGCATGTTCCATTTTGGAGCATGTATGACCCTTTAGTTTTGTACATAGTTTTTGTGGTGCTGGTTTTGCTCTTGCGCAGTCCATTTCAGTGGGTTTCCAAGTGGCTCAGAGAGGAGGTTTTCAAAGTTCAGATCAGTTTGTAGGCTACAACTCATGACTCCATGCCCAATGGATGCTTCAGGCAACTGGTAACTTCATCCAGCAGGCAGATGACCCCTCTGAGTCACCAAAATTGTTATCCAAAATGTGCCCCTGCTCATTTTGTGGCTAACTCCTCTCATTCTTCCCTCTCTTGTGCCTCAGTCACAAAATTTTTCTTTTCAGGCACTCAAAACCTTCTGGAAATGGCACCATTGGATAGAGCTCTTTCTTAGCTTTCCAGAAAGGTAAAGTTTTCCTCCTAACTCATGTATTTTTCAAGTTATGGCTCGGTAGGAGTTTTTGTGGGAAATTTTCCCCTAGAAGGCCCGTAGCCAATCAGAACTCACCACGTGTCCAGGCCAAAAATATCAAAGCGACCCGATTTGGCCCTGTTTTGCCCTAAAACTTCAAATCGCCATATCTTTCGATCCAAAGCTCAGTTTTTCATGTTATTTATATCAATGGAAAGCTGGTGAAATTCTCTACAAGATTCTGGGGTCAATTTTGCATTTTGGTGGAGTTTGGAGAGATAAAATCAAAAATGCTTCTGGCACATGGTCATGAACAGAAATGACATTTCAACCACCGATTTTAATGAAGAATGGCTCGCATTCTCTCCCAGCATGGTTAAAAATGTCAGGGAATGGGTCTGTCAGGTTTCCCATGTTGTTTTGATGGCATTTTGGTCAATGGTTGAATCCCTTCCACGTTTTCCCACATTTCTCTCTCCTGGGCTCATCCCTTGCACTGTAAAAGCCAGATTTGGCTCATTTTTCAAAGGGTTGAACATTTTTTGTGTATGGCAAGCTCCCTTTTTCACCTTGGAAGTGATTTAGTGGAATAACAGACCTTTTCTAGAAACTACAACTATATTTTTGCCTTTCAGGTGTTTGAATGCAAGTGATTTTGATGTTAAAATAACAATACAGGCCCTGTGATTAGTTTTTATCCTCTGCTGGTGTTGTTTGCCTAATTTCTAACACTTCATTACAGCTATCAGTTTGTGCATGTTGTTTTTGTTGCATTTTATGAACTGTGTCAATTTGTAAGTAAAAAATGCTCACCACTCCTTTGGTGCATCACCTATTAGCATTAGTTTTAGTTCTTTCTTTTTGCATTTTCTATCCTTGTCCCTTTGAAATTTAGAGTAGATTTAGGAGTTTAAACCTCTGCAATTGTGCAAGTAAAATAGCTGATCAGAGGAGTTAAGGAACCAGCCTCTAATCTGGAGATTTCTCTTCCATTTTTGCAAGTCCCACACTTGGGAAGAGGATTAAATGTTGTGCAATCACACTGGATGCTAGTATGATCAAACTAGAAATATGATCAACATCCAGGGGGTGCTGTTGATTTACAACAATAGTAAGGTAGTGCATCTTCTGGTCCATTTCCTACTTTAGGAGGAGGATCAGGAGGGTCAAGTGGCTCAGGCATTCCAGATTTGGAGGCTTTGTGGATACACAAGAGAAAATATAGGCTCTAGATCTAGTGGGCAAGGTTCATTAACCTCAAGCAAATTTACATGGAGATGTCTCTCTATCTTCCAAAGTATATAGGCATTAAAGATGCAACCAAACATGTGCATATGTGTGAGATAATATGGCACACATGGGGAATTACATGTCCAGTGTGCAAGGCAAGTCATTTTTCAACTACGTTGCGAGGGTGCGCACATAGCATTTGGTATAGCAAGTGTGATCCTAATTAGAATTGTGTGGATTATATAGTGCTTTATGAGATGTTTTATTTAAGGAATTTTATATCCTTGAGTTCAATTACAAAATCATAAGCCCACTCAAATACATTAATTAGGGCACTATTGAGAGTGTTCGGGAATATGACTCTTAATTGAAGACTCTTATGTCTAAGTTATCTTACGACATTCACATGAGCCAACATGCATAGTGGTTCTTTGGAGGACTGATCACATCCTTTAGAAGAGTACTTTCACATAAAACTTATACAGATCCATGCAAGGAACTTGAAGCACCTCTACGTGTTAAGGCGGTAGGAAGTGTAGATATAGGAGTGATCCCATTCTTGAAAGCTTATATTACAATAATGGCTAAACATTTGGAGAAATTATCTCGCTAATTCGGCACACGAGACGTGTCTTTGTAATTTCATGTGTAGATTGTGAAGTAGAAGGTCATACTAAGGATAGTTGCCCTCGTAAATTAGTGCACTCCTTGTTGTTGGATTGTGAGATATATCATTTGGACCACGATTAAATTTAGTGTCCATTTTGCAGCGCACGATAAGGAAAAATGTTTCCAGTTGTTGTAATATTTACTGAGTCTTCCCCCATGATACTAAAGATTGTAGGTTGATTGATCATATTCATAATGTCATTGATATTGGCATACGATAGACTAGTGTTGCAAATAATTCTAAGGATAATGGTGAGCATCATGACCATGATCATAATGAGGGGCACTTTGATGGAGGCCATAGTAGAGTTTAAGATTACAGAGGTGAATTCATAGGTCAAGGTCACGGGGTGGAAGGATTGATTTACCTCATGGGACTGTTATACATGTGGATCTTCCGATAACTACAGAGGCACGAATGTCCATAGAATATTACATGTTCTTTCTGTGGAAATAATCATAACTATGAAGAATGCCCCCAACTTGTACAAACACTTGAGCAAGAAACATAAATAGGAAAATAAGGGTGCATGAATGGTTAGAGTACAGTGCACCATGGAATACCAATGGATGCCAAAGTTAGTGTTGCATCCGAAGTTGGTACTGTAAAGATTACTACATGTGTTGAGGCTATGTGTGCCGGGTAAACTCTGTAATAGAAGCCTGCCATTACTAAGGAGAAAGTTTTGCATGCAAAGTATCCAAACCATGTGCATCAAAAGGAGGTTTATCAAGAAACCATGGAGGTAATTAGGAATCTGCAGGGTGAGATACAGTGTTTGAAGGAAAAGTCATGGAAGTTGGAAAAAATAGGCATCCGAGATCCATCAGGTCATATGTTGATGATTTAAAGGAGGTTTTCAAGATGTTGCACCAAGATAACATTATTCCATTGTTATGGAATGGTTGAAGGAAACACTCGTGTCTTTGGCGTTGAGCATGAAAGGTAGATCTTGCATGCTAACCTCCCCCATAGCTTGGATTATGATAAGGAGATCACTCTGAAATGATGTTGTTGATGGCTAGATTTTGAGTAATATCTTGATTGACACAGTGCGTAACTAAATCTTCTTACTTTGGATGTCTAGGTTCGATTAAGACCATTGAAGCCATACTCTAATTTTTTCTTTATAGCCAACGGATTAAGACCATGCATATTAGTATTTTGAAATATGTGTCAATTACTATACAAGGGGCTAAGTTTACTAGAGACTTTGAAGTCTAAGCGTTTGCAAAGGTAGATAGTTTTCCGAACTACTTGGTCACCCTTGGTGTTATGCAAACAACTTTCATCTTTGTTTCAATAAGGGGTATATAAGCTTTGAGAAAAATGAGGAGTGTGTCATTATACCTCTGGCAGATGGGAAATCTATGCCATATGTAGAGCCCTTGAGTGAAGAAGATTTGAGTGAAATTTATTTGCGCACCATTAGATATCCGTAAGTTCTTGAGCCATCAAAGGAAGGAGTTCTTCATGGGATGATGCACAGTCCATGAGTGATACTATGAGTGTTGCATGTGATGATTGGACACATGGCACTTATGAAATGATTTGGTGTAAGAGAAGAAGTGTGGTTACGTGTGTAATCATACCACGTAGTGTCATGCATTTGGGAAAAGTTAGGTACCAAGGCACACTCATGAAGATAATACAAAAGTATTCTTGCTTGCTATGAAATTTTAGTGGGAGTGTTACGTGGAAAGAAGGAACATGTTAGTTTAGACTCTACATGGGATAAGAACGCACCGGTGGTGGATTGTTCATAGGATAATCTTTTGGAGTGGATAAATTAGGGATTGCTTTATTTGCTAGGTTTCTAAGGAGAAATGCACCTACTCGGATCTGTGCATTTCATGGTAAAGATCTTATTCAACACCACATTTAGTAGTGTGAGAGACTCGGATAGAGGGGGAAACTTTACCACCTTCGCTGTGGATGCATAATTTTTATTTCACATTGTGAGGTTGTGTGCGTGCATGGTATATCTATGCAGAGTTGAATAGAGAAACTAGAAATTGGCAAGAACTTACTAAAGGTATGATTCAGACCTTTGACTACTTTTCTTCTAAACCTTGGGTGAATGAGGCATTTCGAGGTTATGAAGGGCTTAAGCTGTGGGAGATAGTGCAAAGGTTGAGGATATCTTTCAAGATTTGTTAGGAGAGTAAAACTTGGTGGTGCATTTTGAAGAGGAAGAGACAGATGTAGAGAAGCTTGATCACACTTGCTTACAAAGAAAAAAGGGTAGTATGATCTATATGGTTGATGATGAAGAGGTAGAGAACCTATACATTGAGCACACAAAGGGTACGTGAGAAGTCTTAGACTGTGTAGATGAGAAGCTAACTCCAGTAGAATAGAATTATACAACAACATAGCGAGGCCTTGTCTATGATCTACGTGCTCTAAAATTTTTAACGGTACTTGCTAACAACACCTTTCATTTTCTATACAGATCATATAGAATTGAATTACTTAGTGAACAAGTCTATTTTACATGGGTGCATATGTATTTGGGCTCTATTATTTTAGGAGTTCAATTTTATGGTGGTGGTTAAGCCAGGTAAGAGCAGTTCTGGTCAATACCATTTATCAAGGATTCAATCAAGAGAGGACGCACAGAGCATTAAGGACATAATTCAAGATGCACAGTTGTTCGAAATGAACCACGCACCCTCGACTTGGAGGATGTCATTTCCTTTTTATGCGTAAGTGTGGCACCCAAAGGAATGAAGGCCTTATAAAAGAAACAACTTGTTATTCATGCCACACCTTACATGTTGATCAGTGGAGACTTATACAAGTTAGGTCATGATGAAGTTTTACGTTGGTGTGTGTACTTGAGCATGAGTGCAAAGAAATTATGGTAGAGGCTCATGGTGGTATTGTAGGTGGACACTATGCAATGGATGTCACTATGAGTATGATTCTACTAGCTAGTCTATGGTGGGAAACATTATACAAATATTGCATAACATATTGTAAGGCATGTAACCATTTTCAATGCCTTGGAAAGCCCTGGCATAGAGATGAAATGTCCTGTAAGGCTTATTACTATCGCAGAGCCTTTTGAGAAGTGGAAAATTGAATTTGTGGGCCCTATCTCCCTAGTCACACATAGAACATGATCATATTACATTATCACTTGTATATATTATCTTACAAAGTGGGCAGAAGCGGTGCCTACAAAGGATTGCACAACAACTACTACAACAAGGTTTCTGTGGGAAAATATTATTAGCAGGTATGGATGCCCTTTAAGTTTAACAAGTGATAGGGGTACTCATTTCCTTAATGATACTATTAGGATATTATTGGATGAATTTATGGTTGCACACTATAAGACAAACCCTTATCACCCTTAGGAGAATGGGACTATTAAGGCCTTCAACAAAATATTGAGCCATACCTTGACTAAAAATTTTGATCTTGAAAGGAGAGATTGGGATGATAAGGTTTCTGATATACTTTGGGTGTACAGGACAACCTACAAGTAGTTTACACATGATGATATTCTAGTTTGTGTTTGGCGCAGATGATATTCTACCCATGGAATTCATGTTACCTTCTTTACGTATTGCATGTGCAGGAGGTCTAGCTGATGAGCAGGCATTGGAAGAACATATTGACAAACTGATGCAGCTGGATGAGAGGCCTGCCATAACAAGATGGAGTCAAAAGAAATAAAAATCCAAGAAGAATGGATGACATGATAGGCACATTAAGGATAAGAATCTTGAGGTTAGGCAAATGGTACTTTTGTATGATCCAAATTTTTGTTCCACCTACCCCGAAATCTTAAGGTGCATTGGTTGGGACCATACATTATCACTCACATACTTGATTAAGGCACTTTCCAGTTAGAGGTACTGGATGGAATATGGTTTCCCATTTACTTCAATGGGAGTAGGCTAAA
The DNA here is from genome assembly GCA_018340775.1 of Taxus wallichiana var. yunnanensis. NCBI lineage: Eukaryota > Viridiplantae > Streptophyta > Pinopsida > Cupressales > Taxaceae > Taxus > Taxus wallichiana. The sequence continues at coordinate 107,994,503 of CM031235.1, read as the reverse complement.
GCCCTACTATAAATAAGTCTTCTTGGTGTTTGTAATAAGGAAGTATTGTTACTTAGATTAGATTTCCTTCATGCATTCCCTTTATATGTGTTTCCTTCATCATTGTTATGATTTATCAATTTAGTTTGGTGTTTTATGTAATAAGTGTGTTTGTGTGCTAGAAGATTATTATTATCTAAGTGTTTTCATGCACAAAGGACCACGCATACCCTTAGTGTGGGGTGGTTTATATACAGGGTTCATTTCCAAGTTGAATATAGTTTGATTGTCATTTGAAGATGGGTATACATAAATAAACTTTTGTGCGGGTTATTTTTGGAAGGGTGCAGATAGAAAAAGATATCTCATGATTAAAGACCACTCCACTATGTATATATGCACAATGTAATGCAGGTAGGCTACAAAGAATGGAAACTACTTAGAAACGAAGGCACATTGGCAAACTACTTTGGTGTATGAGGGTACCTAGAAGGAGATTTGTGGTCGAGAAGTAGAAGGTGTGCCAAAAGGTTATGATTGTGGCATGGAGATAAATAGTTTGGAAAATTTAATGAATGATGAATCAATGCTTTGGGAATGGTGGTAGGTGGAGAGCAATAAATGTGGTAACTTTTGAAAATCTATATAAGGATGTGATGTGGATTCAATTTTACCTTTGCATATAAGAGCATATGAGTGAGTGAGTTAGTGAGGTGTAAAGAGCCACAAACTAGGTGTTGTTTACATATTTTGCATGGTATTGACTTGCACTCCATTGGGTGAAGTGTTTGAGTGAATTAGGGACATCTCTGGGAAGGAGGAATCTAGAGCTAGGGTTTAGATTTGAGCTAGGGCACATGGTTTTGAGCTAGGGCACGCATATTTAATTTATAGAGCTCAAAAGAGGTAAAAATAACATGCATTTTTAGTTGATATGGCACCCAAAAGAGCACCTAGAGCTGGTACAAGGGGAAAGAAGAAAAAGGAAGTTGAGATTGAAGTGGAAGACGCTCCGAGAGAAGATTTTCTGAAATACAGTACCCATAAGGGGTTCTCATGGGTTACGATTGGGATTCACACATTCATTGCTTCAAGGTTAATGATTACAACCATAGGAACAAGGATACCAAGGAAGAGCTGGAGAAATTGCTTGTGGTAAAGACCTCTAAGAGAACAACAAATGACATGGCAGTCTATAATGACACGGGTGAGAAATTATTGACTAAGGTAGGAGTTTTACAGCTGTATGAGCTCTTGTATTTTGGAAAACCTAAAAATTATACCAATGGCTCATGAGCAGAATCCATGAGGACTTATTCTATTTTGTTAGGCATCAAATGAGGATGACCACACCTTTGATTGCAAGTTTGATAGGGATGGGGAGTTCAAGTGTTGAGCTAAGTAGCGACCTCACTGATAAGGAGGACATAGAAAATATGAAAATGGAGCTTGGATACACCAAAGGATGGCACAGGATAGACATCCCTAAATTACAAAAGTATCAAGTCATTCATGCAACATCCCATCCTGAAAAAGCTAAATAATCAAGAGCGTTGGTCTCAGGTAAACAAGGCTTGGCTTTATGTTGTGTGGAGAATGACAGAAGGTGTTGTGTATAACTTATCAAATTTCATTACTGAGACAATCATTGAGGAAGCACAGAAGGTGAGAAAATAATCTTTGGCATTATACTTCTATCATTAGTTTTTGTTGAAATTGGGGTGCCCGATGGGCCAAAAGACAATTTGTGGCAATTTCTGAGGTGAAGAAGTCCTCGCAAAATATTTTCCAATTATACTTGTGATGGATCAATGAATGGACCCTTCAAGAAAATTCTATAAATGTGGTATGATTTCTTATGTGTCGTATTTGAATAAGAGTGGAGGATACCCAAAAAGTTACCTTTGGTATTGCATAAACAAGTATAGTTTACAGTATACCAACACTTTTTTTTTGAGAAATTGGGATGAAGGATGGAAAATGGAGCCCTTGGTGCAAGTTGTCATATGCCTTCATAGCGTGTTATTTTCATTCATCTATACATAGCTTTTCATACATGCTTCGGTTGTTGTTTAATGCTAATGAGATAAATTGTGACTACTATACACTATGGAAGTCTTACGTTTATCCGTAAGACTTATTCAATCAAAAGATTAATTTTAGATGATATTAACATGAAGGATGTAAGTTTGGCCATTGGAAAGTTGGGCACAGTTCTTGTATATATATACTTGAATCCTAAACTACAAAATGGGAAGTATTTGGAATAATGTGGGTACTTTAGAACAAGAAGATGATCTGCCCACTAAGAAGAAGAAGAAGAAGAGGAACTACATGAAGATAGTGGCGGCTTGGAACATAGGGATAGAAGACAGCCCTACTGTTGGAGGAAAGAGAGAGCATGAGGCAACCCTCATATTGCAGAAACAAGGGGATGAGGTCTTAAAGATGGGGCGTTAGAGATAGATGCAGAATAGACAACCGAGGAGCCACAATTTAAAAGGGTGTTTAGAAGAACAAGGGCTCAGGGAATAGGATCATCACAACCACTTCAAAGGTCACCTAGGAATTCACCCCAGAAATTAGATCTTGAGAAGAAGAAAAGACATAAGATAAAGCTTACGAGGAAGATACGGATGAATCCAGAGAAAGTACACCATGTACCCTAAGTGCAAAATTGAGGATACAGAGGATCCTCATGGTGAAGAAATAAAAATTATAAAGAGGAGATGAAGGAGCTAGGGAAAAAAAATATAAGGGCAAGCCTTCCATAGGCATGCCCCATACTACACAAGAAGGTGAAGGCCTAATTCTAGATTCAAGCACCTAGATTCCAAAGGGAAAGAGAACAAAGAAGAAGCATGGGGGTGAGGACTATGAGATTCTTGCTATGGGATATGTGGATGACATGAGAAAATCATACGTGCACGGTTCTAAAGAACTATAGAACCTAAATATTTGTATGTTGGGAGCTGATGGATGAAAAAATGGCAAACACTTGCACATGAAAGTAGTTATCATGGTCTATACAAATCATATGGATGAGCATGATTTCAACATGTGCAAAGAATCGTGTGTGTCGCGTGGGATGAAGAAATCACCCCACATCTGACACATGAATGTTAAGCCTACTTTATGTTGTACAAACATGTGAGTAATGCATTGTTGAAGGTATCTACAGAGGTTACGCACAAGAACATAGATAACGAAACAACCATTAGGGCATTGATGGATGATAACAAGGATAAGGATAGAAAAATAAAATGCCTAATAGTAGAGAAGGAAAGGGTTGAGGTGAAGATAGAAGCCTTGATTAGTATGGCAGAGGAGATTGGAGATGATATTTTCAAGGTAAGGCCACATTTGGAATCACAAGTTCCAGAGAAATTTCCTTCTATAATGCACTACATACGCATGTTGGTGAAATTGGTGATAGATGAAGGGCCCATGCGTATGCCTACACCGAAAGATCCTACAGAGGAGGTAGAAAAGGCCAAGGCCAAAATTTCCAGGAAGATTGCAAGTTATGAATCTTTGTTGTAGGCCTTGAAGGATGAGATTAAGAAGGAAGATCAAGCTCTAAACATGTGTGTGGTACCGAGATGCAATTATTTGGACGAGGACTCGCGAGAATAAAATGAGGTCCTTCAAGCGCAGAAGAATGAAACACTTGGGCATGTGGAGAGGTGCATAAGCCCAAGATCCACATAAGGAAAGAATGAATGAAATTGGAAAGCTCGTTGCACAAAAAATGGATTACATGGAGGGCATGGTTTCAAGCATGGCTAACATTGTTAGGATTTTAGAATGAACAAGAAAACATGACTCAGGATGAGTTGGAAGCTATGGTTACAGATGTCCTTGATAAAATAGGTGAAGCGTTGAGTAATCGTCAAGCATTGGAGGCCAAGATTAAAAATGAGTATCCAGAATTGATCCTTTCTTAGAGGAGTAGAGCGCCAAGTAGTAATTCATTCTTTTTGGTCAAGTAATTATTATTATTTTATTCATTATTCTTTATTCTTGGAGAGATGAGTTGGGATTACCCATTTTCGGGAGTGGAAATGTAACTAGTGTGGGGTAATATTGAGAAGCTAAAATATATCTCAAGGATGGAAACACATAAGGATTGGGTACGTGGGAACAAGGCATACCAGAAAGCGTAGATGTATAGCAAAATAGAGTGTGTGCCCGAAAATAGGTGCAAACAAGACTTAGCCACTTTTGCAGCTTCAAGGCTAGTTTTAGGACATAGAGTGCGGAGCATGTTTCATAGAAGACTTGCATACCATAAAAAGTATGGAGACTTGTATGATATGCCAAGTCTATTTTGGAGAAGTAGAAGATTGAGTGCCATGTAGAGTTTTAGGCTATGAATAGAATCTATACTAGAGTTAACTTTAGAAGATCTATTATTAGCACTTGCATACTTTTGTATTCTTTTGTAAAGGTGCATGGCTATTATTAAAATGTAGCCTATTTTTGAAGGGTTCATGGGTGGTGAAGGGCAAGTCCCCACCCCTATATATATGTATTTATCTACACGGTTTGGAATACCGTTTGATTATAGAGTTATGTTGTTGGTTTGTACGCGTGTATGACTCATGGTGACATTATTATGATGTATGAAGCTTCTGTGTTTTACATTACTTAATATAATGGATTATATCGGCTAGATATTGGTGTTAGATATGACTGAATATGGTTCTTGTATGGTAAATCTCATTATAGTGATTGTTTAGTTAATATTTCATATGGTTAAGATCTAGGACTATTTTATGCACTGTGGGTTAATTGATTATCTATTATGGATCTAAATTATACTTGCAATCATGCTAACATCTTTAAATAGCTACTCTAAAGAGGACTGGTACCCTTGCACACTTTGGGTGAGTGCTTAGTTCAGTGCGTGATGTCCAAAGACACACCTTGGGATATTTGTAGTGAATTCTAGGCTACATCAATCAGTTAGGTGACCGATGCCAGTAGATGGTTATAGTTGATATCGGTTGGGTAGCCGACCACGGTAGGGGAATTTAAGTTACAAAGGTAGAAATGAAGTTAGTTTGGGCTTATAGTGATTGTACAGGGTGTTCGGAAGGCTTAGGCGGGGGTGTTTGAATTTAGGTGAAGGCTTAAAAGGGGTGAAATGAGTGGTTGTAAGGAAAAAGAGGTTGAGATTGACAAGGTGTTGGGTAGGAGCTCTACGGAAGGTACTCGGAGAGAAAAGAAGCAAGACAAAAAAAATAAGAGATTTAAGATCAAAATTAAGAACTAACAACCCAGCTTAAGATACTTATATGGAGATTGGTAGATAATGATGGTTGGTGGGTGCTCATAGAAGAAATGGGTCTGGATCCGAAGCATCATGGAAATGAAGCTTTGTGTGTTTCTCCGTGTAAATGATCCGAGGCTATGGAGCAAAAATTTGATTGTTGGTGAAGAGCTTGAGTGCTCTAGTGTTGTGTTAGATCGTAGGATGCTTAATCAAATGTCTAGATGTCAATGAATAATCAAAAATCCAACCAAAAGAAGAAATCGGAAAATATTTGGAAAATACTATTTAAAGGAACCGATGGTAGTTCCTCGATCGCACTAGCCGAGGAATAATCGGCGTCGGTTAGGGGAAATAGTCCAATTTTCTTAAAATAGTTTGTTTCTTCCATTTTGGCATGGGTCGATATTTGATTGTGGGATAAGAGTCTTATTTCACATTTAAACCTACGGGGAATTGGTGGGAAAGGTGGTTAGTAATTGATATTAGGTTTAGAATAAGTTTTAGTTGGTTAGTGGGAATGGTGACTTAGTCTTGGTTATTAAATGGGTTTGACTGGGTCTAAGGTGAGGTGGAGAGGTGAGGTGGCGGGGTGAGGTAATAATTAACCTAATATCTATAATTAGATTAATAAAGATGTGTGAAAGGGGTCATCGTAAGTGTGTATGTTAATTTAAAGGGGCCTGAGGTTGTAACCTAATTTTGGGTGTCTACACATGGAACACCCGGTCTCAATATGGCATATAGGCTAATGTGGGACTCTGTTTGTAACCATATGATGGTAAAGTATCACCTATCTACTCTCATCTTCCTCTGAGCATCCTTTACATCCATCACCTAGACTTTCTCGCCCACAACTAGTAGTCGCAATATGTGATATACATCCTCTAGGGTCACAGTCATCTCCCCCAAAGTAGGAAACCAAAAAGTACAAGTTTATGAACACCATCTCTCACATAATGCAATGATCATCGCCATGTTATGGGGTACCTCTCCCAACTTCACTATGTGTCACAAGCTAGCACACTCTAGTGTATCTCACTCTACGCTTTGATAATCCCAATGTAGTCATAAAATCACGCACTTACTATTACATTTATATAACCAAATATGTTATTTTATATATGGATCTCGCATAAGAAAAGTATTCACTAATTACTAATCCCCTAGTCATGTCATCAGTTATTTGGTCATTGTAGTCATGTGTCTTACACATTTGTCGATTGTTTTCACATTTCTAGTTATCTCTCGGGAGTATCGGGTGTCCTTATTTGGTCATTTTTCATCTCTAGCCTTTGACTAGGGTACCTAGGGTAGAACTAGGGTGCCCATGGGCTCCTGGTCTTGGAAACACTTATGTATAATTTATATTTTCAAGGTCGGTCTCTGTAATTTTCCCTCTAATTCTCCTAGGTATTAATCGGCATGTCGGGTCATTAGTGCCGAAATCTTAGCAAGAGATTCCTATATAATCATAACATACTATCTTATGGACAAAATATTCACTACTAAGGGCTAGCTATCTACTATGGTAAAGGATTGCATTAGGGTATCATTCCATACACACATTTCATAGGAAAGTGAATTTTACTCTATTTCATCCACCACTTTTCATTACATCTAGCTATTGTCCCCTTATTTGTGTGTCATTGTTGCTAGGGCACCCTAGGCACATCATTGCACACACAAATCACATAAAACTACATTGGGTATCAAATGTAGTGCAATTGCTTAGTTGGTATTCCACCATTATTACCACTAAGGTTAGTCCGACCCCTTCATATGCATATCTATTTTTTAGGGGTTTGATGCTTTGTATGGGGCTTTGCAGGTGAATATTCATTACAATTTTACAAAGTCATCATCAGTGAAGATACTTGAAAAATTCATGCAGCAAAGATGAGACATTATGAAGATCAAGGGACACTTCGCCAAATTTAGGTCCTAAGCTATTCTACAAACTAGATCACCCATATCACGCAGACCAAGGCACGCATGACACCCCCATCCTCCTTCAGCCCCCATTCCGGTAAATCTTCATATGCTACAATTTCTTGGGTCATGCCATCACACTCTGCTCCTCTCGCACATCATCTTGTTAATTCCTAGCACATAGTGAGGTAAATCATTTTCAAGTTAGTACCTTTTCCTTCCTATTTCATTTATTTCATTTCATTTAAATATTAAATAAATCAATTAGCGTTAATATTTAAGTTTATATCATTTATTGCATTTTTTGTTCTTGCTTATATTAACTTAGATAGAGATATTATTTCATATTTTAGTTAATCATTTTGGTGAACCCGTACTTTAGAATATTTTTCCCTAGGATCCATTTCAAACCCTAATGGCTAAGGATATTTCATCTTCTTCTCCCATCATGTCTCATTTCAGTGTTAACCCTATCTATGATGAGGCTGCCATCACTGAGCTCATGGCTCTCTATGGTAATCCTACTCCTATGCTAGATCATATCAAACAACAACTTCTAGATGGTCAAAAATATGTGCCTACTCATTTTGAAGATTCTCCCATTAGCATTAGTATTTTTGAGGATCCGATAGCCTTCACTCATTGTACACCATGTTATATGACTACTTGTGATCCTCCTTATATTTCTAAGGAAATTTTAGATGATTCTCTTATTGATTACATGTTTGGTATTGATCATCATTCACATGTGCATATTGATTCTTCTTCTACTCAAAACACCTCTATAGTTTCATCTCACAACTCTCCTACCTCTGATATTACTTCTCATGATACATCTCATACTAGTTTGCATCCTCTTTTATACTATGGTGATGATCCTATTGATAGTATCCTTAGTGACATTCTCATTTCTAAGTCTTTATCTAATGTCGATGAGGTAGTTGATAGCCATAGTTCTCCTTCTTTTCATACGATAGAGTGTGAATCTCCTATGTCATCATTACCTTCTCCTAAGATTACATCTAGCACTATACATGAGTCACCTCCATCCATCACTTCTTCTTCTCCTATTGTTTCATCTCCTCTTATTACATCATCTACACCCATTCGTTCATCTTCTCCTATAGATGTATCTCCATCAGTCACCTCACCTATTAGGGATGTTTATGATGTTATTCCTACCATTGTTATGGATATTCCATCTACATCATCTATTATAGCTTCTTGACACCTACTACTAGTGTGCCTTTAGCATTAAAACCTCCTTTGTCATCTTTAGATATTCCTATGATCACTCACAATGGAAAATTACAACCTCTTAATACATTATTTCCATCTTCCACTATTCCTTCACAAGATATCATCTCTCTCATGCATGTTGTAGGATAATTACAATCTTAAGTTTAGTCTCTTACTCTAGAAAGTAGGGATTACTATGCTTCTATTGATAACAACTCATTACATGGTAACCCTATTCCTAAGAAGATTCATAATTTGCATTCCCTAAGGAATTTATCATGCCTACATTCACTTTCTTTGATGGTACTAGTGACCTCATGCTCATCTTCTACATTACCACATGGCTATGACCTCTTATTCTAATGATAGGATATTACTTAAGGCTTTCGATACAGTCTTACTGATGAGGCATTGCAATGGTACACTCATCTTCCCTTTGGGTCCATTAGTACTTACTATGACATGGAGGACATTCTTTCCTCTCATCGTTTCATCCTCAAAAATGGCCCTAAGGTTACTTATGACCACATACCTACTTTACATCAGGGCTCATCGAGAATCTATTCAGGATTATATCTTACGATTTAATGCTTGTATGCACCAACTAGTATTCCAACCTATAGACCTTGAGAAGCAATTCATTTTCTATCGTGGTTTGATTCCTACACTCAAACAAAGATTACAATATGATACATGTGATTCATTCATTATTCTATGCTACGAGTCCTAGATCTAGAGCAATATCTTCTTTCAACAAATGTCATTGACCCTCCACATACATCTACTTCTATTATATCATCTAGTCCTCCTCCATCAAAATTAGTTGAGCGTCCTACACAGCCTCCACCTTTTCCTCACAAGAAAAAAAAAATAAGCTCAACATACTCCACCATAAGCACACCACATACTTCTTCTCCTTCTCCATGATATGCTACTTCTCCTTCTAATCCATCTATGTCATGTGAGCCATTACATTTCTCCCATCATGCTAGACCTCATGATGTGTTGTTTACCTTATTTTAAAAGTGTCTAATTTGATTTCCATCTAACCAACATCACCCATAGGACTTGCTACAACATCATCGTGACCAACCTTATTATAATTATCATAACATAAATGGACATAGGAACAATGATTGTCTTTCCCTTCATGATATATTGCAACAATTAGAGGAAAAGGGCATCATCTCCTTTATATCTCGCTCACGTGAGTGGTCTATCTCTCCTCTACCTTTTCAACGATTATATACTCGATTCAGTCCTCTTATCCATCGGTACTCGTGGTAATAGTTCATCCATCACCATCATATGTTACTCATGCATGCTCTACACCACATCCATCCATTGTTCCACCATCACATCCATCTCATTCATGCTATCCACCGCATCATGCCACCACTTCACATTGGCCTTCATGGTCGTCCACCATTCATAAATCCCACTACCGCTCTCCATATGATATTCAATTCATTCCATATGCTCACAATGATTCCATACCACATGCTTCCACCGCTTCATTTTTTCTTGGTCTCTGGTAGGTGATTACTATCACCTTACCCCCGATGACGCACTTTGTTCTTACGTTCTTACACAACTATTGAGGGATTTTTTTAAGAACCTCTTATCATGTGCTTGGACATTTCATCTAGCACACTCAATCATTTCCTGATGAATCACTTTTTCTTACGTAACTCATCCTTGACTACTGAGGGTTCTTAACTAAATGGGCCTATTCATCTACACATTGGGGTCATCATTAATATTCCCCTAGTTTCATCATACTAACATTTTATGATCACATCACATTATCATTCATCACAACACGTTAGATTTACAGTTATACATTTTTTTCAGTTATTCTTACTATCGACATTACACTAATTACATGTTACAAATTCTATTTCATTTAACTCACCAACCACATTGCATTTTTATATATCATCATTCACATTACAAATTTTGTCTACCATTATCAACATTATACTCCGAGTCTACATCAATCAAACACAAACAATATATAACACATAATATACGCTACAAATAAAGAATTAAATCTTACATCATCGATCATATTCTAACATCAATGCACAATGAAACAAACTCATTATATACCAACAAAATCTGCCCATAAATATATATATATAAGTATGACCATCATTACAAAAACATTTTCCTCACTAAGGAGAAAATCCCCTACATCATATACAATAACACAAATCAAACCTCATCATCACTATCGCTCTTGGGTACTACGAGAGCCCTAGAACTAGATGCCTCGCCACTAACTTTGTGTCATTGTTTGCAGCCTCGATACCTCTCAACTTTCCTACATAATAAGGTGTTCTCCGTAGACTACTCTCAAAATTGACGCTACAAATCCACATATCATGCAAAAACACATCTGTGCCAAGGGACCACCACCTACTTCCTCTCTAGCTTGTCGATTCTCCTCGCATGCCTCGTCCCTCTCACCTAGCAATATTATACGTGTCTCTCTGTTGTTATGGCCACTACTAGCTCAAATAAATGGGCATGCTCACCTGTTATCTCATCCACTCACTCAAGTATACCTCCACCAATTACATCAATCGAAACATTCTGCTTCAATGTATGGATGGATGTGTCTATTATCAGGGACCAATACGCATCTCCTAGAAAACAAATAACACAATGCATTAGATAATCACCATTATAACATAGGAAAACAACCAAATAAACAACATAGCTATCTATATATACTTACACTCGAGCTCTAGTAGTTGCTACATTTTTGGGGCATGGGCTTCCCCCTCTCCTCCTCCTCCATGCGGTAACCTCGTTGGACCTGCAAATAATAGGAACAAAAATACCCATCGATGTGTCACCCACCATACGTGGTACTCCTCTATGTAACCCACATCATCATCGATCGAGTCTATCAACTCTATCCACATCTACCTCATCTTGGCCAAGAGGTACTAGCTACTCTACTATGGGCCCTGGTCTAGCTCCAGCCCTCCTAGGTGCTCTAATAGCTCTCAACCATATATATGGCTCAGGGGCATATCCTGAGCCATGCTAAACTATCATGATACTCTCTCTACCTGAAAAATATCGGCCATTCCTGGAAATTGATCCTCTAACCACATCATCCTAAAATACACCATAACTCTACAGCATCCTCGAGTCATCCCCATAGTCGCGGTATGACCTCCATGTAACTAGCCTCGGGCCCCATCCTATCTATCAGCCCTTGTAGGTATCTATGTCCATCCTATGCCCACAAATATTAATCCACCTCCTCACATATATCTTTGGCCTATCCCACTCTCCTCGTGGACCTCCAACTGGTCTCAACACGGCTATATGCTCATAATCCCATACGTGTAATAGTGTAGTGGCTCTATCCCACCACCATGCTCATCATGAGTAAATTGGTATAGATCTCTGTATATAGGTGGGCCAACACACACCATTCCCATGCATATCTAGTACCCTCCTCCTCTATCCACTGGTATATATCATGCATCTTATACAAGATGCCTACACCTCCTCCCTCCATTGTTATAGATGAAGCAATCAAAACCATATGAACTTCCACAAACGTGGAACCCCAGACTATAAAATCACATCCAAACTGATATGGGCCTTGGCAGGTACTCGAGTCCTCATAAAATACCATCTAGCAGCTCACATCTACATCTCCATATCCTCCAATGGCATAACTTGTAATCTCTCTCCAATGGTTGGAAACCACATTATACGATACACATCCTCCAACATAACAATCATCTCACCTCGTAGGAAACCAAAATATACATGTATCCACACACCACCTCTCACATAATGTAATCAACATGGGCATATTGTAGGTTCCCCATCCATCCATAACATCCCAATCAATGTCTAATAGGCCTAATCCAAGAAAAGTACTCATGTGACGCCCACCACGGAACTCCCTCGAATGAATATCCCTTTGCACAACACAAAACAATAACATATGCATCATTAAAACACCTTACAAGTAAAAATACACTCTCTTATCACATTCATCTATGTTAAAATATGATTTTCCATCATTATACACCAAATAAACACATTCTAGACTAGGGCACCTAGATGCAAGGATCAAAAGGGTGCAAGTATAGGACACTAGCATCCGATCTCTGGAACTCCTATCCCAAGGGTCACTAGCACCTCACCACTCTTTTCCAGTCTCAAACACTTTGAAAATTAAAAATCTCAAATTTTCAAAATTCAACAAAAATGAATACTACACCATTAATTTTTCAAAAAACAACACACTTACCAACTCTGTTGCATTCGTGTACACGACACTACGATGTAGTAACCACCATCTCAAATTGGCTAGGTCATGCTCCTCTCACTTACAACATCCTTACTTACTCGTGAGCTCACTATCACACTCATGTAAAGAAAAATGAAGTGAAAAAACACTTTTTCACTTCACTATTTATAGTTATTTTTTCATTACCTACTTTACTATAGTCATTATTTTGCTCATATTACCACAACTAATACACACCACACCATTTTTGTCATCATTACTGAGAGTGTTTTTACTCCATTTACACCTTGTTTGTGGTGTTATTTTTATAATTATTACAACCACCATACTATGCACATTTTTCAACCATTATATATCTCTCTCAACACATTTTTCACTCAATCTATACACATTTTGATGATTTATCACTTTACACTCCATCTATTTCATGCTTAACTTTTTTCGGCTCAGCATTTGTTCTTATCATCACTTCCCCTTTTTCCAAAAGGGGGCATATAATTGGGGTCATCTTAAAATTCCCCTTATATCACCATGTGTTCAAACAAACACTACTGATTCGATAATTCCAAACATTTACTAATCAACCATGCGACATTTTACCATCAATTCCCCTAATGACCTAACTTGGGGAAACAAACATGCATTTTCTTCTATGCGACATTTTATCACTTCCCTCTAATGACCTAACTTGGGGGAAAAATCATTAAAATATTTCCATTCACTAATTCACTATTTCAATTTCCCCTAATGACCTAACCTAGGGAAAATAACATAAAATCTCTTCTATGAGTTAAATCAATCAATCAATCAATCAATGCATTCAAATCTCTAACAATCAAAATTATATCACTCAATACAATATAACACAATTGGCATCCCAGATGACCTAAATTAGGAGTTACATACGTTACTTTCTCATATGACCTAACTTGGTAAGTTATTCTACACTTCACATTTGCTTCCATGTGACCTAACTTGGAAGACATCATACATTTCGCGTTGTTTTCTTCAGATGACCTAACTTAGAAGCCATCACGTTGGAGTGACACCCATGGAGTGGGGGAAAGAGTGCCTTTCCTATACCACTCCTATATGGGTCTACTATTTGATCAAAATTATTTGGATCCAAAACCACAAATATTTGATTTGATTCTATCTACAGTAGCTAGATCTTGAGAATGTAGTTAGATGTTGAAGAATAACACACTTTTCTCCCTACACTCTTCCTCGAGCAGCAGATACCCAAATCCTCTGGTTGATTCTTCATGTATATGCATTTGGGTCATGAAAATGATCACTCCCTACCCCATCTAATCTTCATCATACAACTTGCAAAATCATCAATCATCTACCATTTCTATCATTGCTCTCATTTAGTACACTTCATCACGACATTAGACTTTTCACTACGTTGCATGGATCAACACGTTGATCCATGGTTCGACATGCACGTTATATGGTTCTTTCAACATGTTTTTACTACCACATATGTGTGTTATACTACAACATGGGCATTCTCGTATTTCTCTAAGGTACGCATCTCTATCTACTTTATGTTACCGAGCTTTTTGCTCACCAACATAAAGTGGGAGGAAATGTAGTCACAAAATCACGCACTTACTATTACATTTATACTCACCAAATATGTTATTTTATATATGGATATCACGTAAGAAAAGTATTCACTAATGACCTATACCCTAGTCCTGTCGTCAGTTAGTTGGTCATTGTCAGTCATGTGTCTTACAAAGTCGTCGAGTTGTTTACACAATTTCAGTCATCTCTCAAGGAGTATCTGGTGTCGTTATTTAATCATTTGTCATCTCTAGTCTTTGAATAGGGTGCCTAGGGTAGACCTAGGGTGCCCACATGGGTGCCTCGGTCTTTTTTTTTTTTAGGTGCCCTGGTCTAGACATCACTTAGGTCTAATTTAGATTTTCGATGTTGGTCTTTGTAATTTTCCTCTCATTCTCTTAGGTACTAGTCGACATGTCGGGTCATTAGTGTCAAAATTTGATCAAGAGATACCTATATAAACATAACATACTTACTATCTTATGGGTGGACTATTCACTACTAAGGGCTAGCTTTCCTACGATAAGGTAAGGGACTGCATTTTGGCATCATTGCATCACACACACTGCATAGGAAAGGGAATTCTATTCTATTCCATCCACCATTTTGCATTACATATAGCTATTGCCCCTATTTCTTTGAGTCATTAGCATTAGGGAACCCTAGGCACATCATTGCACACATAAATCACACTTAACTACATTGGAGTGCTGGAATGTAGTGTAGCACTTAGTTGTAAGTCCACCATTGTGGTGTTAAGGTCATCTCTAACCTAACCCCTTCATATGTATCTTTCATTTTTAGGGGTTTAATGCTTTGTATGGGGATTTTTCAAGTGAATATTTATTGTAGGTTTACGAATCCATCAGCGAATATACAACGACATTCACGTGACAAAGATCGAGACATTGTAAAGATCTAGCGACACTTGCGATTTAGGTGTTGATTTGTTCTGTGGACTAGAGTGCCCATATTACGTACTGGTTCAAGGTGCCTATAGGAGCCCCACTGCGAGTAAATATTCATCTCGCTATAATTTCCTAGGTCGTGCCATCACACTTTGCTCTATCTCGCACATCCTCTTGTTCAGTCCCGACACACACAAAGGTAAGGAATTTTCAAGTTAGTACCTTTTCCTTCCTATTTCATTTCATTTAAATACCAAATAAAATCAGTTAGCACTTATATTTCAGTTTATATCATTTATTGCATTGTTGTTCTTACTTAGATTAACTTAGATAGAGATATTATTTCATATTTTATTTAATCACCTTAATTCAACAATGTACTCAAGTGTCGACCTCCATGGAACTCCCTCGAATGAATACCCTCTACACAACACAAAAAACCAATGAAATTATGACATTAGCACCACATATATACCTCAAAATAGCAACTCATATTTTCAATATTCATCAAGCTTCACATATGTTACATTTTGTGGTCAAAACAACCTCCTAGGTCTCCAACACCCAGGACCAGCACCTGGAACTAGGTATTGGCGTCTCAAAGGATGTTATCTCTTTGGCTGCTCTCGTCCATGTCAGAAATGCCCAAAAACTCGAAAATCCAAATTTTGTAAAAAATCACCAAAAATGAACCAATTTCATCAAGATTTTCAAAAATAATTACACTTTCCAACTCATCTATTATGCTGTGCTACCACGGCCGCCATTACCATCTCAAACCTAGTTAACCTCATTGTTCTTATCTACGGCATCCTCACAAGCTCAGATCTCAAATTCTCAATCAATCAAGGTTTAAATGAAGTTTTTATTCACTTTTTACCATTATTATATATAGCACTTTTCTCAATTTCTAATTTACTATAGTCACTATTCATGCTCATTCTTCCAACTAATACACACCACATGGTTTTTCTCATATCTTGAGCTTCACTACTCTGCTTTTATTCCCCATCTATGCCATTTGGTTCAGAATTTATCCTACCATCGTACTATACACATTCTATAATGTTATACATACATACAATTTTATGATATCTATCATACTACATCTTGTTCATCATTACATCATTTCACATCCACTTATGGCTCAAAGATTCATTCTTATAACCACTCCCTCTTTTTGCTGAAAGGGGGCATATAAAGGGATCACCACGTGATCCCCCTCAGCTACTATACGATCACTACACATTCCTAATACATCATTATCAAAAAAATTCTCATACAATATTCAACATTTTCTACTACTTTCTATCTATTCCCCCTAATGACCTAATATGGGAAAAAATCAAAAATCTCTCCATGAGTAATCTATCGTATACATTCAATCTCAAAATAATTTTCTACTATTTGAATCAATAAATTGGTACAACATAGCATATTTTAATACTTCTCCTATATGACCTAACTTGGGAGCTATATCACTTCATTATCTTTTCCAAATGCCTTAACATGGGAAATCACTTTACATTTTATATTACTTCCAGATGACCTAACATGGAATTCATCTAGCAAAGATAAATATTGTGACACCCGTGTAGTGGGAAATGAGACGTCATTGCCTTTCCCTTACTATTCCTAAATGGGTTATTCAACATGGACATAAATGGATCGAAATGGAACTAAATTTGATCTTTATCCGTCTACGATGGTTGGGCCTTTTGAGGATGTAGTCATAGTTGGAGGGTAAAACTAGACCTCTCTCCCTAACACTATTCCTTTGGTGGTAGGATTCCCAAATCCTTTAGTATTTTAAACTTACAAAATCAGTTCGGGAACTAATCACTCCCTACCCCTTTGAATCTTCATTTCGCAACAAATTTGAAATCTAAAAATCAATTGAAATCAAATAATCCATTTCTCCAAGTGATCCTTTCAATGGTTTGACATCTCTATTTATGCCACATGGATCAACACACCAATCCATGGTTCACCACGCTATATGTTCTCATATTTTATATGTACTTCTACAATAGGGATTCTCTAGAATTCTCACATGTATGTTCCTTACTTCCTTTACACTACTTGAATTTCATTCAAATAGTATAAATGGGGGTAAATGTAGACACAAAATCATGCACATACTACTATTTTACTATATTGCCAAGTATGTTATTTTATGTACGGATCTTGAGTAAGAAAAGTATTCACTGTGACACACTTCCTAGTCTATCTGCTTGCTTTGATTGTTTCTATTTTTTTATCTCTCACATTTGTCACTTCTACACTAGTTCTGGTCAGGTCACATGGATCCCTTTCGTCACTATTCTCACATTTTTCATCAGTTATCTCAGAAACTAGCACCCAAGACTGGACACTAGTGCTCAAGAGCTCTTGTCCAACTTTGGGTGCTCCTATCTTCTTCTTTTTTGTTCACATTTTTAGAATTTATGTTTGGAATTTTTCGTTTTCTTACTCTAATCCCGAGGTCCAAGTCGAAGATCTCATGTCACTTGGTGTCGAAATTCAAACAAGATATCCCTATATAAACAAAACATACATACTATTATAAGGGCAAGTAATTTATCAAGGGATATCTATCTACACACTCTCAAAGTGGGGTTATTTTTGGGATTACTAATCTACATGCACCGTATAGAAAGCGGAAGCTCAATTCCATCCCACACATTTACATTCTATCTACCAACAACCCACTATCTTGGCATTATCGGTGCAAGGACAAACTAAGGACATAATTCTACACACACGTACATCAAACTATATGGGGTTGAGATGTAGTACAGGTGCTCAATCATAATTTCACTCTATCAGGTGTGACCGTTGGGGTCAATATGACTCCCCATTTTTCATCTTTTCTTTTTAAGAGTTGATTGGTTTTGGGTTTTTATAGGATATTATGTGTTTTGTAAGTTACTAGAAAATTCGGTGATCTTGTAATGACCTACAAGAAATCAAGACCAAAGGATAGTGAAGCCCTAGTAACACTAGAAAAATCAAGTTCGACCCTCTACGTAGTCGTGTAGGAACCTCTGAGAAGGTCATTGGCGCCCATGTGCCTATGTCCGTGGACATTCTACAAGTTCCATAATTTATATCGGCATTTTGAGTATTTTTTCCAACCTTTTCATCAGTTGTTCCAGTTCGGGTATACTTTGGGATTAAGCGAAAATCAAATAAGTTCCCTATCTCTCTCATTTTCTTACATAGTTACATATTTAGAGTGCTTAGCATATAATATTTTGTTTTATATCATTATGCTGACTCTAATATTAGATTCAATATTCAAATTTTATTAAATCACTGTTAGATAAAGCCCTAGCTTTTGGGAGTTGAGATGAGGTATTCCATATGTTTGAGGGCTAACTCCATGATATTTGGCACACCTTATAAACAACATCATTTCCTTTGTGCTAGATCACATGATCCAAAAGATCGTTGTTCTTCAACCTCATCCATGAAGGATAGATCGAAATGGTATGTGGACACCACATTCAATAATTATTCAACTAGATAAGGTTATGCTTGGCTTTCGCCACATTTTCCGATGGTGGGAAAGCATAATATCCGATGGGGAATTTGATGCTCACTATAAATCTAACAAAGGATATTTCTTACAGTTTGGTCCACCTGTGTGGAACCTAAAATTACACACTTTTTGTGGTGTGTTCTTCACCAAGGCCTTCCACTTGGTTCACATCTTGTGCATCTGGGAGTTTCTGCCCAAAATTCCCCTTTGTAGACATTTGGAAACCTTTTCCCACTTGTTCGAGTACTACCACAAATCCTAAAGGGCTTGGAATTGGATTCATTATTTCTTCCTCCATTTTTCCCCAAATGCTTCACTTGGCAACATGTTCTCTTAGGAGACAATCCTTGAACTCCACACAAATTTTCCCAAATTTATCATGCTTTCAGAGGGGAAATATTATTTTGGTTATAGAAAGAAAGGAATTATTTTTATTTTCTAATGTTAAAGTTGATCAACAATTCTCTATTTATTACCATTTTGTGGTTATCATGAATGTCTTTTTATAGATTCAAGTTGAAGCCAACAAAGTGGTGATTGAGGTGGAGTACCTACAAACACTCCGATGCCATTAGGGTGACACCCTTGCAATTTTTCTAGAGAACCTCCATCCCCTCTCGTTGTTCCCCACTACATGACAATGCTAGCGGGTGCTAAAGAGGTGGTGGCCGTCGAGCCACTATCAACGCCATTCTTTCATTTATGTTTGTTGATCCCCTCGCAGCTATCCTCCTTAGAGGAGCTTCTCTCCCTCCTCCTTGACTCATCACTGAGGATAGGATGGTCTCTACCACCTACCTAGCTCATTTTGAGATCATCATATGCCCTCAAGCTATGCACCCATGCCAACTAGATCCTCATGCCTCCACCGATAAATTACCAAGGTTAGTGTTAGTGTGAAATCACAAAGACCCCCAAATGAGCCGTCAAGTTTGCTTTTCTAAGGCAGGGTCATTTGGTGTGATTGCATAACATTGAACTTTCCCCAAGGTTTGGTACCTGACAAAAGGGAAAGCTCTCCAGAGAAGGTTGGTTCCTCTTCCTAAACTACCTGCCACAAGCTACTCCAATGCAAGAAAACTAAATCTAACCTAATCTAACCATTCCAAGGAACCAAGGAGAGAGAAAGAGGGAAAACAGAGCCTACACTAAAGTGGTGATACACCAACAAAGGAAGTGAGATATTCTGTTGAGGGAGAAAGAAATAGAAAAAATGGAGATGAGGGAGGTCAGATAGAAGTAACATGGCCCAAATATTCAAATTCGCCATTAAACTCCATGAAACACAACATCCTGCACCTGCAAATGTGAAATACATGCACAAAAAAACAAATATGGAAGGGAGAGGCACAGAGAAACAAAAAACGATGCAAAGGGTTGAAGAACACCACAAAAACACATTTTTATTTCTCTAGAAGGTGCATAGACCATTACATTTATGGAATAGAGGCACAAATACATTTTCCAGGTGTAGGAGAAGGTTCGCTGCTCAAAAATGGCGTCAAGAAAAAAATGGACAAGTTTCTCTATGCCTGAATGTCTCTCCTTCTCAAATGAGAAGTGTTATAGTATATATAGAAGGTGCACATACCATTACATTTCTGGAATAGAGGCACAAATACATTTTCTAGGCGTAGGATAAGGTTCACTGCTCAATAATGGCATTGAGAAACAAATTTGACAGAGTTTCTCTATGCCCAGAATGTCTCTCCTTCTCAAACGAGAAGTGTTACAGTATATATAGAAAGAAAAGAGAGAGAAGAGGGAAAATTCAAATCCTGCTCCAACCACCATGAGATATGCATCAAATCCCACTTTGAAATTTCAACCACTGAATATCAATGCCTTCTACAAATCCACCCACAATATGTCGCTTCTGGTTCCCCAACGGATCAAATTGAATCGATCTAGTAGTTGAAGAGCAAGAAGATCCTGCATTAAAGGCCTGAAGATTTTTTCTCCATTTTTCACCTACCAGGGCCCGAAAAAATGATTTTTTATCTTTCCATGGCATAGAGGATGTCGAGACATTTCCAACGGTGTAATATTTGTAATATTTTGATCTCTGAGTCAAAGATATGCCCCTTCGAAGTTTTTATCGAGTCCATACAAATGGGTGGGAAAATAGTTTGAAATACTGGGTCCCCTTTAATATGGGACACGTGACAGCGAGATTAGGAAAAAATTGGGTTTGCGGGTCCATAATTTATCTTTTTCCCTTTTCTGCAAAACATAAAATGTAAAACGCAAAAACCCTGTGGCCCCCGAAGCTCCGCTTGGACACATGGCACTCTTTGGTTGGTTGGGGAGATGCGCTTCCATCTTTTCCTTTGTTCCCTTTTTGACAAAAGGAAAATTTTCACCTTTTCCTCCAACTCCTGCTTTGGCTTTGACTCGGGCTCAAACACTAACCTTTTCCTTTAGCGCACTGAGGCCTATTTTGTGAATTTTATCCTTTTGGGATAATAAGGGAAAAAAACCAACTTTTTCCCTCGACGGCCTACTTTCCTTTTTATTTTAGATCCTTCCTGAGTCTATCAAATATATTTAAGACACGGAATCCTGTGATAGAGCCGTTTCTTCTCTTTATTCTCACACAGGTCATTTAAACTTTTGCAGGCCATACCATTCCATTGTAGAGTCCCTCTGCAACCAGTTTGCAAGATTTAAACATGTTTTCTCTTATTCTTTCCATGTGGGGTCGTGGCTGATCCAATATTTTTCCCGGGGGTGAAATACGAATAATAATTTGGTGACTCATGGGGACATATTCCTATTAGATGAAGAGACCAAAGGGCCTTGAAGAATCCATTGGGCATGGAGTATGCCTGATAAACATAAAACTGATCTAAACTTTTGAAGATCTGATCCTTGAGCCACTGCGAGCCTGACTATATGCCTTTTCTATGTTTTTTTTGACCCTGAGTCTGCACTCTCAATTTTCATAAGGAAATCTTGGAAATGGAATTTCTGAGAGTAGAAAATTGTTTTAACTCTGGGGCTTTCATCTATCCCTAAAATGGACTGTTTTGAAATGACTTTAGTTGCTCTACATTTGTTTTCTTTGAAGATGGCAACTATTACAGTAACTATGAGTTTCCCTACTATGAATACTAAAGAGCTTGGCTTTATGCACCTTTGGAGCAATGCGAACAAAACTTATATACAGAGACCAAATCATACATGCCTCAAATGAGACATGCAGAGTGTGCATAAGCACTTCTTCTGCTAGAAACAAAGTCTACTCCTACTCCTACACTAACCAGAGAGAAAGAATGCTAAACAAAGCCTACTACAGAAGGGAGAAGTAGCTTCCCTTTCTCAAGAGGGGCAACCATGCAAATGATTTGACACTAAATATAGCTACCTGTATGAGTGAAAAATTGACAATAAGCCAGTCCTCCACCCAAATCATCAAGGTATCAGCATTAATGGAAAATACCTCCTCAAGATGACTTGCATTCGACTCCTGGAGGTATTGATGATGACCCTTGGTGCTTTGGTATTCATCCTCATGCCCTGAAGTAGGCATGACTGGTTTTGCTTCTCCTTTGGCTCCAATGAAGCCAAGTACCTGATTGGGCATGGTCTGATCCTTTGAATGTGCCCCTTGTTCTGAGTTTCAACTCCAAGAATGGATTTTCTTGTGGACCTTCTTGGATGAATGGCGTGGGAGAAATGGTGATATCTTTTTGCCCTTTCCTTTCTTCCTCCTGTGAAGAGCATGGAAGGTTTAAGTCTCCCAAACTTGATTCCAGAGGGTTGCTATAAAATGCAGGTCTGCTGTAATTGAATGCTCTCCTCCATGACAATAGGTTCATATGCTTGGAAGGTGGATGAAGGAGGAGAAACAATAGAAACTCAACTGGTTCTTCTCCATCAAAACAGTCCTCCAAATCAGACAAATAAATTGCCTCATTGTTGTTCTGCTGCAAATGTTCAACCTCTTCCATGGTGTCCTCTTGGTCTGCAACTTGTTCACCATGTTTTCCCTCATTCTCAAACATTGAGTTTGAAAGATCAAACTCTTCTTCAACATTAGAGTTCGAGAGAGATGAGGTGAGAGGAAGAACTGAAGGTTCTTCTATGGCCTGTTTTGTGCTCAAAGCTTCGGGGTTGCATTACTCTCCTCCTCAGCTAGAATGCACTCCTCTTCTTTTGGATTTGGAGCAGCTTCTCCTTCCTCTGCTGTAAATTCAGTTTCAGTCACCACTGGCCCCTCAACATTCACCTCTTCTATAGGCTTAACCAGCAAGGGAATATTTTCAATCCCATATCTGAGAGCCAAGCTTACTAAGCTTTTGATCATTTCTTCTTTTCCTGGCTCTTCTTCTTGTTGTCCTTCTTGACTATTTTTTTAATTTTCATCTCCCCCACATGGAATTGGGAAGACAAGAGGAGTGGGTTGGGATTCAACCAGTTGTGCATTTGTTTGTGGTGGTGGAGGAGGTGAAACTTCTTGTTTCTTTGGAGGGGGGTATTTCATTTGGCTCTTGTGGAGGGGATTTGGATTTGGAAGAGAAGAGGGCAGAAAACTGAGATGGGATGGAAGACTAGGGGATGGAGGGATGGATTTCACACTTGGGGCAGTGTATGTTGGGCTTAAAACTTGGTACTGCTGTAATGATAAAGCTTGAGAGGGAGAAAAATAAAGACAAGGAGCTATTGAATGACTTACCCATTGAAAAGGTTGATTCAAACTTTTCTCATATGCTTCTATCCCCTCAGTCCACTGTGTAAGTTGGGGCAGCATTCCAATCATGAAGTCCAGCTTCTCCTGAGGGCTGTAATGTCTTAGAAAAGGGCCTTCCCATGGACAAGGTTCCCTACAACCAATCTTGAATGCCTTCATTTGTGTTATGCCCCTTGACTGAACCATGTCAACCTTCATTTTTTGAATCTTCTCCAGTATACTAGCATCCTCAACATAACTATCGCCATTATATGCATCCCCTTGTCCTTGATAAGCTTCATAGTCAAACTAGTTTTGACACTGCTCATATGGGTAAGCATAATGGTTCTGGATCTGATCATAATGTTGATCTGGAGGAGTTGGGAAATACATTGAGGTGGATTATATTGCTGTAAGTGTGAGTTCCATGAAGGGAATGAAGTCATGATTGTACAACCTCATGGAATGGGAGAAAATGGAAGAGATGGAAGAGGAAAATGGATGAAAATGGATGGAAAAGGTCTACAACTCAGAGAATGGGTTTTTGACCAGATGGAGTCGCTAGATGTGCTTGTATGTGCCTCAAAAGGCTGAATCCCACGAAGAACACATCAACTTGATGAAATAAAGTGAAGACCTCTGGTCCCACCGGTGTGCCAAAACTGTTAGTGTAAAATCATAGCACCCCCAAATGAGTTCTAAAAATATGCTTTTCTAAGGCAAGGTCATTTGGTGTGATTGCATAACATTGAACTTTCCCCAAGGTGTGGGACCTAAAAAAGGGAAAGCTCTCCAGAGAAGGTTGGTTCCTCTTCCTCAACTACCTACCAAAAGTACTTCAGCAGAAAACTAAATCTAACCATTCCAAGGGACCAAGGAGAGAGAAAGAGGGAAAAATAGAGCCTACACTAAAGCGGTGATACACCAGCAAAGGAAGTGAGATATTCTGTTGAGGGAGGTCAAAAAGAAGTAACACATCCTAGATCTTCAAATTTTCCATTAAAATCCATGAAACACAACATCCTGCACCTGCAAATGTGAAATACATGCATAGAAAAACAAATTTGGAAGGGAGAGGCACAGAGAAACAACAAAACGATGCAAAGGGTTGAAGAACACCACAAAAACATGTTTTTTTTATTTCTCTAGGTGTATAGACGATTACATTTCTGGAATATAGGCACAAATACATTTTCCAGGCATAGGAAAAGGTTCACTACTCAAAAATGGCATCGAGAAACAAATTTGACAGAGTTTCTCTATGCCTAGAATGTCTCTCCTTCTCAAACAAGAAGTGTTACAGTATATATAGAAAGAAAAGAGAGAGAAGAGGGAAAAGTTGAATCTTGCTCCAACCATTATGAGATACGCATCGAATCCCACTTTGAAAGTTCAACTACCGAATATCAATGCCTTCTACAAATCCACCCACAATATGTCATTTATGGTTCCCAACAGTTGAATCGAATCAAATCATCTGGTAGTTGAAGAGCAAGAAGACCCTACATTAAAGGCCCAAATATTTTTTCTCTATTTTTCACCTACCATGGACCAAAAATGATTTTTATCTTTCCATGGCATAGAGGATGTCGAGACGTTTCCAACGGTGTAAGATTTGCAATATTTCGAGCCCTGAGTCAAAGATATGCCCCTTCAAAGTTTGTATCGAGTCCATACAAATGGGCGGGAAAACAATTTGAAAAATTGGGTCCCCTTTAATATGGGACATGTGACAGCCAGATTAGGGAAAAATCAGGTTTTTGGGTCCGTAATTTATCTTTTTCCCTTTTTTGTAAAACGTAAAATGTAGAAAACCCCACGGCCCCGAAGCTCCGCTTGGACACGTGGCACTCTTTGGTTGGTTGGGGAGATGCACTTCCATCTTTTCCTTTGTGCCCTTTTTGACAAAAGGAAAATTTTCACCTTTTCCTCCGACTCCCCACTTTGGCTTTGACTTGGGCTCAAATGTTGACCTTTTCCCTTGGGTGGAGTTGCGGCCTATTTTGTGACTTTTATCCTTTTGGGATAACAAGGGGCAAAAAACCAACTTTTTCCCCGACATCCCACTTTCCTTTTTTTAGTTTAGAGCTTTCCCGAGTCTATCAAATATATTTAAGACACGGATTCACGCAACATAGTTGTTTCTTCTCTTTCTTCTCACACAGGGTCGTTTAAACTTTTGCATGCCCCGTCATTTCATTGTAGAGTCCCTATGTAACTAGTTTGCAAGATTTAAACGTGTTTCTCTCGATTCTTTCTATGCGGGGTCGTGGCCGATCCAATATTTTTCCCGGGGGGTGAAATATGGATAACATTAGTTCTCACCATTTTTCCTCTTGGGACCCTACCAAAGAAATGAATAAGGAAGCCAACTTGGCTTAGGTTTGGACGTGCCGAGATAGTGGAAAAGTTCTTCCTAGTTCTGGTTAGAATGATCGGACCCACCCCCGCGAAATCAATTTACATTGGTGGCTTAATTTTTTTTTCCTTGTGATCTTGATGGTTTGTAATATTACACGCTCCTATGTGTTTTTCTTAGTTTGGTCGATTGTTTTGGGGTGTGCTTCCATACCACCCATTTTTTGTAAATTATCTTGTATCATTTTACTTATTAATATAATATAAGATCTTATTCATAGAAAAAACATGTTTGGCTTTCAAATCACAAGTGATTATGAGGTTACTTTCGTGCATTTTTCAACATGACTAAAAACATAATAAACATATTATTTTAAAAATAAGCTAAATAATAAGAAATAGATAGTATATGTACCATGCCATCACCCGTATATTATTTTAAAAACATATTTAAATTTTAAAATTATCAAAACAATTTAGTATTTTATAATTATAATTAATTAGTTTTTAAAAATAAGTTAACCCACCCTCACCCTTATAGATAATGGATCTCTAAAGTTTGAGTTAATTCCCACTACTTCCTATTCCCGGGGATATGTCACACCTAAAAGAAGTTACAAAAATAACATAGAAAACGTAAAACCTACAATAATTTATTAGACGATAACCTAACATCTAATTATAGGATCAAAGCATGGGTGAGGCTAAGCTATTTATAGCTTGATCTAGAGTTAAAGCGGGAGTTTAAAATGTACGTGACCTATATTGAGAACATATATTGTTATAATTAAAGCATGTAAGGTGTCAAGATCCCACCCTCTATAAATAGGTTTTGCATTCTTTGTAATAGAGAGTGAGAGTATGCATAGGTTGATAGTGGAAGAGACTAATAGGGGATTTATATTATGTAAGTGCCTAGTGAATGTTGCACGTATGGATGTAATCATCTATGAGTATATGTAATGGCTTGATTATGTGATGGATAACTTATTACTGATTCTTTCATTGGTTGATTGTACTCATGAATGATTTATTAAGTTATGTTCTTACATATTATCTTTGTTATTCTTACTACAATGTTATCTTTTCACATGAGATGAATGACTAAATATATAAAACATATCTTGATAAGTAACTAAACAGGACTCGTAGTAATGTGCGCTTCCGGTGAGCATTTAGACCTTCATCTAAATGAAGTACTAACACTGAACTAGGTATTGGTAAATAAAATACTATATTATTGTTTCATTGCAAATTTAGTCTTTTCTTTACCAATACCTAGTTGGTCATGTTGGAACTTCATTTAGATGAAGGTCTGAATTCTCATCCAAAGCATGTGAAACCACTAATTCCCTATTTAGTTACTTATCAAGATGTGTGTTATATATTTAGTCATTTATATCATGTGAAAATATAGCATTGCAGTAAAAATAACAAAGATAACATGCAAGAACATAACTAAATCAATCATTTATGAGAAAAATTAACCAACAAAAGAATCTATAATAAGTTATCCATCACATAATTAGTCCATTACATATACGCACAAATCAAATACATCCATGCACGCATCATTCACTACACACATACATATTATATATCCCTTATTAGTCTCTTCCACTATCAATTTATGCATACTCTCTCTCTCTCTATTTCAAATAACATAACACCTATTTATATAGGGTGGGAACTTGTCCTTCACCCCTTACATGCTTTAATTCTAATAATAGATGTCCTAAATATAGGTCGTGGTGCCTTTTAAACTCCCTGTTTTAACTCTAGATAAATCTATAAATATCTCACCTTATCTATGCTTTTTCCTTATAATTAGGTGTCATCCTTTACATGTCCTTTATCCGAGGTTGGTGCTTTATCCTTTCCTTTCTTATTTCTGGACATGCCTTGCATGCTACTCCAAGTCTACTTTTCCTATTTTTAGCCTTCATTGGGATATTTGGCTAACTCCTGGAACCTCTAAATGCATGCATAGACCTTTGCACGTTGATCTCCTTTTCCCTCACACAAACCTTTGTGCACCGACATGTATCCATTTTGTTCTCATGTGTGCTCCCAAGCAGCTTCTTATAATCTCTCATTTCTTATTTGTGGTTCCTGTGTGCACTCCTGCACACAGTCTTTATCCTCTGCACGGGCTAGTGTTTATCCATATTTCCATTCCAACATTACCCCACACTAGGAGTATTACCCTTCCTCATCAATATCATAAAGAAAAGAATAGCTCCTCAAAGAATAGTTGAAAGAATGAAAGAATGTATGAAGAATAAATAAGAGGGAAATTACTCCAATGAATCAAGAATGAAGAATTTTTCCTCTCTGCACGCATCCAAAATTAAAGCCTTAGGTGATGGGAAGAGCTCGGGAAATCTCTGTTTGTTATAGCTTCTAGATACTTCCATCCTTCGAGATCTTTACGTGCCTTGTATGGTGCTTTCTCCATACTATCTGTATCTTCTCCAAATTTATCTCACCTACCTTCTCCTTCAGCTCCTTAATCATTACATCCAATTCTACTATGAGACTTTTCAAACTATCTATCCTATGCATTACTATAGGATGGATCTCTGTAAGCCTCTCATTAATAGCATCACACTTGGATTTTATTTAATCATTATTCTTTGAAACCTCTTGCATCACCTTCTCACGCTCATCCTTATTGGTTTTAATAGTGGCCTATATTTTCTTCTACTTTGCCTCTTAAATCATGCGGTGTGTGTGTTATATATCGAGAAAATCCTAGTAGTTGTCAAAAAAATTATTTTCCTTCTGCATGGCCTCCTTCACCTTCGCCGTGAGTGCTTCTTATTCTTCAATATTTTCTCTATATTTTATTTATTCATTTTATCCAATTCTTCTTACGCTAATAGTCCCGGCTCACTTTTGACCTTGATCAACAACATACGAATCAAATCCTCCAAATACTCCATTTCGTATCATATTCTAATTTAGCATGTTCCACCAAATTTGGGCACACACGCGTAATATTATACACTATATCATATGCTTTATTTTAATTTTTGTCCATTATTTTATTCACATCCTTCATGTTACATCCTGTTTATTGCATCCCCTTTGTCAATATTCCTTTTCCCAACTTCGGTGGCCATTTTGTTCAAGTGCATTACATGCTTGTTCAACTAAGATCTTAGGGGATTCAATTATTGGAAACACTCTTCTGGGTCCTTCTTCAGTTTTATTTATAAAAATGACTCTTTTCTTACTTTAAATTTTGACTCCTCCATATGCATCTGCATGTTCCATGAGAGCATTTTTCTTGTGCGTGAAAGGGCCTTGGCCTTATCAAACATTTCCCAACATAATAGGTCTTTTTTTGGTATCTTGAACTTTGGAACCTATCCCTTAGCACCTATGAGGGTCATCAAGGTAGGACAATGGGGGTTTTTATGGAGGTTGTCGTCACTTCCTCCCTCCTACATGTGGCTTACTCAGGGTCTCTTACACTATATTGAACTTCTCGTAGCTCGTCTCCCCTCTAGCACCTTGGCCTTCCCCAAATCTTTTTCTTCATCACTCCTTCTTTCTATTCTTAATCCTCTTTGCGTTATTCATCACCCTTATGCTCTTCTTTTCACACATCACATATATCTCTCTCATGCTCAAGGCCTTCATACCCTTCTTGCACATGCTCTTCCTTATGTTCATCCACTTCTTCTTCTCTCTCTTGCTCTACGTGTGGTTCCTCCTATACTGGTTTCTCTTCATCTTCCTCATCCAAATGATGAATCAAGTTGGGGTTTTCCTCCCTGTTTCAAGATCAGCTTGCACTCTTCTTTAATTGGAGGCTCTTTCTATGCACATGATACGCTTACTTCCCGACGCTCTCCTCTATTCTTCCTTATTTTATGGTCTAACCGCCCTTAGTTATATATTCCTCTTCCAGTGGGATCTTGTACCACTTGGGGATATTTACTATATGATTATTTAGTGGTTGTGGAATGTTGACATCGCACACGTTGACCTCCTTCTTGTCCTTCATCTTTGGCCATAGGCAGACATAAATTTTTCATGCCTTTTTTCCAACTACCAAGTTCATAATTGAACTAAGGTCCATGTTGTCATTTTACATAGTCTCCACATACGTTTCCTTTGATACATACCCATATTTCTTACATAACATATGGTAGTCTGCATCAACCCTCTCTATATTAAACTTCAATTGTTGTGCATCCTTGATTTTATTCATTGTGCACTTGAAATACTTGGTTGTGAATGCAAATGAAATTTTGCACCATGGCCCCATTTCCCCATTGTTCAACAAAAATCTTGCAAGGCTGAAGTGTTCCCTCACTACAAACTCCACACATCCATTTAATAAATCCAATATTCTCTTGGCTCACATCATTAATTTCCGAATTCCTCTTGCATTCTACTATACCAATTCTCAAGGAGATATTTGTAAGGATTGTAATTATGCCATCACAAGTATACTTGGTAAACCATTTTTTTGAAGATTTGTCTTCAATTAGGTGCTTCCACATATTGTCTTCGAGTCCGTTTAGCACCCTAATTTCCTATAATACAATCAATAGAAGGATGGAACCCAAAATATTTGTGACTCCTTTTTCCATGTGATCATTTTCCTCCTCTATAATTCCTTCATCTATATAAAAGGCAATGTTATACCTAGTCTTATGTAGAATATGCATAAATTTCTTGTTTACTTCCTTCCATCTCTTAGAAGCTCCTAACTTGCAGCTAACCAAGTGCATAGATACTCTAGTGCCAAGGTCAGCAATCTTATCAATGCCGAAGGCTCAAACTTCCTCCGATATTTTAGATTTGTGGATGTTTCCTCTATCTTTATTTCATCGTGCTCATCAAGTTCTCTCTCTTGTCCAAAGGTCACGCAACCCTATAAACATGCCAATTAACTTGGTAGTTAGGTGCATCCTTCTACATAAAAAGTAAAAATAGTCTTCGTACATACACGACATCACCATTAAAAATTTGTGCATGTTTCCCAAAGAAAGGTAACTTGTATAGCTAAAGTACCCCAACTCCTTCCAAATTTTTACGCACTATGTCATCCAGACAATATGTCCTTCCATAGTCCTCATACTCAACTCTAGCAAGATATCCTTATTGATATATACCTCATACGCTTGCTCCCAATGGTAACATTTGCTAACCTTGCATTCTTACAACAGTGATGCCCATGGTTGTCCTACCACTACCTCGATGGATACTTCATCTCAAAAAAACCAATCTTCGGTGTGATTAATTAAAATTAGAATAAACTAGGAGTATGCTAATATAATTAATATAATCTAGGCATTTCACCATTTTCTTTAAGTATTTGGACTAAATAGATAAGGGTATGGGCCAAGGAGGAATACATGTTGTGAAGGTTGGTGTAAAGGTCGTTACATGCGTTCTAACTTCTTGATCCAATTCTGACTATGAGAGCTTCCTTTTGGCTAGGAGGAACTACCTGAAATATAAAACAAGACCACAAAAAAGAGTTAAATAGTATATGACAGTGGACTGCCTAGTGTATGCTAGATCCAAGAAGTGTGATACTTCCTAGAAGGTCGTTAATCCACTTTGTTTATAAATCAACATAAAATAACTTAAACATGTAAATAAAAGAATCTAGTGCTAGCATTTTGATTTGGGTGCCTCAGATTACTATCAGCATCAATCCAATTAAATACTAAAATTTTATGCAGATAAAGGTTTTGAGTTGGGTTGCAGGTAGCGCAGGTGGTCTACAAGTCACGAAAGAGTCTTGGTAAGGTTGGGTGAGATTTTGGGTTGTTTTGGGTGAGGTAATTAAGTTGTTTGTCCTGCAGAAAGTATTATCGACACGAGACCGACATCGGTCGCAGGTCGGGGTGACTGATGTCGGTTTAGGTATGAATGATACCTAAACTATGAAATGTGGCAGGAGTCATCTACGGGGTGTTTGGACTCTCTTATGACTTGGAGCAGAGAGTTAGAAGGGTCTCTCTGGGGGAGGGTGAGGTGACAGGTCCGAAATAGGTTTGGAAATGTTTTGAGCAAGGTTTTGGGTAGGCTAACGGTTGGGTTATTAGGTTTGGTTGACAGTCAAAGTGACAGATATTGATTAAGTAGACCAATTTCGGTATAAGATGAACTCGACCATGTTTAGGTTCAACCGGTGTCGGTGACTATGTAGAATCGGGGAATGTTTTAGAAAAAAATTTGGGTCCTCTCTGTGATTGCACAAATATTTTGGAGGGTGTTTTTGAGGTCTACGAGAGGGAGAGGTTTTTGTGAATTTTAGGTGGGGTGTGATGGGGTGGTTGATAGAGAGAAAGTTAAGGGATAGATCTAAGTAAGAATAGTGAATAGATGAAGGCAAATAAAGAATACAACTACAAGTAACATAGGAGAAACCAACTTACTTGGAGTTCGAAGTGTTCTAAATTCCTGTAGTGGTGGAGAAGTGGTTGGAGATACTAGTGATAGTTGATCTATGGAATGGTGCTCGATACTATGGCAGTGCTTCCCAGAATGCTACCGTGAATGCAAATACCTTCTGATTAGTCTTGGTGCTGGCTATGGTTATCTGGACGTGCGAAAGGGCTCTGGTTCTTGCTTGCATGTAGATCTCCTTCATTCTAAAAACTCTAGAATTTTTCCAACCTCCCAAAAAGGTTACCAAAATGAATATATGGTAACCGACGGTGGTTTAGGGTGACCGGCGTCGGTTTAGGGTTGATCGGCATCGGTTAAGGCGAAATCCTAAGTTTACTCAAAATGCTAGATCTTGGCAATCTTTTGGCACCATATCAGGTCAGTCTTTGTGGATCAAAACGGAATGTTATGTTTTAATGAGCGGGAATATGGTTAGAGGGAGAATAGGCATATGATTTTAGGGTTGCACTAAGTCTTAGTTCATTAAGGTAGGTATGACTAAGCCTTAGTTAGTTATGGTGAGTGAATGTTGAGTCCTAGTAAAGGGGAAATATGCTAAAAATAGGTTTGTGGTGAGGTGTCTAGGTGAGGTGGTGGGGTGAGGTGTCTAGGTGAGGTGGAAATTAGTTTAATTAGGGTAATTAAATAATGAATATCATGAGGATGAGTATCACTTTAATTATAACTAGTTAAACTAATATTAATGTGGGGTAAAAGGGTCATGGTTAGGTGAATATATTTGAGTTAGCTATTCAAAAAGGGACCAAGGGGAGTGTGACCCAATTTTTGTGTCTACATTTTTTCCCTTTTTTGTTGCGTATATTGTATTGGTAAGTGACGCTGACAAAAATAGGAAGTGATTTCCCCATGTGTGGGTGAAGGTGATCCCCCTCAAACCAGTGCTAATGAGGTGAAATACGAATTGGTGAGTGGTTTGATAAATGTGTAGGTGGTGAAGATAGGTGGGGAGGGTTTGAGTATTGAGGAAAGTATGACGGTTAACTAGGGTAATAGGTAGTAATTTAAGGTCAAAATTGGTCACGGGTAATGGTAATCAAACATACACACACGTATAGATGCAACATGGTACCAAGTTGAAGAGCTCAGTAAACTCTACATCGTCTAAGGTCGATAGGTTTATCCAAACAAGGGTGAAGTGATTTGGGTATTCAAGGTACAGGATATGGTCCTGAAACACATAGGTTAGGTGTAGGAATGTTTAGGTATGTTCGGTACACCAAAGGTTTAGTCGGCTAAACATAATGGCAATAGGAAAGGTATGGTTGGTAGGCTAAAACAACATAGGTAACAACATCACAAGGTATAGCGAGTGCATAAGGTCAATGGTCATACCAAGTAGGTCAGGTTCAGGAAAATAGGTCATGGCACAGTAAGGCCAAGGTATAGGTAAAATATCGATTCCTAAGATGCAACAAAGGAATTGTAGGGGTAGGTTGAGCTTGTAGGTATGGTTCAATGGGTGGCCGAAATGATAAAAGGTGCGTTGGCACTAATGGTTGTAGGAAAAATAAATCTTAGAAAGGCCAAATAGATATAGGTATGAGGTTGTAGTTATCATTACTAGGTTGAACAACACAGGTATCATCATCGGAAGATGTAATGAGTGAGTGAATTGGAGTGTCCACATAATCAATGGTTGTGTAGGTAGGTGTGGGAGAGGAGGTTGTAGGTAAGGCCACATGAGGGGAATAAACATGCCCCAATTGATGGTGAGGATGGATGATAAGTAATAAGGTCATGGGGGTGAGGTGTTGATAGGTCATTAGATAGGAAGAGAAGAGGAGATAGGTGAGACGGACCTAGAGATCAGAGGGGTCGATGATTGATGTTGGCATTTTGATTATGATTTTTGATAGATACTGGCCTACATGTCGAAGATAGTGAGGTTGTATATGAGAGTTTTGATATTTTTGATCATATCTTGGCTAGCATGTCAAAGATGGTGAGGATGTATATGATATTTTTGAGAGATTGATATTATTTTTTATCAGTGTATATTGTATGGATACACAGACTTTTATGATGAGATCGATGATTTTGGATGATGTACATGTGTTGGAAAAAATAGATTGTTATTTGTACATGGATGGAAACTAGGTGTTTTAGGCATGGTGGATTCATGTCATAGGCATGGTTGAGTTAGGTAATAGGCTTGGTGGAGTCAGGTCCTAGGCATGGTTGAGTTAAGTTGGTTTAGGCATTGTGGAGTCATGGTTTTATGTTTGAGTTAAGTTCTAAGGTATTTTATATTATGAAAAATAAATGAGGATGTATGTGTATGTGGTGGTTTAATTTGTGGCATGTATGATAGCATGGATCATGTTGATATGATCATAGGTAATGTGTGATTATGGTAAAGAAATGGTAAATGTGATGAAATGAATGTATGTGTTGTAATGGTATATTAATTTCCAACTATTTGGTGATAAAATGGAAAATAAATATAATATAATATGATTAAAACATGTAGCAAATGATAAGAGGTGAATGGTTGGAAGAGACAAAAGATAAAGAAGGTGACGATAATGGTCGATCTAATCTCCGAGGGCCCCATGCCCTTGGATTTCTACCTACATAGCCCCAAATGTGAAAAGGGCCTCGGACCGATGTATTTATCCCATAAGATAGGGAAGAATGTGATGAGGTAGAGGAATGGGTTGGTATATTTTAGGTATGATTGAGTCTAGGTCATAGGCATGGTTGAGTCTTAGGTGATAGTGAAAATCTTTTAAAATGTAGGTGTCGATGGTCTAGGTGATGAAGAAGGTAGAATGGTAAGAGGTGGTACAAGAGACACTTAATTAATAAGAACCCTAATGATTCTACCATACCCCAGATGGGCTTATGAATATAAGACCCTAAAGGCATTGTATAATGGACTATTCTAAGGGTGAAGAAATTCACATGATCACGAAATGTTGCGATTAAAGTGCAAGTCCCTTGAGTAAAGAGAAAATTAGGGTGAAAAAGGCAATGAGTTGAAAGTGGGTGTTTTAGCGTAACTTAGTGTACGACAATGCATGTTTACCTAGCAAGAAACCCAGGATCAAAAATAGGCAAGCCCATGACGAAAAAATCATCATTTTCTTCATTTTTTGTTTTTAATAGACTGGTCGATGTGGGAAGTGTATATGAGCTAAGTATATTATTTACTTGAGGTATTCACGAAGCTGATTGATGCGGGAAGCTTTTGGATATTTTTATTTTATTTTTGCAATGACTTTATATAGTTGTCCTTCAAGGGAGCAGACTATTTATAGTGGCGAGATAGAGAGAAGAGATGTCCCTTTTTGAGGGATTCATCTATTTTCTAGAAGTTTGACTTAAGGAGTTGAATCCCATTTTACTTTTTGATGTTTAAGTTATGGAAAAGACTATAGAGGAAGATTATGTTCTTGTTTAGAAGACAAAACCATAGTACACAAAGGCTAACTATGAAAGAGATGGGTTTAAGTGACGAACGACCATAGATTCCAACTTTGAAAACGGATGATGAAAAGTATCCATGAGAATCATGTTATGAGTAGAGTAGTGATACTCATATTGAAGATAACGCTGACAGGTGACGGGTAATCACATGATTGTTGTTTAGTTGTTGATCCTTAAAACGAGTAACATGGGAAGTGAACGGTGCTCAAGGGACGAGCGGTCAATAGACAAAAGGTGATATAGGACTTGATTTCAATAATAAAATGGTCTAAGATGCAAGGCATTGAGGGGCTCAAGTTTGGGTTTACCTTCAAGTAAAGACAAACGATAAGCACTGATCCATAGGAATGAGTAATGATATAGGGTCCAAGCCAATTAGGAGAAAATTTACCCCGTTTACTTTTGTCTTCTTTGGTTACATGTTTATTTTCCTTCAAGATGAGGTCACGACCCTGGAAGGTTCATTCATGGACACATTTTTCATAGGCCCATTTGATACGTTTTTGGTAAATTTGGAGATGGTCAAGAGCATTGAGACGACGTTCATCTAACAACTCAAGTTGTGCTAAACGGTCCTGCAAAAATCATCGTCGTTGAGCATGTCTTGTAGTGATATGCAGAGAGATGGAATCTAGATTTTGAGAGGCAAGATATCCTTGGTACCATAGAACAGAGAAAAAGTTGTAATAGTAGTTAAAGTGTGAATACTAGTGTGATAAGCCCACAAGGTGAAAGGAATGTGCGTATGCCAATCCTTCCTAGTATCGTCAACTACTTTCATAAGAATTTTGTTCAAGGTTTTATTGGTTGATTTTGCTTGGCCATTGGTTTGTGGGTAATAAGGTGACAAGAAACTGAGTTGAATGCCAAAAGTGTCACATAGTTTTCGTAGGGTTTTGTTTTTGAATTTCTTTCCATTATCAATGATGAGGTGGTGAGGAACACCAAAGCGACAAATGATGTGATGGTTGATGAATTCACATATTTTCTCATCTTTTGTAGAAATGAGGGGAATGGCTTCTACCCATTTAGTGTAGTATTCAATAGTGGTTATAATCCATTGATGGAATTGTGAAGAATGATGATTGATCTCTCCAACAAGATCCAAGCCCCATTGATAGAAAGGCCAAAGGTATCGTGTGACATGTAAGGCATGACTAGGTGTGTGATGAAGATTATAAAGTTGTTGGAATTTCACACAATGTTTGACATAGTCACAACAATCACGGTTTAGGGTTGGCCAATAATATCCAAGGTGAAGAATGCGTTTAGCGATAGCTAAACCACTAAAGTGGCCTCCACAAATTTTGTCATGAACTTCCTTAATGGTGTAGGGAATTTTAGAAC
Organism: Taxus wallichiana var. yunnanensis; assembly: GCA_018340775.1. Taxonomy (NCBI): domain Eukaryota; kingdom Viridiplantae; phylum Streptophyta; class Pinopsida; order Cupressales; family Taxaceae; genus Taxus; species Taxus wallichiana. The sequence continues at coordinate 107,957,516 of CM031235.1, read as the reverse complement.
TTGTAAGGCATAGTAAGAGAATACCATCAAAGCCATGCTTATAAAGGATACAACCCATGATGACATAGCGAGAGATGCTTTTAGAAAGGCACGTTGTCCATTATGGGTGAGATCGGAAGGTAGAATGGAAAGGAAAGATAGTCTAAAAACTACTTATACCAAAGGTCACTTCGATCAGTGCAACAGTTTTGAAGGAGTAAACCTCATGAGGTAAATAAGAGGGTGATTGCAACCTTTTTATTGTAACAAATATTTTAGAGTCGACGGGTGAAGTGGGTATCTAAGAAGCCAAGCAGGCCATCGTATCTGCAAACTTATTGGTAGAACAGGGGGTGATTTGAAGTTCATAATGGTCAAAGGTAGTCAAAAGTATGTCTACGTGATGTTTATACTTTTGAAGTATTTCATTACGACACTAATTTATACCATTAACTTGGTTTACAAGTAGGTAAGAATCACCAAAGATATTGATCGACTTAACATCTAAGGCATAAGTAGCCTGGAGACCCAATACAAGTGCTTTGTATTCAGTGATATTGTTTATACAATCAAAATCCAATTTGAAAGATAAAGGCATAGGTTCACTATCAAGTGTAATGAGGATAACACAAGCCCCGCCCCCATGTTGACACTTGGAGCCGTCAAAGAATAGGGTCATTTGGTAAGTGGTATCATCCAAGGAGAGGGTAGTTATGGATTTGTCTGGGAGATCAATGTTAGAGGGTTGATTCCTAGAAAGAGGTGCATCTACTAGTTAGTCAGTGATGGTTTGGCCTTTAATGGATTTTTGATGAATTAATTCAAGGTCAAGGTTGGCAAGAAGCATGAGCCAACATGCAGCATGTTGATGTTGGTAGGGTTTGGTGTACATGTAATGTAAGGGGTTAGTATTGGTGACGAAAAAGGTTTTGTGGTTGAGCAGGTAATGACAAAGCTTGGTGGTGAAAAAAACTAAGGCTAAGCAGAGTTTTTCGGTGTGGGTGTATCTAGTTTCATAGTCCAAAAGGGTACAGATTATGTAATAAACCACTTTCTCTCTATGTTTCTCATCGTGATGAGCAAGCATGGCACCTAGAGAATGGTCAATGGCGGAAATGTATAGGTAAAAGGGTTGGTCATCCTTAGGAGGAATTATCAGTGGTGGTTGAAGAAGGTATTGTTTTAAGGTATCAAAGGCTTTATGGCATTCATTATCCCATTTGAATGAAACATCCTTCTTGAGGAGATGATGAAATGGTTGACAATGGTCGGAAAGTTGTGAGATAAAATGATGAATAGATTGCAACTTACCTTGCAAGCTTTGAAGTTGACAGAGATTAGTATGTGGAGGCATTTTGAGAATAGCCTTAACTTTAACAATATTGACTTATATGCCACGTAAAGAAAAGATGAAACCAAGAGTTTTCTTGAAAGTACCGTAAAGACACACTTCTTAGGTTAAAGGTGAACATAATACTTGATGAGGCAGTCAAAGATGACCTTAAGGATTGTCAGGTGTTTGGTCTGATGTTTGGATTTGGCCGTAAGGTCGCCTATAATCTTTCAATATATGATGCATGATGTCATGGAAGATATAAGTCATGGCTCATTCATATGTACCGCTAGCATTTTTAAGGCCAAAAGGCATGACTCGATATCGAAGGTCCCCCAAGGAGTGATGAAGTTTTGTGTTGATCTTCTGGAGTGAGTAATATTTGATTATAACCTGAGAACCCATCCATGAGTGATAGTATTTCATGGTTGGCGGTAAGATCAACTAGTTGGTCAATGCCTGGTAGGGGAAAATTGTCTTTGGGACAAGCTAGGTTGAGATCACGGAAGTCTATATAAATGTGGAGTCCCCCTATTGCTTTTGTGAAAAGAACGATGTTATAAATCCATTGGGGATAGTCAATGGGTAGGATAAAGGAAACCGAGAGAAGATGCTGAAGTTCTTCTTTGACAAGAAGAGCAATGTGAGGATGTATTTTCTGCAGATTTTTTTTTATGGGTTTGGTATCAAGAATGGTTACGATATTGTGGACCATGATTGTTGGGTCAATACTGTGGCATATTGACGTAAAACCAAGAAAAACCGTTCTATGGTCTTGGAGGAAAGAGGTAAAAGCTTAATTTTTAACAACATATAAAGACTGGCCTATCTTTAGAATGTGCAGGTCATCCTGAGTATTAATGTTAATTTCGATAGTCGATTCATTCAACATGGTTTAGCGTCTCAAAGGGTAATGATTGGTGAATATAATAATCTTCCGCACTTCAAGGTAGGTTAGGATGGACTCATCATCCTAACATAGAACAATGTTAATAAAAGTTTTATCGTCATCTATCATGTCGGGATACATGAATGGAATATAAGAGGGAGCCTCACCTTCTCATTGATAAGTCAAAGGTCCCAGGGAAATCATGTTTCCAAAAAAAAAAGTTAGGAGAGATAGATTCGGGATCTATGGACTCGTGGGTGAAGATGGTGATGTTGGTGAATGGGGTAGAGAAGGTTTGTCATCCTCAATGAGGTCGACATATGATTTCTTGGAAGGTGGGGTGGTAAATCCAATACCCCTACGATCATTGTGTTTACAGTGGTACAAGAAATGACATTATCGTGGCCTTATTCGTAAAAACTAAAGCTAAAGCCTTTCAATGCGCAACGGTGAAGGAAAGTGTGGGTGAAGAGGTGGTTAGTAAGGGATTGGAGATCTGATGAAAATGGTCATGTTTGGGATGGAGGTTTGGGTGAATAGGTGGCAATGCCAAATATGTTAGATTAGTGCAAAGATGGGGAGGACTATAAGGAAAACCTCACCTACGTAGTAGTCATAACTAGGGTGTTGGCGAAGGTTCCCATGCTCTAATGCGGAGTGAGGAATGTGTCAATATTGTATAGGCAAGTACTCCCCCGCAGTGACGCGTTGAAAAACACTCTAAGGGATTGGTAGTCGATATGCGGGTATCGTGGATAAATGATTCATTAGATGAGTAGGCGGGAGGGGTATCGGTTGAGTTACGGTTGGCGGGGGTGGTCGATTGCTGGAAGCTACAATGGCAGTAGGAATAGAAGAATTAGATGCAGGAGAGGTGGTAACAACATTTGGTGGATGGGCTTGTGGGTGAAGGATAATTGGGGGTAGTGGTAGATGCCTCGACCAAGACAAGTACATCGTTGGGTCGATATAACATGTTGTAAGTTTTGAATGGTGAAGGATCGGTGGGGATGGTATAGTTATGTCCTTCATGTTCAAATTTTACACAGTGGTGAAAATTTGAAGGGACACAACCCATGATGTAAATCCAAGGTCTTCCAAGCAATAGGTTATATTGGAACTCTCCTTCTAAGACGTAGAATAGTTTCGGGCAATGCAAGGGCCTACCTAAATTTGAAGGATAACGGTGTCAAGGGTGGAGATGATGGCATCTTTTAAGGAGCACACCATAATCGGGTCATTATGCATACATTTAGAAGGGATGTGCATTTGATTATAAGCATGGGAATAGATGATGTTAATGCTAGCACCACTATCAATCATGATGCGTATGTTATCTATATAGATGGAAATGAATAGGTCGGATCAAGGTCATCTTTGACCGAGAGGTAAAATCTCCTCATCAAAGAAGTTGAGAGCGGTGACTTAAGGAGTGGTCATGGGGTAGAAGAAGGAGCTGATTTGGTTAGCGAGGCCACGTGGTGAGGGGTAATAATGGAGGCCACTGGTGTGGGGTCATTGGGTAGAAATTCAATGGATTGCAAAACCTCGATAAGGGCTTGTCTATGAGATTCATAAGTTTGAAAAATATCATACAATGATATCATTAGAGGGGACTAATGTAATTGTTTTATCATCGCGATGGGTGACCTCATCAAAGATAGGGTAGGTAGGTTTGTGGATGGTGATTTTGGGTGTGGGTGCAGATGGTATATTGAACACAGGGTTAGTTGATGGGTTGGTCACTTTTTCTTTTCCCTTGTCTTTCTGAGTACAGTGTGACATGAACCATGTTAATCTGAGAGGAGGGGGAAAATGGAGAAGGTGTAGGATGAGTGGTGTAACGACATGAGGGGAAAAATCCTAGCGGTGGATAAGAGCCTTGTGAAATGAGCTGGGCACAATAGCATTTGGGTGGTGATTTGGCTAATTCTCTAATGCGGACCATGTTGATCTCAAATTTTGGAGGTGGATAAAATGGTTATGGGGGTGGAGATACTTGGTCGCTGAATCGCTAAAGGATGATGATGTGTGGTGATAGGTGAAGGTGGAACATGGTCCTCATCAAGAAGGTCATCATCCTTGAAAATTTGTTCAAGAGGACAAAATTGGAGAAGAATGGTTTTCAGAGCCTTACAATTTTCAACATCATGTCCTGGCACATGATAATAGGCACAAATCTTGGTTTCATCAAACTCTTTTGGTTTGGGTTTGAGAGGATCGTAAGGTCGAAGTGGTGGTAATGTGATGATAGAAGTCTCTAAGAGATTAGTTTAAATGTTGGCATAGGACCTGCTAACAGGGATCACAATGGGAAGTGAGTGTGGGTTTGGATATGGGTGTGGATGATTGTGAGGGAAGAGGCTTTATCGGGGGGAATGGGTTGGTCTACTGATTTGATGAGTGGTATGGTTTTATGTTTTGTTGGCATCTACTTGGGTAAAGGTGGGGTAGAAGAGCTGGTGATGGAAGGTTTGGTTGGTTTGACTACCTTATTAGAGGGTAGTGGATTCTTATCTTTGGGTTGCACCTTCTTGGGTAAAGGTGACATGGGAGTATAGGATGTAGAAGGGAAAGAAGATGGTGGAAGAGGATGGGTTACCCACAGGGAAAACCAAGTTGTGGTGGAAGTGGTTGGTAGAGGTTGGGTAGAAGGCATGGGTTGAAGTCGTATAGGAAAGGTTAGGGTTATAGTAACTAGTGGAGGTATAGGTGGCAAGAAGTGCATGGGTGAGGGTGAGGGTGTTTGGTTTTTGGGTGAATGAGGTGTAACAAAGGCTCATGGTGTAGTAGTAGGTTTTTAGCTTTTGACTAGCCTTGGGTAGGAGACTGTTTGGTCAAGGTTGATGGATGGGGCCCCAAGATGGATGGAAGGGGGGAAGGTGACAAAGGTGTGGTAGGTGAGACCGGTGTACATAGCCTAGAAGGTTGGGTTTTCCTTTTAGGTGGGAGGATAATGTTGGTTCGGGTTTGAGATGGTGCTACTAAGTCCAATTTAATAGGTGGGTGAGTAAGGCTTGATGTCGCATGACACCCAAGGTAGTGATGGGTCTAGATACGAGTGAGGAGATAGGTGTGGGTAGGTTTTGAGGTTTGGGAATGGTTTTAGTTGTGGGTAGAGGTTTGGATGTAGGTAGGGATGATGAAGAAGAATCTATTTCAATAGGCATGGTCATTGTTTATTTGGTTGCTGAAAAAATCTTTGGGTAGATTGTGGAAGTATCTTCAGGAAGCATTTGCATTTGAGTCAAAAGGGGAGCCAAGACATCCCCAGAGCATGGAATGATCAACATAATCTAGGTGATTTGCCAAATCGTGAAAATAGGACTCATTGAAGAAGAAGATGGAGTTGGTTTGGAGGAAATCCCTATGAAATATGTCTATGAGACAGGGAATTGGCTAGCCTCGAACTTTGTAGGTAGAAGAGCTGAGATCATGTTTATGGGGTTCTAGGATGCTGAGGGGGAACTTCCCCAACAGGTAGTGGCATGTCTGACGAGTCTCCCATGGGTAGGAGAGATAATAGGTGGGGTGATGTAGACTTCGTCCTTGGTGGAGGAGAACAAAATGATGATTCTCCCGTGGATGGGAGATTAAAAAGTGTCGATCATTTTATAGGTTGTGAGGTAAACAAAGAAATGGAATTAGTAGAAGGTGTGGGTTCCTCCGTGAGAGCGGGGGATGAGGGGGACTCCTCTATGGGTGAAGGAGTAGAAGAGGTATGCTCCTTTGTGGGTAGAGGTGCTCATGCCAAAATTTCCTCAATAGATGAAGTAGGTAGGTTTTGAGGAACGACCGGTATGATATCAAAAACCACGTGGACTTCACAGACATTGTTTTCACTAGATGAAGGTTCACTATTTTTATTAGATGATGGTTTATGATTGAGTAACGTATTTTTAAAGATGTGCAAATTTTTATTTTCTAAAGCGTTTGGTTTGTCCATGACAAGGTCTCCATTATCTATCATCTCTTGGATAATGTTCTTAAAATTTATGCAGTTACCGTTGTTATGGCCTTTAACGTGATGGTAATTATAGTAGTCGTGTTCTTTATACCATGTAGACATAGGATGAGAAGGATCAAAACTTGTATGAGGTTTTATGGGAGGAAGTGTAATGGCTCCAGCTTTAAGAATCTTTTCCAAGACTGAAGAATAGGGCTCTCTAATCAAGGTGTACTTCCGTTGCTCTACTGGAGTTGAAAGGCTTGGATGGGAGAAAGATTGGAAGAAGGTTGGGCTTGATTAGAAGGATGAGGTGGTCCTGCCTTGAGGACTACTGCGTTGGTAGATCCTTTGGGCTTTGAATAGTTACTTTAGGGTTTTGAAGATGAAGAAGAGTCATTTGATTTGAATGGGGCATTCTTGTTTCGTAATTGGATCTTCTTTTCTTCAATGGCATGAATTTCCAGTTTTCGTGCCATGGTGAACGCTTCATCAAAGGTTCAAAAGGTTTAGACTTGTAGAGTTGGTGAGATGTGTCTAGTACAAGCTCTAGTGAACAACTTAATAAGTTCAGTCTAAGGTAGTTGGAACGTTAATTGGTTAATAAGACTCCACCAATGGCAATGAAATTTGTGATAGATTCATCTTCATATTATCGGGTTGAATAGAGATCGGTCATGGTGACTTTCTTGGTAACATTGATTGAAAAATGGTCTAAGAAAGCTTGGGCTACTTGATTAAAGGAATAAATGGAATGTCGAGGTAGTCCACTATACCAATCTAATGTTGGTCATGTCAAGGACATTGGGAAATTTTGTAGGAGCAAAGCATCATCGTGGGTGATTAGGTAGCACCCATGTTTGAACAACCGCAAGTGTTGTTACAAGTCTTCTTTATTGTTGAAGCGATTGAATTTAGGCATTTCCCAATGCACATGGTAGGGGTGAATGGGAATAGATGGATGGATAGGCTCGTTACAAATTTCATCATAGCTTAAAGAATTACGAGAGCCAAAAATAAATGCTTCTAGGGTCTGCATATTTTCCATCATCATTCTAATGAGGTCGTTAGTAGGCTGTGATGAATGGGTGCCCCTGCAGGAAGAAGGGGTTGATGCAAAATGTATGAAGTATGTGGTATGCTAGTATATGATGGCACCAAGTATGAGAACTGCGTAGGAGGAATAGATGTAGGCGGCACATAACTGAATAAGTGATAGATGAGATCGGGGTTAGTGGTAGTATGTGTAAGTGGGTGGGGTAGTTGTAAATAACTCTATTAGTGATTAGGGTTAAGGACTACGGGATAGAAAAGTTGAGGTTCTAGAAAGGGGTGTAAGCTGCCAACACCGGAGGTGGTTGTTATGCAATGCGTATATGTAAAGTGGTGGGTACAGATGGGGCTATACTTAAAGTGGTTATTAGACGGATAATTGATGTCATGGGTGTGATAGATGATGTAGACACTATAGTTATAGCATTTTGGGGATCTAAATTGTGAGACACCACATGTGGTAAAGTGGATGACGGTAGCACCGAGATGGTGCTTAGCTAACACATAAGTGGGGCAAGAGAAGGAGGGATAGATACGGGCATGTCATATATAAATTGTCATGAGCCATCCCGGGTGGAAGAATGAGCAAGGTAGTACTAGAGGGTAGTCGGATTCTGGTCAAGGAGTCTTGCAAACTCCTTGTCGCCGCCTGTGCGAAGGGGGTAAGCTGAGTTGGATCCATAGGTGACAAGATGGATGGTGGTGATGGACTAGGTGGGAGTGGTTGATGGATGGTGTGAAATACGAGGGTGTTAGTTTGGTTACGAGTCAACACCATGAATCACCATATATAAAGTGAATCGTTCTCTGTAAATGACACAAGGAACAATAGAGATAGGAAAAAATCAGATTCGAAAGGGAAAGTTGGTAAATGTTTTTATTAAAATCAAAACAACATGACCGATGCCACCAACTGAACTAACTCGATGTTAGTTAAGGGATGATCAATGGTGGGTGACAGATGCGAAAAGTTACAAGAACCGATACCGATTACTATGAGAAAACAACAATTTCAGCAAATGAGGCAAAAACTAATGATTTTCAGACATGAAAGTTGTATTTGACAATCATTATCGAGTACATAAAGTACAATGATACACAGAGACTCTAAGCAAAAGATAAGATGAGATAAGTGTCTTTTGGGTAAACTAACCAAAAGAACAAGGAACCGACATCGGTTAGGTAAACCTGATGGTGGTCAGATGTAAACCAATGGCGGTTATTGGACCGATGTTGGTTACTGTGAAATATGAAGAATGAAGAAAAATGTATTTTTGTGAATTTATATTGGATGAATAATCAACCTAGAAGTCTGGGGATGATAAGATGAGGTTTTGACACACTCAGAGAAAGTCAAAATACTCCAACTGTGATGATAGAGTGTGAAAGGCAAAAATAAAAATGAAGAATCATATCCTCACACCTCAAAATGCAAGTCAAGCACAAAGCTAAGAAAAATACGTAATCCAAGTGAATTTAGTGTGTTATTTAAAAGATTGACTCATGAATTTACAATAGATTTTTTGATTGGGAAGGATTTCTACAAAGAAGGAAATTCTAAAGGTGAGGTTTCATGTTATGTTATGGTGGGGGCAAGCCATTCTCTGATGGGGTATTGGATAGAGATAACCAATTGGGTGCCCACTGTCAATCCTCTGATTGTGTGATCGTTGACAGCTTCTTCCGGGTGGGATGTTGTTTTAAGAAGATGTATCTATTTCAAATTGTGTAGTTTGGCAAAAGAGAGAGAAGAAATAATGTGCTTTCTATGATCTAGTTATGTCAACCATCAATTGGGCATGACTTCCAGCATATAGGTTGCCCTCATTTTAATGTGAGCTAAAATGCAACGTACAAGGATGAAATGCAAGTGTTTTAAACCCAAATCAAAATGTGATATTCGATGTAATAAGTAGTGAATAGGAATAGGGATTCTCTTTCACTAATGCAAACTAATGAAAGAAAAGTAATATTCTTTTTATAGCACCAAAAACACAATTACTTTTAGACAATAGAAAGAGGGGAAGATTCCAAAGAATAAAATTAATTTGGAAGCTCTTTAGAAGGGAAACAAACACACAACTTTCACCTAGGAATGAATAAAATGCAAGGAACCTCAGATGGGTCACACCAGGCATGCCAAAATGTTTCACTGTTTTCTTTAAGTATTTGGACAAATAGATAAGGGTATGGCCCAAGGAGGAATGCCTATTGTGAAGGTCGGTGTAAAGGTTGTTGCGCACATGTTGACTTCTTGATCCAATTCTCGATCATGAGAGATTCCTTTTGGCTAGGAGGAAGTACCTAAAATATAAAACAAGACCAAAAAGAGATTTAAATAGAATATGATAGTGGACTCCCTAGCATATGCTAGATCTAAGAAGTTTGATACTTCTTATAAGGTTGTCAATTCATTGTTTATAAATCAACATAAAATAACTTAAACATGTAAATAAAAGAATCTAGTGCTAGCATTCTGATTTGGGTGCCTCAGATTACTATCAGTTTCAATCTGATTAAATGTTAAAATATTATGAAGATAAAGGTTTTGTAACACACTGAACTATTGTTACTTTCTCCTGAGCATTCAAGTGTTGATATATGATTTCTCCTATATAAGGACATGTTCCTTTGGTTTTGGGAAGTCATGCTTGATTTGGATTATATCTTTTCTGCTCTTAAGATCTTTGACTAAACCGGAATATGCTTGGACTCTTTTGTTTCTTTCATTCTTTGCATTTGAGTACAATCTGATTTCTGGAAGATTGTGGATTTATCCACCTTTATGACTCAACCTTGGATCAGTTGCATTGATCCAAGGGATGTTTTAATTTTATTCAGGATGAACAAATTGTATTGACATTTCGAGAGTTACTAAGTCTGACTGAGCTTTGAATGTTCAATTTCGGAGGTTAACTCTGGCTGATCATGGTAATCAGAATCTAGTTCCAGTTATCATAGCATCGGGAAGGACCTAGACCTTAAGCCAGGTAAGATGTGTATGTTTTATATCTTAAGCTTAATTTACTTGATGCCAAACGGAATCTGATCCAGGAATGTTTTATCCTGTTTGAACTCTACTACTGATTAGTCCTATCTAGGGGACCTAGACTAGAATCAATAAGGTTATTAGTTTTAACCTAAACTATAACCTAATGTTGCAAGGTTAGTTAATCTAACCTAGTCCTAAACTATGAGCTTAATACACCTAAGGGTTAACTAAACCTATCACTATGGAGGGTGACTAATGTTATATCCTATGGCATTAAGACTAAGTCTACCTATGATCTAACCTAAGTCACTAACCTATCCTAAACTAATGCTATGAAGGGGGACCTAAGGGGGTCGCAAGTCTTGGGTGATGGTTTCCATGGCATTTAAGGAAGGGATAAGGATGTAGGACAGGGAGTGCTACCAGGTTTAGCGGAGGATAAGTTGTTAGAAGAATGTCACATGGCAACATTTCTAAGAATGGGAACATTTGTTTATTTTGTTTTAGCAGTCACTAACTTTGGCAGTTGGTGGCAATGGAAAATAGGCGGGAGAATAAAAATAAATGCAATTAATGTGCATAGGGCCTCGAGCGCAGATTGCTTGGGAAGGCATGCAAGTGGAATTTTGCTTGGTTGTTTTGTTTTTCATGCATTCTATTTTTCGGTCTGCATAAACACTAGTTCTTCAAACCAGCCGTCTACTCTTCATTGCATGGCAATTTTCAGAGTTTCAAATTTACTTCTCTATCAAGGGAAGTATATAAGGCATGGAGGTAACAATATTTTGTTGTTTAATCTTTCGTGGAAGAAGAAGAGAAGGTGCGAGCACATTCAGAGGTCTTCTTCAAATTTTTAGCAACACTATCAGGCATGATAGGCCCTAACTGTTAAAAATCTTGCTTTCCTTTAAATGTTTTCATTAGAACAACTCTGTTATGATGATATATGCATATTTTGACTTGGCTGGTAACAATGATTTGGGTTTTATGTTGATTTGGGGTTCTGGGTTGTATTTTGGATCCTGGATGAAACCTACTTCGTTATTCTTGTTTCCATGTTGAGAATCCAATATGGAGTTTTGCTTTCTGTTTGGAAGTGTTGTAAGTTTTCTTTATCTATCAAAGGTATTTGATTAGAAACTACCTCCATGAAAGAATGTGTGCATAATGATTACGTGTTTGAAAACACCACTGTAATTATTTGCTATTCGAATATGATTGGATTAATTGATTGTTTGCTTCATCGTATGGACTCTAACTATTACTGGTCCATGTTCAAAAAGTAGGTAATTGAATTTGTGGTTGGAATGTTAGTTTATTCAGTGAAACTCGACTATTTTAGTCACGTGAGTTGGGAATGTTGTTTGAAATCTAAGCCTGTACTTTTTACTTCAAAAGGGTATGAATGTTCTTATGAATACAGGATTCTGTGAGTAAGGAAGTATTTGGTTAAACTGTTGTTTTTGCAATTTTACATGGATATTAGGAAGAGAAAATGTATTTGGATAAACTCTGTATCTCCTAGCAAATTCATGGATTAATCTTGGGTCTACCTTAATGGAAATTATGTTTAATGTGTGGTTGAGATATGACAGTGTTTTACCCTGAGGTGACTGTGAAATCTATTTCTTAGGGCCGCATTACACAATGTCGGAATTCTACTTTGAAAGAAAAACAACAACTTTAATGACGATAAGCTTATTTACGTTCAGCTATTGCTTTTCCTTTTGTAGTTGAAATTTGGGTTGAAATGATCCATATGCAACCGAATCATCTATTTATTTTGTGCAGTTAAAGCACTGATGACTACTATGGTATGAGTAGGATGGTTTTTGGGACATTGTTGAATTTGTATTTAGAATTAAATTATTAATTCTTTACATGCATTTTTGGTTTGGTGTCCTGAAATTATATCAACCTAATAGTGTGACGATTGGAATGATTCAGTTCGATCCATTGGCAAACTGACCTATGTTATTGGTTAAACTTAGATGTTGGATTACTCATCTTTTCCTTCCTCGATGAAACTTGAGATGAATATTACTTTCTGGAAGTTAAATTTTCTCTATTTTCTTTCTCTAGGTTGGGATGGGAAAATTGTTAAAGGGTTTCATATTAAGAAAGTGTTTACACTCTCCTTTGGAATAATAGTGTTCTCTTCTTTAGAATTCCTATAAGGAACTCTACTGTATGGTTATGAGATGACAGGACTGTTTAAAAAAAAAGAGGGAAGAAATTGTAAGTGGTGAGATCTTAACTTAGAAGACTCCTTTCCTTTAATAGTAGTATTATTATCCTGATTTAGAGCTCAGGTTGTTATCTACTTGTATAAAGGTAGCCCTGTGGTTAATGATTTGTATACTTATCAATGATTAAATTTGATATATTAGAGTTAAAGGCAATTCACTAGATGAACTTGCATGAGGCAGTAATCTATTCTTTGCTCAAATTGCTTTTATACAAACCTGTTGGATGCATACCTTAAAAGGTTTCATTCTTTTTATTTGGAGTGATTAAAACATGATTGACACTGTTCTTGGGTTTCGGATGGCTGGGTACTTAAGATTCAGATTGTTTCTTCTTATTTTCTTGTATAAGATGAATCATCCGAAAAGATTTAAGTTGAAATTGTAACTATAATTTGAGTTATGTTATAAAGTCGTATTATAATGGTAGAAAGAAAACTAGTGTGAATCATGATTTTGGATTTGATGAAATTGATGTCATTTAAACAGATTGTTTAATGAAAACAATTGGTGGAATGCAATTGTTTTAAGGATTAGTGCTTATCATGCTCGGTTCCAATCGAACCGACTGTCTGCTAGCAATTTTTGCAGATGGTCATCTTAAAGTGGTAAAGGCAAGCAAATCTTATATGATGCAATGATTTTTTATTCTGGTTTTTATGAAGAATTCCGACATGATTTTTCTAATTGTACTATAGAAGAAAGTTACTCCTTGCTGAGGACTATTGTATTAAAATATGTCGAAGTGCATAGGTTTTAATTGTATAGGTTTGGGAATAAATGAAATGGGGACATATTACTTATGTTGTTTGTGATCTTATTTGTTGAATTGATCTTCTTTTGTCTATATGAATGAGAGTGCATTCTTATTATTCTATTCAACAGGGTCTAAATGGATTCCCTAAGTAATCCTTAGCTAATTATATGACTGGATACTACATTGTTCTGGTTAGTAATTCTTTATATCTTATGATGGTGGTTAAATTGTAAATAAGACCACTGCATTTATAGGGAACGTTGAGGTTGAGCTATGCCTTAAAATGTACTATAACTGGGAGAGAACTTTGACCTCTCGTAATGCACTAATTCGAAAGAGATATATATATGGATATAAACCACCATGACTTAATGGTACTAAGTCTGTTATATTCCAGTTTATAAGGTAGTTGCAAATCCTTGCTGGATTAATTATTTTCCTAATGGGGGAAAAACTTAAGGGTTGTTGTCCTATTTTGTGGGTACAAGGTTGTTAGGTACCAACCGGCAACTTTGAAACAATTTTAAATCTAATTAAAAATCTTTTATGAAACTGAACCTAATTACAGAAGGTAACTCAAGGAGTGTGGGACTCAGGGTTAGGGAAGGCTACCCAATTATGAGGGCCTGTAATCCAAATATAACTCAACATAAGTAAATTCTCGGAGGTATGTACATCTTTCCGAGGTTGTTTCGTAGGATGTTGACACATGTCAACTGTAAGGTTGTACCTTCGAGAAGATTGGGATCTTCTCGAGGATACAACATTGCAGATGACATATGGCAACACCCTTCTGCATTGATCGTTAAGATTTACACACCGAGAATTGGGAAATATTTTCACTCCGAGTGGTTAGGATCATAAACAGGTTATGAGGTAGCCCTTTGAGACTCTAGGTATCTCGACACACAGGGTTAACATCGTTTGACCCAGTATGTCAACTTACCCCTAGTCTTCAAGAGCATCTTTATAACGTGAATTATGATATTAACTCAATCTACAGTGAAAACTGGGGCAAGGGGACTGACAGAGGTCAGTATAAGATGTTCTATATAACATTAGATTAGGGTGAAGGATGTATTCCGGATTGACGAGTATGCCATCAAGGAATAAGTAATGTGAACAGTATGTTTCAAACCTTTGGCCAAAGTATTGCAAGCTACTGATTACGTTGTCCTACGTCACCTAGTCTAAGAATCGTGATGCCGATGAATAATGGTAACAATTATTCATATAGGATTCCTTGACAGAGCACTCAGAAACCTAGAATAGGGAAGAGAACCATGAGAATGAAGTGTTCAATTGAAAACTTCAATCTCAAAGTTATGCATGAATCAATCGGCAGTTCACCAAGTCATGGAATGAATCGATCGGTAGTTCACTGAGTCATGGAATGAATTGATCATTAGTTCACCGAGTCATGGAATGAATAGATCAGTGGTATACTGAGTCATTACAGCGGCATATGGTTATCTGTTATAAGAATGATTGTTATGATGTGTGTTCTAAATTATGTATTTAGGACAAGGGAACATTAATCAAAAAATAATAATTATTGTTCTAAGGTATTAAAATGAGGATGTTACAGGTTTTGATTTGGTCCAAGTGTCAACTGATTATAGTCGAGTGACCGGGTGTTGGTGACTATGGAGAACTCAGGGAATATTGTAGAATGTTTTTAGGTCTTCTTTGTGATTGCACAAAGAGTTTGGAGGGTTTTTTTGAGGTCTACGTAAGGGAGACAGCTTTCAAGAGAGTTTTTATGAAGTTTATGTGGGGTGTGATGGGGTGGTTTATAAAGAGAAAGCCGAGGGATAGATCTAAGTAAGAATAGTGAATAATTGAAGGAAAATAAAGAATGCAACTACAAGTAACAGAGGAGAAACCAACTTACTTGGAGTTTAGAAGTGTACTAAATGCCTATAGTGGTGGAGAAGTGGTTGGAGATACTGGTGATGGTTGATCTGTGGAATGGTGCTCGGTACTATGGCAGTGATTCCCGAATGCTACTGTGAATGCAAATACCTTCTAATCAGTCTTGGTATTGGTTATGGTTTTCGGACATACGAAAGGGCTCTAATTCTTGCTTGATGCAGATCTCCTTCGTTCTAAAAACTCAAGAATGTGTCGAACCTCCCAAACAAGGTTACCAAAATGAATATATGGTAACCGACGATGGTTTAGGGTGACTAGCGTCGGTTAAGGTGGGAAATCCTAGGTTTACTAAAAATGCCAGATCTTGGCAATCTTTTGGGACCACTTTCAATCACTTTATGGATCAAAATGAAATGTTACGTTTTAATGAGCGGAATATGGTTAGAGGGAGAATAGGCATATGATTTTAGGGTTTCACTAAGTCTTATTTCATTAAGGTAGGTATGATTAAGCCTTAGTTATGGTGAGTGAATGTTGAGTCCTAGTAAAGGGAAATATGCTAAAAATAGGTTTGTGGTGAGGTGTCTAGGTGAGGTGGTGGGGTGAGGTGTCTAGGTGAGGTGGAAATTAGTTTAATTAGGGTAATTAAATAATGAATATTGTGAGGATGAGTATCACTTTAATTATAAATAATTAAACTAATATTAATGTGGGGTAAAAGGGTCATGGTTAGGTGAATATATTTGAGTTGGCTATTCGAAAAGGGACCAAGGGGAGTGTGACCCAATTTTGGTGTCTATACTAGGAGGACATAAACATGTAAATAAATACTCTAAAGCAATATAAAATGACTAAATAATTAAAACTAATGGAAATAAAACCCTAATGTGTAAGAATAAAGTGAGGAAAGAACTCAACTGATTGTAGATGACTGTCACAAAGTGTCACATGTCTAATAGGATATTCCGTAAGCAGGAATTGTTGCACGAGGTCTCAAAAAGCGTGGATATGGAAGATATGAGCTAACCGGAGTTCCTGTGAGGGTACTGGGGCACCTCGGGGTGCCTTGGTATGGCAGAACATGTGCCCTGGTCTCTAAAAAAGCTTGTAAATTGATTCTTTCAAGGTTGGAAGATGACATATTACCCTCACCAAATTGTCACACTAGATTTTTTGAATTGCATCGAATGTACTGAATAATGTAATGACAACCTGCAAGAGAGAAAAGGAGTATCAAACCCTAAAAATAGAAAAATAAAATGAATAAGTCGATCGACCTTGGTTTAATGCCACAAAAATGGGCTTATTAATTTGAGTGTTACACTACATTTCGGACCCAAATGTAGTTATGGTTCATGTGTGCATGTTGTTCCCTAGGTGCTCTTGTGCTAGTCACACTATGTGAAATAGCGAGCAATAAATAATTGTAGAAAATGTAAATAGCATGTGTGCATGGAATAGAATAGAATCCCTCCTCCTATGAAGTGTGTGTAAATGCACATCTCCTAGCCTTGATGTATGGAACTATGTGGATGCAAGTGATACAATGGATTACAATTGTAGATGGAATCATAGTACTAGATAATGCTAGACCCTCATTATGGTCTCATAACTTTATATTTATAGTTTTCTCTTTATCTAATTTTGTAATTAACCCAAAATGACCAATTAGGAAAAGATAAAGATGAAAAATAGTTTTAAAGGGACCAAAAAGTGGCGAGAAGATTTGAAAAGGATCGGGGCACCCCATGTGGGGACAGGGGCACCCTGGGTGCCCCAAGACAAGATTGAGTGCCTCCCTTTAGGCTAAAACAATGGGAAAGTGCTGAAACAGACTAGGCATGTATACCGAAAATGTGTAGGAATGATAAAATAAAAGTAAAATAAGATGGCCAAAATATGGGATTAATTAGTACTTTATTCACTTAATAACCCTCTAAATAGTAATATGAGACCTGGCTAAATAATGTCTAATGTGCATGATTTTGTGACTACAGTTTTCCCACACATTATGTTGATGAGCTGAAAGCTTGGTAACATAAAGTAGATAGAAGTCCGTACCTGATATCCATGGAGAGTGTAGTAGAAATGTGTCAAGGACTAGACTCAAGTGTGGAATGACAAAAAATAAGATAGAGGAGCGTGGAATCTAAAGATGAAAAATGTGCATAGAAAAAGTGATAAGAGTGAACCTAGGGAAGAACGCATGTGTATCCGTTGCGGTGTGTAGTGTACCTGCATAGTTAGTAAAGCATGTTCTATCTCAGAATGTCATTGTTGCTACTGTTTTTGTTGTCGTTGTTTTTGTTGTTTCCCCTAATTTGACTACTTGTTTCTCATACGGTTAGACCTGTAAGGATAAAACAATCAAGTAGTCAAATATGTATGTAAAATATGCATGTGCATAGAAATGTGTAAAATACGCAAATGTAAAATACACTAAATGAAAATGTAAATGGAACATGTGCACCTAATGCTGTGATTTTTTTGGGTGATCTCATGCCACCCTAGCTAAAGAAGTGTAGGGAGGAAATGTTTTGTGTCCTCCAAGCTCTAACCACTTCTGTTGAAATGTGTGTGAAGAGATCTCTATAGCATCCTAGTTTTTGGGTGATCCGACACCACTAGCCGAAGTAGTGTAGAGAGGCACACCCACTGTAACCCCTAAGCTTGTAATTGCTTCCCATAAATGCTAAGGACACCATGTCCTATAAAATCTACTATGTATGGGGTTTGTAGACTAGTCTGAACCCACTCGTTGTATGTAAACCCACAATGTTAAGAGCATAAAGTGCATTGTACTGAACTACTGTAAATGTGTTGTGTTAGTATGTAAACCCCAAATGATGTCGCCCTCTTTAAGGAAGCATGCGACGTAATTGATAGGAGAATGTGGCCCTAAAAGAGGACCAACCACATGTACTTTGTAAATCTACCTGCGGAAGAAAATGTGCTTGGAAGAAACCAAGGAGCGCACAAACAAGTATGGCTAGCCAAAGAGAAGTGTAAAGAAAACAATGCATATGTATAGAAAACATGTGTAAGCTACACGACAATGTAGTAAATGTAATCACGTAAGAAAGAAAGTAAGATGCAAAAATGGGCGGCAAACATGGGACATCACTCACAATGTCGAAATCCGAGAAAAGGCCATCATGGCCACAAACAATAAGTAAGTTTGCACACAAAGCATAGGAAAATCCCACAAACAAGAAGCAAACAATAGTATATAAGTATAAGCAAACAAACAAGTATTCATGGAAACATGTATTCTGCAAAACAAGTGTTGCATATGGAACACCCAAGTTAATAGGAAAATAGCTAATATGTCAAAACATGTATAACCAAATGTAAAAGTGCTAAGTATGAAATGAAACAATAAAGCACTGAAAAAGACAAATGTCGATGCCCTCAAATGACTAAAGATAGTAAGGGTAGAACGTGAGCATCCATGATGCATGTAGGATTCCTATATTTGTGATCTCACTACACAAATTCATGAATGAACATGTGTGAATGATATAGATAATGACATATAAGAAATCAATCTAACATGTATAGTAAAGTGATCATGTAAAACACTAGTAAACAAGAGTAAATACTCCAAGACAATGCAATATGTTGTGGGTGGATGGAATGGAATATAGGATGGAATGATAAGATTCACATTCCCCCAAGTGGATGGAAGTCTATGCAATTATTTTAATTTTGTTTTCCCCGAGAAGTCAAGAATGAACCGTAAACAAGAGTGCATCATCGGGAAATGGTCGAGTAGTGTTTGTTGTTTGTCTAGCGCGTTGTGATGAGTGTGTATGTAGTGTTGATGAAGTGCAACATATAGAAAGGATGTGTGTGAACCCTATAGCCAAAGCATATATCATGACTTGTTGAATGGATGAGTGATGATTTATCCCTAAGCGTATATCACTATAAGATGAAATGATTAGGATGAGTGATGATTTAGCACTAAGTGTATATCACTATATGATGAATGGTAAAGAGTGGTGATGTAACCTAAGGTGTATACCACTACAAGATGATAGAATAGAGGTGGTGATCTAGCCTAAAGTGTATACCACTACTAGATATAAAGAGGATGAGTGACGATTTATCCTAAAGTGTATGTCACTAGCCTAGGAATGTCGTAGGATGAAATGTTGCATTGTGAGTGTAAGGTCCATTTGATTTGTAAACCCTTGGCAGTCAAGTATGGACCAAGGAACTAAAGTGCATCATAGGGTGGTGAATGAAATGCATAGAAGACAATGTAGTATAAATGACCAAGTGATGAAAAGATATGTAAATGTGTGGTATGTTGAATGCGATGCTAAAGGTACGGGATATAATGTGTAAAATGTGATAATAGGTGTAGATATACTAGTGATGTAAAATGTAGGAATTAAATGTAAAGCTAGACTCATATGTAATGTAGACTAGTGTAGTATGTAGAATAGAGGTAATGTAGAGATGCACAAAGATACACCGTGACTATGTGTAGATAGTGCAAAGATGTATGTGGTGTGTAAGAGGAATAGTGTATGATCCTAAACGCGTAGATGATAGCAAGATTGGAAAAGTAGTAAAAATGTATTATGTATAAATGTGTAAATGTCAAAAGGTTATCTACTATGGATTATATGATATATGATGCACACTTTGTCATGGAATGTAAATCAGAATGCCTATAGTGTAGTGTGTCGGGTTCAGTGTAAAAGTATTCCCTCAAAAGTCAAGTGTGAACCGAAGCACAAGAGTGTGTCATCTGGTAATGGTGGTGCTAGAATGTGTGATGAAAGATGAAAAATACAAATATTATAGATATGATGATGGCACAAAAGGGGGTGGGGTATATTAGGTATGATGTCCCCCATGTGTGTAGAAATGAATAAACAAATCCATGGGGTGGGGGTATATGGTAAGGAAGGACATAGGCCCCCATCTCATATATGTAATGATGAAGGTGTATGAAGTATGTATGAATGCTAAGAGTGGGGTGTAATGTTATGTAAGAAGAAGAATGCAATGATAATGTGAAAATTATGAGGGAGGGGGTGAATGTGATGCCCCCTCAACAATGTGAAAATAATTACTACGTAAACACATCAAGAATATCATCGTCCTTTGGATCGAAATCAAATGGATAGGTATTAGTGACTTGGTAAGCTATAGTATGAGGTTGATCATATAATGAGCCATTAAGATGTAGCAGGACATGCCCATAGCATATTCCTCATCGGTGAATGAAGGAAATGAACAACCGTGGGCATACCAATGAGTGAGATTCTATTTATAACCTAGGAAAGAACTATTGCAGATGATAATGTGTCCAAAAGGCATGGGAAAGGATATATCTGTATGATTCGGATCTAAAGTACCCCCAATATAATCAAGTTAGGATTGTCCTAATGTGAGAGGGGCGAAGCAGATTTTGTATGAAGCCCATAAGTAGTTGTAACATGAACCAACGCATGATATAAATGAGGGTTATATGGTGGTGGGAAAATATCAGTAAGAGAAAAACCTAAGCAAGATAAACCTTTGGGTGTACATACAGTTTCGGGTAAAGTAGGATCTAACGGAATGTGTTCCCAATATGAATCATGTATAAAGAGTGTGCAAGTGAATGATAGGTGAGCGGATGATGAGGGTGTAGATGGGAGAGCAGCGTCCATGGATGGGATAGGTCCCTGATATGGAATAATAGTAGTATTAGTAGGTTGCAGAGAGAAGGGATAGCATCTAGTAAACAAATAACTCCCTCAAGTGGTGGTAAATGAGGTGGGTCATCCATAGGTTGAGGCTCATCTGTAGTATCAATGCATGGAATAGGAAGACTAGTATTAAGATCATGGACACAATATTGGAATGGGTCACGATCCCGAAAGATAGTATGCTCAATGCATTCATGTAAGAATTTAACACAATGATGGACCGTAGAAGCGGTGCACTGTATGGCATGAATCTAGGGTCTACCTAAAAGTAATTATATGAGACAGAAAATCTATAACAAAGAAGATTGTGGGGAGAGTTTTGGGACCAATCAGTGATGGGAAAGGTAACATGACCAAGACATGGATGAACAATACCATCATAAGCATGCAATGAAATAGAAGAGGGACTAACGTCACGAGTGGACAGACCTAAAGCTTGAAGGAATGACATGGGACATAAATTAAGTTTAGAGCCATTATCAATTAGAGTGCATTTGACACCTACATTGTGAATGTGACACATAATATGTAGTGGTGGATCATTATCAAAGGGATGAATGTCAGTGGGAGGGTTAGCCTTGAATGTTATATGTTGTGAAAATGCATCAGCAAATGTCTTATAAATGGAATCTAGATGCATGTCAACAGAAACATGCGTAGTAGTAAAAAGATGTTGGATGCAGTGAAGTAAATCGTGATTAGTAAGAATGTCTCGAATGCAAATGAAAACCCTAGAAGGTGTTATGAAGAAATGTGGGGTTCACCAAAATGATTAACTAAAATTAGAATAAACTAGGAGTATGCTAATATAGTTAATCTAATCTAGGAGGACATAAACGTTGTAAATAAATACTCTAAAGTTGTATAAAATTACTAAATAATTAAAACTAATGGAAATAAACCCATAATGTGCAAGAATAAAGAGACGAAAGAACACATCTGATTTTAGATGATTGACATAGAGTGTCACATGTCTGATAGGAAATTCCGTAAGGTGAATGACTGCACAAAGGTTCTCAAAAGGTTGGATTTGGAAGATCTCGAGTAGACCGGAGTACCCTCATGGGTGCCTTGGTATGGAAGAATAGGTGCCCTAGTATCTCAAAAGATCATAACTTGATTCTTTCAGACCGGAAGATGGCCTCGTAACCCTCATCGGTTGTTGCACTATATTTTTTTGAATTGTGTCAAATGTATTGAATAATGTAATGACAACTTACAAGAGAGAAAAGGAGTATCAAACCCTAAAAATAGAAAAATGAAAATGATGGGTCGATTGACCTCATCGCCACAACAATGGGCTTATCGCTCTAAGTGTTGCCCTACATTTCGGACCCAAATGTAGTTTTGGTGTGTGTGTGCATGTTGTTCCCTAGGTGCTCTTGTGTCAGTCGCACTATGTGAAATAGTGAGCAATAACTAAATGTAGAAAATGTAATAGCATGTGTGCATGGAATAGAATAGAATCCCTCCCCTATGAAGTGTGTGTTGATGCAGATCTCCTAGCCTTGATGCATGGAACTATGTGGATGCAAGTGATGCAATGGATGTAACTCTAGATGGAGTGATATTAGTAAATGACGCTAGGACCCTTATTATGGTCTCATAACTTTATATTTATAGGGTTATCTTGATCTAATTTCATAATTAACCCCAAAATGGCCGACTAGGAAAAGATAAAGATGAAAAATGGTTAGAAAAGGCCCAAAAAGTGGTGGGAAGATTTGAAAAGGATCGAGACGCCCCGGTTGGGACCCGAGGGTAACCCAGTATAGGCCTAGGCACCCCGGTTTAAGATAAAATGACGGGAAAGTGCCAAAACAAACTGGGAAAGTATATAAAAATGTATGGGAATGACAAAATAAAAGTAAAATAAGATGGCCAAAAGATGGGATTAATTAGTACTTTCTTCACTCAAGAACCTTCTAAATAGTAGTATGAGATCCAGATAAATAATGTCTAAAGTGCATGATTTTGTGACTACAAGGTGACTCTTATATGGGCTTCTTGTTCCTTGGTGCTCTCTTTAGTGTCATTGTTCCTCTCTAACCGGTATAACCTTTAATGATATGAAATGTGTGTTCTAGGTTCTCAAAGTCAAACACTTACTCAATTCGTGCCTTGGTGTCGAAATCCAAACTTATTGCTCAATCATTTCACTTGTTCTCCTCAACTTCATGCCCTAGCTCATCCAAATGAACATTGTGCCCTAACTCAACCTATGAGACTCTTTTCCCTAGCTTTGCGTCCTTCATCTCAAACCCTATCTCATTTTCCTTCCTTCAAACCCTTTGCCTAGCTTCAACTTCTCACAAGGAGATCTTTTTTGTCAAGGTTTTGTGTTTGTTCTCTCTTTACTTTAATCATCTCTAATTCATAATCCATTCGTAGCTCTCTGGTTTGTGCTTCACACTTCACATTTTTTCACAATTGAGTTCTTTACGCACTAGTTCTTTAAATAAGTTAAGAATGACTTCATTTGCACCCCTTTTATAGATTTTTCAATTTCCACCACATTAATTTCACTCACCTACTACCATTTCCCAGTTTTATAGTGTTTTTCTACTTTTGCGCTCTTTTTCTTGTGTTTTATAGCTTGAAGAACATCTCCCGCACGCAGAGTGATGCAGCCTAGAATTCACTGGATAACACCCTAAAGGTACTTGGCACATCACTCATCCTAGTCTGAGCACTCACCCGAAGTGCGCAAAGGTACCAGGTCCCTCTTTAGGGTTGTTGTAGAAAAATGTTAATATGATGAAGACTTAAATCATATAGATCCATAACTAATACATCATTATACATTGCATGATATATCTAGATCTAGGAAAGAACATCTTTAAACAATAATCATGATAGAAATAAGAACATGAACTACCCAATTACACACAAGAATGACACTTAGGTTCACCAATATCTTCCATCTCTTAATTATCACAAGAACACAAAAGCTTCTTACAATATTGGCAATATATGCTTTGATGTGCACATGGTTTTGATACGAAATCCGAAACATGCACATGTCTTTGTATACTTATCCCTCACACACACACACACTATGTTATCTATCTCTCTATATCAATCATCTCCCTACAAGGCAATTCACTACATATATATAGGGTGGGGACTTTCCCTTCACCACTTATCGGTTTAAAAATAGGCCACATGCTATTAATAGCCACGCGTCATTTACATGCATAGCCACACATGCAAGTGTGCTATCTATAGACTACTGATAGTTAACTGAGGTGACAATCCTATTCTTAGACTGTCTCCATGAAAAAATGCTTTGAATCCAATCCTCTAGAAATAGACAATGTGTGGCATGCACGTCTCTGCATCGTTGGTGTGTTTTACATGCTATCTTCTAAAAATAGATCTTCATGCCCAAAAATGGATAAGTCCTGAATGCTGACTTGTCTTGTGTGAGTTCTGTTAAGTGTTCTCTGATCAACATTACCCCACACTAATCTCATTGTCGCCCTAACAATGGGTATCTCAAAAAAATGTTGAATATAAAGAATTAGAAATAATTTGAATGAATAAAGAACGCTTTTATGTGACAGCCTCCTCTGTTTCATCTTGAAGGATCAACTTTGGATACTCCTCCTTTATTTCGGCCTCTAAGGCCTGCCACTCGGTGAGCGCCTTCTCTATTGTTTCTCTAATGTCCACAACGATGGATTCCAGTTCATCTTGCGTTACTTCACCTTTCTCATTCTGTAAGACCAACATAATGCTGGACATTGCATCCATTCTTCCCTCTAGTACATCTATTTTATATGCAATGAGTTTCCCAAGATCATTTAATATTTCCTTGTGTGGCTCTTGTGCTGCTGCTAGGGCCTCGCGCTTTTGTTTTACAATAGTTAACCTCTCTGCATGGCCCAAGGTATCATCCCTCATAGCCTTCTGGACTTCATTATCTTCTTCTAGAGTCTTTACCTTGATCAGCGCCTCTGAGTTGTGCATATATTTAAGGCATGATCCACTTTTTCAATTCTTCTTAAAGCGCTTGCAGCAGTCTGTCGTATGATGCAACCTTTCTGACTACTGCAGCCTTTTCCCTTTCTGCCTCTTCCACGAATTTTGTTGGCCAGTGGCATTTTGATGGTGTCATCTTCCAATACCAATTCTACCAAAGTTCTAACATAGTGCATCGTTGAGGGGAACTATTCAGGTACTTTGGATACCAGATGCAGTGTGCTTTCAACACATGATCCCCAATGGCCTCCGCCATGTTGATGAATGCAGTATATTTCTTCTTCTCTAAGTCCCTCTCTTGGGTTAGGCATGCTATCTTTGCATCCTTTTTCTTCAGCTCCTCATGCAGCGCTCTTATTGTTGTAGCTTTTTCCATCTTGCAACTTCAATAGAAACCTTCACCAATGCATTGCTAACCTACTCATCTGACATAACAGTAGGCTTTACTATTATGTGCTTGGCTTGAGGTGCCTTCTTCATCCGTCTCGACACGCATGATTCCTCACATACATCAAAGTCAGGCTCATCCATGTGGGTGTGCATTGACCATGATAGTTGCTTTCGAGTGCACACAGTCACCATATCCTCATCCATTAGCTCCCATCCGAATAAAGCCTTCTGCTTTATCATTTTCTCGAAGCGGTCTTGGAAAATATTTCCTACATCCTCAGTGTATCCAATGAGTGGTGCACTATGTTCTCCACTCATCCTCTTTGTCCTTGGCCCTTTTGGAACTTGAGCTTCAAGGTTAGGAGTCTGCGTAGTATCCTGGGTAGTCTCATGTGTGGTTTCATATGTTTCATTCTCTCGCTTCTCTTCTACTTCGTCTTTCATCTCTTCATCTTTTGGCTCTTCTTCTTGCTCAAGTGGAGTAGGAGATCTTGGCACACTCTCATCCAATCCTTCAGCCTCTTCATCTAACCTCAACTTCCTTCTCCTTTTTGGCTCAGTGGACTCCTTGTGTGGAGAGAGACGAGGTGATCTCCTTACCGTTTTTTGGGTTCCACCTTGAGTCCTTGTTCATCTAAATACTTTCTTGAACCTGTTCTCTCCCTATTTTACCCCGTGTCATCTTCTTCATCCTACCCCTGTGGTGGATTAGTGGCGCGCTATGATTCCTTCATATATGAAGTTTACCTCCTTCTATGCTCCAAGCCACCACTATCTTTACGCTCTTCTTCTTCATCTTCTCGCATCAATGGTTTCGTGGGCTTTGCATGGGTATGTTTTCCATAGTATGTTGACCCTTCGGCAACCCTAGGAGTGCGAACTCATTCTCCATGTACTTATTGTTTTCCATCTTGATCTTCAGCTTTGAAGGTATACTAGTGCTGCCCCAATATCTCCGACAACTAGACTCATGGGATTTATGCTCAATACTTCTGAAATGAGCCTCTTGATATACGCGCTTCACCCTAGATACACATATTTTTTCCTTAGGGTGTGGTAGTCACACTCTACCTTCTCTGCATTGAAGGTCAGGTGGTGCGTGTCTATGAATCTATGGACTGATGTTTGAAAGTACCTCGTTGTGAAGGCATAAGGCAATTTGCACCAAGGGCTCTAGGATCCATCTTTCATTGGGAATCGCGTGATGCAGAAATGTTGATATACAACAAACTAGACTTGTTTCCCTATTACCGAAGGTAGGTCCTTTGGGATGCGCCACTCTTCTTCAAAGGTCACGTGGAGCCTGTCGTACCATTTCTCTGCTCTTTGCTTGACATCATCTGTCATGGACCCTTTACATAGGTACTTGTTGAACCTTTTAGCTGGTGACTTATTCTCCATGGGGTATTCCCATATCTTCTCCTTTGGTTTGTCTGTACTCCAATCTCCATGAATACCAATGACAATAGAACAGCTCCAAAGCTGATTTTTCCTCTCGTGCATGCTTCCTTGACTATCTGTTCGTAATGTAGCCTATAATATTGTAGACTACTTCTTCTAACATCCACTTCATAACATGTAGCCATATGGTGTTCACCTGTGACAACCTCTCCTGGTCATTAAACTTTGTAATAAGGTGTGTTGTTGCTTGTACAACTAGAAAATTCTTTAGTTTATCAATTTCCATACCATGTGGACCCTTCAAGTATCCCAACTCCTTCCTGGTTTCAAGAATCATGGCCTTATTTTTTAGGTCAGTCTTTATATCCTCTCTTGTGGCCTTCAAACTTGTTACTATGGAGATCAGCGCGGATGAGATTTTGACTCTATGTCCTACAAATTAGAAAAATTCCTCATGTACTCTGCTCATGAGCCATCGGTATAAAGGCTCATACTTCCCGAAATATGGAAGCTCATATAATTGGTAGACTCTAATTCTTTTTAGAATTTTCTCACCTACATCATCATAAACCAACATGTCATCTGTTATGCATTTGTTTGTCTTCATGTTGAGTAGGGCATCGAGTTCCTTTTTGTTCTTTGTGGTCCTGTGGTTATATTCACTCACTTTTCTTTTTCTTATATGTGAATCCCACTCCTGGCCGACTATGATGCCCTCTGGATATTGCATTTCTGAAAAATTACTTTCAGGTGTCATCTCTTCCTCCTCTACAACTACCTTCTTCTTCCCCTTTGTTCCCGCTACAGCTACTTTCTTGGGTACCATTTTTACCTTGTAATCCTTCTGTAGACACTTGCCTCTTCAAATTTGCAATGCTTGACTCAAACCCTAGCTCGAGTTAGCATGCCCTAGGTGAAATTGCATGCCCTAGCTCCTCTCTATCATCCTACTTTGCTCAAACCCTTCACCACCAAGGACACAAGCTTCTTCTACATGTAAATTTGCTTGTCATGTCTAGTTTCACACCCTTCGCACCTCAAATCAATTACTCGGCTCTTCACACTTAGCTCTTTCTCAAATACTCTTAATCGCAATGGTAAAAATGAACTCGCATCCCGTCCTTATATAGATTTTCAAATTTTGATGCATTTATTGCTTCTCCACCTACCAAATATCCTCTCATTCATTGACCAAATTTATTCTTTCCACGCGGTACATATTCACGCCCCATCTATAACCTTCTAGCATGCCTTCCTACCCTCTGGTCACAGACTTCTCTTCAACGCATGCACCCATGCGCCCGAGTACCTCATCACTGTACCTTATCCTAGTAGTTATCATGGCCTCTACTTACCTCGCGTTATATTGTTCCTTCATTCATCTCCATCCTTGGTCACTTTTGAGAAGCAATCTTTTTACTTTGAAAAACACCCATAGCAGCTTATTCCTTTCCACCTTTCAGTTCTAGTAGTCTTGTACCTTGATATCAATAACCACACCCCACATTAAAATTATGTGCAATCCGTTGCTCATCAACATGCTCCATATTGTAGTTAGCTTCATGTGCGCAAACGCGTTTATTACATAAGAAAAAAACTAAAGTGATAAAGCATAATGACAATGAAGGAAATACATAATGGAAACCTAATCTAATTAGCAATATTGCCTTATTACAAATGCCAAGA
The DNA here is from genome assembly GCA_018340775.1 of Taxus wallichiana var. yunnanensis. Classification (NCBI taxonomy): domain Eukaryota; kingdom Viridiplantae; phylum Streptophyta; class Pinopsida; order Cupressales; family Taxaceae; genus Taxus; species Taxus wallichiana. Next base: position 107,929,274 of record CM031235.1, on the reverse strand, counting down.
AGACTTATTTATAGTAGGGCTTTAGCCTACTCCCGTTAAAGTAACCGGGTATCCGTGTTCCATCTAGTACTTCTAACTTGCAAGTGTCTGCTTTCAAGGATGTAAGTAACAACATACGGCCCTAACCAATGTACATTAAGTTTTCATGGATGGTGCAAGAACTTAGAGTCATAGAGAAGTACAATTTATCCAATCTCAAACTTCTTATCCCTTATGTTTCTGTCATGCCATGCTTTCTGCTTGGCCTTTTTCTGCTTCTGACTCCATCATGGTATGGCTTATTGCTCATATAGTTGAATCATCTTCTCAATACGCTCTTCTAAAGCCTGCTCATCAACTAGACCTCTAGTGCGTGTAATGTGCAAAGAAGGTAACATAAATTTTATAGGGATAATGGCTTCTACACTAAACACCAACTGTAAAATGGTGTGGCTTTGTTCAATCTCTTATAAGTTGTTCTATATGCCCAAAGAACAACTGACACTTTATCATCCCAATCCTTTCTTCCAACATCACAAATTTTTGTCAATGTCTGGCTCAAAATCTTGTTGAAAGCCTCAACAATTCCATTTTCCTGAGGATGATAGGGTGTAGTCTTATGGTGTGCAACCATAAACTCATCTAATAGGATCCTGATTGTCTCATTCAAAAAGTGTGTACCCCTATCACTTGTCAAGCTTAAAGGACATCCATATCTTGTAAGAACATTCTCCCATAGAAACCTAGCTGATGTAGCCATTGTACAGTCCTTCATAGGTGTTGCTTCTGCCCACCTTATGAGATAATTTGTACAAGTAATGATATAGTGCGACCCAGTCCTATGCGCAGCTAGTGAAATATTTCCTACAAAATTGATGGCCCATTTCTCAAATGGTTCGGCACTAGTAATAGGTCTCAAAGGCATCTCATCTATTTTCCCTAGTTTAGTTAGATGCTAACAATGGTCACACGCTTTGCAATATGCTTTACAATCTTTATACAGTGTCTCCTAGCATAATCCATCAAGTAGGATCTTTTGGCCAACAGATCCCCCGCATAGTGTCCACCTACAATACCATCATGTACCTCCTCCATTATATCCTTGCACTCATACTCTAATACACAACGGCGTAATACTTCATCTCTACCTAGCTTGTAGAGGTCACCACTGATTAACATAAATGGTGCCACACGTATAACAAGCTATTTCTTTTCTAATGCCTTCATTCCTTCGTGCCACACCAGTCCATAAAAAGATAGCAATGTATTCTAATTTTGATGGAGCGCGGTGTAACCTATATAACTATGCATCTGGCATGGTTTCTTTAATTGTCTATGCTTCTTCTCTTGAGTGAATTATAGACAAGTGGTCTGGTCTAGAGTTACTTTTCCTTGGCTTCAACACAACCGTGAAGTCAAACTCTTGAAATAGGAGTACCCATCTACATATGCACCCTTTTAAGACTGGTTTATTCACCAAATACTTCAATTGCATGTGATCTCGTATAAAACACAAATGGTGTTGCGAACAAGTACTTGTCGAACCTTGTGAAATGCATATATCATTGACAAAGCTTTGCGCTCTTCTGTAGTTGTATAATTTTTTTCAGCAAAGAATCAACTTCCTACTAGCAAATCAAATTGGATGATGTAAAATACCTTCGCTAGGTTGAGCTAACACAAGGTTAATGGCCATGTGAGACTCTATCTCACCAAATATTTCCTAAATAAGCTCTTCTACCTTTGCACTATCTCCCATAGTTAAGCACTTGACAAATTTTAATGCTTCTTCTACTGGAGGTTTAGTCAAGAAGTAGTCAAAGGTCTAGATCATTCCTATAGTCAAATTCTACCAATTCCTAGTCTCTCAATGTAGTTCTACATATACATACTAGGCGTGTGCGCATCCTTGTAGAGTAGAATACAATCTATGCACCCAGAGTGAAGGTGGTAATGCTTCCTGTCCCATTGTCTAGAGTCTCTCACACTGTTGAATGTGATGCTTTGAATAGGTTGATCACCATTATAAGTGCATATCTACGTAGGTGCATTGCTCCTTAAAAACCTAGTAGATAGGGTGATTCCAATCTCCTCCCATTCTATAAGATTATCTCTGTGGACTACCCACCAGCGTGTTGTTGTCCCACGTAAGGTATACACTAACATATCTCTTCTCTTAATTTGATCTGTCCACTATGCTTCCATGGCTTTCAAAAATATAGGAAGATCTTCTGCCCCAATATACCAAGGTACTACGCTACCTATCCGTCGAACAGAACGAAGTCCATTCTTGCGCGCAACCGCACTTTTTACCTCGCGCCCTACTAGTTCATATATACCATGATCCCAATTGTCACAAGCAATAATCGTAGTATAACTAATAGAATGAGAATCTTCCCACTTTGTAGGATTCCATCCTTTGATGGCTCATTGACCTCTGGGTCCTAAATAGTGTGTATATAGATTTTGTTAAGTCCTCCTCACTTAGAGGCTCAACATATGGTGTAGACTTACCATCTTTCAAATGTATTACAACCCTTTCCTACTTGTTCTCAAATCTGATATACTCCTTATTGAATCTCAAGTTAGCATTATTCACATAACACCAACGGCATCCAAGCAAGGTTGGAAAACTGCCTCTGCGCTTAGTAAGTGCTAATACCTCAAAATCCCCAATGAACTTGGCCCCTTGTATGGTTATAGATGTGTCCTTCAAAACTCCTATGGGAGTGGCCTTAGTTTGGTTTTCCATAAACAACACATTATATTATGTCCTGCAATGGAGGCCTCCCCATTTTTACCCATGCATCTAATGTAAGCACATTCACTTCTGTACATGTATCAATCAATATATTTCTCAACAGCCATCCATCCACAACAACATTCAAAGTAATTTCCTTGTCATAGTCAATGCTATCGGGGGAAGATTTACATGTAGGATTTTTCATTCATTCTCAATGCTTATGCACGGGGTATTCCCTTCAACCAATTTCCTAGCAACGAATAATATTCTCAGGTGCAAAGATTTTACAAACCTCTATGATGTCATCAATATTAGAGGGGAATTTTTTTGCTTCTTTCTTCTGCTCCATATTCCTTGACTGCTCCTTTAAACATTGTATCTCACCTTGAAGATTCCTGAGGACATCTATGGTCTCTTTATATACTTCCTTCTGATGAGAATGATTTGGGTACCTTGCATGCAAAACCTCCTCCTTGGTGATCATAGGCTTCTGGCGCAATGCCTCTCTTGTGTGCACCACTTTTTCTCATGTATTAATCTTCATTGTTGATGCCTCGGTCCCGTGCTATCTTAGGCATCCACTAATCTTCTATCGTGTGTTGTATTCTAACCATCCATGTGCCTTTTTTTCTTGCTTATGTTTCTTACTCAAATGCTCATATAAGTCCAGGCACTCTTCATAGCTATGGTTCTTTCCATAGAAATAACATGCAATATTATGGGGACATTCACGCCTATAGTGGTCAGGAGATCCACACGTATAACATGTTCCATGAGGGAACTCACCTCTTCCTCCACTACGGCCTCGTCCTCCATATCCACCGCGATATCCACATCCTCTTCCACGACCTCCTTCAAAATGCCCCTCATTCCTATCATAGTGTGTTTGATTATGATCCCGATCCTGGTGCTCATTCTTACCCTTAGAATTATCCATTATGCTTGTCTGTCATACCCCAATGTCTATAACATCCTGGATCTGACCAATCAACTAACAATCTTCAATATCATGGGTCGTGGACTGAAAATTTTACAGTAACAAGATACATTCTTCCTTATCACACGTTATAACAAAGGACAGTGACTAGCATCATGATTCAAATGATAGATCTCACACTCCAACAATAATGAGTGTATAGATCTGCGAGGGAAACTATCCTTGGTGTGACCTTCCAATTCACAATTTGTACACCAAATCCCTGAGCGTGTTTCATGGGTTGAATTTTTTGATAGCTTCTCTAAGTGTTTTTCCATAGCTACAATATGTGCCTATAAGAATGGACTAACACCAAGGTGTTCTCCTAACTTCCTTAGCATGCAAAGTTGCTTCCAGTGCTTCACGTGGATACATGTATGTCTTGTGTGATAGTGCTCTTCTGAATGGTGTAATCAATCTGCCAATGAACCATTGTGCATGTTGGCTTGTGTGAATATAATAAGAAATCTTAAATAGGACTATTTTAAAATGGGCATAATACTCACGTACACTCTCAATAGTGCCTTGTTTGATATCCTTGAGCGTGCTTATACTCTTCTGCTCAAATTCTAGGATATATAACTCTTTCAAGAAAGCATCCTTCAACGACTACATAATCCACGCAAGTTTGATTAGGGTCAAACTTCCTATACCAACTGTGTTCACGTCCCTATAATGTAGTAGCGAATTGACTTACCTTGCACTCAGAAGCCGTGATCCCTTTCACGTGCCATAATATTTCACACATGTGCACATGCTCAAAAGATCCTCTATGCCTCTATACTCTAGAAGACGAAGAGACATCTCCATATAAATATTGTGGGGTTGGTTCAGACCTTACCCACCTGATCCAAAACCCCTTGTGTTTTTCCCCTTCCTCCGAACCACTAGATCCACCAGAACTAGAACCACCTATACCTCCTAATCCTCCACTTGTATCAGGAATAGGACTTGTAGATGTACTCCCCCGTGCTCGACAAAGAGTATTATCTTGAACCCCTACATCAGTGGTAGTTCCACTTCTAGAGGTGAATCCAACATTCTGTGCACTTACATTATGTGCAGATGATGTGCCTGAAAATGTTCCTCCAAATAACATTAAATTAATTTTTCCTATCATTGATGTACTTGCTCTCTAACTTACTCTAGTTCTCTTATTTCCCAAATTCACTTGTTGATTACTTGTCATATTAGATACTGGAAACCCAAGCACAAGGGATAGGTCAGGTGGATTAAGATGCACTCCCATGGCCCAGGTAGTCTTTGTTGACGCACTTCTATGTGAATCCAAGGGGGAATCTCTATCATGCTTTCCAAGATGGGGGAGTTCCTGATGCTCTGGCTCCACGTCCTTTGACAGATGGGAAGTCTACACCATATGTTAAGCCTCTAAGTGACGAGGACTTAAACAGAATATATGTAAGCAATATTCACGAACCAAAGGTCAATGAGCCATCAAAGGAAGGCATCCTATAGTGGGAGGATTCTCATTCTATTAGTGATACTATAATTATTTCTTGTGACAATTGGGCTTATGGTACATATGAACTAGTAAGGTGCGCCTGTAAAAAGCGTGGTTGCCCGCAAGAATGGACTTCATTCTATTCAATGAATATGTGGCGCAAAGACTTAGTATACATGAGTAGAAGATCTTCCTGTATTTTTGAAATCCATGGAAACACAGTGGACAGATCAAATTAAGAGAAGAGATATGTTAGTATGTACCTTGCATGGGACAACAACGCACTGGTGGGTAGTTCACAGAGATAATATTATGGAGTGGAAGGAGATAAAAATTGCCCTATCTACCAGGTTTGTAAGAAGCAATGCACCTACGTAGATTTACACTTATAATGGTGATCAACCTGTTCAACACCACATTCAATAGAATGTGAGAGACTATGGACAGTAGGACAGGAAGCATTACCACCTTCACTTTGGGTGCATAAATTATATTCCACTCTACAAGGATGTGCATGTTCCTGTATGTATATGCCAAACTACATTGAGAGACTGGGAATTGGTAGAATTTGACTGCAAGAATGCTCCAGACCTTTGACTACTTCTCGACTAAACCTCTAGTAGAAGAAGCATTAAAATTTGTCAAGTGCTTAACTATGGGAGATAGTGCAAAGGTAGAAGAGCATATTCAGAAATTATTTGGTGAGACAGAGTCTGGAGCACATTTTGAAAAGGAAGAAGAAATAGAATCCATACTACTTGAACGCACTTGCCTTGAGAAAGAGAAAGGAAATATGGTTTACATCGTGGATGATGAGGAAGTTGAGAACCTAGATATTGAACATTCACAAGGGGTACACGAGGTCTTGGAAAGTGCATACAAGGATACGTGCGCCTATCATGAACTAATTAAGACAAAGAAGGTCAATATAGGATCGGAGGCTAAGCTTAAGGAGCCCATAATTGGAGACTACTTGGTTAAACTCGAGGTGGAAAAGATTATTGAGTTACTACAGATTACTGTGACTTATTCCCTCTAGGGTATCATGAACTTAAAGGTGTGCATGAATCGCTTGGGAAATGAAGGTAAAACTTAAGGAGGGTGGGCATCTAGTGAGAAAGAAACCTTACGTAATGAATCCTAATTTTTGTGAAAAGGTGAAAGAAGAAATTGATAGAATGTTGAAATCTAGAATTGTCAAGCCCCTTAATGAGTCAAAATGGGTTATTCCAATGGTGATTAGTATCAAGAAGGATGGACAAATCAAAATATGTGTGGACTATATGGATCTCGAATGCTTTGCATGTGTAACAAATCCATTCCCTAAGACATTTACTCGAGGAAATACCAGGAGTTACAGGGCATGAAATATATTCCTTCACAAATGGGTTTTTGGGTATCATCGTGTTAGGATTGCTCAATAGGATCAAGAAAAGATAACTTTTACTATTGAATGGGGAATCTTTGCCTATATTGTGATGCCTTTTAGATTGAAAAATGTGCATGATGTATTCTTGTGCATAGTTGTTTAGGCATTCAAATATTTTATTCACAAAATGTGCCTAATGTATTCTTGCGCATAGTTGTTCATGCATTCAAATATTTTATTCACAACTTCTTACAGTCTACCTCAATGATTGGATAGTATATGGGCTTGTTAAGGATCACTGTGACAATTTGCACTTAATGTTTGAATGGTGTAGACAATTGAGTATCTCTTTGAACATCAAGAAGTGCATATTTGCTACACATTTTGGAATACTGTTGGGACACATAATCTACAAGGAAGGATTGCTTGTTAATCCAACTAAGGTTGCAGTCATTTTAGGGTTGGAAATGCCTACCACCAGTCGGAGCGAGGTGCATGGATTTTTAGGTCACATAGATATTATAGAAAATTCATAAAGGGATATGAAAACATTGCCGAACCTTTGGAGTTACTCAAAGGAAAAGGCACATTCTATTGGGGAGAATCATTGCAGCGACTGCACGTTTGAAACATTGAAAGAGAAACTTACTACTACACCTATCTTGCATTTTCCTTCATGAGACAAACCATTTCATGTACACGTGGACACTTTTGGCATGGCCATTGGCACAATATTAGCTCAATATGGAGAATGTATTGTCGATCATCCTATCTAATTTGCTAGTAGGAAGTCGACGCTTTGCCAAAAATTATACAACTACGAGTGCGAAGCTTTGTCAATGATTTATGTATTGCACAAGTTTCAAAGTACTTGTTAGTAACCCCACTTGTGTTTTATAAAGATCACATGGCATTGAATTATTTGGTGAACAAACCCGTCTTACAAGGGTGCATATGTAGATGGGTACTCCTATTTCAAGAGTTTGATTTCACAGTTGTGGTGAAGCCAGGGAAAAGTAACTCTGGACCAGACCACTTGTCTAGAATTAACTCAAGAGAGGAAGCACAGACAATTGAAGAAACCATGCCAGATGCACAGTTATATAGGTTACAATGCATGACATCAGAGTTAGAAGACATTGCTATCTTTCTACGAACTAGTGTGGCACCAGAAGGAATGAAGGCATTAAAAAAGAAACAACTTTCTATATGCGTGGCACCGTTTATGTTAATCAGTGGTGACCTCTACAAGTTAGGAAGAGATGAAGTATTACGTCGTTGTGTATTAGAGCATGAGCACAAGGATATTATGGAAAAATCCCATGGTGGTATTGCAGGAGGCCACTATGCAGGTGATGCAACTTGCCTAAAAATCCTACTTGTTGGCTTATGGTGGGAGACATTGTATAAAGACTATAAATAATATTGTAAGGCATGTGACCATTGTCAGCACCTAGGAAAACTAGGACAAAGAGATGAAATGCCTTTGAGACCAATTACTAGTGCAGAACCATTTGAGAAATGGGCCATTGATTTTTTTAGACCTATTTCACCACCACGCGTAGGACTAGATCGCACTATATCATACTTGCATATATTTTCTCACACAAAGGAGTAGAAGCAATGCCTATGAAGGATTGTATAGTAGCTACAGGAGTAACTAGGTTTCTATGGGAGAATGTTCTTACAAGATATGGATGTCCTTTAAGTTTGACAAGTGATAGGGGTACACACTTTTTAAATGAAACCATAAGGATCCTATTAGATGATTTTATGGTTGCCCACCATAAGACTACACCTTACCACCCTCAGGAAAATGGAATTATTGAGGCTTTCAACAAGATTTTGAGCCAGACATTGACAAAAATTTGTGATGTTAGAAGAAAGGATTTGGATGATAAAGTGTCAGTTGTTCTTTTGGCATATAGAACAACTTACAAGATATTGAACAAAGCCACACCATTTCAATTGGTGTTTGTCATAGAAGTCATTCTCCCTATAGAATTTATGTTACCTTCTTTGTGCATTGCACGCACTGGAGGTCTAGATGATGAGTAGGCTTTAGAAGAGCGTATTGAGAAGATGATTCAATTGGATGAGCGATGAGCCATAGCACGATGGAGTCAGAAGCGGAAAAGGCTAGGCAGAAAGCATGGCATGACATAAATATAAAGGAGAAGAAGTTGGCGGTTGGAAAAATGGTACTTATTTATGACTCTAAGTTCTTGCACCATCCAGGAAATCTCAAAGTACATTGGTTGGGGCTATATGTCATCACTTACATACTTGAATCAGTGTTTTCTAGTTAGAAGCACTTGATGGAACACGGCTACCCTTACTTTAACGGGAGTAGGATGAAGCCCTACTATAAATAAGTCTTCTTGGTGTTTTTAATAAGGTAGTATTGTCATTTAGATTAGGTTTTCAATTCTATATTTCCTTAATGTATTTCCTTCATTGTCATATGCTTTGTCAATTTAGTTGTTGTTCATGTGTAATAAGCGCGCTTGCACGCATGCATGAAGCTAATTATTATGTGAAGAATGTTTATGCATAGAGGACTACACATACTTTTAGTGTGGGGTGGTTGTAGTTATCCAAGTAAAATACTGTGGGAATTGAAAGGTGAAAGGAATAAGTTGCTACGGGTGTGCTTTAAGTCAAAAGAAGATTGCTTCTCAAAGTGACCAAGGATGAAGATGAATGAAAGGACAATATAATGTGAGGTAAGCAGAGGCCATGATAACTACTAGGAGAAGGTACAATGATGAGGTACTTGGCGCAAGGGCAAAGGCGTTGAAGAGAATTCTATGACCAGAGGGTAGGAAGGCACGCTAGAAGGTTATAGCTGGGGCGCGAAGATGTAACACACAGAATGAATGAATTTGGTTAATGAATGAGAAGGATATTTAGTAGGTGAAGGATCAATAAATGCATCAAAATTTGAAAAATTATATAAGGATGGGATATAAATTCATTTTTACCATTGTGATTAAGAGTATTTGAAAGAAGCCAAGTGCGAAGATCCGAGTGATCGTTTTAAGGTGCGAAAGGTGTATAACCAGTCATGACAAAGAGATCTCGTGCGCGTAAGAAGCTTGTGTCCCCAAAGTGAAGGGTTTGAGCGAAGAAAGGTAAAAGAGATGAGCTAGGGAACATAATTTCACCTAGGGCACGTTGAATCAAACTAGGGTTTGCTTCACACCTTGCAGAATTTGAGTGGCAAGGATCTACAAAGGATTACAAGGTAGAAATGGCACCCAAGAAAGTAGTTGCAGCAGGAGTGAAGGGAAAGAAGAAGGTGGTAGAAGAAAAGAAGAAATGGCTCCAGAAAGTAATTTTTCCGAGATGTAATATCCAGAGGGGGTTATCGTCAGCCAGGAGTGGGATTCTCACATAAGGAAAAGTAAAGTGAGTGAGTACAATCACGTACTACCATAGAGAACAAGAAGGAGCTTGACGCGTTGTTGAACACGAAGACAAATAAATGCACGGCGGAAGATATGACAGTGTATGACGATGTTGGTGAGAAGATCTTATGAGAGGATAGGAGTTTACCAACTTTATGAGCTCCCTTATTTCGGGAAGTATGATCCCTTGTACCAGTGGCTCATGAGTAGAGTGCATGAGGATTTTTCTACTTTGTAGGATGCAGAGTCAAAATTTCAGCCACGCTCATCTCCATGGTAACAGGGTTGAAAGGCACAGGAGATGATTTGTGAGATGATCTAACAGATAAAACCACAATATTGGAGACTAGAAAGGAGTTGGGATATACAAAGGGTCCACACGATATGGACATCGATAAACTAAAGAAGTATCTAGTTGTATAAGCGGTACACATCTCATTACAAAGCTCAATGACCAGGAAAGGTGGTCACAAGTGAACACCATGTGGTTGCACATTTCCAAAAAGATGTCTGAAGGAGTAGTCTACAACATTTCACGGTATATTATAGAGACAATCATTGAAGAAGCGCACGCAGGGAAAGATCAGCTTTGGAGTTGTTCTATTATCACTAGTGTTCATGGAGATCGAGTACCTGATGGACCAAAGGAGAAGGTATGGGAGTATCCAATGGAACACAAATCACATGTAGAACGCTTCAAGAAGTACTTATGTGAGGGATCCATGACAGAGCAGGTTAAGCAATGGGATGAGAAGTGGTATGATAGGCTTCATGTGGCTTTTGAGGAAGAATGGTGCATCCCCAAGGACTTGCCTTCGGTGGTTGGAAAGGTAGTTCAGTTTTTGTATACTAGCATTTATGTATAGCGTGGTTTGCCATGAAATATGGAGCATGGAGTCCTTGGTGTAAGTTGTCATATGCATTCATAGTAAGGTACTTCCAGGCATCAGTACATAGGTTTACATATGCGTGGCGTGACTGACATTCAATGCGGATAAGGTAGATTGCAACTACCACACACTAAGGAAGAAATATGTGTATCTAGGGTGAGATGCATATGTTGAAAGACTCATTTCTGATGTTTTGAGCATCAAACCAATAATTTTTGTGGTGGGAGATATTGGAGCAGCGCTGGTGTATCTCCAACTAAATCCAAAAATGGAGAATAACAAGTATGTGGAAGGTGAGTTTGGACTTCCAACACCACCAAAGGGAAATCATACAATGGAGAACATCCCAACGTGCCTAAGCCCATAGAGCCAATTGAAGTGGAGGATGAGGAGGAGGATTGTGAATATAGTGGTGGTTTGGAGCATAGAGGTAGAAGACATCCTACGAATAAGGGTGAAGCTGAGCGTGCCACTACACCACCTTAGCCACAAGAGGGGGATGATGAGGACTTGAATGCAGTCAAGGGGAGCACAGATTTAAGAGGGTGTTCAGGAGAACAAGGACCCAAGGTGCTACTCCACACACGATGTGCAGATTACCCAGACTCTCCACATAAGGAGGCAACCATGCAAAGGAGGAAACTGAAGTTAAATGAGGAGGCTGAAGAGTTAGAGGAAAGCGTGCCTAATTATCCTACACTTCCAAAGAACATAGAAGAACAAAAGGGTGAGGAATCAAAGGAAAGAGGAGAGGAAGAAGAGGGACCAGAGGAGACAATTATAGAGACTATTCAAGACATGGAGACACAAGTCCCAAATTTGGAAGCTAAAGTCCCTAAGTAGTAATGCGTTAGAAGAATGAGAGGAGAGCACATTCCCACCACCATGGGGTATGCAGAGGATGAGGTAAAATATTTTGTGCCCGCTTTCCAGAGCATGATAGCACAAAAGGATTTATTTGGTTGGGAGCTAATGGATGAGGATATGGTGACTGTGTGCACTCGAAAAAGCAACTATCATGGTCAATGCACACCCATATGGATGAGCCTGACTTTGATATATGTGAAGATTCATGCATGTCGAGATAGCTAAAGAAGGCACCCCAAGCTAGACATATGACAGTAAAGCCTACTGTCATGTTAGATGAGTAGGTCAGCAATGCATTGGTGAAGGTTTCTACTGAAGTTACGAGAAGAAACATGGACAAAGATGTAATGATAAGAGTGTTGCATGAGGAGCTAAAGACAAAGGATGCAGAGATAGCGCACATAACGCAAGAGAGGGACTTAGCGCAGAAGAAGAATGAAGTATTTATCAACATCGCAGAGGAGATTGGAGACAATGTCATAAGAGCTAGGCCACACTTGAGACCAAGGTACCACATACGTTTCCCTCAATGATACATTATGTAGGAAATTTGGTGGACCTGGTACTTGAAGATGAACCTCTGCGCATGCTAGCACCAAGGAATTTAGAACAAGAGGCGAATCAAATAAAGCTTCAGTGATGCAAAATATTACATCTTATGAAGGGCTGTTACAAGCACTACAAGAAGTATTGAAGAAAGCATACTAGGCTTTGAACATCTGCATAGCTCCAGAGGTGCTTATCAACATAAAGACCCTGGAAGAAAATAATGAGGTCCAAAGAGAAATGAAGGATGAAACATTGGGCCGTACAAATATTTTCAATGGTTAATCAAAAGCGAGGCCCTGGCAGCAGCACAAGAGCCGCACAAGACTCAACTGGAAGAGCTTGGGAAGCTCATTGCACAGAAGATGGATCTTCTAGAAGGAAGAATGACCTCAATGTCCAATGCATTGTGTTGGTTCTGTAAAATGAAAAAGGGGAGATTACGAGGGATGAATTGGAGTCCATTACTATGGACATTCCAAAAAAGGAGGAACAAGCACTCGCTATTGAATGGCAGGCCTTGGAGGCCGAAATAAAGGAGGAGTATCTAGAGTTGATACTTCAAATTGATACAAAGGAGGCTGCCTCATAAAACTTCTTTATTCATCTACATTCTTTCTTTCTTATTATTTCCATTCTTTTATTATTTACTTCAAGTTTTAGAGATAACCATTGTCGGGCGACAATGAGATTAGTGTGGGGTAATGTTGATCAGAGAACACTTGAAATAACTCACACAAGAATTCCACATGGGAAAATAGGCCAAGTTTAAGGGCGCGAATGGATAGGAAGAACACACGCGCGGAGCAGAAGTTTAGCATTCAGACTTAGCCAATTTTGAGCATGAAGACCTATTTTTAGAAGATGGCGTGCGAACACATAAATAAGGAAGAGACGTGTACACCACACACACTGTCTATCTTTATAGGATCGATCAAAAAAAAATTGCATGGAGACGAGCTAAGAATAGGATTGTCACTTCAGTTAATTGTAAGAGGTCTATAGATAGCACACTTGCATGTGTGGCTATGCCTATAAACGGTGCGTGGCTATTAATAGCATGTGACCTATTTTTGGAATAGATAAGCGGTGAAGGGAAAGTCCCCACCCTATATATGTAGTGAATTACAGAGATAGAGAGGGATGAGAGATATATAGGTATATGCAAAGCGTAAGAGGTAAGCATAAAGAGATATGTGCATATGACTGGATTACTATATCAGATCCATGCGCGCATCGGTATAGAATTCCATTATTGTAAGGAGCTTCTATGTTTATTAATAGATGGAAGATATTGGCTGAATCTAAGTGTCATTCTTGTGTGTAATTGAGTAGTGCATGTTCTTGATTCAATCATGATTATTGTTTAAGCTTGTTCTTTCATAGATTTGAATATGGCATGCATTGTAGAATGATGGATTAGTTATGGATCTATATGTTTCTTCCTTCATCACGCTAACATCCTCGCTTAAAGAGGGACTTGGTACCTGATTGAAGCACTCATTCTAGGATGAGTGATTGTTTAATTATTTGCTTGCATTAAACAATTTCCTTACATAGAATGTGTCTAAGTAATACCAAGTGGTGATGAACTTCTTAATGTTCAGAGATGTTATTGCCTAGATCTTTCAAACATCAATCTCAAATAGTTATGGATCTATATGTTCATCTAAGTATACTTCAAACTTGTGAATGAAGTCTTGAAATGCTTGAACAACAATGCGCAAGAACACTATTGGTGCATTCTTTAGGCCAAATGGCATGACCGTGTAAGCAAATCATCCCCATTCAGGCAAATGTTTTTTTCTCCTACCTTCATGCATCATTGGTACCTCATTGGTCACTTGATGATGATCCTGAAAATCTATCTATGAAATAATATATCTCATGCCCTGCAACACCTTCTAGGATCTCTTCAATGAATGGTGTGGGAAAAGGATCAATTACACATGACACAAATCCTTATACCATCATCCTTTTTTTTCTCCCGGTCTTCAATGATCCTCACTTGATAAAAATCCATAGAGCTTATCCTTGATTTGTGGGAAAAGGATCAATTACACATGACACAAATCCTTATACTCATCCTTTTCAATGGGATAACCATAGATATCCATTTTGACTCTTTAATGGGTTTAATTCATTTTTTTATCAATTTCATCATTCACCTTAACACGCAAATTAGGATTCACTTGGTAGGGCATCTTCGAACAGTGTCACTCGCCATCTTTCACTTTTATTTTCATTTTTCCTAATGATGGGTGCACTCCCTTTAACTCATGGTATCCTCTAGGAAATAGATCCTCAAATTCATGTAGTAGCGTAATGATTTTTGCTACATATGGTTCATACCAATAGTCACCAATAATTGCCTCCTTCGACGCGTTCTTAGTTTCGATGTTGAATTTCTTCATCTTCAACAGTACATGACAGGCTCATGTTTTCTCATATGTTGATTCCAATACCTCACGCGCACCTTTTGTGTGCTTACTAAACAGATCCTCGGCCTCTTCATCATTTATGAGATAGACAAGCTTTCCTTTTTCCTTTTCTTTCCAAGTGCGTCCTAATAGGGTTGCCTCCAATTCCACCATATCGTCATGCACTTTAATATCAACCTCACCAAATAAATGAGTCATAAGTTCTTCAGCCTTCGTGTTATCCCCCAATGTAATGCACTTCATAATATGCAAAGCTTCAAAGACTAGTGGTTTAGTAGAATAGTAATCAAAAGTATGAACAATACATTTAATCGGGTCACAACAATCCATTGTTTCTTGCTTCAGCTCAACATGTATATACCAGTATGCGCACGCACCGCATAATGTAGTAAAGAATTTATGTACCCATAAGGATGGTGGAAAAGCATATATCCCCTTCATCCAATTCCTCTCACAATTGTGAACATGTACCATGGGAGAAGTCTTCCCATCATAATCCTAGTATTAATGAAGGGAGATTGTTCTGGACAAACCTTGTCAAAAAAACCACTCTAATATTATGCCAACCAAGTAAGGTGTCCCTATGCATAGCCCACAAACACATTGTTGTCCCTCGTAGTGAGTACAACAACATATTTATTTTATCCCCCTCATTGTGCCATTGTTCCTCCATGGTGCGTAAGAATGATTCAGGATTTTATTCTTTAGTGTACTTCGGCAAAAATTGACCTTTCCCAATCACCTAGCTAGTCATGGTGTAATCACTCTTGTCACTCTTCCCCGAACTTCACGATTAATCATTTCATAAGTACCGTGTGAGCCCAATTATAAAAAGCCACACTAGTAGTGTCAATTATTGATTGTGTGTCTTCCCACGAAGCATGCCCTCCTTTGATGGATCCACATTCTTTAGGTTGCACACCATATGTGTGTAGATTATGTTAAGATATTTTTCATTGATGGGATATATGTAAGGCACAATATTTTTGTCATCCATTAGTATCACAATGCATTCCTATTTGTTATCAAAGCTTACATAACACTTGTTAAAGTGCAGTCTCTCATACTGTTGGTATAACACAAAGGATGACCTAGTAAAGCACAGGGAAGTTGTCTGCTTCGGCTAGCTCCAAGACCTCAAAGTCACCCTTGAACTTGGCTCCTAAATGGTGATAGAAGAATCCTTCAAAACCCCAATGGGCATAGCCCTTGTCTTATTGGCCATGTACAACACATTCGAAGATGAATGTAATGGTGTCCTTCCCATCTGGTTCCAAGCATCAAGTGTGGGGACATTTACTTCACTTTTGTATATATGAGGATATTACTTACCAACCATCCATTAATCATTGCATCCAACATTATTTATTTTTCGTATTCATGATCTTGTGGTGGTAAGTTGGCATGGAGAATCTGGAACTCCCTTTTTACACCTGTGCATGGAATTTTTCATGTAACCATTCTCCTAATAGAGGTACAATATTCTCCTACCTAAACATCTTGCATTCCTCTCTCGAGTTCATCCACATCCTTCCATGGTAATTCAATATTCCTCGTGTGTTCCCTCTCATGCACTTGTTCCTTCGAGACTTTGTATCTCTCCTTGGAGCTCCCGATGATGACCATCATCTTTTGATATACTTCCTTTTGTTGGCCTGCATTTGGATACTTTGAATAAACAACCTCCACCCTTTTGATGAGAACTCTTGATCTCCTTTTCTCACATGTGCGTTGCCTCTGCGCATGTAGTGACCAATAATGGCCGAGGTTCTGCTACATCTAATTTCTTAGGCGTCCACTACCCTTGTTTAGCACGTTCTACTTGAATCATAGTTGCACCCTTATCCTTCTTGTTATTTTTACACATGTGGGCATACAAATATGAACAATCTTCAACCTTATGTGCCTTACCACAATATGATCATGTCTAATTCTTCAAGCGCTCATGCGAATAGTGATCAGGAGACCCACAAGTGTAACATGTTCCTCATGTGAACCGCCCTTGGCCATCACGTCCCCTGCCTTTGTATCCACCTCTAAAGCCTATGTTACCATTGATGTGCCCTCATTATTTTGTCCCTCTTACACATGCAAAATAGTTTCTACACTGGTCTGGTGCAACCCTATTTCACAAGCCCCATGAATTTGGTCAATCAAACGATAATTGGTTGTGTCATGAGTATGTGCATCACATATTTTACAATACAAGGACACGTTCTTCTGTGTAGCGCATTACAAAAACAAAAAATTATGAGCCTCATGGTTCTTGTGAAAAATTTCGCAAGTTGTTAATAACACATGCACATTCTTGTGCAGAGAGTTATCCTTTGAATGCCCCTCTACTTCACAATCAGTGCACCAGAGTCCACTACATGTCTCATGAGCTGAATTGGCAAATAACTTTTCCAACTAAGTGGCCATTGTTGTAATCTGGGCCTTAAGAAATGGACTTACCCCGTATATACACTCCCAAACACTTTCATGCACAAAGTCTACTTCCAAATCCTCACGCGGTCGTCGACCAGAATGTCCTATGTGATAACTCCTTAGGAAAGGTGTTAGCAAGCCTCCTACAAACCATTGTGCATGCTGACTCAGGATGAATGTCATAGGAAAGATTGGACAACAAGGTCTTGAAACATGCATCATAATCTATGACACTCTCAGCTAAGCCCTATTTAATGTCTTTCAACGCGTTAATGCTCTGCTTCTCAAATTCAGGAATGTGGAATTTAGCTAAGAAGGTGGCATGTAATGCATCATAGTCCACTATTATCTAGTGTGGATCATACTTCCTATACCAACTATGCGCGCCTCCCTGAAATTTTTTAGCAAACTGACTAGCCTTCCAATTTGGGGTTGTTATTCCTTTGATCCTCCACAAAATTTCACACTTGTGCACATGTTCTATTGCATCTTCCACACCTCGATATTCGGAAAATGAAGGGACATCTCAAAAAATATTTGAGGGGGTTGTTGTTGTGGCTGTTGAGGTTGTTGTGGTCATTTTCTTTGAGTGGGGATAGATCCTAATCTCAAGCCTCCACTAGGTAGTGCGCACAAGTATGATCCCCTTGGCTCATGCAAAAACGGAACTCGGCTTCCTTTGGACGAAATACGTCGAAATCACATATTCCAAGGTATAATTACGCATCACACCTTCCCACCAAAGGTGATCTACCACTTGATTCCATGGTTCATCCAAATCAGAGAGTGCTTGGTATTTATTTTGGATCCACACTTGCTTATTTTCCAAATGACAACCCTATTATGTGCATAAGTTGCTAACCATTCATATAACTCTACTGGGAAGAAATTGAAGAATGTATCGTACAATGAATCATATATATTATCTTCCACCCATTTGTGTGTATTAAAATCCCTTGCCAGTGTTGTATCTTGAAGAAAATTCATCCTGGACGTCGTGCACCCAATGCTCAATGTTCTCTAGTGATAGTCGAACGTCCATATGCATGCCACATCTTGATGAGCATAATGAAAAGAGGTCGCAATAATGGAACCAAAATGTAGTCTTTTATTTACCAATACCTAGTTGGGTGCATTGGCACTTCATTTAGATAAAGGTCTAAACGCTCACCCGAAGTGCATGCAACCACCAAGTTCCTCTTTAGTTACTTATCAAGATGTGTGTTATGTATTTAGTCATTCATCTCATGTGAAAAGATAGCATTGCAGTAAGAATAACAAAGATAACATGCAAGAACATAACTTAATCAATCATTTATGAGCACAATCAACCAACAACAAAATCTGTAATAAGTTATCCATCACATAATCAATCCATTACATATACTCACACTAAATACATCCATGCATGCAACATTCACTAGACACTTACATACTATATATCCCCTATTAGTCTCTTCCACTATCAACCTATGCATACTCTTGCTCTTTATTACAAAGAACGCAACACCTATTTATATGGGGTGAGAACTTGTCCTTCACCCCTTACATGCTTTAATTCTATAATAGATGTCCTAAATATAGGTCGCATGCCTTTTAAACTCTTGCTTTAACTCTAGATCAAGCTATAAATAGCTCAACATTATCCATGTTTTGATCCTATAATTAGATATCCTCCTTTGCATGTGATTTATCATAGGTTGGTGTTTTATCCTTTCCTTGCCTATTTTTGGACGTGCCTTACATGCTACGCCAACTCCGCTTTTCCTATTTTTAGCCTTTGTTGGGATATTTGGCTAACTCTTAGAACCTCTACGTGCATACGCACGAGACCTTTCTGCGCGTAGGTCTCCTTTTCTCTCGCTCGAACCTTCGCATACTTGACCTATATTTGTTGTGTTCTTGAGTGTACTCCCATGTGATTCTTCTAATTTCTCTTGATGCTTCTTTGTGGTTCTTGCGCGCACTCCTACACGCACGGTCTTTATCCTCTACTCATGGCTAGTACTCACCCATATTTCTAATCCAACAATAATTTTATTTATTTTTAAGTCAACCCACCCTCACCCTCACCCTCACCCTCAACCTCACCCTCATCCTCATAGATAATAGATCTCTAAAGGTTGAGTTAATTCCCACTCCTTCCCTATTCCCACTTTGTTATGTCACACGTAAAAATCAGTTGTAAGAATAACATAGAAAATGTAAACACCTATAATAATTTATTAGACCATAACCTAACCAACAACTCATTAAATCATTCTCATGAAGTTAAATTGAGTATTAACACTAACTATCTGGAGTATTTATCACTCCTCTTTATGATTATTATAAGATAATGCAATCCTTGAATAAAAATTCTATGGTTGTTGCTGACAAGTTAACATCCATGCTTTATTTAATAGTAATTTTTGTATACATTAATCATTAATGTTAATTTACAAATGAAGTTGCTATCCATGTCACCCAATGCAATGGTCATATATGCCATGATATTATAAGAGGCCTGCGAGGATTGCACTCTTTATTCTTTCATGAAGCACAACTCGGTAATTATAGTTGTGCAGTACATATTGCCACTTTTCATTTCCGTTTATGCTCCCAAGGTAGGACTGGCAAAGCTAAGACTTATGGCCCAGTTCCATGTGTTGCAATGATAATCTTTAACACCAATAATGATGGTCACGGAGTATAATTTTCTTGTTAAGTTACATTTGAGATGATTATAAAAAGAAACATTAGCCAAAGTGTGTCTCTTAAGTTTTAACGATCTCTCACCAGTCTCACATTTATTATTTTTGAAGAGAAATTCGGTGGGAAGGACGAATGATGACAATTATTTGAGCCCATGACGCCATGGCAAATGAGTGTGACAGATCATTATCTATATTGATTTTTGCCACCCTTTGACAACAAATCTCGAATTATTGTTTTATTTTGTATTTGGTAAAGTTTAATGAGGACAGCCCATGTCTTTGTTGCATAGTAGAAATTTGAAATCCATTGTAGAAGAAATCGCCACCAACAACAGAAAAGACAGAAGTTGATTTTTTCTTGGTCTCAGCGGGAATTCATTGAAGATGGCATTCTTAGGAACACAGCAGAAGTGCAAGGCATGCCAGAAGACGGTCTATTTAGTGGATCAGCTCACAGCAGATGGTTCAGTCTTTCACAATGCCTGCTTTCGCTGCAATCACTGCAATGGGACTTTGAAGGTACATTTTATTTATTTCCAAGGTTTATAGTTTTATTTGATACCCAATGCAACAAGATGAATTGGTTTTGCCTCTGACTGTTGAAGGGTGCTCTGTTATCCCCTGTTCATGGGTGTCTTGTCTTGTATGCATATGGTTCAAAACTTTAATCTCTGTACAGCTTTTTCATTAATTGCTATTACTTCTAAACATATCCTAGTATTAAAAAAAAAGTCTCGAGTAAGATTGTTTTAACTCAAGTGACCATTCTTGGCATTTGAGTCCGTGCTGCAAGGGAAACTGAAAAATACATTGAGAATTTTTTTCAGTTTTTAGTGACACCCTCTGCAACAAAATGAATTGGGTTTTCCTCAATCCCCTCTGATAGTTGATGGATGCTCTGTTATTCCACTGTTCACATATGGATTAAAGTTTTAAACTCTTAGAGCTATTGCATTGGTTCTTAATGCTTTGATTTGATAAGTCATTTTCTCGGGAAAAGAATGTGTCTTTATATTGGAAACCCAAAAGTAGGGGATTGCATATCCCAGGCAATAATCTTGAACGCTGTGAAGATTATTCTTAACTCAAAGAAACGGTGTTTCATGGCTTTTGGATTGAATCCACGCATCCACCACAATGTCAATGGCTAATGGCAGTAGAGTATCAGACCAAGTATTTAATGGATCTGTGCTAGTCGTTAACCCCAGATTATTGATAATTCCTTTTGATTATATCATTTTGTAGAGGTATTTTCCCCCTTTTTATGTTTGGTGTATTGGAAACCCAATGTACAGGATTACATAGGTTACACAATAATCTTGGATGTTATTGAGATTCTTTTAACTCAAGGATGTTGGATTTTTCGCAGTTTGCTTGATTTCTTTTGTGTCCTTGCATATCTAATGCCGCCATGACTCGTAGGTCTGTTATAAATGTATATGCACATGGTTTGAACTGTCTAGAGCTATTGCATTTATTGTGAAGGTTTCTTTCTATTCATATCTTAGATATAAGTATAGGATTGCATGGGTCAGACAATGATCTTGAATGTTATTAGTACTGTTTTAGCTCAAGGAAATGGCGCTTCTTGGCATCTGGGGCGTAGTGAGTCCTTGCATCTCCATTACCAATGGATTTTATATGGGTTTGTGCATTGGAAACCCAAAGTATGGGATTGCATGGGTCACAATAGTCTTGATTATCATTAAGATTGTTTTAACTCAAAACGTGGGGCTTCTTGGCATTTGGGCTGATTCCTATCGAGTCCCTGCATATCAAATGTCAATGGCTGATGTCACCATGATGCAAAACCTTTGGAAGTACTGAGATGAGATGACATGACTTGTAATGTCCTTTACGCCAAATTCCTCTACAAGGCCTCTGAAACTATATCTATATTGTTTATGATGGTTTGGTGTCCAGTTTTCATATATTTTCTCCAAGTTTTGTTTGATTGTCTTGATTTAAGGTTTCATTTGCTAGACTGTGACCGCAAAGTATCAAAATCAGGTTTATGTGGGTTTGTGTGCCAGAGGGTAGCCCAGCCACCCAGGGAAACTGGTCCATAATTGCCAATGGCCCTGGTTCACTCTATGTTTGGTTTTTCTTGATATATGTCATCTTTTGATTGCTTTCTCCTTTCTTTTTGATGGTATAGATTTCATGCATGTCAATTTTGATTCAGTGGACCCAAAAATGGTTTTTATCTTCATCTGTCCTTGCATGCTACGTGGACTCAAATTTTAACCAAATTTTAGACATCTCTGTAGTTGAGCACTTACAACTTATTGGCATCTCGTGTCTGTGAAACCATGCTTGCATGTAGATACAATGTAGCTCCCAATTCCAGTGGTAGTTCCCGCCATTGTGAAGGAATCTTTGGTACAGCCACCAAAGGAGCTTTTATGATCATGATTAAACCAGTTCCAGATGCTCCTGATGCATGAAAGGGCAAAACTGTGGAAAGAATTTAAAAAAAAACAAACACGTCTTTATAAAGAGGAAAAATGTCTCTCTTTGCTTATAAATAGAGAATTGCTTGGCTTAGAAATTTTAGTTTGATTTTCCTATGTTTTATGGCAATTCTGTGGCATATGTGTGACCTGAGGGATTGTGGCATGATGGTAAATGAGGAAATTGGTAAAGGAGATACAAGTTCAACTCCCCTTGTGTAGCACATGCAGTAGCGTGTCGAGGGACTCAGCCCCATCTCTCTCCAAATGGTTGTGAGTACCTCCCCAAGCCCCAAATTGATTCATGGCCTTGCAACTTAGATTCTCCCTTATCAATGAACTGCATGCATATATATTCAGTATTTGTTACACCTTTTCTTCATCCTCTGGGCTCTCGTTTCTGTCCCAAATGGTTGTGAGAGAAGTCACAAGGTTCGAGTTTGAGTTCATGTTCGACAAGGATAAAGTTCAGTTCAAGTTCACCAATGGATGAAGTTAAAAAAAAAGAGTCTTAAGTTTGGATAAAAGGTTTTTGCATCATTTTAATTTTCTAAATAACTTGCATAAATCTGTCAAAGGGATGGAGTGGGTAGAGCTTTATGTTCTCTGCTTTCACTCGGTATATGTATATATAAACACATTTATGAAATAGTACAAAAGCATGTCAAAGATTTTATGTGTAAAATAATGGATAAAATTTGAGTTCATGTACGAGGATAAAAGTCGATGAAGTTAAAAAAAAAAATTCTATAAAGTTCGGCATACCTTGTGACATAGGACTTGTGAGTACCTCCGAAAAACCCAAATTGATTCATGCCCATGTAACTTAGATTCTCCCTTATCGTTGAACTGTATGCATATGTATTTAGTATTTGTTACTCTTTTTTTTGTCCTCTGGGCCCCTGTTTCTGTCCGAAATGGTTGTGATTACCTCCCAAAACCCAAATTGATTCATACCCATGCAACTTAGATTCTCCCTCATCATTGAACTGCATGCATGTACATTCAGTAGTTGTTACTCTTTCTGTCCTCTTACTGACTCGTATATAATGCTGTCTCAGCTCAGCAACTATTCTTCTTTCGGAGGGATCTTGTATTGCAAGCCTCACTTTGATCAGCTCTTTAAGACAACTGGAAGTTTGGACAAAAGTTTTGAAGGTACGTAAAGTTGTATGCCAAATGCATTGCATAAGCATTTATGTTAAAGCTTTCTAATACTTATCCGGAGTTATAGGTCCTTGTGCCTAGCCTGATGAGAATATTTGCTCTTGATCTAATCATTCTTCTCATCATTCCTAGGAACTCCTAAAGCTGTGAAAAATGACAAGTTGAATGATGGCGAGGTACAGCATTACTCTTACTTTTGGCAAACTACTAAACATGCATTATTGTCATAAATCTTAGCCTCTGCTCAAGTAGTATCAATGTATAGCACACCTCTAGTCAGCTTAAGACAAGAAGTTGCAAGTTTTAACTATGTAGACAGACATAAATCATAAATATTTTATGGCGTATCTATCAACATAACAGGTCTGATAATAATCTCTGAAGTGGCGGAAACTTTGGATTCAAACTTGCTTATATGAGCTTTAATCATGTTATTACCTTTTCTTTCTTGTAACTTATATAAAGAGACAATATTTCATATTTCAGGCTTTATAGTTCTCACCTTCATACAGAGAGTAGAAGCTGTTATATACATTTATGGAGAACCATTAGAACTACAACAGATTCTTTTTTGGTCGTTGTAACTGCAATGCACAGTAATGGAACTTACAAACGCATCTTTGTGATTAGATTTTGAATCTGTAAACTGTTCTTGTATTCCAAGAATCTATGAGCAGCAAAGAATCATTTAACAATCTCATCATTATTAGACTTGCTTGATTAACAAGTTGATCCTTGATGCTAATTAGTTATATCTCTCTGCAATATTTCCTGATTATTTATTCAAATGTGCAGATTAAGTCACCCAACAAGGTCTCAGCCATGTTTTCTGGGACACAAGAGAAATGTCTTGTTTGTGGAAAGACAGCTTATCCGCTTGAGAAGGTAATATTCAGTTGATTTTTTGTCTCCCCTAGTGCGCAATTATGCCTATGATTGTTTGAAATATGGTGGAGAATGCTCCATATTTTCTGATTAGAGCGGGGGAGGGAGAAGGAGAGAAACTCTCATTGAGCCTCCATTATTTTATTATATTTAGTGTCAAATGATGGTGGAAAATGTTTCTGGGACTAACATATAAAGTTGGAATTAAGTAATGTCTGACTTGACATGCTTTTTGTATTTCAGGTTTCTGTAGAAGGTATGGCATACCATAAAGCATGTTTTAAGTGCACACATGGTGGATGTGTTATCAGTCCTTCAAATTATATTGCACTTGAGGGAAGGCTTTATTGCAAGCACCACCATAATCAGCTCTTTAAAGAGAGAGGCAATTATAGCCAGCTTACCAAGAATGCACCTGTCAAAGGCACATCAGAGAATTCAGAGCATGAGTGATCTGAAGCTGAAAGATTTATAAGATTATCTTTGGTTGGGATAATCCCTATTTGTTTGTTATTGATGCAAAATACGATATCACATGATTAGTTGGGGCCTTGGTCTCTCGTTTTGGGGATTTATCAGTGCAGCATGAGTGTTTCCAAGTTGTCTTTATTGTTTGAGCGCTTGTGTTGATAGGAAAATTTGTGTGCTCCAGAGTAATATGTTAGTTGAGAAGTGTATAGCGTGTTGAATTTATGCACAGAGCATGTTGCTGCTGATGTTAAGCAGCTAATAATGACTATTTTAAAGGCTCTAAAGCTCTAAAGCAGTTTGTTTTAGCTTATTTTTCATAGGGCTCTAAAGCAGTTTGTTTTGACTAATGTGAACTTTTAAAGGCAGTGTGAAAGACTGGTTGCAGAACAGAGGAGCCAGGATTGTGTTGGTCACTTAGGGCCACATTGTATCTTGTAAATCCTCTTACAAAATATAGAGTTTGAGAGTCGATATTAATATTATTTAAGGCATTCAGATTTGCTGTTGGAAGTTATTCTTGAATTGTTATGTCTGTGTTTGCCTTCAGATTTTGATCTTTCTCAAGCAAAACATGAACTTCTTTGTTTCCTGGACTTTATTCAGATGAGTTTGAGCTGGTGATTTGGAGTTCTCTATAGTGATATGTGTTTTAGCTATATAATACTTGATACGGAGAAAAATGGAATTAGCAAGAGAGAGCCATTTCATTTTATTCATTTTGTTATTTGCATTGAAGCTTAAAAATTCTTTACTCCAACAGTACGAGAAGAGTTCTACGCCAACCCATGGATATTGCAACAACAAAATTTTACTGATTGTGCTACGAGCAATTTTTTGGTGCTTCATTTTATGTTAGAATCATTTATATCTGTTAGAAAATGTTATGCTAGTGCTACTATAATAAAGGAGGGGTCCCATGGAGGGGGCTGCAGCTCCAGATTTCACTCTGCAGTAGGTCCCATGAACATTCCTAAATTTTTCTGCAGGATTAACTTGAATCTCCCCTGATAAGACACTCCAATAGAAGATAAAAGTAACATCAATGAACAATGTCCAATACTTATTTTAGAAGAAAATTTAAAGATTTTCGCTAGAGTTAAAGGTGCATGTTAATAGTTGTATAAATGCTTCCAATTGTTTTTTTGTATGAGACACTTATCTATCATTATAATAGATAATTCATTCTCTCTCACAACTATTTTTAGCTTCCATGGTACACGAATCTTATCTTTATTCAATACCAAACACTTTATTATAGCACCTCTGTCCTTTGTGTTAGGAAATTAGTGTTTACTATGTTGTAATTATGTTAGGTTGTTATACATTGTTATAACAATATATACGACATATTTATTGTTAGGCATATTATTAGTGTGGTTGAGGGAGTTCCTATATTTTAGGAACTGTAATGTAGTTTTTGAAATATCATTCATATTTTGTAGTGGTCTCTCTGCAAATCTGCTTGTACCATTTCATCTGGTATCATAGCAAATAAGATCGTTTATCACTGTAGGGTCTTATACTGGTGGGGTAGTCTTTTTTATTTTGCTAATGGATGGTATGGGTAGATGGCTCCAGTAAAAATACAACCTGCGGGCACTGCATGTTGAGTCAAGTTATTCATATATGTTAGACTGTTCACATTTGACTCTTATCACCTGTCGATTCGCCATCTATGTTCAAAGTTTTTTTGGAAGCATTATATCCTTATCACGATGCAAATTTGTATTTGTGACTGCTTTGTAGATTTTGGCGTTTAGATCTATCACGAATCTACAATTTTATAGCCTCTATCCAGATCTGTGCATGGGAAATCGCTTCAGCACGTCCACCTATATACGCATAGTCATGCTTCTGATCAGACTTGAACGTGCTTCATGTACATGCATATACTTGTCTGTTGAATTCGTTCCAGCTTTCTCCGATCTTGTTTTGCGATCTCTTGAAACATTTGGTCCATTGCTCATGCTTTCGTGTCTGAGATCTCTGCTATCCTTTAGTATCAAACGAAGGCAGTAGAGTATTTCTTCTCCATCGGCGGTCGACCATTTGCATTTCAACTTTCACAGGTTCGAATTGTAATGCACGCTCCATGTGTTGAGTTGCATCCAACTGTTGACATCTGCCTCACACTCCGAGATTCACCCAACTAGGTTTGGCACTCAGAGTTTGAATACGAAAGTGCAGTTTGTTTCATGTATTGCAGGGTCATCGGTTTGGTATAGTCAAGGATGTTTATATTACATTGTAAGGCTTTTTTATTTTATAGTTTATAAAGTTTAGTGTTCGATTTGTAATAAGTCTATATTACAAATATATTTTTTTAAGTTAGGGTGTCATATTGGTCTTTCGATATTCTATTGTCTTCAAATAAGTTGATAGTTTTATTTGTATTATTTTCAATATGTTATTTAAAACACTTTCCATAAGAGTCTCAAATAGGTATTTTATTTTATGTCAAAAGTTTTAGTCAATAATTGTCCTGTTGTCATTGTAAGACATCAATGTGTATGTCAATGTTAATTCCACCATCTATGTCTAGGTGAATATTATAAAATGTTGGTTCACGAAGTTATTCAAAGTCAAGTTTTGTCTTATCAAATTTGAGTTATTATCACCTTGTTTATTGTCTCGTTTCAAATAGTATGTTTAGGTGAATAATAGGTTATTGAGTCCATTTTTGTGTCGTTATAAAAAGTCAAAAATTGAGTCATAGTAAAAGTCCAAAAATAAAATAAAAATTGCCTCACTCTTCAATAATTGGACGCAATTTTGCTTGTACACGACGTTCATCTTATGAGGGTGAATTGTTCAAAGAGCCTCAAAGCCAAATCAAGTTGAGTTAGCAGCGTGTTACTGGAGGTCAAATGCAACGGAGGATGGAGGGCAATCAACGCCTCTCATCAGTCACCAACAACGGGGCCACATTTTGGTATGGTGGCATTTCTTTTCAATTGTGTGGTGTGTGCGAGAATAAAATGATGTGTGGTTTCATTCTCCTATTATGATTGAAATGAGGAGAATGTGCATTGAGGATGTTGAGAACAATTGTATAGGAGGGCAATTCAACTAGAGTGATCCTCTGATTGCTTGAGATTCTTCGACTATCATACTTCTAACATCGATCAGCCGGTGAAAGAGTGTTCATTGGAAGTGAAAGCGGGAACTATTGAGTTTGTGTATGTAGGTGAATTGGTGGAAGTGTGATCATTCGGTATGGGATTCACTATGGTGAAGCGGATTGGTCATGTGCAGCAAGATCCAAGCTAGCAGTATGCAGACCTAAAAGTATGCAGAGACATATGATCTTTTTTTCAGTTTTCCGATCTGCTTCTTCCCATGTAAACACTAAGGGGGAATGTTAGGAAATTAGTGTTTACTATATCGTAATTATGTTAGGTTGTTATACATTGTTATAACAATATATACGACATGTTTATTGTTAGGCATATTGTTAGTGTGGTTAGAGGGAGTTCCTATATTTTAGGAACTATAATCTCCTATAAATTTGTATATCTATAATGTAGTTTTTTGAACAAGCTTATTGAATATCATTCATATTTTGTTGTGTTCTCTCTGCAAATCTTCTTGTACCATTTCACTTTGTTATGGCACCCCCTCTCCATTTCCAAAGGAATTTTCAATGAATTTGGGTTATGATTGGCTACCCAATTGGGGAGAAATTAAAGTGATTACGGGCCTCCTATATCCATCAATTTCTTTGCAGAATCTCCTTTTGGGTGTCTCTCGGCGGTAGATTGATTTGTCTCCATTATAAATTCCCTAAAATTTGTTTGATGTAGTAAGAACTATACATGTTTAAAATATTTTGTTTGGATTACAAATACTATAATTAATTTGCCTAAATTCAATGTATTTCATCCTCTACTTCTAACTCTATATTTAAGGTATATAAGAATTTGGCTTTTGGTCGAAATGTGATGGCTCTGTGCTTATAAGGTCCACCCCGAGAAAACAAGGCATAAAAAGATGCGAGATATACATCTGTCATTGTAA
The DNA here is from genome assembly GCA_018340775.1 of Taxus wallichiana var. yunnanensis. NCBI lineage: Eukaryota > Viridiplantae > Streptophyta > Pinopsida > Cupressales > Taxaceae > Taxus > Taxus wallichiana. The sequence continues at coordinate 107,900,475 of CM031235.1, read as the reverse complement.
GAGATGGGTTTGATGTTGTTTGTGCAAACCTGCTCGTTCAAGCTTAATGTCCAGGCATTGTTCTATGCATATTTTCTATCTATTGCAACAAGAGGCCGTATAACTCTAGTAAGATTAGGATTAGAATTATTTTAAATTTTGTAGATTATTTTAAGAGGTTTTATAGAACAATCCATTTTAGAGAAGTGAACAAAGATGATTGTTTCCATTTGAGACCAAAAATTAATTCATGGGGGCGAGTGGAATATGAACTCTCTTGAATTGTATTTTTATGTTCTTGCCTTTTGTTCAATTCAATTTCTTTATTTGAGTTTTGTTATTTTAATGTTATATTTAGTAAACCAATTAAAGTAACTTAATTTTTTCCACTTATTAAAATATTAGTTTTATAGAGCATAGTTTTATAGGGAATACAAGTAATATTAAGAAATATCGTTTGATTTTGTGTGGTAAGAGTATTCCCACCCATTTGCTAATCCATATGGTTAGGAATCTTCATGATTTTCTATGTGTCTACTGATATCTACAACACCCGAAGACAAATATTATTTAGTTGGTTTGATCCAACTATAACTCCCAGAGAAAGATCATAATATATTTGATTTATACATGTTTCTCCCATCTTCCTTAGAAGACACTCCTTACTCCCTTTTCACCTCCTATTCTATTGACATAAGGACCATTAAAAACTTGTATTAATGTTAGATGAGATTAATTGGAAACTCATACCTTTGCAAGACATTTTCCTGCTTTCTGGAAGACAAATCCTTCGGTAATAATTTTCTGAAAAAGGAGGAAAAAGAATCTTGAACAAAGGAATATGCTAGGCCCTCAATTGAATTTGAAATTTATCTAGGTCTTTCTCGTTCATACATCTTGTTACACATGCATCCTGTTTGCACTTCTATCTAGGCTCTCAAAGCCTCAACAATCTGCATTGTTCTACCAAATGTCGAGTACCAAGTAAACGACAATTTTAAAAAATCAGTTCAATATCCAAGAAAATTTTAAAAATCAGTTCAATATCCAAGAAAATTTTAAAAAAGTATGTTAGAGTTTGTAGCAAAGTTAGTAGTAGTTTTCTCCTGATTTGGAGTGATGTAATGTCCCTTTTTGGGACTTTTGCTGAAGAACAAGGAATTAACACAAATCCTAATAATATTAATTCTGATTTCAAATCAACAAACTGAAAATTAAAACTAGTTCAGAACAACGATCAGATTTTTATAACAGCAGTCCAGAAATGAATGAAAAACACTTGAAACTCCACATATAACTCAACCAAAATATAGTCTGATGCATGATAAATCTCAAATGGAAAAAGAAAGGAACCGAATCAGCATCAAACGAAAAATACCCAGTTGGATATTTGTAAGCAAGGGGCTGAATCCTCTGTTCAGGAGAACGGAAAAGCTTCCCCAAAAAGGATTGAAGACAAATCCCTAGCTCCTCAGGCAACAATCACTCCAAAGGGGGATTAAAACCCCTTACAAGAAGCCCTCAGTTCATCAGACCCTTTGGAGGCCTAAGAGCCCGCAGTGTAAGATTCATAATGCAGTGGAGGACTCCAACGACAAGCTAGTGGAACTACTTCTACAAGTAGATGAGAACAGTGAAAAGGTCATTGTCTCACTAAATAAAAAGGCGGGATGAGCTACCGATTCAAGTAAGGAGATCAGCCTAGAAGTTAGTAATGTGAACGAATCTTCCCTCACTTCTACTCTAAAGTTGGCTGACTGCTATCAGATCCTTGATCTCATTCTGGAAGATACTTTGGTTGCTAAAAATGATACTCCCAAATCTCCAGTCTTGTCGGATAAGGAAGAAACTACCACAATTTAGGTGGGAGCCTAACACACTTACATGGAATAACACGTAGAGGTTAACTAAAGCAGCATGTCAGCTTGCTCTTAGCCTTTTGAGAAGGGCACCACAGAGAGCACTCAGCCAAATGAGAATAAGAATGATGACATCTCCTTGCCGTAGAAGGTTATGGAACAGGCCAGAGGCGACAGCCTTGGAACGGATATTATATAGCAAAGCAGAGGCGACTCTGTAGACATTGGGCAGGCCGCCACCCCGCATAGCACTGTTAAGGAAGAAGGGGAGATCACGCCAGCAAAATCTCTAGCTGATTGCACTAACTCCCTTACCCAAACTGCCTAAATCAATGGCTCACAATAACAAGGTATTTGAAGGAATTTTAGATGCTTTGTACTTTGACAAAAATAAATCTCCCGGCAACTAGGAAGCATCTTGCTCAAGAGTCACTAGGTCTTCAAAGAAGAATGCAAACATAGGCTCTAATACTCCTAAAGTTCGTCCTTCAAACAATGAGCAAAGAAAATAGAAACTGATCAAAGTATTGCAGATGGTACACAGTCCACCTTGGACCATCCGGCAATCCTCACCCCCTCACTCCTTAGATGAAGATTGTTTCTTGGAACATAAGGGGCCTCAATGGTGGGGGCAAGCAGAGAACACTAAGGGAGTTAAGGAAAACATGCAGACCCTCCATTTTGGTTGTTCAAGAAACAAAGATGAGTTCTATCTCTTTGAATAATTGTAAAAAGTTCATTTGGAATAAAGTTGACATTGCTTGTGTGGACTCCATAGGCGCCTCTGGAGGTATTTCTCTTCTTTGGGATCCTACTAAGGTAACTAGAAAAACTATTTTATCTACTTCTAATCATCTAGATGTATCTTTCCACACAAGTGACAATACCTCTACTTGGATCTTATCCAATATTTATGCTCCCAACACCATTCATGGTCGAAGACAACTTTGGAAGGAGTTGAGAAACTTTGGAACAAATTGTGGACGGTTGAATTGGATGATTGTGGGAGACTTTAACACTCCCCTCACTCTAGTTGAGAAAAAGGGTGGCGTTTCTGACTTCAATGCAAGTATGGATGACCTTTCCGATTTCATTGCTTCCTCTAATCTTATTGACATTGATATTCAAGGAAACCCCTTCACTTGGTCTAATAGAAGACTCAGAGAGAACCACATTCAAGTCGACTTGACAGGGCACTCATATCTATGGATTGGATCCTAAATCAAAGTTTTCAACTCTCCTCTCTCCCCAAAATTGGATCGGACCATAATCACATTGTTCTCAATATGTTGGAAACTAAAAATAAAACTCACTCTTCTTTCAAATTTGAGAAAATGTGGTTGGACCATTCTGAGATCTGGGACAGAGTCAAAGAGTGGTGGAGCATTGAGGTGGAAGGGACTACACAATTTAAATTAATCCAAAAGCTCAAAAATGTGAAAAAAATAGGTCAAAAACTGGAACAAAATAGTCTTGAAATGTCTTCACTTAGAAGAAAAAGGTCAAGGATGATCTTTCTCCTTTGGAAGAAAGGGTTGTTGATAAGGGAACGAATATGGATAACTACATTACTTAGAAAAATCTTCCCTCTAAGCTCCACAACCTTTGTGCGAGGAAGAATCCTACTGGAGACAAAAGTCAAGAGCCCTATGGTTGAAAGAGGGGGATAGGAATACCAAATTCTTCCACATGACAGTCCTAAAGCATAGAGCTCATAGCAAAATCTCTCAAGTATCCTTGGCATATTTCTCTACTACTTCCAACATGGACATCATCAAAGCCGAAGCGTTGGCCTTCTATTAAAAAAAAGTTTAAATGACAATACTCAACTTTCTCCACCGCAATAGTTGCCATGGTGGAGGCCATCCTAAGATCCCTCTAGATGGCTACCGCATGATCTCTCTAAGCCTATAAGAATTGAGGAACTTCAAAAATCTACCTTCTTACTTGATGGAGATAAGTCTCCAAGGCCCGATGGCTTCTCCGCTAACTTCTTTTTCATAAATTTTGGAACATCCGGGCCGGAGATCTTCTCAAGGCGGAAAATGAGTTCTTTAGAACAGGTAACCTTCTAAAAGAGATAAACAACACTTTTATAGTCTTTGTCCCTAAAAACAAGTGCCAAGGACTAACGTAATCTATAAGATCTTCACTAAGACATTGACTATCCGATTCACCTCTCTCTACTGATTTGATATCTAAACACCAAGGTGGCTTCGTGAAAGGCAGGCTTATTCAATATGGTGTGGTGTTGGTACATGAAACAATACATTTTATGGAGAAGAGTAAAAAGGATGGGTAGGTTGTCAAATTAGACATGAATAAGGATTTCAATCGGGTCTCTTGGAATTTACTTGATAAGGTCTTGGAGAAATTTGGCTTCCCCCTCATTTTAGGAAGATCATCACTCTTGCATTTCTAATACCGGTTCTCTATTATTGTTGATGGCTCACTAGTGGGTTTTTTTTTCGAGCAACAGAGGACTTAGGTAGGGGACCCTATTTCCCTCTTCTCTTCATCATCATGGTTGATTCGCTCGCGTTCCATCACTTGTGATGTCTCCCCGAATTATCTCCAAGGCTTTAAACCATCCTCCTTCGAGCTCTTTGTCTCCCATCGGCGGTTTTTCTCGATGATACCATCCTTTTGTTGCTAGCCTCACTCCTTGAAGCCAAAACTATGAAGTATCTCCTTAAGCTCTATGAAGATGCCTCTGGCCAACAAATTAACTTTGATAAGAGTTCCTTGTATTTTTCAACACTCCTACTAGGAGACAATAGAAGATAGCCCAAATCATGGGTTGTGATATCAACTCTCTCCCTCTACCTACCTTGGTCTCAACGTCATGGTACTAACAAAATTTCTATAGATGTCTAGAATTCAATGCTTGACATGTTTCAAAGAAAGCTCGTGGGCTGGAAGGGCACAATTCTCTCAAGTCTTTGGTAAATGTATGTTTATCAAAAGCACATTGCAAAACCTTCTAATCTATATCATGTCATTATTTTTTATCCCTTTAGTTGTTATAGACAGAATTGAAAGAATCCAAAAGCACTTTATTTGGAAAGGTACGAAGGAGAAGAATAGAATTCATTTGGTGGCATGGGACAAAGTTTGTACTCACAAGAAGATGGGAGGTCTTGGCATTAAAAACATCAAAATCATGAACACATCCCTCATAACCAAAATGGGTTGGAGACTCATAACGGAAACTCATCCATGGACTGATATTCTTTGGGCCAAATACCTCTCTCAAAATTTTGCCATGAGCTTTGTTATCGCCAAATCACGCACCCCCCCGAATGGCGAATATGAACAAGACGTTCGGTGTGATTGGGTAACATGGGATCACCTCTCAAGCTATGGGACTTGGGCTCAAGGTGAACCTCCAGAGAAGGTGACTTCCTCTTCCTAAACTAAACACAACACTACTTCTAATGCAATAAAACAACTAACTATACCTATGCTAACATTTTCATGGGAGTAAGGGGAGATATTTGCAAGAAATAAAACCTATACTAGAAGTGGTGATGCACCAAGAAAGGGTGTTGCTAGACAATTTTTCAATTTTCCAGTGAAGGAAGATGAAAATGAGAAGGATGAACAAACACCACAACTCAACCACATACAAAGCTTCACTCCCAGATAAGTACATAACTCCCAAAACTTGCAATGGAAACTTGAAGTTGCACAATATACTTGTATACACGAGAAAGGCACAAAGAAGTAGCTAAAATGATGAAAGGACCAATAATTAGTCACAAAACAAAATTTTATTGCTTCAATCACATGCACAATGCATCATTACACGAAGAAGAGGCAAAGTTTTCCATTACAATGTTGGAAAAGAGGCGTGAAATTCCTCACAAGACTTGTAGAAAGATAGAGGAATCTAAAAAAGATGTCCAACATGTCTAACTATTCAATTCGTGTCACACGTCTAACTTTTGTATCCAATGTAACCCCTTGGAATGAGCTTCCAACTTACATTTATAGAAGAACTTTGTGAGAGAAAAGAGGAGAAGTCATAAATTCCTCCCTAAAATGAAGGCACATGATGGTCAATATTAATTACAAAGTTGGTTGAACCACTTAGGAACATTCCATCATGTCTCATTAATGAAAGGATCTAGTGCTTATCTACTCATTTAATTAAAATAATATTTTAAATAAAATATTTTAATAATAATAAAATATCATTTATTAAAAATATTAATTTAATTATTATTTTAAAAAATATCAAATTAATGATAATTCCAAGTGGGACCCCCTTAGGGTTGGTTTGCATTGAAGGGGGTCCTTTAGAGAAAGGCCAACTCGGTGGTTGGTGGCCTGAACTCACCGAGGTTGGTCGATGAGTTCCCTTTGATTTGAACGTGGTGGGCTCATCTTTATGCCCCACTAACCCTGTTTGGCCTTGTTTTGCATTTACCGAGTTAAGCTCTTAATGATATGCCATATGACCTAACTCCATGAACTCTGCTTGCAAGCTCACCGCCGAGTGACTCGGTCTCAACTCGGCTCATCCCGAGTCACTTCCCTTCCCGCCAACCGAGCTCCATTTCCTTTCATGTCTCTTGTCTCCAAGAATGTCGAACTCATGCAAACTTGGCGCGTTTAATGAGATTTGGGCTCTACATGCTATTATCCTTACTCAAAACTAAGCTTGATTCGAGCTTCCCATTATACATCCACCTTGCCGATGTCTTCCTTCATTCTAAAGCTTCCACCGCGGATATCTTACAACTAATCTGGTGCCACCTCAACCACTTAAGTCTAGCCTACTCTACGTCGAATCAACCAACTATCTTGGCCAACAAAAATCACTCCATCTCGCTTTGAATTCCCAACACGTACTTCTCCATTCACTTTTAAGAATACTTAACCTCCACGTATTAAAGTTCATTCGACAACTCGGTGTCACTGCATACGTGTCCAACCATTTTCACAAGTCGAGCTTCATCTCATGACATGAGGATGACTCACCATGTACTCCAAACTCTAACTAATTTCTTACCATACTACCTCTACCTTGTTGGTTCGATTCTTTGACGTATTCTCCCACCTTAAACTCCCTCAATGAGTTGTTAATGAATCGGTCATCTTAGCCAAGAAGGGCTCCCATCTTGTCACTTTACCATTGGAAGGCTACTTGCATTGAACATCAAATGGTTAGCCAACTCGAGACTCCCACATGGCCGCACTTCCCTAATTTCCCATGTTCTTGGAAAAAAATTCCCAATTTCCCCCAACGTGGAACCTTTGTCTTGGTTTTCCATCAACGAAATTCCCACATGGTAATTAGGATGAACTTCTCCCACGCAGACCACTGCGGCTTGGCTTGCCAAGGCGTTATCTCCACCATGGCTGCGCAGGCACCGCCCAACTCAAGTTTTCCATCTTGACTTGCCATTTCGCACGCGACAGCTTAGTGAATGACTCTTGACGCCCTTTTTCCATTTGCTCATTGTGACCTTCGTGAGCTCGCCACCGAGTTGTCTCAAGTTTCGCGCCTCTACCTTGCCAAACTCGCATTGGATTGGCCGAGCTCTATATCCACTTCAGCTTCCACCTTTGATCCTTTAATATGCACTTCTTCACCGAGCTCGATTTCTTTAACCCGAGTCTTCCATCTAGCGTTCTACATTCGCTTCTAGAATCACGACTGGTAATTTTTATTGGAAATGTCTCATTGACATGCAATAGTCTTCTTATGAACTTGTCTGAGCCATTTTTTTACCTATGACTTAAAGCCAAGCTAATTTATCGACTTGGGAGTGTCACTCTCCATAGCGAGTGATTTTCCATTGCTTATTTCAACGTTGAGACCTATAACACAATCTTTGAATCTCACTAAATGATCGGAACGAGTTGAACCTGATGTAATGACTCGGTCCTTTTCTAGTAATTTTCCATGTTATTCACTTTGTTGGCTTCCATGACTCAATCTCATCACTTCGCTCGATGTATTAATAGATCATCTGCTTGATTAAAGAGCTCTATTAGCTTCCACTGCTTCATATTGATAAGGATTAGTGAGCACGAGATCTCCCTTTCTTCGATTTTCACTTTCCAAACATCAAATTACTCACTCACCCAAGATCCCATTCCTTCATGAAATACTTGGCTTAGGCCACTATTATCCAATTTTGCACACATGGCAAAATTGGACAACAGGTCCTATTACGATCAAATTACAACATTGGTCCCAAGGACTCACGTTCGGTCATCACGAGAGATAAAACGATTAAAATAATTAATAATTTGCATAGGTGAGCTCACCTAGCATTGAACGAGTCAAATTGAGCTCAACTTGGTGAAAACTTCGGTGTTAGCTCGGTTGAGAACTCGGTTGTTTATCATTGGAGCTCAACTCGACGGTCGATCGAGCCCAACATTGAAAAGAGTTGGTCAAGTCAATAAAATATAGGAAAGTTCCAAAAATGGGAGGAGTTTACAAAATAATCCAAGGGCCATCGAGCAAAATTTTGGCTTGTCGAGTAGCTTGGTGAGCGACTCGGTGACCTGGCCAAGTTGGAAAGGCATTAAGTCAATAAAGAGAGCTCCGTGAGTCTTGGAGTTGAGACATAACTTGGTTTAGAGCTCGGTCACCAAGTCTGCGGGTTCTTAGGGTTGAATTGCCAAGAATGCGGATATTTGTGATGAATAGGCCATGTCATGATGGTGAGATGACCCTTGGGTTCCAAGACTCAATATTTCCGCTATATGGGGATTGTGGGGAACATTTCCATGTGGAATTTGATTGATGGCAAACCAAGACAAGGGTTCCATATCGGGGAAAATTAGGAAAATTTTGTCTTGTGGGAATCTGAGTTGGCTAACCAATCAATGGTGGAATACAAGTAACCTTCCAATGATCAAGCGACAAGATGGGATCCCTTCTCGGCTAGTGTAAGTTAAGGAATATGTGGCGAGTCATCCTCATGACACGAGATGAAGCTCGACTCATGAAAATGTTTGGGCATGTCTGCAGGTGACACCGAGTCATCGGGCAATCATTCTGAGCAAGGTGGGTGGCATTTTACGTGGAAACTCCAAATCCCTTTTGACTGGGTCATGAGTGGTTGAGGTGATATCGGTTTAGTTGCAAGAAATCCACTATCTAATATTTGGCATCAAGGAAAAATGTGGAGCCTCATTGTAGTAAGTTTGCAGGTGAGAGCCGAGGTAGATGGCTCTTAATGGTTGTAGTGGTCACTAATTCAGAAAGGAGCTTAAAGGTGAAACATCGAGGTGAGCTCGGGCTTGGGAAATATATTGTAGGCTATACACGAAGGATTCGTGGATGAGTATGCTAAGGAATGGCTCGTTTCAACAAGCCAAACGATGGCCAAATTTCTCAAGGAGGATGAAGCAGGATCGTGCTAGGAATCGGGGCAAAGAGATCATAGCTCATCATTTGAAAATTGGGTTGGGCTCGTGAAGGGGAACTCGTTCCTGATCAAGAGTACCTAGAAGCAATCAAGATGGCTCAACGGGTTGAGTCAAGGCAATCTCAAGCTCAATAGATATGGATCGACTGGGATTTCTTCAGATCAATCCAAGTTGAGTCAAGTTTAAAGATGGTTGTCACAAAAGAAGAGCTCGTAAAAGACAAGTTGCGGTGTTAACCGAGATATCAAGCAACTCGTTGGGGTTGATTAGATCAAGCGAAGTGATAAGGAAGACATGACTAGCTCGGTTGACATGGATTTGGTCTGGTTTCGAGCTAGGAATGGCTCAACGAGGCATTCAAAGTATGAGCTCTGTGGGGGTTTGTGGAACCGATGAGGTGAGTTCACCCATGGAAAACCAACATAGCATAGAGGAGCTCAAGCTAAGGTGAGGATTGATCTAAGAACTTGTCACTCAATGTTGATGTTGTGACATTAATGGAGCTCAAAGCACAGAGCTCTGTAAGAATAAGAAGAGCTCAGTGGAGAGCTCATTTTGGGAGCTCGGCGGTGGAAGCATTTTGGGCTCGTAGGGCCGAGTTGTATGAGTTCGAAGGAACTCGAGATTGATCGATAAGATTTGAGGGGAATCAAGCCATGTGGGCCAAGTTACATTGGGTGAATTCATGGATCAATACATAAGGAAGGTAGCTCATGGAGCGGCGAGGTGATAAGGAACATAAAGAGCTCGAACCATTTGAGCCAAGTCAAATAGAGCTCATGGAGACATATCTCGGTAGCAAGCTCGCATGGAGATAACCCAACCTTGTGCTTGGTTGCGGTGTTTCAATGCATCATGGGATCTCAGTCGAAAATAAGATTGAACTCATTAGAGTCAATATCTTCATCAACTTTTTGGGTTTCCCTGCTTCGCAAATGAGTTACTCGGATTGAATGTCTCAAGCTCGGTTTGATGAGTTCAATCATAGTCGACACGGGCAAGTTACGGCGATGCAGAAAGTCAATCTGCATGGAGCTTGATGCGAGTGTAGCTTGGAAAAAAATCACACTCGTGCACGAAGCGGGGAGATCTCAACTCGGAAAGCCAAGTTAAGACTGAGTTGGAGATTACATGAGGAGCTCAGGATCGATAGAAGTGAAATGAAAGAGAGCTCGTTGACCAACTCAATGTTGGATCGGCAAGTCATAGAAATGGATCTGTGTTGAACAAAGGGATGAACTCGAAGCTCAGCAGAATATACAAAGGATCTAGGTTGACATGATTCATGGAAAGCAACTCGAGATGAGCTGAGTTAAGGCCGAGTCGGTTTGTAGTGAGCTTGCAAGCAAAAATCATGGATTCGACCTTTACAAAGGAGTTTGCAAAGAGTGTAGGGTAGATACGGTTGAAATATCAACTTGGAGCAAGTTGCATTGGTTAACGAATGTGATGCAAAGGAGGTCGGTCGTGGCGGTGGAGAGAAAGTTTGATGGAGGAGCTCATCACCCAACTCGGTGAGTTGGCTTGGTGAGCTAATCGGCGAGTTGGGCTATTTTTGACTTATTCACATAGATTTCCCCATCTTCATGCAAGCCGGTTTTTTTTGGGGTACCATAGTAATTAAATTAATATATTTATTTAAATATTTTAATAATAAATAATTATTATTATTATAAAATATTTTATTTAAATATTCCTTTAATTAATTGAGAAGATTAGGTCAAATTGGGCATTAATGACACATGATGGAAGCTTCTCAAGTGGTTTAACCAACTTTGTAATAAATGAACCATCATGTACCTTCAATTTAGGAAGGAATTTATTACTTTTCCTCTTCTCTCTCATGGAATTCTTCTATAAATGTAATTTGGAAGCTCATTCCAACAGGTTGACAAGTTAGACAGTTAGACAATTGAACTTTCAAGCCTCTCTTTCAAGACTGTAATGGCAACCATTTCCTCTTCTGAATGTATGATGCATTGTGCATGTTGTTGAAGTAAAAAAGTGTGTCTTTTGAGACGAATCTTGGTCATTTCATCCTTCTATACTTCTTTGTGCCTTTCTCGTGCTTGTAGATACACATGCAAGTTCAAGTTTCTATTGTAGGTTCTTGGAGTTTTGTGCTTATCAAGTGGTGGAGTATTGCATGTAGTTGAGTTGTGGTACTTGTTCACCCTTCTCAGGTTCATCCTTCTTCACTAGAAGACTGATAGATTGTTTTGTTTGATTGAGTTTAACAAAGGGAACACATGCTTCCTAGTCTGTGGTATTTTATTACCCTCTCTAAGTTGCAATAGGTGAAATTGACTGTGGTGCATAACACCCTCTTCAAATCAACCCTTCTTGAGTCTAGCAACACCCTTTATTTGGTGCATCACCATCCCTAGTATAGTTTCATTTCTTGTAAATATATTTCCCTAAAACCCATGAAAATGTTATCATAGGTCTAGATAACCATTTTATTACACTAGGAGTAGTACAACACTTAGTTTAGGAAGAGAAATTCAGCCTTCTCTGGAGGTTCACCTCAAGCCCAAGTCCCATAGCTTGAGAGGTGATCCCATGTTACCCAATCACACCGAATGTCCTGCTCACATTTTGTCCATTCGGAGGGTGTAGTGATTTGGTGATAACAGCCACTTCAAGCTTGAATGAGCTCCTTTAAATCCTTTCTTGCAAACCTAACATAGGTGAGTTCTTATCCCAAGCTCGGCTCAATACTACAAAGTCAACCGATGTCGAATTCCATGTACGCGCGATCTCGTTGAGCTCACAAATTCCTATGGTCGAGATATTTATTAGCTCAGCCCTTGCCAAGTTACTACTTGCATTGAAAGGGACTCGGTCACCTACTCTTAATTTCTATCCCGAGCTAAGCTATCCTCCAAGACTTGCTTTGAGTTGAGGAAGCCTCCGAGATCCCATACTTCCTCCAAGCCCGAGCTTCCACATGGAAAACCCCTTATTAAGGGCTATGTCGACATCCATCTCGTCAAACCGAGCATCTATTCATTTTTCCATTAGAGCAAAACTCGCTTGACCTCCCATTGATGTCGTTTAAGCCTAACAATCTTTGATCTCCTCCCTCCTAGCTTAGTGAGCCAAAGAATCATCCTCCAAGACTTGTCGAAAGCTTTTCCTCTTGGCAAGCTCCAAATTTGTCTCGAGCTTTCCATTGTTTGGCTCACCTCGACCGAGTGAGCTATCTTTTTCTGAGTTCAACCTCCGCGAGCCAATTTCATTCATATCTTGTGCAAGTTCACAATATTTGTAAACAACTCAATATCGAGCGTGTTGAGTCGATTTCTTCAATGACTTAGTTGTTGACAATATTATGTCAACTAAGTGAGTTGATTATCGAGCCACCCAACATCAACTCGCCCGTTTATATGCAAGCCCTCCACATGGCTCACCTTGGTATATGTCAATCAAATCACCAAACTATTGGGCCGGCTCACCTAATGACCTATTTTTCTTTCGGACATGATCATGTTTTGATTTGTTAACTTTCATGACTCTTATCGAAACTGAGGAGTCAATGGGAGCAGAAAAATACCTTTCAAACATGATTTCTCAATTTTAATAAATTTCTCATGCTCCTTGGTGGAAAGTGGGCCCATAGAGGCCAACCTCAGCACTATAAGAAAACTCATTAACCTCTAAGACCCAAAATAGGAGAACACTATGAAATGATCCTTTTATTCCTCATAATGCCACGGATGTGTCTTCACCACAAAATTTTGTTTGTTATGTTCGAAATGTTTCCCGAAAGGGTTTCCTAAAAGGGTTTTCTTATCCTAGGGTATTGTTGACCCATGTTGTCCATTTTTATCTCAGGGCAAAATTGGATAACATTTTGGGTGACATCTCAGGGATGATTGCCTGTTAAGCATAATTCCAGTGGCCTTAAGTCATCCGGAGGAATGGAGTCAATATTGGAATCTTGAGGATGATTTGACCTTCTGTGATACATGATCTTAAACTTTCTAGCAATGGTAGGTAAGAAAATTATTAGACCCAGTGAACACTGACGAATGCTTGACTCCTACAGAGCATTTGAGGAATTAGGAATATCCTGTAATTCTTTTAAAACTTTGAACCTTCTTTCTCCCGAAAAACTCCAATGATGATACAATGTGCAAGAACAACACAAAACACAACAACAAAGAAAGAAAAATGATGACAACAACACACAACAATGTGCAAAGCACTTGGAGGAAAACATCTAACTAAGTTGTACAAGGGGTGGAATGATCTCAAAAACAAGTTTTGAGATGTATCCCATTCACGTGAATGGGAGCTCTTCTCCATTGAGCCTAGATAGATGAAATGAATTCACCTCCTTGTAACTTGTGATAATGTATGGACCACTCCAGAGAGCATCAAACTTGGTGTGCTTTCCTAGTTTGGATCTATCTTCATCCCATTTGAGAACTAAATCTCCCTCTTGAAAATTCTTGTCAAACACCTTCTTGTCAAAATATTTCTTAACTGATCCTAATATTGTTCCAAAGTCTTCATAGCCTTGTTCCATACTTCTTCTAACTTCATGAGCTCAACAAACTCGATCACAAAGCATCACTCTCCATAACCTCAAGCTGATGAGAGAACTCCAAACAAGGTAACTCCAAGGAGAGAAAAAATTTTACTTCTCTTACATATACAAGCATGAAAGGAGAATTTCTGATGGCCCTTTTAGGTGTGATCCGATCTGCCCATAAAGCAGTCTTAAGTTGTGTGTTCCAAGTCCTCTTGTTGGTTTCCATAGTGCATTTGATAATCCTTATGAGGTTTTTTTGTTAGACTCAACCAATCTATTCCTTGGGATAACAATTGGATGAAGTTTTGAGATAAACTTAATTCTTAACAACCCATTAACTCAACTTCAGACCAAAAAATCCATTGGGTTGTGTGAAATGACTTGTAAATGAAACACCAAACCTTGTCATTATACCTTCTAAGAAATCAAGAACTACCTTCTCATTACTCTCTTTCAATGTTACTGCCTCTGTCCATCGAGTAAAATAGTCTGTTGTAGTAAGGACCCATTTATGTCCATCACTAGATGGAGGATTAATTATTCCAATGAAATCCAACCCCCATTGAACAAAAGGTTGATCCACTTAAATTGGATGTAGTGGAAGAGCCGCCAACTGCTTTCGGTGAAAAAGGCACATTCCTTACACTTCCTTACCTAGAGATGGGAATCTTTGAACAAATTTGGCCAATAATAATCGGCTCGCATGATCTTAGTAGCAGTTGTTCATGTAGAATAATGTCCTCCAGATAGGCCATTGTGAAACTCTTCTAGTATCTTACTTACTTTTTATGGTCCCATGCACCGAAGGAGAACATTGTTCAAATCCCTTATAAAGAGAACATTATCTACCAGAACATATGGAATAGATCAAGATGGAAATTCCACCTTTGAGTTTTATCCATGTCAACCAAATATGCTCCCGAGAAAAGGAAAATCTTCATTTTGGATAACCATCAACTTGATCATCACCTTCATCGGTTTTTAGAAGTGTCATGTCCTCGTCACCTTTTAATTCCAGGTTTGCAGCAATTTTTTGACACAAACCTTTACCTCTGACAATTTTGGTAACTTTGATATGTACATCATACTCCATCACCTTCGTGATCCATCCAAAGATGCTTCTCGTTCATCTCTCTATTCAGCAAAAATTCCTTGCCACCTGGATGAGACACCATCGATGGATTTTGTTTTTGGGCAACATGTGTTTGAATTTTTCGAGCTCAAATAATTGCAAAGAATTTTTTTTCAACAAATAAATATTTTAGCTCATGGTCTTTGAGGGACTGATCAAAAAAGTGATTGGTTGCTCCATCATATCATCATTTTATTGAGTGAGAATCCACAAATGCTTTCTGGCTCATAAAATCATAAAGAACAAAGTCTTTATCAAACTTGGGGTTCACCAAAGCGTGAGAGCTTGATAAATATCCATTTTGATGGCTTCAAATATCTCCCTTCCCTCCTTCGTCCATGAGAATGGCATATTATTCTTCATCGTGGTTGTCGGTGGTTTAGCCAATCTGCGAATTGAGGGATGAATCTCTGCACGACATTTATGGTTCCCAGAAAACTCTTGAGACCCTTCTTGTGACTTGGGAGAGATAATGACATAATCGAATGGATCCTAGCTATATCAATAGAAAATCCTTCCACTGAAACAAAATGCCCCAAAAAATTTCCTTCGTGCACTACAAAAATACATTTCTTGGGGTTAAGTGAAACCCCAAATTCTTTACATCTTCATAAAACCTTCCTTAGATGCGAGATGTAGTCCTCTACATGTTTAGATTATATAGTTATATCGTCAAGGTACACTAGGATGATGTCGTTGATTATTCCCTTAAATACCATGTCCATGGCTCTTTGGAAATCAACCCCAACATTGGGCAATCTGAATGGAATTACTAGTATAATTCAGATTATGAGCAGCAATATAACACCAAATAACACAATATTTCAAAATAATGATCTCAATATGCAATGGTAATAGCTTCACCACTTCAAGGGGCAACCTCCAAACCATATAATAAGACTCAAATGCTCGAAATAATGAACTACTACCTACAATCCTCTATATATACTATTCATATGTTATGGCCATCACCTAGGCCGACCTATTAAGCATGAGAAAGTATAAATGATATAATAAAATGATATGGGTCACCACAAGTTGGCTACTCATATCCTAATACAAGCAATAGGTTAAGGGCGTAGCATGCCCTTCCCCTTCAAACCAACGTTGTCCTCAACGTTGAATAATCCTGGATGTTGCTGCAGAAAACCTTCATCCTCCCAGGTGGCATCTTTTATGCTCAGATTCTTCCACTTGATCAAATATTCCTTAATGTCTCTGGTTCTTAGCCTCTTAGTACGTGTTTGCAGAATCTTCTCTGGCTCCAAAATGATTCTTCCTTCCTTGTCAAGTTCTAGTAACTCTGTCTGGGCTTCAAATTTCTATCCAATAACCTTCTTCAGGCATGAAACATGGAATATTGGGTGTATGTGTGAAGATGGAGGCAACTCTAGTTTATAAGCAACACTGCCAATTTTCTGTAGAACCTGATAAGGGCCATAGTATTTAGGAGAAAGTTTGTTGTCCTTTTTCTGTTGCTTTAGAGACATCTGTTTGTAAGGCTGGAGACGTACAAAAACCCAGTCACCAATTTCAAAATGTCTTTCACTACGATGTTGATCTGCTTGTTGTTTCATCACATTTTGTGCTAATGCTAAATTCTCCATCAAACTAGCCAAAACCTATTGTTGATGTTGAATGTGTTCCTCAACATCTCTCGACCTTATTTTGCACCCTCAAGGAGGAAGTGATAGAAGGTGGATGATAACCATATAATGCTAAAAATGGTGTCATTTGAGAAGAGGTATGAAAATATGTGTTATACTACCATTCTGTAAGTGGTAGCCATTTAATCCATCTTTCCCGCTTATCGATACAAAACACCGTTGATACCCCTCTAAGCATTTGTTGACCACTTACGTTTGCCCATCGGTTTGAGGATGATAAGATGAACTATGAGCTAGATGAGTACCCAAACATGAAAATAATTCCGTCCAAAATTACTTGTGAAAATAGGATCACGATCACTTACAATTATTTTTGGGGTTCCATGTATCCTTTAATCGTCTCCAAAAATAGTTGCGATCATGTACTAGGCTGCGCAAATGGATGTGATAGGGCACAAAATGGGCATATTTTGTGAGCTGTCGTCCACAATCACGAAAATAACATTCTTACCCTCTCGAACAAGGAAATCCGGTGATGAAATCCATGGAGACCTCCTCCCATCTCAAAGTTAGGAATCGGTAAGGGTTGGAGCAGGACCTAGTGTCTTAATTGTTTCCCCTTTGTTCTTTGGCACACTAAACACTCGATACAAAATTTTGTACATCCCCTTGAGTCCTTCCCAAACGAATTCTCTTTTTATTCTATGATATGTCTTCAAAAACCCAAAGTGTCCTCCAACAAAGCGAGGCATGTAGCTCTACAAGAATCTTATGCTTCAACTCAGAATCTTTGCTCAAGTATAACTTGTCCTTGTACCATAAGGCATTACCTTTCCACTCAAATTTGTTAGATGTCATATATCCTTGCTTGATATTCTGTATTAGATATTGTGTATCCTTATCTTGATCCCATTCCAATCTTGCTTTATCCACCCAATCGGCCATCAACATGGACATTCCACATAGTAAGGCATCTGTGGATGTATCCCTTCTTGACAACGCATCCACCTGCTACTACATTTTCTTTACTCTTTTTGTATATGATTTCAAAATCATAACCCAAAATTTTTGTTATCCACTTTTTTTGTTCCTCATGTGATAACCTTTTCTCCAAAAAGTATTTGAGACTATCATGATCAGTTTTTACCTTGAAGTGTCTACCCATGAGATAGGGCCTCCATTGCTTGACCGCATGAAGAATAGCCATCATTTCTTTCTCATAGACCGGTTTGAGTATATCTTTTCCTCCGAATTGGTGACTCTCAAATGTAATTGGTCTTCCTTCTTGCATTAGAACCGCTCCCAATCCCGATCCTGAAGTGTCACATTCAACAATGAAGGTTCTTGAGAAGTTTGAGTATCCAAAACGGGATCTTTGCACAAGGCTTCCTTCAGCTGCTCAAAGGATTTAGTGGCTAAGTCTATCCAATGGAAGGCATCCTTCTTTAGCAATGCAAAGGAGTGAGTGGGGCTACTATTCTACCATATCCTCACACAAATCTTCTCAGTAGTACCACGTTAATCGTAGGAACCCACGAAGATTTTTGAGATTTTGGGCCTTGGCCATTCCACCATAGCTTTGATCTTCTGAGGATCAACTTTGACGCCTTCATGGGATACAATGTGACCCAAGTAATCTACCTCTTGTACACCAAAAGAACATTTAGATGGATTTTCATAGAGAGTATGTTTCTCCAAAACTTCCAACACTTTATTTACATGTTGTAAGTGTTCTTCCCATGTCTTACTATAAATCAATATGTCATCAAAGAAAACTAATACAAATTTCCTTTAAAATGGCCTAAAAACAGTGTTCATCAAGATTTGAAAGGTTGAAGGTGCATTTGTAAGACCAAAAGGCATTACCAAAAACTCATAATGGCCCTCATGAGTCCTGAAAGCCGTTTTATGAACATCTTCCTCTTTTATTCTAATTTGATGGTACCCCAAACGAAGATCTAATTTTGTGAAATAAATAGCACCATGCAATTCATCAAGTAAATCATCAATTATTGGAATAGGAAACTTATCTTTGATGGTATACTTGTTGAGCTCTCGATGATCTGGACACATCCTCCATGTTTCATCCTTCTTACGTACCATGACCACTGGGGAAGAATAGGCACTCTGACTAGGCCTGATGATACCTGCCTTCAACATTTCCTGAACCATTTTCTCGATCTCACTTTTCTGGGAATATGGGTATCTGTATGGTCTGATGTTAGGTGTTTAGCTCCTTGGAATCAACTGAATGGCATGATCATGATCCCTAACTGGTGGTAGTCCCTTTGGAATTGCATCAAAAATAGATGAGTGAGCATCAACAATCTTCTGAAGATCGGGTGGCATTGAAGACTTTGTATTTTATACTTCTATGGAAAATAACTTTGCTATAAATCCATCTACTCCTTTTCTGAGAACCTTCTGCATCTGATGAGAGCTAATAATTTGTGGAGACTTAGCTACCATCCCATTCAATTGTATTGTCCTTCCATCTGAATGAAATCGCATGAACAATTCTTGGAAATTCATCTCTATAGTACCTAAGGTTGTGAGCCATTGGACACCCAAAATAATATCTGCCCCTCTCATAGAAATAGCAAACATAGGTGAGTCTAACATGTAGTCTCCCATGGAAAGCTTGATACTATGGCACTTTCCTGTGCACTTGATTGTCCCACCATCTGCAATCATAACTTTCATTTCTGGAGCTGGGTAAATAAAACAATTGAGGCGGGTAGCTAACTTACTATTTATGAAGTTATGAGTACTCCCCGAGTCAATCAACATTGTCACCTTCTATTTTTTGAGATAGCCAATAACCTTGAGTGTTTGAGGAGTACTAATACCTGAAAATGCATGGTAAGAAATTGTAGGTTGGTGATCCTCTACTTCCTCTTCTACTGGTTCCTCAAACTCTCCTATAATTTCAGCATCCTCATCATCCTCATTACCTCTATCAATATAGAACAACTTCTTCTCAACACATTTGTGTCCCACCATATTTCCTATCATAGTTAAAGCATAATCCTTTTGTTGTTTTTTCTTCCATTTGGTGAGGAGTCGACTAATTGGCCGAGAAAATGAAGGGGAAGAGATACTACAGATCTTTAGTGTTAATGAAAGGCGGCCTCCTAATACAAAGAACTTTTTCCTCTACTTGACGTGCCATGATAATAGAATCGAGAAAGCTTGAGTGGATTAAACATACGTACCTCATGCTCACTATGGTCCTTAAGACCCCAAGAAATAGGTCATTCAAATTCTCTTCCGGTATATTCTCCACCCTTAAGGATAGGTTTTGGAATTGATGCACATAATCTTTGACTGATCCTATTTGTCGTAACTTTGCTAATTGACTAAAGTAGTTCTCTGAAACACTGGAACTATAGTGCAATTGCAACTCCTCGATAAAAATTGTCCAAGTGACACCGAGACCATTCTTCTGCCTCTAAGCACATAACCATCGATACCAAACGAATTGGTCTAGTTCAAGATACAGGGATGCCAATGTCACCTTTTGTCCTGATGGTGTTTGATGTAGCTCAAATAATTTCTCCATTTGATTTATCCAATTTAGGGGATCTTTACCATCAAATTTGCACATATCCACTTTCGGCATCATGTTCCGTGGTTGCGAATAAGTTGGATTCTGATTGGGCTGGAAAAGTGATCCAACATGGTTATTTTTTCCATGATTTTGAACTGAAGATCCTCCTTGGTTGATATGGGATGGATTTGGGCCATACTGTTTACCCTTTACATGTTGCATGATATCATCCAACCGATGATTGATTTGGGCTATGTCTCCTTTAGAGGCCATCTCATATTGTACATTTCGTAGCTCATACTCAAGTTGACTCACCTTATGATCAACTGAAGTAAACCCTAGTGTTGAGGAATCTGTATTTACCCCTTCTGAATCCATCTCTTCAATCACTATCTCATCTTTATCTGGGGTTTTACCCAGAGTAACCGGATTCTTTTTTGCTCTTGTGGAAGGCCCCGCCATGATATCAAACCTTAGGGTTTAGGGTTTCAATAAAAATTTGGCTAAACAGGAAAAAAAAAAGAGAACACACTAATACTATTTTTTTCAAAGCTTTCCGAAAATGTAAAGAACTTGAAAAATTCCACAATTTGCACCCTAGGGAGCAATTTTATGAAAAACCATAAATTTGTAATAACTTGTGCAAAATAAATCAAAAAAGTATAAAATTTTCAAGGAACCTTACTTGAAATGTTTTAAAACTCTGATAAAAATATCTCCTACCAATTCACTCTAGTTCAAAATATATTGCGGAAACAAAAATTAGGGTTTTACCCTAATTTTGGCCCAGATCGCAACTCTGATACCACTTGTAATGAAATTACTAGTATAATTCAGATTATGAGCAGCAATATAACACCAAATAACACAATATTTCAGAATAATGATCTCAATATGCAATTGTAATAGCTTTGCCACTTCGAGGGGGCAACCTCCAAACCATATAATAAGACTCAAATGCTCAAAATAATGAACTACTACCTACAATCCTCTATATATACTATTCATATGTTATGGCCATCACCTAGGCCAACCTATTAAGCATGAGAAAGTATAAATGATATAATAAAATGATATGGTAAGCCACAAGTCGGCTACTCATATCCTAATACAAGCAATAGGTTAAGGGCATAGCAGAGAGATAAAGACATAATCAAACGGATCCTAGCTAGATCAATAGAAAATCCTTCCACTTTGAAACAAAATGCCCCAAAACTTTCCTTCATGCACTTTGCAAAAATACATTTCTTGGGGTTAAGTGAAACCCCAAATTCTCTACATCTTCGGAAAAACTTCCTTAGATGCGAGATGTGGTCCTCTACATGTTTAGAGTATACAGTTATATCGTCAAGGTACACTAGGATGATGTTGTTGATTATTCCCTTAAATTCCATGTCCATGGCTCTTTGGAAAGTAGCCCGACATTGGAAAATCTGAATGGAATTTTGTTGTAAGCATACATGCCCCACTTGGTAGTGAAAGCCATTTTGAATTGATCAGATTCTTGGACTAGAATTTGATTGTAACCCAAATATCCATCGAGAAAAGAAAATCTTTGAGCTCCTACCACCGTTTGAAGGATTTTCTCCATTGATGGAAGGGGATAGTGATCTTTCAATGAGGCACGATTCAAATCCTGAAGTCCACACATAACCAAATTTCTCCAGTCTTCTTTCTCATAGGGACCCGATTGGCTACCCAAGAGGTATGTTTAATATGAAAAATTATACAAGCCTTGATTAGTTTGGTTAGCTCCTTTCTCATCAGTGGCTCAATTTTGGGATTAATTGGCCTTTATTTCGACAAACCGGCTTGGCATTAAGATCTAGTTCAATGGTATGGAGTGCTAGACCTAGATCAAAACAACGCAGTTTTTGTAGCTCCACGCAAAATGTCGTGATACTCTTGACAAAGTTTGATGAAATATTATTTTTCTTAAGGAGTGCATACTTTTCTGATCTTTAGAACTTTTTCATTTGCTATCTTGCCTTCCTCAAAATCTTCTTCTTTAACCACCAATGTTGAGACTCCAACATCCTTTTCTTATACCTTGTATTATCAACAACATTAATTTGAGGTTTGCCATAACTATTCACTGCTTGATTTATTACACAGGAGTCATTAGCCCCAAAGAACATGAGATTGATGTCAGGATTAACCTCTTGGAATTCTTCCACATTAGGATTGGCTGCTTCTACCAATGGTTCTTGTTGATTGGAATAATTTTGAACCATGAAGGCTTGAGCATGCAATGCATTTGCACAAATAAGTTGATTATGTGGCTGGATACATGGGAAACACCATTATGTTTCTTGTATTACATTATTCTACACTAGAACCAATGCTTGAATTGAGCTAGCAGCAAGAAGTGACTGGGGAAGAGTAATTGTTGCTAGTGGAAGAGGTGTATTTTGACCCTGCCACCTATTATTTTGTTGATTTTGTCCATATCTTTGATTAGGTTGTTGGTTCCTATATGGTGATAACCTTGGTTAAATCCTTGGTTTGAATATTTCCCCTAGTTAGAATAATTCCTATAAGATTGGGCTTGTTATTTCTCCAAGGATATGAATTTGTTGGACAAATTTCTAATCAAGGCCTTCATCTCTTCATCCTCCTTTTGTTGTGTGGGAGAATAAGATGTAGAGGCAGTGGGTTGGGAATTTTTCTCAAGAATAGGAGCAATAGAGGGTTGAGCAACTTGAGGAAATTCATGGTACAAGGGCATGAGAGGTTTAGTAGCTAGTTTCTCAGCTTGTATCTGATAATTTTCAACCCTAATGGCTATTACATAGGCCCCAGGAAATGATGCACCCCCATATACTGAATCATGATAGAAATATCAAAATTTAATGCTCTTAAAAAGTAAATAAAAACACCTTCTGGAGTTGGTCTTATGAGGGCTGGGATTCTGTCCCATGTCTTTTGAAATATGAAATTAAAATTTGTCATGAGCTCATTGGGAGCCCTCTTTATAGTTGTCAATTGTTCTAGCAAGGAGAGGTTATCTACCTTTTCCCCAAATTGATTGCAAAGGGATGTTCCCAAATCATTCCAATTAGTATTTGTTCCTAGTTCCAAATTTTGAACCATTGAAGAGCTTTTCCCTTGAATGCGAAGCCAACAACACATGACAGCTACATCATGTTTAGTAATTTTATGAACAACACTGACATTAGCAATATCCTAAATATGATCAGCTTTGGAGTGGTATGATTTTCCCCAGTGAAGAAAGGGATACTTTTAAGGTTGCTACTAGAATGGCATGTTGCGCATTGAGAGAAAGAGGGCTACTACTAATAAAATTGACAAATGGAAAATTCCTTTGTGGCACTACCATAATGATAGGTCTTATAACTCTAGTAGACTGCAAGAAAGGCCTACCAGAAGTGGTGTGGACAGAGTCCTATTTGGGGGTGAAGGTGACCTTTGAATTGTTTTGCCCTTCTTCTCCTCCTAAGTGATACTTGCAAATATTTGAAAGCTCCTTCTTATATTGTTCTTGATCTTGTCTGGATTCTTCTCATAAAAATGAGGCACTTGACTATTAAAACTAGCTGATTTGAAGGTTGGAGTCACCGGATGTGTAGATAAAAGCCTCTAAATGTTGGAAATTACATATTTACACACCAAAACTCAACAAAATTTTGAAAATAAAGCTTTCACTATCCCACTCAAAGCATGTTAAAATTGTTAGAGCTCAAAATTGCACTCGTCCCAAATCAGATTGATCTGGGGCTTTGAGACAACATGAGACTGTCTCCAAGTTGTGGGACTCAAACTAAGATAGACCTCGGAGAAGGTCGGGTTCCTCTACCTACTCTTTATGCTAAAACTACTCCTAGAAAGGAAAATGCAACTACCTAACACTAACCTATAATTCCAAGGGACCAAGGAGAGAGGAAGATGCATAAAATTAAAATCCTAAACTAAGGGAGGTGATAGCACCAAGAACAAGGGGTGGAGACATTCCAATGAGTGAAAATGAGAGGAAGAATGGAGAGGAGAGAGGTCAGACATGAGTGACACAATCCCGAACTACATTTACCATGATCATTTCCATGGAGCACAACAAATTTGAATCTTGCAAGAAGAATAAAGTATGCACAATACACCTATAATTGTAATGAAAGGTAAGAAATGCAATACAACATAAGATAGGGCAAAAGAGCCACAAAACATGAATTTTATTGCTTAAAGGATGCACAATTCATTACAATGTAGGAAATAAGGAAAGAATTGCCTTGCAAAACACCAAAATCTGAGGCCTATAACTCACAAAAGTTCTGGAACAATTTTGATAGATTTCCTTTACATTTTTAGAACATCCCCCTTTCAAAATGAAATATTTTTACAATATATAGATCAAGGAAGAAAGAGAAGAGGGAGAAAATAAAATGGTGTGACTTTTAAAACTTTCAACCACTAATAATCTGTATTGAATTCTCCTGCAAAGCACATGGGCACCATGTAAGGCCATTCCTATGTCCATTTTATCTTGTAGAAGGATATGGAATCCATACTTTATTAATTGTGGTGTTTGAGAGTGAGATTTAACTATTTTTCGTGCTTAAGACTGTCCTCTCTCCTTTTGAAGTCATGTTTATCATTTTGGCACACTAAACCTCATCAATTTTTTATTTTATTAGTTCCAACATGAAGTTACTGAGATGAGATCTTTCCAACGAGATCAATTTTATTGAATTTGGAGCAAAGAATCAAAAGATACGAGCATTTCAATATTTGCATGCAGTGGAGCACAGGAATTTGACAAGTGGAAGCATTTGGTTGGCCTCCAATATTGCCTCTATTTATGTCTGCATTGCTTTGTATTTGCCATGGGTTGGTCTCTGGTTGGTTCGTATTTTGGGCCTTATGAGACCTCCATTATGTATTTTGAAGCATAAACCAATAAAAATCTCTACACTCCTTCGCAACACACTTTCTTTTATAGCCCCTTGTTAAATTACAAATTGTAAATCAATGAGAACATTCCACGTACCTTCGTAGTGTCATATTTTTCCTTTACTTGTGCTAGCCACCACGAAGCATGAGCCAATAGAAAGGCTCTACGCTCCTCGCAACATCAAACCTTTGAAAGCCCCCTTATAACTACTGTGAAACATGAGCCAATAGAAAAACTCCATGCTTTACTTCGCAATGTCAATCTTCGCTTTTCCATGTCAACCCCCACGAAGTGCGAACCAACAAGAAGTCTCCACGTATGTCTCATGTCAGATTCTTTTCTTTCCCCTGACTAACAACCATGAAACGTGAGCCAATGAGAAATCTCCACACTTCTCGTAATTTCGGTTTGTCCCGCTTCCTCGCTTTCCTTTGATCGGTTGCACCTTCTCATTGTAACTTCTAACTTAGTGGACTTAAAATTTTTGGGTCCATAGGAATGCAGCCACATATCTCTCGTTAACCTACCAACCACTGGACCCAACACTTTATTAAACTCGGTTCATTCCGTGAACTTGAGGTCTGCGAGAGCCCATCTGCTCACCCCGTGCCGGAATGGTGATGTGTGTCCTCTGCCTTGACTATTGATCTTATACCGCGTGTCCCTACCGACGCTTGGCATTGAAATTTGGTGGGAATTTGAACATCACACGACTTATTAAATATAGCCTATTGTAAACACCCCAATTTCACACCCCTCTTAAATCAATTAATTTCTTGATTCCATTTCCCACAAAAATCCACATTGAATTAATCAATGTTAGTTGATTAATTATCCTTTTAAATTTTTTAACTAATCTAACCTTCCTCACATGTCATTATTATCCATATTTTTATACTTGTGAATTAAAAATACAAGTTTAATCCTCACCCACTCTTTGTGGCCCCCACTCACCTAATCATGCCCACATTTTCAAACTGTGATTACTTAAAATCCTCTAAGTTAATCCAATTCCCAGGCTATAAATAGAGCCTTACCCCCTCTCTAAAACACACACAAAAATCAGCAAAAATCATGTCAAAGCTCTTGCATTCTTTCAGCACAAAGCATCCCCCCCACTTCGTCTTAATGTCCACGTAATCCCCCTTTGTCCATCCATAAATACATTTCCTTCATATCCTTGGTGCAAAGTTTGAGTTGATCTTGTTTCAATGAAGGTTTTGCTTTGGTTTGAAGGAAGCACCTACATTTCAAGCAATTTGGGCTCATCCACATTCTATTGCCCATTCTGAGGTTTGCAAAGGAATCACAAAGGAGAAGGTATCTAGTTAGTTACTTTACTTTCTTGTTATCAGTGTAATTTCCATAGCTCACATTCTGGCACACCCGGTGGGACTTACCCATGCTCTGTTACCTTTGATTTCCCAATTAGTGGTTTTATCCATTCTTTGTTTACTATTATTTGTTGTTATTATCTCCTTTTCTGTGCCTTATGACATCATTTGGTTAACCTTCACACTATGGGAAGTGCTTTTGTTGTGCGGTGTCTTATGGTGTGTGTGCAGGTTATAGTAATAATGAATCTATGATGCTCGTCACGTCTTTGACCTCCTCTAGGTTTTCACGTAAAATCCATTACCGAGATCTGAATACTCATGGATCACAAATGTAAGTATTTTATAGTCTTTAGTAGTTTTTTAGTGTTTACTTGATATACCGTGCTTGTACTTATATTATTCATAGTCTTGCCGTGTTTACAGAGATTTCATTTCAAAAAAAATAAACACATTTAGTTTGGTTTCCAATTTCTAATTTTAAGAAGCAATTTTTTTCCTTCATTTTTTGAAGTATTCCTGCAAAATCAAACAAAATAAAATATCAAATCTCATTCCTAAAAAAACAAAAATAAATAAATCTTATTTACAAACAACTTTTTAGATCTTAGTTTTAAAATAGATATAGAACTTGATTTCCAAAAAATCATACTTTTAGATCTTTGTTCACACACACACACACACACATCACCTAACATATCCCACCCCAAATCCTCGTTACCTATCCCACCCCAAATTTCGGTCGAGCTGCCCTTATCCCATTTCCTATCCCATCCCAACCCTCCTAGCCGAGCTACCCATCCCGTGATTATCAATATGAAGCTTCCCTTCCTCCTGCTTATGTCCCAAATCCTCAAGAAATTTTTGTAGCCAAATCATCTCTTTACTTGCCTCTATGGCAGCAACATACTAATCCTTCATGGTTGACAAAGCCACCAGCTTCTATAGTCATGAAATCCAGCTCACTGTTGTCCCACCTATAGTGTAAATATAACTTGTCATGTTCCTCCTATTGTCTACATCTCTAGCCATATCTTAATCTACATAACTATGTAAAGTAGTGTTTGATCCATTGTAGCACAAAAATTGTCCCCATGGTCCCTCTCAAATACCGAAGGATCCAATTTACTTCCTGCCAATGATCTCTACCTAGATCACTCATAAATCTACTCACCGCTCCCACTACATGGGCAATATCAAGCCTAGTGCACACCATGACATACATCAAACTGCCAACCGCTGATGAGTAAGGTACCTTGGACATTTGGTTTCTCTCCTGCTTTGCCTTGGGACATTGTTCCTTTGATAACTTGAAATGTTCTGCCAAAGGAGTCCTAACTGGTTTAGCATCCTGCATATTAAACCTCTCCAAGACCTTCTTAATGTACTCTTCTTGAGATAAAGTCAGCTTTCGTTCCTTTCTATCCTGAGATATCCTCATACTAAGGATTTGTTTAGTTGCCCCCAAATCCTTCATAGCAAAGGATTCACTTAGTTGTTTCTTGAGTACTTTTATTTCCTGCATGTTTTTCTCTACAACCAACATGTCATCCACATATAGACACGGGATAATATAACTGCCATCCTCAAATTTATTTGTATACATGCAATGGTCAAAATGGCATCTAATATAACCTTGATCCATCATAAAGCTATCAAATTTCTTATACCACTAACGTGGAGCTTGTTTCAAGCCATACAAGCTCTTCTTTAGTTTGCACACCATCTCCTCTTTACCTTTGACCTCATAGCCCTCTGGCTGCTACATATGTAGATCCTCCTCTAAATCATCATGGAGAAATGTAGTCTTTACATCAAGTTCCTCTAAGTACAAGTCTTTTGTTGTAACTATTCCAAGAACAGTTCTAATAGAAGTCATTTTTACTACAGAGAAAAAATATCATCAAAATCTACACCTTTTTTTTGTGCAAACACTTTGATCACCAACCGGGCCTTGTATCTTTTCTTGCCTCCTTCTTCCTCTTTGACTCTATACACCCACTTTTTTGTAATGCTCATTTTCCTTCAAGAAGCTTCACCAAATCCCATGTTTGGTTCTCCATGAGAGCCTAATGCTCCTCATCCATGGTTTGCTCCCACTTCTTCTTGCCATCTACCCGCATTGCTTCATCAAATCTCTCTAGTTCTCCACTGTCAATGAGTAATAAATAATAAAGAGAAGGAGAAAATCATTCAGTTCTCTTCTTACCTGTAATACCTCCTCAATATAGGAGTTTGGAGTTCTATTGAGGAGGTTCTTGAACCGATTCATGTTTCAGTTTCCCATCCGTAAGATCCTCTACCACCGCATATTCTTTCTTGGATTCTTCCCTTTTTCCCTACAATCGCTACTTATACATGACTTCCTCATTAAAGACCACATCCATAGATTGAATGATTTTCTTTTCCTTAATACTCCAACATTTATATCCAAAGTCATCACCACCATAACCAATGAAAGTACATTTTTCTAAATTAGCCTCTAGCTTGGTCCTATCATCCTTGTCTATATAGACAAACACCTCACATCCAAAGAATCTAAGAAATGAATAATCAACTTTCTTACCATTTTAAGCCTCCTCACCTATACCTCTTTCCAAGGCACTTAAGGGTCCTCTATTTAACAAGTACACAAAGGTTGTGCTCACCGCTTTCTACCCAAAAAGAAAGAGGGAGTCCTGCATGTACCCTCATGCTCCTAGCATGTTTAATTATATTTTTGTTCATCCTTTCGACATCCCATTTTGTTACAGAGTTCCTAGAACCGTATTTTCCTACGGATTCCATTCTTAGAACAATAATCATCAAATTCATTGATGTAATACTCCCCTCCATTATCTAACCTGAGACATATTAGCTTAAGAATTGTTTCATTCTCTACCAAGGCTTTCAATTTAAAAAAGTGTCAAATACATCGATTTGTTTCTAATACAATAAACCCAAACTTTCCTTGTTGCATCATCAATAAAAGTAACATAATAACTTGATCCCCAAGAGATGATACTTGAGCCACCTCCCACACATCGAATGCACCAGCTCTAACTTACTCTCTTTCCTTGTAGGTCCAACCTTGAGAAACCTTACTCATTTCTATTTCCCATATATGCAGTCCTCACAAAACTCCAAACATGTTTATGTATATTTGGGAAAATCCTTCTTTATGATCTCTATGCCCTTATGGCTCATATGGCCGAGCCTATAGTGCCACAATGTTGTATCTACTTACAAGCCACAAGATTACAAACATAGTGCTATAAGTGGTTAAATAAAAGGTTCTAACCTTCTTACCTCTTTCCACCACAAGATCACCCTTGGTAACCTTCCAAGAGTCCACTGTAAATATCATAATACAACCATCACTTCCCAACTACCCTCTCAATATCAAATTTCTTCTTAATGTAGGCACATGTCTGACATCCTTCAATAGCCAAGTATTCCCATTCTACATCTTAACCCGAACATAACCTTTTCCAACTATGATTTAAGGCTCATCATCACTAAGAAAAACATGCCCAAAATATCCTTGAACATAATCAACAAAATAATGCCTATGTGGAGTAGCATGGAAAGAAGCCCCCGAATCTAAAACCCAAGATTCAATAATATTGTGTAAAGAAAGAATCAAAACATCCTAACATACATTACCCGTTGCCACATTTGCCTCCTTATTTTCTTCTTGTTGTTTCTTCTTATCCTGAAGCTCCCAACAGTCCTTATTTACATGCCCAGACTTTCCATAGTGCCAACATATTATCTTGTTTTTATATTTTGACCTTTCCCGATCCTTCAATTTTCCATGGCTTCCTCTAATCTTTTGTCTCCCTCTTGTTTATATTGTAAAAGCATTCCCTAAAGTAAAATATTCCCAAGAGCTTTTTCTTCGCATTTCCTCACTTAGAATCACCCCTACAACATCCTCGGACTTCAACTTTGAGTTAGTTGGAACTCAGGGTTGCTTACCGCCATTACTAGGCTATTCCAACTCTTAGGTAAAGAGCACATAATTAATAAATCCCTAACTTCTTCATCAAATTCTATTGTAACCGAAGCTAGCATATTTACAACCATATTAAAACCATTTAAATGATCTGTTACTGAACCATTCTCGAGTTCTTCATGTTAAACAACTTTTTCATTAAAAATATCTTGTTAAAGGAAAAAGGGTTTTTCATATAACTTCCTTAATGCATCCATTAGTTCTTTTTAGTATTTTCATTTGAAACATTAAATAATATTGAAGATGCAAGACAAAGTCGGATTGTCCCAAATGCCTTCCTATCCAGCAAATCCCATTCCGCATCTGTCATGCTCAAGTGTTTATTCACCTTCTCAGACAGCGAAATATAAAGATCCTTTTGATAAAGGTAATCTTCCATTTACATCTTCCAAAGACTGAAATTCTACCTGTTGAATTTATCAACCCTTGATCTTCCATCATTTGCCATAGCTCCCACTCAAGCTAAAACTTCCCCTGCGATTCAACACTTCAGCAAACCAAACCAAGCTCTGATACCAATTGTTAGGAAATAAGGGATAAAATATATGGAACAATCCCTCACAGAATCGCAACATTAGAAACTAATATACATAAAATATTACAGATCTCAAATAAAAGTGTAGAATAAAAATAACACAAAACAAAGAGACAATATTTGACATGGTTCACCTAATTTGGGCTATGTCCACCAAGAATCATTTCCTCATATTTTATTACAAGCCACCACTCTCTCAATACAATACCCAGATCTGTTTGGAGCTATGCTCAACAAATTCTATAGAATTCACACACAAATTCAAATACATCTGCAATGTTACATTAAACCTACCATATGCACAAAACCACATAAGTAGACAATTGTTTTAGTAATTTTACAAAACCGTGGGTCAAAACTGTCCCACAAACCAATGGGTCAAAAATCCTGCCCATATGAGAAAAACATGTTTCTTGATATATCAGGCACGTTTTTTTAGGCCAAAACAATTTTGGGGCGCCCTTGCCCAAACCCGAACCCCAGTGAGACAACTATGGAAAGTGTAAATTGCTCTTAGTGTACAGTCTTCAATTTTTTCACACATGAAAATAGGCTCCACAACCTAACAAAAGGTGACGATTTAGCCTATAGCATATGTTACTACAAGATAAGAGATGATGGTGAATGATAATGGAAGATGGTGATTTATCCTAAAGCATATACCACTAAGTGATGAGAATAAGATAATAGACGAGGTGAGTATTAGTTGTAAGATGATATAGTAGGATGTATGCAAGGAGTGGTAATTTAGCCTAAGGTTTATACCACTACATGGTGATGGAAGGTGTGATAAGGTAATGGAATAATTGGGAATGTAGAAGATGTAAGAGGAGGCGAGAATAGTAGATGATAGAACATAATAGAATGATGTAGAAGTGATGAAAAGAGTGGTGATTTAACCTAAGGTGTATACCACTATAGTATGGGTTGATGCGTGTGGGTGACGATATAGCCTAGAGTGTCAGTCACTAGTCCAAAGAGTGTGGTATGATGACATGTCGCATATGGGTAAGGTTCATTTGATTAGTAAACCCTTAGTAGTCGAGTATGAACCGAGGAACTAGAGTGTGTCATAGGGTAGTGAGTGTAATGCGTAGAACAATGTAGTGTAGGTGACCGAATGGTGAATAGGATGTGCAAGTGCATGGGAAAATGAAGAAAGTGTGATGATATGCATAGATAGAATATGTAGTGATGATAAAACTAGACCCAAGTATAAGGAATCTAGTGTAGTTGTTTCACCATTTTCTTTACATTTTGAATGATGAAACAGATAAGGTTAAGGGCTAGAAGGAATACCTGTTGAATGGGTTGGTTAATGGTTGTCGCACGCATTTTGACTTCTCGATCCAAAGTGTCGATTGTGAGAGCTTACTTTTGGTGGGAGGAACTACGAAATAGAAAACAAGACCACAAAAGAATAGTTAAATAATATATGACGGTGGGTACCTTTAGCGTATGCTAGTTCCGAGAAGTGTGATACTTCATAGATGACTATCAATTCACTATTTAAAATAGCTTAATGCGAGAAATAAGTAAATTCCTACTGTAGTTGATATGATTTAGGTATCTCATTCAAGCACAATAAGAAAATCTAATATAACAGGATAGGTTATAGTCATATATGAATGGTAGGTAGTTGTCAGGGTGTTGGAACTGGTTAGGGTCAGGTTCGGGTTGTTTGGGTCACTTGGTAGAAGGTAGGCTAACTCATTATTGGAAAAGGTGTAAAACACAAAGACCAACCTCGATCGGGTATAAGCGACAACGGTTTAGAAGGGGCCGATTGACGGTCGTGGATAACCGCGACAGGTAGGTCGGGGTGAAAGGAAATTAATAAGATATGATTGTGGGGATTGAAATGGAGCTAAACAGAGATGGAAGGGTGGATGGGGAGGTCTGTAAAGGTCTCAGGTATACTCAAAGGGGTGTAGGAGGCGAGAATGGGTGATTTGGTGGTGTGGGTAGAGGAATGGCTAAGTCTACAAGTAGGTAGAAGATTGGAAAATAACATGCAAAGTATAAACTGATAATAGAAGTAACAAGGCTATTATACTGAAATAGACTATGCTGGTAAAAGGTATACTTACTGTGGTATAGGATTGATGGCTGAATGGTGATGGCAGTTGATCAGAAGAATGGTGTTTGGTACCACAATAGTGCTCCCTGGAATGCTTCTATGGATGCAATACCTCCGGATCTCGCCCAGGTGCTTGCTGGATGTTTGGGTGCGTGAAAAGACTATGGTTCTTCTTGCATGCAGCTCTCTTCTCGTCTTCTTGCTCTCAGAATGTGCCAACCTCTTAGAAAAATTCCCAACCCCTCCAACAAGGTTTCTAAGGTGAATGAATGGTAACCGACGATGGTTCCATCTTGACCGATGTCGGTTAAGGTGAGATTCCCTAGGTTTACTAAAAATGGCAGATCTTTCCAATTTCTTGGGCTAGGTTGGTTTATTCTTGCGGATCAGAATGGAAGCTTCCCTTCTAATGAGGGGGAATGTGGTTAGAGAAATTTAGGGATTGATTTTAGGGTTAGACCAAATCTTAGCTCATTAAGGCAAGTAAGACTTAGTTATTGTTAGTTATGGAAACATGCCAAGAATAGGTCTAGGGTGAGGTGGCTAGATGAGGTGTCTAGGTGAGGTGGAAATTAGGTCAATTAAGGTAGTAAAATAATGGATATTGTGAGGATGGGTATTTAATTTAATTAAAATAATTAAATTAATTATTAATGTGGGGTGAAAGGGGGACATGGTTAGGTTCCCATGTTTAAGTTGGTTATCTAATCAGGGGCTAAGGGGAATGTAACCAAATTTAGGTGTCTACATTTGCCCCTTTTTGTCATGTAGCTTGTATTGGTAAGCGATGCTAACAAAAATAAGAAGTGGGTGCCCCATGTGTGGGTGAATGTGATCCCCCTCAAACTAGGAACTGGTGAGGTGGAAGACGGAAGTGGTGAGTGGTTTGATAAAAGGTGGGTGTGGTGAAAAGGAACGTAGATGTGGGCAAATGTGGGAAAGGGTAGAGGTCAAAAATAGGTAAATAGGTAAATGGGCCAAGGTCAAAGGTAGTGGCGAGAAAATGCATGCACGAGTTATAAAACTGTGACATGGTTCCAGGTTGAAGAGCTTGCAAACTCTACATCGTCTAAGGTCGATAGGTTTATCCGAACAAGGTTGAAGTGATTCGATATCCAAGGCATAGGATATGGTGCGGAAACACAACGTAGGTCAGGTGCAAGAACGTTTAGGTATATTCTGGTACACCAAAGGTTGGGTCAGGATAAACAACATGGCAATAGGCAAGGTAAAGTCATTAGGTCAAACAACATGGGTAATAGTGTCGCAAGGTATAGCGAGCACATGAGTTCACAGGTCACTAACAATGTTTGGTCCAGGTAGTTAGGTCATGAAACGGGTAGGGCCAAGGTACGGGTAAAATAACAAATCCTAAATGTAATTAAGGACGGGTATAGGTAACGTAGGCTTGGAGGTGGGTTCCGATAAGGGTGGCTAAGGTCAAACAAATGGTGGGGAAGGGTAAATGTTGGTCAAAAATGGGGAAACGGTATTGATAAGAGTATGGCGAGGAACCAATGCTTTGGTCATACTTAACTGGTGATGGTCTAGGTAAACTGATCATGGTTTAATAGGGCACAAGACAAATGTCACTTTAGGTACAACCGACCACCGTTTTCTAGGGCACAGGACCGATGTCGGTTTAGGTATAACCGACATTATCGTCAAGTTAATGTGGGTATATAAAGAGGAAAAAGTCGTATAATACGAATTCATTTGTACACTTTTGACTTTTGGAAAATGACAGAGTGTTGAATGAGTTGTGCTTTTTCGTGAGAGAAGTGCGCTAGACTATACTTGAGGTGAGATGGAGAGATCCAGTGGGGAGAGGAGTTAGGCAAATGGGCCCACGCGATCAGCGAGTTAGTGGATTGGTGGAGAGGTTGGAGGTAGAGGTGTTACATGGCGAGGCGGAGAAGGGTCGGGTGGACTGCCAAAGATAGCGCCGCGGCTAGACGTGCCACCGCGGAGGTGACGCCGAGACAAGGTAAGAGCTAAGATTTTCTATGTATTGTTTGTTAAATGTAGAAGGGAATATGGGTCAAGGGGGTGTGGGTAGGGTAGAGAATTTTAAATTTGGTGGTTAAAATGGGTGAGAGGAGGGGTGGGAAAAGGCATAAGTAGGTTGAATAGGGTTGGGGAGGGATTTGGGGAAGTTTGGGTAGGTGTCTAGGAGAAATGGGAGAGAAATGGGGGAATAAAATTGGGGTTTGGGTTTGGGCGTAGTAATAGTGACCGACGTCGGTTGAGGTATAGCCGACCTTAAATCTGTATATATCGACATCGGTCAGGATTGAAGAACCGATGTCGGTTTAGCATGGACCAGTGTCGATCAGAGTGACTGCACCGCTTAGTGAATTTAGGGTGTAGGTTTGTTAGGGTTGGGGGTTTGGGGTTTAGGGTTTAGGTTGGAGGGTTTAGGTTGGAAGGGTTTTAGGTTCAGGGTGGGGTTAGGTTGGGGTTTGGGGTTTAAGTTGGAGGGTTTAGGTTGGAAGGGTATGTGGTTTAGGGTGGGGTTAGTTTAGGATTTGGGGTTTAGGTTCAAGGTGGGGTTAGGTTGGGGTTTGGGGTTTAGGGTTTAGGTTTGAAGGGTTGAGGTTTGGAGGAAAAGGGGTTTAGGTTGGTAGGGGTTAGGTGGGGGTGGAGGGAAATGTTGGTTAAAGGCAAGTTGAATAATGTTTGTGTTTTGTTGAATGCAGCTAGAGAGCAACTACGGATGAGAGACCGAGTACCACCCTTGTTCGTGGAGGTACAAGGGAGTGCAATAGCCAATGAGTGGAGGCATGTGATGGATGTCACTTGATAGGCATGAGACATTACAGGCATATAGTACAGGAGCCTAGCCTTATGGTCACACTCATTGAGAGATGGGATACAATAACCAACACATTCCATTTCTTGGATGGGTGAGTTGCAAGTCACCCTAGAGGATGTCCATCGGATCTGCGCCTACCGATAGTGGGACAAAGACATGTGTATTCTATATCCTCGAAGGCCTCTTAGGAGTTGATGCTAACAATTTTTGGCAAAGGTATGGCAGAGATAAGGTTCCATAAAGCATCGGCGAGCTATGGTGAGATGTATGCAACCCATCCAGGAGAGAGATGAGGCTAGTAGTTTTGATTATGGAGCGGTGTGTTGTTTTACACTACTGAGATGTAGAGGGGGGAGATTCCCACAGGCGCCGATGAGGGTCCTTCATGACATAATGGAGGAGAGGACCCGCTTTGCTTGGGCACCAGATACTTGGTGTAGTTATACAGGGAGTTGTGAGCATATAGGAGATTACGGTGATTTAGCCTATGATGCACCTTTCTTCTCCACTATTGGGTAAAAGAGCACATTATATGTGTGAGGCCACTAGGTATGCCCCAGGATGATGCATTCAAGCCGGGTTTTTTTTAGTGGGTTACTGGTGTTGGGTGTTGGGTGCCGGTTACTAAAGCGCGCAGAGATGTTAGGGCTACACACGATGTAGCCTATTACAAGCATTTGCTAGAGAGTTTATCCAGCGATGGACATTATTTGGAGGCCCTACATGGTTTTTCCATCATATGGGTAGATGGCCATAGAGTTAGACCAATGACAATGAATTCTATGGTTAGAGGGGTGTCGCATGGAGAGCATAAGCCGATACCCGTAGACAGGGTCGAGACAAAGATTTTGGGCTATTACATGATGTACCACCTCCCTTCCCATAGTATAGAAGGGATGACGTGGAGAGACCGATGTCCCCTCCACAACTTACCGTGCCGACAGGGTCGAAGGAGGCAACAGCAGTGCCGAGCACATTGATGATGTCAGGTGTACTGAGAGATACAGACATTGGTAAGTAGCTCAATTGCGAGCAACACCACCTGCACTTCGAGACAACCAGATGTGGCCACCCTCACAGTTTAGAGGGACATGTTATAGGGACAAATGGTCGCCTTAAAGGACCAGTTACATGTTTATAGGGACAGTGGCGGGTCACAAGCAGAGGTGGTCATGTTACAAGCACAGGTGATGGCCCTTCAGGCCCAAGTCACAAAGATTACGGGCGGTGTACCCACACAGGGTGGGGTCGGAGATAGGGAGCAGTGGTCATCCTACAGGCACATGTGACAAGATTGTGGGGTCGGTTAGCCTTTGTACAGGCACAAATTCCGGCCTTATAGGCCCATATTGCTACACAAGCACCAACACTAGAAGTGATAGAAGGACAAGCTTAGGGATAGGGTCCCATGGTACACGTACGTATGCAGGTCAAAGACCCTTATTGATAGGCAGAGTACATAGGTTGAAGTAAGACCCATGGCACCTCCTCAGACAGTGCCCATGGTAAGATTCAGGGAAGCCCTGGGTGAGGCAAGGTATTATTAGGATCATTTGGTAGCATCGAGAGATAGATGTCCCTTCATATACGGAGTACCGAGAACATTAGGCCTCAAGTGAGAGGACCTGATCCCACACTCACATTGTGGAGAGCACAAGGGGCCAACAAGCCTAGAGGTAGGAGTAAGGTCAGGCCACCAGTGTATGGAGGCTAGATCTCAGGTGAGGGGCCATCGACTGCTAGATCGAGGCCCACAAACAGTGCCGAGGCGGATGTGGGGCACCACACCGAAGTGGAAGAGGAGTCGAGAGAGACCGATGCAGAGATCTGAGGAGCAGGCGAGGGATATCGTCATTTTGGATAGTATAGGGATTATCTACGGTATGGACCATCTGCATCTTGACGATTTTTTTATATGATACCGGCTGCGTGTGCTGATGATGTTTTGTATATGATACCAGCCTACATGTCAATGATGTTTTGTATATGATACCGGCTACCGTGCGCCACGATGATCTTGAGACATTTGTAATAGATACATTGTATATTGGATATATTTGAGTAGACAGGTAGAGATGTTGATGATTTATATATATGGCAATGATGATGTTTATGGCATGATGTGTATATGTACTTTCGATGATGATGTTGTACATGTGATGGGAACTAAGTAAGTTAGGCGTGATAGAATCAGGTCGTATGCATGGATAGAGGCAGGTCATAGGCATGGATGGATTCAGGTCATAGGCATGGATTGAATCAGTTAGTTTAGGTAGGATGGAGTCAAGTTAGTATGATGGAGTTACGTTGGTTTAGGCATGGATCGAGTCAGGTTAGTTTAGGCATGGTTGGAGTTAGGTTGATGTAGGCATGGTGGAGTTAGGTCGGTTAGGCATGGTTGAGTCAGGTTTTATGGTTGATTGACTTTATAATTCATTAATGTGTGGAATTTTTTATGGTATGGATTGTGTTAAGATGATTTGTAGGAAAATGTATGATTATGGTAGAGAAATGGTAGATGTGATGAAATGAATGTGTAAATTATGATGGTAAAGATGTTTAAGCAATTGTTGCTTATGTGGTTTAAATTCCATTTATTGATATAGAAAGGAAACTAATTAGGGTATAATGTGAATAGGAAAAGGAAAGAGAAAGGGGTAATTGCTTATGGTAGAGAGTGGTCGAGCTTACCTCCAAGGGCCCCATGCCCTCGAGTGCTTTGCCTACAT
This sequence comes from Taxus wallichiana var. yunnanensis, assembly GCA_018340775.1. NCBI lineage: Eukaryota > Viridiplantae > Streptophyta > Pinopsida > Cupressales > Taxaceae > Taxus > Taxus wallichiana. The sequence goes on along the minus strand of CM031235.1, from coordinate 107,862,017 downwards.
AGTCCAGTGAAAAGGGACCTCGGCCAATGTAGTTCTCCCATAAGGTAGGGAAGATTGTGATGAAGGAAAGGAATGGATTGATAGGGCTTATCATTGATTTTATGGTTGATAAATATGTTTGGAAGTCCATATTTTGTTGATTACTATGATCTAATCCCAAACTGATTGCATCTAGCCCCCTCAGCGTCTTACGATCAACATGATAAAACCTCTTATCTTTGGATGATGAGTTACAATGCAGTTCCACACCGGTAGCTGCCAGAAACTACATGATGACAAGGCATTTACATAAAGAGATGACCAAGACTTGAACACTAGTGGAGGCTTTGTTTTGGTTCCCTACGCTCCCCGTGCTTTCGGGCTACCTTGTCCAAGTGTAGTCCCTTAAGAGCCCTGAGACCAAAACACGCTATATCTTTTTGACAGTGATTTCTTGGACTCAAGTGGCACCTAGAGACGTCTCGTTAGATCCAAAACCTCCACGTAAAGTACATGAATAAATACAAATGATTGAAAAATTACTTTTTGATGAACATGATGCAGGTATACAGGATGATGGAATAAAATACCAAGAAGAGGTCTTAAATGAAGAAGAGAAAGTTTGTGACAAGGACACTTTAAATGTAGAGTTGAGGTTGTTGAGGTGAACAAAGAACCCATAGAAGTGGGTACAGAAGATTTCATATTTGATGAAGATGTGAAATTACAAAATGATATTTTGTATGAACAAACACTAGTACTGTTAGATGAATTTATGAGAGGAGAATATGTAAAGTCTTATGGATTACGAAAAGAAGAATAAGTTCGGAACTAGAATTACATGATGTGGCCATGAAGAATGAGTGGGAAGAATTGATTAAAATTTTGAACATGAAAGAATACACCAAAGAGGCTATCATGCCTCATATTTTTATTTCTAATTTTTCATTTTCTTGTGAATGTGTAGGTTTGTTAGATAAAGAGTTACGAGCCATAGATAAAAGAGCTCTGCAAGAAATCCAAAACAAAAGATCAAGAAACACATTGTCATCCTGTGAGTGGAAAGTCGTGAAGGAAGCAAAGATGAGAAACAAAAATAAAAATAAATCAACCAATAAAGAAAGAACATTGAAGAACTAGAAGAAACAAAGGAAAGAAGTAGAAGCAAAATTGCATTTGAGAAGGAGATCAAATCTTTTCCCTCCTAGGAATTGGATGCAGATCATCGGTGCTTCATTTAATGATTTGGAGTCCATTTGTGGTTTAGGAATAAATTTTATGTTCACATGTCTATGTTGGGCTAAGAGACAGTCATAAGTTGAATAATAATGTTTCCATATTGTGTGTAGTTGCAAAATTTAGTCATATAAGACATAATAAGACATTTATTGTCAAATTTGGGAAGTGAGTTTGGTTGTGAGCGGGTTTTGGATTGTTATAACTCCTTAATATATTTAGGGAGGTTTGTTATGTGTGTTCTCCAAGTTTAGAACATTGTTACAAAAAAACAAGGAGATTGGTTTAGTGGTTATTCAAGCCAAAATTGACTTTAAATTTGTATTTTTAGTTTTTGAATACAAAGTGGCCGGAGGAGGAGATATGCATCTAATTTTAGTGGAACAAAGCTTGGATGAGCATAATGAGTGCATGTAATGGAGATGATTGAAGATCTGAATGGGAAATGACACTTTGGTGTCATTTCTATAAGTATTTATGTATTTCACGATAATGATTTTTTTTGTGCTCAGAAATAAGTACTACTTCATGCATTTTGGCATTCGAATTAGAAAACAATTGAGGTTGAATTAGTAATAGAAGTGGAGCTCTATTAATTATAAGTTGAACATGCATATTTTATCTTTTTACTTCCAAGTCGGATCTAAATATGAACTAATTTCTTCATGATTGAAATTGTCATATATTTTATTTAGTCCAGTGATTGGGTTGTGCATCACAATGTTGCTCCTGTAGTGCGGCATTTTGAATATCTATTTCTTTATTTTGAATAAGTGTTAAAGAAGGGAAAGTGATTTTGTTGCTTAAATAATTGCTCCCGTTAAAGTAATTTTTGAGAAATTTATCCAAAAATAAATGGAAAAAAAAATTCTATGCAAAGATATGAATGAACGAGAAAATGGAAAGATTGTAGTTTGGTACATATGGCGTAAACGTTGCAGAGAGGAAGTTTTATAAATGTAATGGATCATTTTTGTTTTCGAGATCCATCCCGATATATAACTTTGGATATGTTTTGATTAATTTTATTGTAATTGATATAGACCATATATTAAAAAAATTATAAAAAAATAGTAATTTTACATCCATTTATTAGATAAATGTTATCATGCGAACATTAGAATAGCTATGGAGTTCTCAAATATATTTAACGGTATCATAGATTTGAATAGATATTGTACTCATAATGTGTTTTGGAAAGAATGATATGTCAAAATATTAATTGAAGGTTTTTTCTAAATTTTTCATTTCTATTCTTATTTTGTTAGTTTCAGTATTAAATAAACTCCATTCATATTGTTTTTTAAAATGATTTGGGTGAATATATTTCATAGGCATGATTGAGTGTAGGTCATAGGCATGGTTAAATGTAGGTCATAGGCATGAATGAATGGTTGTTAAATATAGGTGTTGATGAGCTAGTCCTGTATAGGATAATCAATAAGTAATGAGGAAGGAAAATGGTAAGAGGTGGTAAAAGAGTCGCTTAATTGATAAGAACCCTAATGAGTCAACCATACCTAAGAGGGGCTTATGAATGTAAGACCCTAAAGGCATTACGTAATGGACCATTCTAAGGGTGAAGAAAGTTGCATAATCACAAAATGTCACATTTGCGGCAAGTCCCTTGAGTAACGAGGGAATTAGGCTAAAAGGAAAGGAGGTGAGAATAGGTGGTGTAGCATAACTTAGTGTACGACAACATGTCTTTTGGAACAAGTAACCCAAGATCAAGAATAGGCAATTCCATGACAAAAATTTCATCTTTTTCCTTCATTTTTGGTTTTTAATAGACTGATCGATGCGGGAAGTCTATATGGGATGAGTATATTATCTCCTTGAGGTCTTTGTGAAGTTGATCGATGCAGAAGCTTCTGGATATTTATTACATTTTTGTAATGACCTTATATAGTTGTCCTTCAAGGAGCAAGTCTATTTATAGTGGTGGAATTAGAGTGAAGAGATGTCCCATTTGAGGGAGTCATCTTTTGCTGGAAGTTTGACTCAAGGAGTTGTATCCCTTTTTTTTTTTGGACATTTAAGTCATGGACAAGACTATAAAGGAAGATTAGGTTCTTGTTTAGAAGACAAGACTGTAGCACACAAAGATTAACTATGAAAGAGGTGGTTTCGAGTGATGAACAACCATGGGATTCCATCTTGAAGAAGATGAAAAGTATCCATGAGAATCATGCTATGAGTAGAGCCATGGTACTCATATTGAAGACAAGGCTAAAATGGTGACGAGTAATCACATGATTCTTGTTTAGTCGTGGATCCTCAAAAACGGGTAATATGGAAGGTGAAAAATGCTCAAGGGATGAGTGATCAACTGATAGAAAGTGATATAGGACTTGATATCAACAATAAAATGGTCGAAGATGCAAGGCATTAAGGGGCTCAAGTTTGGGTTTACCTTCGAGTGAAGACAAATGATAAGCTCCTGATCCATAGGCATGGGTAACGATATAAGGTCCAAGCCAATTAGGAGAAAATTTTCCCGTTTACTTTTCTCTTCTTTGGTTACATGTTGATTTTCTTTTAGGACAAGGTCACCGACCGAAAGGTTCATTCGTGAACATGTTTTTATAGGCACATTTAATACGTTTTTGATAGATTTGGAGATGGTCAAGATCATTGAGATGACACTCACCTAATAACTCAAATTGTGCCAAACGATCCTGAAAAAGTCATCGTCAATCGTTGAGAATGTCTTATAGTGAGATGCGGAGAGATGGAATATAGACTTCAAGAGGTAAGACAACCTCGGTACCATAGACCGCACAAAAGGGTGTGGCAACAAAAAGTGTGAATACTAGTACGATAAGCCCACAAGGCAAAAGGAATGTGCATATGCCAATCTTTCCGAGTATCATTAAACACCTTCATAAGAATTTTGTTTAAGGTTTTATTGGTTGATTCCTCTTGACCATTGGTTTACGATAATAAGGTGATGAGAAACTAAGTTGAATGCCAAAACATCACATAGTTTGTGTAGGGTTTGTTTTTGAATTATTTTCCATTATCGGTGATGAGGCGGTGAGGAACACCAAAGTGACAAACGATATGATGGTTGATAAATTCACAAATTTTCTTAGCTTTTGTAGAAATGAGGGAATGGCCTCTACCCATTTAGTGTAATATTCAAGAGTGGCTATAATCCATTGGTGGCGTTGGGAATAATGGGTGTTGATCTCACCGACAAGATCCAAACCCCATTGAGAGAAAGGCCAAAGGTCTTGTGCAACCTATAAGGCGTGACTAGGTGTGTGATGAAGATTAGCATGTTGTTGGCATTTTACACAATGTTTGACATAAGCACAACATCTTGGTTTAGGGCTAGCTAATAATAGCCTAGGCGAAGAATGTGTTTTGTGATAGCCAAACCACTAAAGTTACCTCCACAAATTCCATCGTGGACTTTTTAACGGTGTAAGGAATTTCAGAAATCAGTAAGGCATCGTAAGAGAATGTCGTCGAAACCGTGCTTGTAAAGAAGACCACCCATGATGACATAATGGGAGACACTTTTAAGAAAGGCACGTTGTCCATTACGAGTGAGATCGATAGGTAGAATGGAAAGGGAAAGATAGTCTGCATATTGCTTATACCAAAGGTCACATGGGTCAGGGGAAATGGTTCCGACAGAGTAAACTTCACGAGGTAAATAAGAGGGTGATTGTAGCCTTTTTATGGTGACAAATATTTTAGAGTCAAGGTGAAGCAGGTATCTGAGAAGCCAAGCAAGCCATGGTATCCGTAAATTTATTGGTAGAACGTGGGGTGGTTTGAAGTGTATAATGGTCAAAGGTGGTCAAAAGCATATCTACGTGATGCTTATACTTTTGAAGGATCTCATTACGACACTGGTATATACCATTGACTTGGTTTATGACCAACTGAGAATCACCAAAGATATTGATTGTCTTAACATTTAAGGCATATGTAGCCTAGAGACCTAATACGAGTGCTTCGTATTCCGCAATGTTGTTTATACAATCAAAATCAAGTTTGAAAGACAAAGGCATAGGTTCACCCTCAAGGGGGATGAGGATAACACTAGCCCCTCCCCCATGTTGACACTTAGAGCCATTGAAGAAGAGTTTCATTTGGTAAGTGGGCTCGTCCAGGGAAAGGGTAGTTATAGACTCATCTGGGAAATCAAAGTTAGATGGTTGATTCCCAGAAATAGGTGCATCGGCTAGTTGGTCAGTAATAGCCTGGCCCTTAATGGACTTTTGATGAATGAATTCGAGGTCAAGGTCAGCCAGAAGCATAAGCCAACGTGCAACGCATGTTGATGTTGATATGGTTTGGCATACAAATAGTGTAATGGGTCGTATTACTAATGACGAAGGTTTTTGGTTGAGTAGGTAATGATGGAGTTTAGTGGTGATGAAAACTAAGGCTAAGCGAGTTTTTAGCATGGGTATATCTAGTTTTGTAGTCCAAAAGGGTATGGCTTATGTAATAAACATCTTGCTCTCGTGTTGATAGTCACAATGAGCAAGCATGGCACCCGAAGAATGGTCACGGCATGGAAATATATAGGTAAAAGGGTTGGTCATCTTTAGGAGGAATGAGTACTGGTTGTTGAATAAGGTATTTTTTAAGGCCTCAAATGCTTTATGGCATTCATCATCCCATTGAATGAAACATCTTTCTTGAGAAGACAATGAAACTGTTGACAATGGTCAAAAAGTTGCGAGATAAAATGATTTAATGGATTGCAGCTTACCTTGTAAGCTTCAAAGTTGACAGAGATTAGTGGGTGGAGGCATTTACAAAATAGCCTTGACTTTAGTAGGATCGACTTCTATGCCACATAAAGAAATGATGAAACCTAGGAGTTTTCTAGAAAGTACCGCAAAGACGCACTTCTTTAGTTGAAGATGAACACAATACTTGATGAGGCTGGTCAAAGATGACTTTAAGGACGGGAAGGTGTTCGGTTCGATGTTTGATTTGGAAAGTAGATCATCTACATAATCTTCCAATATGCGATGCATGATGTCATGGAAGATGTAAGTCATGGCTCGTTGATATGTAGCACCAACATTTTTGAGGCCAAAAGGCATGACTCAATAGTAGAAGGTCCCCTAAGGGGTGATGAAGGCAGTCTTGTGTTGATCCTCTGAGCTAGTAATATTTGATTATAGCCCGATAAACCATCCATGAGTGATAACATTTCATGGCCAGTGGTGAGATCAACTAGTTGGTCAATGCCTAGTAGTGGGAAATCATCTTTGGGATAGGCGAGGTTGAGGTCATGGAAATATATGTAAATGTGGAGTCCCCATGTCACCTTTGTGACAGAATGGTGTTAAAAATCCATTGGCGATACTCAATGGGTAGGATGAAGGAAACCGATGTAAGATGTTGAAACTCTTCCTTGACTGTAAGAGCAATGCGAGTATGCATTTTTCACACTTTTGTTTGATGGATTTGGCATCAAGAATGGTTACGATATTGTGGACCATGATTTTAAGGTCAATACCAGGCATATCGGCATAGGACCAGGAAAAAGTGTTGTCATGGTCCCGAAGGAAAGAGATGAAGGCTTTCATTCAAGAGTGAGTGTCTAAGGATTGGCTGATCTTTAGAATGTGTGGGTCATCCTGAGTGTTAATGTTGATTTCAATGGTTGATTCGTTCAACATGGTTTGTGTCTTAGAGGGTAATGACCAATGAATATAAGAGTCTTCCACACCAAGGTGCGTGAGGATGGACTCATCATCCTGACATTGAATGATGTTAATAGAAGGTGTATCATCATCGATCATGTCAGGATACATGAATGGGAAAGAAGAGGGAGCCTCGTCATTGCGTTGATAAGTCAGCGGTCCCGGGGAAATGGTGTTTACGAAAAAAAAAAAGTTAGGAGGAATAGATTCAGGATCTATGGACTCCGTGGGTGAAGATGGTAATGTGGGTGAATGAGAGGGGGAATATTTCTCATCCTGGATAAGGTCGACGTGAACCTTCTTGGAGGGTGGAGCGTCAAAACCAATGCCACTACGGTCATTATGTTTACGAGAGGTACAGAAATGACAGTATGGCGGCCTTGTTCATAAAAGTCGAAGTCAAATCCTTACCACGAGCACCGGTGGAAGAAAGTATGAGCGAAGCAACAGATTAGTGATGGAGTGTAGGTCAGATGAAAATGGTTGGGCTTGGGATGGAGGTTCGAGTTTATAGGTGGCAATATCAATTCCCCCATATGTTAGATTGGTGCGAAGGTGGGGAGGGCCATAAGGAAAAACATCACCAATGTGGATGTCGTAGCTGGGGTGTTGATACAGATTCCCATACTCTTGTGGGGTGAGGAAGGTGTCGATATTGTATAGGTGGTATTCCCCTAGAGTGAGGCATTGAAAAACACCTTCTAAGGGATCAGTAGTCGGTATGTGGGTAGCAGGGATAGATGGCTCACTAGATGATGGGGAAACAAGTGCGTCAGTGGTAGAGGCTACAACTGCAGTGGGGATAAGCAAGGTTAGATGCAGCAGAGGTAGTGGTAGTTTTGGTGGATGGGCTCATGGGTGAAGGTGAAGTGGTGATAGTGGTAGATGCCTTGACCGGTACAAGCACATCATTAGGCCGATATAGCATGTTACAGGTCTTGAAAGGTGATGGGTCGATAGGGATGGTGTAATTATGTCCCTCATGTTCAAATTTGAGGCATCGATGTAAAGTTGAAGGGACATAACCCATGGAATAGATCCAAGGTCGGCCGAGCAACAAGTTATACTTGGAACTCCCCTTTTAGGACATAGAAAAGTTCCAGGATAGTGCGGGGACCCACGCGGACATGGAGAACAATGGTACCTAGGGTAGAGGTCATGGCGTCATTAAAGGAGTGCAACATAACCGGGTTACCATGCATGTAATTGGAAGGTATCCGCATTTGGTTGTATGCATGGGAGGAGATGATGTTAATGCTAGTACCACCATTGATCATAACACGTCGTATGTGTATATTATTGATAAAGAAGAAGATGAAAAGAGTGGGGTCGGGGTTGCAGACTGGAAGGGAGCGATATCTTCATCTGAAAATCTAAGGTCACCACTTGGTGAGTAGGTGGAGGTGTAGAGGAAGGAGAAGACCTAGTGAGAGAGGCTACGTGGTGAGGGGTAATGATGGAGGCTACGGGTTTGGGGTCATTTGGTAATACTTCAATAGATTGAAGGACCTCCATGAGGGCTTGACGATGTGACTCCGAGGTTTGGACAAGGTCATATAAAGATATTTTGAGGGGGATTGGTGTAGTTGTTTTAGCATTGTGTGATGTGTGACCCCATCGGAAATAGGATATACAGGACCTTGAATGGTGACTTTGGGTATGGGTGCAATTTATATGTTGGGTACAAAGTTGGTTGGTGGGCCACCACTTTTTCCTTTCCCTTGTCTTTCTAAGCACATGTGTGTAATGTTGCTCATGTTAATCTAAGGGAGGTGGATGAAGAGGGTGTTTCATGGAAGGTATAGTGGCATGAGGGATAGAACCTAGTGGGGATACGATCCTTGTGAAATGAGTAAGGCGCATTGGCATTTTGGTGGTGGTTTGGCCAACTCTCTTATATGAACCATGTTGATCTCAAATCTTGGGGGTGGATCAAAGAGTTGTGGGGGTGGATATTTTGGTCGCTAAGTAGGTAATGGGAGAAGATCTATGGAAATTGGTGAAGGTGAAATGGGGTCCTCATCAAGAAGATCATCATCATCAAAATTTTCTTCTGGGAGGACACAATTGGACAAGAGTAGTTTTTAAAGCCTTACAGTTCTCTACATTGTGTCCTGGCACACAATGGTAGGCACAAATTTTGGTTTCGTCAAACCCTTTTGGTTTGGGTTTGAGTGGGTCGTAAGGTCTAAGAGGTGGTAATGTGATGACGGAAGTTTCGAGGAGATTAGTTAAGATTTTGGCATAAGATCCTGCTAGTGGATCATAATGGGAGGTGAATGTGGGTTTGGGTGTAGGTATAGCTGATTGTGGAGGAAGAGGATTTATAGGAAAGGGGGTGGGTTGGTTTACTAGTTTGGTATGTGAAGTGGTCTTAGGTCTTGGTTGCATTTGCTTGGGTATGGGCATGGTAGAAGAGCTAGCGGTGGAAGGTTTGGTTGGTTTAACTACCTTATTGGAGGGTAGAGGATTTTTAGCTTTAGGTTGCATCTTTTTGGGAAATGATGACACAGGTGTACGAGATGTGGAGGAAAAACCAATCGTGGAAAGGACGAGTTACCACGGGGTAACCGAGGTGTTGTGGAGGTGGGTGGTGTAGGTTGGGTAGGAGGCGTGAGTGAAAGAGAAGAAAGTGTCATGGGTAGTGAAGAAGTTATGGACGGTAGTGGAGGTATGGGTGGTAAGAAGGTTATGGGTTAGTGTGGAGGTTGCGTGTGTTGTTTGGGTATATTAGAGACCTGTGATGAGGAAATGGGTTGTTAAGTTCTTGGTTTACTAGTGGACAGGTTTTCTTGGCCAGGGTTGAGGGGTGAGGTCCTAAGATGGATGAAAGGGGTGAAGTTGATAATGGCATGGTATGCGAGGTTGGTGTATGAGGCCTAGGAGATTAGATCTTCTTTTTAGGGGTTGGGGTAAGTTTAGCATTAGTTTTGGAAGATGTGGCTAAATCTAGTTCGATGGGTGGGTGAGTAAGGTTAGTTGTCGGTATGACCCCCAAGGTAGGGATATGTTTAGGTAAGGGAGATTATAAAGGTGAGGGTAGGTGTTTGGGTGTAGATGTATGTTGGGTTATGGGCAGCGGTGTGAGTTGGGCCATGGGTTCGACTTGAAGGTGTTGCAATAGTCGTGGTTGTGTTTGGCTCGGTTGCTCAAACACTTTTGGATAGATAGTGGAGGTGTCGGTGAGGGACAACCGCATTTGTTTTGAAACGGAAGTAGAAGGCATCCCCAAATTACGGCTCTATCGATATAGTCCAAGAAATTGGCCAAGCGTGAAAATGGTGCTTTTTTATTCCCATGGATCAAGTTGCAATTCCTGTAAAATGTGTTCGAGACATAGGGAAATGGCTAGCCTCAGACTTTGTGGGTAAGAGAGACGAAAACATATCAGCAGGATCCTAAGATCCAATGGTGAATGGTCATCCAAAGGCAATGGTATTTCTACATGATCCTCTATGGGTAGAGGAGAGGATGGACTACACAAGGTGGAATCTCCTTGTGATGGTGTAGGTGGTAGACATGCATCTCCTATGAGTAGGCAAGGTACCACTGACAACTGCTTAGAAATTTGAGGGGTCAAAGGTGGCGTGCTAATTATAGGCTCTTCCACGAGTGATGGAGAAAATGAAGGGGGTTCCCCTGTGGGTGGAGGAGTAGATGAAATTGGCTCTTGTGTAGGTAGTGGAGCTCGGGCTAAGATTTCATCTATGGAAGGAACATGGGGCAATTGGGAAGCAACTAGTATGTCATCAAAAATAGCATGGACCTCACTGGACATTGCTATCATTGTTTGAAGTGTCACTAGCTTGGTTGGAAGATGGGGCATGATTAGGGAATGGCTTCTTGAAGATGTGTAGGTTTTGGTTAGCGGGTGCATTCGGGCTATCCAAGACTAGATCTCCATTGTCTAACATTTCTTGGATGATATTCTTGAAGGTGATGCAATTATTATCACTATGACCTTTGACACGATGATAGTTGCAAAAGTCATGTTCCTTATACCATGCAGGCATGGGTTGCTCAAGATCAAAACCAATATGTGGTTTTATAGGTGGAAGGGTAATGGCACCAGCCTTAACAAGCTTTTCCAAAATAGAAGAGTAAGATTCTCCTATCAAAGTGTACTTTTGTTGTTCTCATCTGAATTGAAAGCTTGGACGCGAGAGATATTAGGAGGAGGTTTGACTAGGTTTGACTGATGAGGGGGACTAGCCTTGATAACTACGGCATTGGAAAATCCTTTAGGTTTTGAATATTTTTTGGGGGTTCAAGACAAAGACGCATCATTTGATTTGAACACGATGTTCTTCTCATGAAGTTGAATTTTCTTTTATTTGATAGCACAAATTTCCAATTTCTCGTACCATGGTGAATGCCTCATCAAAAGTGTGAAAGGTCTGCACCTGAGTTGGTGAGATGTGTCTTGCACAAACCTGAGTAAACAAATCTATGAGTTCAGTTTGAGGTAATTGAAATGTGAGTCAAGTTAATTAGGGTCACGCTGAGCGAGCGATAAAGTCGATGATAGACTCATCTTCGTATTGTCATGTGGAATAAAGATCGCTTATGGTAATCTTCTTAACAATGTTGATGGAGAAGTGATCTAGGAAGGCTTGGGCTACTTGATTAAATGAGTAGATGGAGTGTCTTGGTAGCCCACTGTACCAGTCCAATGTGGGTCGTGTCAAGGACATCGGGAAGGTCCGTAAGAGTAAAGCATCGTCATGGGTGATCAAGTAACACCCATGTTTGAAAGACCAAAAATGTTGTTGCAGGTCTTCTTTACTATTGAAACGGTTGAATTTTGGCATTTCCCAATGTACATGGTATGGGAAAATAGGGATAGACAGATGAATGGGATCATTACAGATTTCATCATAGGTGAGAGAATTACGTGAGCCGTAAACCAATGCTTCTAGTGTCTGCATCCTTTCCATCATCAATTTGATAAGGTCGTTGGTAGGTTATGGTGGAAGGGTTCCTCTTGTGCCATAAGGTGGATGGTATTGAACTTGTGATGTGGGCGACATTCCATTATATGGTGATGCCGAATAGGAGGTTAAGAATAGGGGACCGACATAGTGGGCATGTATCTAGAATGGGTGATAGACGAGATAGGGGTTATTGATAGTATGTGTACATGTAGGTGGGACTAGGTCGTAGTGACTCTAGTAGCGATCGAGGGCAATGTTTGTGGGATGGAGAGGACAAGATTCTAGAATGAAGTAAGGGTCGCCGACACCACTAAGGTCAGGTTGTGTTAACGGTATTTGTGAGATAATGGGTGCAAATAGGGCTATGGCTTGGGTGGTCGATGAGGGGACAACAGATACGACATGTGCGAGTGATCGCAGATACGCACGATCATGGCGGGTATGGGTCCTAGTTGTGAAACTACTGGGGGTGAAGTAGGTGAAGATAATGTCGCATTATTAGGGGCTGATGCAGAAGCGGGAATAAGGGTAGGAGAGATGGATATAGGCATGTTGTATATCAACTGACCTAAGGAGTCCCGAGTGGATGAGTAGGAAAGGAAGAATTGTAAGGCCGTGGGATTCTCGATCGAAGTCATGTAAATTCATCATCACCTACGAATGGTGATAGGTAAGGTTGGATCCATGGGTGACAGGACAAAAGGTGGTGAAGGACTAGGCGGGAGTGGTTGACAACTCGTGTGAAATATAAGAGTGTTGGCTTGACTGCGAGTCAACACCATGTGAATGGGTATATATCAGGTGATTTTGTATCCTGCAGATGACACAGGGGTAGTAAGAATGAAGAAAATAGGTGTCTATAGGTAGATTTGGGTAATATATCAGTTGATGTTCAATACAGGGTAACCAACACTGGTTAAGGATGACCGATGTCGGTTAAAGGGGTAATCGAGATTGGTTATTGTGAGACAGAATAGTTTTACCAAATGAAGCAAAGATTGTTGATGGTTAGATGAAGAAGTTGTATGATGACTATTGACCAAAGTAGAGAGAGTACAGAGACTCACAGGAACTCGACAAAGAAAGAAAATTTAATAAGGGTTTTTAGGCAATTTAACTTGAAAGAACAGAAAATCGATGCCGCTTAAGCAAAATCGATGTCGGTCGTGGTAACTAATGATGGTTACCGTGAAATATGGAAAATGTAGAAAAATGGATTATTGTGAATTTTAGTGAGATATTGTTGTCCCGTAAAATCGACAAGGGAAATTTTGCGGGTAACCCAATGAAAATTTTGTTATGGTCCTCTTTGGGCCCTTTGCGTCGGGCGTTGCAAAGCCCTTTCCCGGGAAATCTAGTTTTCCGAACTTAGCCATTTTTGGTCCTTTTTGGTTGGGCGCACCTTATGTTTGTGCAACACAGTGTAACTATGTGCCCCCTTCATTTCCTTTAGCGCACCCTTCGAAGTGTCAACACACATTTTGGTACGCCTCCCCATGTTACGCCTTTCTTGCATGCGCCAAGGCGCATGCACCTTCGTGTCAACAACATTTTTGTTACACCACGTTTTGGTGCACCAAAGGCGCACGTATTTCTGTGTTGATAGTATTTTTGTTGTGCCAAAGGTGCACATAACAACGTGTTAACACGTGTTTTGGTGCGCCAAAGGGCGCAAGGTTTGAAGTGTCGACAGGTGTTTTGATGCACCTCTTCAAAAAGTGGTTGGCGCATTTATTGCACCCTTGCCTATATATAGGCGCATCCGCCCTGTCACTTTCACAATAAAAACACGTGATAGATTTTATTCCTCTGCATCTGTCAGCTCACCTGTCGTCCTCGTATCACGCTCGTGGACCCCGCTTCGTCTCTCACGTTATATTTAATCCGGGTAGGTGGTCCTTTTCCTCTTATGTTTTTTCTGTTGGTTGTTTGTTTGTGTGGTAGGATAGATGGATCTGTGAAGCCTGAAACCCCTCCCAAGCTCTTCCTCCTCTTTCCAAATCTGCTGGTAAAGAGAGCTCTGCCTTAAAAACACTTGGATCCTTTTGTTGTGCCCTCTTCACTATCCAAGAAACCCTGTAGAAGAGGCTTAAAACCCATGCAAACCCCTCTAGAGAAAGAACCAAGACTTAAAAGTTGGTAGACTGCACTTTTCCTCTTGGCGCATCTGTCATGCTGCTTACTGCATAAAAACAGCTTGCGCCCTCAAAGCGCACTTTCCTCGCCTCGTAACACCCGAAAGCCTTGTGCCCTCTTGGCGCACCGAACTCCTATGTAACATTGCAAAGACATGCGCCATTGGCACACCCCGCACCCACGCAACACCAACTTTACTTTTGCCAAGTATAACACTCGCTTTAAATGGTGCAGCGCATCCCCTCATTATGAAACACATTGCCATGCAAACCTTTCATGCGCCACACTAAGTTCCCCTGTCACACACAAAGATGATGTTACACACACTAAACCTCCGGGCCTTTGCGCATCCTCATGCACCCGTGTTACATGAAAAATATTTGTGCCCGTTATAAAACACATTCAAATGGCGCAGCGCACTTCCACTTACAACAAAAAAAAAATCATGTGCAACATCCATGCGCCTTTGCGCCCTTTGCGCTGATTTGTCCTCAGAACACCCTTTTTCTCAGTGCACCATACTATTTAACCTCAGCTGCGCAGTGTTCATGTGCCTGCGCCCGATGCCTTAAAATTGCTAACTCTTCCTTCACAATGCTTTAATGGGAGATCAAACAATTAACATGACTCTTCCGCGTTGGGTTTCGCTTCTCCTTCTTGCAGATCAACAACTGAGTTCAGAACTACATATGTCTACATCAAGCAAGAGACCAACCAAGTCTAAAGGTAAAGCCAAGCTTACAGAGGAAGAGATGAAGTATAAATATCGAGGGTCGATGCCCGATCCTGGTAGAATGTGACCTGGATATAAGAGACTCTGAGCTCGGTCACATTGATATGGAAGATTTCTGGGCCAGAACTAGGAGGGTCACAGGAAGTCCCTGGATGGATAAAATGGTAGGCAATGGCCTACATTTTTTCGGGGATCCCAAATAAGGTAGTAAACAACGAATTCATGATGGTAGTGGCCCGCTGCTACAACAAAGACACGAGGTGTGTCCAAAATGAGAAGGGAAAGGTCGTGATCAACCTCACTGCCCGGCACTTTGAAATTATGCTTGGCATTCCTCACCACCGGCACTTTGTGGCCATAAGCCAAGAAGATCGCGCCAAGGCTTGGGAAGACAACGAAGACCAAGTATGCTATTGATGAATGAAGTGTACCTAAAAACAAGAAGGTGGTAACCAGATGGCCACAGGTCATTCATCGCAGTGATTTCTCTGAGGAACTAAGTGATACCATCACGTTCCTAAGCAGAGTATTTGGGCTTTCTGACGCCCACTACTTTCATAAATGGATGCTTAGGTACTGGAGACAATGAACAAGAATGTGCCAGATCAACGCTTCGAGTGGGCGGAGATCATAAGCAGCACTATATCCGAGCAGCTCCAACAACTCACCACAACGGGGAGGTTCTACATGAACTCCTACGTAGTTTATGTTGCAACCTCTGAGAGGGATTATCCAAATGTTGATGCGGTGCGGGGTTTGGCCCTAAGTGAAAATATATGAATACTACCTTAACTAAAGTTAGAAAACAGTATTTCACAGTTTACAAAGATCAACGACGCTTTCTTCTATAGCATCGTCTTCCTTTTGAGGCCAAACATGACTCACGGTCATATGACCAAGAGCATTGTTGCAGCAGAATCGGAGAAGTGGGGGCTTATTCACGCAATTCCCCACCTTCACCTATCTAACAAAGCAGCCCAACTTCTTGGGGAAACCCACCAAATTAACAAGATATGCCGGCCCAAAGTGATCCTGTTGAGCTATCCAGATACTCATAACCTACCATGAAAAGTGCTTGAAGAGAAAGAAGGGTGGAACTCCTTTCCCCTCACAAAGGCGTGTACACTTGTCTTTCCCACCACAAAGCCCGGAGATGTTTGCAGAGCCGAACCGCCAATCTAAAGCACAACTTCTCGGCAAGGCCCACTTTCGACCCAAGGAATTACCTTCCCAGGGCCAAACTCGACCCAATCCACATCCCATAGATCGAGGATATTTTTATCGACCTGTATCATGAGGTCGAGCTCAGAAGGAAAGATCACTCCCACTTGGCTTTGGCTGAAATCATTCAGTATGGCGTGGCCATTGTCCCAAAGGGTTATCAAACTACTGATCAAGAAGTTGATCAGGTATATCTTGACATGGATGGGGACAATTGGCCGTTTGTTGTAATTGATAGAACTAAAGCGCCCCAAACCATTGAAGAAAGGGTTAAAGAAACTCTGGAGAACAGAGCACTAGTGCAAGATGAATGGCCTCATCTACCTCGGAGTTGATTTCACCACATCTCCATTGGGCAACGCACCTTCCAGACCAAAAAATCTGCCAAAGAGCAGAGGTAAAGACAAGGAGGGTGAGTCAAGCTCTGCCCAAGAAGAGGCTCCTGAGAGTCCCCCTTCTGCCGCGTGAGAACAAGTTGTAACTCTGGCTTCCAAGAGAAAGAAGTGACCCAAGATGTTTCGATGGGGACATCCACTCGTGATGTTGCCACTACCGCAACCGTGAGGTCCCTTCTATCCCTTCTCCCTCTCCTCCTTCCCCTCCTCGCGTGACCCAAGCGAACATTCCTTTGGTCGTATCCTCTCCCCATCTTCTACTATTCCCCTTCCTCGTCATCCATCTTCTCTTCTCTCGTGGATCCGTCCCCACCATTTCTTCCCTCATCTCTCAACTCCCTTCCATTTCCATGTCTTCCTCCCATGCAGTAGCTCTTCCTCCCGTGAGCACTTTCTTGGCCTCCCTCTCAATGCCACCTCCAAGTGTCTCAACGCACTTTCCCTCTACTACCGCAATCGCTCTCCTTTTCTACTTCCACCCCTCTCCCATAAGTACAAAGATGGATCTCTCAAAGACTTGAGCCAACAAAAGAGGAAAGTTCCCATCGCACCGATGGAATTCTCCGTCATCCCATCAAAGGGGGCCAAGAATCAAAAGCCTATAACCCGCTTCTCTCAGAGTGCGTCGGGAGAGAGAGTAATGGAGATAGCGTATCCCAATCCTTTAAAGGATAAAAAGATCTGTCTTCGACAAATTATACAAAGGACCCAAGTCACAATGGGGACATCTTCGTAAAGCCTTCAAGGAGAGGCCCTATCTGCAGCATGACGCCCATTACAAAAAGCTCCAGAAGCAAAGGAAGAAAAGAGGTCATTAAAGGAGCAAAATAAATATCTTCTCCACGCCTTGCAGAAAATGGGCAGTGCACCTCCTATAACTGCCGCCGAAACTCCTGAGCCTCTGAGCCAAGATAAGATTAATGAATACACCAAAATCGGCGAAAGCGTGGTATGGTAGTTTTGACTGAGAATCCAAATCCTCAAGGAAAGTGAGGGAGTAATCGCCAAGTTCACCAGATTGTATCAAAATATCAATCAGGTGAACAAAGAGCTCTAGGTGATAGTAGGACCCATCTCCGAAGAGCTGGACCATGTCGGATGTAGCATAAGACCTTTCGTAAAAATGCTCGACTGCTCACCAAGATCTCGGTCAAGTTCGGCGTCTTCGGTCACCCTAGAGCCCTCAACAAAATCCTTTCTACTCTGGATTACCGGTCGATCGGTTAGATTTTTCCTAGAAAAGATTGACAAAATCAAGGAAGAAGCCCTATATGCAATACATCAAATGGAGCAAATTGTCCCGAGAATGTCTCCTGGGCCTCCTCACTCCTTCTTTCGCCTTAAGAAAGGTTGATGAAACTATTCGATCTTCAAGGAGATCGCTTCGCAAGTGGCGACCAGACCACTTTCGACGCCGAATCCATCAACAACTTGCGTCTGTCCGTGACTTCACCTGGGTACCGACAGAGGCAGAAAACAAATATTCCAAGCTCCCGGAAAAGCTCACAGATGAGCGGGAGACTCATGCGAGGCTATCGCTGATCGTCACAAGGATCCTTCCTAGATCAACTTCAGCCCATGATCAGCAAGTTCATGGAATACCGTGCCTGGCCTCCACATCTCGTCTCTGAGCAACAAAGAAAAGTAGGATACCCCCTTTTAGCCGTGGGACGACGATGAATAGTTTCATTATTCTCGACCTTCTCTTTGTAAACATCTAAAGTATGTTGACATTAAATGATGACATCATCCATGTTGCACCATAGGATGATGTCATCCACAAAGTCATTCAAAAGTCAACAAATGACTTTAGGATATTTTGTAAGATATTTTTGTAATTAAGTGGTTGGTTTGTTTTTGCCTTCTTTTCTTCTCTTCTTCTATAAATACTGGAATACTTGTTGTATTCAAGTGGTGGATACTTTTCAAATGAGAAATAGAAGTAAGAAGAAAAGACTTTGAGCTTTTTGTAACAAAACAAATATTAATACAATATTTAGACTTTGTGCTAAATACATGTGTTTTACATCAAACCTTTCTTATGTTAGATCTGTATGATCATTCTGTTGAATCTACTTCTACTTTGTTGTCATTTATTCATTAGTATTGCTTTATTCATCTATGCAAGTAGGTTCGGCTCTGTTTACTACCAACCCAAATCATAGACCTTCTGACCTTTCTGCTTTGGAATTCATTTCTTTTCTCCCTTCAGATCTTTCCTATCTCCCCACCTCGTTTCTTTCCCTTCTTTTACAGTTGGAAACACCTCTACTGGGATGAGATCCCAACCCCTGAAGGTAGAATATTGTGAGACTTGCACAAGATTCCTGCTGGTAGAATAGCAATAAACTAGTTTCGCTTTGCTGACTCAAAGAGGGGCTATGCCCTGCACACTGTTGGCTCGTCTTTCCATAGATCCGTCCACCGAGATAGATTTTCGACCCAACAGATACATAATCAACGCAAAGTCCTGAGCTGATGCAATGAAGTCCCGACACACTCGTAAGAAGTCAAAATACTCCAACTATGATCAGGAGTGTGTAAGGCAAAAATGGAAAATTGAGAAGCATATCCTCACACCTCAAAACACACGTCAATCAAACACCAAAAACACGTACCTAACAAGTGGTTTTTAATGTGTTGAGATTATGCTATTAAGAAGAATGACTCATGAATTTTTAGAATAGAGTTTCGTGAGGAAGGCTTCTGCAAAGAAGGATATCTAAAATGAGAGGTTTTAGGTATGTTATGCCAGGGGTGGGCCGTTCTCAAGATAATGACGCAATAGAGGTAACGATCCGGGAGTACCCGCGAATCTAATCGTGTGATCACGGATAGGTGTTCCCAGCAAGATGTTGTTTAAGAAATATGTGTATATTTCAATTTTGTGTAACTTTGGTAAGACACTAAGAGAGAGAAAATATTCTTTCTATGATTCTTTGTGTCAACCATTAGTTGGGCATGACTTCCAACATATAGGTTGCCCTCATTTTAATGTGAGCTAAATGTAGCAAATCAGAATGTAATGCAACCAATTTTAAGCCCAAATCGAAAAGGTTACGTTCGATGAAGCAAATGATGAATAGGAGAGGGTATGCTCTTTCACTAAATGTAGAAAGCAAGAAAGAAGAATGATTCCTTTTTAAATGCACCAATAGAAATGTTTCTTTTAGAGCAATTAGAAAGAAGAGAAGATTACTAGAGAAAAAGATTAATGTGTAAGCCTTTTAAAGGGAAAAAAACACACAAATTTCACCTAGGAATGAAGAAAATGTAATAGAACCCTTGATGGGTCCCATCGGGCGTGCCAAAATGTTTCACCATTTTCTGTACATTTTTTAATGATGAAATAAATAAGGGTAAGGGCTAAGAGGAATACCATGTTGAATGGGTTCGTTGAATGGTTATCATGCACGTTCGACTTCTCGATCCAAAGGCCGATTGTGAGAGCTTCCTTTTGGCTCAGGGAGGAACTACTCCGAAATAGAAAACAAGACCACAAACGAATAGTTAAATAATATATGACAGTTGGACTCGCTAGCGTATGCTAGTTCCAGAATAAAACTTCCTAGATGGTTGTCAATCCACTATTTAAAACAACTTAATGCAAGAAATAAGTAAATTCCTAATGTAGTTGATATGATTTAGGTATCTCATTCAAGCACAATAAGCAAATCTAATATAACATGCTAGGTTATAGTCAGATCTGAAGGGTAGGTAGTTGTCAGGGTGTTGAACCGGTCGTGGGTCGATTTTGGGTTGTTTGGGTCACTTGATAGAAGGTAGGCTAACTCATATTGGAAAAGGTGTAAAACACGAGACCAACCTCGAACGGGTATAATCGGTGACGGCTTAGAAGGGGCCAATGACGGTCGTGGATAACCAGTGACGGTAAGGTCGGGGTGAAAGGAATTTAATAAGATCTGATTGTGGGGATTGAAATGGAGCTAAACAGAGATGGAAGGGTGGATGGGGAGGTCTGTAAAGGTTTCAGGTATACTCAAAGGGGTGTAGGAGGTGGGAATGGGTGATTTGGTGGTGTGGGTAGAGTAATGGCTAAGTCTACAAGTAGGTAGAAGATTGGAAAATAACATGCAAAGTATAAACTGATAATAGAAGTAACAAGGCTATTATCTGAAGTAGAATATGTTGGTAAAAGGTATACTTACGTGGTATAGGATTGATGGCTAAATGGTGATGGCAAAGTGATCGAAGAATGGTGTTTGGTACCACAATAGTGCTCCCTGGAATGCTTCTGTGGATGCAATACCTATGGATCTGTCCTGGTGCTGGCTATAGATGTTTGGGTGCGTGAAAAGACTTTGGTTCTTCTTGCATGCAGCTCTCTTCTCGTCTTCTTGCTCTCAGAATGTGCCAACCGCTTAGAAAAAGTCCCAACCCCTCCAAAAAGGTTGCTAAGGTGAATGAATGGTAACCGACGATGGTTCCATCTTGACTGATGTCGGTTTAGGTTTGACCGACGTCGCTAAGGCGAGATTCCATAGGTTTACAAAAATGGCGAGATCTTTCCGATTTCTTGGGCTAGGTTGGTTTATTCTCGCGGATCAGAACGGAAGCTTCCCTTCTAATGAGCGGGAATGTGGTTAGAGAAATTTTAGGGATTGATTTTAGGGTTAGACCAAATCTTAGCTCATTAAGGCAAGTAAGACTTAGTTATTGTTAGTTATGGAAATATGCCAAGAATAGGTCTAGGGTGAGGTGGAAATTAGGTCAATTAAGGTAATAAAATAATGGATATTGTGAGGATGGGTATTTAATTAAATTAAAAATAATTAAATTAATTATTAATGTGGGGTGAAAGGGGGCCATGGTTAGGTGCCCATGTTTAAGTTGGTTATCTGATCAAGGGCTAAGGGAATGTAACCAAATTTGGGTTTCTACAGATAGCATGTAGGATGTATAGGATATATGGATAACATGGAAAATTAGACTCATGTATGATGATGACTAGTGTAGTGTGTATGAGATAAAGGATGAAGAAGTGATTAATAGATGAGGTATGTATAGGATGATGTATGATGTATATGTATAGTGTCGGTAGTGCAAAGGTGTGGGGGTTCGGTGTAAGAATGTTCCCTCAACAGGCTAATGTGAACCGAAGCACTAGGGTGCGTCGTCGCCTGGTAACGAGGGCGTTATGACGTACTACACAAGATGTCTATGGAAAGGATGAAGATGTAGAGAAAACATGTAATGTAAGGCTATGAAAGTGTGAGAGGATAGAGAGGGAAGGCAGGATACAATGTGTGATGCACCTTAAGTGTGTTCGAAAGAGGAAATCACCCAATAAGGTCAAAATAGGTAGGTCATGTGGCTGAAGCGTGAGATGATGCAAATGGAGGACCTTAATCTACCAATGGGGATATGGTAAAGCGGTTGCAAAGGCTAGTGATATTGATATATGTGCAAAGAATGGCGAAGTGAAGAAGATTGTGGTGTGACACCCAAAGGGGGAGGTTGGGAAGATGGTGCTTTATAGATTCTTCGTGGGAGGGTGTGCGGAGAGGTCGGGTTTGACGCACATGAATCAGTGTGAGCCCAAGGGGTCAGACATAGGATAGGAGAAGGTGGGGTGCTAAATGAGAGGAGGCCTAATCATTAGACATCTCTGTGTAGATCAAGGATTTCGCGCTTGTTACTGTCCAAGTTAATGCACCAAACTAAACACAAAAACCCCGAAAAACTCCACTTTGAAATCGATACACGATGGACAAGATCCGAAGATGTAGCGAATAAGGAGGTTGATGTAGATAAGACGGGCACACACAAGCAATTCGCACAATAGATCCGAGTAACTGCAGAAGACACCAATGCTTGACGAAAAAAGATGGCGTTAAAAGATATTTGGGTGGACCGCCTGAGAAGCGGTCCGGGAAGCGATAAGCTTCTTGCGGATGTCACCACGTTTTCAATTAAGTAGAGAAGCATACATGATAAAAGATGTGCATATAAGACTAGATTTTCTTATTATAGTAATGAAACCAAATTTAAACAATGATGAAAGCTACGTAAAAACAGGAAACTATAAAATAAAGTCTTGGATTTGTGTTACATGTGTCCTTTTTACCTTGCTCATAGGATGATCGCGTCGATTAATAAGGATCGCCGCCGATCGATGTGATTAAGCGCGACTATGAAGAATCGGCCGATCGTATAAGATCGGCGTCGGCGATCAAAGTAGATCACCGATCGAGGGCAAAGAAAAGATTCGGAAATTGGAAAGTGATGGACAGATAGTCGACGTCTGTTGGATGTGCGAAAGTCGGTAAGATACTGGAACAGAGTCACCAGAGGATCGATGGATACGTGCGATGTTGATATGATAGGAGCAGAGTAACGGTGCTCCTCTCAGGGATTGATTCGGACAGGATCCGATCTCATTTGATACACTTGATGCTAAAAGATCTCTCTTTCTTACAACCTGTGTCTCTTTCGCGATCTGTCTCTTTGTCTCTCTCTGTTCGTGCGCGTCCTTTTTCGTCGTGTGTGTTTTTCGGTCCCTAGAACTGAGTTCTGGACTTGTATTTATAATCGGCGCCGCTCCTAGAAAATCGGCGCCGACCGTATAGGTCGGCGCCGATCGCGGGACAGACTCCCGAGATGGCAAAAATGATTGATTTCTAGAAAGATGAGAATTACCCCAAATACGGGAAATATCCCGCTTGGGGAAAAGGAAAAATAGGGGGATACATAGATAGAATAAATTTGGGGTAGATAAGTGATTAGGATACATGGGAAGAGGTGTAATTAAATATTTAATATTTAATTACTCACTGGTAAGATACAATGGGGTGAATTAAACTTAGGATAGATGTTTAAATCACAAATCGGATAATATCCCAA
The DNA here is from genome assembly GCA_018340775.1 of Taxus wallichiana var. yunnanensis. Lineage (NCBI taxonomy): Eukaryota > Viridiplantae > Streptophyta > Pinopsida > Cupressales > Taxaceae > Taxus > Taxus wallichiana. The sequence goes on along the minus strand of CM031235.1, from coordinate 107,838,835 downwards.
GGGGATAGAGGTGACATAAACGTGCCCCAGGTTACCCAAGCAGGTAAGCGAATGTGAGGGACACTAAATTGAGTAACCAATTTTAGGTGTCTACATTTTGCCCCTTTTTGTCAAGTAACTCATGATAAGCAAGCGTTATGAGACAAAACAAAGAGATGGAAGAAGGGAAAATGAGTGATGATGTGATCCCCCCTCAAACTAGGGATGGGATGGGTGATAGAACAAACGATCCCAAGTTTGAAAGAGGTAGATGAAAATGCAGGATGCCCCAGTCGGATGTCTGGAGTAGATCTGATCATTGATGACGCATAAAAATAAATAAAAAGGCAGCAACCTAAGGAACTCACATTGGTAGGAAAAACTAGACGGTCTCGTCATGAGACGACGTTAGTGCCTACAGACCCGCTTAACTCTATGTTGCCAAAAAGTACGAGTGTCCCACGCAAAGGGAACAAACCCGAAATAGTCAGTGATATCGAAAAGATGTGCCGAAAGGCAATATTCAGCACACAATAATGATCAGATAGACAAATAAGCCAAGCATCAACACTATGGCCAACAGATATGGAAAATCGACGGCGATCACAGTAATCGACGGCGATCACAAAAATCGGCGACGACCAAGATAAACGGCGTCGATCAAAAAAATCGGCGCCGACTAATCGTAGCGCATATAAATATGCAAACGGAAAACGTAAACGATTTATTTTCATCGTGACGATTGATTCAGAGAGAGTCAGAATTTAGATTTGAGCACCATGGAAGCCTCTGGGAGCGGTCAGAAGCGCAGGAGGACACGACCTGGGGTAAGTGGTTCTTCTTGAACCCGTTGAACTTAGTTTTTTTTTTTTGTTTGATTTTTTTTTTGTGGGGGCAATGGTCCAATTTATGCCCGGACAGTCAGTCGGCGTCGATTGGTAAAATCGGCGTCGATTGGTGTTTGAGCGGCGTCGATTGGTATGAATCGGCGTCGACTAGAAATAAACGACGCCGATTTTATTAAATCGACGCCGATTAGAATAGATAAGATTTTTGTTGTTGTTTTGGATGTTCTGATTCGAGACTAAAATTGCTCTTGTTGTCGTGGGTGCAGGCACGAGAGGCTCTACACATGAGGGATGCTATTCCCGAGTTACTGGAGACTATTCTCCCAGATGTGACCGATGCAGATTGGCGGCATCTAGAGTTAGCCGGGCTCGGGGGCTTCAGATACTACAGACGAGTGCCGCGGGATGTGGAGCTGATGCGGGCACTAGTGCGGCGTGGGGGACAAACCCACACGTGCACTTTTTGGTTTAGGACGGGTGAGATGACCATCACCCATGAGGACATATACAGGATTCTGAGATTGCCGATCACTGGGGACCCTATCGAGATTACACCGCGAGAGCAGCAGCAGAGGGCCCTAGTTCGATTATACAGAGATAGGCGATGATTCGAGATAGTGTCCAGAAGGCGGTGCATGGATAGCCTCACAAAGATAGACAGATAGCCCCTGAGCGGACGGATAGTTCTGATTCAGATGGCGATATCCTATTTTGCTCTGCCAGATTCAGGAGGTGGGAGATTCCCACTATTATTATTAGACTGCGTTTGCGACATTCTGCAGTTCAGGCAGGTATTTGCCTTTGCTGATGCCTTGATAGCTCAGATATATTACGAGCTATGGATGTACACCACAGCCGAGGACAGTATCGATGTCGGGCAGGTGCTCCATCATTGGGCATATGAGCATATAATGCGGTGATCGACCATCCGGGCTTCCTTGGATGCCAAAGCAGTGGGAGGTATCGATTATGGATTCAGGCGATGGCGGGCTGACATGGCCGCTGGGGATACAGGGAGATCGGCCGATTGGTACACCGAGCGTTTCAGGACGCTGACACCGGATCAGGTCATCTGGAGGCCATATCGGGTATTTCCGACATGGGCGGGTCAGGATGCTCACTTGGTGGCACTGAGACGGAGCAGGGTGGTTAGGGGCCGCAGGCCGGATATGTGGGAGCGAGTCCCGTTTGTGAGAGTATTGAGACAGTTCGGCCTAGTGCAGACATAAGGTTTACGACACATACACGCCTTATAAAGTAGATAGCAGGAGACCGATCCGCCAATTTTATCTCGGCAGATCCATTGAGAGAGGCCCCACCCTCCACAGACAGCGATGATGACGCAGGGGTGGATGAGGGTTACGCAGCATGGTATGATACAGAGTTACCACGACATCTCCCGGCATCTATAGATGCCGACGAGAGGACATAAATGCGATCTTTGGATAGACCGGAGGAGAGCATGCCACCCCGACACGCACACATCGGGTAGCTCTTGAGGAGATCGGGGCTCACGGCGAGAGAGAGGGATGCCCTACTTTTGGAGAGAGACACCGCTCGCCAGGAGCGAGATATAGCGATCTAGCAGAGGGATCGCTACCTTCGACATAGGGAGGCCCTCAGGGCCAAGTATGGGGAGACAGGTGCCACGTCGGAGTCTGGTACGCAGGGTACGACCCTAGGAGGAGCACCACCACTGCAGCCGCCAAGAAATTTCAAGAAGACCACAAAGCAAAGCACCATTACGAGCACACACCGTGAGCTTGAGCACATATCGCCTCTCTCGCCGAGGTGAGATACTATGAGGATGCCTTAGCGCAACATGCCCCGATGTGCCTTGTGCAGGCAAGGAGGAGGAGAGCAGCACGGCCACAGCAAATGAGCGGGCCTCAGGCGGAGGGAGCACCGGGAGAGACCGAGGTGGGCCGAGACCTCTAGCAGCAGGTGCATCCAGCTCGATAGGCGGCGGTCAGGAGAGACAGCCTGGTCCAGAGGAGGGTGGAGGAGATAGTGTCCTCCATGCATCGGACTTTACCATATAGGGATTGATGTATTTTGTATCTGTATAGTGATGTAGCCTCGATTGGAAGGCATTGTATAGATGGCTTGATTGAAAGCCACCCATTTTTGTTGTACAGACACACATGTATATATAGATTCATCATTTTATTTGTCATATAATTGATCTCATGCGTTTGATGTTGATATACATGGATAGATGTAGCATAATTGTGATGGATCTAAATATAGACTGATAGATGATGAATAGATGTGATTGGATAGATATAGACTGATAGAGGATAGAAATAGATGTGATTTGATGGATATAGATATGTGGATATAATTTTGATGAAAATAGAGATAGATAGATGCAATGTAACTTGGATTTCGATATGTTGATGGATAGATAGATAGATGTGATTGATGTATGGATTTTATTTTGATGAAAAATGGATATAGATAGATGTAGTGTAACTTGGATGCACCAGTTTTTCGATATTTTGATGGATAGATAGATAGATGTGATTGATGTACTCGGCATGGTTGAGATGTTAATTTAATTTTGATGAAAATAGATAGCCAGAAATAGATGTGTTGATAATAGATGCTTTGATAGATAAGATGAAATTAGATAGAAGATAAATTTTGATTGAATTAACATGTGAAATGTCAATTTGACTAGATGAAAAACAAAGAATAATGGGGAATACTCTTTGCGAGAGCCAAGGAGGTAATGAAAACGACCTTGACTAGGAATAAAGAAAATATACCCGGATAAGAAAGAAAATGACAAGTTGGACTCCCAACCGACCATAGATAGAATCTGGATAGGAAATCACAATATCATGCATGTAAGGCCCTATATGAGGTTAAAATGAACCTGACACTAACTAGCCGCAAAACAGATCTAGGAGGGAAACGAAAGGAACAGTAAGTACGTACCTTGTCGGAATTTACAAGGGACAGAATACATGTCCATAGTGGGAAAATAGGATTCTCCATATGATCTACAAAAGGTCTTAAATCTCAGCTTCATGATTTTGGCAGAAAAGCAAACTGATCAATGCGGGAAGTTTGCTTGATATGGAAAGACTGATCAATACGGGAAGTCTTTCAGTGATGCTAAAAAGTGTATAAACTGACTGAAAGGCTGATTAATTGCAAGAAGCCTTGAATATATCTTTGAGAAACAGCCGTCCTTCAAGGGAGCGGTCTGTATTTTGAATTTCAATGATAGCCATCCTTCGAGGGTATGGTCTATATTTTTTTCTTTTTGATTCATTTGATAATGTAGGGATAGGCTGTCTTTCAAGGATCACCTATCTTTTTGGATAAAGCATCTCTTCTCTTCTCTTTTTTTTTTTTTTTTTTGAAAATCTTTTTAGAAGAAGCTGAGTTTAGACCTAGATAGATCAGATGGAGGGGAAGAGAACATAGAAGAACATGCACTCATGCCCCGAGTAGATCCGATTAAGATAAGCACTTGGGACAGATGAAGTGGTGATTAAGGTATTCCTACCATGAGGAGGAACATATCCAAAAGAAACATGCAATGAGTAGAGCCGTGATACTCATATTTTAAGGTAAAAGAGGCAATAGGCAGAGAACCACATAGTTTCGAATCACCATGAAAGTATATGACTGGTTGTTTAGATGGATGAAAGATCTGTGTTGCGACTAGGCTTGTGTAAGATAGATTTTAACAATAGAAGGGCCGTAGATGCAAGGCATTAAGAGGTTCCGCTTCAGGTATACCATCCATGGAAGATAAACGATAAGCCCCAGACCCATATTTATGAGTGATAATGTATGGGCCCATCCAGTTGGGAGCAAACTTACCACGTTGACTTCTTTCGAGTGTAGTGACATTTTGATTTTCTTTAAGAACAAGATCCCCAATTTTGAAGTCATGGTGCTGCAAGTGCTTGTTATAAGCACGTTTGACACGCTCAAGATAGACTTGATGATGTTCAAGAGCGTTGAGACGCCGCTCATCTAATAATTCAAGTTGTGCTAGACGATTTTGACGATAGTCTTCATCGGAGACAAATTCTCTAAGAGAAACACGGAGAGATGGGATTTGGACTTCCAAAGGGAGAAAAGCCTTAGACCCATAGACGAGAGAGAAGGGAGTAGCACCAGTAGGAGTATGAATGCTAGTCCGATAGGCCCAGAGAGCAAAAGGGATATGTAAATGCCAATCCCTACCAAACGACTAGTTACTCATGAGGATATTACGCAAAGTTTTATTGGAAGCTTCGGCCTGACCATTAGCTTGAGGATAGTATGGAGAAGAAAAACTGAGCTTGATATTGAAAGCGTCGCAGAGATTCTGCAAATCAACGTTCTTGAAAGACTTACCATTATCTGTGATGAGTTTGTGTGGAACGCCAAAACGACAAATGATGTGTTGATAGACGAAATCAACTATGGGTTTAGCCTTTGTTGAAGAAAGAGGGATAGCCTCCACCCACTTAGTAAAGTACTCAGTGGCAGTAATGATAGAATGATGACGCTGTGAAGAACGGGGATTGATGAGACCAATAAGATCAAGACCCCATTGCGAAAAAGGCCACAAATCCACCGTGGGTTGTAAAGCTTGACTAGGGATGTGTGTGAGATTGGAATGTTGTTGACACTTGACGCATTTCTTAGTGTATTCACAACAATCTCGATTAAGAGAAGGCTAATAATATCCCAAACGTAAGATGCGTTTAGCTACACTAAGCCAATAAAATGTCCACCACAGATACCATCATGGACCTCCCGGATAGCTTTAGATGATTCATGGGTTTTGAGGCACCGAAGCAAAATGCCATCAAAGCCAAGCCAGCGTTTGTCAAGAATCCCGCCTAGGATAGTATAGCGATTAGTGTGTTGGATAAAAGATCTTCTACCATTGGAAGTCGGATCTGGGGAAGCACTGAATGAGATAGATAATCAACAATTTGTTGATACCACTCATCTTGAGTATGGGTTGTGACAGACAAAGATGGATTGAAGTTAGTTTCCTAAGATGAGATGGTTGATCTAATCGTTGTACAGCCACATAAAGTCGCGAGTCCTCGGTAAAAGGTGGGATAAGTGAGGCTAACGAAGCCATTGTATCCGCAAATCAATTTGCAGTGCGAGGAATAGCTTAGATAGTGAATTTATCGAAAGATTGGAGTTGAGCAAGAACGATGTCACGATATTTTTGAAGGATATCATTCTTGCATTGATAGACACCCGTGACTTGATTAACGATGAGTTCAGAATCACCAAAGATGTCAATATGACGAGCGCCGAGATTAATGGCATTTTGGAGACCTAAGACAAGAGCTTCGTATTCAGCCATATTATTGGTACACTCAAAGTTCAATTTGTGTGCGACTGGGATAGGCGTACCCCAAGGAGGAATCATCACGAAACCCGCACCTCCCCCTTGCTGGCATTTGGATCCATCAAAGAAGAGCTTTACTCTAAATGGAGATAGACCAAAATCAATTTGTTGGATATACTCATCGGGGAATGAGCAAGGGGTCTTGAGTGTCCTGAAGAGGAGCATCAGCTAATTGATCTGCAATAACCTGACCCTTGATAGACTTTTGCGGGATAAACTCGAGGTCAAATTCTGTCATAAGCATGAGCCAACGAGTGATACGATCATTGTGATAAGGCTTTGCATGAATTGTCTTGAGTGGATTGACACTTGTGACAATATAAGTTTTGTGATTAAGGAGGTAATGACGAAGCTTAGAAGTTGCGAAGAAGAGAGCACAACATAGCTTTTCAGCTTCGGAGTAACGTGTTTCATACTCATGGAGGGTGCGACTGATGTAATAGACAGCTTGTTCTTTACCGCAAGTGTCCCGATGCGAAATCATGGCTCCCAGAGCATGGTCAGTCACAGAGATATAAAGATAGAAAGGCTCCCCCTCGCGTGGAGGTGTAAGCACAGGTGGAGAAAGAAGATAAGCTTTGAGATCATCAAAGGCCTTTTGGCAATGTTCATCCCATTCAAAATGAACATTCTTACGGAGGAGATGGTGAAAAGGCTGACAACGGTCCGACAATTGTGAGATAAAACGACGCACTGATTGAAGACGTCCTTGGAGACTGCGGAGTTGCTTTAAGTTAGAAGGGGGAGGCATATCAAGGATAGCTTTTATTTTTGCGGGGTCCACTTCAATACCCCTGATGGAAATGATAAAACCTAAAAAGTTTACCAAAGGTGAACGCCAAACACGCACTTAGCCGGATTTAGACGAAGACAGAAGCGGATAAGCCTCTCAAAGAGAGGTGCAAGGATGAAAAGATGATCCCGGTGACATTTGGACTTATCGAGGAGATCGTCAACGTAATCTTCCACGCTTTTGTGTAAGAGATCATGGAAGATGTAGGTCATTGCTGCCGATAGGTTGCTCTCCTGCGTTCTTAAGACCGAAAGGCATGACGCGATAGCAAGAAGGTCCCCCAAGGAGTTATGAAAGAAGTCTTATGTTGATCTCCTGGTGCGATGAGAATTTGATTATACCCAGAGAAACCATCCATAAGAGAAAGCATCTCATGACCCGCAGTTAAATCCACGAGTTGGTCGATATTAGGTAGAGGAAAATCATCTTTTGGACAAGCCGATTAAGATCCCTAAGTCGGTACAAATTCAAATTTTCCCAAAGAGCTTTGAATTCATGGTACTACATTGGAAACCCATTGTGGATAATCAATGGGTTGGATGAAGTTAGCCGAGAGCAAGCGCTGTAACTCTTCTTTAACAAGAAGGGCTACTCTAGGGTGCATTTTACGTAATTTTTGTTTAACTGGCTTGATGTTGGGAAGAGTAACGATATTGTGGACCACAATATCGGGATCGAGTCCGGGCATATCCTCATATGACCAAGCAAAGGCTTGATGATGGTTGGAAAGAAAAGTGGTAAAATCTCCTAACTCCTGTGGATTAAGGGATTGACCGACCTTAATGATGCGAGGGTCTTCAGAAGTCCCTATATTAAGGTCGACAGTGGCTTCGTTGAGAAGCGTAGACGTGTCAGAAGGAATAGTCTTGGGAAGATATGAATCCTCTCCCTTTCGGATAGGTGAGGACAGTAATCATCATCCGCACAAAGGATAGTGTTGATAGTAGGAGAGTCATCTCCAACTATCTCAGGGAAGATTAACGGTATGGAAGTGGACCGGTTGCTAGTCGTATAGGCTAGCGGCCCTAAGGAAATGGTATTGATAAAAAAAAAAGTTAGGTGGGATGGAAATGTCGTCGTCCACATCGAGTGATGCTTCTGACTTAGCAGGAGAAGATGGTTCCTCAATAGGAAGAGGCTCATCGAGAATAGTGACGGTGGCTTTTGAAAGAGGTTTAAATCCTAAACCAAATTTTTGATGTGGCATGAGAGTAGGAATGGATGTGAGGTCATGCACACCTTGCTCATATTTTCCTAGACCAAAACCCTTCCACGCGCATCGATATAGATAAGTTTTTGCAAACGTGGGATTCTGTAGATAATCGAACCCTGTTAAGTAAGGTTTGGTCCTAGGAGGAGAATTCGGGCGATAGTGAGGTGTATCAAGACCACCGTAGACAAAATTAGTCTGTTGATTGGGCAGACCAATGGTGACGATGCGACCGAGACCTGGTTGATATTCAGGTTGTTTGTCTGGTCTACCATACTCACTAGGTTTGAGATGAGCGTCGAAAGAAAAGAGAGGAAGCTCTCCCAGTGAGAAACGCTGCAATGTCTCTTCTAGATTTTGTAAATCCGGTAGTTTGGTTGCAGGTATGGAAGAAGATGAGGCCCCGTCAGGAGAAGAAGTATTTTCCTTTAGAGGGGCAGACCTTGTGGTCATGTCGCATTGTGCGGAAGGAAAAGGATCTCCTGGATGAGTATATATTTTACCCTCATATTGATATTTTAAGCATCGATGGAGGGTGGATGGGACACAATGCATCGCGCGAATCCAGGAGCATCCGAGGATCATATTATAGTGGAATTTTCCTTCGACAATGTAGAAGAGTTCGTGAAGCAGCTTCTTACCTACTCGAATGGGTAAGACCACAGTTCCTAAAGTAACTGCTAGCTGATCGTTAAATGATCGAAGGGCGAAGGGCGGGGGTGACACTACGTTCTTTGGTAACTTAAGTTGCTCGAATGTGTGCGAGGAGATGACGTTGAGTGCAGCTCCACTGTCGATCATAACGCGTTTTAATGTAGTGTTGTCGATTTGGACTGTGATAAAGAGGGGAGTCTCCAAATCCTCTGAAGAAAGAGGAGGAATTTCCGAATCTTCAAAAGAAATGGCGGTTGATGGTCTATTCAATCCAACAACCAACTCGAAGGGTTGGGGCTCATCTGAATTTACTGTGATGCGACGCAGATTATCAATCAGAGCCTGGCGATGTTGTGGAGAGGATTGGATGAGGTCAAAAAGAGACATTTTGACCGGAGCCTGGGTGAGTTGTTTCATAACACTCTCCTCAACTGACACGGGAATTTGAGCCCGAGGTGCAGCACGAATAGAGACCTTAGGTCGTGGGGCTAATGAGGAAGGAGGAACTCCTTCAGGGGCTGCAGAAATGACAACGCGTGGTCGAGATGTTGTAGATGAAGATGGATTATCATAGTGTTGGGTTCTAGTGGCGATATGGATTGTGTCAATTTGAGAAGGTGGAAGATCAATTGGAGTGGAATCACTAGAGGTCTGAGTGGATCGTTGGGGCTCAGATGGGGCTAAGATGACAGGAGATACTTGTTCCTCCTCCTCCAGCAAAAGATCACTTTCTTCCAAAAGGTTGTTGACAACAGCTTGAAGAGCTTTACATCCCTCAGTATCATGACCCGGGGTACGGTGGTAAGCACAAATTAGATCAGAGTTAAACCAGGTAGGTTTAACTCCTTTAGGGTTGTAGGGTTTAATCAGAGGAAGGGATATGGATGAAGATTGGATAAGTTGGAAAAGGATTTCGGTGTAGAACCCGGTAGACGAAGATGAGGACAGAGGTGATGAAGGTGCCTCTTTTACTTTAACAGACTACCGAGGCAAAAGAACCTGCATGTCAGGTTTGACAGTCTTTTTAGGGATCATCTTATTTTTTTGGACACTTGGAGGAGTAGTCTTGGGCACTTGAGATGGAAGTAAGTGAGACATGATTGATTTTGGTGGAGGGGGAGCCCCTAAAATAGATTTTGAAGATGATGGAGATGTGACAAGTGTTGTGGTCTTCAAAGATAAAGGAGGTTGCTTGGTCGAATTTACTGATGATTTAGATAATGTCGATTTAGATGAGGAAGAAGCTCCCAAAGTAGGTGTAATCGGAGGGACATAGGGTGTCCTGGCTTTTGGTAATGAAGATGATGATCCTGATAGAAGAGGTGACGTCCTTTTAGTAGGTAAGTCGGCTTTTCGGGGTGTTGGTGAAGGATGTGTTGTAGAAGAAGATGATGGTTTTGATAAGTGTGTAGAAGAAGATGCCTTCTCAGCGGACAAATCCAATCTTTTATGGGGCGTAGAGAGAGATTTTTGTGGGAAAGCACCAAGGGTCTTGATGGTTCGAAATATGGGCTTTCCTTTTTCAGGGATGGTGACAACTTCAACGGCATAAGGTGATTGTAACCTTTTCGGAGGAAGCAAGTGGGGAGGTACTGATGGCGCAATGTTAGATTTTGGTTGTCTCGGTTTAAGTTCAGGAACCGAGCGTATAGGTGTTGGTGCTACTTCTTTTGATTTTCCTTTAATGGGCGAAGCAGCACTAGTGGTGGAAGAAGTGAGTGATGAAGAAGTAGTTCTTTGCGAAGGGACTACTTCTGGTGCAGTAATTATGGGTGGAACTACTGTTGGAAAAGAGACAGGAAGAGTCAAAATCGAAGACGCTTCCGTCGGAGTTGGCACAATTATAGTATGCGTCACCAGGGGGCATAGTTGCATAGCGAGAATGGGAGCAAATGTATAGATGTATCTGCAGGTGGAAACTCGAAGGGATGTAATTGCCTCGAGCATTGAAAGAATGTTTGACGATGAGACAGATGAGGATGACACTGTCTCGGGTATGGATGGAAGGTTGGACAAAGGAGCGGAGAGAGATGAACCCGTATCTAGCGATGTAGGAATATTCAAAGACGGGCTACCTGAAGATGGTGGAATTCCAGTGATTGACGAAGTGGAAGGAGGTTCTAATCCGGTTGATGTGTTCGCAGATGGCTTGGTTTCAGAAGAAGATTCTTTAGTAGAGATGAAGTTGATAGTATGAGTGTTTGGTTTTTGAGACTCTGAAGCATTATGGTTTGGGGAATGATTGGGAAAAGGTTGTTTAAAAACATCCAGTGCCTGATTTGGGGGAGCATTTGGGTTATCCAGAATGAGCTCGCCTTTATCAATGAATTTCTGGACAAGATTTTTAAAGGTCTGACATCGTTCGATGTCATGACCTTTGGTTCTATGATAATGACAGAAATCATTTTCTCTATACCAGAATGGACGTTCTTGGCTTTCATCGATATTCCTAATAGGGGGAAGTTCGATCATGCGAACTTCCAACATTTTCTCTAAGATAGAGGCATATGATTCCCCCAATGGAGCGAAGGATCGAGATGATGAAGTCCCTTTTCGAGAAGATGAGGAGTCTCTTCGTGGTGTTTGATTAGAAGTAGTATCGGCTCGTGATGTTTTTAATATGATGGCATTGGTGGATCCCTGATTCTTGTCTTTAGAAGGGGAAGAATTTGGTCTGGTAAACCAAGAAAAATCAGGTTTAGATTTAGAGCGAAGTTTTAGCTTCCCTTGTTGATGGCGTGAGATTCAAGTTTGTGTGCCATTGTAAACGCTTCTTCAAAGGTATGAAAAGTTTGGATCCTTAAAGTGGAAGAAATGTGATTAGCATAAGATCGAGTAAACAACTCGATTTGTTGGGATTGAGGAAGGGAGAAAGACAATTGGTTGATTATCCCTCTCCAACGAGCGACAAAGTCTGCAATAGACTCATCATCGAATTGACGAATGTTATAAAGATCTCAGTAATCGAGATCTTATGCACGATATTTATTGAAAAGTTTTCAACAAACATCTCGGGCCAATTGAGAGAAAGAAAACAAGGAATGTTGAGGAATGTTATTGGTACAGTCTAAAGCAGGCCTCTTAGAGACATAGGAAAAGTACGGAGCATAAGCTCCTGATCCTGGACTATGAGGTAGCAAGCATGTTTGAATGCTCGCAAATGTTGTTGAGGGTCCTCTCGACTATGAAATTTTGAAAATTTAGGAAGTTCCCATTGGGGAGGATAAGGCTTAAAAGCCACTGAGGGGTGAATGGGTTCATTACACACTTCTTCAAAGGAGTATGAAGGACGAGCCCCTTTTGTGGAGGCTTCCAAGTCTGTGATTTTCTTGAAAAGAATTTGAACCACGTCAGATTGAGGAGGAGGCACACTGGCATGTCCTACATAAGAAGCAAATGGTGGATGTTGTTGAGGTGTCAACGGGGGATTCATCTGTTGATTGGTAGGATGATAAGAGGAGTAACCAGGGGTTCTGGGTGACACCTGGTGGGGTATTTGCTGTGAAGTAGCTTGTGTATAGGCGGGCTGTGAGATAATAAGTGGTTGAGAAAATGAAGGTTGGATGACGGGTGGAGCCTGTGATTGGTGGACTCCTATGCTTGTTGATTGAATCGGGACAGATTGAGGAACATGAGTGCCGACTTGATTGGACATATTGGGGAACAAAACCTGAAAGGGGCCTTCTACTGCCGGATTAGGCATTAAGGGTGCCGATGCTAGAGGATGGGCGAAGGTCACTGTTGCTGGAACATTGGAAGAAAGACCCACTGGAGGATGAGAAGCAGGAGCCAACTGACTATTCGGAGGGGGTTGGCTCATAAAGAGGTACTGACCTTGGGACACGATGGAGGGCATAGATGAATTAACAGCAATATGCGGGTGCGCAGACGCATTCATTATAGCCAGGGCAGAGGACCTCTCAGAAGTAGGTTGTGGAATATTCGAGGTAACTGCGGTGTTAGGAATAGGTAAGGCTATTTGAGAACTAGTCAATATGGTCGGTGGAAGAGAAAAGGGAGGCACAGGGGCCTCGCCCTTCTCCGTGACTCGAGGCAAGAGAGATGATGCAAACTGTTCTACCAAGGCCTGGGATGGTTCATGAGAATAATCGTACACTTGCTGGATTGGTGGTCCTTGATCAGATATCTGAATAGACTTGTGTACTAGGTAGTCCATGAGGGCTACCGGGTTGCGATCGAGGAGCGCCTGAAATTCAGGATCCCCGCGAGGAACATACTCTGAGTCAGACGTAGATGATATTTCTGAAGGACTAGGGGAAGCTGGACGTGATGGGGTTACTTTGGCTTGATAGAAAGGATTATATGACCAGGATGGGGAACCAACTAACAGCGGTCCCGAGGAAGATTTGGGGGGTGCCGAAACATCCACGCTAGTGGTAATCTCGGAAGAGGAAGGGGCCAATTGAGCCATTCTTCTAGATTGTAACCGAGTGATGACCGTCATAAACACACAGCAAAGAAGATTGACCTAACTAATGCACAGACAATTCAAGCAAATAAGCAGTGATTATCTCCTTTAAGTTTTGATGCTTTTAAGAAAGAAAATATTAGGGAAGGCTTTTTAGAACAGGAACTACTCAGATAGCCAAACTAAGGATGGTTTGGGGAATGTTTGGTGAGGAGTCCCGAAGGCACTTCAAGAAAAGACCCAGTGACGTGGCTTGATATAGGGGCCTACCCCCGCACTTCACACACCGCGATAAGGGAGTCGGGTGCTTTGCCAATATATACCAGAACTTCCGTGAATTTATAGCGCGGCCCGAGTACCGCGTAGGCTCTTCCTCTTGGATGTCACTTCTAAGTAGGCGAGGCCAGGGAAGGAATTTTTGTTTAAATGCTTTATACCTAGTGATTTTGGCTTTGTCTGCAAGGGTGAAAAATAAAAATCAAATAGTGTCACTACCGATTTTGATCAATTTTCTAGCCTAATTAAAACTAGATGAGAAACATGCAGCAATGACAAAGAAAAGGTACTTTTTAAGCACTTTAAAAACGAAGTGTTTGATTTCGATGAAGACAAGTCAAACAAATTCTTTCCCAAATGCGATTAAATTCTTTTTAAGCACCAAAAATTGAAATGTTCGAATGTGATAGACAATCAAACAAAGAAATCCTAAAAAGGAGAAAACACCGTAAAAGAGAAATACCTGTAGATTTAGCTCTCCAAGGTGTGTGGACTTCAAAAAGCGCGTTGTTGAGCTCTTCCCCTCGAACAATCCCACGATCAAGCAAAGTGCTCCACAAGAAGAGGTTAAGCAAACAGCAAACAAGATCCGGAAAGATATATCCAGATAATGATGAAACGAAAAATTTCTATTCTAAGGAAATAGAAAAATTTCAAGATAACGATCTCGCATAAAAAGCAAGAAAAGAAATGCTCAAGCAGAACTGATAGAAATCAGTAAAGAAAAAGAATCAAAGCTCAAAACTAGAAAAGAAATGAACTTACCAATAAGGGACTTTGGTTTTGTCCCACCGGGCGTGCCAGAATGTAGATCAAGGATTTCGCGCTTGTTACCTGTCCAAGTTAATGCACCAAACTAAACACAAAAACCCCGAAAACTCCACCGAAATCGATACTGATGGACAAGATCCGAAGATATGACGGATAAGGAGGTTGATGTAGATAAGACGGGCGCACACGAGCAATTCGCACAATAGATCCGAGTAACCTGCAAGACACCAATGCTTGACAGAAAAAGATGGCGTTAAAAGATATTTGGGTGGACTGCCCGAGAAGCGGGTCCGGGAAGCGATAAGCTTCCTTGGTGGATGTCAGTCCACGTTTTCAATTAAGTAGAGAAGCATACATGATAAAAGATGTGCATATAAGACTAGATTTTCTGATTATAGTAATGAAACCGAATTTAAACAACAGACAGAAAGCTACAGAAAACAGGAAACTGTAAAATAAAGCTGGATTTGTGTTACCTGTGTCCTTTTTACCTGTCTGCAGGATGATCGGCGTCGATTAATAAGGATCGGCGTCGACTGATGTGATCGGCGTCGACTATGAAGAATCGGCGTCGACTGTATAAGATCGGCGTCGACTGAAAGTAGATCAGTTGATCAGGGACAGTGCAAGAAGATTCGGAAATTGGAAAGTGATGGACAGATAGTCGACGTCTGCTGGATGTGCGAAAGTCGGTAAGATACTGGAACAGAGTCACCAGAGGATCGATGGATACGTGCGATGTTGATATGATAGGAGCAGAGTAACGGTGCTCCTCTCAGGGATTGATTCGGACAGGATCCGATCTCATTTGATACACTTGATGCTAAAAGATCTCTCTTTCTTACAACCTGTGTCTCTTTCACGATCTGTCTCTTTGTCTCTCTCTGTTCGTGCGCGTCCTTTTTCGTCGTGTGTGTTTTTCGGTCCCTAGAACTGAGTTCTGGACTTGTATTTATAATCGCGCCACTCCTAGAAATCGGCGCCGACCGTATAGGTCGGCGCCGATCGCGATGCAGAACTCCCGAGATGGCAAAATGATTGATTTCTAGAAAGATGAGAATTACCCCAAATACGGGAAATATCCCGCTTGGGGAAAAGGAAAAATAGGGGGATACATAGATAGAATAAATTTGGGGTAGATAAGTGATTAGGATACATGGGAAGAGGTGTAATTAAATATTTAATATTTAATTACTCACTGGTAAGATACAATGGGGTGAATTAAACTTAGGATAGATGTTTAAATCACAAATCGATATAATATCCCAAGGGGATAGAGGTGACATAAACGTGCCCCAGTTACCCAAGCAGTAAGCGAATGTGAGGGACACTAAATTGAGTAACCAATTTTAGGTGTCTACACTCGATAACATGGTCAAGCATACCACAAAAATCTATATGATGTCCTGAAGGCGGTGATGATAACAAAATGGTCGGTCACGAATGTGGGTTAGTTGTGAGTGAGGAGAAGAGCATGTGGGTGGCAACGTAATAATTTGATGGTGAAGGGGGTGACCTAGAATGTGTTGTGGCGTGGCATAAGTGGGAAGGATAATGGGTGAATGTAATGGTGTAATTGGTGGATCAGGGAGGGAACTAGTAGGGGAGGTGGGTGGGGTAGGAGTTATGGGAGGAGTAGGAGCATGTTGAAGGAGAAGTATGACCATCACATGGTTCTTCATCATAGTAAACATCATCAAAGTTCCAAAATGATCTCCATTATCATTCAACAAGGTCACAAACTTTGTCCAACAAGGTCACACTCACACGTAAACTAGGCCTTTGGTAGATGACTCTTGTTACTCTACCCTCCTAATGACACACTCATATTCTTGGGGTTCCTATATGATTGTTGAGGGGTATTTTACCATGAAGAACCTTGTTTCATCTTACATTTCTCCATTACATCACCACCTCTACATACACACATCTATAATACTTTAACACTTCTTACGCGTTATCAATTAAATAAAATCCATCATGTTTCATCACCCATATACATCATTTATTACATAGTACACGCATTATCATATATGTTGGGGGCATAACAATTACACATCCCCCCCACTTCTTTTACCCTAATTACATAGTATTACATCATGCATTACATATCTATTTATGTGTTCTTTCCTATTGGCATATCACATCACATCTCAGATCACCCTCGTTACCCAATGATGCACCCTAGTGCTTCGGTTCACAATAGACTATTGAGGGATCATTCTTACACTGAACCCCACACACTACACTACCATACCTATACATATACATCATACAACATCCTATACATACATCCTCTTTTAACCACTTCTCCTTCATCTATCTCATACACGCTACACTACTCATCATCACACACGAGTCTAGTTTTCCTGTTATCCATACATCATGTACATCCTACATGTTACACTAGATTCCTTATACTTGGGTCTAGTTTTATCATCACTACATATTCCATTCCATCCATCCACAACATACTACATTGTCTTGGTAGCATTTACTTTTGCTTACTAGTGTTTTGCATGCTCATTCTATTACACATGTTAGCTTGCTTTCCTATATGTCATTATCATACACACATGCACGTTCACACCTTTGTTTAGTGTGATCGTAGATATAGGACTCTACACGTTTGATGAATGCTCACCTTCTACCCTTACTATACCGGTTGTTGGGGGCATCCACATTCAACTTATACAGGTGCTATTGTTTCATTTTGTACTTAGCATCTTTTACTACTTACTCATACATGCTTTGACATATTAGTTTTCACTCTAACATGCTAACGGGTGTTCCATGTGCAACACTTGTTTTGCAGGACTACATGTTCCCATGACTACTTGTATTTCTACTTGTCTGCTTTGTTTTCTATTGTATGCGGGCTTTGCCCTTTGCTTGTGTGCACACTTGTCTATTGTTTGTGGCCATGATGGCCTTTGTGTGTCTTGCGACATCGTGAGTGATGTCCCATGTTTGAAACCCACTTTTGTAGTCTCCTTATTTTCTTGCATGTTTTTCAATCACTCGTACTTGGTAGTTTTCTATACTATTTGCATTTTTGACACTTATTTGCATGCATGTGTTTGGACTAACACTTGTATTGGCTAGTCATCCCATTTTTGTGTGCCTTAGTATCTACCAAGCATTTTCCCTTTCCCCTACAGGCTGAGTTGGTTATAAGGTCAGAGTGTGGTTGGTCCTCTTTTGGGGCCACATTCTCCTTCCAGGGTCATTGCATGCACCCCCAAAGAGGGGGCATCATTATGGGTTTTCTACTAACACAACATCTTTACACCGGTTCACATACACAACGAGTAAGTTCAAATTGGATCGAACTCCATACACAATGAGTGAGTTCAAATCAGATCAAACTCCATACACAATGACCTTAATAGGACATGGTGTCCTTTAGAAATTTTGTGGAGTAGTCATAGGATCAGGGGTTACAATGGGTGGCCTCTCTACACTTCTCCATCCAGTGGTGTAGGATCACCCAAAAACTAGCGCAGTACAAAGATCTCTTCAACAAATTGTAGCAGAAGCGGTAAGAGTTGGAGGACACCGAGCATTTCCTCCCTACACTTCTTCAGCCATGGTGGCGTGAGATTGCCCAAAAAACTCACAACATCATAGGATATCCTTCTACACCCTTTTTCTCGACATGGTTCGGTGCACATGTTCCATTTTTTCATTTACACTTCCTATTATATCGTACTTTACACATCATTTTTACATACATACATATTTGACTACTTGATCGTTTTCTCATTACAGGTCTATTATATGAGAAACAAGCAACAAATTGGGGGTAACAACAACACACCATGATGGTATTTGCCATACTAACCATGCAAGTACACCACACACGTCAAATGTGCCTACACACGCATTCTGCCCTAGGTTCACTCTCATCACTTTTTACACATGTTTCATCTTTAGAATCCACACTCCTCCACATCTTTCTTTTTGCATTCCATGCTTCTAGTCCATCGGCGCATTTTCTTCTACACTCTACATGGACATTAGGTACGCTTTTCTATCTACTTTATGTTACCGAGTTGTTCGCTCACCAACATAAAGTGGGGGCAAATGTAGACACAAATATTGCACATTAAACAATATTTATCTCGGTCTTATACTATTATTTAGAAGGTTCTCAAATGTACAAAGTACTAATTAATCTTCCCTTTTTCTATCTTTGTTTTATGTTTTACTTCGTCTTTCCTACATATTTCTTGATACTTATCACCCCATTTTCTAACTTCCCAAGATTCTAGCCCTAATTCCGAGTGCCCACTGTCTTGGGGTGCCCCGGTCCCACTGGGCACCCCGATCTATGCTTCGCTCGTTTTTGGTCACTTCTAGTCATTGGTCATCTTTATATTTTCCTCAGTTGGAATTGTTAGGATTAATTGTGAAATTAAACTTGAGAGCCCTATAAATATAAAGCTTATAAGACCATAATAAGGGTCCTAGGTCATTACATCCTATCACTACTATCACTCCATCTAGGGTTGCATCCATTACACCATCTTGCATCCACATAGCACCATACATTCAAGTTAGGAAAGTCTACATCACACACATTCTTAGAGGAGGAGGGATTTTATTCATTCTATTCTATTATCTACATCTTCTATAACTACCATAGCTCGTTATTTCACAAAGTGCAACTAAGCACGAGAGCACCTAGGGCACAACATACACACACTCACCAGAACTACATCAAGGTTTGTAATGTAGTGCAGTTCTCAATGATAAGTCCACCGGTTTGGCAATTGAGGTCAATCTAACCCCTTCTTCTTCTTCATGTGTAGGGCATCATCCAATTCATTTGGTGAATCTAGTGCGACGACAGAGAGTATTCAAAGACACTTAGCAATTGTGCCAAATTAGGGTTTTGAGCATTTATATTGTTCTAAGCACCCATAATACATACCAGGGTGCCTTGGGGTGCCCTAGTACACTCCCAAGTGCTGTGTCACTTTAGACATCCCAAATTTGCCCTCTGCAAGGCCTCTAAGTGTTCATCTCACCGCTAAGTTCCAGCCTCCAGATCTGCAAGATAACCTACGACAAGATCTTGTTATTAGCTAAGTCATTTCCTTATTACCTCTTACATTCTAGGGTTTTATTTCCATTAGATCAAATCATGCAATTACTTTACATCGCTTTATCATATTAGTTTGTTGTTATTTATTATTGTTTAGTCTCTTTATTTACAAGCGTTTTAGTCCTCCTATTTAGATTAGCATTAATACCCTAATACCCCATTTAGGTTCCATTAGGACTTAGTTTTGTTAATCATTTTGGAGATCATTTTGGGAAAATAACAAAGCTAATGGGGAATATGGGTTGATTCTAGTATTGTTTATAGGGGTGGAGCTAATAGATGCTCGTATGTGGAAATGGTCGGATGTGAATGTAGCATGGTAGTTGGCGGTAGAAAAGGAGATAATTGGTGTCGCAAAGCAATGAATGTGAGTAATGAGTAATCGAGAGGTCTTCGGGATGAAGGTGTTGTATAGGAGACATAGTTGGAAGAGGAATCAATGGGTTTGGTATCATGTTTAAGGAGAGGGTTGTTAAAATTTTGGAGTGTATGGTTATCATTCTGAGTTACAAGATTTATTTATACAAAGCCTTTTACCACCTCTCTACGAAAGTGTTCTCTTTGAAACCTTTCCTTCCTTTGACCAACTATGTCATACTCTTAAGCTTTGTAAATCTAAGCTTCTCTCTATTGGCAAGCTCAAGTATCAAGAACAATCCTCATCCTCCTCTCGTTTTCCAACCAAGACACCATTTAAACCTTCTACGTCTAAGCCTATCGACACTAAACTCACAGTCAACATTGTTACACCTTCTAAGGAGACACCATCCTAACCGCCTTGGCATACATTCACCACCCTCCCTCTAACACCACATCTCATCTTGCAGCAACTCCTTGATAACAACCTCATCACCCTCTAGCCACCACTCGAATTGAACCCATCACCGCTTCTCGTAATAAATCACCGCCTTGTTTTATTCCACGTCAACTCTCATATTATTCCCATGTGCGGCATCTCATCAAACTCCCTCTCCTACACATTTTACTGTACCCTTCTTCATCTTATATACACCCCTCGCATGCATATTGACTTCATTCTCCTCCACGGTGCTTAATTCCTATACCACCATTATTAGAGTATCCTTCTCCACCATCTTCCTCTCGTGTACGAATATATCAACATCCGTCCTTCGACCTATTGGTTGATTCCTACTCCCTACCTTGTTATGGGGGCCTAGCCATTAGACAACCCCCTCCTCTCACACTTTCGCATTGATACCTCATACACCCATACATTTTCATTTCTTCACATATCAACATTTTCCATCTATTCTCACACCCTTGTTACCCGATGACGCACCCTAGTGCTTTGGTTCACACCGCCTCGCTGAGGGATCATTCTTACACTAAACCCCACACACTTCACTACCACCCTATAAATATACATCATACATCATACATCATCCTATACATACCTCATCTATTAATCACTTCTCCATCATCTATCTCATACATGTTACACTAGTCATCATCATACATGAGTCTAGTTTTACATGTTATCCATACATCATGTACATCCTACATGCTACACTAGAATCCTTATACTTGGGTCTAGTTTTATCATCACCGCATATTCTATCTATGTATATCATCACACTTTCTTCATTTTCATGCGCACTTGCACATCCTATTCACTATTTGGTCACCTACACTACATTTTTCTACATGTTGCACTCACTACCCTATGACACACTCTAGTTCCTCGGTTCATACTCGACTGCCGAGGGTTTACTAATCAAATGAACCTTACCCATATGTGACATATCATCATACCACACTCTTTGGACTAGTGACCGACACTCTAGGCTATATCACCACCCACATGCATCATCCCATACTATAGTGGTATACACCTTAGGTTAAATCACCACTCTTTTATTCACTTCTACATCATTCTATTACATTTTATTATCTAATATTCTCACCTCCTCTTACATCTTCTACACTCCCAATTATTCCATTACCTTATCATGCCTTCCATCACCATTTATTGGTATACACCTTAGGTTAAATTACCACTTCTTGCATACATCCTACTCTATCCTCTTACAACTAGTACTCACCTTGTCTATTATCCTATTCTCATCACTTAGTGGTATACGCTTTAGGCTAAATCACCACCTTCCTCTCACTCATCACTTAGTGGTATACGCTTTAGGCTAAATCACCACCCTTGCCTTCTTCATCACTTAGTGGTATATGCTTTAGGTTAATCACCACCCTTACCTTTTTCATCACTTAGTGGTATATGCTTTAGGCTAATCACCACCTCGCCTTCTTCATCACTTAGTGGTATACGCTTTAGGCTAAATCGCCACCCTTACCTTCTTCATCACTTAGTGGTATACACTTTAGGATAAATCACCACCCTTACCTTCTTCATCATGTAGTGGTCTACACTTAGTGTTAAATCACCACCTTTCATTGTCATTCACCATCATATCTCATCTTGTAGTGACATACACTATAGGCTAAATCGTCATCATCTAGTGATATACGATTAGGGATAAATCATCACTCATTTATTCAAAAAATTCTTGGTATATGCTTTCGTTATAGGGTCCACACACATTTAATCCCTAGTACACTCTCAGGGTGCTTGTGTCACTTTTGATAGTCCATATCTACCTTTCACAGGGTCCCTAAGTGATCATCTACACATTCGGGTCCCAGGCTCGATTTGCCACAACCTGCGCAAAAAGTCTCCTATTATCAGCTAAGTCACTCTCTTCATCTTTCCTTTTCATTAGGGTTTTTACTTCATTTAGCATAGCCTATTTGTAGTTATTACATATTGCTTTACTTTATTTATTGCATTTATACAACGTTTTAGTCCTCCTATTTAGATTAACATTAGAACCCTAAATCCCTCTTTAGGTCTTTTATGTAGTTTATTTTGTTAATCATTTTGGTTTTTGTTAATCCTTTTGGTTCTAAAGAGGGATTTTGGGTTCTAATGTTAATCTAAATAGGGGGACTAAAATATTGTATATATGCGATAAATAAAGTAAAGCAATATGTAATAATTACAAATAGGCTATGTTAAATGAAGTAAAAACCATAATGAAAAGGAAGGAGGAAGAGAGTAACTTATCTCGATAATAGGAGACTATCGTAGGTTGTCACAGATCTAATACCTGGACCCGAATGTGTAAACAATCACTTAGGGACCCTGCGAAGGGTAGATCTAGACTATCTGAAGTGACACAGTGCTTGGGAGTGTCTTTGGAGCACCCTAGTCTAGATTCAAGGCGTTGTGAACTATGTAGGGGCTTAGAACTGTGTTCAACAGTGTCACAACTAGGTCTAAAACCCTACTTGTCTATTGCTCTCGGAAAAAATTTAGTGGCAAATTTTCATAAACTCGTGAATATTAGGGATTTTGGAAATTGGAAATGGCAAATTTTCAACAATCATTGCCGCCACCTAGTTCGCCAAAAATATCACCAACAAGTCATTTGTATGGGTCGGTTCCACCTACTATTTATCTCAGTAAAATTAACTTATACATGTATTCGCCGAGGTATAATACATATCCTGGGGGGTCTAGGGGTACCCATTTAATAATGACATCCAACAAAGAGTGATTGTCCGTCCAACTTAGGTTGGCTTTGACAACCATTATTCGCTCGCCTAACCCGGGTTAGGCGATAGATAATGTATGACCATCTAACCCAAGTTAGGCGGCTAGGTTGACAATTGATAATGTACAAATGCGTCCAACTTAGGTTAGGCGATTGGGTTGGATGGCTAACGATGGACAATCATCCAACCTAGGTTGGGCGATGGGTTATACGATAGATAATGTACGACCGCCTAACCCGAGTTAGGCACGAGGTTGGGCGACGACGATAATGTATGGTCGCCCAACCCGGTTGGACGATTGGGTTGAAAGAAAATGATGGACATCATCCAACCCAAGCTAGATGGCTAGGTTGATGGTCAGGTGGATGACAGATGATGGATAGTCGTCCAACCCAGGTTGGACGGATGGATTGATGGTCGGGTTGACAACCGGGTTAGAACAATTGGGTTAGACACCGGGTTGGGTGGTCGGGTTGGGCAATTGGTTTGATAGTTGCTGGGTTGGTCAATTTGGTTGGTCGGCTTGTTTGGAAAGTCGGGTTGGGCTGCTAGGTTGGACAAATGGGTTGGATGGCTGGGTTGGATGGCTGGGTTGGATGGCTAGGTTGGACGGCTAGGTTGGATAGTTGGGTTGGACAATAGATTTATGGATGACCATCCCACCCTATCATCTTTGCCACGAAATGGTTTTTCAAATTTGCCATTGATGTAAAATTCAATTTTGGAGATTCGCCACCAATTCTAAGCTAATTTTTTAGAGCCGGGGTCTTAAAATGAACCACAGGTCACTCTGGATTCACTCGATAATTTTTATAATGCCCTGTACATGAAGAAGAATAAGGGGTCGAGATCGACCTCAATTGTCAAACCAATGGACTTATCGCTGAGCGTTGCACTACATTACGGACCTTGATGTAGTTCTGGTGAGTGTGTGTATGTCGTGCCCTAGGTGTTCTCGTGTCAGTCACACTTTATGTAGTAGTGAGCTATGATAGCTATAGAAGATGTAGAATGTAGAATAGAATAGATATAATCCCTCCTCTAAGAATGAATATATGTGATGCAGGGATTTAGTAGTTATGATCGGTGGAGTTATGTGGATAGAGATGGTGCAATGGATACTGACCTATATGGAGTGATAGTAGTTATAGGATGCAATGACCTATGAACCTCATTATGGTATTATAAGTTTTATGTTTATAGGGCTCTCAAGTTTGATTTCATAATTAATCCCGACAATGCCAACTGAGGAAAAGATAAGGGAGACCAATGGCTAGAAGTGACCCAAAAATAGTGAAAGAGGTTAAACATAGAGAGGGGCACCCAGGGTGGGACTAGGGCACCTTGGGGTGCCCCAGTACAAGTTAGGGCATTAGGAATCAAGGCTAGAATCTCAAGGAAGTTGTGAAATGGGTGGATAGGTATCAAGAAATACGTGGGAAAGATGAAGTAAAATATAAAACAAAGATGGCAAAAAGTGGGATTAATTGGTACTTTGTACACTTGAGAACCTTCTAAATAGTAGTATAAGACCAAGCTAAATATTGTCTAATGTGCAATATTTGTGTCTACATTTTCCCCCACTTTATGTTGGTGAGCGAACAACTTGGTAACATAAAGTAGTCAAAGAAGCGTACTTGAAATCCGTGCAAAGTGTAGAATAAAGTGCATCGATGGACTAGACTCAAACGTGGAGGAGTGTGGATTCTAAAGATGAAAAATGTAAGTAAAAGTGATGAGAGTGAACCTAGGGTGGAACGCGTGTGTAGTTGCTACATGTGTGTGGTGTACTTGCATGGTTAGTATGACAAGTAACGTCATGGTGTGTTGTCATTATCGTTATTGTTGTTTTTGTTGTTGCCCCTAATTTGATTGTTTGTTTCTCATATGGCAGACCTGCAAGGAGAAAACGCTCAAGTAGTCAAATATGTATGTATGTAAAAATGTTGTGTAAAGTACGCAAATGTAAAGTATGCTAGAATAGAAAGTGTAAATGGAAAAATGGAACATGTGCACCTGATCCATGTCAAGAGAAAGGGTGTAGAAGGATATCATGTGATGTTGCAAGTTTTTTGGGTGATCTCACGCCACCACAGGCCAAGAAGTATAGGAGGAAATTCTTGGTGTCCTCTAACTCTAACCACTTTTGTTGCAATTTGTTGAAGAGATCTATGTATCTTTGTGTTAGTTTTTGGGCGATCCTACGCCACTGGATGGAGAAGTGTTGAGAGGCCACCCACTGTAACCCTTGAGCTTGTGACTACTCCACATAATTGCCGAAGGACACCATGTCATGTTGAGGCCATTATGTATGGAGTTCAATCTAATTTGAACTCACTCGATGTGTACATGAACCGGTGTAAAGACGTTGTGTTAGTAGAAAACCCATAATGATGCCCCCTCTTTGGGGGTGCATGTGATGACCTAGAAGGAGAATGTGGCCCCAAAAGAGGACCAACCGCACTCTGACCTTGTAACCAACTCAACCTTGCAAGGGGGAAGGGAAAATGCTTGGTAGATACCAAGGTGCACACAAAGGGGATGGCTAGCCAATACAAGTGTTAGTCCGAACACATGCATGCAAATAAGTGTAAAAATGCAAATAATATAGAAAAACTACCAAGTACAATAGTGCAAACATGCAAGAAAATAAGGAGACTGCACAAAGCGGGTTTCAAACATGGGACATCACTCATGATGTCGTAAGACACGCAAAGGCCATCATGGCTGCAAACAACAGACAAGTGTGCACATAAGCAAAGGGAAAAGCTCACATATAATAGCAAAAACAACATGAGACAAGTAGAAATACAAGTAGTCATGGGAACATGTAGTCTTGCAAAACAAGTGTTGCACATGGAACTCCCGTTAGCATGTTAGAGTGAAAACTAATATGTTGAAGCGTATATGAGCAAGTAGTAAAAGATGTTAAGTACAAAATAAAACAATAGCACCTGTATAAGTCGAATGTGGATGCCCCCAACGACTAGTATAGTAAGGGTAGAAGGCGAGCATCCATGCCACATGTAGATTCATGTATCTGCAATCACACTAAACAAAGGCGTGAATGCACATGTGTGTATCATTATAGACACCCGTAGGTTGATCAAAGCAATATTATTCCTAATATTGTGCTAACTATCCCCTCCTTGCAAATTGACGACACCTCATTAATTAGGCTCCTCTAACTCATCGTTTACGACATTCTTTTGGTCATATTTCTCCCATAAACCAATTAATGGGGTTAATATAGTCCCTTATTAGCTAAATCATCTTCTCATCCTCTTATATAACGCTTTTGCTAACTTCCTAGACTATCAAACCATTTCATTTGATTGATTAGACCTCTCAAAACTCTCTCAAAATTCTAATTCCTCTCTAAACATGATTAACTAGCCTAACCTAGTTTAACTAGTCCTAACCATGATTAACCTCTTCTAAGCCTAGTCAAATCTTACTTTGACTCCCTAATCAACTTTTGGCTTATCCTTTTGTTCCACATGCACCAAAATTCTCCCACTTTCCCAAATGGCAAACTATAAATAGGACTAGACCCCCTCTCATTTCTAAGAACTCTCCTTCTTCCTAATATAAACTATAGCATTTTGCTTAGGGTTTAGAGCTTATTTCATTTATTTTATTGAGCTATTGTTTTTCCATTGCACTACACACCAAACATTGAGTAAATGGGAAGAACCATTGGCCTTGAAGCCATAAATGGCGAGCTCCCATTCTCGTAATCACAAACTGATTGCTTAGAATCCCTACTAGGTTCATTTGTTAAAGCTTTCAAGAATAAAGGATTACTACATATATTAGTTTGTTTCTTTCTTTCAAGTTTAATGCATGCAAAGTGATGAATCCTTGTTTATTTCTTATATGATGGTCCACTGACTAGTTTGTTAAAATCCTTTGGGGTTTCTTTAAAGATTCTTACCCCATGTCCATGGCTTTTGCAACTTTTCATTGAACACATTTGGCATGCCCGGTGGGACACTTAGTCCATCCTCCATTAATGGAGTCATTTTGAAGCTTTTATTTCAATTTCTAACTTTTTACATGTTTTTGTAGGGTTAAATATTTTGCCTTGGGCTTTTTAGCTAGGTTTTATGTAGTTAACCTTCATTTTCATGCTTCTTTGTTAAGTTTATGTTAGAAATTGCATTTAATGGCTAAATTCTAACATGTTGACACTTTTAGAATTTCATTTGCCCTATTTTTGGTGGTTTTTCAGGTAGGCGCGTAGGCACTGTTGTTGTCATTTTTAGTAGAGGTGCGTAGACACCCAAATCCACGTCAAGTACCCGATAAAGCATGTGCACATGCCCAAATTGTGGTGTACATACCCTTACGCCAATGTAGACACCTACTGACTGTCATTTTCACTAGGTGCGCGCAGGCACCCAAAACCATGCGCAAGCACCATGTGTGTTCTCGACCCTCGAGACAAAATTTTTTCCAGTGCACACACACCCAAAACCATGCATGTAAGCACACCGTGTTTCTCGGCCCTCTGAAAAAAAAATTATCAGTTGCGCACATGCCCAAACCATGGCGCATGCATCCTTTTGCTAGCATAAGCACCCCTCTGCTAGCACACATACACTGTCATAGTGTATTTTTTTGTACTTTGTTGTTTTGCTTCCTAGTGCATGCACCTATTCTCTAGTGCGATTACACTTATATTAGCTCAAACATCTCTCGGGTGACACAAGCACTCTGCATACCAGCTAAGTTTACATAGAGGGGTGAAGGCACAATAACCCATGTTCACATGCCCAAAATGGTGCGCATACACCTTGAAGGGTGCATAGATATCTCTGTTTGATCTAGATTTGTTCATATAATTTTTAGTGCTCTAGTTTGGGTCATATCATTTAACCCGTTGACCGTTTTCGAGTTTGAATAGGCGTCGAAAGAGAATGAAACAAAATTTGCGAGGGAAGTTCTAAAATAAATATACCTACTATATCATTATTTCTATAATTAAACTCCCAAAGTGCCCCAAAGACCTCTCTCGAAAATGCAAAAGACTAAAAACCATTGAAAATTTACTAAAAATAGATTTATGGAATTTCCTAATTTTTCTTAGTTTTCTAACTTGTTTACAAGTTCTAATAAGTGATTGCAGGTTTCTTTTTGGTTTTATTTGACTAAAGTAGTTTAAGTGTTTCATTTTCTTAGTTAAAAGGGGATTTTTGAAGTGTGTATGCTCTTCCTTGCACCTTCTAGGTGATCTTGGGAATAAAAAACACTTCTAAAACCACCTTGTCACTTTTAAAAACACTTACTTTACATTTAAATAATTGGATTGATCTTTCAAAGTTGGCTAAAATGAACTCTACCTTTTGAAGTATTTTTCACAAAGGCTTATTTTAGTAGGGTTTTCATGTTGTGTATGCTCTTCCTTCGCGCCTTTTTGGTGACCTTAGGAATAAAAAACAACGTGTAAACTCTCTTTCTTATTTGATGGAAAATTACTAACTCCTTGCATGTAGGGCCTAACGCTTGTCAAAGAAATGAGAAGTCAAGACAAAATAAAAACCTTCTAATACATGTGTTTTCATATAGGTTGCTAAATGGTGTGCTACTTAAAACCACATTAAGTTAAGCAAGATAAAAACACACCACTTCACATCACACTGTATTGCAGTTTCAAAAAGGGTACATCCCTATCTGCTCAACTAAAACATAACCCCTTTGGCATAATGCCTTAAGCTACAACAATGGGGGTGGTTCCAGAACCCTAAAGTAATCCACCGTTAAGTAACCTCATGGATGAAACAAGAAGCACTCCGCTTACCCACTTGACTAGATTTCACATTGTAAGTTAGAGTCAAAGTTGTCTGTATCGCGACCCCAGTGATGGTACAACTAAACGCACTAGTTGCTCATTGTATTAGAAGGGGGTAAATTAAAGCTAAGATACTCCCAAATCAGTCAATATGACTCTTTGGGTAAATTAAGCTCACTCCTAGATAACTTGTGACACCTAGTTGAGAGATCTTATTAGGGAAGCCATTCTGTCTTAGAACCCACTTTTCTAGTATGTTATCACGTCAAGCCATCACAAAGTGACAACTCACTTGGAGTGTGAATCTTATTTTTCAAACAAGGAAAATAACCCACGTAAGTTTGAGCCAAGTGTCTTTTATCACGGAATTAAATGACACCCATCCATGTTTGTGGCTGGGTTGTTAAACGTCTAAAGTGCACATGTATGTTTTCATGTCTTTGATAATTCTTTGATCTTGATTTCAGGATCGTCTTCACTACTATGATTTTAGTTCATCATTTATCTCTCCTTAATTTGATAGTTTTTGTTCGCATTCTAGTCACACAATTTTGGTACTTACGTCGTGTTTTCAATTTCTTGAGAACTTGATATAAGTCCCTTTATTGTGTGGTTACGTTGCTCGTAACTAAAAACTTCTTGTTATACTCATACTTAGTTTCAGTTCTAACGTCATCTAAGTCTTTTTTAGAGTGTCGATATTGCCTTATATATACTGAAATAATGTCATCTTGATACTAACACCTTGCTTGCTCGGTTAATGTATCAGGATAGTGTTGTTACACTATATATACTCGCATTGCCATTTTTAGAAAACTTAGCTTTCATTTCCATTCGAACTAGTTTTAGTATACCTCGTCGAGAGGTTGCGTCAGTACCACTTTAATATTTAGGCCTTGTTAGAATTATAACTTGACCTATGTGTTGATAGGGTATTGCCATTATCTGCTTTGGACCCTTCACCGGGATCATAGTTAGGGTATAACTTGGCAAAATGACAATTCAAGTGATCATTGCATTTGAGTATTCATATGAGTGCTCTTTGAATCATAGAAATGACCACATAGCATTACTTCTAGAACACACTAGGTTATTTCAACATCACATCGAGCAAATTATGCAAACATATTCCTAGGTTTCATGCAAACTTCAAAAGACATTTAGACAAAACCTAGTATCACTTTGACTAGTGATGCCTAGAATCACAAAGATGGCATCCAAACCAAATGATCGCGACTTAGGAGAAAACCCTTTTGAGTCCTTCCCATTTAGTGGCAACAACTTAGCACCTCTCTTTTCATAGGTCAAGGACATAGAGCCGTTGATTGATCATAGCGAAGAAGAATCTGATTCTTCTGAAGAACATCATCAATTAGACCTAGGTCGATTTGACGAGCTTCTTTATTATAACAAAGATCAAGTACACACAAGAGTCTCAAAGTTAGGAGCTAAGCTTCCACAAGAACGCGAAGTAGAAACCAAGGTCATTAATCATAAAACAGAGAACGAAGGTCCCTCTTAGACATGGATAACCCTTTTGATGTAGGGTATGCTTCTACTTTTGGGCAACATCACAACATTGTTGAAGGAGACCCATTAAAGCCACTTGGTGATCCATGATGACCTTATTACAAAACTTCACGTAAAGTGAATATTGAGTGCAAAGCCTCACCGCCTCCCAAGTTCGATGAGGAAGAGGATCCTTTAGTTGAAGAAGAGATCCTTCAAAACATATCTTAAAACTGAGCCAAAAATTAGCAAACTTAGGCTCTTCAAGTAGGAACGTATACAAAGACAAACTCAAAACAAAACCTAGTGAGTTCCACTTTGATCCGCACAATGATACAACTTTTAAAATGGCTAAGGCACAAAGACCAATGTATCCTACCAAAGAACAACTCATTGAACATGAATTACAATTAATGAAAGACACGCTTATCATGCTACAAGAGGAAAACGTAGGAGATAATAGAAAATATTTGTATGAAGAATTATGCCCTTACCCCTTTTATAAGGATATGTTGTAGCAAACCTTCCTAAAACATTTTACCATTCCTAAATTCGACAAGTATAAAAGCAAAAGTGATCCTCGTGATCACATACAAGACTTTTATATGGCTTGCCAAGAGGTCACGCACAGTGATAACTTCTTAATATGAATCTTCCCTTGCAGCCTAGGGGCACCGGGATTGGAATGGTTCTTTATCATACCCAAGGGCTCCATTACAACGTGGCTCGTGTTATCAGAAAAAATTGTACGACATTATTCCTACAACATGGAAAATGATATCATAATGAATGACTTTTGTAATGCAAAACAGAATCCCAACAAGACATTTGCGAGAGCTTTTTACAATGATCGAAAGGGTTGGAAAGTTGTTTCCTTGTGCCTTGCTAGAAAAATAGCTAGTAAGCATATTTGTGCCTAACTTGAACCCGAGAGATAGCCTTTCATTTACAAATGCATTGCGGCTCTAACTTCGAAGAATTTATAGAGAAGGGCGGTCAAATCGAAAAGGTCCTCATCACAAAGGGAAAACTTAAACCAGTTGTTAAAGACAAACATGAAACAAAATCCTTAGATAAACTGAAGTTATTCAACAAAAAACAAACATGTCATTAGAGATGGCATTATGGACTCCAAAAGAGTCCAAACTATGCAGACTGGTCCACTTTTAAATCTCTCACAAGGACCTCATCCCAAGGCACCCACTAAATGTGCGTTCACGCCATTAACAGAATCCCTATCTGCCATACTAAAATAGTTAGATAATGTAAACATGGTAGAATACCCAACCGCGACGGTACCATACCCAAAAGATGCTCCAAAACCCGGTTGGTTCAAAGAGCATGAGTATTGTGACTTCCACCGTGTTAAAGGGCACAAGACAGATAGGTGCTTGAGACTACATCATTACATACAAGACCTCATTAAAGAGGGAAAAATTGTCGTAGATTCTCCCCCTGACTCAGGACAAGGGCCAAATGAGAAAATGGGTATCTTTAAAGAGCCCTTTCCTAACCATACGAGATAAAAAGAAAAGGAAGCCAGATCACGGACAAACTTCCAATGACTATAGGATTGTTGCCTATGTTTACCCCACCAATGATAGCCCCTTTGATTCCCTCATAGGATGTATCCATTCATCTGATGAACAGGTTAATACTATTAGGATCTTAGAAAAGAGTTATACAATAGGGATGCGGTGTGCTAGTTTGATCATACCATATCCCCTACCTATCCCTCAGGAAGGTCAATACAATCTAATAGAATAGTTAGAGAAGACGCCCACTAGGATATCAATCTTAGATCTCCTCAAAATATCTATTGCCCATAAAAACATATTATATAAAACATTGCAGAGTTCGGGAGTCTCCACCGATGTAGATCCCACGCACATACAAGCCATGATTGCACACTTTGACTCCAACGATCATATCACTTTTGATCATGTTGCAATCCCACGTAACGACCTAAAACACAACTTACCCTTATATCTAGAAGTAGTTGTTACCTGTCACAAGATCAAGAGAGTACTTGTGGATGGTGGATCCGGTCTAAACATTTGTACTTTGAAGTTGGTTAAGAAGCTAGGCCACTCATAAATGGATCTTGGTGCCAAAACTATTACAATCATGGCTTATGATAATGAGGAGCCAGAGTCAGTAGGCACTATAGTAGTTCTAATGGAAGTAGGTATGACTTTTCATGATACAATGTTCCATGTCCTTGACTTGGATCTACCATACAACATGCTCTTAGGAATCCCATGGATCCATGTCATGCAGGCCATTCCTTCAACTTTCTACCAATGTATCAAAATATGCCATAAAGGATAGATAATCACCATTTAGGGTGATCCAAAACCATTTACACATTGCATATCCTTGCACAGTTTTTCTCGTGTGGCCTATGAATGTCCTTCTATAGATATTGGTGTTCCTTTACAATTTGGGGCTCTCAAGGAATGTGTGGATCCGATTCACTCACTCCTTGTAATCAATACTTTCCTTCGTTGGTCAACCCTTTAGCATCATGGGAGGCAACATCAGAAAAATACGGCCTGGTGAGTCATTCACTCTTGAATAGGTGTTATTAATATAAGATTTATCGGTGTCACCCAGACACGTGGTAAACCCTACTTTCGAGTTCAAAATCAATCGGGATCAATTCCCTAAACCATTGAAGAAGTTCATTACTATTGGTTTCTTATCCGAGGAAAAGATGTTAGAAGATCCCACCAAAGATAATACCCGAAGGTACCATGGCTTCATGCCATCGTGGTCCTACTATATGTCAAAGGCCATCGTATGATGTACGTCATGGGTTACAATGGGTTTAGATGTGGTATCAATGTGTAAGGGCGATTAGAACCCATTCCTATCCTCGCTTCAAATCAAACAAACATAGTCTTGGAATAAGACCACATGACGATCCACCCTTTGAGATTGATGCCACCTCTTCCGAACATGAGGACGACTCATCTCATTCGAGATAATGCGACACGATTCCCAATGTAGTCTCTATGAGGATCTTGCCTCCACTAACTTATTCCTTGATTCAATTGTCCTTACCTTATCCGGATCCAAGCCTCAAACCAATTACCAAATAACCCTTGTATATCCCGAACTTGTAGATTGGGATCAAAAATTTCACGTGTCAATCAATTTCTTTGAGAATGACGAGGCACTAGTGGAATCCATGGGACTCAGGGATTCTATTCCGGTTGGGGATCACAAGAAAGGCTTTGCAGTTAAACTAGACACATATGCATACTTCAAAGAAGAGGTAGAGATGTGTTGACACTTGAATGAGAAATTTGTAAGCAAGAGTAAGAATACTTCAGAAAAGCCTTGTAGAAAGGATAAACACAAGTCTCATAGTGACAGACTCTTTGAGGCACTCGTAGATAAACGAATGAAGAACCTGTAGAAAAAATGACATATCCATTCAAGGATGATGATGAGCTACCTAGGAGGTTGACCTTACTCTTCTCCCCGATCCTGCCTGATGGAGGATGCTTCTAAGATGCTTGTGGAAGAAACCATCGGTGTCAACATTGACTCGAAGAACAACCTAGAATGATAAAGTTGGGAGCTTCACTCTCAGCTCAAGAATAGAAGGTTTTGTAGAGATGTTAAGAGAATATGCAGATATATTTGCGTGGTCATACGTTGATATTCCCCGGTTTAGACCTAGAGTTGGTCGTGCACAACCTTGTTGTGCACCTAGATGCCAAACCCATCAAGAAAAAGTTGAGAAAGATGCACCCTAAAATTACACTCCTTGTCAAAAAGAAGAACTTGAACAGCTTATTAGTTGTTGATTTTATTAAACCCATTGACTATTCGATTGGATATCTAACATTGTCCCTATTCAGAAGAAACCTGTTGGCATAAGGATATGCACCGACTTCCACAACATCAATAAGGCATGTCCCAAAGATGACTTCCCCTTGCCTAATATTGACATGATCGTTGATTCCACCGCCGGTTATGAAATGTTGTCCTTAATGAAGGGTTTTTCGAGTTATAACCAAATCAGAATTCTAGAGGAGGACAACTTTCATCACTCCTTGGGAGACATTTTGTTACAAGGTCATGCCTTTCAGACTAAATAATGTCGGGGCAACCTATCAGTGTGCAATGACTGTCATCTTCCATGACATGACGAATGACATCATAGAGGATTGCGTTTATGATATCATGACAAAGTCCAAAAGTAGAGGAGAGCATCCTGAAGTGTTAAGATGTATTTTCCAACATCTCTGGGATTACAAGGTATGCTTGAATCCTAAGAAGTGTGTCTTTGAAGTTTTTTCAAGGAAGCTCCTAGGTTTCATTATTTCACAGAGAGAAATATAGGTAGATCCTGCCAAGGTTACAACTATTACAGAAATGCCTCCACCTACAAATCTCAAATAATTGAGAAGTTTACAAGGGAAGATTCAGGTAATCCATCATTTTATTTCACATCTTGTAGATAAGTGCCACCCATTTACACATCTCCTCAAAAAGGATGTTGCATTAAACTAGGGACCAAACTGTCAAAAGGCATTTGCACTACTCAAACAATACCTTGTCAACCCACTTGTACTCATGCCACCTACCCCAAGTAAACATCTCCTCTTGTACATCTTAGCTACCCAGTTTGTTATTGGTGCACTACTTTCCCAATATGACCTAGACCACATAGAAAGGTCAATTTATTATCTTAGTCACACCTTGATTTCCTACGAGTTAAATTACCCAGTATTGAAAAGGCAGCTTAGCGATCGTCTTCACCTTTTAGAAACTTCACCATTATCTCCTTAACAACAAAACCAAGCTAATATCCAAATTTGATCCTCTCAAATACCTTCTATCCAAACCCGCCCTTACGGACAAATGGCTAATTGGATCATTCTCCTAAGTGAATTTGATATTGAGTTTGTAAACCAGAAATCCTTGAAAGGATAAGTATTGGCTAATCAGTTGGCAAGCTCCTCTACCAAGAATGGAACCTTTGTGTCTGGACCTTCCAGATGCATCCATGATGTATGTTGAAGAGTCTATAGAATGGCAAGTCCATTTTGATGGATCATTCACCTTCCATGGATCGGGGTAGGGGTAGTGCTCATCACTCCCACATGTGAGGTTATTCCAAGAGCATTCCATTTGGGATTCCCATACACTAATAACATTACAGAATATGAGGCACTCATTGTTGGCCTCAAGTTGGCTATCACTTGGAATATCGAGGCAGTACAAGTCATTGGGGACTTCCAACTCATTATTAAGAAAGTTAATGATGAGTATAAGGTTAAATATGAGAAACTTGTTCCATACAAGAAATTGGTTGAAACCTTGAAGGAGTATTTTACACATATCGTCTTTGAGCAAAAACGAGGTCACATAATAGATCAGAAGATTTTATGGCTATAATTGGATCTCTCTTACACATCCCACCTCAAGAGAGAAAAATTCCTTTCTTTGTAGAGCATTTACAAATACCCGCATACGACATGCCGAAATCTTGTTTGGCATGTGAGATTGTTAATCTGTCCTTCCTTGGTATGACCCTATATTTAGATACCTACAAGATGGCACATTTCCCTAGGACATTACCCATTTGGAGAAGAAAGCCCTTATCCATCGTATAGCCCGTTATACCCTTTATTGTCATGGCTATGACGAGTATATCTGCTTCGATGTTTGGATGTTATTGACGCAGATCCATGCTATTAAGGAAGTACGTGGTGGTATTTGTGCGGCACACACTAGTGGTATGGTTTTGACTAAGAATCTCTTAAGAGCATGTTATTATTGGCCCACCA
The DNA here is from genome assembly GCA_018340775.1 of Taxus wallichiana var. yunnanensis. Classification (NCBI taxonomy): domain Eukaryota; kingdom Viridiplantae; phylum Streptophyta; class Pinopsida; order Cupressales; family Taxaceae; genus Taxus; species Taxus wallichiana. The sequence goes on along the minus strand of CM031235.1, from coordinate 107,802,687 downwards.
TGGAAGTAGACTATTGTAATTTCATCAAGAAATGTGAGATATGCCAAAAGTATGGGAACTTGATACATGCACCAAAGACAAAGCTTTGCAGGTTTATTGTGACACCTTGGCCATTTTTCAAATGGGGCACTGGATCTCATAGGGAAGCTCCATCGTTCCTCTTATGATGGCCACACCCACATTATCATTGCCACCGAGTATTTTACTAAATGGTTAGAGGTTGTGTCTCTTACTTATGTCATTGGTGCGTAAATTTCCAAATTCATCATGAATCATCTCATCTTGCCATTATGGTATCCCTTCCACCATTGTCACTGATAATGGTAAATCCTTTAATAATAAAATGGTTAAGACATTGTGTCAATGCTTCCATATTCAACTCAAGTGGTATACCCCTATTACTCCCAAGGTAAAGGGAAAGCCGAAGCTACCAATAAAACCCTTATATAGATCATGGAGAAAATGGTAAGTAAGACTGGTCATAATTGGCACTTACAGATACATCCCGCCCTCTGGGCCTATCAAACCTCCACCTGCGCACTAAAGCCATCATACCCTTGGAAGTGGAGCTTCACTCCCTGAGAATATCTCTCCGGGAATATCTTGATAAAGATGAAGACTATAGAGTAGCTCGGCTAACAGAGTTAGAGCTATTGGATGAAAAGTGGATAAGAGCGCTTAATCACCTCAAGGTTTACCAGAACAAAGTATCAAGAGGATATAATGAACGGATCGTTCATCATGAATTTTATTTAGGTGATCTAGTGCTGAAAGAAAATCAGAAAAACACCGTCAAAAATAGGGAAAAGAAAGGCAAGTTTGAAGCCAACTGGCTAGGGCCTTATGTGGTGGTTGTTAAATATGGGTCAGGAGCTTATAAACTAGCATATTCAGATGGTGAAGAACTTCCAAAACCTATGAACGCCATGCATCTCAAGCACTTATATGCTTAAGTATGGTGCAAATATTAGATAAGAACTAAAAAGTAGAAAAACAAAGAAAAAATAAGCAAAACATGAAAAATTTGAGAAAACAGTAAAGAAAAAAAAGCAGGTCATCCACGTGTGAAAACCACGCAATTGTGGCACAGTGGGTAGGTATTTGGGTGAAAACCGGTTTTCGGTGCTCAAGGAAGGTTCATCGATCACAAGTTACTCTTGCATTAAAACAGTAACCCTCACCACTTTCTAGGAATAACTTCCTTTGTTAGGTCTAGGAACCCTACCAAATCTATCTCTCAAAGTCGTGATCTGGCTTATTTGTTCTTGTATCTGTGTGAGGTATGTGTCTTTGTATATTCCCATCTAACATTGGGGGAACCTTTACATTCCACTTTCTCAAACATATGCACATGGCATTCTGCCCTTTGTATATTCCCACATCACGCTGGGGTCATCCATGCTTATTTGTCCTTGTACATTGCTTTCGGAACATGACCTTAGAAAATACAAAAAAAAAAGAAAAAGATACAAAAAAATCTAAACATTCAAAAAATCCCCCTTAGAACGAAGTTGCACCAACTTCCCAACATAACCCAAAAACATTAGAAAATATATCAATGTTGTCCCACAAAATCAAGGTAGTGATTAAATTACTTTTAGTTGTTGGTTTGTATAGTTTTGGTTTCTATATTTGTTTAGTTTTGTTAACTTGTTCTTGTGTGTTTGTTTACTGTGCATATGTTGTTATCACATCTACCATCTATCATTCATCACATATAACATCATCTGATACATCATATATACAAAAATGCTAACTTTTACATCATGCACGTATACTAAGATAATCATCACATATCATATCATCAATGGGGGAAAGAGGGGTTGCACATGATCACAAATCTATCCTCCCTACACCAATATCATCTAATATCATCCCAAATGCTAGTATCTACCAAAATATCCCATGTACAACACATATGATATAATCTAAATCACCCTTGGGCACTACTTTCCACCTAGCGCTTATGTCTTCACCCTGGGGCATTGTTAAATATTTCCAGGTACTTCTTGTCTTCTATTTTTATCTAGCACCATGATTATTTTTAAATAATTTTTTTGGCCTGTTTGTCTTCTCGTTGGGGCATTTTATTGCCACCAATGCGCCTTTTTCTTCACCTTGGGGTATTTTCGTGTGCTTTTAGGTGACCTTCCATTTCCTAAAGTTCTCTGACTGATAAAAAATTTAAAAATTATAAAATTATTCAAAATTCCAAAAAAATCGTAAATACTTCAAAAATGGACTAAATTTGGTAAAAAGCTCATTTGTAGCGAGAAGAATATGTGTTTCTCACATGGCACTCATCTCGTATCTTGTTTACGTTTTTGCATGTTTTGAAACAACAACTCATGGATCACCTAACTCTACAATCATTTACAAAATCTACGCTACTTACTTCGTCTATACTCTGGGGCACTATCGGTTGCCTGGTATTGTTTTCGTCGTGCACATTGCTTTTCCATTGGACCCAAGTGTCCTCCATCATTTCCCTTGCATATAAAAATTTATTGGGGCATAATTTTAAACCCTTTTTTTATCAAAACATTTGGGATTGCATCTCGACAACAAATTATTTGTGTAACTATCTTAATTGTTGTTGGTTTAAGTGTGTGTGATTGTACTTATTTGCTGTTAAATGAGTTTGTTTACTTCTTGTATTACATTGCATGTTTGTGTGTTGCATGGACCTGCTTTTTTAGCATGGGACAACTATTTTTATCTTGGCTTTTCATGTCATTTTACGCTTTTGTCATATGCTTACATTTTAATAAGGACTGATGATGAGGATTCTAAGCAAAATGATGATTAAACATTATTTGCACTAGTTTGTGGATAGCTCAATATCCCTTTTTCTTGTTGTTTTCTCGTCTTCTCTTCACATTTTTCTTTCTTCTGTTATCTTTTCGATTGTCGATCGAGTTCTTCCATCACCCCATCGACACTCGAGGGGCATCCCTTTAGCTAACTAATTTTTCTTCTACCCCTTCAAAAAAATTCATTTGCTTATGTTTGTCTACTTTCTTTGAAGTGACGTAGCTTACGTCACCCCAAAGAGGGGCAAATGTAGACACCTATAGTTTGATCAAAATAATATTATTCCTAATATTGTGCTAATTATCCCCCTCCTTGCAAATCGACAACATCTCATTAATTGGCTCCTCTAACTCATCGTTTTACGACATTCTTTTGGTTGTATTTCTCCCATAAACCAATTAATGGGGATAATATAGTCCCTTATTAGCTAAAAAGTCTTCTCATCCTCTTCTATACCACTTTTTCTAACTTCTTAGACTATCAAACCATTTCATTTGATTGATTAGACCTCTCAAAACTCTCTCAAAACCCTAATTCCTCTCTAAACATGATTAACTAGCCTAACCTAGTTTAACTAGTCCTAACCATGATTAACCTCTTCTAAACCTAGCCAAATCTTACTTTGACTCCCTAATCAACTTTTTGGCTTATCCTTTTGTCCCACATGCACCAAAATTCCCCCACTTTCCCAAATGAAAAACTATAAATAGGACTAGACCCCCTCTCATTTCTAAGAACTATCCTTCTTCCTAACATAAACTATAGCATTTTGGTTAGGGTTTAAAGCTTATTTCATTTCTTTTATTGAGTTATTTCTTTGCCATTGCACTACACACCAAGCATTGAATAAATAGGAATAACCGTTGGCCTTAAAGCCATTAATGGTGAGCTCCCATTCTCGTAATCACAAAATGATTGCTTAGAATCTTTACTAGGTTCATTTTTTAAAACTTTCAAGAATAGAGGATTACTAAATATGTTAGGTTGCTTATTTCTTTTAAGTTTAATGTATGCAAAGTGATGAATCCTTGTTTATTTCTCATTTGATGGTCCACTGACTAGTTTGTTAAAAGCCTTTGGGGTTTCTTTAGAGATTCTTACCCCATGTCCATGGCTTTTGCAACTTTTCATTGAACACATTTGAACGTTGCTGGTTTGAGTGTGCGTGATTGTACTTATTTGCATGTTAAAAGAGTTTGTTTACTTCTCGTATTACATTGCATGTTTGTATGTTGCATGGAGTTGTTGTTTTAGCATGGGACAACTATTTGTATCTTGGTTTTTCATGTCATTGTACACTTCCATCATATACTCACATTTTAATAAGGACCGATGGTGAGGATTCTAAGCAAAATGATGATTAAACATTATTTGTACTTGGTTTTGGATAGCTCAATATCCCTTTTTCTTGTTGTTTGTGTCTTCTCTTCGCACTTTTCATTCTTATGTTCTCTTTTCGATCATCGATCGAGTTCTTCCATCACCCCATCAATACTCGAGGGGGCATCCCTTTAGCTAACTAATTTTTCTTCTAACCCTTCAAAAAAATCATTTGCTTATGTTTGTCTACTTTCTTTGAAGTGACGTAGCTTACATCACCCCAAAGAGGAGAAAATGTAGACACATGTAGTTTGATCAAAGCACTATTATTCCTAATATTTTTCTAACTATCCCCTTCTTGCAAATTGACGACGACACCTCGTTAATTAGGCTCATCTAACCCATCGTATACGACATTATTTTGGTCGTATTTCTCCCATAAACCAATTAATGGGGTTAATATAGTTCCTTATTAGCTAAACCATCTTCTCATCCTCTTTTATACCACTTTTGCTAACTTCTTAGACTATCAAACCATTTCATTGGATTGATTAGACCTCTCAAAACTCTCTCAAAACCTAATTCCTCTCTAAATAGAATTAGCTAGCATAACCTAGTTTAACTAGTCCTAACCATGATTAACCTCTTCTAAACCTATTCAAATCTTACTTTGACTCCTAATCAACCTTTTGGCTTATCTTTTTGTCCCACATGCACCAAATTTCCCCACTTTCCCAAATGGAAAACTATAAATAGGACTATACCCCCCTCTCATTTCTAAGAATTCTCCTTCTTCCTAACATAAACTATAACATTTTGTTTAGGGTTTAGAGCTTATTTCATTTATTTTATTGAGCTATTGTTTTGCCATTTACAGCACTACACACCACACACCAAGCATTTAGTAAATGGGAAGATCCATTGGCCTTGAAGCCATTAATGGCGAGCTCTAATTCTCGTAATTACAAACCGATTGCTTACATCCTTACTAGGTTCATTTGTTAAAACTTTCAAGAATATATTATTATTAAATATGATAGGTTGTTTGTTTCTTTTTCAAGTTAAATGCATACAAAGTGATGAATCCTTGTTTATTTCTTATCCGATGGTCCATTGATTAGTTGTTAAAAGTCTTTGGGGTTTCTTTAGAGATTCTTACCCCATGTCCATGGCTTTTGAACTTTTCATTGAACACATTTGAATGTTGTTGGTTTGAGTGTGTGTGATTGTACTTATTTGCTGTTAAATGAGTTTGTTTAGTTCTCATATTGCATTGCATGTTTGTGTGTGTCATGAAGTTTTTATTTTAGCATGGGATAACTATTTGTATCTTGGCTTTTCATGTCATTTTACACTTCCGTCATACGCTCACATTTTAATAAGGCCTCGATGATGAGGACTCTAAGCAAAATGATGATTAAACATTGTTTGCAGACCGGGTTTATGGGTAGCTCACTATCCCTTTTTTTTGTTGTTTGCTCATATTCTCTTCGCACTTGTCCTTATTCTATTCTCTTTTTGATCATCGATCGAGTTCTTCCATCACCCCATTGACACTCGAGGGGGCATCCCTTTAGCTAACTAATTTTTCTTCTACCCCTTCAAAAATTTCATTTGCTTATGTTTGTCTACTTTCTTTGAAGTGATGTAGCTTACGTCACCCCAAAGAGGGGCAAATGTAGACACTTATAGTTTGATCAAAGCACTATTATTCCTAATATTGTGCTAACTATCCCCCTCCTTGCAAATTGACGACACCTCGTTAATTAGGCTCCTCTAACTCATCATTTACGACATTCTTTTGGTCGTATTTCTCCTATAAACCAATTAATGGGGTTAATATAGTCCCTTATTAGCTAAATCATCTTCTCATCCTCTTTTATACCACTTTTACTAACTTCCTAGACTATCAATCCATTTCATTGGATTGATTAGACCTCTCAAAACTCTCTCAAAACCCTAATTCCTCTCTAAACAGGATTAACCAACCTAACCTAGTTTAACTGGTCCTAACCATGATTAACCTCTTCTAAACCTAGTAAAATCTTACTTTGACTCCCTAATCAACTTTTTGGCTTATCTTTTTTTCTCGCATGCACCAAAAGTCCCCCACTCTCCCAAATGGAAAACTATAAATAGGACTACACCCCCTCTCATTTCTAAGAACTCTCCCGCTTCCTAACATAAACTATATCATTTTGCTTAGGGTTTATAGCTTATTTCATTTATTTTATTGAGCCATTACTTTGCCATTGCACTACATACCAAGCATTGAGTAAATGGGAAGAACCATTGGCCTTGAAGCCATTAATGGCGAGCTCCCATTCTTGTAATCACAAATTGATTGCTTAGAATCCTTACTAGGTTCATTTGTTAAAACTTTCAAGAATAGAGGATTACTAAATATGTTAGGTTGCTTGTTTCTTTCAAGTTTAATGCATGAAAAGTGATGAATCCTTGTTTATTTCTTATCTGATGGTCCACTGACTAGTTTGTTAAAAGCCTTTGGGGTTTCTTTAGAGATTCTTACCCCATGTCCATGGATTTTACAACTTTTCATTAAACACAATGATAATGACATATAGGAAAGCAAGCTAACATGTGTAATAGAATGAGCATGCAAAACACTAGTAAGCAAAAGTAAATGCTACCAAGATAATGTAGTATGATGTGGATGGATGGAATGAAATGAAATGTAAAATGGAATGTTAGGAGCAACGTTCCCCCAGTATATATAAGTCTATGCGGTGAGGTTCATTTTGTTTACCCCCTCAATAGTTAAGAATGAACCGCAACGAGAGTGCGCCATTAAGAAATGGTCGAGGAGTATAGGTTGTGTCTAGTGCAATCTGCGATGAGTGTGTATGTGTAGTTGGGATGAAATAGGACATGAGGATGAAATATGTGTAGACCCTATAATAAAGTGTATACCACGATTTTTTGAATAGATGAGTGATGATTTAGCCCTAAGTGTATATCACTACATGATGAAAGAAGAAGGTGATGATTTAGCCTATAGTGTATGTCACTACAAGATGGGTGATGAGGGTGTATGATAATAGAAGGTGGTGATTTAACACTAAGCGTAGACCACTATGTGATGAAGAAGGAAAGGGTGGTGATTTAGCCTAAAGTGTATACCACTAAGTGATGAAGAAGGCAAGGGTGGTGATTTAGCCTAAAGCGTATATCACTAAGTGATGAAGAAGGTAATGATGGTGATTAGCCTAAAGTGTATACCACTAAGTGATGAGGAAGGAAAGGGTGGTGATTTAGCCTAAAACATATACCACTAAGTGATCAGTGAGAGGAAGGTGGTGATTTAGCCTAAATCATATAGCACTAAGTGATGAGAATAGGATAATAGACGAGGTGAGTACCGGTGTAAGAGGATAGAGTAGGATGTATGCAAGGAGTGGTAATTTAACCTAAGGTGTATACCACTATGTGGTGATGGAAGGCGTGATGAGGTAATGGAATAATTGGGAATGTAGAAGATGTAAGAGTAGGTGAGAATAATAGATGATAGAACGTAATAAAATGATGTAGAAGTGATGATTTAACCTAAGGTGTATACCACTATAGTATGGGATGATGTGTGTGGGTGACGATATAGCCTAGAGCATTGGTCACTAGTCTAAAGAGTGTGGTATGATGATATGTCACATATGGGTAAGATTCATTTGATTAGTAAACCTCGACAATTGAGTATGAACCAAGAAGCTAGAGTTCGTCATAGGGTAGTGAGTGCAAAGGTATAGAATAATATAGTATAGGTGACCGAATGGTGAATAGGATGTGCAAGTGCACAGAAAATGAAGAAAGTGTGATGATATGTGTAGATAGAATATGTAGTGATGATAAAACTAGACCCAAGTATAAGGAATATAGTGTAGCATGTAGGATGTATGCGTAACAAGGAAAACTAGACTCGTGTATGATGATGACTAGTGTAGTGTGTATGAGATAGAGAATGAATAAGTGATTAATAGAGGAGGTATGTATAGGATGATGTATGATGTATATGTATATAGGGTCGGTAGTGCAATCGTGTGGGGTTCAATGTAAGAATGATCCCTCAACAGGGATAGTGTGAACTAAAGCACTAAGGTGTGTCATCGGGTAACAAGGGCATGAGAATAGATGAAAAATATTGATATGTGAAGAAATTAAAATGCATGGGTGTGGGAGGTATCAATGTGAAAGTGTGAGAGGAGGTGGGGGTTGTCTAATGGTTAGGCCCCCACAACCGGGTAGGAAGGAGGAATCAACCAATAAGGTCGAAGGACAGATGTCGATCGACCCATACATGAGAGGAAGATGGCGGAGAAGGATAATCTAATAATGGTGGTATAGGAGATAATAACATACAGGGAAAAAAAGTTGATATGCATGCGAGGGGTGTATATAAGATGAATAGGAGGGCACGGTAAATACATAGGTGAGGGAGATCGATAAGACACCGCGCAGAAGAAGATGAGTTTTGACGTGGAATAAAACAAGGCGGTGATTTACAACAAGAAGATGTGATGGTTTTAAGAATAGGGGTATGCTGATATGCAAGACTAAGGGAATGTAGTGGTTGTGTGGAAAGTAGGGAATTAGGAATAGGACGCGTAGGTGGTGATAGTAGAGGAGTTGTGCGAGAGAGAGGAAGAGGGGTAGGAGAAGCGTAATGAGAAGATCATGAGAGTGGAGGGCTAGGAGGGACTCCGTTAATGGTGATAACTTGGTTTTTGTAAATAAATTTGAGATGCAAGTGGGTCATAAAGATGATAGCTTGGGATTTACGAATCTAATTGAGTCCCAAAAGTAGGTCACATCCGTGGACTGCTTGACTAACAAGGCAAGGGATGAGAAGGGTAAGAGGGCCGAAAATGATATGCAACTTAACAACACCGAATAGTCTGTTGAATGGATAGTCGATTTGTGAAGGAGGGTAACCGATAGAGTGGAAGAAGGATAAAGAACATGTGTTAATGGTCGATTCTAGTATTGTTTTTAGGGGTGGGGCCAATAAATGCTCGTATGTGAAAATTGTCAGATGTGAACATAGCATGGTAGTCGGCGGTAGAAAAGGAGATAATTAGTGTCGCAACAGCAGTGTGAGCAATGAGGAAGTCGAGAGGTCCGTGGGAGGAGGAAGGCGTTGTATGAGAGACATAGTTGGAAGAGGAATCAATGGGTTTGGTATCATGTTTAGGGAGAGGGTTGTTAAAAATTTGGATTTTATGGTTATCGTTGGGAGAAACTATTGTGGGGGACTCGGGAAGCTCGAGATGGCCATTGTCAAGTAGGTCTTGAATGAGATGTCGTAGTTTGAAACAATGATCGAGTGGGATGCCCCGCACACTGGTGATAGTCACAATAAGAATGCTCATCAAAGTTACACCCTTTAGGTCGGGAGGGGTCATTGTAGAGGTGAAGGCAGGGTGATGAGGTTACTATCAATGAGTTGCGACAACAAGACGTTGAGTGGTGTACTAAGTTTAGCAAGAGGACACCGATATGGTTGAGGGCATAATTCTCAAGTGGTAAAAGCCACATTAACTAAGGTGTGAGGACTGCTAGGTTTATGGGAAGGGACTTTGAAGAATGCTTTGTTGGGAGCATGTGTAGAGGACGAAGGTGAGTCCTGAGCTTGCCAACAGAGACAAGTTTAGTCTCATAGAGCTTAAGAGTGTGAAAAAGTTGATCAAATGAAGAAAAATTCTCAAAGAGGACGTTGTCTTGCAAAGGTGGTAAGAGGCTATGGACAAATAAATCCTGAAGTTATGAATCGGCCAGAACATTAGTCATCTTGGCAACATTATTTTTGTATCATAGGATGTAATTGAGGAATCATTCATCAGAGCATTGTTTAAGTTGGGTGAGTTAGGCATAAGATAGGGTGGAACCAATATTGATGGAAAAATGTGTGAGAAAAGTGTCAGCCAAATGGGTGAAAGAGCTTACCAAATGGACTGGCAAGTCATAGAACCAACACATCACATAGTCCTGTAGACTATGTGGAAATAACTTAGCAAGGATAGTATGATCATCGGCATAGTCAAGACATGCGACATGAAAGGCACAAAGGTGCTCTTGTGGGTCACCGTGACCTTTAAAAATGGGCAATTTGGGAGCGGTGAAGTTATGTGGGAATGGGTAGGTAACGATAGATGGTGCAAAGGGGGAATGCAGCAAGGATGTGGAATCAAGCGATAGAGGTCCTCGAGTGGTAGTAACTTGTAACTGTTGGATTTGATTTTGGAGATCTTGGTATAATAAGGTTAGATCAGGGGTATGAGACGACAATCCAAGGGGTATATTAGAAACACCGTGGGGATTCAAAGGGATAGTAGTTGCAATAGGGGGAGTAGAGGTGGGAAGTGAAGAGAACATAGGGCTAGAAGAGACGGGCATGGATGCCTCACAGGGATCGCTGAGTAGCGAGCAGAGCATGCAAAACATGAGGGAGATGAGTGGTATTTTTACGTAAAGCTTGGTGAAAATAAGTAATAACATCAAGTTGTTCTTGGTCAACATTAGTGTCCTCATCATAAGATTTCTCACTAACTATGGTTTTAATTTCATGCAAAGGAACTTGGGTAAAGGCATCTAAGGGGTTGTCAGCCATGGATGCGGGTATATCTATCTTAGATCTAAGGGGACGATGAAGAGGAGAAGGAAGTTCACAATAGTGAAGAGGTCTAAAGCAAACACTATGAGTAACGGGCATAAAAGAAAGAGATGGGAAGGAGACCCTAGGCCAAATGAGAAAGGGGCATGTGAGGAACAAATACATCGGGTTCACCAAAATGATTAACAAAAATAATTACCTAAAAGACCTAAAGAGGGATTTAGGGTTCTAGTGTTAATTTAAATAGGAAGACTAAAACGTTGTATAAATGTCGTAAAAGCTATATGCAATGAATAGTAATAAACTATGCTAAATGAAATAGAAACCCTAATGGAAAGGAAGGAGAGGGAAGATGACTTAACTGATTACTATAGACTATCACGCGATCTAGAATCTGGAACTCGAATGTGCGACAATCACTCGGGGATCCCGCAAAGGGTAGATCTAGACTATCTGAAGTGACACAGCACTGGAAGTGTAGTGGGGCGCCCGGTCCGGATTCTCGGTGTTGTGAACTATGTAGGGGCTTGGGAATTGTGTTCGGTAGTGTCACAACTAGGTCTAAAACCCTTCCTATCTGCCGCTCTAAATTCACTAAATAATTTGTATGATGCCCTGCACATGAAGAAGAAGAAGGGTGGAATGACCTCAACTTCCAAACCAGTGGACTTATCATTGAGCGTTGCACTACATTATAGACCTTGATGTAGTTCTGGTGAGTGTGTGTATGTCGTGCCCTAGGTGCTCTCATGTTAGTCACACTTTGTGTAGTAGCAAGATATGATAGCTATAAAAGATGTAAAATGTAGAATAGAATAGATAGAATCCCTCCTCTAAGAATGAATGGATGTGATGCAGACTTTACTAGCTATGATGCATGGAGCTATGTGGATGGAGATGGTGCAATGGATGCAACCCTAGATGGAGTGATAATAGTGATAGGATGCAATGACCTAGGACCCTCATTATGGTCTTATAAGCTTTATATTTATAGGGCTCTCAAGTTTGATTTCACAATTAATCCCGACAATGCCGAATTTAGGAAAAGATAAGGGAGACCAATGGCTAGAAGTGACCCAAAGAAGAGCAAAAGAGGTTAAACATAGAGAGGGGTGCCTGGGTGGGACTAGGGCACCCCAAGGCACCTCAAGTACAAGTTAGGGTGCTCAATCGGGGCTAGAATATCGGGAAGTTGTGACATATGTGGATAGTATCGGAAATATGCGGGAAAGATGAAGTAAAATATAAAACAAAGATGGCAAAAAGGTGGGATTAATTGGTACTTTGTACACTTGAGAACCTTCTAAATAGTAGTATAAGACTGGGCTAAATATTGTCTAATGTGCAATATTTGTGTCTACAAATTAACAACCAAAAGGCCAACTCATAAGAAAACAAGATGCCCAAAAGATAAAAGATGTCCAAAAGGGGTGAGTAAGATACAAAGAGGTCAAGGGTGCCAAGAGTGAACTTACGACTGTCAAGCGTTGCACTACATCTCAGACTCCATGTAGTTCTTGTGCGTGTGTGTAGAAATCATTCCCTAAGAAGCCCTTGTGTAAGTGCATGTGATAACAGGTGATAACTAGATGTACGAATGTAAATAGATGTGTGGATGACAAAATGAACTTCCCCTCCTATGGGCGTATGCAGAAAATGTAGTCCTTAGACCCTTGTATGAGTGCTACATGGATGTCTTTGATGCTCTTAGAATACCTTTTGATGCAACCTTAGGTGATGATAATAGATGCTTAGAGCTTGGTCCTTTATTTTGGTCACATAGCTTTGTATTTATATGATTTCCTTGTTTAAATTTCGTAATTGACAACTAAAAGGTCAACTCATAAAAACAAGATGACCAAAAGGGGTGAGTAAGATACAAAGACGTTAGGGGAGCCAAGAGGGTGCGAGGGTGCCCGAGTGTCGATGTCTTGGCTAGGCGTTGTGTCCGAGTCATGAGAGATACAATGATAAAATGTCAACTCGGGATGTGGGTTGTAGGGTGTCAATTACTACTTTTCTTGCTTATAAATTATATGAATGCAAATATGTGTTTATGGACCTAAAAATGTACCCAGGTGCATGATTTTGTGTCTACAACGAGATCAAACTCATCTTTATGGGAAATTTAAAATATCACGATGCTTCATCATCTTCTTCTAACAAGTTTTAAGATAAATCAACATTCAAGCCATCTCTTAAGCCCACTGAAGCAAAGGCAATCGTTAATGTCGTCTCTCCATCTAAAAAGCTTCAATGGAAACCTCCATAGCGTACTTTCACCAAATTACCATATGCACCTCAATTTCTATTGCCTCAACTCATCAAAAGTAATCTAATAACTCTTCCACCGTTACTCAATCTTGATCCATCTCGCCCCGTGGACGAAATTATGATGAAAATGCTAAATGTGACTATCATCATCACGCAATGGGCATCATACCGATTGTTGTTTCAAACTTAGGCATCTCATTCAAGATCTTATTGATAATAATTCACTTGAGCTCCCTGAGCCATCTACTTCTAATTCAATCAATGATAATTGTTTCACCAATAAGTTTTACACTTTCTAGGACAAAATAGATAGAAGGTAAAATGGTTAAGGAGGAATACCTGTGATATGTAGGTCGAAGGTTGAATGCGTGCATTAATGGATTTTGATCGACCTGATCGCAAAGAGCTTCCTTTGGCTAGGAGGAATGACCTATATAAGAAACACACCAAGACCACCAAATAATATTAATAATATAGGTCACAGTTACCGCCTAAAGAAATGCTAGATTTGGGAAGCGTGATGCTTCCTAGAAGGTTTGTCAATCCACTTTCAAATATAAATTAATATTGCAAATATCATGAAGGAAATCCTACTATAGTTATACAATTTAGGTATCTCATACAAATACAATAAGTAAATCTAATATAACAGTAAGCTTATGATTAGATCTGGAGGTTTGGTAGGTTATTACTCGGTTTTACAGTGTCCGACAAGTGGTCCGGGATTGATTGGGTGAGGTCTGGGTTGATTTTGATTGACTTAGTTGCTTCTGGTAGAAGGAAGTTAAATGCCGAGAGACCGATGTCGATGGGTCGATTGATGTCGGTTATGAAGATGACCGACGGCGCTTAGGTAACCAACATCGGTAGGGGCAATATGGTCTGAATCCCAAAAATGAGGTTTTGGGTCTCTCTGTGATTACACAGAGAGTGTAAGGGAGTTGAGAAGGGTGGTAAGATTTATGTGGAGGTTCAGGAAGGTTGGTGGAGGTGTTAGGCTGAGGGAAATGATCTGGTTGATAATATATCGGATAGCAGGGTGAGCGGTGGTTATATGATAGAGAGTTTGGTAGAATAAAGGAGTAAATAAGGAATATAACTATCGAAATAAGAGCTTAATACAGAGAAATAAGACACTTATCTGAGTTTAGATCTTCGGTGTTGGTGAAGGTGGTGGTAGTTTGATGACAATCCGAGAAGAAGTGTGATCGTATTCGGTTGCCACGCAGCAGAGAGTCGGTGTGCTCTGTTGCATGATCCAAGACTATGGATGAGGAAGGTGAGTGTTGATGGAGGCTTGGAATGCTCTAGTTCGTCGTCTATTCGCCTGTGTGCCTCAAAATATGAATGTAAAATGTCTGTGTAAGAAATCAATCCCAGAACCAACCCAAGTGAAGAGTTAGGAAAACGTATTTAACCTAACCGATGAAGGTGAGGTGACCGGTGCTTGGTTGAGGAATGACCACGCGCGGTTGAGGAATAACTAGTGTCGGTTAAGGCGGATAAGTCTAGGTTTTCCAAAAATAGCTTGATCTTTGTTATTTTTGGCGTGATTGATATCCTTAATCCAGGTCTCAAGTGATAGAGTCCACCCAAATAAGTATGAGTTCTTCTAGGAGAGGTAGTGGGAGTTAATGCTAGGTTTAGACTAAGTCTTAGTTGGTTAGGATTGGTATAGAATTAGTCCTAATTAATTAATAGATTGTGAATGGGTCTTTGAGTGAGGTGGATAGGTGAGTTGGTTGTAGGTGAGGTGGATGGGTGAGGTAATTAATTAATTTGATTATTGCAATGAAATTAATTAACATGTGTGCACTAGGGACATGAGTGGGTATAGTATGAATTTATTTAATTGACGGGGTTAAGGGAATTTGTCCCTATTTTCGGTGTCTATAATAATAAAAAACTACAACTATTCAACGATCCTTTGCCTAAGCATGACACACAAGCTCTCGATTCTTCTACTAATCATACATATCAAGTTGTACCCCCTCCTTGATCGGGCCCCCTTGACTTCCTTGTCGCTTCTATTGATGCATCACCAACAACCATTTCGATTTCAGATCACGATTATCATGCTACATTCATTTCTGATTTATTACACATCAACGCTTCTATCGGTTCATACACAATAACACCATGATCTATCCAACGACTCTTATTAGTGTGTGCTCAATTGCACTTCTTATGGCTATCAAATGTCTAATATATAATATCACATATCTAGTTCCTAATTATTTTGGCTACATTAGGCTTCCCGTTACAGTTGGGCCTCTTACCATGCTTATGTCATTCAATGTGGCATCTTCAATCAAAGGTTATGACATGCTCTTAGGTCTTCCTTAGCTCCGCGTCGCTCAAGTTATTCCCTCCATGAATCATTTATGTCTTAAATTCATTCACAATAAACAAGTTATCACTATTAAAGGTGTTCCACCATGCACACAATTTTCTAAACCTAGTCTTGATGATATCCTTCCACCAACTACAACATCTAGGCCTCCAGGGCCTCTCAAATATAAGGCACATTCAACACCTAGCTCTCCTCTTCGCAAGTGACCTACTTCACGAATTTTTCATCCGCATCGGTCCACTAGCCCATCTTTTCAGCCTAAGTTTCCTTCTCGGGCAACCCCTTCACATATGTGTTCACCACCTCCTTCACCACATAGGTCTCCATCGCATGTATTTCATTAATCTCATACTCCACCGATCTTACAACATCATCATATGCCTTTATCTCCTCGGATATCGGGTGGAGGGTCCTTTCCTTTCACTATTATTGGATAGCCTTTTATACTTCTCACACTTGGCGGCATCATGATTTCCTCCCCCTTTTATCATCATCGATTTGTCTATCATATATACTACCATGCTATGTGCTTCACACTTAATCTTTCTCAGTACACATACACATCTTGATACACACCTTGTATTGTCATCAACCCATGACGCACTCTAGTTCCACGGTTCATCTCAACTATCGAGGGTCTAAATCTGAAATGAACCTCACCGCATTTACTTTTCATGCTATATGCTTCATGATTTATATTTCTAGCACACGTTCTCAAACCATTTCCTGATGACACACTCTTGTTCTATGGTTCATTCTTGATTGTTGAGGGGTATTTTATAAATGAGCCTCATCTCATACATATCCATTATGGGGCACATTGCTCCTATCAAATTCACACATTGCATACCATTCCATCACACTCATACACTGCATTTGCATATCTTGGTTGCACTTACTCTTGCTTGCTTATACTACTTACATGATACACTTTGCTTACTATGTTAGTCATATATTCAGTATGTCATTAGATTTTATATACACACATGCGTGTTCACTTGGTCTTTTGGAGTGAATGCCAATCTCTTACAGATTTTCACATGCTTTGCAATGATGCTCAACATTGTACCTTTTACCAGTCCCATCGAGGCTCTTGGGGGGATCTACCTTTACTACTCTCACACATTATAGGTGCTATTGTTTTATCATTTACTACTTCCTACTCTTAATAACACATTACTTTCCATTGATACATACATGTCTTGACATACTTTTATCTTGTCAACATGTTAAGGGGTGCTTCATGTGTAGCATTTGTTTTACTAGACTATATGCCACCATGGTTATTTGATACACTTTCCTTGCCATTGTTTTTTATTGTATGTTATTGTTTGTGGGCTATGCCCTTTGTCTTGTATGCTCATTGTATGATTTTGGTCACTTCGGCCCTAATTGTCTTGTGACATTGTGAGCGATGTCCCATGTTTGAAACCTCACTTTTCATGGTCTATCTTGTCTGCACACTTGCTTGTTACATTGTCTTCTATTGCATGTTTGTTACTCTTTCTACTAACAAAGGTTTCTAGCCTACTTTGTTTGCATGTGCCTTGGTCTCTACCATGCACATCCCCTACCCCATGCAGGTATCGGCTTGGATCGGCATTAGGTCTTCTCTTTTGGTTTGCACACTCCTACAATCGTCCCATACACCCCAAACGAGGGTGGCATACACTGGGTGAATAAATCACCCCTACAACTAATCATAGCTATAGTACGATCTGCACAAAGACATGAACAACACAGAAATACAGTCACATAACGACCCAAAATTTGACTTGGGTCCTTATTACAACACAAACACCAATGCCCAGACTCGAGATAATAGCACTCTCGGGTGCCTGTGTCCTTCCTTGGGTGCTAATTTACTGGGGGCACACACAATCATCTTCTCAAATCAACACAGTTCACAAAATCCTTCGAGCAGTTTCACGGTATAGTACATGTACAATCCTTCAATTATAACATGTATGTAATCTCCTACAATCAATTTCAATCAAAACAATTAGTACATTTGGAACTAATTCAAGACAATAGAACAAATCAGGGACATACCATCTACAGTGGTGCTTATCAAACAAAGTCATTAATGGATAGTAACACTAGACCTCTCTCCCTAACACTTGCTCTTTGGCTTGAGATTGCCCAAAAAATTTGCACTTGGCATGAGATCACCCAAAAACTTGCTCTTGCACGAGATCGTCCAAAAAACTCACTTTTGGCGTGAGATTTCCCAAAAACTCACTCTTCACAACATTCATGAAATTTTTCTATCCTTTACACTCTTATACATCAGGTGCACACTTTCCTTTACACACTTTTACATACTTTTACATACTTATGCATATGTTTCTTTGATTTATCATATACATGACTTTGACTACATTCTTACTCTTCTTTTGTAGGTCTGTCCTTACAAGAAGTAGCCTACAACAACAAATACAAGCACAACAACAGGTATAACGTGACACATATGCTTCACCCCTAGGGTCACTTTCCTTTCCTAGTCTCCACGTTTCACTTTGTATCATTCCATGCTTCACTTGTCCACTCGACACGCTATTCACCGCACTCTACATGATCATAAGGTACACATCTCTTATCTAATTTATGTTATCAAGTATTCACTCAACAACATAAAGTGGGGAAAATGTAGACACAAAATCACGCACTTGGGTACATTTCTAGGTCCTAAAAGCATGCTAGCATTTACATGATTCCTAAACAAGAAAACTAGTGATTGACAACTATCTTTGGCCTCTTTTCTTTGTTTCTTGTTTTCTATTTGGTCTTACACACCCTACACCTAGTCGAGACTTTACTGATTTATCTTTTATGGCTTCAGACACCAACGCCCAGCCAGGACAATAGCATCCAAATGCTCCTATCCCCTCTGGGCGCCCCTGACCCTTTTCTACCTTACTCGCTCTCTTTTTGGGTCTCTTTTATCTTTTGGGCATCTTTTTCACTTATGGGTTGGCCTTTCAGTTGTCAATTACAAAATTCAAACAAGGGAATCATATAAATAGGTAGTTATGTGTTCAAAATAAAGGACCAAACACTAAGCATTATTATCATAAGCTAAGTTTGCATCCAAAAGGCACCTAAAACATCAATCTAGCATCCATTCAAAAAGATAAGGGTTGTATCAACTTTGCATACACTTTGTAGGAAGGGGAAATCCATTATATTCCATTCACACATGCTATACATTTCTACATTCTAGCTATAGCTCGCTATCAAGTGCAACTTGCACAAGGGCATCCTAAGGCACAATTTCTACACACACTCACTCACAAGAACTATATGGAGTTTGAGATGTAGTGTAACACTCAGTCATAAGTTCACTCTCGAGGTGACTATTAGGGTTAATACGACTCCCTATCCCGCATTTTTCTTTTTAGGTTTGATGTGGTTTGTGGACTTGTGCAGGTGAACATCTATTTTGCAGGTTATAAGTAACTTTGATGATCATAATGCAACTATTAGATGATCAAAAGGAAATAACAACGAAGACCCTATGACACACCAGAGAGTAGATCCCGAGCTCCTGTGTAGTCATCGGTGCCCAAAAGTGGTTTCCAGCGCGCCCGGCGCTCGTGTCCGACCCCATCCCTGCATTTAAGAATTTACAGTGAGCAATAACGACACTCTTCCCAATCTGTTCATCACTTCTCTTTGCCCGGATCTATCCCAAATTACGCGAAAATAAACTAAATCTTCTTATCTCATCGTCTTGCTTAGGGTTTCATATTTTAAATCTTAGCTTCCTTGTGTCATTCCTGTATTTCAACATTCATAGATCGTTTATTTCAATAGTAGGATCGCAATATTTAGATTTAACTCAAAATTAAATTAAATCATGAAGATGTGTCAACATGTTAGTGTGCGAGGATCAACAAGCTACACAATAAACATCAAAAGTGCTTAGTGGAAATGAAGAAGTTTTATTTATCATAATAAGAGTGTATAGTCAAATCAAGGGTTGCTAAAGTGCAAATTACCAAATTTTGTTGTCTATAAAGCCATTTTACTATGGAAGAAGAGTATATAGCTAATATATAATGATGTAGGAGTTTTACTTTGAAACTTATTTAAAAATGTATTTAACTTTTGCACTCATAGTTGATTTATAAAATTTGCATTAATTTTGTTTGAGACACACTTAAAATTAGAATAATATTTCTTTTTATACTTTGTTAGATTGGTAACATGATAATGAGAATAGAATTATTCAAAAAAGATCTCAATATGGTCTTTTGATATAGCTTTACATTTTTAAGCATTAAAAATCGTAATTGAAACAAGAAATCATACTTAAATCAATTAGCTTGTAAAAGCAAGTCTCCACGCAAAAACACCAAATTAATGGTACGATGCCAATTTCTCGGTCTTATGTTAACTCAATCCCCTTGAAAGTCGCATGGTCATGGTTTCCAATCTCATATTATATCAACCTCATGTCATGCTAACCCTTGTAATTTCTACTGAATCACAATTTCTAATAAGATGATATACCAATCCTTGTTCACACTTGTAAGGTGGATTTCTAATCTTATACAATAATAAACCCTCAATGGTTGTAGAGTGTTACAAGTATTAATATTTTGTTATACCAATCCAACTTGGTACTTTTTACTTTGGGTCCAACAAAACTATGTATAAAAATTAAGCTCACAATTTAATCTTTTATTATTTCCAAACATTCAAATTTTAGAGTGGAATTCACAACTACTTCTAGTGGTTCAATCAATTTACATTCCTTGTTATTCATAGGGAAATCATCAATTTGAACTACTATAATGGATAGTCGAAACCTCTCTCCATTAAATGTTGAGAATCCCTCTCCTCACGAGGAGTTGTCCAACATGATACTCTTAATTAGGTCAAAGAAGGCCCGCACATACACTAAAAACAAGGCATAATGCGTGCTCGAGGGCGCCCTCTGCTGCGTAAAGACACGCTCTCGCAGTAGTACTTCTGCTGCCGAGAGTCTCACAAAAGGCAAGCAAGGGCGGTTGACAAGTCGTAAAATTGCGAAATTGTACAACACTTAATATTCGATAAAACGTTTAAACACAACGAAAACTGCCACCTCATTTTCTATATTTATTTTATGATTGTAATTTTCACAAGTTTTGGTTGACTCGAACACGGTACTCCAATTACATGTGCACAAGTAACTCAATATAGTCGTTTGACATCAACCTAGGCGCCCTTCCACAAGTGAGCGTTTATTCTCATGTGCGGGAGTTAAGAGTGACATTCACTTCCCTTGACAAAGGTTCAAATTCACGAAATTAAAATTTATCACAACTCAACATTCAATTTTTAATTTTTTAACTGATTAATAAATGGATTGTGCAATTCCCTAAACTTCACATTCGTGTATTAACTATTTGACCATTTGTAATGAAGAGAAAATGAAACCATGAGCTTCCACATCGAGACCATACAAATCTCCCATGTCCCTTTCCTCATTTATTTAATCGTAACGAGGATAAGAAAGCTCCTGAAACTTACATAAATTTCCCACCTTTCTATCGTTTTCTTGGTGACGTTTACTTCATTCCATATCATATCACATAATAACAAAATCGCGAACAGCATTTTTTTGTTCTTGTTAGATTGCGAGTTGCCTGTAGTTTTTTTTTCGGATCTTTGTCTGGTTTTTCAGATTTTCCGAAAAGTAGAGTTCTTGTTATGTGTCAGAAAGTGGTTTTCAGTCCGGCACACAATTTTCTGACATGAAACTGTACGTAGATGCTCAATAATAATAATTATAATCATGTTACAGCCGAAATTATCTGTTTAGCGAGGTTTGCAGATTTGCAGCGTTTGCAGGTGAGGGTTTTACCCAGTAGGTTTTGAGGACTCTTGTATTTTGGAGTTTAGGGTTTGAGAAATTGGATTGGATTATGAATACAGTGAGTCATGTACAAGAACCAGCTGCAGGAACTTGCTCAGAGGAGTTGTTTCAATCTGCCGTCGTATTTTTGCATACGAGAAGGCCCCGATCATGCCCCTCGATTTAAGGCTGTCGTTACATTTAATGGCGAGAATTTCGAGAGCCCCAAATTTTGCACTACACTACGTCAGGCCGAGCACGCAGCTGCAGAAGTTGCTCTCAGTACTCTTTCTCGGAGGGGTCCTTCACAGTCTCTTGCAGCGAGAATTCTAGTATGTATACACCGATTCACGCCGTTTCTCTCTTTTGCTGCACATTGTGTGTGTTAGATTGAAATCAGGGCGCTCAAAACCCTTAAAAACCTTTATTTTTTACTTTATTGAAACCCTACCAGGAAATTTAAAAACCTTTGCCTTAACATAAAAACTTCAATGCGTTGATTTTATTGAAGAAGAGTATATGCTTCCATCATCATGGAAATAGTTACCTATAAAAGAAGGCAGGAATTTAGTTTTATTTGAGGAGATACCGACGCCAAGTTGTCTATTTGAAGAACTACCAAATGTCACTGCTTTCTTTTAGAACTTATCTTGTTTGCTAGTTTGAAATCAGGACGTGAAAGCCATGGCACGCAGAACACTTAACACTCTTAATTTTGACTTTATTGAAGCCTTCACAAGAAATTCAAAAGCCTTACTTGGAAAAATAAACTTAAGTAGGTTGATTCATTGGAAATTAGTGTATGTCTGGATCAACATCGCTGCCATTACGTGCAAAAGAAACATAAATTTAGCTTTATTTGATGACATACCAGTGCCAAGTTGTTTTTTTGAAGAGCTAATGCCATTGCCAGATTCTGTTGCCCTTGCTGAGAGATTGCAGGAGTGGAATTAGTGCGTGAGAGTTGAGCTGATGTTTAGGATTAAAAACTAATCTCCAGTAGGTTGATTTTATTGAAAATTAAAAAACACCTCTATGCCTAAATCAACATAGCCACCATTACATTCAAATGAAAGCAGAAAGAGAGCTCTATTTGAAAAGCTACAAACACAATACGGAGAGTGTGCTGTTTTCTTTGGATGGGCCAAGGGCTCAAGCTGTGTTGAATGTCAAAGTACCTAGTTACCAATTCATGTAAAACAGTTCTAAGCGAGATGACACTTTGGAGGAAAATGAAATCAGAGGTGGGGTTTTAACTTTTGTAGTTTTGTAGGAAATCATTTGGGCAAATTGACTTTGCAAGAGCTTTAAAATGATGATGAGCAGCTGCATTTCTCTTGTTTTGTTGGCTACATCCACTTCTGGCATTGAGGTGAAGTGACAGCATGACATCTGAACTTGGGCTTATGTTGCATCTCCAAGCAAAATAATGCATTTTCCCTGTTTTTGCGTATGAATGACTTGGCTCCAGGGTACTGGAGGAGTTCTTCTGTTGAGCACACAAGTGGAATTACTGTGTGAGAGTTGAGTTGGTGTGTAAACTAGATTCTGGACGGGGTTGAATTATCAACTGTACAATGAAAGCAGTTCATGGATTTGGAGTTATTACCTGTGCTGCCAGAAATGGGAAATGAGAAAGAAACAGAAAACGGAGAAAGAATTGGAAAATTTTTCTCCAGAAACAGTTCAGTGTTTTCTTAATATAAAAATAGGATTGACGCAAAAATCTTGAACTGTGTCAATGCTTATGGACCATGGCCAATCAGAGTTAAAAATTTAAATCTAACTATTTAATGCAGAAATTACCTGCACAATTACAATTTATGAATGCAATCTTGGTTATAAAAGTTAAAGCAGTACTTGCTGTAAATTGTAACAGATACTACATCGCACTACACGGTAAAAAAATTGAGAAATTTTCTGATGCTATAATGACAAAATTAAATGATAAAAATAGATTTTAATCAAAGATTGAAACCATAATAACTACAGTCTATGTCAAAAAAGAACTAGGACTTGTCTGTATCGACTCTCCTTATATCTGACTGATGTCATCAATATCTCCTGGCAGTTGCTCCCCTGTTTCATAGGAAACGGGTAACAGGAAACGTGCAAAGAAACAATATGGAGGTGTCTGGTCCAGTTTCTGGTAACAACATTATAACCAATGCTTAGTGATTACTAGTGTCACTCACTAACCATGGGTGAGTTGAGTTTGGTTAAAAATTAGACATGGATGCTGTGGTGAAGAATGTAAAATAAATTGAATTTTTTAATTGCTATTTCAAGAATCAAGGTGAGAACAGTTTAAATATGATCTCTTTCTTTGTATATTTGTGCTTTGTATTGTTAGAGGTGTGCAAATCTTCAGATTTAATATAAATGTTTTAAAAAACAACCAGTTTGCAAATTGAGTTAAAGGAAGTAATTTCTGATGAACTTTATTTGACTGGCAGGATGAAACTGGAGTTTGCAAGAATCTATTACAGGAGATGGCTCAAAGGGCTGGGGTTCCTTTACCGGTTTATACAACAACAAGGTCAGGACCAGGACATATGCCGGTCTTTACATGTTCCGTGGAAGTGGCTGGAATGACATTTTCAGGTGAAGCTGCAAAATCAAAGAAGCAGGCCGAAAAGAATGCGGCCATGATTGCTTGGTCTTCACTGAAGCAACGTAAGTGCTCATGTACAAGTGATTGCTACTGCCATTTATTGAGTTTATTGCCTTCCATCATTGCATATTCTCTGGGATGATCATATTGTGTATGCTTGTCACTGTCTTTCTAGACGTGTTGTATTGCTCATATCATGTCAAAAATTGCATGAATCTTGTAGCAATATTCAATATCCATAGCTCCATGTTAAGAACAAAACGTATCTGGAGGTTACTTGGAATTTCAAATTCATCTAAGTGGGCAAAATTCCTACAGAATGTGGGTGGCCAGGGGAAGAAGAGTTATTTTACTTATGGGAGAAAACTACTATCTTTAGAAGTTAGGTTAGCTTAACCTCATTAGTAGAGGCAATAAAATGCTGAGTGCCACTACCTGAGTTTATTTTGCTGTTAATCTGTTCATAGGGTTTAATTTACTTTATATATAATAATGAATCAAATGGCCTTCTTTTGTGTAAGGAATACATTTATAGGGGTGGGACATGGCTGTTCATTGTGCCTGCACTCTTTCATTAGCTTAATAACTGCCCTACTGATTGTAATTAGAAGGCTGATTACAAGTTACCCTTAAAGCTGGCAAGAGTTACATTCTATAATTTATCAGAATTGGAACAAAACTTTCAGTGTGGGTAATAGCTGTATAAGTACCTATTATCCATGTCAGTGCTTTAAAAGGAGACATTTAGGTTGAGAGTTGAAGAGTGTTGCTATACCAGAACCCTCTGGAAGGAAGCCATACGGTTTTAGGTGGAACAATTCATACCAATGTTAACTGAGGGTCTTTATATCTCTACATTTAATGATTGCATTTATAAAATTTGATGTTCACAAACTTACTTGATGAACAGATCAATAAACCTGATTTTTTTAGCAGCAGAATCAGTTGGTATGAAATGTGAATAATTGGTCAGCTAAACCACCACAACAAATATGCATAATCCTCTGATTTTGTTAACCTTTAGATTTTTCTGTGGTATTCAAGGGGTTATAGCCAGCATAGATTTTCAATGTTTCCTATTTATTCTTTGGCACACATGACCTTGATACAAACCTCCTAGTATTCCCTTCAAGCGTTTTCTATAAATTTTAGCCTTTATTTAACCATTGAGGAATGCTATTCGCGTCATGGACATTGGATAGCATTGAGTGGAACTCGTCAGGTACTCTGCTTTGAATGTGGGGTACAGTGGCAAGCATATTCACCCCTCTTTCAAGAAAAGGGCTACTTGCCTTTTGGATAGAATTGAATGGAACTTTACGAGAATGCTAAGATTGTATTCATTAACCCTGCAAAATTATTATTTGTGAAGGTCATACGCCTCATATTTGTTAATGATAAAATTTGAAAATGTTTTGTGATAAATTTGTTGTTATATTCAATGAATTGAAATCGCTAAATTTTCCAAATACATGACTTACGAAGACATGATATGCATTAAAATAGACAAACCTCATAGGAAAATTTATATTCTGAAATGTTATAAATATATATGAGTTAGGAACTCACTTTGCTCAATCAGATTACCCTTTTATATTTGGAAACTAGAAAATCTTAATCCAGTATTGTTTGTTCAAAGTACTGAACATTGTATTGTATAAGCGGAACTTTTATTCAATGCATTGAGGATTTGCAGGCTCTGTTGTAGAATAATCACTTCTTCAAACAAACTAGATAATCATTCCTTTAGGCGGGCCCTGTTGTAGAACAATCACTTCTTCAAACAAACTAGAAAATCGTTCCTTTAGGCGGGCCCTGTTGTAGAACAATCACTTCTTCAAACAAACTAGAAAATCGTTCCTTTAGGCGGGCCCTGTTGTAGAACAATCACTTCTTCAAACAAACTAGAAAATCTTTCCTTTAGGCAGGCCCTGAATTGATGAAACCCAAGTTGCAGTTCTGATTTTCTGGCAGAAGATTTTTAATTCTGTATGCAGCAGGAGGATTTCCAAGTTTTTCTAGATTACAGTGGAACCAATGGCTGGAAAATCTGCTTTGGTACCTCTTGGCACTGAGAAGAGGAGAGATACACAGAAGTGTATTATATTATATTATATTTTCAAATCTGTACAGGATGATGCTACAGCAATACGAATGGCATCACTATATAGATGCTAAAGAGGTAAAAACGGGATGGTTATACCCTTTCAGTAGTAGTTAGTACAGCTAATTAGATTTCAAATAGATACATTACATGGTTATACCATGCCACATTTTGGGAAACTTTTGAATGGATATTTATTATTCTTTTATGGCTGTCTTGGAAGTTCCCTAAGTGAAAACTGGAGAGCCCATGGCTCAAATGGCAGCAAAGTGAAAATCCTTGCAAGGAAAAACCAAATAAACTCGTGACAGCCCCAAAAAACATTAGTGATCCATGACGGGGTGCTGCATGGACCCTCAAAAGCATGATTGGACAGGAACCAATGCACAGAAAACCCAAAGACACAAGCAGACGGCCCCATACAAATCACCAAGCCAAGAGACCAGGAAAGTAAATCAGCCCCACAAAATACAACAAAGAGACATGCTAAGGTGAGGTAAGGCGAGGTATGGTCTCCCAACACTCAACATAATAATCGAGAAAGACTTCCGTTTCAGAAACAGTTTGTTTCGGGTTCGGAGCATTTCATGTAACGGGGTTGTATGGCCCTGGAATATGGGTGTCTGATCCTTATGGACTAACTGGAAATATACAACCTGTAAGTCCGGCGTGGGGAGCTGAAGGTTTTGATCCTTTTGTTCCAGGAGGAATAGCTGCTCATCATATTGCAGCAGGTATATTAGGTATATTAGCAGGTCTATTTCATCTCAGTGTTCGTCCTCCCCAACGTTTATACAAAGGATTACGTATGGGGAATATTGAGACTGTCTTATCTAGCAGTATTGCTGCTGTATTTTTTGCAGCTTTCATTGTGATTTTCCAAGCTTATTGAACCCTCATTGGCAAAGAACAATAGAGTTAGCATATAAGCTAGAGGGGCTGGAGCAGTGAAACAAGGAGTGTTAACCTGTACGGAAGCTATAAGATAAACAGTAATGCTTTGTGCTTGAGTGATTGCAGTCCCAAAGCTTCGGAAAGACATCAACTCCATGCCTTACACAGGAGAACAACTACTGTTGGGAAACAACAAAACCTTCATAAACAAGGTGTCGACCAGTTTTTCTACTGGAAGGGGTGTCACAGACATGGAATGGAGCTGTGGAGAGAGACCACACAGTCACATCCTTAGAAATCTATTGCATCATCAAAATAAACCTCCAAATTTATATGCAGAGTTGCTCTGTAAGTTAGGTGGACCAAGGACTGGGAGTTTGGCTACCAATCCTTGGTCCACCTAACTAATAGAGCAGTATCGAGCTCAGTATGGCAAAATTCTACAGCTTTGGTTTTAGGTGGGAGCATGGGGAGAGTGAGAGGGAGGCGTGGGAGACTCCTCTTTTGCTTTGCTCCATTGCAAACACTTGTTCTAACATGTGACGATTGTTACAAAAAATTCTATAGATTTTCCAAATGTTTGCAAATGCAGCTTGCACTCTACATTTGTTTATTAGTATGTGGTTTACGATTCAAACTGCACCCTATAATTTACAGTCTTCACTCTGGGTGTTAGAGATTACAATTTCTGTATGGTTAAACATTCCAGCTAACTTGGCATGGGCGTTTGACGTTGGAATTGCAAGGTGCTTCCTGGTTCAATATTCTGTTTGTCATTTTTAGCTTTCCACATTTGTCTCAGTGCTCACAATCTCATCTCTCGCATTGTATGTAGTTTTCATAAATGAATGAGTAATCATATGACCTTATGTTTTACTTTAGGTTATGTCTTGATTTATTAATTGTTTTAAAAGCGGTGAAAGTTGTGGGGATTAGGTTTGGTGGATATGGCGAACTTAATCGCCTTGCTTTGAAAGTTTTAAAACTCAATGAAGCTTGGGAAAACCAATGAGGGTAGACATGAGAAGAGAATAAATCTTTTACAGGAAAAGACCTCTCTCACATACTTCCAACTAAAAAGAATCTATTGAGGGAGTTATTGAAAATCACATTAACTGTGGAAGTTATGAATGCAAAATACTAAATGAAATATAAACAATGGATCTTCACAAAGAATCAAATTCATTAGAGATGAAACAGACATAAGAGAATAACTCCTGCATTACCAGTCTAATATTGTACAACACACGATGAGAGCAAATGTTCTTACTGGTAATGCTCATTATTCCCTCTTTGTGTAGGAGGGAATTGTTACAGCTCATGAATTATAGCAGAAGAAAATGAACTGGACAGGATTAGAATAAACACCATGAGAGCTAGAACATTACATTGATACATACCTAGTTAAACTCAGTCAGCCACCTTGTGCCTCAAAATGAAAAGCTAGACCTCCGCAGTTACTCAGAGAAAGGAGAAAAGCAACAGGCAAATTTATGAAATTAAACTTGCACCATAAGAATGTAGATACTAAGTATTCTAACTATATGTAAACATCTGTACATGATTGGACTATAAGAAGGCAAAATTGATTCCATAATGTTGACCAGAAAACAAGAAAATGCAAGCCAAATCAGGTAGAAGAGAGTTTTTCGTGTGATCTAGTTAACGAGGCCGACATAAGTCACAATGATGAACCAGATTCATAACCTGTTGTGTGTGCCTCTCGAGTTAAGTGGTCTCTCCATTAATGCGACTTGGTGGTTGTGGCAGTGGAGTTTGATTCTTGTGAAAGTTCGAACTGAGGGTGTTATGATGGGATAGCTGGCCTTTTAGCTAGAGGAACATGTTGCAGTATGGTGAAGATTGTGAAGTGTAATGGTAGGGTGTCCCACTTCAAGATCATAAATGGGCCAGTTTATCTAGGAAAAAGGAGTCAACATAAGCAAGGGTTTCCTCTATTACCAATTGACCATAATTAACCATTTCTGTAATACTAAAACCTGGATTTTTTGTTTGTAAATGGAAAGTTATTGGAATACAGCACACCCGACGGGGACCAGCAAAGGAGCAACAATGCGTGCCATTTTTGGTGGGTGTGTGTTACCAGGCCAGATTACCCGAAAATATGAAGAACTTGATTTGGATCATACCTTTTTTTGGAAGTTGCTAAGTAATTATTCTACTATTGATTGATGCTTTGGAATTGGTCAAGAATTTATCAATTCTTTTTCCTGCTGTTTAAGACCATGCAATATTAGTGATGAGTTTGCAGTGCTGTACGCAATGTAAAAGGCTGCTAGCACTTGGAGATTGGGGCTGGTTTCCAAAGCATTTAAGTTGTTGAGCTGTGAAGATGGGAAAAGTAGTTGCTGTGTGTAATGTAGATAATTAGCTTTTTGAAGGGTATACAAGGTTTTATTGAAAGACTTTCTTTTGGCCATACGTTTGTGGGGGTGATAAAAACTTGTCGATTTTGAGGAGAATGATAAAATTTTTACACAGAGTAAGATTGCTGTTTTTGAGAACCAGCCAGCATCCATGAATTTATTGTTGTGTATATGTTTGGTTACTTACAACCTTGTGAGGGAATTTGTTGAGATGGACTCACAAGGTTGAGATGGGATTGGTTGTGCGGTGATTTGCCTTGCTTGTAGTGCAGTGGCTTGGCTGTGAGTATTGGCACCATGCTTCATGTTGGACAAATAGAAATAATAAGTGCATAACAACTGTAAGAGTTGCAAGATTCTCATATGATTTGCTATTATGGTTTAAATTTTGATATACAAGGTTAGAGCAGCCGTAAGAGTAATTGATCCTTGAGATTTTGATCTGCTACTGTTTATGGTCCTTGGTCTAATTTTAAATTGGTGTGAATTGCAGATTGTGACCTGTTAATGCAAAATCACAGCACCCCCAAATGAGTTCTAAAAATCTGCTTTTCTAAGGCAGACTCATTTGGTGTGATTGCATAACATTGAACTTTCCCCAAGGTGTGGGACCTTGCAAAATGGAAAAGCTCTCTAGATTAAAGGCTGGTTCCTTATTCCTCTGTTTAGGTGCATACGTAGAAACTTGCAGAGGATCTGTTCTTAATCCTAATCTAAACTTTACCAAGGAGATAGGGATAGAAGGAATACAAAAATTAAAACAAAGCTAAACTACGAGGTGATGCACCAAAGGAATGATGAACACTTGTTTTGCTAATAGACACAAACCAACAAAATGCATACAATAAACCAACACAGATAGCCAGATATATAATGGAAGGCCAGATGAAAGCAAAAGAGACAAGAGAGGATCTAAAATCGATCACAGACGTGTTTTATTGCTTTGTAGATTGATATAGTCCATTACAAAGTAGCCAAGAGGCAGAAATGTATTACAATTTTAGTGGAAGGCCTAAACCCCACAGATCCCTTTTCTAGAAGGAAGAGGGAGCCTGCAAAACAAAGAATGTCCAACCCTTTACAATGAATCCCGCCCGTATTTATAGAATCGATCGGAGAGAAGAAGGAGAGAGAGAGAAGCGGAAAACGTAGGTCGAAGCTCAACCACCGTTAATGTTTTCTGTTGAAATCGCCTCGAATCCATCTTTACTGCATCGATCCTTGATTTGGCACCTTGAAGGAAGAGGAAACAGCGGAAATAGATCGAATCCAATCTGGTTGTTGAGACTGATGACCCTGCATTGAAAGCTCGAAGACGTTTCCCCATTTTTCTTCCACCTACCCTCTCAAAAATTAAAGTTTCAGACCTCCATTGCGTGGGTGAGGCCAAGATCTTTCCAATGGTGTCAGATTTGCAATATTTCAAGCCCTTCGAAGTTTGTATCGGATCCGTACGAATGGACGGGAAACAATTTGAAAAATGGGTCCCCCTTTTTGAGATGGGGCACGTGGCAAGCTCGCACTCACTTGGGTCTCTGCCTTGGGACCAACTCTTGGAGATGCACCACACTGACACTTGGCATTCTCTGCTTACACTTTTATACTTAGCCAAATTTGAAGCCTTTTCTGTCCACCCCTTGACTCTCTTTGACCATTTGCTACGTGGAGGGCTGGCGCAAGTTTGAGCTTCTCTATTTGGATCCATCTTTGGAGAAGCGCCGTTTAGACACGTGGCTCTCTCCGCCGCCTCCTCCATACTTAGTCGATTTTGGACCCTTTCTTAAACTGTTTCGAGCCCGAAAACTTCCAGACTTCACCATTTCTTCTATTTCTTGCATCTGGCCTCTTTAAAACTATCTCCTCCATACTTATCTGACCCTGCAGTTTCATTGTTGAGTCTGCCTGAAGCTTGCAAAATAGATTTAAGACATGAAATGGCTCGACAAAGTCGTTTTCTTTGCATAGGTCGTTTAATCGTTCTCTGCCCCCGCCACTCCATGTTGAGTCCTCCCTCAACCCATTTAAATAGATTTAAGGTATGGAAACGCTCAAAGGAACCGTTTCTTCTATTTCTTCTCGTGCAGGGTCGAATTTGACTTTCTCGGGCTTAAGCTTCATTTCACTTTGCACAGTTACGGAACTCGAGTTCGGGGTCTCAATCGTTTCCTTCATAATTTCCTTAGGTGCGGGACTTTGTTACGACCAAATTTGTCGGGGCGAATTTGGGATAACATGACCTTGGCAAAAGATGTCAATGTGGAGTGACCACGTCCTTGGGTTTTAATGATGCTCAACAATATTCGAATTATGTCTTAGCTAGGGGCATGACTTTTTGTTTATGGTTTTATTGTTCTATTCGATTACCAAGTTAATCTGTTTTCATATGTCAAGCATTCTCGGACATCCTTTTCATATGTCAAACATTCTCAAATTTGGACCTGGAATGTAAGAAATGTGGAGTTTTGTGATAAGAGTGTATCAGTGTTTCTTTCTAGCTAGTAGTTTTACTCATAGTAGAGTACCACTACACGCTTTGGTAGAAGTCTTAGAATGATAGGTGTTTATAGAGAAACTTCACTACCAAAGAATATCGATCACAAAAGAGTATGTGTGTATCACATTTTAACATAAAAGAATGTGATAGTAATCAATGTATTATCCAGAGGTAGTGCTCAATACAAGTTGTTTGGTACACGGAGGTCTTGGTACTTTTACCTTTTTCCTGATGTACATCATTCTATTTATATAACAAGGAAACCTAATTGTTGTTGGTTAAACACAAGAATCAACAATCGAACATACTTACAAGTCATTACAAAACTTTTTAAAGTCGATGACACAATCACTAATCACATAACATCAACTATTAAAATATGTACTTAATCGGAGGTTGAAACTCATGACAATACTAATATGACAATTTACATTATAGCCCCTTAAAACAAGTTGGAGTCCCTTCGGATACATCATACAATCCATATACTGACACGAGAAAATAATATTGAAGAGGGAAACAAAATTCCAACCATATCCACGTGCTTGGTGGCCTAGGAGTTGGATGTATGGTGACTTGAGAAAGGTCGTACGACTTAGACTATGTCATATGTTTCTGGTCTTTGTATGGTGTTTTCGGGTAGATGTATGAGGTTGTTGCTTTGCCTTGTTGGTTGGATGACCTTACTTTTTGCTCTCTTTAGGCTATGTGGACTTATTGTTCCTTCTTGATCATATAGTAGGTCAGTTGTCGGCATGGGGTGGTACACTGTGGTTGATCACCGGTGGGTGCTCACGAGATGCATTAGTTCTTAGTTGGCCATATGATGTTTTTTGGAACCGTATTTATTGAGGGTTGTAGGATATATGTCTTCTTCTCGTCTTTATTTCGCATCAACCATTATTTTTTATTATAAGTTCCTTCAAGTCATTAGGTATAAGAGAAACAAGAATAGGAGCTAAGCCATCAATGTCTACCTTAATATAGTACGACCAACTAAATACTAATTTAATTGTGCAACTAGAAGGTTCTATTAATGCTTTGGTTCAAGAGTTTCAATATCGTGACTTACTTGATTGCAACCTAGGTAACTTCTTCAAATGTAAACAATTAGAGCAGGAGATGGTCCAATAATTCATTAGGATATGGCGTGCACAAAGCGAACAACATGACTCAAAAGATCCTCTTCAAGATTTTTACAACTACTTTAGAACCTCATCTCCAATACAAGGTTAGCTCTCTCTCCAAAGAGCGTGGAGGAATCCTTTAATCAAGCAAAAACCTAGGGCCACCTCATGCGGCAAGTTGAGATGCCTCAACTTAAACAAAAACTCGAAGATGCTAATACAACATAAAAACCGCAATGTCCATTGCTAGTGGTGTCATTGATACTCGGAAAACGATGTCTACCTAGATCTCAACCAAGGAACTTAGACCCATCTGAACCAACCCCCTAATGGTGCAACCAAAACCCATCTAATCCAACCCCTAATGGCACGACTAAAGCAAATAATATTGTTTCCATGCCAATTGGGGTCATTCCCATGAAAATTGTTGATCCCTTTGAGGTCTTGAATATTGTTTACTCCTTAGTCCCAACTTTGATTACGAGGCCATGCTAGGGACAAATTTGATGATTTCCTCAAGATGGCCAAACATGTGGAAAATTACAAGTGTGATGCAATTTGTCAAGCAAATGCTCATTTGGGTATCTACAAAAATACCTTACCTAATCATTAAATAACTTATAAATAAAATGAGCTTACTAATCACAATAATCAAAATTCATCTTCTCTGACAACCGACACTATTGAAACCTCTCTTAACCCAAATATTTTTAACGAGAAAAATGTGGTTCACATTTCTAACAAGGAAAACGTGCGGTTCACATGCAAGGCATGAAACGAGTAATTACATGCATTGATTCTGTATACGACACCAACCCTCCTAAGACTTATATGTTTGTTCAAGATTATTTTACATGTCAGACTTCCTTTTAAACATTTTGGTTCAAAAAACTGAAAGTTCCCTAGAAACGACATAATCGGCTAAATCAATTTAATAGGGCCGATGATGTTACCTAAAACCGGTGAATTGAGTCTCGCAAGTATCTCAAAGGACTTACAGATCTGGGTCTGAGTATACCTAGGCAATTGTTTACAAAAATTCAGCATACTCAACAAGTTTGTAGGCGCGTTTGACAAGTCTTGTCAGCTCGCGAGTGTGGCAGGACTTGTAAGTCCAACATCTATTTCCGAGGCTTGCCGCTTTCCCTTTTTTAAAATGAAAAAGACAATAAATTTAGAAAACATGCTAACCTAAACCTAAAAGTCACCTTAACACTCTAAAACACTTAGTAACTCATTCAAAGTCTATTTTCATAAGCTCATTCCAAATTTTCACTTCCCTCACCGTCACTAAATTGAATGTGATTTTCTGGTTTTCCCTTGAAAAGAGCTGAATGTTTGTGTCCAAGCAATGGATAAAAAGTGGTTAGGGATGATTTTGTGCATTGGTGAAGCTAATAGGAGGGATTGGTCATTTTCTAATTTTTTTCAAGCATCTACAAGAGGTAAATAAATCAAAACTTCAACACGTTTTTTCACTTATTCTTTTTCATTCAATCATGCTCATTCTTTCTATTTAACTTGTAAAGAATGTAAATTTAAAATGTAGAATATAATTTTTTAATTCCCTAGGTTTTAAAACTTTTTCATTATCTTTTTCCCGTGTTTGTATGTATTATGGACCATAGTTACTGCTGTGTTTTCCTTCGTTTTTTTCTTGTTCTATATTTGAGATTTGCAATATAAAACTTAACCCTATGCCTTCTACCATTGTTAAGTTGTCTACATTGTAGGTTTTTAGTTTTACCATTTCAGGGGTACCAAACAAACCTTTAGACCCTACTTGGAAGCATGCTAGTTCAAGTAGGAAGAAAAGGGCATATGTTTTGCAAATATTCGGCATTGAATTTCTAGGAGGTAGCATTGATTGCCTCAAATATCACCTTGCACTTATACTTGGATGTGATAGTTCAGTATGTCCATTTGTAGAGCTTGAGGTTGTAAGGGAAGTTACAACTTAGTTGGAGACCTATTAGGAAGAGGAGGAGCAAAGGGTGAGGCGAAACTACCAAATAGCTGCTGCTTTCATTCTGTCTCCTCCAATGTCCAGATCGAGTTCTAGTAGTATTGGGCCTAGGTCTCGTAATTCAAGGAGTTGGTTTGTGCCACATAGTGCTCCTGGTTACCAACCATCGTTGAAAAACACAGGTTGGAACAATGACAAACACATAACTGTGAGGAGCACAACTGGCAACTTTTGGTACTTTTGTGACTTTCCTTTTCACGCGGCTAGGTAATTACGATATGTATGAGTTTATATTGTTATTTTATTTTAAAACCAGTTTATTAATTCTAAAAAACAATTTTAAATCCTAACTTTTAGTTGAATTCTAAAATTTGTTTTTTCTTTTTTTCTTTTTTGGTCGCTGTATTGGAAAGCATTAGTGGATGCTATTGTCTTTACTGGTTGGGGGTTCAAATCCCCTTATGTTATTGTTTTAAGGAGCCCAATTTTCGGATAAGGTGGCTGATGTCAAATCAGTCATTGATGAGCAGGGGGTTATTGGAGGAAAATGAGTTGCACTGTGCACTATTGTGTCTGATTGATGGACTAATAGAAAAAATCTGACATTGCTGAAGTTTTTGGTTTCTTCTTTAGGTGGGACTGTCTTTTTGAAGTCAATTAACGCCTCTAGGAGGATTTAAAATTATGTGGCATTTTAGATTAAGTTGTGGTGGAGACAGGGAAAGAATATGTGGTACAATTAGTCATTGATAATACAAAAATTATGTTGCCGCAGGAAGACTACTAATAGAGAGGAACCCCTCAATCTTTTGTACTCCTTGTTCGGTGTATTGCATCGATTTGACACTAGAGGATATCGAGAAGATGGAGTGGGTCAAGATAATTTGTTGAACATGATCAATATATTTGCAAGTACATTTACAACCATGCTTGGGTCCTCTCTTTAATGAGAGAGTTCACGAATAACAATGAGCTGGTCCCATCGTGTGTGACCCATTATGCAACCTTCTTTATCTCCTTGCTATATTTGCTACAATCAAAGGCTTTGTTAAAGCGAATTGTTAGCCTGAAATGGAGTGAATCTTCATTCTCAAGAACCAGTGATGGGATTGATGTTGTAGAGTGGGTGTTCGATGAGGTCAACTTTTGGACACTGGCAAGGGAGATTGTAGATTAAGTTTCTTGAAATTTTATTTTCCTTGTTTTAAAATGTAATTTAATATAATTATTTTCTTCATTTAAGATTCAGTACTTCAACATTTTAAATTAAGCAAAGAGTTAATTTTTAAAATATTTTTACAGGTCACAAAGCCATTGATTTTTCTCCTCCATGTGGTTGAGAGAGAGAAGCCCGCAATGGGCTATATATGAGGGCATGGACTGAGCCAAAGAGGCCATTAAAATTGGTTAATGGCATAGTGGAGGACAAGTACAATTTGGGATATCATCGAGTGACTATGGATAAAATAATTCCATAGGTCATTCCATACTTGTCCCTACTTTTTGGACCCAACCTTTTGGTTCCTTAAGAGCTCCAAGGCTCATGAGGAGGTTATGAGCAAGCTCTACATAGTCGTAGAAGTTATGGAGACAAATACAAAGACAAGGGTGAAGATTATGACTGAGATTGAGATCTAGAAACAAGCATTAAGAGATCTTTTATTTCGCGGTATTTGCACTTCTGCTAGGATGATGACTACGTCAGCTAAACTATAGACAATTAATGATTGTTGTAGCGTTATAAATAAGTTAGACTGCTGCTTCTAGATTACCCCTTCAGGTTGTAGCAAAGCCTTAGTTCCCTCAGCTAAGTGCTGGTCATTTGATTTTGGCCATCATTTTGGTGGTGTTGCATGAAAGATTGTCAAAGTACTAAATTCTTGAAGAGCCAAGTTAGGACTGCATCATAAGAGATAAACATTGGCAATTCATACCACATGTTTGTCTCTCTATAATGCTTTCTAAATAGTTTGAATTTTGATTTTATAACACTAACCAGGAAAAAACAGATATTTTTTCCCTCTGCAGGTTTTAATCTTTTCCATTTTTTGCTATTGAATACTCAGTTTTTTTTTGTTTTTGTTTTGTGGAATTGAAATTTCAAACATTTAAATATTAATCGTTACCAATGCATGGTGGGAATTTTTACAGCTAAGGTGAGGAATCTTTAGAGGATTGCTATTTGAGTGCTAAGCCAACCATGCAGTGCTTCATGTTGTGAGCGCAATGGGAGCATGTTTGAGCACATACACGCCAAGTAGTGCAAGTCAATGCAAAGGTTAAAATTCAAATGACCTTGTATTTGTGCATTACAACATGTGCCTCCACAGAAGTAAATTGTTAGGGACTGAGGCAGATTTATCCTCCATTGAGTTGGAGTATGATCAACAATCAGAGTGGATCATCGAGGATGATGATCTTGTGTTTATAGAGGACCATGAATAGGTTTAGAAGGTGTTCTTGAGGCAGAGGTTATAAAGTTGGGGGCAGAGGAGGAGTGAGTGTGTACATCTAGGGACAAAATTATCATGAAGGGTGATTGTGTTGACACCTTGAGGGTGGTTAGAGTGGTTGGAGCTGCTCCCTTGATGTACACAAAATGTCATAGGCTCCAACATGATGCATCTCGTGTTGGGTCAAGCGACACAAGCTCTTCTCAACCTTAGTTGTACCTCATACATAATGTTTTTTGTGTACAAGGAAACAATTTTATGAATATAAAAGCAACTCTTATTTAATATCAACTCTCAAGTTTCAAGTTCAATTGTTCAACTTCAAACGTTCAATATTGCATTATATACTTATTTTATTAGTCTCGAGTGTATTTGAAGTTGCTTGATATAGAATTCATTTTAAAAAACCATTCCCCCAAAATGATCTATTTTTAGTGGTTTTTAAATTTATTGAGTATTGGTTGAGTTTGACTCGAGTCAAAAATTGGTTGCTAAGTTTTTGTCGAGTCCAAGTCTCGATACTATGTTTAAAACAAGTAACCTATTCAAGATACGATTGTTGACGTCGAACAAAAACATAAAAATAAAATCTCATCCCAATTCTTCGGTTTGTTATGAGATTATTCTAATCGAGACCCCTCAAGTCCATATCAAGACAAAAAACCGAGCTTGGAATAATGGGATGCACTCACGGAACTCGCAAACTTTCGAAGAAAAACCATATTCCTCAAGCTATTGAGAACTTCTCCTCAACGTCGCAATTGTTTGATGAAGACACTCTTTGATATGAATATCCCACAACTACCACTTTGGTGGAGATTCTTCTTTACACTAAGTTCGAATGAGAGCATCATGCATCAATGTGAAGTTGTCGATTCAAACTGCTTCAAGTAATCATTCAATTGATATCACTTAAGTTTCCAATACAATCCATGATTTGGGAGAAACTCTCATTTTTGTTGATGATCCTCCTATCTT
Source organism: Taxus wallichiana var. yunnanensis (assembly GCA_018340775.1). Classification (NCBI taxonomy): domain Eukaryota; kingdom Viridiplantae; phylum Streptophyta; class Pinopsida; order Cupressales; family Taxaceae; genus Taxus; species Taxus wallichiana. Next base: position 107,764,442 of record CM031235.1, on the reverse strand, counting down.
TATTGACGTCCAAGATCAATGAATTGCGAATTAAGAGGGCTCTCATTGACAAAGGGTCCGCCACTTGTGTCATATCTCTTGTATTTATCAAATCCCTAGGTTATTTAGTCGACAACTATAATCACGTGTAACATTTGTCAAGGGTGTGATCGAAGACAAATGTCGTGATTAAGATGCATTTGTCGCCCATCATTGTGCTTCCTTGAATGAATATGGTAAAAGTTATAATCTTCAACTACTCTTATCCTATAACATTTTTTTGGGCTGACCATGGACACATCGAGATACGCGTCGCGCTTCATTTGCATGTCAATGTGTCAATTTTCCTTATCTAGGCGCCATCAACAAAATTCAAGATGAGAAAAATGTGCGGAACTTTGAATTATTTCAACAAAGAGGCGTCTTCAAGATCCCTTCACCGAAAGATCTTTCTTGCTTGCCTTTTGAGAGTACCAATGTTTTAACTTCTTGGCAGGCTCCATCCGAGGACGTAGTGGAAATTCTACACTAGTTGGGAGTATTCCACAAAATCTCCTTGATTCGAGATGATGACGAGTCCGTTGAAATTAACCTTAAAATTAAGGCTTTTGACCTTCCACGATCCTATCATCACTCATTTATCTCCTTCCTTGCAGCCTCGATCTTGCAAGAAGGTAACCGACACAATCGCCATCGTGGTTTCTTCCGAGAAGACTCTTCCAAAGGAAAACCTCTTCTTTGTTATTAACCGCCGTTGAATCCCTTATGTTGATCACACTTCTTTTGACTATGATGATGGATGTTCGTAAGTGATCCCTTCTTATTTGGCTATGCCCAAGCTAAGATTGTAGAGATCCTACCATATCAAAACTTCTTCAAACAAACATTAATTGATGTACAACCTTGTTGATTTAGCTCCTTGTTTTGACATAACCGACAAGGATTTACCCTCCATTCTTAGCACTCCAAGCAATGATGAACTGGAACCTAACACATCATCGGTCCCTTTTATAAGGTTTCTAAGTATGTAGTTAATATTTTCTTCCAACATCCATCGACTACTCAACATACAATATCAACACGATCCTCTTCTATAAGGAGCTCATCCTCTTACAATCATTTCTTTGTTTTGCATGTGGCACAATGCTCCCGGTCTCCTCATTGAACATTGTCGATCGTATCGAGGACACGTAGAGAGTGTAGAAGCTCGAGAGTGCATTTGTGAGGACAAGCGGCACGACGAGCCTATCTACCTTCTCTTTTGTGACAAATTTGTACCTTGAATGACGTTACTACTCATTCTCTGTGTCTTGTTGAGCACTCTATACACAACAACAACAAACTAGGCCACATTTCCCTCACCATTTCAAGGTGAAGGTGAAAGTTTTCGAATATGGATGGGGTGCAAATCAGATATGAAATACCTTGAAAAAGAAACTAGTGATCATCCAATCTACCTAGAATAACTAGTTATTAAGTCAATATACTTGATATGTGTGATTGATGACAAAAATATGCACTGAATAATCTCTAAATCAAATTCTTAAACTCATTGGTCTTTCTTTGTGAACATGTAATAAAATCAGAGAACAATACAATGCAAAAAGTGTTTCCACACAAAAAAATGCGCACCACATGTGGACATTTAATTAATTGATAAACAAGGCTATATTAGCCATTACAACTGAACTTGTCTGATTATGCATGACAAGTGAAAGACTAAAATAACATCTACAACTCCTAAGTCAATTGTAGTTAACTAAATACAACTGAAAATAGACTCAAGAAGTCAAGTATCACCTACTGATAAGATATGGTCAACATGCAAGAAGCCACTATCAATTTAAATGACACATGCACAACCATCATGCACACTAGTCAAACTAGGTGCCCCAAACTCTCCTAAAAATAGAAACAATGTAAAATAATATTGAATTCAATCATCAATTCTTAGAAATGGCACCCCACCTCTTGGAGATGAATGGATAATGATTTGACCTCAATTAAGTGCACATTCAATGAACTGCACTCTAATTGACACGTCCAAGTTCCAACTATAAAATAGGAGATGTTTAAAAATAGATTATTTTCACATAACTAAAAAATCTATGACAAAACTAAAATAAATCTCCTAAAAATAATAAATACAAATAAAACTAATTCTAACAATAATTAATTAGGTGCCTTTATTGGCATCATACTTAACATTCTCCCCTTTGATACAAAGAGCAGAAATGTCGACATCTCCTTAAATCTTCCATAAACTCACCGCAATAATCTTTTGGTGAAAATATCAGCAAGATGGCCTTCACTTCTCACATACTCAATGACAAAATGTTTATCATTAACCAAGTCTCTGATAAAATGATGCTCGAGTTCAACATGTTTGTTTATAATATGGAAAGCTGGATTCTGGGACAATTGCATTGCCCCATTGTTATCACAAATAACCTATGTAGGCTCAAGTCGAGCCTTTCTCAAATCAACTAAGAGTCTTCTCAACCACATACCTTGTGTGCAAACGGATGTAAGGACTGCATATTTAGCGTCAATAGCGGATAATGCAATTGTAGCTTGTTTCTTTGATGACCATGAAACCCACTTTTTAATGCGAGGCAATAACCTGAAGTAAACTTCCCGTCATCAAGGGAACCTCCCAATTTGAATGTGTATGTAGTTAAACATATTGAACTTATTGGTTTGAAATGGATACCATGATTATAAGTATCTCTTACACATCTGAAAACTCTTTTCATTGCTTACAAATGTTTCAGCGATGAATTGCCCATAAATTTAGAAACTAGTGAAACTCCATAATTGATATCTGGTCTTGTCACAATGAGATATATCAAACCCCCACCATGCTTCTAAAATTCTTTTCATCAGCTAAATGACTCCCATCCCATTTCATAAACTTTTCTCCACTTGCAATTGGAGTGTCCACGGGCTTACAATCTTGAAGATTGTACTTCTGTAACATGTCCTGAACATACTTGGCTTGACAAATAAATACTTCCTCTTTCTTTTGATGGAATTTCATGCCAAGAAAGTACTTCATAAGTCCAAGATCAATCATCTCAAATTCTGATTTCATAGCTTCCTTGATGCTTTGCAACATCTCCATAAAGCTGCCTGTAAATATCAAGTCATCTACATAGAGAAAAACATATAACACATTATAACCAAATGCTTGTATGTAAAGAGTTGGTTCATTTTGATTTCTTACAAAGCCTTAATCAAATTACCATCAACTCTTGAGTACCAAGCTCCTTGAGCTTGCTTTAGCCCATAAAGAGTCTTCTTCAACTTATATACACAAAATTCTTTACCCTTTACCTCAAAACGTTGTGGCTGCCCCACATATACTTATTTTTAATCACTCTATTTAGGAATGCACTTTTGACATCTATTTGATGGATTTTCCATTCTTTATGAGCAACTATAACAAGCATTAGTCTTCTAGTATCTTGACAAGCCACGGGTGCATAAGTTTCCTCATAGTCAACCCCATATGTTTGTGCAAACCCTTTTGCAACTAGTCTAGCTTTTAGCTTGTCAATATACCATCATTTTTTATTTTGGTCTTGTAGATCCATTGACATTTTTAACAATTGGAGGCTGAATAAGAGTCCATGTATCATTCCTCTCAATTGAATCCATCTCAATTTTCATAGCATTAACCCACTAGCTTTTGCATAACTTCTAGGTTCACTAGCCATAGATGACAATGCAAACATAGTATTTTCATCATAAGCATCATCAAACAAATTACGTTCTTGAGCTTGAAGCCTTGTGATCCTCTCATAGTTTTGATACAATATTTGATCTGCTGGATGTGGATTCATCAAATGTTTGTGATTGTTTGGTGTTCATGTAGATGGATGACTAGTCTTTTGGGAAGAGCTGGTATTGTTTCCTATTGAACTATAAATATGTGTAGGATTTTGTAAGCCCTCAAAATGTTCTTCAAGAAGCTGCCCCCTTCACATGTGACCCTTTTAGAAATATTTAGATGATCTACATCTGGTTTTCTGCTTAACCATATTTCATAAGGCGTCTTGTTTTGACTGCCATTGTAGAGAACTCTTGTTAATGATGTAGACTGCTGTTTTTACTGCTTTTGCTCAAATACTCTTTTCCATGTAGTCCTTGTTAATTCCACAATGAATTTATTTTTTTCTTTTGCTACACCATTCTGCTGTGGTGTGTAAGGAGCAGCTAACTGCCTTTTGATTCAATGTCAAACATAAAACCCATGAAACTCATAAGAACAAAACTCCCCTCTATTTTGTTTTGTAAAGACTTGATGGAATGTCCACATTCTTTTTCAACCAAAGCTTTGAAAGTTTTAAAACATGAAAAAGCACCACTTTTTCTTTCAACAAAAATACCCACATAAACCTTGTTGTAATGTCCCCAATTCCGAGCAGTTGGCCTAACGGCCCTATTTTGGTCTTAGCCCTGGTCATTCCCAAGGGACTAACGACTTTGGAGGTTATTGGGGATGGTTGTCTGATTTCCTACTATGTTTTTGTTATATTTTGGTCGTTGGGAGGGTTTAATGGGCCCTTTGTGTTCTATTTTGTCGTTGGGATCACTTAAGTGGACACTTTTGGCATTTAATGTTATGTTTCTTCGTTGGGGCCACTTAAAGTACCTTTTTGGCGACTTGAGGGGATATGTATTGCATTTAATGTTATATTTCTTCATTGGGGTCACTTTATGGGCCAAGGCGCCTAGGAAGGGAAAAAGCAACTTTAAGTTATTTTTAATTGGGCCCTCTTTATGAGAAAGTGCGCCTTGGGGGTTTTAGGGTTTCTTTGACATGGAAAAGGTTATAAAAGGAGAAGAGGGGTGAAAGGATAGTCATTCATGCATACACTTATATTTCTTTTCATGTGCAACTGCTGTTTGCAACTATTTAGCTTGTGGAGTAAGATCCCACGGGAACCCTAGCTTCGGTGGTGAAAGATCCATCCCTAGCTAGCAGGGCATTCTTCGGTAGTGAAAGATCTACCCTAGCTTGTCATTTGGAGTGGATTTCAGGGCTGTTTTACAGAGGTATTTTCAGGATTTTCAGAATTAGGGTTTGAGGGTTTTTGAGAGTTTTTGTGGAGATTTTCAGCTGGTTTTCGGATCAGACCTATGGCAGCCATAGAGGAAGGATTCGGCATCATCTACAGAGGGTTTCACAAGGGTTTTGGCCATTTACCAAAGGGGGCGACTTGTTTGGGAAATTGCAGCCCTAATTTCTAGGGTTTCCAGTTGGCCGTTTTCAGATCTGAAGGTTGGAAAGTTATCTTCTATATTTATATATGTTATTTCCAAAGTTTCATCATTATTGCATTTGTATTCGGAAAGATATTAATTTTCGAAGTTTCCCAGTTATTTTAGGCACGCTGTAATTTTATGGCAGCGTTATATTGACTGAAAAATTCCAAAAATATTTCCCTTGTGTTCTTCATATTATTATCTTGTTCCAGTTAAATTTTCAAGTATTTTGGATGGGTATTTTGAGAGTTATTCATATTTTTCTATTCGCTGCCCTAGCTGTACTTTTTCTGCATAAAATCTGCAAAAATCAGATTTAGTATTTTTGTTGCAAATTTGTGTGTTGTCAATTTTGTGGTAAGATCCCAACTAGGGATATTTTAGATCTATGAAAGAAATGAAATACAAATTCTTATCAATACTTTTGCAAGACATTGGTCCACATAAATTTGAATGAACTAGCTCCAAAGGTGTGTTTGCTCTCTATTTGTTAATGGGGAATGACTCCCTATGATGTTTCTCAACAATACATGATTTGCATGCTTCAACTTTCTTTCAACTTGGATGTACTTTCCGTAATGTCCCCTCTTTCCGCCTAAGCTTGGACATGGACCTTTGGCCCTTTATGTCTACCCGACGGCCAAGGGGATTTTTTAGGATGACATAACTTTATTGTTTTATTATATTGTGTTATTCTTTCTAAAAATAATAATATTATGAAAGCACAAATAATAAATAATAAAGTTTATTAATAAAATACAAATCAAAAAGTAATTGTATTAGAAAGGAGTGCGACTTGCCTTAGGAGGCATTTTTGGAAAACGTGCCACTTAGCCCAAAGAAGGAAAATGCGACCAGCATAGGGGAATGAAACAATTTGATTGGGCGACTTGGAGGTGGTAGTTGGGCTGATTTCCCTTTAAATAAACAAGTCGACTTGCATGAGGGTATCCAGATTTTTATTATCATCTTTTGCATTGCTAAGAGCTCTGAGCTTTTATCAAAAATTCCAAGGACGAAAACCCTTGTGAATTTATCTCTTGCAGACGAAAACCCTGAGGATTGAGAGGGGATTTCACTCAGAAATTTCCAGCGGTATTCATCAGATTTCCAGTTCAGTTCAGCCATGTTTATGAGGGATTTGCAGATGTTTTTCAAAGTGATTTTCAACCAGCAGTTGGTCGGCCCAAGATAAGCAGTTTATCAGCGAATTCAGAGGTAATTTTATCCAAAACATTTGTTAATGTTTGCCATCATATTGTAATCTGATCGCTGTACTTTTTTATCATTTTCTGAAGTGCATTCTGAAGATTTTTAATCTAAATAAAATCAGACTTTAGATCTGATTTTCTGGGCATTATCGGACTGTAATAAGTTCAGTTTTTTATGTAATTCTGTCCCCTAATATCTGGGCAGTCATTAGAAGTCAGAAGTATTTTATTTGGTGTGATTTGCATTGTTATCTCTCTTAAACCCTAGTCGCACTTTCCAGATCTGCACTAGGAATTTAACATAAAATGCAAAGAAATCTGTATTTGCTGTTTTTGCTTGATTAAAATCAGTAGAGTACAAGGAGGATCCATCTAGGGATCTTTCAGTGGTATCAGAGCATCAATCCTCCCACCTGGAGGGTCTGTTTGGAGTTGTTTTATGCAGCCTACAGAAGTTGGGCCACACCGATATTATACTAGGAGTCAGGCACGTCTGAATATTGAAGGTATCATGGATAGAGGAGAAGGAGCACACACTCCTCCACGACGTGAGCGGCCTGATCCGGATGCCCTTTTTAGCGGAATGATCGATTCCCATCAGGAAATGATTCAGACCATGAGACAGCTGATGGAGAATTTGACTATGGATAGGGCAAGAAATCGGCATGATAGAAGGGAAAGATCTGCATCCATAGCTAGCAGCCACAGAAGGCACAGCCGGGTTCCTACAGAAGTGGGCAGCGTAAGAGGTTCCCCTCCACGAGATAGGAGATATACAGAGGAAAGAAGACCCACGAGGACTGCAGATCGACCTATGCAGCCCAGATTCCTACCAAGGGAGGAGCCGCCATTAGTTGAGGACCCACTTGAAGACATAGCCTTTCAAGATAATGTAATGGTAGCTCATGATGAGTGGAGAGCACTACCAGAAGAGGTGCGGAACGCCTTTCCCCTCCACCAGTATTGTATGCAGAAAAGGGAGAGCTTGAAAGCTAGGCAAGCACAGAGGCCTAGGACCCAACAAAATAGAGAATTGAAGCAGGTTACCAATAAGGTGACCCTTTCCACCTTCGATGGCAGTGGAAAGATTAGTGCCAGGGCATGGATTCACAAGCTTGATACATACCTCACTCTCAAACCTATGCAGGAACAGGAGGCTATTCAATTTGCTACTCTTCACTTAGAGGGGGTGGCATATGATTGGTGGCACCATGGGCTTATCACACAGAGACATGACTTACTACGGTCATATAGGGAGTTTAGTGAGAAGTTGATTGCCAGATTTGACCGCAAAGATGTGGAGCTATATTACAGGGATTTGGCACAGCTACGACAGAGTGGGCACGTTGATTCTTACATCAACGAATTTCAGCGGATTGCAGTAATGGTTCCCGAGATGCCCGAGAGACGTGTGGTAATGCTTTTTATTGAGGGCCTGCATGACAGGTTAAGAGGGTTGGTCAAGGCCCTTAGGCCTACTACATTACATGATGCTATCCAGACAACATTAGATTTGGAGACCACTCCCACTTCTTACCAGCCTAGTAAGAAGCCCTTCACAAGCTCCAAGCCGGTTCAGCCCCACTACTCAAAGAGGAGTGTTCCCCCTCCTAGGATGGATCAGGAGACTCGGAATGAGTTGAGAAGAAAGAAACTTTGTTTCCATTGCAAAGATCACTGGGAGCCTGGCCACAACTGCCTTGGGAAAGGCAAGGTGCATCTTATTGAGGTTATCTCGGATACAGAGACAGATTCTTCAGCAGATACAGATGCAGAGGACAGTGGTCATGGTGCACATGAGGAGCAGCCCGTGTAGAGCTAGGAGATGGAGATGCATCAGGCTCAGGTACTATTGCTTCACTTTCTGGAGTCCCTAGGTATCATCCCTTTCGTGTGAAAGGAGTACTTAAGGGCCAACGAGTTGTTTGCTTGATTGATAGTGGCGCTACGCACAATTTCCTTGATGAGGGATTTGTGATGAAGCGGGATTACATGTTGAAGAATTTGAGGGGTTCAGTGTACGAGTAGCAGATGGCTTTGCTCTAAGCTGCACTAGACGAATTCCACAGCTTAGTATCCAGCTAGGAGACTACACATTGACAGATGATTTTTACATAGTTGGACTTGGAGAGATAGATGCAGTTTTGGGAATTCAGTGGCTTCAGTCTCTGGGGAGATATGTGCAGGATTTCAGACGAATGGAGATAGAGTTTATGTCAGAGGGGAAGAAGATTGTGCTACGAGCTCTTTCGGATGGTGGGCCTAGAGTTGTTTCAGCACATAGGATGGAGTCTATTATCAGTCATGGAGAGGTTGCATGGGCAGCCCAATGTTTCATTTCATCCAAATCTTCTCCAGATGGTGGACAACAACATCTGAGATATTCGCACCATAATAGATAGGCACGGCGGGTTTTGGTGATATTCCTCCAGGGAGACCACCAGACAGAGGGTTTGAGCATGTCATAGAGTTGGAGGAGGGTGCCAAGCCTGTGATCACTACACCCTACCGTCATCCTAAGAAATTTAAGGATGAGATAGAGAGGACCATCAGAGAGCTTCTTGACATGGGGCATATCCGTCCTAGTTCTAGCCCATTTGCTTCTTCGGTGGTGTTGGTAAAGAAGAAGGACGGGACGATGAGAATGTGCATCGACTACAGGGCCCTCAACAAGAAGACAATCAAAAATAGGTATCCCATCCCTCGTATTGACGAGCTTTTGGATGAATTGCATGGAGCCATTTATTTTTCGAAGATTGATCTTCGATCAGGATACCATCAGATTCGGGTTCGAGAGGACATCCTCAAGACAACATTCAGATGTCATTATGGGCATTATGAGTTCTTGGTGATGCCATTTGGTCTCACTAATGCACCTGCCACTTTTCAGTCATGCATGAACCATCTCTTCAACAAGCAGTTGAGGAAGTTCGTGCTAGTTTTCTTTGATGATATCTTGATCTACAGCAGGTCATGGGAGGATCATTTGAGGCATTTAGATGAGGTACTTGGCATTATGGAGATTCAGTCTCTATTTGCTAAGATGTCCAAATGCGAGTTTGGACTTACTGAGATACTGTATCTGGGACATGTCATTGGGGCCAATGGGGTCAAGGTCCATCAGGAGAAGATACAGGCTATGCAGGATTGGCCTCCACCTAGGAACATATCAGAGTTGCGGGGATTCCTAGGGCTATGTGGATATTATCGGAGATTTGTGAGGGGTTATTCAGATATTGCTGCACCATTGACAGATCTCACAAGGAAGGGCATTTAGATGGACAGATGAGGCACAGATAGTATTTGATGAGCTCAAGATGGTGATGAGCACATGTCCAGTCCTTGCTCTTCCAGGACTTCTTAAGCCATTCATCTTAGAGTGTGATGCTTCGGGTTCAGGTATTGGTGCAGTCTTGATGCAGGACCGTCATCCCATTGCCTATGAGAGTAGAAAGTTGAGGGAGAACGAGAGGTTGTATTCCACCTATGACAAGGAGATGCTCGCCATCATGCATGCATTGGCGAAGTTCAGACAATATTTGGTGGGAGGGAAGTTCGTAGTGAGGACCGACCATAACAGCTTGAGGTACTTCTTGGAGCAGAAGGAACTCAATGAGAGGCAGCAGAAATGGGTCAGCAGGATCCAGGCCTATGATTTTGACATCGAGTATGTCAAAGGGAAAAAGAATGTTGTGGCGGATGCACTATCGAGGAGACCCCATGTTGCTGTCCTATATTCTATGAGTGAGATTTCTGCAGATTGGAAGTCTCAATTGCTGGTCGAGTATTCAAAGAACACCTTAGCATGTGAGATCATGGACGGCAAAATTCAGGATGGGCGCTACCAGGTAATTTCTGATTTGATTTATTATAAGGGTAGGATTTATTTGGTACCTGAATCTAAGCTTAAGGGGAAGATTCTACATGCACTCCATGATGCACCATTAGCAGGACATCCAGGGTATTTCAAGACATATAGGCAGGTTAGAGAGAGATTCTCTTGGAAGGGTCTCAAGGAGGATGTCCTACAGTATATTCGAGAGTGTGTGACTTGTCAGCAAAACAAGTCCGAGCATACTTTCCCTGCAGGCTTATTACAGCCCTTACCGATTCCAGAGCAGAGGTGGGAGAGTATATCTATGGATTTCATTACAGGACTACCAGTTGTGCAGGGCTATGATCGCATTTATGCGATAGTTGACAGGTTGACTAAGTATGGACACTTCTTTGCCATCCCCACGAGTTTTAAGGCACCACAGGTGGCTGATTTATTCTTTAGGGAGGTATTCAGGTTACATGGGCTTCCGAAGAATATTGTTAGCGATAGGGACAACAGGTTTATGAGCACATTTTGGCAGGAACTCTTCAGGTTGGCAGGCACTGAGTTGACTCCAAGCACTAGCTATCATCCGCAGACAGATGGGCAGACGGAGATTGTGAATAAGTGGATTGAGGGGTACCTGCGCAACTATGTTTCAGGGCAGCAGAGAGCATGGGTCAAGCAACTTTATTTGTGTGAGTATTGTTACAATACTACGTACCACATGTCCATTGGGATGACCCCTTTCCGAGCTTTGTACGGTTATGACGCGAGATCCTTCGTGGATATGGCGTTTGGAGATAGCAGAGCTCCTAAGGCTCGAGAGTGTTTACAGGACAGCCAGGATATCCTTAAAACCCTTAAGGACAATATGCAGCACGCCCAAAATCAGCAAAAGATGTATGCAGACAGGCACAGGATTGAGCGATCATTTGAGGTAGGGGATATGGTCTTTTACGACTCCAGCCTTACAGACAGAGTACTCTTAAGAAGAGTGGAGCGGAGAAGCTTAAGCCTCGCTTCTATGGTCCATACAGGGTGGTGAGGAGAGTTGGACAGGTAGCTTATGAGTTGGAGTTACCTTCTGAAAGTAAGATACACAATGTTTTTCATGTATCTTGCTTAAAGAAGGCATTGGGACAGCATGTGACCTCTTCAGTAGAGTTACCCCCCTTGGATGATGAGGGAAGACTGGATTTGGTACCTGAGGGACTTCTGGATTGGAGGGAGAGAAGATTGCGGAACAAGGTGATACGGGAGTACCTGGTTCGTTGGAAAGATTTACCCTTGGAGGATGCCACTTGGGAGGGTGAGTCTATTCTTCAGCACCCCGCGTTGCTACAGTTGCTTGTGGGCAAGCAACTCCGGGGAGGGAGGACTGTAATGTCCCCTCTTTCCGCCTAAGCTTGGACGTGGACCTTTGGCCCTTTATGTCTACCCGACGGCCAAGGGGAATTTTTAGGGTGACATAACTTTATTGTTTTATTATATTGTGCTATTATTTCTAAAAATAATAATATTATGAAAAGCACATATAATAAATAATAAAGTTTATTAATAAATTAAAATACAAATCATTGTATTAGAAAGGAGTGCGACTTGCCTTAGGAGGCATTTTTTGGAAAACGTACCATTTGGCCCAAAGAAGGAAAATGCGACCAGCATAGGGGAATGAAACAAATTGATTGGGCGACTTGGAGGTGGTAGTTGGGCTGAGTTCCCTTTAAATAAACAAGTCGACTTGCATGAGGGTATCCAGATTTTTATTATCATCTTTTGCATTGCTAAGAGCTCTGAGCTTTTATCAAAAATTCCAAGGACGAAAACCCTTGTGAATTTATCTCTTGCGGACGAAAACCCCAGGGGATTGAGAGGGGATTTCACTCAGAAATTTCCAGCGGTATTCATCAGATTTCCAGGTTCAGTTCAGCCATGTTTATGAGGGGATTTGCAGATGTTTTTCAGTGATTTTCAACCAGCAGTTGGGTCGGCCCAGTATAAGCAGTTTATCAGCGAATTCAGAGGTATTTTTATCCAAAAACATTTGTTAATGTTTGCCATCATATTGTAATCTGATCGCTGTACTTTTTTATCATTTTCTGAAGTGCATTCTGAAGATTTTTAATCTAAATAAAATCAGACTTTAGATCTGATTTTCTGGGCATTATCGGACTGTAATAAGTTCAGTTTTTTATGTAATTCTGTCCCCTAATATCTGGGCAGTCATTAGAAGTCAGAAGTATTTTATTTGGTGTGATTTGCATTGTTATCTCTCTTAAACCCTAGTCGCACTTTCCAGATCTGCACTAGGAATTTAACATAAAATGCAAAGAAATCTGTATTTGCTGTTTTTACTTGATTAAAATCAGTAGAGTACAAGGAGGATCCATCTAGGGATCTTTCACTTTCCATCTCCCAATTGCACTTGGCTTTTGAAAGAATCATCTAACTTGTTGAAACCATCTTTGTGACTTGTCATGTGATTTGAGCAACCCGAATCAAGAAACCATAAATTCTTTCCATCCTCTAATCCCACATTACATGTGAGACAATAATTTGAGTCATCTTGACCCTCACTTTGTTCAACTTGAAATGCCTGCTTTCGCCCCTTTGATTAACTTGATTCTTAGTGTGAGTATCCTGCAATCTTTGATAAAGTGACCTGAATTTTTGCAATAATGACAAGTAAGGTTTCTCTTGCCTTTACTTGTGAAGTTAGCTTGATCTTTCCCCTTTGAATTTTAGTTTTTGAACTCCTTGATTCCGATTTTTATTTTTTCTTTGGGCTTTGAATTACTTGCCTTGGTTGCAAGTGTATGTTTTGGATCTCCTACATATAGTCTCCTTTTATCTTCATGGGACAAGAGAGAACCAACTAATTCATCAAATACTTATAGCGTGTTAGGAAATCTATGGTTAGTTCTCTCATGGTGATTAATAATTTACGTGTGGTAAATTATTATTAGTAAAATGTAAAAGATTGGTTATTTGGTTATATGGTTATAACCTATATTATTTTATTATATCGTGAGGTTTGGTGGTTGTAACCAAACTCACGTAGAAACAAAATAGGTTTCCTTAATAATAGGAAATCCTCTCCCTATATATATGGGTGCCTATGTATTGTAAATTATGAAGTGATTAATATATTGTCTATTATATTTGGTTTATTTCTTCTCTGTGTTCGGCTCTCTGCTTTTTAAAACTTGCTCGACTTTTTATCTAGTATCGGAGCGGATAATATATTCCATGGAAGCATAGTAATTTATTAAGGGGGAGATGTAATTTGCCTCACCCCTGTAGATGAGAGATTAAATAATTGTTTGTGAGTATTGTTGAATTTGGCTCAACTCAATTCGTTTTCTTTCACCCCTGATCTCACAGTTGGATCAGTCGATTTGTTCTTTGTAGTGGAAGCACCCCTAAGGCGTTTGGAGAAATTGAACGATAGCTATTCCTTATATGCGTAGGAGACAAGCTTGTTAAAATCATCTATTCAACATTGGAAGTTGATCCCATCTGCAGCTCATAACTATTACCCATTTAGATGCCGTGTATTTTCCGTGGCTTTGCAGTGATTCAAATATAAGAAGGTTTTTGGGCATTGGTATTTTTTCTTAACCCAGTTGCATCGATCTTGTAAGATATCATTTGTTTTGGCATAACGAAATTGGTGGCAGCAATTAATTTTGGGCTCTGCAACAAAGTCGAGGCTTCTCCTCAAAGCTCACAACATCGACGCCTCAAAGTTCTCCATCACAGCTTTACCAACAACAAATCCACGCTTTCACTTGCATTAGATCTCCCAAACGTTTGCATGTTCTAACGGATGGAGTTGTGCGCCTTGATATACAGATTTGAATTGATATATATTGCAGAATATTCACAGGTGGATTGTTGGACTACCGAAACCACTTCCAAACTGGCCCGTTGTTTCATCAAACAGGTGTATTTGTTTGATCATGTAAGTTCTATTTAGGTTTAGTATGCTTTGAAGTGTCTATAGTTTGTTATGGTCATTTTAAGTGTTTAAATAGGATCTTGCACCCCCACTTGAGTCTTTTTGGAAGTTTGATAGTTTTTTTAATAGTCATTTTCAATTGTTGAAGCTATTATATGGTTCTTTATTATTTAGAAATGTAACTTTATCATAAGGCATAAGTAGTCTATTGTTCAAATAATCAATTATCCGTGTTGAGTCTATATCAAAAAGTTGTCAAAATTAGTGTCCGTCAAAATGGTTATTTGTGATTCATTTTTAAAGTATGTCATGGTATTTTTAAGTTTATAAATAGTTTTATAAAATGCCATGTCATCAAGGTCATTTAGTGTCACAATTTTGTGAGTTGTCAAAAGTTGTAAAACTAATTTTTTTGCCTTACAAACGCATTTTTGGTGGAATCTGACGTTCAAGGCATGTTATTGAGTCTCATTGTCACATCCGGCTGAGTTAGCAGCCATCTACTGGAGGACAGAGGCACAGGAGGATGGAGGACAATCAACGTCCTCTCGTTAGTCATCAATGACGGGGCCGCACACTATGGTTTGGTGACATGTGTGTTTGCAGTGTGATTTCAGTTTTGTCACTGTTTTTTTGAGTTACTATTTTTCAGGGTTCTTGTTCTGTGAGAAGCTGAGCTTGTTTTCCTATGTCATCTCCTAAGGAAAGATATGATGAGAGCTGAAGTAGTACTGCACATCGTGATATGGTTTGGGGTAAACCATTTGAAAACCTCTTTTGTCTCAGTTTTTGGTCAACCGATAGAAAACCATATCTCTGTCTTGGTTTGTGATCAACCAATAGAAAATCACACCGTCACGAAAGCAGGTGTAGGTACTGAATTGATGTTTTACCCATGTTCAAACTAGGGGGGAATGTTAGGAAATCTATGGTTAATTCTCTCATGGTGATTAATAATTTACATGTGGTAAATTATTATTAGTAAAATGTAAAAGATTGGTTATTCGATTATATGGTTATAACCTATATTATTTTATTATATCGCAAGGTTTGGTGGTTGTAACCAAACTCACGTAGAAACAAAAGAGGTTTTCTTAATAATAGGAAATCCTCTCCCTATACATATGGGTGCTTGTGTATTGTAAATTATGAAGTGATTAATATATTGTCTATTATATTTGGTTCATTCCTTCTCTGTGTTCGGCTCTCTGCTGATTAAAACTTGCTCGAGACTTTTTATAGGGTTCATGTCTTTACACTCCTAAAGAGTGAGCACAATATGAACCATTTTTATGTCAAAATTTTCAAAATTTTCATTGGAATAAACTTGTCTTCTATGGTTTCTCCATAAACCCTCATTCTATGCACTAAATCATTTATCTTTATGCAATATTCTCCAACTCCATTGTCTAACATTCTCAAATTTTCAAAATTCATTTTAAGAGTTTGGAGTTTTGCTTCTCTTACCTTAACAGAGCCTTGATATGAAGTCTCCAAGGTATTCCATGCATCATGGGCATTTTTGCTTCCAACAATTCTTGGATAAATGCTTGGGTTTATGGATATTTGAAGATAGGAAAAGTTTGTGCATCTGCCTTTTTTTCTTCATTTTTCACTCTCCTCCGATCTTGAGACAAAGCATTCCAATCTGTAGGTGGGATGTATCCATGGATATCATTCTCCCAAACTTCCTTCCAAACAAGTATCCTCTTGGTCGATCTCTCGAATCTTCATAGGAGCAAAATTCATTGAAGCCATGATTCTCCTATAATGTCTAAAAACCCTTTCTCAACCTTTCATGAACGAGGCTTTGACACCAAATGAAGGTTTTGAATACGGATGAAGTGCAAATCAGATTTGAAATACCCTGAAAAAAATTAATGATCATCCAATCTACCTAGAATAACTAGTTATTAAGCTAGAGTACTTATGTGTCCGATTGATAACAAAAATATGCATTGAATAACCTCTGAATCAAATTCTCAAGCTTGTTGGTCTGTTGTGAATACCTACAATAAAATTAGAGAATAACATAATGCAAAAAGTGTTTCCACACAAAAAATGCGCCCCACATGTGCACCTTGAATTAATTAGCCATTGTAATTGAACTTGTTTAATTCTACATGACAAGTGAAAGACTAAAATAACATCGACAACTCCTAAGTCAACCGTAGTTAACTAAATACAATTGAAAACAGACTCAAGAAGTCAAGTATCACCTAGTGATAAGATATGGTCAACATGTAAGAAGCCAACATCGCTTTAAGTGACACATGCACAACGATCATGCACAATAGTCAAAACGGGTGCCCCAAACTCTTCTAAAAATATAAATGGCCTAAAATAAAACTAAATTTAGTTATCTATGCTTAGAAATGGTGCTCCACCTCTTGAAGATGAATGTATAATGATTTTACGCGAGTTAAGTGAACATTGATGAACTGCACTCTAATTGACATGTCCAACTATAAAACATGAGATGTCTAAAAATAGATCATTTTCACATAACAAAAAAATCTAGGTCAAAACTAACTCAAATAAATCTCCTAAAAATGATAAACACAACTAAAACTAATTCTAATAGTAATTAATTAGGTGCCCATATTGGCATCATACTCATCGAAGGCCACCCCATCGCTTTCTTTCCACACCTACAAATAACGGAGTGATACTATCATTATCACAATGTTTATACACACTCTATCAGGCGAGTGTAGAGCATAATGTGTGCACCTTTGAAGAGAGGAGTAACAAGCTCCTCATTTCCCTCATTTGCGATCAAAGGAATAACTACCTGTTCATCCTACTCCTACCTTATCCATAGATGACATCAACTAGGTGGTCATTTCTAGGATCTCGAAGAAGGTTGAGACCATGGTAGCGATGGGTGCCAAGATAAGCTAGAAAATCTTGAAGGTTCTTGAATATGTTGAGAGCACTATGATAGTAATTAGATATGGTATTCAAAGACTAATTTACGAGATTGTCGAGGATATTTGTAGTGATATTACGAGTCATCTATGAGCTCAACACTTTGAAAAATCATATCTTATATATTTCACAATGCCATATTTTATATGTTATTTTCCTGCTTATTTTAATTTCTCTCCTTTAGTTTTACCTTGGGTTTATTCACCACTGCTCCCTTTAAGATCGTTTTGTAGTTTTTCTTTCCATTGGCACTCCCCTCATGGGTTTATTTTGCCATTTGCTCCTTTAGGGTCTTTTGATAGTTTTTCTTTTCTTTTTAGCTCTCCCTCTTGGTTTTATTTCATTATTTGCTCTGTTAAGGTATTTTGGTAGTTTTTATTTTCTATGGCCTCTTTCGACTTGGGTTTACTCCGCCATTTGTGCTTCTTAGGGTCTTTTTATAGTTTTTATGTTCTACAACCTTTTCCCTCTTGGGTTTATTTCGTCATAGCTTCTTTTCGGATCTTTTGATGGCATTTCTTTTACTCTTATTTACCTTTCTCCCTATTGAGTTTTACCACTATCTTTACTTATCTTTGGACTTATCATAGGTGTACACTCCTATATCATGATACCATTAGCTATCTTAATTATTATGCGACTTGATTGATGTCTTACAATACTTGCCACCTACATTCTCCCATGAATAAAAGCACCCGTCAGCATAGTGGTCAACTACTAGAATTATTCTACATTGTATCATGATGTTTCTCTTGTAGTCTTTACTTTCTCCTTGTCTCTCTCACCTAAGCCACACTTAGGTTGGAAATGAGATCGCTAGGAGCATCTAAGCGTCTTGGTTATTGGTAGGCGCTTTCATAACACGTGCGGACATCGTCTCGATCGATTTGGTGTGGGGATCCTCCTCAATCAACACTTGGCCAATTTGAAGAGACTTGAGTTAAAGACCAACAAACCTGCTTGGGGTTTTGTTGTCATGCCAAATTTGTGTCCATTTTAATTTTTTTGCCTTGGCATGTATTTTTACCTTGTGTTTTCTACTTCATGACATTCCTGTATTTATATAGTTGCTTTATAATTTCCTTCAAGAATGTTTTTGTTAACTTGCTTGTCTTGGTTTTCACCTTATAACTTGTTTATTACTTGTGCGGGTTCCATCTTGCATACACAAGCCCATCCCACACTTTGTCGTTTCCCACAAAGGTAATGAAAGCCTCGCATCACTTTCTTAGTCCTTGCACTTTTCTAGGATGCTTAAGCTATATTTGTTCCAAGACCCCATCCGAGGCGCTTTTGTTCCCAAAACCTGTTGCGCGAAGTGTTCAAGTGTTTTTGGAGGTTCAAAGATGGTGTTGCAGTCCACTTTTGCACTTAGAAAGTTCCCAAAACCTCTTGTAAGGCTGCCCATACACTTTTTAAAGTTCCTAAATCACACCAAGATTGTGCCTATGAACTTTTTCTTCCAAAATCCATTATGGGAGTGCTTGTATTATTAAAAAGCACCCAAGGTTCTCCTAGAGAGCGCCTAGGTATTAATAGGTTCCAAAGACCTCCTAAAGGCCGCCTCACTCATTCACTTATTCCTAAAAGCGCATCACTTAACTGCTATGGGTACTTTTGGTTCTTGAAGTACACCATAAGTGCGCCCAACATTAAAACTTGTTCCAAAAGTCACTCATAAGTGCGCCTAAGGTGATTTGGAGGTTCCCAAAAGGCTTCATGAGTGTGCTTATGAAATTTGTAGTTCCCAAAAGGCTTCCCAAGTGCATCCAAATGCATTTTAGTTCCCAAAAGGCCTCATATTTGCGCCCAATGCATAAGTTGTCTCAAAACAATCCATAAGTGTGCCCAAGTCATTTGAGAAACATAAAAAGTAAGTGAAAACTCATTTGCTCCCAAAACACTTTCATTTCCTCCATGCATTTGCTGATTTGCCATAGTTTGTCCTACACTCTCTCGGAAGAGATTTGCTCATAACTTTTGATTCATCCACAGAAATTTCATGAAATTTTGACTGTCAATGCCTCTCCCAGACACCTTTACAATGATTGTTAACTTGCATGCCAAGGTGGTCTAATTTATTTTATATACCTCTAAAGGGTTTTGAATGATTTTTGCTCCTTAAACAACTTAAAAATCACTTTTCCAACACTTTTTTGCTCCATACAATCTCCAAAACACTTGCTCACTGCCTACATTCACTCAGTAGGAGCGATGAACTTTTAAATACTCAGGTTATGAATCTATCTCCATTCTTGTTACCGACCTTCCCAACATAGGAGATGGTAATGTTGATGTCATGGATTTTAAGGATCTCCGAATGAGAATGGCAGAAAAAAACCGTACCCCATGGGCAAAAAGAATCTTCCGCATTGGATTATTCAGAGTAGCCAAGTTTCCATTATCCATACAATGTATTAACCTTGTCTTGGCTTGTGTGAAAAACTACGATCCTATCAGTCGTGAAGTCAAGGCACCCAATGGTACATTGGTTGCTCAACTTGATTCTAATAATATTGGCCTCTCTTTTGGGATACAGAGGAGAAAATGTTCAGTGCTCCTCAGCAAGGAAGATGCAATAGCTGAATGTAATAATAGAGATTTTAAACTTCAGAATATGTTGGCCAACTCATGGTTGAAAGTGCAGAAAAAGGTCCTTCCAAGATTCCCAAAAACCTAGTTCAAGCTGAATTCCATGAAGAGCTTTCAGACATGATTGTTCTTCTCAATAGAGTGATGGGTGATCCTACTGTTGATGAGTTCAAACCATCGATAGATGATGGCTCGCTACACATTGACTGGTGTTAGATCATCAACAATAATATTCACAATGCTCTGAATTTTTTTGAGGCCCCCAATGAATTCTACATGACCTCATATTTTGTTTATTCAATTGAAGCAATTAGAGTAGGACCTGGTTTGTCCTCAGAAGGGCAATTGTGTGAACGTTGGAGAATCTACGACTTCCACCCACAAAATCACTCATGAAGGAAACGTGGCTCACTTCAAAAGAGCCAATGATGCCTTCACTATGTTTGTAGTTAGGCTAATGGAAAGAAACACTGCAATGAGGATTTCAAATGAAGCTGCAGAGTTGGTTACTAAGTTTGGGAGCTATTTCATTCAGTTTCAAACTTTCACCGACATCAAGGTCAGCGGTTTTGAAGGTCATCTGCACAAGCTACCCAAATATGTAAGCGATAAATTGGTTCTGATTGAACTTTGCAGACAATTGGGATTTGTTCATTCTAGGTGCAGGGAAAGGAAGATCAAAGGTGTTAATTTTCCTATCAAACTTGGTTTTTACTATTGCAAGAACACTCAGGATGATCAGAGCACCGAGCCTATTTTGCTTCCATTTAACTTCAATCCATATACCAAAAGAACTACTTTTGATATTTGAAGTTTTGTCAAGAATAATATGATAAGGATTTCAACCTGAAATTGAGGATTTTTAGGAAGATTGTTTCAATGATCTTGAAGTCCGTCGAGAGACTACATGAGGACGACTATTGAACAAATGAAAGCATTCATATTAGTTCATGATCAAAGTGATTTGATTGACCCTCACTTCATGAAAAGTGTGCAGAATCAACTTCTGAAACCAATTGATTGGTTAATTAGTGAAACAGGTGATATTAATGGCCGCACGTGCTATGATGAAAATATCCAAGAAATGGTTTCTTGGGAAATTGGCAGAGTTCACTTCTTGCAGTAATGATGATGCTCCTCGGATTGATCAAGTAACTTCTCATACCAAGGTGTATGTCAAAACACTTGGGTCTTATGTCACAAAAAGTGATGTTGTAGTAGCAAGAGCATTCCCTTTAGGGTCATTTCTCCGTAAAAACGCAATTTTCCCCTCACAAAGCTGCTAGTGAGAAGAAGTACTATAGCTTCCCATGAGCAAGGAGAGATTGTTTCTTCTCCCTTGAAAGATATCCTGGTCATCCCAAAAGAGGTTGTTCGATGATCATTCTTCTTTCCTCGGGATTCTCCTCATGAGAATCCCTATCGCTCCCTTCACCTTCACCTATTACTCATCTCCTCTCTCGCCATCTACTCATTCATCACCTCATCCTTCACGTGTACCATTACAAACCTTGTCCCCTCATTCTCCTTCCCATCGCTTTCTCTTGGGTACCACCTTTGATTGAAGAGAAAAGGAGAACAATTGCTAAGGCTATCAACCCAGATTACGATGTAATTGCCCATCTTTTGTGAATGGACAACCGCAAAGAAAGCCAAGACCACCTCAAGGATTGTTTCGATGTTTGGGAGCTCAATTTGTAGAAATTGCTTAACCATTGATTGAAAAAAGACGAGTCAAAGATGACAAGAACTAACTACAATCTCGGCCGGATCCTGTTGGGAGAACCCACTCATGTGGGAGATGTGCATAATTTCAGGTAATCAACCGCCGAGACTCCTCGAAAGAGCTAAGAAATGGAAGCAAACACAAGAGCAGCTAGAGGAGCATGTACTTTTGCTCTCATCATATATTCGGACATTCCTTGATCTTGAAGCCCTCCAACTTCTTCAACAAGTTTGATCAAAGAGCCATTGAAGAAGTTCATCGTTTTGCAAAAAGCAAGCAAGGATCACAAAGGCATGGGTGGAAGGTATTCTGATGGATGGTTGCAAATACATCCATGAAGTCAGCAAAACATACGAGTACATTGATACAGTGACTCAAAAAATTGATGGAACTCTGAAGCAATCAATGCAGAAACTTCACATTGGGAAAAATTGTTTCTTGATGTTCAATCCATGGCTAATTCAGACAAGAATGCGCTCTTGTCAAAAGGGGTCTTCACTTGCATTGAAGATGATATTTTAAGAAAATGGGTTCGAACTAATGAGTGGAGAATGAAGACACTCAAAGAAGCATCCGATGATCTCTCTTCTCATTTGAGAGAAATAACGTGTTCAAATTAGAGATCTGCATCGATTTGCATGATATGTACTGTGAGTCTTTTAACAAAATCGATTTGTTGGCTAGATTTTCTGCATAGCTGAAAACCTAGGCGATCATGAGATAAATCTCCTCATTTACCGATGAGGCTCCCGTGTTAGATTTGTCAATAAAATATGCTAGTATCTATATGGGGTTTTACTTTAACTATTCAACTCATGAACCATAGCTGTATAGTTTTGTAGCAAGTAAGCAACTGTTTAAAGAAAGGAAATATTTATAGAAGAAAGAAATAATAAAACACAGGGAAGAAATAGGGAAGATGTGCAACCCAATCAACACATAAAAGAAACCAATAGATATCAACACGTAATTATAAGCAAAGGCAACTCCAGATCTAGATCTAAAATAACACAGCTTTATTAGAAGATCTAACTAAGATAGAAAGCTAGAAACAAAATGCATCGTGACACAAAGTTTTTCGGAAATCTGCTCCTTTATATTCCTTTGCTTCAAGTGGCTATCAGGGGTTTCAGCACAAAGTCTGGAACACACGAATGTTGCTTACAAATTCTGATTATTTAACCCGTAGGTTCTTCCTCTACTTATAGCATTTAGAGGGGCAATTACAAGTAGGAAGCTTTGAGTGAATTGGCACATGTGAAAGAAAGGAAACAACTGACAATCTCCCTCCTGGAATTCCTCTTTGCATGACATGCATGATTTGCAACTGAAAATAGAACCTTCTATTTTGCATGTCTGCCACCTATCTCCAAGTAGTTGACTTCTTCAAGTAATGGCTTTTAAACCAATCACTTAAGTTGTATAATTTAATTGATCGCTCAATTATTTTGTCGGAGGAAATAAGAGAAAGAAGAAGAAAGAAGAAAGTTGCAGTCTTGTCCTTTTTCATATTCTCGCATCCGGTATTTGTCGAATATTGCTTATATAATCCTCATAATTCTATAATTAATTAATGCCTCTCCTATTCTTGGCAATTAATTAATTATTTAATAAGTTTTACTCTTCAAATGGGGCGCCTATTTTGTGCATGTTCATGGCTGCCATTAAATAAATTAAATTTATTTAATTTTAGTCTTCTGCCTTCCAGCTTAACTCAAACCTCACAAGATGCTTTGATTTCAGCCACTGAAAATAGGAATTAATTAAATCAATTAATACTTAAAAATATTATTCCTCTCCCAAAAGGGGCACTTTTTTTTGGCATGAGCAATTTCTATTTTTAAAAGTCAATTGACAATGGGATTATTTACCCTACAAGGTAGCTCCGAAAATCCCATGATCCACTTAAGTTGTTTGACTTTCATAATGGGATTATTTACCCTGTAAGGCAGGTAATAAAATCCCATCAATGCCTTAAGTGATTTTTCTTTTATTTCACAATGAGAATTTTTACCCTGCAAGGCAGGTAAGAAATTCCCGCTTACTTGTTGCCTCTAATTTTCCCATTGTGACTTAAGTGGCGTTGCTTCCATGGGAAAAAGTACCCTGCTATGCAGGTACAAAATCCCACCTACCTGTTGCTAACAAAAATCTCATTGTAGCTTTAAAGTCTTCTTTTCCAAAAATGCGGCTTGCCCAGAAGAAGCTTTTTTGTGCGTGACTTCGTCTTTTCAGAGAGAACCAGACCTCCGTGGCAAATTCCTTCTGGCATAACGTCCATAGGTGATCTCCAGATACTCCAGGCAAAGAATCAGACCAAACCGGCAAAGGAATTGATCCAGAGAAATTTCACAGAAAACGAAACGGGAAAACACCAAAAACACAAAACGTTGCCAAAAGTCACAAATAAAGCCCATAATTCATTCCTGGTTAAAACCCTACTGGTATATGGGAATATTGACATGTAAGATCACAACAGGTTAAACCGGAGCACAATTTACCTCAAACGGGGCTCAAAATAATTAAATACAAATTTTCCGCAGGCAAACCCTAGCGACGAATATAACGATTTTGGGCATCTGGGTATTTGGCGAAATTGGCTAATATGGCTCTCTTGGGAATATCTTGACACAATACAAAAACTTTCTGGCAATAAAAACACAAAACAACCCATTATTTTAAAAGTACAATTTTTTTACATAGGGTAGTCCCAAATTTCAGGGTGAAATCTGGGGACACCACGATTATAAGTTAAAATCAGTTGATGAACTTACGAATCAATTCATGGAAATATCAAGGATCAACTTTTTCACCCATAACACCTCAGTGTTGATTCTATGAACATGATTGCTAGGATTTGTAATACAGTCTCCGATGCAACAAAAGAGCTCCCTAAGCTGTTTGGGCGAGTCAAAAAGATCTTCAAGGCTATGATTGCTAGGATTCGTGGGTTGATGTTCTGGACAACACAATCATTCCCCCATGAACGAGATGTAAAGGATGTTGTCACCCGTTTTGGTTGCATGTGCTGAATATCAAGATGCTGAAGCAGGTTACTTAGGGAATTTCTTCAGCTGCTGGTTCTTCTCCCTAGTTCTTCATTATTTTGTTCCGCTTTTTGTCACTTAAGTGACATTTCTATTTTTGTGTTGGCAAAAAGTAGTTTTTTTGTAAAACTCAAATGACTAAATATAAAGTCACTTAAGTTATGATTTAAGTGAAAGATTAAAAAGTTAATGACCTTTTTTATTGGAAAGTGGTTACAAACTGAAGAGTATAAATAAGGATAATTTCTCATTGTAAGGGGTTGGATTTTTGGTTTTGCAGACTGAAATTTTTGACAAATAAAGATTTTGAAGAGAACTTTCTTTTTCCCCTCTCCCCTTCTATTCTCCATCTTTGTACATTTCTTGGCGAAGATATTTAATGAAATTTTGAACTAATGGTTTCCTGAACATGTTACGAACTTTGTGTCCGTATGTTCTGATCATGTCAATTTTGATACGATTTGTGATATTTATTTTCGTCTATTGAAATGCTATGTTTAAATCACTTGATATACATAAGTAGTTAGAAATCTGTATTTTGTTCTTACGAAAATGCTATCACTTCCTCAGCTCTGAATTCTTCCTTTTCCTTCTCTTGTTCTCTTCACCTAAAAACCAGCAGATGGAATCCAAAATTCCGCAAAACTAGGCTAAAATATTGTAAATACTATACATATTTCTGCGGTTTTCTATTTTAGTTTTCAATAAGGGAACCTTACCATTAAAAGGAGGGACTTCGGTCCCCTGAACTGTTGCGTTCTCCAATATTTTGTCCCATACAAAATATTCCGCCAACAGGTTCCAAAGGTTATTCGCTCCTCCTGCAGTCCCCATACATGATAACATTCACTGCAATAACCTCACATTCTTTTTGCACCTTCCAGCTTGTCAAAGTACTATAAAAAGTGATAATGTTTATGAAGAAACAGATTTGGCTTGTTATGTGATGCCTGCTTTCTAAGCAGCCATTTTTGTTGGGGGATTTCAGGTCCCTAACTTTTCTGTGAATTGTAGGCTTGACGCTTCCAATGAGCATCTCCATAATTTATATGACTTCCAGAAGCTAGTACTGCCAGGGTCTGATTCCATAGATTTTCGATGGCAGTTGGATGACCCCTTTCCGAATCCCCACATCAACCTGGTTCTCCTGTTTGGATGACTAATTTTTCAAATTCCCCGCTTTTCAGGATTTTGGCCTGCATATTGTGGAGAAACTGATCGATCTCTCCGTCCAGGACGGCCTATGCTAACTGACTGCGAGAAAATCAAGTAAGTTTTGAAATGGGTGGGAATGTCCATTATACATGAATTTCCTGATTGTACAGCATTTTACTTGTTTAACTTGTGGGGGTTTAGTTGGATTCTTTCCAATCTCTTGAGTATTGGAGTGGCTTGTGTTGATTGCACTGGGTTATTCTGAGAAATTCTTAGGTCATTGAGCTCTTTTAGCTGCAGTTTGGAATATTTTTCTTCAGTTGAGTCTGATCTTTTTAGCTTTTTCTGATTTACCTATGGATGAGCATGGAAACTTCTCAGCGTACAATATTTGCCTCAAATTTCTTACTATGCAGCTTGCTGGTAAATGTTCCATTGCCTGAATTGCTGGAGGATTAACTTATACAGCCTAACCTCTAGGACTAGAATGAATCATGAGTTTGTTGCTCAAAGGAATTCTGTCCGCATTGGATTGAATTCTGTAAATCTAAGGCCTCTCCAGCGGAGGCTTATTTCTTTTTGGGTCATGTTTAAGTAAGACCGATTAGTCAAAATAATTGTAAAACTTTTGAATGCCCTTTTTGTATTTTTGTAAGATTCAACAGTTAATTCTGCCTAATAAATTCTCTACTTTTTGACTGTGGAAGTTAGATGAACTAAACTGGATGGATATTGTATATTTTTACCCAGTTTCATTCTGCTTTTGATAAGTAAACACATATAAAAATGTATTACATAGTTTTACTATCGAAGCTGTACGTCTGTAGTAGTTCAAAAGCATTTGCCTGCTAATCTGAAATACCAATTTCCAGTAACATTGGACTTGATGTGTCTAAGGAACCAGTAACTGATTGGACTAAATTATTCATGTTCCGGGCTTATCCATTGACTAAGAGATCTTCCCAATATCTGAACTCCTCGTGATCATCAAATTCATTATAGTTTCAACTTTTAAAATAATTGTTATACAGTCAACTGTTTGAGATTTTTCAACTGATCTGCTATTATTACTTTCTTGTATAGCGTTTTCCTTTTTCTGGCATTAGATGGTCATAGGATCTAACTATTGGTGGCTTTCATTTAGATATTGTGTGTTAACTATGAGATATTTCTTCAGAATCATGCACTTGAATACTACATCTAACATTTCTTTACTCAATTTAGTATGGCCGGTCTTTCATATCTGTATACTAAAATATTTACAATGTAATGAATTATAGGTAAGTATCTTGTCATGATGTTTTCTTTTGCAGTTGGAAGTCAAGCCGGCTCGTCATCACGGAGCTCTGAAAATGAAGGGAGCGATGAACAAGAGCAAAATGCTATAGCTCGTATTTTAGCAACTAGGCACAGGGAAGAGCAGGGTAGAGTTGTTTCTCATAGCCATTTGCAACGAGTTCCATCACATGCAAGTAAGATCAGAGTCAGCCCCCATTGGGATGGTTCAGCACAACCTATTTGTGATATGAGTCCCCTTATAATGCAAGGGGTTGGGTTGCATTTGAATTCAATGGTGATGCCATACAACCTCAAAGGTTTGTTGCTACTCAACAACATAATCCTTCGAGGTGCAGACCATTTTACCTTCCATATGCTTCATACGATGGTCAAGCTTCAGCAGCTGGTTGTGGACAATCACTTGAGCTTGTACCTTCAAACAGGCTAATTCCTAGCAATTCAAGAAAGTTAGTTCCAGTGCAGCTTGGTAACACTCATTTGGTTTCTCAGAGCAGACAAGATGCCCCTCTTCCATTGGATGAACACCAGAGAGATGAAGAAGAATGGTTTAGAGGCTCGGGTTCAAGTATGACATTGAGGCCTGGAACAATTGGACCTAGCATGCCAGTTCGGCCTTCTTCCACAAATATGCTATTCAACCCTGCAAGTTGGTCTCATTCAGCACAATGGTTGAACGTACACCCTACATCTGCTCTAATTGCACGTCCCTATGGTGCACCAGTCTCTTTAGCACCTCCAGTCAGAGTTCGCTCTGCAGTTGCTGTCAGCTCTGCACCACCGCGTGTAACCAGATCTGAGGAACACCAGCACAAGTCCACTGAAGATCAGGCTGCAACATGTCAAGTTTTGAATGAGATCAAATCATTGAAACTGGAGTAGCACTTATTTAATGTTAGCATGTTGACTTATTTGTGGAAGTTTAGAGAGGAGCCTTCCTTTCTTTTGGCATTTAGATTTAGAAAGTATTGTTTCTATTTCTCACGTGTACCATTTAGGTCATGTCTATCATGTTTGACCTTTTGAGCATTGCTCTCTGGCTTACACTATGGTCAATAGTTTTGAAGACGGAGGCCTCTGTCTACCGAAGTTCCATTTATATCATATTAGCCATATACTATCCCATGTAGCATATCACATATCCTTTTGAGATAAATTTCGTTGGTAATTTCTCGACTTTTTGGATCATTCTAATAATAAATGCACAGTATATTCAAGCAATTTGGGCTGGTTGAATATATAATTTGTTTGCCTAATCCAGAGGCTCCAGCCCTAAAGAAGCTTAACATTGTTATTTAGAGGGAGAGTATATGCTTATATACTCTTTTAGAGTATATTTTTGGGATCTTAACGGTTATTTGTAATTGAATAAAAGCAATCTGCCTCTTACAATGGAGCCAATAATATCTCTCTTATAATTTTAGCTGCATATCTAAACATGGATTGATTTTTTCATCTCAAATTCTGAGTTTCTTGCCGATTCCACGGATGCTTGGGAATTTTGTTTTATTATAACTTGCTTAGGAGCAATTGTGAATTTGTTGAGATCATTCTATTGTATTTCCTGCAGATGTGCTTTCACTATTGTATTTGTTTTTGAATATTTAGGTTTCTTATTAGGTAGCCGGTACGGGTATGGATACAGGAACACAGATCTGGTATGCCTGTGCAGCAATATTTTGTTTGGGGCTTGGGTACGTTTTTGAGTACGGACATACAAAAATATCGCAAACCAACCAATTTAAGCATAGAATATGCAGAGTAAACAAAATAAGCTAAATAACTACAAAACATACTGATAATTTAATGCCAAATCTCATGATATCCATTGATCAAACTTAGAACTAGTATTTTTTTTTCAACTGATGTATTTCCACTATTGTGTTTGTTGTATTTAAATATATGGTTTTCTAATCAGGGGGCCATTACAGGATGGGGACCTGAGCTGCCACTACGGCAATTTTTTCAGGGGCTTGGGTATGGCTTTGAGGACGACCATACAAAACATATATAAAATATTAAATATATAAAAATATAGCTAAGCAAATTAACCATATAGTATGTATAGAGAAAACAATATAAGCCCAATATCATTGGTCGAACATAGAACACGTACATTGTGCAAATGTTACAATGTATACATATAAATAAAACCAAATCAACGTATTCATAATCATAATGCTCTCCAAAGGTATTTAGTGAGAGTCATCAGAATGGTTTTAATGTGCTACTCTCACTAGTTTGATCATGCGAGGTACCTTCTTGCTCCAGATCTATCAATGAAAGGTGGTCAATGGATGCTTCCAAGTTTGGAATCTTTGGGTCTACATTTCAACACTTGTTTCCCTTTGCTTGTATGTTTGTTTGATAGAAAGGTGTAGGTTGGAATGTGCAGAGACCAAATCCTTCACTTTTTTGTTTCCAACTTATTGCAGCTAATTGAGTGGATAAAAGAGCAGGTATTTTAGTTTTGCTCATTTGAACAACTTGCAATCTATTGAGGCAAGCCACAAAGTCAATGTAAAATTTAAAATTAAAATTTATAAAAATAAAAAGTTTAAAATGAAATGTAGAAAAGAAAGCTGAAAAATAAAAATCTTAATTGGCACGTAAAATTAAAATTTATTGCAAGTGTTTGGAGGTGGGGTATGCTTGTCCATGGAGGTACCACCATGAATATTCATCAATCTTATACATGTCATGAAGAGTGTTAATGGACTGATCTTTTTCGGATTTGAAATCCATAAACTTCTTAATTGTGTCATGTATTTATGGATCGGGAAAATGTCTATTCAACGTTGCCTTGTACCCCTCACTAACCTCCATATCTTTATATGGTGCAACCATCTTGGGCAAGTAAAGAATATTGCATTGTAGTATTTTGGAGTTGAGGAAAAAGAAAGAAGATTCAATGAGGTGGCCATTTTGTTTCATGTCAATGAGATATGATTGCACTTCCTTGATGAAGTTTTTTGTAGGATCTTTCTCTTTAGCATTTATGATTGAGTTGATTCCATTATAAATCTCAACTAAACATGGATGATGTGCATGCTCACGAAGGACTCAATAAATTTTAGCAAATACTTTACACGACCCCACCCCCTCGTCATCAAGGATCAATGCTTTCACATTTTCAAGCCTTTGAGTGTTTGCATGCATCCATGCACTTCAATTGACGCTAATAACCATGCGGCTCAATGACTCTTTCACCTTCACGAGTCAACTTAAGATGAGCGTGTGAGACAAATCGAGTCTTAACAACCTAATAAGATTATTAAAACAAATAAAATAAATAACAAGTAAAATATTCAAAATCAAAATTCTACAAATTGTTAAAAACAAAAAAAATCAAGAAACTCCTAAAGATGGTTTGGGACACAACGGATGATGATGGATATTCGCCCGCTCATAGATTTCTTTGATCCAAACAATTTTGGTGCCCAAATTTTTAGTATTAGGTTGAGGGAATGAAACACCCAAGGTGTCCAAAAGATGTGCTTGTACCTTTTCACAACCAACATCCCAACAACTCTTGTTATAACTTGGACAATGTTTTGATACCCTACCACCTCAATGGACTCTATGAGAATGTTTGCAATGAATTGAACATCCTTCACATGTTCCTCACAATCAACAACCCTATAAAACATCACCTTTTAGGGCATAATGCAACCACATTGATCAATGACATTTGCCACGCCTTATCCATTAGAAACAATGGACACCCTTGTTTGGACCCATGAATTCTTGATGGGCTGCATGACGAATCTTCAACATGTTTCTTTCTTTGACGAACAAGGTAGTGCACATCTTTTCATACCTTAGGTGATGTAACCTTTAGAGGAATAATTGATTGCTTTCACTGCATTCTTCTAGTATGGGGATCCACCAACATTAAAAATGATGCCACATGCATAAATAAAACACCTAATTTGTTAGTCAGCTTATGCCCCTCGCTTTCATTCTTAAATGTCGCTTCCAATGGGCCTACATTTTCTATTTTCTTGCGACTAAGAGGTGAATTATTTGCCACTTCACCCGGATTACAAAAATGGGTGTGATGGGGTCACAACATTGGTAGATGAAGTATGTGGCATGCTATCTCTAGATCCTTTCTTAGACAAATGATGTTTCAATTTTATGGTAGTTGTCACATCCACATCTTCTTGCTCTTTGATTTATGCAAGTGCTTTTGTACATGACAACCTCGTTTTAGTCCACCCTCCACAAATTGTTATTCCTTGGTTGACAACCCCACAAATGAAATTTAAGCCAACTATATGAGCTCTTAAATTAGATTTTACACTGTGAATACACCCAAACATAGACCCCTCACCTTACAATGGTTGTATTGGTGCAACTTACTTCCAAAGGGGTGCGTGGATCTTATTTGTTGGTTATACCTTGCCCACTCGAACTAGAGGTTGTAGTCATTCTAACAAATCCATATAGCTCCTTGGTTAACAATTAAAAAAATATTTATATGAAATAGAATTAAAGTATTGACACTAGAGGTTGAAGCAATGTTAACAATAATGTTACAATAACAAGAAATGAAAACAAGTTACAAAATACAACCTAAAAAGAAAATAAAAAATAAAACTACACAAACTTACTTTGAATCTCCTAGTCTCTTTGTTGAGAACTCTTTAATCTATTTGGCACTTGTGGTGTAGGAATATCTCGTAACAATTGAAAATATGATGTGAGAGAGCAAATGTGCAATGAAAGATAAGTCTGCAATGTGAGGTAAATGTGTTGTTTAAAAAGAGTTTGGATATCTTTTAGGGTTTAGGTTTGTGTTTTAATGTTTAAAAATTGTTTTGACTTTATTTTTACCAAAAATAAAACAAAAAACTAATTTTGGGGTAGAACCATGTGGGCGGTTTCAAATGTTGATTTACTTGAATGTGTATGGATGTTGATATATGTACTATGTGCATTTCCTCCCGTACCAAGGCACATACATGTATTATATATGTACTATATCTCGTACTCCAAGGCCCAAGGGGTGTACCAAGCTTCCTAGTTTTCTAATGCAACGACTTCATGGTTTTCGTAAGTTCTTACTTGAAGATTATCTCCACAAAGTAGATGGAGACCCAAGTTGTAATATTGGTCGGGCTCTTTTGTAAACATTTAATTCACTCAAATAAATAAATAAGTGTGGGAAAGGGAATATAATTACTTATTTAATTTCTAGATTAGGGTTAGAAACAAGTTGTACATTCATATTATTGATTAAGCATTCACATCATAGTACACATAAATAACGATTAACAAGATGATCAATCGTAACATGTGCTAAATAGAGTAAATCATGAGAAGATGAGTGCACTTAGCTATTTCACTAGTCCTGAAGATGATATGAGTGTGCCAAAATGATGAATGAATTGAAAATGTCACGCAAATGTTGTCTTTGATTCTAGAAGTGTACTATATTGATGGGATAAAATCATTATTCAAGGACACAACCATTTGACATTTCCATCCCTATCTCGGTGGTTCTTTCCATGATGATAATTGATCCAAAGTAGGAATTCTGAAAGGCTATTTTTTAGAAAGTCCTAAAAATATTTTAAAACAGCTTTTTCAAAGAACTTTCAATATTTTGCATTTTTAGGGTCTTCGAGCATTTTTGGAGTTTCGACGATAGTGATGATGAAACGGAGTGTAATCATCATCATAATTGCCCTCGCAAGTTCGCTCTCAGTGCTCTTTTTTCGATGGTTCTTGCGCTCATAAAACAGGTCAATGGGCTAGGAGATATGACCACGACAAGGGGCACTAAATATAATAATAATAATAGGATAGATTTCAGATTTTTCCACTTCTGTCTTTTTGAATCCATCCCTAAGGTGGATACAAATGGTCTCCATGTAGGATGACCTTTTGGTTCCCATCCGAAACCCGATGGATCATTGTGATATCCAATCATTTTAATCAACCAGTTTGAAGTTGATGCCATTTTAACCAATGATGGTGTCCTGCATAGACAAGAAACAATGGAGACAATAAACATATAATTAGTGATGGTAGTTCTGGTTTTTTCTGGGGTTTTATTTGTCTGCTTGGGTCTATCTATTTACTCCACTAACTACTGAGAGTAATCAACTTTAAGCTACTTAGAATTAAACAACAACACAAACAATATTTAGTCTACTAAAAGCAACGTACAGGAAAGAAATGCTTTGCAAAATGAAAATACTTTGAAATGAAACTTGGAATTAAAAACAAGATACAATGAAATAACTACTGAAAGATAAATGTTGATTCAATGGACTATTGCAAGTGCTGGAAATGACTATTGGTAAGCTCACTTGAATTCAAAAATGCAAGAAAACTTCAAACATAAATACCACAATAGCCAAAACCTCAATCCAATGGGCCCTTTCTCTTCCTTAGATTGGATTGTTGACACACTTTTTCCCCGAGAACAACATGCTTTTATTCTTTCAAAAATGGGTTTCTTACAAAACAATTGGAAATCACTATATATGCTACTATCTTCCTACTACGTTCCTCTTTTCTACTACATTGTCATATCAGTGAAGACAAACATTTTATAGCCACTGCTTCCAACACATGCCCAAGAATCTAGGTGGATGGATATGAAAATAGTTTGGGAGTTGGTTACAACTCATAAAAGAACTAGGAATTAGATTCCTTGTTTTTAGTCTTCATTAACTTCCTTCAAAATAGTCTTCATAATGGAATAGACAACATCCAACCTTGACTATGACACCTTGTATTGGTGGTTATTATGAAATTATTGTCCTGCACACATATCATGCTTCTTTTCAAAGCAACTAGTTAGAAAAAATCTTGATCATTAGTCCACATAGTTTCAACAAGGATAAGATGTATTATTTCTCTACTTTGGACTTGCTCAACCAATCCATCCAATGCATTGATTAATGTTTTTAGAGTAAAAGTATTATTATTTGATGATTCAATGAGTCAATTTATAAACTCATCATCTCCCCACACCTTACCTTGTACAAGTCCTCTCACAAACTATTGTTGGGTTAACCTTTTCTCAAACTAATTTGCATAATGCTTGGAAGATGTACTTTTAAATCCCTTGTGATAAAAAACTGAATTTGCCCACTCTCCAAATTGTTTGTCTAGTTATGGGGCAATATTTTGCCATGATGTCACATGACTGAGAAACAAAGGTGGTCTAGTCCTCATTCCCATCCACTCATCATTTTCTTCCTATGTTAAGAGCTAAATGATTTCTACAATGGTTTTTTCCCTCCTTATACTCCAAGTGAGATTTTGGGAGAGATTACTTCCCTTCTTTTTAATGAAACATTTAAAGTCTCCCATATTTTGTTGCATGCAGCAAGAGCTTCCTCATAGTGTGCTTGACCATAAGAGTTAAAATTTGCAATACATTCCTCCATAATCTTTGGCTGGGTACATAGAATCTCAGGCTGGTAATAATAAGATCTGAAATCTCTCCTCATTTGGTCTGCATTTGCAAGTTGAGGCCTTAAAATCTAATGGTTCTTACCTCATCTATGAAATTATTAGTCCTTTTACTCCATAAAATTTGATTATACAACAAAGATTGAAAAGATTTCAATTGAAACTCTCCTACATATAAATTGAGTAGAAAATCAAGTACATTGGGAACAACCATATTGCACAAAAAGAATTCACAAAACAAATTTTGTTGTTCTTTGGCACAAGTCTTATAAATGTCCATGAAACATTTTGCATCATTTGCCTCATGAGGTAGGCCATAGAAAAGTTTAGTTAGCTACCATAAATAAAATTGTTCTTAAAGAAATAAATTGTACACTGAAGTTGGCCTCTTGCAAGCCAGAAGTTTATGAGTTGTCTCATAAATGGTACCAAACTTAGACTCCAATTTTTTTTTAACTCATTGTTGGATTTAGCTTGTTATTTTAACTCTTTGTTCTCATCAAGGAGCCTTTTGTTTTCTTGACAAACTTTTGTCCATTTTTGTTGTTAAATCATCCCAAGCTTGGAGCCCAATATCTTTTTGTTTTCTCAAATTAGAAACTTCTAGTCTTAATTTAGAAATGCCCTTATCCTTATCTACACTTTGAAGATTTGTTTGTTGAAGCTCATTTTTTAAAGAAGAGTTAGCTTCTTCCATACCTTTTAATTTCATCTTCAACAACTCTATCTCCTTTTGTGTTATTGGATTGTAGCCTCAACTCTAGATAACATGATTGCTTGCTAAAGTTGATTTTGTTATTCTTCTTTTTATTCCTTATGGGAGCAGGGGACAATATCTTCTTCAAAAAAATTTGTTCTTTCCCTTTAGAGACAACAAGTTTGTGTGTAGAAGAAGAAGGGACTGCTTTTTATTCCTCTTGTTGTTCTTTCCTTATGTTCAAAGCTCCCTCTTCCATTTTTGGAGTTGGATACCTTGATTCAAGAGCTCTAGTATGAGTTTCTAGAGTTGCATGCACTTTAATTTGGGCTAATTCTTCCAAAATTTGTGTAGCACCTTCATCAATTAAAACATGTCTTCTTCTCTTCCTTGCTAGGGTCGGAGAAGACGTTGTTTCCCTAGTCATTTTTCTCAAAATCTTGGGTCTAGGATCCCTTTTAGCCTCCCCTCTAAGTCTATGATCAAAATTGATTCATGATGAGGGGTTTGTTGTGCACGTTTCTCATAACTCTGACCTAGTTCTTCAATCTTAGATCTCAAAGGATGAGGAGTGGATTGGTGATGGTGATGGACAATAGCCTCTGAAGCAAACCTAGGGGTGGTAGAAGTGTACAAGGGCCTCCGCTTCACGTCTTCCTTATATTTGAAATTTTTCCCCAAGAAGGTCTCACATGCCTTCTCCCCTTTTGGTTTCTTCAAGAAATGATATTTACAAATTAATTGTATAAGTTCATGGTGCTTGAGTGAGGCCTTGCCTTTAGCGTACTTTGTTATCATGGTACTTGATGGCATCAAATAAGAAACTTGGGATTTTAACTTTGAGTTCGGGCTTTCTCCTCCTATCTTTAGGTGGACTAAAATTCTCATGGAATCCCCACCCAACACAGATTGTTTCCCATCACAAGTAAAATATTTCTTTACCCAAGAGGCTACAATTTTCCAAGGTTCAGGAAAGCTTTCCCTTTTTATCCCTTTTTGAATTCCTTGTGAGTTGATTATGATCTCGGGAGGGGTTCACCTTCTTCATGGAAGAGTTGAATGAGATATTTTATTGGAGAATGCCATGTGACTTTGATGTTGAAAGCAGGGAGGCCACATATGGTACTTATAATAGTGTTATTGAATTCAATTCTTATCCCCCTAATCTTTGTGTGAGTTTTTCAAAATTCATAACAAATTCTTCTACCAATTGAGCATTATACCCTTCAAATTTCTTAAGGAAATCCAATCAACCTGTGTCATGGAAGACTTGAGTAACTACAACATTTTGTGAGAGCAATATTGTTGATTTGGGTTCCGATTTCTTTTTCGCCCATCATAGAAATCCATAAAAATGAAATCTTCAAAACAATAATATTTTTTTCTCTTCATAAAAACAAACAGCTTTTTTCGAAGTAGCAATATCTTAACTATTACTTCCTCCCTTAGGTAGACATTCCACAATATTAGTTTTGCAAATGGTGGTATCCCATCGATAACTAATCTTTGCAGTTATGTGACACATTTTTGTGGTGGTGGAAATGATGGATGCAACTTCACATCTTTTCAGCACACTTTGAAAAGAGATATCTGATGCCATTACCTTCCTTCATCCGTGTCGAATGTCATGCATAAAGTGGTTGACACATTTTTGTGGCAGTGGAAATGATGGATGCAACTTCACATCTTTTCAATACACTACCTTCCTTCATCGGTGCCGAATGTCATGCATAAACGGGTTGACATCATATTGTGATCATATCATCATTGCTTTTCCTCCCTTTTTACTTTTTAGTTACATTAAACCAAATGCGTTAGAATGTTTTAAAAAAGAAAATCCCTAGGTAGGGAAAAAAATACACTTTACCTCAGTAAAACATGCATCCTTTTGATATTTTGGTCTTCCATTCCTCCATTTGAAAAAGACTTATAGCGCGTGTTTGGAAATTCATTCATCCCTGCCTTTTATTATTTGCATGTCATTAAAATTGTTTTGAATTTTTTTATGCATATGTGTATATATATATAGAGGATAGAAGAGGAGAATGTTGTCATTTCTAATTCTATTTTTCTCCCTTTATTGGAATTCCGAACTTATTTATCACACTAGGGTGGAAGAACTACATTCTTCCATGAAACCAAACTCAACACATGACTGAATTTCCTTGGTAAACTCATCTTTGCTCTGAGGTTGCTGATACAGTCTCAATCTATGCCCATTTTCACCATGTATTTACAATTAATAAGAGTCAAATTTTCACTTCATATTTAGTAAAATCTAATGGAATTTATTGTCTGCATATTATTCATTATAACATAGTTGGTAGGTGGGCGCACTCACAAAGCGTGGATCACCTTGAGGTACAAACCTTCCCTGGTCTTATATTATTTGTAGAAACCTTTCTCATTAACTCGATCATAGTGGATCAGTGTCTCAACTCGGTTCCTATTCTGGTAATTACCTCGAGCCTGTGATCATCCTGCTCTATGCAACCTCGTTACTGATCCTATGTAGGTTTGGGCTACCTGCATACAGACATGGCTCCTCGTATTCCTTCACAAGCTGACATTATCTGTTGCTCTAGAACTCCCATTATCAGACTTTTGACTGGCAGTAGCGGATCCACTCGGCCTTTAACACCACTCGGTGCAGCTCTTCTGATTTCGGCAGTTTAAAATTGTGAACTTAATCACGCTTTTTGTTTGTGTTCTTGACTTAGCTCTTTGGTTTTTTTGGACTCACCAACTACTATTTAGGATTCCTACACAAGCCTAAATTTGCATCTACTCCTCTAGATAGGTTGGGAGATCACTCGCATAATGTAAGAATGAATCCATGTTGCATACCTCCCTCGGCTCTTTGGCTTGAACTAACCTAGTCTCCAAAAACATGAAGCAATATTTTCACTTATCCCGACTCATTTTTATTTCCCATTCGGTGAAATCGACATTCGATTTGGTAAAGCTCTTGCACGGTGACTTGGACATGTCAGTATATTTCCTCGAGTAGTTCCTCTCAAATTTCGGGAACCAGATAAGCTTCATAAAAACATTCAACCCACTCTCCACGCCACAACGAGCTCCAAACCGTCTAGTTGCATTTACCTCTATTATGTCCCGTGGTGTTTGCAGTAGTTGCATTGATACATGATGAGATTGTATCACCAGTCCGGCGAGATCAATAAAAAGAGAGGGAGCAAGTTAATATATCCAGAAGAGCAGCAACCTCATCTCAAACGGTTGAATACTGGACAAGCTGAGATTTGGAGCCATAATGGAATGGAGGGAGATTCATATTATTTGGAAGAAATTCTTCTCTCTACGGACCCTAACGAATTCCTTCGCTTACTATGTAAAAATATGGATAGATACTCTCTATTAACTTGAAATTAACTAGTAATATTATATGTGAACTTAGCGATTCATTCTCTTAGGCGAGGTTGACATACTTATTCTTTTGGTTACACTAAAAGTTTCACTTCACAGTTTCAAATCATACTTTGAATAAAAAGATTTCTTGCTATGGAATGATAGATAATTATTATGGACTTATATTTTTTCAAGAAATCTTTTTATTGATTATTATAGAGAGATGGTTTTCTTGATGATGGATTCTTATTACGAATATTATTATTAAAAAGATTATGGAGTGCAAAGTAAATTTTAGAATATTCCATGTCCCTTTGCTTGATTCAAAATTTGTTGTGATGGGTACATGCAAGAAGTGTTCGCTACTGTTATTTTTGTTATGCCTGGCGATGATGAAGACGAAGATGTTCAATGCAGTGTATCAAGCAATCAACGCAATGTATCAAGCAATGTTTACGCTGATATGCAGCGAATAGCGATGCATTTAGTTTGCAACAACATGGAGCCTAGAGGTTAACAAAACAATGTGAGCAGCAATGATTTTCTTAAGAAAGTGAATCTATTGTTATGTAATTCATAGCAAGAAATGTCAACTTCTCTGACAACAAAAAGAAATGTGGTCAATTTGATTCAATTTATTACATTGATATTATATGGGAAAATATTTTACCATTCAAAATTGATTGTTTTGTAGGTGCAAGCTTCAACCCAATATCCTAGACATCAATAAAGATATCCTCACGATCTCTTAGAGCATCAAGTATTTCTTCTGCAGATCACTAGGGTCGAATCCTTGACTTCTATCTAGGGAGTAACAAGCTTCAAATCTCTTAAGGACCACCCATTTTGATATGTACAATCTAAATCTTCTTCCACAGTCAAAGCCATTTCAAATAGACTTTCTTGATAATATTGCTTCCGAGTGAAAGAAGGCATTGCAACAAGTTCAACCATTCACTATTTTTAGGTGTTCTGATGATATTGGTTGCCCCCATAATGCCAAGCTCCACGCGTGACATAACACGACCATGTTTACACGATGCAATTTGATGGTTTTATTAATTAAAAAACTCTTTTGGGTCCGCTTATATCTGAGGAGAACCCCAAAGCCTTACTTTTTACATTAGTCTCTATGTAGGCCCAAACTTCCTATGAATGCCACGTAGATTTTGAGAAAAAACGGGTAGTAAAGGTATGTAAATGTTGCTTTAGCCCATGTCCATTTTAGATACTTTTAATGAGCTTACTTGTTTTTTCCCGTAGATTAGATGGTAGTTGGATAAGTTCAGCAATTACAACATGCAATATAATAAAAACTTTAAAAACCAAGAAAATTGACTAACAATAACGGAAAGCATAATTTGTCATTGACGACAAAGTTTGGCTTCTGGTATGTTGCAATATGATCATATATTAGATTTTAAAATACCCATACGATGCTTTCAAATTACTCCATCCACTGGGGAGAAGATTTGTAAGATTTTAATTGGAGATGGTTGTATGCACATTTTTTTCTTTCCTACAATTAATCGAGCTTAAAACTGAATTGGGGCCAACCAAATGCTATAAGGAGCGAACATTATTGTTGGGGTTTGAACTAGTAACTTATTGGCGTTTTGTCATTTTCTATTGTAACTCTTTTAAGAAAAATTGCACTCACATTAGTAATGCAAGTGACATGGAGACAAAAATGTGGAACAAAGACAACAGATATTATTTAAGTAAGAACAATTTGAGCCATGGAATAGGTGTGCGACATGTACGTATTTAATTCCCACCTTATTTTTAACTTTCCATTCATATCTTTGTATTATTTAACAAATTAAACACCAACCAATCAAAATCTAAGACACCGACATATGTTGATGAATGACACCATCAAGATTGTTGATGAGGGAACTCTAATCATAACCTTGATAGCTAAAGAGAAATCCTAATCTCAAATGTGTATGAAATCACTATCCTAGGACACCGGGTCCAATCTACATCTCTTTGTCTCCAAATTGTCCCATGAGACGCACATGCGAATTCCCCTTACATTTACATGTGTTCTAACTACCCAACAAATACAATGCTTGTAATTACATACAAATATTCACTTCATCATTATTATTCGACCACTCTTTACGTTTTGAAATATCTCCACAATATATTTTCTCCATGAATGCACAATTGGCCCTTTCCCCTTCAAACGGTTGACAAAAAATTCATATGGTTCTAGTTGAATAGAGTATTGTATTGAATCCCTTTAGTGCTTTCCCCAGGCAAGATGACAATTATATGATCTAAAGGGCAACATACTATAGAGATTCTCTCTTGTCTCACACTTTTCATCCACTTTTAAATCCCCCTAGTACAAATGTATTGGTCGGTTTCCAAATTGCGGGGACTTTTTGCTCCTACTCCACATCAAATTCGAGCCTTTGTAAACAAGTTTTCTAAATGTCAACTCCATTTTTCACGTAGTTTGTTACCTTATCTTCACTCATGTATTGAAATTACTTTCCGTTAAACAACTAGTGCCAATGTTTACTCCTCTTTAACATTACCACAGAATATGCCACAACCCACCATACTATTTTTTACTTATTTCTGATCTCACTTCTTCCATATAAACGATAAATCCTATATCTTACCCAACATAACTTTGCTTTTCACTTACCTTCCCCTTTCCACATATCATTCCTCCACAGCATGCCTTTCGGCATTCACATTGCACTCCTTGCATGCGATTACTAATTATATTTGAAGTCATCATACACAACCATGAAGTTATGGGTCTCGATAACCCGTCCTTCCCTTACTAAGACGTTGCTAAATTAGATTAACACCCATCCCATCTGACAAACGACTCGCCCTGAAACTATTTGTGGCCCCAGTCGACTCCTCCAGCATGTAATACCACTGCACTTTCACCTTCATGTTTATTCCAGTCGCTCTTGATTTTCTCCACTCGAACGACGCAAGGCAACTTATCAAAATCTGGCAGCCGCATCAAACACACAATCTCCCGCTGTTAAAACCATCCCAAGTATAACACAACATAATACTTCTTCATCATTATCAAATTTATCATTTCTCTCGCTCAAAGAATTAAACTTTAGGGTTTTTTAAGGTTTGCGTGATGGTAAGATTCAAACCGCCATCCACGAGAGGAAGGACAAAAGCCAAACATAAGACAGATCCCTAGTCATTCGCAAGAATCCAAGTGTTCTGCGCTTGGAGAGTTAAGTCCACAATGGACGAGATGGTTGTCTTTGTCCATGCCCCTATAGAACTAGCAATCTCATGTGTACAATGTACAAACGGTATATGTTATTTGATTTAGAGGGATAGTTATTACTTTTGTAGTTGATGTTGATAAGAGGTGTAATTGATTTTGTAAGTGTAGGAATATAGATGAAGCATTACATTTAAAGGTTCTATCTCTACATTTCAAATTTGTTACAAATTTGTAAATATACATTTGCAAATCTTATATCATGAGTGGTAGCGATTTGTGGACTATTTTATTTGAACCAAACATGAATACATGAATACAAAATATTTGCAGATTTTATATCATGAGTGGTAGCCTTTTGTGGGCAATTGTTTTGGCACTAAACATGAATACAATTGATACCGCTTTGGATAGTTAATTACTTTTGTAGTTGATGTGGTTTGTAATTATTTGGGGGAAATTGTGTTAGTGTTGCAGCGTGTTTGAGATGGTGGTTGCATCAGTTATTTGGTTGGTTCTTTGTTGAAAAGCCTTTTTGTACTTATCGATAACATGTTGATAAGGGGTTTGATTGATAGTGGTAGTGTAGGAATATAGATGAAACATTACATTGAAAGGATCTATGTGCACATTTCAAATTTGTTACAAATTTGTACATATACATTTGCAAATCTTATATCATGAGATCTGAACTAAACATGAATACATGAAGACCTCTGTACATTTGCAGATTTTATATCATGAGTGGTAGCTGTTGTGGCAAATTTTATTTGAACTAAACATGAATACATTTGATACCCCTTGAATGACATTGCCGCTTTGGATACAAGAAGTGTTGAGTAAAGTAGTAGTGGAGGTGCTATCAAAGTAGAGGCTATTATTTACAACAGGTTGTTTTGGTTGAGTGATAGTAGTCTTGACTCCTCCTTTCTTCTTGCTCCAAGTGTTGGTATGTGCGTCTTTTTTAGTATCTTTCGAATGAAAAAGGAGGGGAAATGCGCAGATTGGCAAGCGAGGGAACTCTAGAATGTGAATGTCAAACCTTTCCTTTCAGTGGTTCCAATGTCAATAGTTACTCTATGCAAAGTAAGTCCTTGGGACTTGTGGATAGTTAATCCCCAGGCCATTTTAATTGGCAATTATCTTTGATTCCCTCTCGAAATAGGGGGTATTGGAATATGTAATGGGTTGGAGGGATTATCCCCTTGTCACACAAGATGGTAAGTTCTTTAGCCTATTTTAGTTGATAATTTTTATTTTATATTGGGCCCTCAGAGAGCTGCCTCTCCTAATGTCATTCACCATTGGCATTTATCCATAGATTCCATACCATGTTACTGCTAAAACATTGGGAGTGAGCCTACTAATTGGCTATGACCCATTAATTAAAAATTTGCAGACTATCAAGTAATGTTTATGTTGTAATGGTAGTAGCTTAGTTGAAGAATTGTTAAATAGCACCGGGAGGCAACTGGTGGACTTCCTCTAGATTCATTGCTTGTGCTCTGTACACATACAGAACGATAGCTCATTTGTAAATGCAACTACAGAAACTGTGCTTTAGTCATTGTTGTATCTAATCAACTTCACAAGCTTTTGGGCCTTGTGAAATGCATACATGTCCCCTTTGTATGTCGAGTTATCCTAGCCTGCCTTTGATGCCAAGATTAAAAACATGCACCAGCTAGGACTTGAACCTAGACTGCCCTCTGACATATCCGGCACTCTACCAGTTAAGCTACCGACATGTTATGGTATGATTATTCATGAATTGTGTTTCTACCTTCAAGAAAACTTGTGATGCCATTTCTTGTCGGGATTATTTAGAGCTTAAGAATTATAAGGAAAAATATGTGGTAGAAATATAGTGTTTGTTCTAAAATTAATTGTAGATATAATTATAGATAAATGACAAGAATAATATGCTTATGGTGACATGGAAAAGCATAAATGTAGGTCTAGTATTAATCTTGTGATGAACTTCCACATGGTTGGAGGATTGAACTAATATAACAAAAAAAGGTATAGTAGTTGATTATTGTATTAATTTTGTGAAGTCAAGAATGACAATAGTTGGGGATTGAAGTGAAATTTGTAACCAGTTTTTAAAATTTGTTAGTACTCGAACAGAAGTGCAATTACATGCACTCAAAACCACTCAAATATACACAGAACAATAAGACCTATTTTTTACTCCTTTTTTGTTATTTTTGGAAGGCTTCAAATTTGGCACCAACTAGGATCATATTAAGAAAAATCTTGGTTGCAGTGTAGGAAAAATTATAAGGAATCCTCACAATGTAGCAAGGTTGAAACAGTTGGCTAATTGCAATGGCACTTCGCATGATAAATTTTTATTTTTCAGTATCCTGTATATGACCCATTTCCAATATTATTTGAACATCAACACAAGCCTGCTAAAAATTCATATGATCATGATATGTACAGTAACTAGAAACACACTTTTATGATCCATTTATTTCATTGGTGAGCCTTTATTTGATTGGTAGTTGGATTAGTTTAGGCCTAATTGTTGGATCATTTTTTCTGTGACATGCTATTATATTTTCATCAATCATTATCAATCGTTCAAGACATTCATGGTGCTATTGATCTATTGTGATCATATTCTTCTATTCATGAATTTTGATGACTTAGATACACCCTTCAGAAAGTATTGCATTTAACTGAAAAACTTATCTAGCTTTGTTGATTGCTTCCTTCACTATCTTGCCTCCAATACATTGTGTTTTGTTTAGATATGAATATTTTAGGAATTCCTATTAAGTTGCATCAATTTCCTTAATACACAACTTTGTGTTATATTGGTTAAAAACTCAAATTAGTAAAAATCCTGAGATTGTATGTTTCAATAGTTGATCATCATTGTCATAGAGATCATCAGAGTTTAGGAATCCTGTTTCATTTCTACTGTGTCATTTCCTTAAAGTTAACCCTATTGTATTGTATTGTGTCTGGATTATATGACCATGGAAATAAACATTTATTACGTATTATTTATCACAATAATCACAAGCTTCCATGCCAAATACACAAGGCTTGTTTTTGGAAACCCTTCGCAACACAAGTGACATGCATGAATGGTGAGAAACAAATTCTCGAACGACAATTCAGTGTGTTTCGATAATATCTAAATTACATATCTACTACCTCTGAACACTTCTCTACTAAGGTCTTGGAATGAAAGCAACTTCTACCCGTGTGCTTGTATCTTTTCAAGGATTACAGTTCCAATTAACATCATC
This sequence comes from Taxus wallichiana var. yunnanensis, assembly GCA_018340775.1. Classification (NCBI taxonomy): domain Eukaryota; kingdom Viridiplantae; phylum Streptophyta; class Pinopsida; order Cupressales; family Taxaceae; genus Taxus; species Taxus wallichiana. Next base: position 107,719,467 of record CM031235.1, on the reverse strand, counting down.
TTTGCTCAATCTTCTAATCACTCATTACTAGAAAATGTTTGTCACAAACACGTTGTGCCTTTTGATTTAACTTGTAGGAATACAATTGAAATGTCAGTGTATAAAATCAATGAGAAGCACTATTTCGGCTTTAAGCCAGAAACATGGCACTATTACAAGAATCTTGGATGACACCAGTAAAATGAACAATCTGGCCTGAAAATTTTATGAGCACAAAAATGCCAACATTTTAAGAGAAGCATAGATGTCTCATGTTCAAATTTTGCCATGATTGTGCATGGAAGATCAAATTATGTACACAATGATATATCCCTTCACAAGTAAATAAAAGATAGGTCAAACAAAACAAAATCCAATCAAGCAAAACGATCTCAACGTAAAGTTGGCCACAAATATCTCCATGTCCAGGCATTGCATAGCTTGTGAAGTGTTGATTAACCCTGACGCATGTCTGAAGACGAGAAGGAAAGTATTTGGTCAATCACTCTACTATTCTCACATAGATTTTGTAGACACCCTAATTTCACATCTGTCCTAAATCAATTAATTCCCCTTCTTCATTTCCCACAAAATACACTTCAATTAATCAAATATAATTTGATTAATTATCCATTTCAAAATCCAAAAATAAACCAATCCTCACCACATGTCATTATTCTCCATGTTTTTCTACTATTGAATTAAAAATCAAATTCAAATCCTCACCCACCCTTCGTGGTCCCCACTCACATAAAATCCTCCACTTATGAATTAAAAATATAATTCAAATATTCATTCATTCTTCGTGGCCCCACTCATCTAATCTTGCCTACATTTTCAAACCACTCACCTAATCTTGCCCACATTTTCAAACCACTCACCTAATTTTACCCACATTTTCAATCCACTCACTTAATCTTGCCCATATTTTCAAACCATGATTACTTAAATTACTCTAAGTTAATCACTTCCTCAAAGCTATAAATACAATCTTACCCTCCCCTCTAAGCACACGGAGAATAAGCTTGAATGCCATAGCTAAGTTCTTGCATCCTTTGAGCAAAGAACATCCTTTTGCCTTGTCCTAATGCCCAAATAGCCTCATAATCCTTTTTCCCATCTGGTGCAAAGTAAGAGGATCATTGTTGCAGAAAGCCTTGCTCCGTCTTGAAAAAAACACCTACATATCACACAATCAAGGCTCAATCCAAGTTTCCTAGCCCATTCTGAGGTTTGCTATGAAACACAAAAGAGGAGGTAATATTGTTGGTATTTTACTTCTTTGTTAGTAGTGTATTTTTCCTAGCTTACATTCTCAAGCACGCCCTAGCTACTTTTGATCTATTACTATTAATTTCTCAATTAGTGGTTTTATTTGTTTTTTTTTTATTATTGTTCGTTATTATTTCCTTTTCTTCTCCTTATGGCCTTCTTTGGTTAACCTTCACGCTTTGGGTAGTGTTTTTGTTGTGCGGTGTCTTGTGTGGTGTATATGCGAGTTATAACAATGAAACTATGATGTTCATCCTATCTTTGATCTCCTCGGTGCTTGGTGTTTAGTTCCCAGTTTTGATTTTTTATTCACTCGTCATCTGTAGAAACACATGAACTAGTCATTAGTTTATCATCTTACTGTCATGGGACAACCAATCCGGAAAATGTATTTACTTTTGCTAAAATAACTGCTTTGTAGGAAGTTTATTATTATTATTATTTTCTTTTCTTTCATTTTAGTTAATCATTTTGTGATCTAACTCTTTCTTTATATTTATTGTTCTTTTTTAACCTTGTTGTCAAAATTTTAGCTTCTCAGGTGAAGTACAAAAGTCAAAAAATAAAAAAACTAGCTCCCGGGACGTTTTTCTCACGTTTAAAATTTTCATTCAGAGTGCTACCATAGCCCATCTTCCGAAGCCATAACTTTTGCTCCCGAACTCGAGTCACTTCATTTTTTAATGGAAAGGTATTGAAAAGATCTATGCAATGGAAAAATAATTTTTTGATTTAGACTTATAGAAAATTTTTGGTTTCATTTCTTCTAACACCTATCTTTTTAACAAAAAACAACAAAATTATAGTTTTTTTTTTTTTTTTTTTAATTTTATTTCACGTAACAACCTCACACGTATGCTCTTTCCTCGCACTTCAAAAGTGATCTTGGAAATCAGAAACGTGAGGCCACCCAGGCTCTGTAAAATATATATATATTTTTAATTTTTAATTTTTGCCTTACATTTCAATTTTCCACAACAACACTTTTAGGTAACATTTTCACACTCTTCTTTTGTAATTTTTTTTTGAAAATAATCCTTATCACTATTTCGCAATCATGATTAATTGCAATAATTATTAACATTTTTAAAAAATAAAAAAATCTATTCCAATTGTATCCGCGTATGCTCTTTTCTTGTGCCTTCGAGTGATCTGGAAAATTAGAAACGATCACAATTTTTTTAGTTTCTTGTTCTAACATTACAGGATCCTCTAGCTTTGTTTTCCAACTGTCATTTCAATCATTATTTTCCTTTGTCATATTATTAATATTTGTTTGGTCATTGGTTGTGTATGCTCTTTTCCTGCGCCTTCGAGCGATCTGGAAAATAAAAATAGCCATGATCACTTTTCTAACATTTCGTTTGCAGGATAACTACTAATTTGTTTTCTCGTAGAATCTGCACACCGTAATATTGTCAAAAACATAAACAAAAAAAAATAAAAATCCCACAAAATACCACCATTCAAAGAAAATTGCTGAAACAAAAAAAAGTACGCTCAGGTACGCAATTATTTTCTGCTAGTGATTTATTTCAAGTTGGAAAGAACCTGCATTTAATCACTTTATCATTTTGTTTTTACACGTAGACGAGGTGGATTTCATCACCACCAAAGCTACACCGATGACATGGACTTGACTACCACGCACCAACAACATTTGCATCTGCATTGCACTTTGAGACCTAGTTTCATCACAAATGCGTTAAGATTTACCTCACCCCTGCTTTTCACTTACAGTAATGTTGTCGTGCATCACATGTGAGTCATGTCTAAATAGTTGTAACAACGAATCTTGGGCATCGTCCTATAAATCTTCGCGGAGTTATAAGGACACCATGCACATTCATCCCTCCATCACCTTCCACCTTTTCACAAAACCTATTCTGATGTGGTGATTCACTCCAAAAGGACAAGTAAGAATTGGTAAGTCTCCTCCAAAGGCTCTAAGGGCTCCCATGCACCAATTCGTCCCCGTACAAAATTAGCTATATTAGGACTAGGGTATATCGAGGACGCATCTTTTTTTGAGTAATAAGAGCTCGCATCCATCAATTCACAACATACATATATGATTGCATGAAACAATGATCATTCTTGAAGAATTTACCTCCTAAGCCAAAACAATGGATCCACATGATTGTTTCTTTGTGTGAAAACAAAATAGTTTAGCATTGTTTTATCATAAAACTTGGCTAATATCAATGTGTTCATTGTAAAAGTTCAAACCCTAGTTGTGTTCCACAAAAAAAAATCAGTTCTCGACTAATTCAATACCAAGCGAAAACATCCAAACAATCCAACAACACAGACCAAAATATCACACCAATTTCATTAGCTTGCTTCAGCCAACATTATATCTGCCATAGCTTGTCCTTGGCTATATCCAACTGATATTGAGTGAATAGCATTCACTCCCCATATTGTCAATTATCAAAACATTCTTCATAGCTTGTTTCTAGCTATATCAAACTAATATTGGGTGACTTGTTTGAGTTCACTCATTATTTTGTCCACCATCATGCGTTTATCCAAATCATAGCCAACACAAATCCTTTCATAACTCATTTTGAGTTATATCACAACCATATTGAGATTAACCTATTCAGGTTACTTTCCCTGTTAACAATCCCGAGCTTGTTTAAGCCAAACCAATCAACATCTTCATCATAGCTTATTTGAGCTATATCCCATTTGTATCAAGTACCTTGTTTGAGTGTACTCCTTACATTGTCTTCTGGTAAGCTTGTTTAAGCCAAATCTAAACCATTTTCATTATAGATTGTTCGAGCTATCACATATTTCTCTTGAGTATCTTGTTTAAGCTTACTCCTTATAGCCTTACTTGTTAACTCGATTGAGCCAAAACAAAGATCACAATCAATAGGTTGAGTTCTTCATTACACCTTTCTCTGTTCTCCCTCTCTTTCAACCACGATGAATTCACAAAAAACATCACACAATGAGCTATTAGAACAAATTAATAAGATGACAACACAACTCTCTCATATGGCTACCCAAATTAGTGAACGATCACCCAAAAAGGCCAATCATACAACCTCACGAAGACATCAGTTCATGTAAAGTCCAACATCAGTTTACCCCCTTGGAGAAAGTCTCTCTAGTGTTTTTCATCAACTAAAAGAGGCTAAATTGATAAGATATCCAATTACAAAACCCTTTGTCAAAGGGGAAGCTAAACCATGTTGGTACAAACCTAACACATATTGTGACTTTCATCGCATTGATGGTCATCACATAGATAAATGTGTGCGATTTAAGAATTACGTCCAAGACTTAATTGACGACGACGTCATCTCTATAGAACTTGATGACAACGCTCTTACAACCAACGACACATCCAATACCACAACTTTCCATGAAGAGTTGAATACTTCAAAACTCCTATATATACTGAAATTCCACGAGATCATGACGACAACAGTCAAGACTCTCTAATTCCAAACCAATCCATATCTTCTTCAAATTTCCTTCCATTAGTTCAAACATACATTGAACCTATTTTGGACAACAACATTCTTCCAACATCTACTAGAGCACTTGAACTTATTTCGAGACTCTCTTTCAACCCACACATACATTGAACCTGTTTTGGACAACAACATTATTCCAACGTCTACTGAGCACTTGAACTTATTTCAAGACTCTCTTTCAACCCAAACATACATGGAACTTGTTTTGGACAACAACATTCTTCCAACATCTACTGAGCACTTGAACTTATTTCGAGACTCTCTTCCAACCCAAACATACATTGAACCTGTTGTGGACAACAAGATTCTTTCAACATCTAATGAGAACTTGAACTTATTTCAAGACTCTCTTTCAACCCAAACATACATTCAACCTGTTTTGGGTGACAACATTCTTCCAACATCTAATGAGACCTTGATCTCGTTTCAAGACTCCCTTTTAAACCTTGATATTACTGTAGACACTACAGAAGAGGTTCCATCAATAGGTACCATTAAGTTTGATTCTATTATTCCAATATTGGCTCTTATGCCTAACATCTCTAGCCTTGTTGTCGAAACACAACCACATCAAGTTTGGACACTTGCGACAATGCAACCTGTCGTGTCCATCATGCTTTCAACGATCGATCTTGCAGGAATCTCATCACTAATTATTCTCACCTGTCAAGACTTCTATGTGCATACATTCTACGAGGTACTTATACCCAGGAATATCTTTACACAACCTTTTCCATCTTTAATCATGAATCTATCCTCAAAACAATCAATTAATGGACAAATAGAAGCAACAAACCAAATAACACAAACCATCATTGTCAACACACATGGAAGCTATTGGCTTAACCAAATCTATCCCACTCTTTGGGCTTACCGCACATCTTATCACACACCTACTGGAGCCACTCCCTTCTCCTTTGTTTATGGTTGGGAAGCTATTTTACATGTCAAGGTTGAATTTTCATCCTTCATAATATCCTTCAAAGATGTAATCAATAAAGATTATTATCGACACTCACGCCTTAATGAACTCGAGCTTCTTGATGAAAAATGACTTAATGCCCTAGATCATCTTCAAGTATATCAAAATCAGCTACGACGTAGCTACCATAAAAAATTTAAACCTAGAAAATTTAAGGTCAATGATTTCATTCTCAAAGAAAATAGAAAGAACACACCTAAAGAACGAGACAAACAAGACAAATTTGAGCCCAATGAAATCATAGATAGTTTTGGGTTTGGAGCTTATAAATTAGCCATTGACACGAGGTTATGATGTTGATGAACCAATGAATGCAGCTTCATTTAAAGAAAATTTATCCCTAATATAAATCCTATTAAGTTTGTGAGCATCATACTTCTTATCATATCTCCCATTTTCAGTCGCTTTCACCAATAGTCATACCTAGAAGCTTCGATGGTAATATATTCCCTTTAAAGACATTCTCTCTTTCATAAAAAAATCTCTAAACTTCTTTACCCGGTTTGTTTGTTGGTCGTTCATCTCGGTCTTCTGTTGAACCATCGCGTCCTACTAGTCATGTGGGTGAGATTGGGGCGATGTTCCTTCCCAAATACAAAGCGTTAATGTAAAAATCCATCAATTTAATAACTTATGAATAGTTCATCATCAAATCTTTCGTCCTTCATAGTCTTTGGTGTTGAGCCCACACTTCTTCCTAGTAGTGTGAGATCGGAAATGGAGGAAGGTGCCCTTACTCGTCTACGTCTTGTCTTCGGTGATAAACCCTTGCCTCTTACAAGTGGCATGGGGCAAAGCGTAGAGGGTCATTCTCATAAAAGCATAAAAATAATTATTAACATTAAAAAAATAAAACACAACAAAAACAAAAAGAGAATTCACTCGCCTATATTTTACTTTTCTTTGATGAGCCCTTGCTTCTCACTAGTAGCATGGGGCAAGGCATAGGGAGTCATTTCAACAAAAAAATAAAAAATCTTACAGTGCTTGCAAATTATAACATCCCCCAAGAAGTAATTTAGATGCCTAAGTGAAGAGAGAACTATCCCTTCACCTCATATCTTACCAATCAGCAGAGCCACATAACTGTCTAAGTCTAACACGTGACTCATAAAGTGAAAGCCATTTTTGAAACTGGTTCATTACCGTTATGAAGAATGAAGTCACAATTTCCCAAAGGGATTGTTGTTAGCATTTGTCTCCATATTCATTATCTACCTCCTACGTCCTTCTTGATTCTCGGTGATGAGCCCACACATCTTACTAATTGTGTGGAGTCAAGAATGGAGTTGGACTTCTTTTCATCATATCATCACCACCATATCCTGCCAATGGAAAGAGAATTTGTGTTATTCTGAGCATAAGTTACAACACGGAACACGGTACATATGGATAATATCTTGGTTTATCGTCTCTTAAAAATAAGTCTGCACTCTGGTCCATAAATTGCTAATAACAGTGTAAAAATCTAAAAATATTTGAAAATCGTCAAAAATCTAAAAACAGTGTAAAAATCTAAAAATCTAAAAACATTAGAAAAAAATCGTTAAAAATCTAAAAACATTAGAAACACTCGTCAAAAATCTAAAAACATTTGAAAATCGTCAAAAATCCAAAAACATTAGCAAGAATCGTCAAAAATCCAAAAACATTTGAAAATCGTCAAAAATCTAAAAACAATGTAAAAATCTAAAAATCCAAAAACATTAGAAAAAAATCGTCAAAAATCTAAAAACATAAGAAAAAAAAAAAAAAATATATATATATAATAAATAAAAATATAAATACATAAACTCCACAAAATCGCAAAACTCTAAAATAACCAACACAATTCAACCTTTGAACTATTATCCCCAACAAATGATCCAATCACCTTATGACTACCAAATTCAAACCACTTCTCCTCGCGTGAATCCTCGCTTGGGGAAAATCTGACTCTCATTGTTTCCTTGTTTGAGGACAATGACCCAATACTTTACTATGTCCTTGTACCCCTGCTTGGGGGCACATCCAATCAATCCTCACTGTGGAACACGTTAGGGACATGTTTATTGGTTCTTGTGTTGCATTATTAGTTATAAATTATTAATTACTTTCTTGTATCTTGATATATTACAGGGGGCATCTTGATTTTATGTATCTTGGTGTTCTCTCTAATATTCTTATGTTATCTGATTGCATGTCGTACTGGGGCATCATACTTTCTTGATGGCCTCTATCTATGCTCTCTTCCATTTGCATATCGTACTGGGGCATCAAACCTTTTTGATGGCCCCTGTCTATGTTATCATGCATATTACAGTCTAGTCATCCTGATCTTTTATATCACGATGCATCCTGTTATGTGCTATATTAAAATTAAGATGTTTTTCGTCACGTGAGTATCTTCCTGCATGATCAACATCTTACTTTGCACCCCATCCATTCACCCATACTAATACATTCCCTAGTTTGGGAATCCTACTTGATCACCATTGCAGTTTGCGAATCCTACTTGACGATCTTTCTCAAGTAGCATTCACTATCTAGCAGCTCCTTCTCCCCCACCATGATCACCATGTATTTGATCCATTCATCCTCGCTCCTCATTTTTACTCCTCCGCCACTTATCCCCATATTACCCTTCTCACCATTCATGTCCCCTCTCACCCATTTGTATTCTTTCCTTTCACCCTTTTGCTTCCCGCTTGACAATCTTACTTAATAACCCCTTCTATATGGGATCCTCGGTGGAGGTTTACTCTCTCCCTAAGATCTTCCCGCTGTAGAAGCTTCTTCACCACCTCCCCTCTCATCAAACAACAATCACCACCAAACACATCTTCCCATTCCACCTCTTCTGCTTCTCATTCTCACATCATTACTCTCACCACGCCGGCATCCCAATTAAGGATTCCTCTCACACTTTCCGCCTCCACTACATATATTCCTTCATCCAGGTCATGTTACACTCCTTTGTTTCCTTTCTTTCTTGTTATCACCTCATCTCATATCATATACCACTCAGGCATACCTCACTCACTCTTTTCTCATCCTTCCCCAAATCCATCTTATGCCTGGTCATCCTATTTACACGCTCTCGTAGTATGGAAAATTCACTTGAGGGTTCCCATTTAGTCCACTTTGTCATACCCTATTCCCATTAACTCTATCATCATCCTTCTTCTTCTTCACTTGGCGATCTTACTTAACCATTCCGGTGCGCATGATAATCTTACTTAAGACTTCTACTTAAGGTTGATCTGCCCTATGACCTTCCCCCATCCCATCATATTTCCCCCATCTTATTTCTCCCACCTCTTGTCGCGATCATCTTCTTCAACCTACCATTCCACCCCTGTCCCCAATATCATCTTGTCTTTCTCCTTGCATATCATCCTTGTCGGTTAGGTGATCTTACGAAACCTCTCTCGGCAGCATGACAATCTTACTTAAGATATTCTCTTAAGCATGACATGTCATCTTACACTCGCCCATCACTCTATAATCTCACCATCCATCTTTCCTCTTCATTCCCCATCATCACATCTTTTTACCACCACTATCACCCTCCTCTGCTTGGCAATCTTACTTAACCACTCACCCAACATGGCGATCTCACTTAAGAGTCCCTCTTAAGGATGATTTGTCTCCTTGCCTTTCCCCATCACTACACACCCTTCACCCTTCACTTTTTCTTAGCATTCCCTATTATCACATCCTTTCACCCCCTTTTTGATTCTCGCAAACACCACTTCTCGCTTGACCACTTATCATCTCCGCCGCTCGCTTAGCAATCTTACTTAAGCACTTCATCACACATGACAATCTTATGTCGTGGTCCTCCCTACACTTAACTTGTCATCGTGAACTTCTCCCCCACCTCATTCTTCGTTCACTTTGTTGATCGCTTCTTCCACCTAGTATCTCCTACTACCCACTTTTTCCTCCTACTATTATCCTTTCTCCACATATCCTCTTACAACATACATCTAATCTCTTCCGCCTACAATCACGTTCTTTTCCCCCATTTTCCCCTTCTTGATCCATCATCCTTCATACCGTTTCTTCCCATTCTTTTCATGTCTTGGTTCTTCATCCTCACCTCGTTCATCCTCATCACCCGCATCCTCTCCTCGCTTTCACCTAGTCCCAACTCATCCCTCCCATTTTCTTTACTCTTTCCACTTCATCTTCTCAAATTCCCCCCACATTTCTACCCACACACACATTCGCCATTATTGTTAACATTCCTCTATCATTCTTTCATCATCATCTTCTATTCCCGCGCTAATAATTGTAAATGGGCTTTCCCTAAAAATCATCAATCCCCATTCCGCATGACCTCATTCACTCCCTTGGACCTTCTAGAGTTTCCTTCTTTCCTTCCCTCCTCTAAGCCCACCACTCATTGTAAAAGGGCTTTCCCTAACGTCCCTTTGTTGGCGTTACCCTTTCCAATCCTCATTAGCTTTCTCCTTTTCTTCATTTTTTCTCTCACCCTTCCCCACCACTTATTGTAAGGGGGATTTCCCTAACATCCCCCATTGGCATTGCCTCTTCTATCCCCCATTCTCTTTTCTCTCCTATTATTTTCCCTCAATCCCACCCTTTCTTGTCACTTCTTACCCATCTCTCCATCTTCTCTTCGCCCTCTTCAATATCTTTACTTGTCTTCATCATACATCCTTTTTTATTTTCTCATCATTCTAGTATCCTCATTTCATGCATCTCCGCATATTTTCCAATCAATGTCATTCCTCCCCTTTTTCTTCTCTCGAGCATTCCTTATACTATTCCCTTTCCACTTATTACCCCCTTTATGTATTCCCTTCCTTCTACATCATTTTCTTTGTTATCCTCTTCTCTCTCCCACCCTCGTCTTATTTCCCTTCCCCGTATCGTCTACTTCCCTTTTTCCATCACGTTTCCTCCTTACTTCCCCATTGATAACCTTTGGCTCTTCAGTGTTGTCTTGTCTTTTTTTATCATACCACCCTCCACATGCATCTCCATACGATCTGCTCCATATTCTTTACCTTGGTCTTCCTCGCAATAACATGATTCCTTCAATCTTCTCCTGTATTTGCTCTATCTTCCTTTCCTCTCCCCTAATTTTCACGTTTTTGACTACTTCTCATTTTCTCTACCACCCCTACCTTTTCATTCATTCTCAGTATCTGTTTCTTTTCTTTTCTCTCTCCTCTTTTCACACTTTCCTCACCCCTCATAGTTTTTTTTTTCTCCGTTCTACTTCTTCTTTCGTCCTCTTTCCATTTTCATCCATTTCACCCCCTACTCCCACCTCGTTTTCTCCTTCTTATTTATCCTTTCCCGTTTCCTGCTTTTCTCAGCTCTATCATTTCTTTCACTTTCATGCATCCCTCTTTATTATCTCTCATTGCTTCATTCATCTAGCACATCTCTCTATTTTATCCCTTCACCCTCTACTCTGTCATTTTCTTGTTTTTGCCTTATTTGTCCTTCATCATTTCCTTCTTCCCCTATCATCCCTCTCTCTTATTTCTACCTCTTTCATTCTTTTTTCCCCTCCCTATCTCCCTTACTCTTCTTGTAATCAACCCCCAATCCTATCCATTCCCTTTTCTCTTTCCCACACACCCTCACACCTAGCATTCAAGGCCGATTGAATCCTTTCTCCATTTATGTCGTGCGGTCATTCCAGTCTCTTCCACTCCATTATCATCCTCTTCTCCACAGAATTCATTTCTCTTCTTTTTGAGAGTTCTGTCGTATATTCCATTCTCGTCAGTCCTCTCGAGGGGGCATCACCACATCTATCCATAATCACATCTTCTCATGACATTTTTGTCTTGGAGGATACTATGACATCCGTCACTCACCACTTTCTATTCTCCCCAACAAACATTCGCTCTACCTTTTGCTTAAAAAAGTAGATTGAATTCTTCCCCCATATTGTCTACTTTCTTTGAAAGGACACTACTTTCATAGTACCCTTCCAAAGAGGGGAAAATGTAGACACCCTAATTTCACATCTGTCCTAAATCAATTAATTCCCCTTCCTCATTTCCCACAAAAATACACTTCGAATTAATCAAATATAATTTGATTAATTATCCATTTCAAAATCTAAAAATAACTCAATCCTCACCACATGTCATTATTCTCCATGTTTTTCTCTTGTTGAATTAAAAATCAAATTCAAATCCTCACCCACCCTTCATGGTCCCCACTCACCTAAAATCCTCCACTTATGAATTAAAAATATAATTCAAATCCTCACCCATTCTTCCCGGCCCCCACTCATCTAATTTTTCCCACATTTTCAAACCACTCACCTAATTTTGCCAACATTTTCAAACCACTCACCTAATCTTGTCCACATTTTCAAACCACTCACTTAATCTTGCCCACATTTTCAAACCATGATTACTTAAATTACTCTAAGTTAATCACTCCCCCAGGCTATAAATACAACCTTACCCCTCCCCTCTAAGCACACGGAGAATAAGCTTGAATGCTATATCTAAGTTCTTGCATCCTTTGAGCAAAGAACATCCTTTTGCCTTGTCCTAATGCCCAAATAGCCTCATAATCCTTTTTCCCATCTGGTGCAAAGTAAGAGGATCGTTGTTGCAGGAAGGCCTTGCTCTGTCTTGAAGAAAAGCACCTACATATCACACAATTAGGGCTCAATCCAAGTTTCCTAGCCCATTCTCGAGGTTTGCTACGGAACGTGAAAGAGGAGGTAATATTGTTGGTATTTTACTTCCTTGTTAGTAGTGTATTTTTCCTAGCTTACGATTTTATAAACTATTTATAAATGTAGACCATATTCTCGATAACAAAGCCATAATAGAAGCTTACCATTGTTGACCTTCCTAAATTTAGTTAAGACTAGATATATATTCTCAAAGGTTGTGTATGTCTCATCCCTTACCTACATATGTGGAGGACAAGCTAAAAGTCATGTTTTTATTTCAAAATGAGAATGAGAAAACAAAATACTACAACACAAGAACCAAAAGATGTAATAAGTTGAGGTAAAGGCACCTTTGCTCCCGTAAGGACAATCTTTCCAGAAACAAAAATGAGAAGAACAATTTTAGGTTGTTTCATCCGATAAATCAAGCCTAGGAACAATTCTGGCTCATACTATAGAAGGAAACATAAAATATCAATACAGGTGTGTAGCATCAAGATAGAGACAAATTTACTAACAAGTTCCCACACAACTTACACTTGAAAAAGCACCATGCGAATATGCAAGCCCTTCCAATCTTATAGGAAATTTCACATCACAGGATCCCACAATATTCTGGATCTTAAAGTCCTGCATATCAACACCATTTAGATCCTAGCATTGTAACAAATGTCAAATAAAATGCATGCTTCAAATGATTATGTTGTTGATGGAAGCGGATCAAATCCTTCACGAGGGTATTACCTTGAAATGAGCAGGAAACCCTAGCTTTTGGATAGTTCGAGCATACTGCAACACAACACACCTAATGTCAAGCACCAGCTAATCTAAACACGGTATTATAATAATTCTAAATGTGTGCAAACTAAACTCCAAAATGTTCCTAAGATGGCCAAAAAACTTAGCCGCAATAGAAAATCAACTTCAAAATTTCCTTAGTATTTTTTATATCCATACTTGAAATACTTTCATAAGGTCTTACAGAGACTCTCAAATAAAGTTGCATTACATGCAACATTCATGTGACATGCCAAAAAAAATTGAATTGGTCTGCAGAGAAAAGTTTTGGTTATATCTACACATGTCTGGAGGAAACCTTGAAAAGTTTTTAATGACAAGAATGTCCCCGAAAAAATTGTTGTAGGAGAGGTTTTTGTAAAAGAAATAGAGCCATTTATAGTATCATCTTAGAATCAAATTTGCAAATCATATCTTTCAAAATTTCACAAAGAAACAAGTGGAAAAAGCAATCCTCACAATGTAGCAAGGTTGAAACAGTTGGCTAACTGCAATGGCACTTCCCCGATAATTTGTTATTTTTCAGTATCCTGCATATGATCCATTTCCAATATGTTTTGAACATCAACACAAGCCTACCAAAAATTTACATTTAAGGTATAGTTGAAAGGAACATACAATGAGACTAAGTTTTGTAACTGCCCAAGCTCTTGAGGAATAGACTGATTGCCACAAATATCGGAGCTCCTACCTTCTAGGGAAAAACTATTTTTACTGTAGCCGGCTTTAGATATTTTCAAGGGACCTTCTATTGCAAAAAAATAGCATTGAAACCCCTCCATGGGATTGTGCCCAGGTGATAGAAATATGACTTAAATCCAAAACAATGAAATCATTGTTTTACATTGTTCTAACCTTGAGAAACTACATCTTATTACAAGTTAAGCAATACAACTACAATCATCGGAAAAATGGTAAATTTTAGTGTCATTACAAGCCTTTATCGAGTTTCAATCAAACAATCTTCTTTTCCCATATTGTTGTTCAACCGAAAAGAAAATGAGATGTAAATATCATAAATCATGTCTTTATCCACAATAAGTCTGATTTTCTTCAGTCTACTGCAAGCTAGAATGAATGTTCAAGGAAGACGAAGGCATGAATGGAAACGCCGAAAAGGATATATTGAAGAAGTAAAAATGGATGAAGAGAAACAACGGGAGATGAAGAGGGGTGTAGACGAAGGCGTAAGAGGGTGAGGAAGTGCATGGGAAAGGAAAGAGGAATGAGGGAGTCAATGTGAAACGTGAGAACGTATGCTTAAGGAATTTATGCATGAATGAATGTTCAAGGAAGATGAAGGCATGAATGTAAGAATAGAAATGAAAATGTGAGAATTAAATACATGCATGGCCCACACTTATTACACGAGTTAGATTGTTTCCACCTAAATAATATCTACCTCTGTACTCCACTTTTTTGTCTCGATCTCATGTGCATCATGTACATGAGTGCAAATTGCATATAAAGGGACCAAAATTTAAAAATGAGGAAAACCCAATAAACGTTCATTTTCAATTTCAAGATTAGTATTTGTAGGGGAATAGGTGATACACGAAAAACCATCAATAATTGAGCCGCGCAAAAAGTGGATTTCATCTTCCATTCAGAAGAGGGGTTTCTAAGTAAAATGTGGAAATTAAACAGTTGCATGTCCCACGCCCATTCCACAAGTGAATTAGAAAAATGTGAGAATTAAAAACTTGCTTGTCCCACACCTATTCCCCGACTTAGTGTTATCTTACCTAACCAATATTTGCTATGTGTTCCACTTTTTCGTCTCGATCTCGCCCACATTATTCATATAAATGCAATTTGAGCGAAAGGTATTTTTCATTTACCATTCGAAAGAGGGATTTTTAAATTAAAAAGTGGGAATTAAATACATGTATGTCCCACACTTATTCCACAAATTATATTGGAGAAATCTACTTACACATCACTTGTTCCCCTATAAGTACTTGAGCTTGAATTTCAAAATGAACATTTATAGCCCATTTTCCATTTTTTATAGTTTGGTCGTTTTAAATGCATGTTGCATTCATGTGCATAATGTGGGTGAGATTGCGACAAAAAGTGGAGCACATAGCAAATATTATTAAGGTGGGAACAATCTAAGTCGTGGCGCTCCACTTTATGGTCTCGATCACACTTGCATTGTTCACATCAATGCAATTTGTGCTTAAAGAGGCCAAAATTAAAAAATGAGGAAAACTTAATAGAACTCCTTTTTAGTTTTGAGATCAAGTAATTACTCGAGAATAGTTATGCAAAAAGTTAGAATGTTGTAAATTAAAAAGTGGGAAATGAAATACCTGCATGTCCCACACCAATTTCATGAAGCAAATTGTTCCTACCCAAGTTAAATGCTATATGTGCTATGTAAGTGATGTCAAGTCAATTCACTTTACATTATACATTGATGGATGTTCATACCCTGTTCTAAAGCTCCCATTTTGGCAACGACTTCATCACTGCCAAATGCATTTTCTTGAAAGTTTCTAAGGCCTTTTCAAAAAAACCATTTTGTGCATATTTTGCATTCATTATATGTCATAAGACCACATCTCATCAAAACATTCTATCGAATAGTTCACGTGCCCTGTTCTAAAGCTTCCATTTTCACGTGAAGCTGAGAGGATGTTGACAATGGTTGTAGGGTTTGGCCTTATACCTGCTAAATGTAATTGCAGAAAGGTTCCAAGGCCTTTCCAACGAACCCATTTTATTCATATCCTGTGAACAATACAATCCACGAGGCCACATTTCTTACATGCATTTAGTCAAACAGTTCGCATGGCATTTGCATGCTTCCACATATTGCATATATTTCAACGGGAGCACAAACAACTACATCTGGCTATAAATTATCCTTGGGTAGTGACATTACATTTGTAAAAATGGAAGATATGACTCCAGAGAAAATGTATTTAGGTACGAAACTCATGATCGCTTTGACAGAGACAACGATTTGACAGAAATCGCAAGTAAATTGTTGAGGAAATCTCTCAACTTCTCAGTATCTCAGGAAAATGAAGATTCTGTCGAGGGTAAGAAGAGTGCCATGAAATATCATGTTTTTAGAAGTATGAAGGAAAACAATGAATCCAAGAAGCAGATTGATCGTGAGAGCTTACTTGTTGAAGCCAAATCAGCCCCTCCACCATCAAAATTTGGGATAATTCTAAGAATAAGAGAGTCTAGAGTCAAAGCCCTTTCAAGTGAAAACCGTCCACTTCCTTGCCAGGGTAAAGAGAAAACCTCAACAGAAATACCAGGGCTTAGTGGGAATCAAATTGGAGACTACCTAGAAGCATACAACACAAACGAATCCAAGAAATGTTAAACTCGGAAGCCCCCTATATGTGCAAAGACAACAAAAAATGAAAAAGCAACTGTTAAAAATAGTCGGAAAAAGTGAAAACGTCCAAACGGCCATCAAAATTAATCGCATTGAAAAAATGTCCAAATGACCGTCAAATTTAACTTAGTCACTGAAACAACCGAACGTGTTCGGCGTAATAAGTGTGGACATGCAGGTATTTAACTCTCACATTTTTCTTTCCAACTTTCTATTTATGACTTCCTCTTATTTAACAAATTAAACATTGTCTAATTGAAAATATTGACATCGTAAGAAATAAATGAAAATAAAAAAGTCCATTATTCACATATTTAATCAAAAAGTTTGTTTCTTTCAGTTGTGTAAGGCCCAGTTGTTGGCACCCTAGAACCGGCATAAGTTAATGGTGATGACTAGGTGACCCCTCTATATGAATAAAAAGACACAATACAATGTTATTCTTAAGCTTGATATTATTTTTTATTAAGTTGACTCATGTTACTTAATACTTATTTCATTATATCCGTGCATCACCCCCAAAAGATTCTCTCCTTGTTTTCTCCTCAATATGGAAAACATTTTAATCAAACCTTCTAAATATATGTCAAAATATCTTCCCAAATTTGTCACTTCTAAAAATAATAAAACAAGCTCAACCTATTAAAGCTAGTTAATTCAAAGTGTCGTGATTCTACCTACATTGGAAATAACTAACCCTTGTAAACCATGGAAAGATCATCCTATTTGTCTTTCCTCTTTTCGAGAAGAATGACCACCGTGAAAAGGGCAATGTCTAATATTAATACATTTTCTACATTTAGCTTTTTTATCTTTGCCATCTCATGTTTATAACATGTGGAAATTGTTTCCTATTTGGTGCTATGTGGATATCTCATGAACCACTTCATTATTAACTTTCTAAAATAACACCAATGTCGTGTTGTGCAAGTTCAAACATCATCTCTCATCCCCAAAATATTGCAATGAATGGACCCACTATAGTGTATTATTGTTGATGTTGACCTACACACCCAAAAGCCTTTGAAGAAAATTTAAATAAATATTTGCTTTGGGTATTCTTTTTCAATTAAGAAAATGATGGTTTATGATGTCCTAAGCTTAATCAACAAAGGATTTCATGCCAAGCAAACATGTTTCGCTCCATAGGAGGCATTGAAGAAGCTAAAGTTGAAGGATTAAAGGTGAAATATTAGATGAGAGAAGAGTCGTGATGAAGAAGGGGATTGAGGGAAGATAATTTTCGAGTTGGGAATCTATTTGAGGAAACATAGGCGAACCTCTATTTCTTTTGACAAATCACATATGGACCATGTGTCACTTTTTCACACCATTGCCACATCGTCTATTTAATGCAATGTTTGTTGAACATTAAATATATCTCAATAGCCACCAAGAAAAGCCCTACTTTTCATTAGATTTTCAAATTTTAGGGATTACTCCAATCATATTGTTGTGTTTTAGTAACATAAGTGTGGAAGGAAAACCAAAAAAAGGTTAACACAAGCGAAAACATGGTATAAACTCTGCACAAGATCACCGAATCAAGGGCATGGACATCCACAACTCCAACAACAATGTTGATTGATTTTGTTGACACTATGTTGTCTCTTAACGAAGAGAATAAATTGGATTATGAGGATGAGTTGGAGGGCACAACGGGAAAGGGTGGAAGCGTGTCAAATTCAAACATATGCAAGATTCCCATCTATGAGACGGTCGTGAAGGAGACTCTACAAAGCCTTCGAGACAAGAGAGAATGTGGATGTTAAGTTCAATGGCCTAAGGCTTGCCCCCTGCAACATAGATCATCATGGTCCCTCAATAGCCTGCAAAGAGCTTGGATTTGGAATTGGGTCAAACATTTCAAGACTGTGTTGCCTCCTTTGCTACACTTTTTCTTATGCATTGTGCAAACAGTCATAGTTATGGGTAGGAATGTCGACAAACTCATTTGACATCCCATGGATCTGTTTGAGGTCCTCTAATTGTCTTGTGAGATAATATCTCTGTGTCATGTTGTTGTGCTAAGTGATCCCATCTTACCCTTTTCAAACCTATGCCACCATCCTCCCAGCTAGGCCAAAATGGGAGTTTAGAGCGAGGAATAGGTAACCGTCGGAGCTTAATGGAAGGTGGATTTAATACATGTAGTTGCTAACATTGGGGGTGGAAAGACCACGGGGGCCAATCTTTCGTTCTTCATCCTACCGTCCGCCACAGAGTAGTAGAAACAAACCCACAAATCACAAATTTTTTATTGCATCAACAAAATGCATATTATAAATACAAAACCACCACCTTCTTATCAACATTCTCCTCAATTGCATTACCGGATAAGTAAGACCATTGTAATCCTTACTATAATTGAGGTGCATTGGACAAGCTATTATGCATCTTTAAACCGAGTCCATCGCCATTCATAGGTAAAATATATTGCTTATTGCTAGAATTCAAAGGTCATCCATGGATGACTAGTAGCAAAGGGCCCAATTTTTGCTAGCACCACTAGAATTTTGCCAATTAAATTCCTATAAAATCGGTTTCCTAAAATAATTCAAGTATAGACAACATATGGGTAAAATAGAATGGATATACATATATACACACACAAAAAATCCAAGAAAGAAAAAACAATAATAATAGGTTATTTTCGCGTATTCAACATTTGTGTTCTTTTCACTTCTAAATGGTTGGTGTATGCTTTGACACTTAGTATATTGTTCTTCACATCCTATTACAAATGAATGAACATAGGCTCTTCACTTGTATACACACACACAAAAAAAGGTCAACAACGAATTATCCACGATACTAGTTGTTGAATTTGTAAATTACTAGTTGTTGAATTTGTAAAATTAACAAATAATTACGCTCAATAGTTGTTTTTTCAAACAAGACCCCAATGTGAGCAAATTATGAAAAGGGACAAATACCTAACGGCTCTAACTTCTTTTGTCATTGTCGTGCGGCCTTTACCAATGTCACCCACATGAAATTGGTTCTTTTGGGCCCCACCAATTCTTTTCACGATCATGTTCTCTAACCATCTAGCACAACAACAAGCTTGTATCCAATGTTTTGAAGCAAATACAAGTCACCATCGGCAATACCTACTACTCCACTAACTTACGCTTAGTTTGTGTGTTATCTACTTGTCAATTCCTAAACACCGACTCAAGGTAGAGGATAAATGCACCCCTATGTAGAGTCATTAAGCTTTGACATTTAAAATACACTTGGCGTGCAAAAGGTATAGGAGAGTGTGCAAAATTGTATGCCCGGCCAAAACCACGTCGAAATAAGAAGTGCCTTCCTTATTTAAATGTCCACAACCGATATGTGTTATTGTCTTCCACCAAACTAAGCAGGTCATTATCGAGGCTTGCTCGTAAATGATTTTAGAGAGCTTATCATTTAAGATAGGAGGTCCCATAAAAGGGTCCCACATACTTCACAATAGAAATTTGATCAAATTTGAATGTTTGGGTTTCTAAATTGATCGATCGAAGTGTCTAAGAATTCGATGCACACATGTCCAACAATCAAACAATATGGGTGTAGCATGTGCCAATGGGAAGTGGAAAGATGGGTCACTCTCTCATCCTTGCACGTGGCAATGGACTAGCAATATACCTTTAATATTCTTGTTAAGATTCGCATATAACATGTTGCAATTATTCCCACCTCTTACAATGGTGTTGTATTTCTTTCTCTCCTCCATGGCCACCCACAAACAATCTCAAAACAAAACACATTTGATTAGCACTTAACATTAATTTATAATCTTCAAATTGAAACATTCCCTTTTATGACCTTAGATGAGCTAGAGCATTAAAGGAAGTCTTGGGGGCACATGCAAAAAAAAATCCTCTTGCGCCAATGCCTCGAACATTAATTATGTTGATATGTGCTTCCAAATTGGAGTCTCAATGGTTAGTGTCTTCAAGATTGTTGATGTGGGAAACCATAATTGTTAAAGAGAAACCCTAACCACAAATGGGCTTGAAATCAACAACAAAAGGAACCCTAGACAGATTTTATGTATCTAATATATGCAAGTTTCCCTTTCTAGAGCTAGTAGCAAAGGAGATCTTGCATTATGACCAACTAACCCACCTCTCCATGTAGTACACTAATGGGTGCCACTTAAAGGATGGTTCGCATTTTCTTTTATTTGTCGACTAGGCTAACGAGATAATTCGCTATAAGAGCATAGCCGAGCCACGTGTTCAAACCTTGGTATAATATTGCCAGTAGTGGCAAATTTGACAAAAACTTGAGGTTGTAAAAACCTTGCCTAAAATAGTTACACATGACAATGCTTCACATTTATTGAGTATTAAAAACCTAGAATATTGAGGATGTTGTTTTAACTACATATCCAAAAGAAAAACTCTTATCATTGCTTTTTGTTGTTAAATGTACAAGCATGGGGAATGACCTAAGATAACGGTTTATAAAGATGGTGTAAAACCACATGACCGGCCGTGTTTTGATCAAATTCAACTATCACATCGTCTCAACTTAGGTAGTCAAGTCAACTCCACATATCCCTATCCCTAAAGTGTGTCATGACACAACCAAATTCCCCTTCCATTGACATGTTATAACGACCCACAAACCCCGAGGGTAGAGATTGCAAACAATTATTCGCATCAAAAGAACTGGTCAACTAATCCTTGCTTTTAGAGATATCTTTAACATGTGTTGCCTCAATGAGCATCCTCTTCCTATTGCAAACAATTGACAAAAACAACACATGGTTCATGTCCCTAATTGTAAGAAAGAAAAGCTTCACATTTATTCCCCTCCCCACCCCATCACACATTTTCCCCACCCAAACTTCTCCTTCCTCCAACTGCTTCTTTATCACCCCTTTTCCATCTCAATGTTTCACTTGCTTAAGTTTAACATCTTCCACTCATCCCCTTCAACATCTCCATCGCGTTGCTCACATGTGATTGCTAGTTTATCTACATGACCTTGAAAAAACTTTACTCGTCATCTTTATTTTTTCAAGTCTTTGCTCTTCTTGAATTTAAAATTTTATATGTTCATAAAAAAACTATACTTGCCATCTTTATTTTTTAAGTCTCTACTCTTCTTTGAATTTAAAATTTTATATGTTAATACATTATAAACATATAAATATATACTAGTACATCTATCTAAAGTACACCTACAAATATTAATCTCGAGGCACTTATCTAATTATACTAGATATTATTTCTTTTAATTGACTTTTCCAAGAAAAGAAGAATGTGTGTGTGTGATGATGATCTAATGGAAGTTGAATTTACAAATGAATTGTCACGTGAGAGTTAAATGAATGTCAAGAATAAAAGTAAAATCATTTCATTACAACCAAGTTGCCATTGTAGGAACACCTCTCAGCATAATTAAAATGCCAACTCAACAAGTTCACAAAATTTCAATCCTTTTAAACACTAGTGTAGATAGATGCAACAAATAATAGGAATGGATTGCTTTACCATCTATATAGATGCAACAAATAATAGGAATGGATTGCTTTACCATCTATAGTGTCTCACACAAGGGGAAGACTAGAAGATACTATGTAATTAAAAATGAACAATCATATAAAAATGAACAATCATAAACAAAGCTGAAGATACCAAAAATGAAAAAACCACCTCAATGCCCCTCATTTTATACGCGAACATAGGCTATAACTTATTTACACATATAATTATGTGAATGACAGATTATTACGCAAATATAAGCTACCTTGAATGACACAGAACTATGCAGACATCTAGTTTGCGTATAGTTCTCAGTAAAAGTGACCGGTGATTTAACTAGCTTCAATTGCAACTGCCTAATCTTCAATAAGCCGCCAAATTTATATTATCCGAGCTAGGACTAGCAAAACACAAATCAAACTAATTGAATGACCACATCACATTGCTGCATGTAGATCATTTTCTGCGTGTTTGATACATCCACTAGAAAATAGCCACATAGATTCGCCATGGTATTCAGATTACTATGAAGAGCAGAACCTCTGTTCAACATACATGCATGCCACAGTAAAAAAATATCCCCCCTCCATTCAAAGGATCTCTCCTTTAAAAACTAAGCCTCAACGTTAGATTACAGAAAGCAGCATCCTTTGCTCATTCTATTTGTTCCAAATATACTAAAGCCAGCCGACATTATCTAATGTTTACATCTCAAAGGTAACATGGTGATTTGTTTTCAGTGGAGTTTGGCTTAAAAGAGCATCCAACCATAAGCTGCTTAGGTGTCGCAACTTATTTGAATCATCTAAAACTGCAACTCAGATTCATAAGTAATGTTTCTCTGTGATTGGTCATTTTTTTCCTCTTTGGAAGGCAGAGGAAAATATGAACTTACCACCGATTGACCGGTGGCTTAACTTTGTAGATTCTTACTATCCAGTTCGATGTGGTGTAGGCCTCCTCCAAATACTCGAGTTTCACATTTTTGTTTCCTATTTCAACTCCTCTTGCTCGATCCCACCTACAACAAGACATTAATACAAGTCAGAACCTTCAACTCAAAATCTTTGAAGCATGAAATTGGCAAGAATAGGTTTTGATATCCTTGGCATGCAGTCAAAATAAAGAAATGAAGAAAATGATAACAAACAAAACAAACAAGAATACGTTAACCAAAATTTAGAATATACAAGGAATTTAAGATACCGAAAATATTTTATATATCAAAAATGAAGATTGTGTAATGATCAGCTATTCATTAGCAATTTTATATGCCCCTATCCATCTCATTGGTCAACTAAACATAAACATCGTGCTCTGAATTAGACAATTACCTCTTAGACAGCAATGCTAATGTTTGGAGAGATGTTCAAGTGAAAAGTTAGAGAAAGTGAATATTTATGATACCTCGACTATTAAAAGGAAAACTCAAACTCGGGGCATGATTGAAGTTCTTTTTTTTAATTGTAATGAAGTTACTGAATGAAAAGGGACTAAATTTATATCATTAACAAACAAGCCTTGGAAATTAAAAATTGTTCAAGTACACATCCAATGGCCTTGCAACAAATTCTTAAGGAAGGTTGCAAAGAAGCGAGCACTTAAATCATCGAAAAATCGAGATCCATAGACAAATAGGAACTCAAGTTAAACTTGTCTATGTGATTTGACTAAAAATATTATCCATAGGCCTCTCTGTTATTTCATGTCTGTCTTCTCTCCGACCAATTGGCTCAAAGTCCAACACAGCTGAACATTAGAGTTAGCCATCTAACACATGAAATATGGGCACAAGAGATCGACTAAACACTCAAGCAAGTCTTCTTAACAATTTTATGTTGTTTATGATGAAATGACCTAAATCAATTGCCAAATGAGAGTTTTAATTCATCCCTAAATTAGATACACATTTCCCTTCAACATGTGATTGTAGTTCTTGTGCATGGTGTGGCAAATTGAATCTTAGTTAGCTGACCATCTTAAAAAGATCATGAGTGACAGTGATGTAAAGGGAGCCAAAACATCATTTCAACACAGCAATGCGTACTATCAACAATATTGACAAGTCCTCCCTTCTAATCAACCCCAAATTAGAGGTATCACTATGCATCTAAACCCATCTCAGGGTAGCACTATCATTAAGGAGAGCTGAACAACTCATTATTTTTAGAATCATTCTAATCATGAGCCATGTCATATTTGTATTAGGGATTTGCATGAAAATAATGTGCAATTCATCTGTATTTTGTCGATATTTAGCTCTACAATTATAATGAAACAGGTACAATATGAATGAGATTTTGCATTCCAGAAAAATCATTTGAATTTCTAGCTCAGAGTTTGGAAGTGGTGCAGGCATATAGTTCAAGTTATTCCCGTGATTTTATATGTTGATTCTATTTGGGGTTCAAGATTCGTTGATTGAATCTAGGGTTTGATAGTTATATCCGTGAATGATCAGAAAGTTCGATACCTGAAAATGTCTTTGTTAAAAAGAACAAAATGGGGACTAACATATCCAATGTTAACAAGGCGGAAGGCTGCAAAGTCCTTCAGTTATGGCCAAACAAAGCTGATGAACAAAATTAGAAGATGTCATATACTCCCAAATAGAAGGATTAAACGAATATACTGAATCAGGCCATGTTTGTCTTAAAATGTGCTAGAATACTTAAATAAGTTGGAGCCTTACGAAAAAAATATTTTGAATTTCTAGCTCAAAGTTTGGAAGTGGTGCAGGTATATAGTTCAGGTTATCCATGTGATTTTATATGTTGATTCTATCTGGAGTTCAAGATTCGTTGATTGTATCTGAAGTACAAGATTTGTTGATTAGTACAAGATTTGTTGATTGAATCGGGGATTGATAGTCATATTCATGAATGATCAGAAAGTTCAATAGCTGAAAATGTCTTTGTTAAAAAAGAGCAAAATGGGGACTAACATATCATCTGTTAACAAGGTGGAAGGCTACAAACGTCCTTCAACTATGGCCAAACAAAGCTGATGAACAAAATTAGAAGCCATCATATACTCCCAAATAGGAGTAAACAAGTAGTCTGAGTGAGGCCTTCTTTGTCTTAAATGTGCTAGAATACTAAATAAGTTGGATTCCCCTACAGCTGCACAATCAGCCATCAACGAAATGAATGGATTCCAAGTCCAATTTAAGTAAGATAACAAACAGAGCAAGCCTTATTGAATAGACACGCCCATCATGCAAAGGGGAGGTTGGATGGATGGTGTTGTTCTTTACAAATTGAGACTATTCCATTCAGCATGTAGCAGTATATGCTCCTCTTTTTAGGGTTAAAAAGGCTTAATGTATGATATTAAAGAGAGTAAATGAACATGTGGATGCTTATATATGTGGCTCCAATGCTGTCATACAAAAAAGGTGGGAAGCAATCGCTCCCTTTGGTGAAGATTGAAGGCTTGAAAATTCATGTCATTTATGTGCATATTGCACAGTAGAACATGTGATCTAGGTGCCCTTGTTCCTTTTTTAAATCACTTTTTTGGAATAAACCAATATATCATATATGTTTTGGAATTGATTTTTAGTTTTGTTACTACTAGATTAATATAAGATTATTGTTATGCATTGCTTTTATTTCAACATTACAATGTTTTATGCAGCAGTGAATTTGAAAGTGTTATGGATATGCAATCATTCAGGGCAAATTTTGTAGACCACTGTGTTTTGTACATGTAATTTTGTAACTATGTAAATTGCTTGTCTTGAACTCTCTCCTACATAAATGACTGTAATTATTATATATAGCTCTAATGTGATGTAATAAGGTTCTATAACATGTATGATGAATGCCTTATCAATGTTATCATATGAAGATTTGAAAGTTTCTGCATTTTTAAATTCTCCCTATTTTAAATAATCATCCCCTGTCATCTCCTAAAACGGCCTCCAAAAAAATCCATCCTGGAAACACGACCCCCATCCCCTGCCATCCCCATCC
Organism: Taxus wallichiana var. yunnanensis; assembly: GCA_018340775.1. NCBI lineage: Eukaryota > Viridiplantae > Streptophyta > Pinopsida > Cupressales > Taxaceae > Taxus > Taxus wallichiana. The sequence goes on along the minus strand of CM031235.1, from coordinate 107,693,454 downwards.
CAGAGACTTGGCAGAGCATAGCTCTAAACCAATGACATGAACTTCAAGATGAGGGTCACTAAAAGAGCGTGAAAATTTGCATTTAAAATAAATTTGCTACTCCTAAGCTAGCTTTTCCTCAAAAAGAAGAAGAGCCAAATTGCAATAAACTGCCAACAAGTAATATACAAAATAGATCATAATAAGTTCAGTCAGTCCTTGGAAAGATTTAGAGGATTAAAGTGCATGTGTACCAAAGACATTACCTTATATGCATTCAATAACACTATCAAATGAAACATGTGCAGTACATCAAACAGTGCTGCAAGTCATTTTGGAGCCTAAAACAAAACTACAAATTATAAAGAATGCAACCAAAGACAAGAACGACGTACCCGCAAGCCAGTTATATAAAAATAAGGACCAGCTTCGCTCTACTTCTAAGTTTGCAAAATAGTTTTGAAAAAAAACGTTAATGCTTACCCAGGAGGCCTGCCATACTCTGTACTAAGATCTCCAAACCTGTAGTAACATAATTTATACCTGCTCAAAGGAACAGTAAAGAATTAACAAACAGAAATATAATTAAAACGGAACTAGCAAAACGACATGATTACTAAAACTTGAAAGATCAAAAGCTAGATAAATAATTAGCTAGAGAAAATAAGTTCAGCGTCCATAGTTGTTCTAAATTGAATTCAAGGTAACATTCTCCACATATACCATCCCCAACGACATTAAACACTCCAACTTGACTTTAGTCCACAGACCACTTCCCACAACAATGACTAGGTGGATGTTCTTTTTGGTTGTAGAGAACAACATTTAGTATTTGTATAACGGGAAATGCCATTCACAGTTGCTAAACTTTTACCAGAGTTTATTTTCTTCCTATGTGCAAGTTTCAATTGTGACTCGATTAATTTTAGAGATAACATATCAAAATCTGTTTCTGAAATACCTCAATAAGAACCTAGTTTTATTCACCAAAGCCTTAAATGGTGTACAGTCTAGGTTTTCTTAAGCATAGACATTAATTACTAATGGGAGAAATGTTTTGCCGTCTTCTAGTGTGTACACTGTAAATCTAAGCTGTACTTTTTCATAGCATTACTCAGGAGGGTTATTGCTTTGCTCAAGCGGCAAAAGGAATATTATTGACGTTAATGTGTCAAAAGCAACACCCTCTGTTTTCAACCTAATGTGTCACAAAAGCCATGCTGGATTTGCATTACCATCACAATTTGATGTAACTAAAAGCATGTAAATGGTGAACCCACACAGAAATACATGCAAAACAAAATTTGGCTTAAAGTTATAATAATTCAAGTTTCAGACCACTTACATAAGACAATTCAGCATTTTGGGAGCTGCCCCTTTGTCAACACGATACTCCCCATTAACAAGGTAGTCAGACTCCTTGATAACAGGAAACACTCCACCTCCAATACGAACCATCCACAAAAACCTGACAAATATAATGTCAGTAAGAAGACAATTGAAATCCAAGTAAAATTGGAAGTGGTATTCAATGATAGAAACAAGCATACAACAATAATAATATATCACATTGAGAATGCAATTTCTTAGCACAAAGTTAAAAACAAGAAATAATTCAGGTAAGTATTACTCATAAATAAAATATATATACAGAATGTAAGTGGAGGTGAGATGTATTTCATAACATACTTGTTGATATCATCAGAAGAGTAACCAGTAACACCTCCAAATACAACCAATACATAATCAACATCAAGTGATTGCATGATCTCAAAAGCTTCAGGCTCATACGAAGACATAGCCCGCCCAACTGTGGCAATGTGTGTGTTGTTCCATGTATTGTTGTCAACAATAACAGTTCGGTTTCCCATGGCTGTGATTTGATATCCATAATCCCACCAAGACATTACCTTCGCATCAGGTGGAGTATTTTGCCGCAGCCAAAAGTATGCTTCACGATAATCATCAAATATAACCCTGTCACCATGGGCGCCCTATAGCTAGAACAATAGAAGGAGATGAATATGCCTCTGATGTCACCCAGGTGCAGTGGGTGACATAACTTGTAAGCAAGTAAAGAAATCCTAATATCAAAATACCAGCACCCTTTCTCTGGAAAGGCAAAGACTGATCAACTGAAACCTGAAAAGGCAACCAAAGAAAGCATTTACATGAGATTGATATGAAACAAAGAAGCATGATGCTTACAATGTTGTCAAGCCCCGCACCTTTTCTCCTAAGCAATATTGCAGTTTCAAGGTGTTGCACACAATAGAGAATAAATTACCCAACAAATAATAAGTGTCTAAGGGCAGAATAAACTAACACATATCCATCAAAACACCTAGATAACACCAACTCCAAAACTAGGAGAAAACATTCAGGAAAATTGATGGTTTGAATCTATAAAAAGTGAGGACCCTTGTGAAGGCTTCTGGAAGAGCTACCTATTCCTTAATAAATTACAATGTGATGAAGCTTTAGTTGAAAAAATAAATCCTTAATTTGTGAGTAGGAATTAATTCAAACATTTGGGGATCTCAAAACAGAATATTTTGCAAACTCGTTATATACTTGCTTTTCCTTAAGGCTGCTATCCATAATTCAGAGTTAGAAATCACATTCGTAGTGCATATGGTGAACCTGACCATTCTGTCTGCTGAGTGCAGTATCCCAGGTCATTCTCTTGAGGACATCATCAGACTCTGAATCGGCCCCATCACAGTAATTAACAAGGATGCTGCCCTTTCTTCTGCTTCACACTCAAATGCAAACTAGATTCTTGTTTTTCATTGGCCTCTTTCTGACTCTATCAGCAGTTAATTTTGCATCAGACTTCCTTTTCACATGCTCATTTTGTTTCCTATTACATGCCTTTGTACATAATGTTGTGTCTCGGCTTTACCCATTTGGCTACAACCTTTCTTACTAAAATCTATTGCTCCCCAGGTTTTGTTTTAGATAGTATTTGCCAATTTGTTGTACCTTAGAATACCCTTGACCTACTTTGGTCACTCATGGAAACTGGAAACTAATATAATTTCGATTTCCTAGGAAAAGGCCTCTATTGTACAACAGACCTCTAATGAATCTAAACGAACCTGCTCTAAGGGTAGATTGAAATGGGCTCAGCACCCGAGAGACCGTTGTTGCAAGCTTCAACAAATTGCCTGTTTGATGCTTGCATTGGCTCATCCCAATGCAGGGTGAAAGGTATCCTGCAGCATCCTTCACAAACCCCTTCCAACAAACCAAACCAAGGTAGTATGCATGCAAAAATCTGAGAATACACGTCAAATGTCATTAGACTTCGTTGAGGTGGCATAAGAATTTAAAGGCTTTTTCTCAGATGATGACCTTGACTGTGAATTTCATATTTTTTCACCTAACAAGATTGCCCTGCAAAAGTGGATTTTCAGTTAAGCAGACATTGAAGTTTATATGTAAACCTCATCTTATTCTACAAGTTATTTTATCATAGAGCTCAAGACTGTCAAGGACAGACTGAATATTCTAGAAATAGGTACATGTTTTTGAGACAATTGCAACTATAGTTTATGGCACTTGATACTGCAACTTACGTTCTCAAATCAACAAAACTATGGATGAAATTCCTAACTTCCCCTGACATTACTTTGCAGATAGGCATTGGAAACGGTTGGAAAAAGTTTAAAAGAATTGTTTCCAATGCCCAAATATACAGGGGCAAACGATTTTAATATAGGCGAATGATTTTACAATATGCATAAATGTGCATTGAAATGAACCTGAGCAAAGGAATATTAGGAAAACACCCTGAAATTCAGAAGAAATACAGCACAACTTGTTGGACAATGTAGATTCCAAATATCCTGCTTGCCATGTTCATGAACACGTCACTGAAATCTACCTTACAATGCAATGTGACCATCTAGACCCTTGCGAAGATTCAGGGAAAGGAAAATTGGATACTTTGCTGAAATCTACCTTATAAGGCAATGAGACCATCTGAATCTGTGCCAATAATCAGGGCAAAGGTGAACTTCAGGAAAGTTACAAGTAGGAAAGTTTCGAAGGAGAATAAAGAACAATGTTAAATTCATGCATAGATTCCCTGAGATAAGGGAGGAAGATTAGCCTAACAAACAAATAATAGTCTTCAAAATAAATTTAACATAGCTACAACCACCAATAAAATATCTATTCTATTGACACATTATTGCTGTTTAGTGACTGGCAAAATAAATTTACAAGGATCTTTTTCTTACCTTTGCCGATGCCTTCAAGTTACTTGACCCTCTGCTCACCACTGGAGATGTAGATTTATTACGCATTAGAACAGCCAAGTTTTCACACTTGCAGATATTGCAATGGCACTGATAAGGCAAACAGCAGGAGTTGCCACAAGGATCAAACGAACCATCACTCCAGCAAAATATAAACTTGTGAGACCATAAAGCACAATAAATATAGTCGCATCTGTCAATCTTCGAAAGCAAAAGTACAGCCCTGCGGAAAGAAAATCAACAGTATGTGATAGTCAAACATGAAAGATGACCAAGCTGTCGGTTGATGCTCTGACACAGACGCAATGATTGGGATATGATCCTTTGCATATGTTGGATCAAGGAGGGAATAGAAACGGCCAGTCCAGGGGGAGATGTAGCCAGAAGCCATGCCCAATCCAAGCGCTAGTGAACCTACTCCAACTGCACCAGTCACAGTTATCTTCAGAAAAGCTTGAAATAGCTTTGGGTCATCGAGCTGGTGTTTGACCCAATCTACGAAGTAAAATACCTGGAACCAGATAAAAATTACATCAATAGTTTTCCCCAGTATCTACTCTGCTTCTGTCAAAAAAAAAAAGCAAAAATACTCTCCAACATTCCTAATTGAAAGCTCCCAAAAACAACTGACGAAACTCAGTGCAAGTTCGTAGAAGAACAGTGCTGCTGGAAAAGAAGAATGGCTGCATGTGTTCCATTTTCTAACATCATAAAAGAAATATTTGAGAGGGACGCATTACTTGATAGATCTTCCAGTCTCAAATGTCCCGTAAGAAGCATTTTAATCATTATAGGAGTGCATAAAGATTTACCTTGCACATTAAAATCATCCTGTGTCCATGCAATTAGCGTGTACACAATGAAAAAGGGCAGTTTGGGGACAAATTTGGATTAACTAGTATGTTTCTAGAAATACTTCTGGTTTGAAGCCTAGTTACTACTTTTACTTCAATAAAAAGAAGAACCAGGCATAAAAAGTCAAACTTCCTTCAAGAATATGTAAAAAGTTTGCTTTGAAAACAAAAACCCTATTGGAGTCGATGGTTCACTGGTGGATTTGGCAGAGTTTCATACTTATCACTACATATCCATTCTAAGCAAGGTCTGCCCCACTTAAATGGTATGTGAATGGAAAGGATGACCCTGGGTGCAAGTCCTGGAAATCTTTGGGATAATCGAATGAAGACCCCACATAGATACAAAGTCCGCGGCATTCCCTAACATTAACCCATATTGATGGCCCGTTAGGATTTGAACCTTGTAAAATCAATTGGTAGAAAAGAGTTGATTGTTGACAATATCATTAAGAGAGAAAAAATGGCATTTTTCAAAGAAAGATGCATAATTCTTTTAAATGTTACATCTATGAGTGAGACTTCACAATATATGAATTTTGAGTAAGTCATGGATGAAACAGGAATATGTGAATTAATGAAAATCCGTGGTCCAGTATTTTGCCGGCAGGGAGAAGAGATGAATCACTCGACAAGAAAATGGAAAATTTTAAAATATTGCACAGGAGTATATGTCCTTGATGTGCAACGCATCCTTTCAGAAGAATCCCAAAAAAAAATAAAAAAACAGTACATTGAATTATAAATTTTACAGCTGAACTCACCTGCAACATGACAGAAAACCCCCATAGCAGCCATATGTTCCCCTGATTGCACATGTTGAAACCCTACAAACCGGATATGCATCGCAAGTAACATTCCCAAAATATACATACAATTATAGGCCACATACAATCTTAACGAATACCTCCCAGTTACAAGAAGCACCAGAACATATATAGGGATCAAATTAATAATAAAAATATATCCTCCCCAAGCAGACACCATGTAGAAGTATGCAAACGCGGAGGCCACAGACCAAGCCAAAGATCCAGTGTTAATAGCCTTCACAAACAGGTAAAATGTCATAAGCAGAGCAAAGATAGCCACTCCTTCATTGTCATATGATCCAGCAACCGACCGGGAAATATAACCTGGGCAAATCGCAATCAAGGCCGCTGCAACAAGTCCAACACCTGAATCCCACAGCTCCTTGCCAAAAAAGTAGGCAACAATTGTAGTATTTGACACAAAAAATGGTGCTGTCAAAACACAAACTTCTCTGATATGCACTGCAAAGCTTAGCATTCTGAGAGTCCAGTAAATTAGGGCAGCAGTTACCATGAGACCGGGGTAAAGCGTCCCACCAATGATCCTTCCCAAAGGGTACCAACTCTCATAATCGAACCAGTTCCAGAATTCATAAAACCCTTTTTCCGTCAAATATAGGGTTGTTCTATAATTGAAATACGGATCGAATTCGTGGATCATACTTTCATAGCGGAGCACGCTGAAAAGCCTCGTTATAAATGCAAGGACATAGACCAAACAGAGGATACCCAGGCGCAAAAGAAGTTCTTGCTGTTTTGTTTTGAGCCTGAAATTCTTCATGGAAAGCTGAAGGCTTTCCATTTTTAGGCTTAGAGGGGCCATTATCGAATTCAACGCCACTTCGGCTTTGCCAGTCATTGCAAATAAAGCGTAAAAATGCGTAGGTTTCTGATCTTGCTAGGATTTCTGCTTAGTGGATCTTCATCGGATAGCAATGCAATTAAAATCCTGGAGAAAATTAGAAAAAAGGTCACGACAGTGCTGGAAAAACCTGCCGAAAATAACTTAGGAAAGATGGTGTCAGAAAAGCTACAGATCGGGCAATATACTTACCAAGAAATCTCAGAATGGTGGTGTATTGGCCCTGCAAACCCTCGCTAAACCCTGTTTCCTGCTGGATAATAAGCTTCTAGATCCATAAGTCCGTATCCTTACCTCGACTAAATGAAATTAAAAAAGAACTTCTTCGGACTACGTAAATGGATAATAGAATATTTAGGAAAAATATATGATATATTTGAACGGGTCAAAGATATATTATTCTATTTTTGTTTTAGTTTTTTTTTAATTTTTAAACTTGTGTTTATCTAAAACCCTTCATAGATCCTATGTGGAAATGTGACCATTTAGCGGAAAGATACGTCTACTTCCAATTGAAAATATTGGCTACACTTTAAAGGGGTCTCATGAATATTGTTAGTATTAATTTTGAGTAGTCGATGTTCAGGGTAATGTTTGTATGGTCTATTTATCTGAGTTAGATTTTTGATTGCTTAAGAAATTAAGGGTTATCCTAATGTATATTATTATTGTGGTTATGTTTCGGCTACTCATGGTTCGGATCACGTAGAATGTTCTACTATTTGATCGGACTCGAGAGGACATCCACCCCCGCACCCAAACATATATCCAATTACACTTATAATTTTCATCGCCTTTACATATCTCATCAAGAGGGTTTGCCTACCCAACTAGGTGTTCACTCATTAATGGAGGACGTATAATAGTATTATTGTGTAAACATGACATAAAATGTGTAATTTGAAACATTAATAAAAATTTAAACCATTAAGTTTTGAAATATTATTTTAATAAATTTAAATATCACTTATAAAGATGTAATCGTGTGATTATTTTCTTGAGTAAAAAGTGTTATTTTGGATGAGGAAGAATATAAATATCTCACATTATCAATCTCAATTAGTATGGTATATTGCACAAAAGCATGTGTAATTGTGTATTGCACTAGTTCTTATATTTGAAAGGATAATTGGTGTGATCGTTTGAGCAAAAACAAATTTGGAATAAAAACACAAATAATAAGGCGGCCACCCATTTATAGTTTTTGATGGTCATTAGGAGTTGGGCTAAACAATATTTTATTTATTTATTGTGTTAAATTTCTTGCCTTTTAAGTTTAATGATGCAATTACAATTAGGGGTTTCAATTAAGGAATAATGTATCCCATGCATCCCTCATAATACATGGTAGAATCATGCATAAAATATAATATAGCACAAAGAATATTGGAACTCGAACTTCATTGATTAAATAGAAAATACATACATCAACAATCTCAAAGTTGAGATGTTTCATAATACTAGATCCAAAATCTATGCTTGTTAACTCACAATCTTTACAAAGTATAACTCTTACAAAGACAAAAAGTGTTGAACTTATTAATTCGTACTATATCTTTTATCACGTTGAAGTGATACCTAACACAAGTATAGTGGCATGCTTATATAAATGCAAGACCCACCTTACAAAGTATTACCTCAAAACAACAAGTGATCCATATGACATAAGATGTGTCCTAACCCTCTACGCAAGAATAAAACCAAAACAAAAACTACGACTTGATGCACTTGGTTCAACTCAATGGTTACAATTATGACTCGGGCGAACTCATGTCGGCTCCTCCTCGAACAATGTTATATTTAAAACTCAAAATTTACACGCCAAACTATGGTCTTTCACATAAGATAGTGCACTAGCCTTTCAAACAAATTATTGTGTTGTATCTAGAATCAACTCGACAATGACGCCTACGGTTTCAATGATAGGTGTGTGCTTTATTGAGATGAACTCATGCTAGTAATGTGAATCTCTCAAAAAAACCTTTTCTCGATAGGTTGCGCACAAGAAATGGTGACTCTTTGCACGCGCAATTATTTCTCGTGTTATCTTACGAAGGATGTTATAAACTTTAGGAGATACCAAAACTTTATTAAGTTCTTTTGGACATGTTGCAACCATAAAACAACTATGACCCATTATTATAAATTCGGTTTCTATACAACAAGAACAAGCTTCAACAAACACTCGGTTGAATTATTCATAAATCACATACAATTATGTAGGCTATGCAATTCTATAGATAAGGAATGAATCCCTATTTTATTTTGACCATAGACCTCTCCTATCACAACTCCTCTAAGTTAAGTGATTTGTTAAAACAACTCATGTAACTACACAAAATAATATCTCATACTATATGTAAGCTCACCAACATTATTTAATGTTTGCACTAATATTTCCGAACATTCCCCACTGTAGAGACCTAATTTCATTTACAATTTTGATACTAAAATTGCACTATTTTTCTTATTTACCATCATTTTCGTTATAATTAGTGATTTCCCACTAATTAGCTAACACTCCCCTTTGTCTCGGTCAATTAATGACACTTCGTTAATTAACTAGCCTCATCCCTCATCTTGGATGCCAATTAACGTCGTTTTGTTAGTTAAAATCTTCTTTTACTTAATTAATTAACCATTATTAATTAATTAAGCTTCTAATTTTTATTTAATCAATAAACCCTCTTATTGGTTAAATCCCCCTCTCAAACCCTTTAAATTCTACTAATTTCCCTCTAAATCATCTCCAAATGGCTTCTATAAGCTTAACTTGGCCTATTAATTAATCCTAGTTGATTAATTAAACCTTCCCAAACTCCCATGAGTTGCTAATCTCTAATTAATCTCTTCTAATTATACTTATCCCTTTCCAATTATGCATTCCCTTTATCCCACATTCATTAGGTTGCAAGTTTCTCTCAAAATGGAAAGCTATATAAGAAGCCTAGTACACCTTGTCCAAACTTACATCATGTCCTTGACATATATTATACTTGAAGAGCATTTCATGTTATTGGAAGGCTTGTTAAATCTCCCTCCTTTCTACTTGCTAAAAGAGTAGTAAGAGAAGAATAAAAATGGCAATTAAGCCATACTTGATGAGATCTCTTCCTCTTTGCTTGAGAAATCCTTGATTGTGCATGGTCTACGTTCGGCTCACTAAGGAAATACCTACATCCAAAGCACATCAAAAGATTAAAAGGAGGTTTGCATTTAGTATAGATTCATATTTCATGTGATTTAACTAGCTTCCTTTTTCACTTTATCATAATGTATTTGCTTGAATTAAACTAATTTAGGATTTATTTTGTGTTAGGTTCATTCAAATAGCTTAGTAATTAATTTAGCATGCATACATATGGCACACCCAGTGGGACACTCTTTTGTCTCATGCACATTCATTTATTTTCTTAGTTTAAAGCTTCATTTTTCCATTTTACATGCAAGTTCTTTCAATTTGTTGAAATTTATTTGTTTTTGAGCATGTATGTTAGTGTTTGGTAGTGTTGAGTCTTCTTTGCAGGTATAAAGGAGGTAAAGTGCTATCAAAATTGAATCTTGATGGGAAAAATCGAGTTTTTTTATATTTTTTGACATTTTTTGTGGAGGTACATGTTAAGTATGTTTCCATAACTATAGGTGTGTTTATGTGACCGTAGGTGCGTTTTCATGAATGTAGGTGTTTTTTTCATGACTGTAAGTGCGTTTACGGTGATTGTAAGTGCATTTCCGCGACTATAGGTGTGTTTCTATGATCAGTAGGTGTGTTTCGATGCACGAAAGTGCGTCATGTAACCTATCTTCCGAGGCCATAACTTTTGATCCCGAACTCGAAACGACTCCATTTTTTTATGACGGAAAGGTCTCAAGATGAACTATGCAATGAACATATAAATTTGGGATTTCATTGTATAGAAAATTCAGGTTTTCCTTTCTCCTAAAACTTTTCATTTTCTTTGCACGTTAGATTCATTTTTTTGCTCCAAACTACTAAATCTTGTGCGTAGGTTTCCATATTCACTTGCTAAAGAAAAATTGCTCAAAATAGTGCTAACAATTGAAATATTTTTAAAATATCCATTTGGTTGATTTGGTCAAAGCCATGTATGCTCTTCTCTTGCGCTCTTGAGTGACCTTGAAAATCAAAAACGACTACGATCATTGGTGTTTTTCTAACATTGTGGTTGTATGGAAAATTACTAATCATTTGTGTGTAGGACCATTGTGAAATTGGGGAAATATCTTACCAAAGGTCAAACAAACAAATTACTAACATTTACATATAGGTTCCTTGGTCAAAAATAAATCACACTTTGCTAAAATCAGATAAAATGAACAAAACACATTGTCATTACAAGTTCAAATAAGGGTAAAACCCATTTGCTTTAAATGTGGGAAGTGCTTGGGATTAATTCCTAAAAATCATTGTGAGGAGTACGACAGGAACCCCAAAATAATTGGCACATTGAGGGGACCAACCAATGAAATGTGTAGCACCCCCATTTCCTACTTAACTGGTACCCGTGAGGAATGTAAAATATTGTCTGTGGTGACAACTTCATTTGTATATATTGTGAGGTATAGTCTGGATTTAGGATTTATTCTGTATGATTACTTGTATACAAATATTGGTGAGTGAAATAGTCTAAAATCCCTAGGAATCTAATCGAATCGAGGCCCACTATATCCTATATTGTTTGTGTATACCAAAATTCTACAAAGCAAAACTTTTTCCGAGTTAAATCCTTGTTTTAGAACAAAGAGAAACTTTGTCAAAGTTACGCCACATACTTTTCCATCACAAATCATACTTCTCTCACTATTTTGGCTTCATTTATCAAAAGAGAACAATACGAAACTCTACCAAAATTACATCAACCATTTTGACACTCACACTTGACACTTGTTTTCCAAACTTGCTTGATTGTCAAAATTGTGTCATTATGATGTTTGTTTTCCTTATGTTCCCTTTGGAAACTCACATAAGCATCCACATCTATGCAAAATTTCTAGTTCACAATCATTACACTACTCGAATTGACATAAAAATTCCTTCAATATGAAGGATTTCAATCAAGCAATCTAGGTCTAGGCATTTGAATCAAACGATGCCAACCATGACTATATATCTAATGGTTCCTCACGTTGTTGACAATAGGGAACTTGTTCTATGTTGGCGGTGTGTCTTAGTGTTATCATTGATGTTAAGTCCATTGATGAGAAAGGGTGTAATGGTGTCATATCAGTCTCCATGAGGTGTTAGTCAAAGGTCAAACATGAAGGTTGATTGGTAGTGTCATGATTGGTGAAGTCCTATGGTGTTCTAGAGCATGGTTCTAGCTTGCATAGTCACTATATGAGCTCTCTAGAGTTGGTTGAAGGTTTTCATGAGGTCACACATGGTCTTAGAGGTATGTTATATGTTTTAATGAGTCTGTAAAGAGTCATCTTGGTCAGTTCATGGATATTCATGGGTTGTAGCGGTCATTCTAGGCCTATTCCTAGTCCTAAAACATGCAGAACGAGTTGGAGGTATGCATTTTGGAGTTGATCAATCTTATTGGAGAAAGGTAACAACATGGTGATAGTATACATGACATGCATACTGAGTTTAAGGTTAGTTTTCAAAGGTATAGTGCATGTATGAGGTCCCTGGGAAGCAAAAAGGTGAATACATGCTAGGAAAGCACATGTAAGTCATTATGGCTAGAGAGATTCAGAATAATTTGAGCATGGTGGTGAGTTTGGACAATTATAGGATTTTTTCATGATGCTTCGTGACAAGTTTCAAGTCAAAGTGATGAAGGAATTACAAGATACATCATTTGGTAAAACCAGGTTTTCAAGAGTGTGTTTTTGTGCTAAAAGTGGACCTTCTGATGCTCGTTGTGAATTGTGTGCTTTGCATGGGACCCATAGGTTTTGGGGATGTTTTTCCATTGAGCTAATAATATTTTCAAAAATAATGAGGTCATTTGATCATCTATTTTTATGAACAATCATTAAGAAGGAAAAGTGGTTTAAAACCCTAGTTAAACCCCAACTCAAAAGTGACTTGGATAAAGTTGATTTAATAGGTCCATTTTTGATTGGTTTTGTAAAATTAATGATTGGAGGTTGTAGAAAACTCCTCCAGATTTCCAGAAAGGTATGATAGAGCTTGTGAAAGTATGTGGACCCCACTCAAAAGGAAAGTTTCTGGAGATTTTTAGTTTGTGGAAAAGTTCTCCATTAAAGGTATTACCTAAGTCACCATTTATGAAATATTTGGAGTTTTAATATATTTCCATGATAGTTTTAGGTCATGGTTGAATTTCTATAGGGAAAAGTGTTCCTTATCTTTTAAGACCAGTTTTGGGTTTGTAAAGGCGCTTTTGAGTAGTTGCAGAAAGATTGACCTAGTTGAAGGCCTTCCACTCGGATTTGGAAGGAAATGTAAGATGTTATAGAAAGTAGATTCAGAGAAATTTCCAATAACATATGGTTTGTCTATTTATGAGGTGTTTTGATAGGTGAACCAACTCAGTTTGTGAAGACCAAGTTTGATTATTTCAGACAAAATTGCTTTGGCTAGAAGATGGATGTAGAAGACTCATGTTTTTGGATTGGTTGATACTTTATATATATATTAGAGTGAAGAGGAATGAATTTTTTTCCTATTGAAGTAATTTAGAGGTCTTGAATGTATCAACAAGGGTGAAAACTAGTTGAGTTTCCAAAATTGCTTTTTAGGCAATTCAATTTAGTGAAGAGGAAAAGAGGTGTGGTTTGCATTGATGGATGTTTCATACGGTCTAGTAAGCATGGAAGTTATATAAAATTTATTATTTTTCCATTGAGTGGTTACATGTAATATTTTAGGTGTTCTTGGGTGATCTTGAGCATGTTTGGTGAAGATTGGTTCTGGAAGTAATGCTTGTTTTGAGTAGGAAAGGGTCCGACTTGGTAAAGTTACTGAAGAAAATGATTAGTGAAAGTTAATGTGTGAGAATATATGATGTTTTATGGTATGTTTGAAATGTGTGAGGAATTTTGATGCTTGATTAATCATGGTGATGAGTTTAGAGGTCTTTGATGAGCCAGGTGATGGGGTTTTAAGCCATTTTTGGCTTGTTTAGTTGTCTTGGTGCATGGCCAACCTACATGGGTCAATTTTATGAATGTGTATGAGTGTGGTGTTATGTTTTTATGTAATAATGGTTGAGATCTTGGGTTATGACTTACCTATGTTATGTTTTTGAGTTGAGAAGCATATAAAGTGCATGTGTTTGGTTCAAATTTGAACTAGTGAAGTAAGAGGGAAAAATGTGACCTAGGTAAGGAAGTGAAGGTGGATTAAGGGAATCAAGATAGAGCTAAGGATGTGTTTGAAAATATGAAGAGTGATGAGGAGCTAGTGTGCAAGTGTATTGATCCAAATCAGTTCATGAAAGTCCAAGTTTGAGCGAGTTAGGAAAAAGAGGGTTTGAAGGTGTGTGAGCTGAATTAGTGGTATCCATAAGTTGTGGTAGCAAAAATATATCAGATATTTTCATCTAAAGGTAGTTGAGTTGGTTCTTGATCATCTTAGGGGTTGTAGCCTCCTTTTGGAGTTGGTGCTTCACTAAATTAGGGGTTGGTGCTCCTTGTAGGGTTGGTGTTCTACTAAACTAGGGGTTGGTGCTCCTTGTGAAGTTGGTGTTTCACTAAAAATTTTTACTTTGTGTAATATAAGCAGAGTTTCAGTTTGTTTTCTTCCCCTTGAGGGTTTCTCACTTATATCTTGTGTTCATGTCTACTCTCTCTTGGTTGTGCTTATGTGGTTGATTGTTTCGTGATGTTAAATTCACATTAATGGATGGTTAACTGTTAATGGTGCATGCAAGTTAATATTAAATTATCTAAGGGTTTAAATGATTGATTCACCCCCTCTTAGTTCATTTTTATTCCAACAATTGCTATTAGAGTAAGTCCTTGTGCTTTTGAAGCACAAGAAATGGGTAAGTCTTCAGATGTTGAAGCAACCTTGAGAAATAAGTATGAAGTTGTTGAGTTCTTGATTCATAATCTACAAGATCATATCAGTTGTATGGAGTTAGATCATTCTCAAGCAATCAAAAAGTTTGAATCTCGAGTGGAGAGTGTGTCTAAATCCTTAAAGGACAGAGAAGAAGCTTGTTTCATGTATGAAGAAAAATTGAAAGCCTTATAATTAAATTTAGAAGGTGCATCCAAAAGATTGAAGACGTATAACGAGGTTAGAGAAGATATCTCGAATCTCTTAATGAGATCTTAGAGAGTCAAATGGTTGTTCATTTAATTTAATTAGAATTAAATCTATCTTATTGCAGAGTAACTACTATAAAATGTGATTTACAAATGCTAATATACAAAAGAAGACACAAGTAAACAAACAAGTACAATATGAAACCCTAAGTAAGATATAAAGATGGAAAGTCTTAGCTGATTTTCAAGTGAACATGAAGTGATCTCGGTTAGGTGAAAGTGATGAATAAACTGTAGATAGGGTCGTCACTACTCACTGTAAATTCAGAAACTTAGGAATAAAGCCGAATAGGGGCACCCGAGTAGAGCGAGAGGCACCCGGCAGCGCGATTGGATTTGGGTGTTGGAAACGTGAAAAATATTAGGATCTGATTTCTTACGTGTTGTAAGAGTTTTGATGTTGATTCATATTGATCGCTTTGATATTCTCTCCTTAATCGTTGAAAATACATGCACCTACAAGAAAGAAGTTCACATGTCTATTCCCACAAACCACATCAAACCTAAAAGGAAAAATGTAGAATGGGGAGTCGATGACCCCAACGATCACCCGAAAAGTGAACTTACTATTTGAGTGTTGCACTACATCTCATAATGTAGTTTTGGTGTGTGTGTGGGGAGATGGTGCCCTAGGATGCCCTTGTGTAAGTTTCATAAATGATAGTGGGCTAGATCTAGAAAGTATAAATGGGTAACATATGTGGATGGAATAGAATATACTTACCCCTCCTATGTAGTGTATGCAAAAGTATGCAACCCTCGTCCCTTGAATGAGTGCTAGATGAATGCCTTTGAAGTGCTTTAGTGCCTTTGGAATGCAAGCTTAGGTGATGATAATAATGCTTAGTGCTTGGTCCCTTATTTTTGAAACATAACTATGTATTTATATGATTCCCTTGTTTGAATTTCGTAATTGACAATTGAAAGGCCAACCCATAAGTGAAAAAGATGCCCAAAAGATAAAAAATACCCAAAAAGAGTGAGTAAGGTAAGAAAGGGTCAGGGGCACCCAAGAGGGACAAGAGCACCTGGGCGTTGTTGTCCTAGTTGGGCATTGATGTTTGAAGCCATAAAAGATAAACAAGTTAAGTTCCGACTGGGTTGTAGGGTGTGTAAGACCAAATAGAAAGCAAGAGACAAAGAAAAGAGGCCAAAGATAGTTGTCAACCACTAGTTTTCTTGCTTAGGAATCATGTAAATGCTAACATGCTTTTAGGACCTAGAAATGTACCCAAGTGTGTGATTTTGTGTCTACATTTGCCCCCACTTTATGTTTTTGAGTGAATACTCGATAACATAAAGTAGTTAGAAGATGCGTACCTTATGATCATGTAGAGAGTGTGTGAATAATGTACCGAGTGGACAAGTGAAGCGTGAAGAGTAGGGAAGGGAAGTGGACCTTAGGGGTGAAGCATATGTGTAGCTTGTACTTGTTGTTGTGCTTATATTTGTTGATGTAGGTTGCTTCTTGTTGCATATTAAGGACGAACCTGCAAAAGAAGAGCGAAAGAGTAGTCAAAGTCTTGTATATGAGAAATATGAGTAAAGTATGCATAAGTATGTAAAAGTGTGTAAAGTTAGTAGTAAAGGAAAGTGTGCACCTGATGTATAAGAGTGTAAAGGATAGAAAGATGTCCTGAAATGTTATGAAGGGTGAGTTTTTTGGGATCTCATGCCAAGAGTGATTTTTTTTGGGAAATCTCACACCAAGTGTGAGTTTTTTGGGTGATATCACCCCAAGAATGAGTTTTTTGGGCAATCTCAAGCTGAGAACGAGTTTTTTTGGGTGATCTCACACCAAGAATAAGTTTTTTGGGCTATCTCGTGCCAAGAGTGAGTGTTGGGGAAAGAGGTCTAATTTTACTCTCCTTCCATAATTCTGCCCTCATAAGAATCATTGTAGATGGTACATCCCAATTTAGTTTCATTTGTCTCGATTTGTTCCAATTTAGTTATGAATTGTTTCGATTGTATTGATTGAAGGAGATATAATGCATTCTGTAACTAAAGGTTTGTGCCTGTAACTATAGAACTAGTATTATTATGTGAATTGTTGTAGACTATGTTGTACTAAGAAATTATTTTTATTTGACCCTAGGACATTAACGCCCAGGGGAGGATAGGAGCACCCAGGTGTTAGTGTTTGATTTTTGGCATTGGTGTTTGCTCTGTGTTTGAGATCTAAGTCTATTTCGGACCATTATGTGATTTGTGTGCATGTGGTGATTTTATATTGTGCCGATTTGAACTATAGCTTTGAGTTTGTTGTGAGGGTGATTTTTTCACCCAATGTATTCCCCCTCGTTTGGGGTGCATGTGACGATAATAGAAAAATGTGTCCCAAAGGAGAGGGCCTGATCTGCAGAGCTGAAGTGGATACTGCGTATGGGGTAGGGGATGTGCATGGTAGAAACCAAGGCATATGCAAACAAAGTGGGATATTAACATGTGTTAGTAGTAAAAGTAGGTATCATGCAAAATAAGACAATGTAGCAATCAAGGCAATTAAGTGTACAAACAAGAAGGACCACAAAATTAGGTTTCATACATGGGACATCACTCACAATGTCACAAGAAAATTAGGGCCGAAGTGGCCAAAAGCATACAATGATCATACAAGACATATGACATAACCCGCAAACAATAGCATACAATATAAAGCAAAATGTATCAGATAACCATGGTGGCATATCGTGGTGCAAAAAAAATGCTACACATGAAGCACCCGTTAGCATGTAAAAAGATAAATAGTATGTCAAGGCATGTATATATCAGTGAAAAGTAAAGTAACTGAAATGAGAATTAGTGAATAATGTAGCAATAGAACCCATGCAAGATGTGATAGTGATGGAGGTAGATGCCCCCATGAGCCTTGGTGGGATTGGTAAAAGGTATAGTGCCAAACATCATTGCAACATGTAAAAACTTGTAAGAGATCTGCATTCACCTCAAAAGACCAAGTGAACACGCATGTGTATATATAGAAAGATGATGACATACTAAGAATCCATCTAGCATGGAAAACAAAGTGTAACATGTAAATAGAATAAGTTAGCAAGAGTAAATGCAACCAAGATATGTAAATGTTGTGTATGATTATGATGGTGTGGTATGTAAAGTGTGAAGATGATAGGAGCAACGTGCTCCCTTGCGAATGTGTATGAGATGAGATTCATTTATAGGAACCCTCAACAATCAAGAATGAACCATAAAACAAGAGTGTGACATTGGGTAATGTGCGGTGTGAAAATAGATGCCAAAGATATGTATTGTGAATCACTGAGCGTGAAATGTGTAGTGGATGTGAGGTTCATTTCAGAATTAGACCCTCAATAAGTCAAGTATGAACCATGGAACTAGAGTGCATCATAGGGTAATGACGATACAATGTGTGTATCAAATGGGGTGAGAGTGCGTAGGAATATTAGTTACGATGCTCTAAGTGCAAAGTGTAGCAGTAGACACTAGAGACAACTTATAATAATGGAAAGGGGGAGAAAGTGTGATTCCCCCAAGTGTGTATATAAGGAGCTACTAGTAAATATATATGATCATTGTGAGCAAGAATAGCCAAAGTATGTAAAGTGCACTAAAGGATGTGTATCATATATATGAAGTAGTATGTGTGCCATGAATAAAAGGATCCATAAGTAAGCATGAGTAACAAAGCACGTATGGAGTAGTATAGGAGAGATGTAGCAAGGTGTGCTTGTAGATATGAGAAAATGTGCTAGCAAGATTGACATGAATTGCAAAGCAAGAGTGATGTATAGATGTGTATGTGAATAATATGGATAGACAATTGTTGATTAGAACATGTGGCTATGAGGAGGGGAGAGTTCAATGCCCCCCAAGTGTGTGAGTAAGGGAGATCTATGTGATGATGTGAGAGAGACCATGCCATGGTGGTAAAATTAGAATAGGTAGAAGATTACAAAAGCTACCAAATAATAATGTCAACATGGTGAGGGGAAAACCCGATAGAGTCTAAGATCCGAACTGGATGAATAAGAAGTGTATAAGCAATAAGAATGTACCCATGAGGAGAAAATATAATAGGTGTAGAATTGTGCATGTTGGCAATAGTGGAAAAAGTAAGTGCAAACATAAGGAACAATATGTGAGTCAAAAGATGTGTAACATATGTAATGTTGGGATGCTCATCGTAGTAATGAAAAACAATAAGTGCAATTTGTGAATATTATAAGCAATAAAGCAATATGAACTAGCCCCTATGATCATAGTAAAAATGTAGAAAGAGGGGACATGGCCCACCATGAATGTAACAAGATAAGGTGTAGCCATAGTAAATGAATCATGCATAGGATCGTGGAAAGTGCAAGGATTAGGAATTAATGTAAAACCAACATACAATGTTCTAACATGTAATGAAGAAGATGTGGAGAGAGATGTAAAATTGGAAGCACTAAGCATATGATCAATAAAAGTGTATTGAGAGTGAGACACAAAGGGATGAGTATCGTGGGTATTAATAGATTAATTTAATTGAAATTAAATCTATCTTATTATAGAGTAACTACTGTAATATGTGATTTAAAAATTCTAACGTAGAGTAAAACATAAGCAAACAAACATGTACAATGTGAAATCCTAAGCAAGAGAGGGATATGGGAAGTTTTAGTTGATTTCAAGTGAACATGAAGTGATCTGGGTAGGTGAAAGTTTTGAACGGACTATAGATAGGGTCATCACTACTCACTATAAATTCTAAAACTTGGGAACATAGCCGGATAGGGGCACCCAGTAGGGCGAGAGGTGCCTAGGCATTGGCGACTAGATCTCGGGCACTAGTGACTATGAAAACACTCGGGATCTGCTTTCTTTTGTGTCACAGGTTTCATGTTGATCACTTGGTATTCACTTCTTGATCACTGAAGGTACTTGTAACCTACAAGAAAGAAGTTCACTTGCCCATACCCAAAAACCACATTAAACCTAAAAAGGAAAAATGCGAATGGGGAATCGGAATGACTCAGAAGGTCACCCGAAAAGTAAACTTACTACCAAGTGCTACACTACATCTCAGACTCCATGTAATTCTTGAGTGTGTGTGTGGAAATGCTTCCCTAGGATGCCCTTATGCAATTTACACAAATGATAGTGGGCTAAATCTAGAATGTAGAAATGTATAACATGTGTGGATGGAATAAAATAGACTTCCCACTTCTATGTAGTGTATGCGAAAGTACGTAATCCTTGTCCCTTGAATGAGTGCTATATGGATGCCTTTGAAGTTCTTTAGTGCCTTTAGGATGCAAGATTAGGTGATGGTAGTAATGCTTTGTGTTTGGTCCCTTATTTTTGAAACATAACTATGCATTTATATGATTCCCTTGTTTTAATTTCGTAATTGACAATTGAAATGCTTTGACCCATAAGTGAAAAAGATGCCCAAAAGATAAAAGAGACCCAAAAGAGTGAGTAAGGTAAGAAAGGGTCAGGGTCACCCATGAAGGACATGAGTGCACTGAGCACTTGTCCTAGTTAGGCATTGATGTTTAAAGCCATAAAAGATAAATAAGTTAAATTTTGACTAGGTTGTATGGTGTGTAAGACCAAATAGAAAGCAATAGACAAAGAAAAGAGGCCAAAGATAGTTTTCAACCACTAGTTTTCTTGCTTAGGAATCATGTAAATGCTAGCATGCTTTTAAGACCTAGAAATGTACCCAAGTGCGTGATTTAGTGTCTACATCTGCTAGTGATAAAACAAGTCTAGGTTTGAAAAGAAGGACAGTGGAAAATGATGACAAAGTTGGACCAAGTTCTCAAGTAGTTAAGAAGGAGACTAAGAGGACTGATTTAAGAAGGTCTAATCCTATTATACAACCTAATGTAACTAGGTATGGTGCTTCCTTCAATGGTTATTGCTATATTTGTCATGATTTTGGTCACAAAGCTAGAGATTGCAAAAGAAGGTCTTATAGGAATGGTGAAAGTCTCTTCAAAGGTGAATGTTACTCATGTTGTGAGTATGGTCACAAGGCTAAGGATTGTGGTTGGAACCTTAGTGTATATGATCCTAGAAGTTGGAAGGGTGTTGTGTGTTTCAAGTGTCACAAACAAGGACACATTGCTAGATTTTTCACCAAGGTGAATCTCCAAGAGTCAACAATAGGTTTCAAGCCCAATATGGAAGAGTATTCAAGAGGAAAATCAGTCTCATGTCAGATCCTAAGGCTAAGAAGATGGTTGTTCAAGAAAATGAGGCCAAGAGAACTGATTCTCAATCCTATATGCAGAGTATGAGAGTTGAAGAGTCAAGGTATGACAAGAAGGATGCTTCAAAATTAGAGGTGCTTAGTATGAAGACTGATCAAATGAAGTTTGTCAAAGAAGGGTCTATTTCAAACAAGGAGGAAGACAAGTCACTCAAGCTCAAATCAAATCAAGGAATGCATGACAAGTTGAGAAGGCTAGGCATTTGGGATACATCAAAAGTGATAAGGTATGATCTATGAGTATCAGTAAGATCAAGAAGCAAAGTTGATTCTAAGTCTATGTGTGTGTTCTTCTTTGCCTTATTCGTCAATTCAAGAAGTCTAGTACTAAGTGAGAGTCTGTCATATCAAGATGTGAAAGTATAGTCATATCAAGGATGAGTTCTCAAGTCAAAGTGTAAAAGTTCTGTTTTCGGTATAAAATGTCATGTTAAGGCGTCTTTATGCCTTGATCACTCAATATGAGAAGAGTCATGTGTTATCTTAGTGGGTAAGTGTCAATGAAGTGAGGCTTGTCAAGTTGTAGAAGGTCTAATCACTCATCCATGCAATTAAAAATGGTAGTAAATAGTCATGAAGTCATGTCAAAGTTGAATCTCAAATTCCTATGTTCTTAGTTAGTGTCGTAAGGCCAATGTGTTGATCAATCTAGGGGATCTTGTAGTCATATTTGTCATGATGTTTGTGTATGGTTGTGACACTTTTAAGGGTCTAATATCATTGTGTTTTGGTCTAAGTCAACTGTCATGAGGTCATGATTAACTTCAAGAAGTTGTGAATAAGTCCGGGGTGTCTTGTTAGACCCAAAAGTTACAATATCATGATATTTGTATCCTCTATCTCTGTAAAATGGAGTATTATAGGGTGAGCATATGGTCTATATAATAAGTCTAGTGTTATTAACAAGATATGTATGAGTTTCTTATTTTGAGATGTCTTTGTGGCTCTGTCAAGATGACCCTAAGCATATAGGTGTGTGGTCACACATCATGAATCCAAATATGCAATAAAGAGAAGGTTATTTTTTCATGTTATGAGAGTGATTGACAACTGAGTCTTGAGTTGGTATTTCAAGATCAAAAGAAGCCTTTGCATCATGAAAATTTAGTATAAGTGAGTTTGTATTATGTCATCTAGTTAATCCTATGAAGTTGATGAATGTCATCATCCTAAAAAGCATGGAAATTATGGATTCAGTTTATAGTCATGGTAAATATGTATTCTTGCTTGAAAAAGTGACAAATGGTGGTGTCAAACTATGTGTCTACATGTGTAAGTATTGAGAGGAATGTCTAAAGTTCTTGACTCATGTTCCAAGTTGTATCAAAGCATGGTTGATAATAAGGTGTCTTAGTGCTATATGTGCTCGGAATCTTTGTTTCTAATTAAAGGTTAACTCCAAGGATGAATTTTTGTTTTTTTGACAAATCATGAGATTGTGTATCAGTGAGAACATCAAGGTTGAAGAAAAGGGTATGTTTTCTCTTCATATGACAAGCAAAGATATGTATCATGGAACCCCGATATAGGTCAAGATATGAAGTGTGAAGAAGGCTTAGTCATGTGTTATGAAGTTTTGATTCAAATGTACGAAAAGGGTCTTCAAAGTATTGTTTTGGTTTTGTTAGCGAGAAAATTTGTCTTGTGAACAAATTGATGGGTTTCAAGCCAATGCTATGGGAATTAGAAATTTCATTCACATGCATATAGAGTTAGAAGAAAAACTTATTCGTAGGAGAAGCTACAAGACCAAATGAAATTCATTGGTCTCAAGGTACCAATCAATCCCTCGATCAAAAAGGAAAAAATTCCTTCTTTTACTATTGAAGCTAAAGCAGAATTTGTATAGAGCTTTGAGAATAGAGGAAAATCTGAGGAGAAGGGAAAATAGAAGAAGTATGTCATTTTCTATCTTTTCCAGGTACAAAGCACTCTGGTCTTTTTGAAATCAATCGCCCCCTTGGAATGGCTCTGAGGAGCCATTATATCCTTTGCCAAAATAGTTACAATCTTTACAAATCATTTATGCCTCTTCAAATTCCTCCATTATGAAGAAAACGCCCATGGCAGGTTAAAAAGTAGATCTTGCCATGCGAATGTTACATTTGATTTCCCAGTTTGAATACAGACTGTTTTATTTTCTCTTATAACTTTGAAATCGGGTCGTCCACATGGTAGGAAGAGATTGGAGCGGGTAGGGGAAAGCCCTTTATGTTTTGCAATTTTTTAGAGATTTGGTAATTTGGAACAAATTGGCGCATGCCCCCGCTTTGACTTTTCAACTTAGGCATGTGGCACTTTTTCATTAGAAATGGGGTTGCGGCCTTTTTCTCAACATTTTAACCTTTTTTGGAAAAAGGCTCAAAAACTCAAATTCCTCCGACCCGCTCTTCCGCTTTGACTTTTCAACGGCGGGCCCGAGACCTTGGTGGAGCTGCGAGCATTCTAGAACTTTTACTTCACTTTTGGAAATTTGGTTAAATTCCCAAAAGTGCCCTAATGGCCTGCTCGTCCACTTTGACTTTTCAACGGTGGGCTTCACCTTTGACTTTTTCCCTGTGGGCTCAAGCTTTGACTTTTTCCCTACGGGCTCAAGCTTTGACTTTTTCCTGAAAGCCCGATCGGGGATGCGAGTTACTTTTTCACTTTTGAATTTTTTAGAAAGAGGCTCAAAATCTCAAATCCCCCCGATGGCCCGCTCATCCGCTTTGAAAGCACCTTCTAAAAATGAACCAAGTTGGCGCGTGTCTCCTTCCATTAGGGTTAAACTTTTAAATGGCTAACTCTGCCCCTCTAATGACTCTGACCACATGGCGATATGGCGCTGATTTGGTAATTGGCCCTTTCTGCCCCACTTTCGAATGCCGTTGTAACATGTGGAGCCATCCACTAAGCCTTCCATACTTAGCCAATTTTACCTTTATTTTGTACTTGGGACACGTGGAAAGCCTGCGCTTAATTGAAGACTGTCCCTTGGACCCTGCCCCTGAGTTGCTTGCGACATGTGGTTGCTTCCGCTAGATTTTGAAGTATGACCAAACCACATCCAATCAGAGAGACCCACGTATCACTCAAGGATGCTGAGGCAAAATTTGACAGGGAAAGAAACGCCCATCATTCCCGATTGTGGGAAAAATACACAGAGGAAGAGAACTTCGTCATTTTGAGTCCAATTTTTGAATTTCCTTCATGAGCTAGAGGCATGGAGGAAAAACAATGATTTGACGAGCCATGAGCCAGGCCATAGAACAAGTGAACAATTTCGATCACAAAGGAGATTGTAAAGAGGATATTTCATGTACAGATCGGAAATGAAGGATTTCTAAAATGATCAAAACATAGGTTTAAACAAATCTAGGGCATGACTTTTGCTTATTTCTTGAATCTCTAACTTGGCTTAAACACCAACGAAGGGCATGAGCTCAAAAATTTGAATTTGGCTATGAAAACACAGAGTATTTTTCAAGAGACAACAATTGGCTCTAGCTTGGGGACATGGCGTGAATTGGGCATGGCTAGGGCATGACATGAGGATCCAGAATCTCAAGTTTCAAAACATATTACATTGACTAGTGCCTTATCCATTATGCCTTGCAGAGTCATGTACAATTCTGAGAAAGAATGGAAGGAGGAAACACACAAGCCAAACCACACACAACAAAAACCAAACTAAAAAAACCAAAACCACACAATAGAAAAGGGAAACACACCAAGAAAATACCTATGGTACAAGGCGGGGGACAACCCACTTTTACTGATGATACAGTTTCAAGTATTGCCCGCTTCAAGGCAATTCCATTGGAGTTCCATCTAAGTATGAGAGGAGAAAGACATTTTCACCACAAGTTCCATGAATTTGGAATGGGCTGAGCCATAATGAATCAAACTTTCCATGGCATTTGCCTTTTGGTTCTCTTATCTTGACTTTGCAGGACAAAGTCTCCAACCTTGAATTCTCTTTCCTTTTCCCTCTTGTCAAAGATATTCTTCACTTTCAATTGGTGTTCTTTAATTCTATCCACCACTTGGCATCTGCTTTCTTCCAACTTCTCTAGGAAGAGGATCCTCTTGTCAATGGAGTCTTTGTATTGACCATCTTCTATTTCTTGTAGCAACTTGAGAGCTGACATCTCAATTGTGAGGGGAATCTCTACCTCAAATCCATACAACATTTGGAAAGGTGGCATACCTATTGCCTTCTTAGGAGTGATCCTATTAGCCCACAATGCATCATATAACTTCTTATGCCAGTTCCTTTGATTCTCATCTACCAGCTTGTGGACAATGGTCACAATGTTCTTGTTTCTTGACTTAGCTTGCCCATTTCCTTGTGGGTAGTAGTCAGAAGAGTGAGATAGGGAGATTCCAAAGCCATAACAAAACTCTATGAGCTCCTTGGAAGAGAAATAGGTGGCATTGTCTACAACAATTTTCTGTGGTATTCCAAAACGAACAATGATATTCTCCTTGATGAAGTTGTAGATTGTTTTAGAGTTGGCTTGCTTGGTTGGGATGGCTTCCACCCATTTGGTAAAGTAATCAGTTGTAGTGAGTACATAAATATGCCCTGCACTAGAATGAGGATTCAGAACACCAATAAAATCTATCCCCCATTGCTGAAATGGTTCTGCAATCACCACAGGCCTGAGTGGCAATGCAGCTAGTTATGGCTTTCCAAAAAATTGTTG